>OX375763.1:10042500-12487500 GCA_947359385.1 Chesias legatella | reverse complement strand
TATGTTCGGCGCCTTTTATTATGAAAACTATGTTAAAATTAAAACAGGTACAAAAAACAATTAAATGCAATAAGACTAAATTAGACTAAAAGAATAATAATAAAAGAAAGAAAAAAAAAATTTTCTCTAACTGCACCCAACACCGATTACATACATATACAGGGTTACAGGAAAAGTCGTGCTAGATCCGTTAAGGGCGTGGAGTACCCATCATTTCTGACTTATTTCACTATGAAACACCCTACCCTAAACTTAACCCTTTTCGAGATATTCGACTTTTAATTTTTTATTGAATAATGCCGATTTTTAGGCTACGAAATTTATTTTTGTTTATTTTGTGTATCTTATTATTATTATTATTGCATTTTTACATGTGTAATAAGATGCTTTAGGACATCAATCATTAAAATAGTGCATAAGTTAATTGAATAGACCGTAGTAGACAAGTGAAAGTAAAAAAATAAAAAATATATTAGCAAGCTTATTTTTCTCTAAGGGATATCTAAAAAAAATATTATGACACTTGTTCGGCAGATATTTTTTAAAATATCTACGTTTCATCAGCTATCTAACGAGGTCTAACAATCTAGGGTTTGTATTACATTTCGTGGAAAAAAGTAGAGAAAGACCCAGATTTTCTAAGAAATATCTTGTGGACGGATGAGTCCAAATTTGATAAAGATGGCATAACCAACTATCACAACGTCCATTACTGGGCCCCAAAAGAACTAAGGAATCCCAATAAGAAAAGAGTGAAAGGGTCCCAACGAAGATTCAGCGTGAATGTGTGGATGGGCATTATCTCTAATCATTTGATTGGACCTTACTTTCTCCCGGATAATCTAAATGGGGAAAGCTACGAAAATTTCCTGAGAGCAGACTTGAGTGATTTGCTGGATGATCTGCCACTCAACCTGATCAGGGACATGTGGTTCCAACACGATGGCTGCCCTGCCCATTTCAGGAGAAGTGTCAGAGACTGGCTGGACACAAATTATCCAAACAAATGGATAGGACGAGGTGGGCCGTTGCCATGGCCAGCAAGAAGTCCGGACCTAACTCCCATGGATTTTCATGTATGGGGGTGCATGAAAAGTCTTGTGTACAGCGAGCCGAATCCAGTTTTGTCTGTGGAAGACTTAAGAGAAAGGATTGTGGATGCAGCAAATAAAATGAGGACCACGTTGACCACTGGAGTAGTGAAGACTGGTCTCCGTAGAAGGATGCGACAATGTTTCAGAAATAGAGGCGGCCATGTTGAACATGAACTGTAGAATAAGAAAAAGTTGTGTGAAAACCTTTAATAAATGACATTTCATGCATACCTAATGTTTTATTTTACTTTTTAGGGCTAAGTATAAATTTTCTTCTCCACTGTCGCCTATGAAACTAATTTTTTTCCAATGCATTTGAATAAAACCCTAGATTATTATACCTCGTTAGATAGCTGATGAAACGTAGATATTTTAAAAAATATCTGCCGAACAAGTGTCATAATATTTTTTTTAGATATCCCTTAGAGAAAAATAAGCTTGCTAATATATTTTTTATTTTTTTACTTTCACTTGTCTACTACGGTCTATTCAATTAACTTATGCACTATTTTAATGATTGATGTCCTAAAGCATCTTATTACACATGTAAAAATGCAATAATAATAATAATAAGATACACAAAATAAACAAAAATAAATTTCGTAGCCTAAAAATCGGCATTATTCAATAAAAAATTAAAAGTCGAATATCTCGAAAAGGGTTAAGTTTAGGGTAGGGTGTTTCATAGTGAAATAAGTCAGAAATGATGGGTACTCCACGCCCTTAACGGATCTAGCACGACTTTTCCTGTAACCCGTATACAATTTTGTTTTTTATGTGATATAGTTTCGGAACGAGTCGACGGCTCACCTGGTGTTAAGTGGTAACCTCTGACCATAACAACCGATGCGACTTGGGTCCTCCCTTACTAGGTACGACAAGATCCAAGTCGCATCGTATGCGCCCGTAACTCTGAGACGTGCAGGTGGAATGTCTCTTGTGCCTGTAATTTCACCGGCAACCACACCTTTCAAACCGGAACACAGTAACGCGAATGCGTTACTGCTTAGCAGCAGAAATGAGCATGGTGGCAGTACTTCCCCGGACGAACTTGGCGAGAGTTCTACTGCTCTTAATACTAGGAGAAATTAAACTAAAATATGAAATTCCTACGCGGATCGCTGCCGTGTACATTGCTTGTGAAAAAAACTCTGTGCTCAGCATGTGCTGAATAAAATAAAATGACTTTCAAATAAAATAATTTGAAAGTCATATATTTCTTTATTTATTTATCTTCTACCTAACTTCCGCGATCAAGTCTAGATGTAATAAAGTAGACGACTTCCAACAGGTTTGTGTTGACTGACCTCCTTTTCCTAAAGCCGTGTTGCTCATTGCATTAGTACTGTTCCACTTGTCTGTAAATTTCTATGTGGATTATACTCACTCTCAAAAACCTTAGCTGGGGATGACATTATAGCTATGGGCCTATATCCGTCAACGGAGTGTTTGCTGTTAGGTGCTGTTAGGTATCGGTGTGACCCTGGATAGCTTCCACTGTGAGGGGTTAGTTCCGGTAGTCAGAGCCAGGTTAAATATATGGCAAAGTAGACGAGCGAGACTCCCCTGGTCAAGTTAAAGAAACCATGGGGGAATGTATGACTTGTACTTGTGATCAATTAATATTTAAAGAACTCCTTTATCGTATAATATTATATAACATTTATTTTTCTTCACTTTATATTATTGTTTTACTGTATATTAAGTATAAAGAATTGATTAGTTAACAAATCGAATTATGTCAGCCGAGCAATCCAATCGTATTTGTTTTTACCTTGGTTACCAGGTTTCCCCGATACAGGCTAGGCCTAGTGGGGGAGCCACCATTAAAACTTTGTATGTGACAATCGATAAAATATTGGTTTTTGTATTTCTTTATTATTTAAAATGTGTCAAATTATGTTTCTAGCAAATAAACAACTTTTTCTTTCTTCTATATGTTGTCCGGCCCAATGGAGCTGCTCGGTTTAAGATTCTTGATCCCAGAGGCAACGTCCTTTGACGAAAAGTATATGTATATATATATATATATATAATATTATTTTGACGTCCGATGGATAAGCACTGTTACCTAAAATACAAGCTCGCGCTTAGTTTAGGTCTCAGTGGTCACAATTTGCAAAACATGAATCTTGTTTTTGTACTGTTTAAATATGACAATAAAATATTATTATTATAATTTTTTTTTTTGTGCTTTCTTTTTCTACGGCCAGTAAGCCTAACAAAAACAAGAATATTTTATATATATTCAGCTGGTTATATTATTTACCAATTAATTAATAAAATACATGATGAAAAAAATACAATGCATGAACCTTATTTTTCCAGGAAAATGAAATGAGACGGACGAATTAAGCGTTCTCAATTCATGTCAATCCCATTGAAAATAAACTCATTGTAATTTATTTATTGATTAAAACAATTATTTAAGAATTTTGGTATCATAATAAATGAACAATTTAAGAATCAAAATTATTTTAATTGAAGAATTGATTGTTAGGAGGATATCTGTACTTAATAACAATAGTACTAATGTTACAAGAGATGGTGAAGCTGTTTATCGTTAGTGGTTGACATGCAGTAATTTATTAAACACTGTGCATCAGTTTGAATGTACCCTAAGCGGCAACTGCACTTTTCAAACCGGAGACCACAGTAACGCGAATGCATCACTGCTTGGCGGCGGAAATGGGTATGATGGCAATAATTCCCCGGACAACTTGTCATAAGCTCTACTGCTACAGTTCTGTAATGTTCGCATAAAAAACTATTAATAACTGTTAGTATGGTATTTTAGGTACTTAGTTAATAGCGATGGAACTAATGTTGAAACTTATTATTGAAGATTGAAACCATTGCGGTGAGGATTAAAGTACGCCTCAACGAGGCTCCTTTCGTGCACTTCACACATTCACGCGAATTTTTGGCTCAAGGAGTATTTTTATTGTGATTTAGACAACGGAACGGGCTGACGGCCCACCTGGTGTTAAGTGCTAGTCGCCGCCCATAAACATAATAACATGCGATTTCCTCACTATTTTCCCTCAGCGTTTTGGGAACGTCAGTATTAGAACGGGGGAACTCCTGATTGAAGCTTGGGGTTCTGTTCGACTGGACCACTACGCTAACTATGAATTATTAGTAGTTAATTATTAGTATTAGTAATTAGTATACTCGCTGATCATACGCTTCACGCATGTTCAATACAATACAGTCTAGTACAAGTCGGTACAAGGTTAACTCATGTTCCCGGATTCACATGAACCAAAGAATTGCAAATGGGGCGGCCAATTGCATAATTTTAAATAACTTATACAGTTTTCATTATGCCAACTCACAATAGTAGTGATTTACCAAAATCGCAGTTGTCAGAAAATATTGGCCTATAATTATTTATAAGGCATTTTTATTTTCTATTTAATTGTAATTATTCTTGGAATTTTTTTTTATCTTTCTTTTTTCTTTTTAAACAAACATTAGTTATAAACAATATAATATATATAATATAAGTGCGCAGGTGGCGACCTGTACTGAAGTTCGTTGCTCTATAAACACTCAAGAGAAATGGGATGTTAGTTTCAAACTTCATGTAGGATTTCGTCTAGCTGTATATAATTATTAGAAAATTAAAAACGGTAATTTATAAATTATTTGAATAATTAGCTATTGCCTACAGTTTCAATTATAAATGAGCTGTTTGTCATTGAAGAGTTCCGTAGATTATCTTCAAACCCCGTCATAACCTGAACAACTGACATGCAACAACTATTGCTGGTGACCTTTATTGTAAATATTATATTGCGATATTTGAGCTGTTTGTTTTGATAAGTTGATATATCCGTCGTATGATAAACTGACATGTTTCTAAAAATTGCAGCATATATATATATACATAACCATAACAGCCCATAACAGTTGGAGTAGAGACAACCCATATACATATGTATATACTCTATAAACTATATACAAGACTATAAACAAGAATGTTAGCAGAGGTTTCTCTTATAAACTTTTCAGGTGATCATTAGCTAATCAAATCTAATTATAGCGATGCTTGACGACCGAATTGCTTGACGTTATCTTTCATGCTGTTAAACGCAAACCTATCATTAGAAAAACTAATTATTACAGCCAAAAATACGATTATGTAATAAAACTTTGAACATCTTTAGATAGTATTTATTTAATAACTATAAAAATATATTTCCTATTTTGAATCATTCTTAAAATATTAAAAAAACTTTTCTAAAAACAAGCTTTTTAGATGTCCACCATATTGAATGTTGAGTGACGTCACTTTATGTTTAGAGTTATTCTCAGCAAGCCCTTTCATTTGATACCCAGGTGTCGCGCAGGATATCGACAGCCCAAATGTTATTGCTTTTATCATCATTCTATTTAAAATGTTTCAGTGAATATATCTTTATTAGGACCTTTCAATGAATTCGAACCACATGTATTGACTGAAAACTGATCAGGGAAACAAATTTATGATAATTATTGCATCATTCATCATGGAAACACATTCATATTTAGTTCCCGGTGGGATACCGAGCGTTAAACTTCTATAATTGTTTAATATTACTTTCAGTATCCTGTAGATTTATGAAATAAAGTAATAGATTGAACGAAGTAGATAGTAAAAATTAAAATGGCTTCTTTGTTGCGAGGGGTTTCGGAAAGTTACAATTATATTATTTACGAGTTGGCTGGTAAGTTTATTATGACAATATTATTTTTCTTCTCCTTTCCACACTAGAGCTCATTTTGACGTTGCTGGACAGATCCTGATTTTCATATTGATTTAATTAGTAACGATGAGAATAATATTTATTTGTATTATTGTATTTTTTTTTATATATATTTATTATTTTGAGATAAATACGCACCTGTATTTATCTCAAACCATATTTGCAACCAGTGCAGGATATCACTTTAAAAGACTCATTTATTTGTGTGAGAAACATAGATGTTTGTTCTGTGTCTGGGTGTTAATATGTATTATATGTATGTATTTACAAAAAAAAAGTATATATGTATTATATCAGTTGTCTGGTTCCCATGACACAAGCTATGCTTAGCATACTTTGGGACTAGATGGCGCTGTGTAAATATCCACCAGTAAATATTGTTTTTTTTTTTTTTTTTTATAATTAATTTATTTATTTTTTGATGCGGTATTATTAGTGCATTAGTAAGGCACTAATCAAAACAATAATTTATTAAACGCAGAACAAAATGTTGCTTTTTGTAATCTGTTTTCGTGGGATGATTCGAGATAAGAAATAATAATGTTGATTGTTGATTTTGGGTGAAATGACGAGTTTATTCCGTTATTTGTTAATTCGATGCGAGGTTTGGATTCTAAAATGACATGACATGGTACCTATTAACTTTCAATCTTACATCACTCAATAAGTAATACGTAAGTACGCGTGACCTCAAGAGCTGTAGATCTCGCCAAGTTCGTCCCGGGAAGTACTGCCACCATGCCAATTTATGTTTTGAATATTATTGATGTTTCCAAACCATTTCATTCGGAATTCTATGGAAAATAAAGTTTTTAACTTTGACTTTGTATTATAAGATAAATAATAATAATTTAATATTTTTGGACATTTCACACATCACGCTCTAGCAACAAACTAAGCTAAGTATAGCTTGTATCATGGGAACCAGACAACTAATTTAATACTTATATACTTTTTTGTAAATAGGTGCATTTATATTTTTTTTTAATAAGGGGCAAAATATATTATATACATTTTAAAAACAAATAAAATGCTGGTTTCTTATAACAATAATAATAATATCTTATAGAAATATGAGTAAGTTATTGAACATGCAAAATAAAGGGCCATACTTGTACATATTTGTTTACAAAATGATTATTAAAAATAATCAAATAACACTGAAAATAATTTTGATAACATGCCTTATATATATAGATTTAGATACCTTATAGATACTTAGGGCAAGTGAATTGCTATCATTTTTACAATTAATTTATTACATAATAATATACAATACACATACACAAATTAAACTAGATATTTCAGTATAATCTCTATGAAAGGTGACCAATAATGAATACTGAAATTGTGAAGGAAATTAAGATTACCCTTGCCTAATACTTACCGACACCCAGACACAGAAGAAACATCTACGTTCGTCACATAAATATTTATACTGGGTGGGAGTCGAACCCACGACCTACAGCGCAGAAGGCAGGGTTACTACCAACTGAGTTGTAAGACACAAAAAATTGTAAAACACTTAAAATACCCTCAGATATGAAGATTTCGATCCTCGTTTTCGCCATTTGGAAATCCTCCATCTTCTGTGCCCATTCCGCCTTTTTATTTTACGTCTATCAACTATAACTATTCAACGTCATAATAATCAACTTGCAGAAAAAATCGTAAAATCAATCTAATACTAAAACACAAGCATAACTTTGTAAATAAAATGCATTTATTTTTCTTTAATAATTTCCAGATCCGCGGACACGAGATGACTGGCCAGGGTTCATCTCAATATGCACCATACTTTTGTCATATATATACTTTGTCAAGAAATGTGGACCAGAATGGATGAAAAATAAGCAACCTTATCAACTAAAGAATACAATTCTACTTTACAATGTGTTCCAAATACTCATATGTGGTTACATGTTTATAGAAGTAAGTACATATTGCATCTGTTCTAAGAGAATTTTTATGCATAATTATTCTTTTTATTATTATTTTTACCTCTGTCGTTTATTCACCTAGTCGTGTAGTCCTGTCTATTACTATACGTAAGTGTTTATTGTGGGTAGGCAGCCCGAATCCTTTTGAAATCACAGGAATCACAAATATCATAATATCTAGGATATTCCAGGACCTGAAGATTATTTAACGCAAATTATACCTATCCTCTTTAGCAATTCACAATGGAAATATTCACTGACTGATTACATATAATATATTTTAATTCATTAATTAATTTAACCACGACCAGACGGTGACATACTCCTATGTGTGAAATTCAAATGAACTAATATTACAAGGTTGATGCGGTTATTAAGCAGGTCTGTTCTTAGGCAAAATTATAAATAATATGTACATACCATTTAAAATCAGAAGATTTATTTATTAAGATATCAAATATAAGCGAATTATGGGCCAAAATTTAAAATAACGTTTTGATTATTTGTCAAAATGTACGGTTCCTACTAATGGTATGCTAATACACATCTGAACACATTAATCCCATTCCATAACTTACAGTGGTACACAGACAAGTCGATTCCCTCACAGTATTCTCCTTCACCGTTATCTATACCATCAACACTATAAAAAATGCGATAATGTGACAAAGTACTGTATCTCTGGTGATGCGGGTCGTTGGATGCTATTGTTCTTACGTTATGCAACACTCGATGTCTATGATAGAGCCGGTCACTTGTCTAGTGACCCAATAATTTGTAATTGGTAATTTGGTTCTACTAACTGATTTGTACTAACACAGTATTAATTGTACTAATATTTTTTAAGCAAATTATGAAAATGTTATTTATTTTCTTTTCAGTCATTTTTTAATGTATGGGTAAAAGAATACAGCTGGAGCTGTGAACCTATGGATCACAGCAATAGCCCTTTAGTGAAAAAGGTAATATTTCATAAATGTTTCAATGAGTAAGTAACTCAGTCATCCGCTTATTACTAGCGTATTTCGGTTTTGCTCAGTCTGTCGTTGGTGCAGGTACCTACGTACTTAAAAGTTGAGATATCTATTTATCTATATTTATCTTATTAATACCTAAGCTGATGAGTTTGTTTTGTTATCTACAGTTCCGGATTTACCACTCGTTTTAGTTTTTTAATTAATTTGGCAGCTAATTTTTGAGGAAGTTTATAGCTATGCAACATCACGCGAACGACACTTAAGAGAATATTAATTATATTGCGCAGCAAAATAAAAAAACCGACTTCAACGCTAATGTACGAGAATGATTCATCGTTATCTCTTAAAAGATCTAATAAAAGTGTCCAGGCAGCCAAAGACTAAAATGTTTGTTTTGCTTGTGTAATTAAAAATGTATCTCAATAAATTATATTATTTTGCTTATCAAGGCAATAAGATATTGTAATAAAAGAAGATATTCTTTCAAATTTGAAAATGGAGCCTTACTGCCGCCATATTGATTATCTTCAAATATTTCACTCTGGATGATATAAGAATTCTAAGAAACCCAATATATCCAAATCTGTTCTCTGGATTTAAAGTTTATGGTAGAATAAAGAAACTCACATAAATACATGAACTATGAAATATTTCACTCCTTTTCAGGGCAGTCGTGTCGCAAACAATATTGATGATTTTTATCATTGCTGCAGGAACTTTTAGTTCTCTTTTAAATATATCTGACTCCATTGAACTAAATGCCATTTCCTTGGAACGTTTATAGAAGTTAAATAAACTAAAGTCAAAACTATTAACTATGTATATAAAGTAAAATAGGCAAGCGTTACAAAATATTTATGTATAATACGCATTGTAATGCAGAGCTCAGACAATATTTAATTAATGCTGTTTTTTCCAGGTTTTGTTCTTAACTTGGATGTATATGGTAATAAAATTCATTGACCTGCTTGATACAGTGTTTTTTGTACTGAGGAAGAAGAATCGTCAGATTTCTACATTACATTTATACCACCACATTTTGATGGCGCTTTGCACTTGGTTTGTGTACAAGTATATCCCAAGTAAGTATAAATGCAGGCTTTTGTCAGAACAGAACGACATAGTGATTTTGAAGCAGTTTTTGACTGAACTGAGACTATACATGGAAAATACATAGTTAAATACTCAACTAGATCATTAGATAACAAGTACCCATATAAGACACAACACAACCGAATAGACAAAAAATGATTAATTTATTTACCAATTTAAGTAAAATTGACACTTTTGATTTAAGCTGGTCACGGGGATCTTCTTGGCGTCATAAACTGCTTTGTTCACACGGTTATGTACACCTACTACCTGATCGCTGGCCTGGGAGCTCACTACAAGAAGTATTTGTGGTGGAAGCAATACGTCACTATTCTTCAAATGGTAAGTTCAAGAAATACCGCGAATGTATGTACTTTACACATACGTATAAATACATATTAACATCCAGAAACCGTACAAACATCAATGCTCTTCACACAAATATTTATCCTGGGTGGCAAAAACAAAATAACGCACTTGGTCGTACCTAAGTAGGGGAGGACCCAAATCGCATTGCTTGTTATGGGCAGAGATTACCGCTTAACACCATCTGTAATAAAAAATTACTCCACTAACATTAAAAATCTGCCGCAAAGAAACTCTAGGTCAGCTATTCATGTACGATAAAATTTACGGAAAGAGCAAATAATCCCGCGGTAAACTCTGACAATAACTAAAACAATACAACTGAACTCCCTGCTTAGGTATGGGAAGACCCAAGTCACATCGAATGCCGCCTGTAACTCAGAGACCCGGAGGGGGAATGTCTCATGTAACTGTTATTTCAACGGTTACCACGTCTTTCAAACTGGAATACAGTAATACGAATGAGCTACAGTTTTACTGGCGGTAGAAATAGAAGTGATAGGATGAATTTGACACGAGTTCCCCTGCCTGATTTATTTTGTTGTTTCAGGTTCAATTTGGCATAGTATTCGTCCACAACTTGTACCCGATCTTCACTGACTGCACATACCCAAAATGGATCAACGTCGTGATCTGTATCTTCAGCCTCCAATTTGTTTATATGTTCGGCGCCTTTTATTATGAAAACTATATCAAAGTTAAAACAGGTACAAAAAACACAATTAAACTCAATCAGACTAAATTAGACTAAAAGAATACAATAATTAGAAAGTCATATGTTTGAACATATATATATATTCCTCTTTGTAATCTCTTGTTAGTTTTTAGTACACACCACACCATTCTTCAACTATTAAATACGCTTTCCATCCTAAGGTTGTCTGGATGAGATCGCTTCATAACGATAACACCGCCCATTGTACCTCTAAGTTCTATGTTTTGTTAATTGTTATATTATTATGTTTTCCGGTGTATAATAAAGTATTTTTATTATTATTATTATTTTCGGGCTTTCATTTTCTAATACCAATAAGCCTAACAAAAAAATGAATATTTAATATCTAATCAGCTGTTTAAATTAGGTACCAATTTATTATATTATTAAAATAAGTAGGGATGAATATATGAACCAACTAGGCGTTGCAAATTGAATAACCTCATGTCTGGGCACATTATTAAACCGAAGAACCGCTAAACGCACGGGTAGACAAGTTTCGTGAGTAGAGACAGAAAGTAGTCACAGTGTGGTCAGCGACTCCGGCCAGGTGGGGTGATGACTTGTGAAAGGTATAAAGGTAAGAAGTACCGGGTACCTACTGGGCTCACGACGCTGACTGGGGCAGGGTCCTCTGCTCATTGCCAATTCTCTAGATAAAGTAAGTATCCGTCTGTTTCTAGTCTGGCAATCCTAGCATTTGTGCACTGTCGCTGATGTTAGTATAATACTAACTATACTAATGATGGAATGCTTCATCCTTTTCTCAGTTATTCTCGGTAGTGGCCCAAATCTTCCATGGTTCAATAAAACCTGGGCATCAATATATTATACATAATTTATTAATTTTTTTAATTACGATAGGCTCATATTTGACCGCAATCTCACCTGAGTGACGTTGCGATCTACGATGTAGCATGTGCGCCTAGAAAATAACTATTCACTCTCCTCTTGAAGACCTCCAAATTGTAGTTGTGACGCAGGCAAGGAGTTCGTCTTGGGCTGTCCGCATTATGAAAGTGGAAGCAAAACGCTTCGTACGGATGTGAGGTAAAAAATCTTATGACTACAAAACATGGAATGACGCACGAAAACAGAAAGCCCCTAAAACTGCCGCACTCAAGCAGAATCTCAACGCTGTCTCTAGGTCGGCAAAGAAGACTATGATTGCGGGTAGAATTCAGCACATTGACATTCAGAATATTTTGCGGGATATCCTCCGGGAAACGGTAATTAACATTCCAAAAAATAAGCGGAAATATATTTGCATGAATCCCGTTCAAGCAATCAGAGAGACAGAAAAACACTACCGTACGAATAGTATATATTACGATCCTAGGCCCGAAAGTTGGATTTCCTGGCCGGGTGTGATAAAAAGGCCGAGGCGAAGCCTTAGACAAATTGTTATTCATAGCCAGCGTCAGCGATCGAGATAACTATATGTTGTGGTCACATCACGGTTTGGCAAGCCGATTGCTGAACGCGTGCAAATCTCATTTATTTTACACATAAAGGTTGTACTTTTATTGGTATCCCGACCGAATTTCCATGTTATTTTATGAGAATCATTTACAAAACGAGTAGATAGCCCATTTACCCATAGCAAAAGCAAACAAATGTTTTCTGAGATATAAGGGATGAATAAAAGGGTGGGTAAGTGAGATTAGCCAGCTCAGGGTTCAATTTAAAATACATTTATTAAAGATGTTTTTAAAGGTGGTAACAGATTTTTGTTTTTTACATATATTTATATTGTGTAATGACTTTTCAGTGTACTTTGTATTTTAGTAGAATAAATAAATTTGAATTGAATTGATTAAATTTCCGATTAACACATCCCATGAAACACTAATATGGCGTGCGGCATATGTTGCTATGTATGCTATTATGTTAAATTTTCTTAATTTATGTAAAGTTTAATTTTACAATCAACAACATTTGAAGGCTTCGTAATGACTGCAAATATATAAATAATTACAATGGAATTCAGTAAATTGATCTTTGTAGTGCCGCCACCGTTAAATCATTGGGTTACATGCCTGCCGTTCTATAACTAGATAAACATTGAGGCTTTCTGAAAATTCTGTGTACCAGGTCAATGTTGCCAAATTGAACGGCTAAGTAACTAAACGTTGTATTTTCAGGTAACAGAATGTATTGATATGTATCTTTGTATATTTTCTTGCTGTAAGTTGGTCTGGTATTTATACTATTACAATTAAGTCAGTTTTTTTTTATAAAATGTGCTTTATGGTTGAAGAATTTTACATGTCACTTAAACAATAAAATATTATTCAATATTTTTGAGTTATATATGCCTTTGGGCAGGTTTTGCTGGTCGGGGCGGGCATTGTAATCAACAAGATGAAATAAAACCAATATTACTAACATGAACATAATCAACGATTTTTCGCGACACTACGTCACGACGTTGACAGGAGCGAGCACAAGACAAAAGCATAACGTGCATACGTAAATGTGCACGTAAATATGGCCGGCCGCAAAAAATCCTGTCAGAGCGAGCGGTCGTCAGCCGGCCACGAAAAATGCTCTTCCCGGCCTGAAATGCCGCAGGAAAGTGCGTACTTTCGGCTAGAGGAGCAAGAAAAATAAATTTTGAATCTCTCTCTCTTTCTCTGGTATGATCTTTTGGGTTTTAAACCCGAGTTGGGTTTAAATCACAATATATGGTGTATTAGATTGTTATATAAATACTATCTATTAACTTATTCTGTGCTATTCGTATAAAAACTATTAGTAACTGTTAACTCTGTGTTAATAACAATACTACTAATGTTACAAAAAATGGTGAAGCTGTTTATCGTTTGTGATTGATATGCAGCAATTCATAAAAAACTGTGCATGAGTTTCGAGGCTGTAACTTTTTTTTTACAACAAGACTAAATCGCAACTTATGCGCTTGTAACCCTGAGATGTCTCAAGCACCTGTCAAGCACTTTCACCGGTCACCACACCTTTCAACCGGAACACAGTAACGCGAATGCATCACCACTTGGCGGTGGAAATGGATATGGGGCAATAATTCTATAGACAAACTTGTCATAAGTTCTACTGCTTCAATTCTGTGATGTTCGCATAAAAACTAATAATAACTGTTAGTATGATATCTATAGGTACTTAGTAGCGATATTTCTAATGTTATAAAAGATGGTGAAGTTATTATACATCGATACTGGTTGACATGCAGTAATTTATAAAACACTGTGCACCAATTTGAAGTATAGAATATTTTTATGATATTAATATAATATTTAGTCAACAAATGTCTTGGAATATCCAGTTTGTATTTGCGTCGACCTCAATCAATATTTCAGTCGGGCAATATTTGTTATATAATATTTCTATATAACGTGATAGTCCGACGCATGTCAAGCTTAACAGACAGGATTATGTTACCGACCATGTATGAAAATATGTTTCATACATTGCCTGAACATTTTAGGCATCCTATAGAATAGGTACCGGATCAAACAGAATGCCGGTAACATACTATAGGTATATAATAAAATTGTATTTCAACACTGAATAGCTCATTGCTTTCACATAGTGCATAGGCTATGTTGTAATAATGGGTTTTAGTATCTGTGAGATTTCGATGAGGTATTGACATACTTATGAACGATACTACGAAGAAGTTTTGTGGTGATGTATTCTCACAGTGACGCATTTCGTGTTACTAAGAGTTTGTAATAATTCTACACAACATAAATCTGTGGGATTACAAAAGTTAATATTGGTTCGTCAGTTTCTATCAATTTCATTTGTAAATAGATAATTATTAGATGTTTTGCGACGGCTCCGTAGATAAACTCGTAGTAATTATGCCTGCAGGGACGAGACTGATTCAAGCCCAGCCTGGGCAAACATATTTTGTGTAAGACAAAGTTTTCTTGTGATGTTAAGATGTTTGTGTTGTGTGTTGTGTCTCAATGCCAACTGCTCACAAAGGCTGTATTAAAGGCGTATGTATTTGTTAACATTTTTTTTTTCTTAACTCCACTAATCATTTCTGTTTTGAAATTGCAATGACATGTAGCCTCCGATTGCAGTGCTAAAATGAAAGGAGAAGCTACGATGTCGTGTTGACTAGTCTTAAACAAGTTTTGTTGGAACTAATAACTTGACTTGTTACAGATGTAGGTTCTTGTATGATCAAAATTAGTACTGACATTGTATCAAACTGGCATTAGCTCGCACTTTCACGATAGCTGCCACGAATAAGTAATTATGTACTTTAGTACATATCGATAAGATTTGTGTTTTGTTTTTCCACACAGACTGTTTTTTTTTTTAATTTGATTCGGGTGGTGGATTGAACTGCCGGCCCACCTGATGTTAAGTGGTAACAGTTACCCATAGACAACATCAATATGACTCAAGTCCTCTCCACCACAGTATGAGATGACCTGAGTCGCATTGCGTTGCGTCCATCACCCCGAGTTAGGGATGTTACGTCTCATGCGCCTGCAATTTCATCGGCACCCACTCCCTTCCACCGGAACACAGCAACACGAGTGCATCACTGCTTGGCGGCAGATTACCAGGTGTGATGGCAGTACTTCTCCGGGCGAACTTAGCACACCTGGTAATATATATAGATATATATAATAGATAGAATTTATGAAATAATTATAAAAATACATTTCCTATATTGAATAATTCTTTTAAAAACAGTTAATGTACGTGGTACTATGCTTAGATTATGTCTAGAAGGCGCTGTGTGAAATGTCCACCATTTTTTATTATTATCATAGCAAGTGAGATCATATAAATAGACAGTAAAGTCATTTAAGACTGGCCTCACAGCTCAGTTGGTAGTAACCCTGCCTTCTGCGCTATAGGTCGTGGGTACGATCCCCACTCAGGACAAACATTTGTGTGAAATTTGTAACATTTATGTTTGTTCTGTGTCTGGGTGTTATATATATCTATAATATGTATACAATATGGATATAATATGTTTTACATGTATGTATTTACAAAAGAGAAGTATATAAGTATTATATCAGTTGTTTGGTTCCCATGATACAAGCTATGCTTAGCTTACTTTGGAGCTAGATGGCGCTGTGTGAATTGTCCACCAATATTTATTTTATTTTATTTATTTGCGCCTAAATTATATTCACGGGAAGAGTTCTGTTGGTCTAATGGTTTTGGGAACTGCTTACACTTAATGGCTTTATCATCATTCCAGTATAAATGTTTCAGTGAATATATATATTAAATGATTAGGACGATGAATTTGAATCACACGTATTTACATATAGGAAACTAATTAGGGAAACAAATTTATGATAATTATTCCATCATTCGTCATGAAAACACTTTCAGATTTAGTTCCCGGTGGGATACCGAGCGTTTAACTTCTATAATTGTTTAATATTACTTTCAGTATCCTGTAGATTTATGAAATAAAGTAATAGTACAACGAAATTTTGTGTTAAAATTACAATGGCTTCTTTGTTGCGAGGGGTTTCGGAAAGTTACAATTATATTATTTACGAGTTGGCTGGTAAGTTTATATGTTTATGTATTATGACAACGTTATTATTTTAACTCTCCGATTAATGACAACCAAGAGCTCGTTTTGATGTTGCCGGACAGATCCTGATTTTTATATCGATTTAATTAGTAGAATGATAAGTATTATATTGAATAAGGGTGAAGATGACTTAATAAATAAATGAGTAACTCTGAGATGTGTGGGTGGAATGTATCATGTCCCTGTAATTTTACCGGCAAATAATAAAAACAATAATTCACCTAACGAAAACAAAAGGTTCCTGTTTGTATTCTGTTTTCATGGGATGATAATGTGATAAATAATAATATTGATTGTTTATTTTGGGTGAATTGACTAGTTTATTCTTTATTTGTTAATTCGATGCGAGGTTTGGATTCTAAAATGACATGACATGGTATTAACTTTCAATCTTACATCACTCAATAAATAATCTTCTGTGCCCACTCTGCCCACTTATTTTAAGTCTATCAACTATACCTATTCAACGTCATAATAATCAACTTGAGAAAAAAATCGTTAAATCAAATTAAATACTGAAACAAAGACACGCGCTTCTTGATCAATTAAATGCATTTATTTTTTCTTTATTAATTTCCAGATCCGCGGACACGAGATGACTGGCCAGGCTTCATCTCAATATGCACCATACTTTTGTCATATATATACTTTGTCAAGAAATGTGGACCAGAATGGATGAAAAATAAGCAACCTTATCAACTAGAGAATACAATTCTACTTTACAATGTGTTCCAAATACTCATATGTGGTTACATGTTTATAGAAGTAAGTTCCAAGATAATTTTTATGCATAATTATACTTTTTTTTTTTATATGTTTACCTCTGTCGGGTCTTCACCTATTTGTGTAATCCTGTCTATCATTATACTAACGTACAAAGATGTATATGATATAATAATATATAATATAAAATAAATATATAATGATAGTAAGGGTTTTGTACCGCCTGAATACTTTTGAAATCACAGGAATCACAAATATTTTAATAGGGGCTTGAAGATTATTTAACAGAAAATATACCTAACCTCTTTGGCAATTCGCAATGTAAAAAAAAAACATTAACATTACAAAAACACACAAAGACAAACAAACAAATTTAATTCATTAATTAACTACGAACTTTAACGATGACATGTGAAATTACAAAGTTGATGCGGTATACCGCATCTACTTTGTAATTAGTTCATTTGAATTTCACATGTCACCGTTAAAGTTGGCAGGTGGTTGCTGTGAAAGTGTGAAAGTTGGTGGCAGGTCTGTTTTTAGGCAAAGTTCGACTGGCCTCATAGCTCAGTTGGTTAGTAACCCTACCTTCTATGCTGTAGGTCGTGGGTTCGATCCCCACTCAGGACAAACATTTATGTGACATTTGTAGCATTGATGTTTGTTCTGTGTCTGGGTATTATATGTATGTATTTACAAAATAAAAGTATATAAGTATTATATCAGTTGTCTGGTTCCCATGATACAAGCTATTCTTAGCTTACTTTGGGGCTAGAGGGCGCTGTGTGAAATGTAAAAAAAAAAAAGTTATAAATAATATGTACACACCATTTCAAATCAGAAGATATCATATATCGTCCCTGTAGTTGGAAAACTAAATAACTAACAAAACCAAAATCGGGAGAAAAACGCGATTTACTATTTTTTTGCGTGTAATATGGCTATAAATTTTTGTTTGGGAACATTTTTAGTATGCATCTTTTGCTATGTTATAGATTGTTACTTAAGCTATTTTTCAATATAAGGATCTTATACGTTAGTTCATTAGTTTGTAAGAAAAAAATTAAAAAGCGTCTATGTATTTTTCCCTCAACAAAGTAATAAAGTTTTTAAGCACTTATTTCTTTTTTCATGTCAGTTATTTAGTTTTTCTTCGTCAATGTTCTCCATATAACTTGAAAAAGCTAGCATTAAGTGCCTTTATTTATTTTTCCTATATTAGCTAATTACTAAAATTGAAAATGAAAATTAAATAAATGCTCTTGTTTAATTATTCCTAACTGCATTGATCCTGTAGAGTGTAGAAATGTGTCGAAGGAAAGCTGAATAAGTAACTTTATGCATTTTATTCGCCGCAAAGTTAACGCTTAATTACACTTAACTATTTTATTGCTGAGTTAACTATTTCTCCTGCGCTACTTTTTTATCATTACTTCAAAATTCATTTTGTCATCTTTGACGACTTGACAGGTTCATTTTTGTATATCTTTTTATTGAAATACGATATCAAAACTTTAGTGACACAGAAAGATGCAGCTTCAATTGGACTTTATGAAGGTGCTATAAAGTCGATTTGGCAAAATGTGTTAGTTATTTAGTTTGCCAACTACAGGGACGATATAAGCAAATTGTGGGCCAAAATTTAAGATAACTTTTTGATTATTTGTCAAAATAAACGGTTCCTACTAATGGAATGCTAATACACATCTGAACACATAAATCCCATTCCATAACTTACAGTGGGCCTTATGCAACACTCGATGTCTATGATAAAGCCGGTCGCTTGTCTAGTTACCCGATAATTTGTAATTGGTAATTTGTTTCTATTTACCTACTACACATACATACATATATATTCATAAGTGATTGATTTCTACTAACACAATATGAATCACTAGTCTGGAATAAACGTTTATTAATATTATTATGTCGCACATCATGTTTTCAACCAAATTATGAACACCATATTTATTGTCTTTTCAGTCATTTTTCAATGTATGGATAAAAGAATACAGCTGGAGCTGTGAACCTATGGATCACAGCAATAGCCCTTTAGTGAAAAAGGTAATATTTCATAAATGTTTCAATGAGTAAGTAACTCAGTCATCCGCTTATTACTAGCGTATTTCGGATTTGCTCAGTCTGTCGTTGAGGCAGGTTTTGACCTACGTACTTTAAAGTTGAGATATCTATTTATCTATGTTTATTTTAATAATACCTAAGCTGATGAGTTGGTTTGTTATCGACAGTTCCGGACTTACCACTCGTTTTATTTTTTTAGTAAATTTGGTAGCTAATTTCTGAGGAAGTTAATAGCTATGCAACATCACATTGAAGAGAATATTAATTATATTGCGCAGCAAAACAAAGAACCGACTTCAACGCTAATGTACGAGAATGATTCCTCGCTATCTCTTACACGGATGACTTATTTTTCCAGCTCTTTTGATTTAAAAACCAAACTACTGAACTGATTTTAACGGTAACCATTTCATGAGGTGGCCGACGGGAGCCGAGCGTTACCGAGGAGAGCGGAACTGTGGCACGGGGCACAGCTAGTATTACGTACTATAAAAGAATCCAGGCAGCCAAAGAATTAAATGTTTGTTTTGCTTGTGTAATTAAAAATGTATCACAATAAATTATATTATTTTGCTTATCAAGGCCTACAGTTTGATAAGATATTGTAATAAAAGAAGATATTCTTTCAAATTTGAAAATGGAGCCTTACTGCCTACATATTGATTATCTTCAAAAATTTCAGTCTGGATGATATAAGGATTCTAAGAAACCCAATATATCCAAATCTGTTCAGGATTTAAAGTTTATGGTAGAATAAAGAAACTCACATATATTTATGTGAGTTTCTCTCATGTATTCATGAACTTAGAAATATTTCACTCCTTTTCAGGGCAGTCGTGTCGCAAACAATATTGATGATTTTAATCACTGCTGCAGGAACTTTTGGTTCTCTTTTAAATATATCTGACTCCATTGAAGTTAATGCTATTTCCTTGGAACGTTAACAGAAGTTAAAGGAAGTTAAATAAACTAAAGTCAAAACTATTAACTATGTATATGGAGTAAAATAAGGTTCATCAACTTCAAGTTTCTCCAGCACCTGAATGTAGACCGATCCAAACCAAACCCGAACAAAATGAATTGGTTCTCTCAGGGCCATTGTTTTTTTTTTATATTTGTGTACACATACAATACTTACATACGCATTGTAATGCAGAGCTATAGCTGTGAGCTCAGACAATATTTAATTAATGCTGTTTTTCCAGATATTGTTCTTAACTTGGATGTATGTGGTAATAAAATTCATTGACCTGCTTGAAACGATGTTTTTCGTACTGAGGAAGAAGAATCGTCAGATTTCTACATTACATTTATACCACCACATTTTGATGGCACTTGGCACTTGGTTTGGGTACAAGTATATCCCAAGTAAGTATAAATGCAGGCTTTTGTCAGAAAAGAAAGACATAGTGATTTTGAAGCAGTTTTTGACTGAACCGAGACTATACATGGAAAATACATAGTTAAATACTCAACTAGATCATTAGATAACAAGTACCCATATAAGACACAACACAACCGAATAGACAAAAATAATTTATTTATTTACCAATTGAAGTAAAATAGTCACTTTTGATTTAAGCTGGTCACGGGTCGCTGCTTGGCATCATCAACTGCTTTGTTCACTCGGTGATGTACACCTACTACCTGATCGCTGGCCTGGGAGCTCACTACAAGAAATATTTGTGGTGGAAGCAATACGTCACTATTCTCCAAATGGTAAGTTCAAGAAATACCGCGGATGTATGTACTGTACACATACGTATAAATACATATTAACATCCAGAAACCGTACAAACATCAATGCTCTTCACACAAATATTTGTCCTGGGTGGCAAAAACAAAATAACGCACTTGGTCGTACCTAAGTAGGGGAGGACCCAAATCGCATTGCTTGTTATGGGCAGAGATTACCGCTTAACACCATCTGTAATAAAAAATTACTCCACTAACATTAAAAATCTGCCGCCAAGAAACTCTAGGTCAGCTATTCATGTACGATAAAATTTACGGAAAGAGGAAATAATCCCGCGGTAAACTCTGACAATAACAAAAATTTTTCAACTGAAATTCCTGCTTAGCTATGGGAACACCCAAGTCACATCGAATGCCGCCTGTAACTCAGAGACCCGGAGGGGGAATGTCTCATGTAACTGTTAATTCACCGGTTACCACGTCTTCCAAACTGGAGTACAGTAATGCAAAAGAGCTACTACTAGTTTTACTGGCGGTAGAAATAGAAGTGATAGGATGAATTTGACACGAGTTCCCCTGCCTGATTTATTTTGTTGTTTCAGGTTCAATTTGGCATAGTATTCGTCCACAACTTGTACCCGATCTTCACTGACTGCACATACCCAAAATGGATCAACGTCGTGATCTGTATCGTCAGCCTCCAATTTGTTTACATGTTCGGCGCCTTTTATTATGAAAACTATATCAAAGTTAAAACAGATACAAAAAATACGATCAAACTCAATCAGACTAAATTAGACTAAAAGAATACAGTAATTAGAAAGTCATATACTTGTACATATATATTCCGCTTTGTAATTTCTGTTAATTTTTAGTACACACCACACCATTCTTCAACTATTAAATACGCTTTCCATCCTAAGGTTGTCTGAAAGAGATCGCTTCATAACGATAACACCGCCCATTGTACCTCTAAATTCTATGTTTTGTTAATTGTTATGTATTATGTTTTCCGGCGTACAATAAAGTATTTTCTTTATTCTTTTTTCTTTTTTCTTTATTTTAAAAGTCATAAGTGATACATGTACCTACAAAGGCGAGCTTACACAACAAAGAGTTTTATTTTTATTATTATCATTTTTATTATTTTCGGGCTTTCATTTTCTAATGCCAATAAGCCTAACAAAGAAATGAATACTTAGTTTCTAATCAGCTGGTTAAATTAGGTACTAATTTATAATATTATTAAAATAAGTAGGGATGAATATATGAACCTTATTTTTCCATCAGTGTACTAGGTGTTGCAAATTGAATAACCTCATGTCTGGGCACATTATTAAACCGAAGAACCGCTAAACGCACGGGTAGACAAGTTTCGTGAGTAGAGACAGAAAGTAGTCACAGTGTGGTCAGCGACTCCGGCCAGGTGGAGTGATGACTTGTGAAAGGTATAAAGGTAAGAAGTACCGGGTACCTAATGGGCTCACGACGCTGACTGGGGCAGGGTCCTCTGCTCATTGCCAATTCTCTAGATAAAGTAAGTATCCGTCTGTTTCTAGTCTGGCAATCCTAGCATTTGTGCACTGTCACTGATGTTAGTATAATACTAACTATACTAATGATGGAATGCTTCATCCTTTTCTCAGTTATTCTCGGTAGTGGCCCAAATCTTCCATGGTTCAATAAAACCTGGGCATCAATATATTATACATAATTTATTATTTTTTTTAATTACGATACGCTCATATTTGACCGCAATCTCACCTGAGTGACGTTGCGATCTACGATGTAGCATGTGCGCCTAGAAAATAACTATTCACTCTCCTCTTGAAGACCTCCAAATTGTAGTTCTGACGCAGGCAAGGAGTTCGTCTTGGGCTGTCTACATTATGAAAGTGGAAGCAAAACGCTTCGTACGGATGTGAGGTAAAAAATCTTATAGACTACAAAACATGGAACGACGCACGAAAACGGAAAGCCCCATAAAACTGCCGCACTCAAGAAAAATCTCAACGCTGTCTCTACGTCAGCGAAGAAGACTATGATTGCGGGTAGAATTCAGCACATTGACATTCAGAATATTTTGCGGGATATCCTCCGGGAAACTGTAATGCACATTCCAAAAAATAAGCGGAAATATATTTGCATGAATCCCGTTCAAGCAATCAGAGAGACAGAAAAACACTACCATACGAAAATAAATTTTGAATCTCTTTGTCTTTCTCTGGTATGATATTTTGGGTTTTAAACCCGAATTGGGTTTAAATCACAATATATGGTGTATTGTATTGTTATATAATACTATCTATTAAGTTATTCTGTGCTATTCGTATAAAAACTATTAGTAACTGTTAACTCTGTGTTAATAACAATACTACTAATGTTACAAGAGATGGTGAAGCTGTTTATCGTTAGTTATTGATATGCAGCAATTCATAAAACACTGTGCATCAGTTTAGAAGCTGTAACTTTTTTTTTTACAACAAGACTCAAATCGCTACTTTTGCGCTTGAAACCCTGAGATGTCTCAAGCACCTGTCAAGCACTTTCACCGGTCACCACACCTTTCAACCGGAACACAGTAACGCGAATGCATCACCGCTTGGCGGTGGAAATGGATATGGGGCAATAATTCTATAGACAAACTTGTCATAAGTTCTACTGCTTCAATTCTGTGATGTTCGCATAAAAACTATTAATAACTGTTAGTATGATATCTATAGGTACTTAGTAGCGATATTTCTAATGTTATAAGAGATGGTGAAGTTATTATACATCGATACTGGTTGACATGCAGTAATTTATAAAACACTGTGCACCAATTTGAAGTATAGAATATTTTTATGATATTAATATAATATTTAGTCAACAAATATCTTGGAATATCCAGTTTGTATTTGCGTCGACCTCAATCAATATTTCAGTCGGGAAATATTTGTTATATAATATTTCTATATAACGTGATAGTCCGACGCATGTCAAGCTTAACAGACAGGATTATGTTACCGACCATGTATGAAAATAATTATGTTTCATACATTGCCTGAACATTTTAGGCATCCTATAGAATAGGTACCGGATCAAACAGAATGCCGGTAACATACTATAGGTATATAATAAAATTGTATTTCAACACTGAATTTTCATTTTCATTGCTTTCACATAGTGCATAGGCTATGTTGTAATAATGGGTTTTAGTATCTGTAAGATTTCGATGAGGTATTGACATACTTATGAACGATACTACGAAGAAGTTTTGTGGTGATGTATTCTCAGAGTGACGCATTTCGTGTTACTAAGAAGTTTGTAATAATTCTACACAACATAAATCTGTGGGATTACAAAAGTTAATATTGGTTCGTCAGTTTCTATCAATTTCATTTGTAAATAGATAATTATTAGATGTTTTGCGACGGCTCCGTAGATAAACTCGTAGTAATTATGCCTGCAGGGACGAGACTGATTCAAGCCCAGCCTGGGCAAACATATTTTGTGTAAGACAAAGTTTTCTTGTGATGTTAAGATGTTTGTGTTGTGTGTTGTGTCTCAATGCCAACTGCTCACAAAGGCTGTATTAAAGGCGTATGTATTTGTTAACATTTTTTTTTTCTTAACTCCACTAATCATTTCTGTTTTGAAATTGCAATGACATGTAGCCTCCGATTGCAGTGCTAAAATGAAAGGAGAAGCTACGATGTCGTGTTGACTAGTCTTAAACAAGTTTTGTTGGAACTAATAACTTGACTTGTTACAGATGTAGGTTCTTGTATGATCAAAATTAGTACTGACATTGTATCAAACTGGCATTAGCTCGCACTTTCACGAATAGCTGCCACGAATAAGTAATTATGTACTTTAGTACATATCGATAAGATTTGTGTTTTGTTTTTCCACACAGACTGTTTTTTTTTTTAATTTGATTCGGGTGGTGGATTGAACTGCCGGCCCACCTGATGTTAAGTGGTAACAGTTACCCATAGACAACATCAATATGACTCAAGTCCTCTCCACCACAGTATGAGATGACCTGAGTCGCATTGCGTTGCGTCCATCACCCCGAGTTAGGGATGTTACGTCTCATGCGCCTGCAATTTCATCGGCACCCACTCCCTTCCACCGGAACACAGCAACACGAGTGCATCACTGCTTGGCGGCAGATTACCAGGTGTGATGGCAGTACTTCTCCGGGCGAACTTAGCACACCTGGTAATATATATAGATATATATAATAGATAGAATTTATGAAATAATTATAAAAATACATTTCCAAATTACAAAATTACAAAAACATTACAAAAATACATTAGTGTGAGTTTTCCAAGTGAGGCCTCCGTCTAGTATTAGACCTAAATATTTTTCATCAGTTGATTGTTTTATTTTAATGTTATCAATTGTGAGAGGAGTATAATGGTCAGTTTTTTTGTTTTTTGCTTTGAAAATCATATAGGATGTTTTGGAGATATTTATGGTCAATAGGTTTTGCTGAAACCATTTGTGTAAGGTATTTAAATCTGACTGAGCTCGTGGGATGACTTCATTTAGCGAATGCCCGAAGTAAAATAGGCAGGTGTCATCAGCATAAAGTGATATGTGTCCATTCAATTTTAGCTCAGTAATGTTATTGATATAAATCAAAAAAAGGAGTGGTCCTAATATTGACCCCTGGGGGACTCCGTAAGTGATGAGTTGAGGTGAACTTTCATAAACGCCAATTTTGACAATTTGAGATCGATTACTGAGGTAACTTTTAAATATATCTAATGCTTTGTCAGTGATTCCTATTTCTGATAGCTTGTTTAGTAGCAAAGGGTGGCTTACCGTATCAAACGCCTTTTTCAGGTCAATAAAGATTCCAATAGCAACCTTCTTTGTGTCAATGTTAACTTTTATTTTGGTAACTAAGTCTATCGTAGCTGATAGTGTACTTGATCTGGGTCGAAAGCCATATTGACGTTTTGTAAGGAAGTTGATTTGTTCTAGGTAATTATTAAGGCGGTTATATATAATTTTTTCGAAGATTTTGGATATTACTGGTAGAACAGAGATGGGACGATAGTTACTAGGGTCTGTTTTTGGTCCGGATTTATAAATGGGTGTAACTTTAGCGACTTTAAGCTCGTCTGGAAATATTCCTGTCTCTAAGCATTGGTTAATACACTTTGTAAGGACAGTAATAATTTGAGATTTTATACATTTGACGACTTTTACAGTCGTGCCATCTATTCCGCAACTGGAGTTAGGGTCGAGATTGGAAATTATTTTAGTTACCTCATCTTCATTACATTTGTCTAGCTTTATAAGATCATTATTGTGTGAAGTACTTTTACTAGTGCGCGTGTATAATTTAGTGTCATGATATTTCTGGGGTATTTTGTTTGCTAGCAGAGAACCAACGGTTGCAAAGAATATATTGAATTCTTCACATATGTTTCTGCCGTCCGATATTGTTTTAGATGCCACTTCAAGTTTTGGAGGGACTTGATCTGATTTAGTCATATTTTTTGAGAGGGCATCAATTAACGACCACATTTTTTTTGGGTGATTTTTGCATTTATTGAATGATTTTTGATAGAAACCACTTTTAGTTTTAGATATTAGTTCGGTCACGCCATTTCTGGCTTTGTGAAATTGTACGGATAAACTCTCGTTATGTGGTTCTAATTTTAGTTGTCGCCAAATCAGATTCCTATCATTTATACTTTTGATTATATTTTTATTGATCCAATCCTTTTGTGGTAGGTTTTGTATTTTGATCTTATTAATTTTGCTTAGGTTAACAACAGTTTTTATGTATTTATCGAGGTCCGAGTAGCTATGAATATTTTGATTTACACATAACTCCTTTTTACTATTTTTATATAGAAGGTCATAATCGATGGCTTGGTATTTCATTTTGTGGGGAGGTTCAGGTTTGTATTTCTTCATTCCTAGGAATATTTGTTTATGATCTGCCAGAGATGAGTCATGTATTCCGAAATGAAAGCTTCGATCTCTCAGGTTTGTGATGACGTGATCCAGAATGGATTTCGTTGTGGCAGTTGTGCGAGTCGAGTAATCTTCATGTACTTTGTTTAGTATTTCGTAACCCGTTTCATGTATGAGGTCTGTGAATCTCTTGGTGTTTCTATCAGTTTTTTTGAGTAGGTTCAGGTTGAAATCACCAAACACAATCGCTCGTTTTCTGTGTTGTATTTGAGATTCGAAATCAAGAAGGAATTGTGCTTGATTAGTATCACCAGGTTTGTATATTAGACCAATATCTATGTTCAGTTGTTCGATGGTAATCCACAAGTAGTTATTTCCGTTAATGTATTTCTCTTCGCTTAGTGTATGTCTTAGATTATTGTGTATAAAAATGGATACTCCTCCCCCTCGTTTATCTGTTCTATGGTTGTAATAATGGGTGTAGTTCGGAATTTGTATGGTTTTTGCTTCTAGATCCGTTTTAATCCATGTTTCTGTGATGAGTATAAGATCTATGCGTATGTCGATAGATTTGATGATACACTGTAGCTCATCAAGTTTTCCTGATCGGACAACGCTTTTGATATTGGTGTATAAACAATTCATGGATGACTTTAGTACTTTAATATTGTCGTATGTGTCTAGAATTTCGTATGTAATTCCCTATATTGTATTGTATAAATTTCCTATATTGAATAATTCTTTTAAAAACAGTTAATGTACGTGGTACTATGCTTAGATTATGTCTAGAAGGCGCTGTGTGAAGTGTCCACCATTTTTTATTATTATCATAGCAAGTGAGATCATATAAATAGACAGTAAAGTCATTTAAGACTGGCCTCACAGCTCAGTTGGTAGTAACCCTGCCTTCTGCGCTATAGGTCGTGGGTACGATCCCCACTCAGGACAAACATTTGTGTGAAATTTGTAACATTTATGTTTGTTCTGTGTCTGGGTGTTATATATATCTATAATATGTATACAATATGGATATAATATGTTTTACATGTATGTATTTACAAAAGAGAAGTATATAAGTATTATATCAGTTGTCTGGTTCCCATGATACAAGCTATGCTTAGCTTACTTTGGAGCTAGATGGCGCTGTGTGAATTGTCCACCAATATTTATTTTATTTTATTTATTTGCGCCTAAATTATATTCACGGGAAGAGTTCTGTTGGTCTAATGGTTTTGGGAACTGGTTACACTTAATGGCTTTATCATCATTCCAGTATAAATGTTTCAGTGAATATATATATTAAATGATTAGGACGATGAATTTGAATCACACGTATTTACATATAGGAAACTAATTAGGGAAACAAATTTATGATAATTATTCCATCATTCGTCATGAAAACACTTTCAGATTTAGTTCCCGGTGGGATACCGAGCGTTTAACTTCTATAATTGTTTAATATTACTTTCAGTATCCTGTAGATTTATGAAATAAAGTAATAGTACAACGAAATTTTGTGTTAAAATTACAATGGCTTCTTTGTTGCGAGGGGTTTCGGAAAGTTACAATTATATTATTTACGAGTTGGCTGGTAAGTTTATATGTTTATGTATTATGACAACGTTATTATTTTAACTCTCCGATTAATGACAACCAAGAGCTCGTTTTGATGTTGCCGGACAGATCCTGATTTTTATATCGATTTAATTAGTAGAATGATAAGTATTATATTGAATAAGGGTGAAGATGACTTAATAAATAAATGAGTAACTCTGAGATGTGTGGGTGGAATGTATCATGTCCCTGTAATTTTACCGGCAAATAATAAAAACAATAATTCACCTAACGAAAACAAAAGGTTCCTGTTTGTATTCTGTTTTCATGGGATGATAATGTGATAAATAATAATATTGATTGTTTATTTTGGGTGAATTGACTAGTTTATTCTTTATTTGTTAATTCGATGCGAGGTTTGGATTCTAAAATGACATGACATGGTATTAACTTTCAATCTTACATCACTCATAATCTTCTGTGCCCACTCTGCCCACTTATTTTAAGTCTATCAACTATACCTATTCAACGTCATAATAATCAACTTGCAGAAAAAAATCGTTAAATCAAATTAAATACTGAAACAAAGACACGCGCTTCTTGATCAATTAAATGCATTTATTTTTTCTTTATTAATTTCCAGATCCGCGGACACGAGATGACTGGCCAGGGTTCATCTCAATATTCACCATACTTTTGTCGTATATATACTTTGTCAAGAAATGTGGACCAGAATGGATGAAAAATAAGCAACCTTATCAACTAAAGAATACAATTCTACTTTACAATGTCTTCCAAATACTCATTTCTGGTTACTTTTTTATAGAAGTAAGTTCCAAGATAATTTTTATGCATAATTATACTTTTTTTTTTAATATGTTTACCTCTGTCGGGTCTTCACCTATTTGTGTAATCCTGTCTATCATTATACTAACGTACAAAGATGTATATGATATAATAATATATGTGGGATATTTGAAAGATTTGAGGCGAATTGTTACTTTTAACAGTTTATTTCAATTAATTCTACACCAGTCATACAATGTCTTTTTGCCACACACATCACATCTTGACAGTTCTTAAAAACATGACATTTCTCTAGTGTTGCAAACAAACAAAAACTTAAATTTTACTACGATACTACTAATCTATCCGACACGGCCGTCCTGTTTATTCATCTGTCCCGGATGAATTGTCTTCTGGAGCAATCCACGGCTTCATGAGATCTGCTGATGTAGTCGTATTAAACGGTCCTTCGTTGTTACCAATCTTTCTCACAGCGTAACGGTCGTTTCGATTGCATTTAACCACTTCATACGGTCCTAAGTATTTGGGAAATAATTTATTTCCTTGGGAGAACTGTGTCTTTTTTATGGCTACCAAATCGCCAATATTATAGATTCTTGCTCCCTTTCGCTTCTTATTGTAATTTTTTATGTTCTCTTCTTGAACTTTCTGTATTGCTTCTTTGGCCTTCTTTCTGAGCTCATCTCTTTTTTCATTAAAATTCTGTATGTTTTCTTCTTCTATCATTTTCTGAAGTTCATTATCTCCATCTCTCATTCTAATACCAAAAAGTAGTTCAAATGGTGTCATTTTTATGCTTCTTTGATAGGTTCCATTCATACATCGTTGAACTCTGGACACACGGCGATACCATTTGGTCGGATCGTCAGCGCTTAGCTTGCTCAACACCGCGATGATGATCTGGTGAATGCGCTCAACCTGGCCGTTACCCCTGGGTTGTCCAGTGGTGATTGTATAGTGTGTTATATTCTCATTTTTACAATACTCCTGGAAGTCGTTAGCGGTAAATGCAGCATTCCGATCAGTAATAATTCTTTCAGGTGAACCGAATGTTTGCTGTTGTAGTCTTAGTTTTTCTAATGTCTCTTCAGCAGTTAAGGTCCTGACAGGGTAGATCCATGTAAATTTCGTATAAGCATCAACAATAGTAAGGATGTATTTGTAATTCTTATGAGTCGATGTCATCGGTCCCAGATGGTCAATGTGATATGTTGATAGTGGGACATCACCCTTGTCAATCGGATGAAGGAATCCTTCTTTCTTACCTCTTTTGTTCGATATGAGAATACATTCAACACAATTACTTATGACTTTTCTTATCTTCTCTGCTAAATTCTCAATGAAATAATCTCTACTAATCAGTTCTTCGGTTTTTAAAATTCCAAAATGTCCTCTTTCATGGTTTTTTCTGATTATCTCATACTGCATTTTTTTAGGTACAACAATTAATTTATCCCCATCTTTCCTCTTGTATAGTATTTCATCCTTCATGAAATAGTCTTGAAATTCTTCCTTTTCTAAAATTTTCTTAATCAATCTTACATAGTCATCTTCATTCTGTGCCTTTCTTATACGGGCAGTAGTTTCTGTTAGCATTAGACAGACAGGATATCTGCTTAGAGCATCTGCATGTTTCATCCGTGCTTTTAGTCTGTGTTCAATCTTATAGTTGTATTCTTCTAGAAGCAGGGCCCAACGAGCAACTCTGGGAGGTAAGTCTTTTTTCTGCAGTGTCATAGTAAGGGCAGAGCAATCTGTGATTATTTTAAAATGTATTCCCTGAAGATACACTCGGAACTTCTTAATAGCAGTAACAATAGCTAAAATTTCTAAATAATAGCTATGGTATTTTCTCTCAGCTGAAGTAGTTTTTTTACTCATATAGTGTACAGGGTGAAGTTGGTTGTCTTTAGTGCTTCTCTGTAGAAGAACAGCTCCATATCCATCTGCACTGGCATCTGTGTGTAATTCTGTTTCTAAATCAGGATTGTATATTCTGAGAACTGGTGAACTACACAATATTTTTTTCAGTTCTAAAAAAGCTTTTTCACAACTCTCATCAAAATCAAATATAGCATCTTTCTTCAACATATCAGTCATTGGTTTTGCAATTAGTGAATAGTTTTTAATAAACTTTCTAAAATAACCAGTCAGTCCAAGGAATGACTGAACAGCTTTAACATTGTTTGGTTTTTTAAAATTTGCAACCGCTTTAATCTTCTCTGGCGACGGTCTGACTTTGTTGTCACAAATAATGTAGCCAAGATACTGTATTTCTCTCTTTAAAAAATGGCATTTCTTCCAATTAAATTCTAGACCAAACTCTTCACTTCTTTTAAGTACTTTCTCTAGTTTACTTATTCCTTCTTCATCTGTTTTCGATGGTATAATTAAATCGTCGAGGTAGGCCAGCAGAATACCATCAATTATTAGGTCGCTGAAGACATCATTAATAAATCTTTGAAAAACAGATGGTGCTGTACACAAGCCAAATGGCATTTTTAAAAATTCATATTGGCCTTGAGGAGAAACGAATGAGGTGTACTTTTGACTGTCTTTGTTTACGTTCACATGGAAAAATCCGTTTTTCAGATCAAGGGAGGTGAATACCTTTGCCTCCTTCAACTTGTCTATCTGGTCTTCTATTACAGGTAGAGGAAATCTTTCTTTAATAACTTTTTTATTTAGTCGTCGATAATCTATGCACATTCTATGCGATCCATCTTTCTTATCAGCCAGTACTATAGGGCAGGCGAAATCAGATTTGCTAGGTATTATTATTCTGTTGTCCAACCATTCTTTTATTTGCATATTCACAGCGGTCATTTCTAAGGGTGACAGGCGTCGTGGGTTTTGGTAAACTGGATCTTCATCGGTAAGTATTATTTTCAGTTCAACATTACTATTTTTCTTCTTTTCATTAGGCTGGTAATCTTCGCACATTTTATGTATCTTTTTTGTGAATTTTGAATCTTCTATATCATAATCATGTTCATTGTCTTTCTTCTCCGTTAGAAGTGTAAGATGCATAATCTTTTCCATAAAGACACCATCAGGAGTGAAACACACTTCAAAATCTTTAAGGATAGGATTTCCAATTAATATTGTTACAGGTATCTCACTGTCTTTCACAACATGAAACTTTATGTCTGTATAATACTGATCTATTTGTACATTCACTGTAAATATCCCTTCAGTATAAACTTTATTTTCTGCTATTCCTGTTAGACATGTCGATCCTGTTTGATAATCTTCAATTCCTTCTATCTTCTCAAATTCTGACTTCTTAATAAGGTTAACATCACTTCCAGTGTCTATCAGGGTTACAAAATCTTTCCCATTAATCTTAATCTTTTTGTAGGGACCTTTTTCTTGTTCATTTTTATGTTGAATATTCATTGTCTTTTTCTGTTTATTGTTTATACATTCTGTTGATTTGTGACCATACTCATTACATTTAAAACATTTGATTCCCTTTGGACAGGCTGGTGATTGATGATCTAAATCACCACAGTTGTAGCACCTCTTCACCCGAGTCATCTTACGGGTTGAATGATATCCAGATGTTTGGCCAGTCTGTGCGGATGTATTACAGACCTTCTTTCTGAAGTCACTATAGATGTCCAACTTCTTGCGAAAATCTTTCATGTCTGAAGCACCATATAAAATAGTTTTATTGGTCTCAAGGTCACGGATACCATCAATAACATATTCTATCAGCGCAGCGTCCTCAATCTTTCCGTGGAGTGCCATTTCTTTCATAGACAGGAAATACTGTTGGTAACTTTCATCATTCTTCATCTTTCGCGAGGCAAGTTTCTTGTGTATGGTTGCGCTGTTAACCTTGGGTCCAAATTCCTCTTTTAATGCCTTCTTCAAATTCGCATAGTCTTTTACTGTTCCCATAGATCGTAAAAATAGCTTGGCAGTGCCATCTAAGAGCCTCTTCATATAGATCAACTTCTCGATTTTAGTCCACTTCATAATTTGGGCAGTATCTTCAAATTCATCAATAAATGTCACAATAGGGTAGGTGTCATCTCCGGTAAACATGGTCATCGACCTCTCTAAGTCCTTGAATGAAATCTGAACACCAATCTCCTGATCCTCATCTTCACTTTCTTTATCATCTTTCTTCGGTGGCATGGTGGCAGTAACACTCGTGTTATTTTTCAAATTCTTTGAATGACGTCTCTTACTCGTCGTACAAAATGATGGCTTCGTTGGACTCATTTAGTCTTCAGTCTTTAATTAAATCGTATTGTCCAATTTTCCATAAGCTATAATTCTTCACCATGAGGCGCATGACGTTGAGAAACAGTCCTGGTTGCTCCCGTCATACACCACTGCGTCAGTAACAGGCGGATATAATGGCGTCGCGTGGGCATTTCACGTCGAATGATTTGCGTTGTAACTTCGTCTTCAGTCTTCGATTCGACTCATATTTTGTCATATCCCGGACGAGCCCCCAAAAGTTGTGGGATATTTGAAAGATTTGAGGCGAATTGTTACTTTTAACAGTTTATTTCAATTAATTCTACACCAGTCATACAATGTCTTTTTGCCACACACATCACATCTTGACAGTTCTTAAAAACATGACATTTCTCTAGTGTTGCAAACAAACAAAAACTTAAATTTTACTACGATACTACTAATCTATCCGACATATATAATGTAAAATAAATATATAATGATAGTAAGGGTTTCGTACCGCCTGAATACTTTTGAAATCACAGGAATCACAAATATTTTAATAGGGGCTTGAAGATTATTTAACAGAAAATATACCTAACCTCTTTGGCAATTCGCAATGTAAAAAAAAAACATTAACATTACAAAAATACACAAAGACAAACAAACAAATTTAATTCATTAATTAACTACGAACTTTAACGATGAAATGTGAAATTACAAAGTTGATGCGGTATACCGCATCAACTTTGTAATTAGTTCATTTGAATTTCACATGTCACCGTTAAAGTTGGCAGGTGGTTGCTGTGAAAGTGTGAAAGTTGGTGGCAGGTCTGTTCTTAGGCAAAGTTCGACTGGCCTCATAGCTCAGTTGGTTAGTAACCCTACCTTCTATGCTGTAGGTCGTGGGTTCGATCCCCACTCAGGACAAACATTTATGTGACATTTGTAGCATTGATGTTTGTTCTGCGTCTGGGTATTTATATGTTTTATAAATATGTATGTATTTACAAAATAAAAGTATATAAGTATTATATCAGTTGTCTGGTTCCCATGATACAAGCTATTCTTAGCTTACTTTGGGGCTAGAGGGCGCTGTGTGAAATGTAAAAAAAAAAAAAGTTATAAATAATATGTACACACCATTTCAAATCAGAAGATATCATATATCGTCCCTGTAGTTGGAAAACTAAATAACTAACAAAACCAAAATCGGGAGAAAAACGCGATTTACTATTTTTTTGCGTGTAATATGGCTATACATTTTTGTTTGGGAACATTTTTAGTATGCATCTTTTGCTATGTTATAGATTGTTACTTAAGCTATTTTTCAATATAAGGGTCTTATACGTTAGTTCATTAGTTTGTAAGAAAAAAATTAAAAAGCGTCTATGTATTTTTCCCTCAACAAAGTTATAAAGTTTTTAAGCACTTATTTCTTTTTTCATGTCAGTTATTTAGTTTTTCTTCGTCAATGTTCTCCATATAACTTGAAAAAGCTAGCATTAAGTGCCTTTATTTAATTTTCCTATATTAGCTAATTACTAAAATTGAAAATGAAAATTAAATAAATGCTCTTGTTTAATTATTCCTAACTGCATTGATCCTGTAGAGTGTAGAAATGTGTCGAAGGAAAGCTGAATAAGTAACTTTATGCATTTTATTCGCCGCAAAGTTAACGCTTAATTACACTTAGCTATTTTATTGCTGAGTTAACTATTTCTCCTGCGCTACTTTTTTATCATTACTTCAAAATTCATTTTGTCATCTTTGACGACTTGACAGGTTCATTTTTGTATATCTTTTTATTGAAATACGATATCAAAACTTTAGTGACACAGAAAGATGCAGCTTGAATTGGTCTTTATGAAGGTGCTATAAAGTCGATTTGGCAAAATGTGTTAGTTATTTAGTTTGCCAACTACAGGGACGATATAAGCAAATTGTGGGCCAAAATTTAAGATAACTTTTTGATTATTTGTCAAAATAAACGGTTCCTACTAATGGAATGCTAATACACATCTGAACACATAAATCCCATTCCATAACTTACAGTGGGCCTTATGCAACACTCGATGTCTATGATAAAGCCGGTCGCTTGTCTAGTTACCCGATAATTTGTAATTGGTAATTTGTTTCTATTTACCTACTACACATACATACATATATATTCATAAGTGATTGATTTCTACTAACACAATATGAATCACTAGTCTGGAATAAACGTTTATTAATATTATTATGTCGCACATCATGTTTTCAACCAAATTATGAACACCATATTTATTGTCTTTTCAGTCATTTTTCAATGTATGGATAAAAGAATACAGCTGGAGCTGTGAACCTATGGATCACAGCAATAGCCCTTTAGTGAAAAAGGTAATATTTCATAAATGTTTCAATGAGTAAGTAACTCAGTCATCCGCTTATTACTAGCGTATTTCGGATTTGCTCAGTCTGTCGTTGAGGCAGGTTTTGACCTACGTACTTTAAAGTTGAGATATCTATTTATCTATGTTTATTTCAATAATACCTAAGCTGATGAGTTGGTTTGTTATCGACAGTTCCGGACTTACCACTCGTTTTATTTTTTTAGTAAATTTGGTAGCTAATTTCTGAGGAAGTTAATAGCTATGCAACATCACGCGAACGACATTGAAGAGAATATTAATTATATTGCGCAGCAAAACAAAGAACCGACTTCAACGCTAATGTACGAGAATGATTCCTCGCTATCTCTTACACGGATGACTTATTTTTCCAGCTCTTTTGATTTAAAAACCAAACTACTGAACTGATTTTAACGGTAACCATTTCATGAGGTGGCCGACGGGAGCCGAGCGTTACCGAGGAGAGCGGAACTGTGGCACGGGGCACAGCTAGTATTACGTACTATAAAAGTATCCAGGCAGCCAAAGAATTAAATGTTTGTTTTGCTTGTGTAATTAAAAATGTATCACAATAAATTATATTATTTTGCTTATCAAGGCCTACAGTTTGATAAGATATTGTAATAAAAGAAGATATTCTTTCAAATTTGAAAATGGAGCCTTACTGCCTACATATTGATTATCTTCAAAAATTTCAGTCTGGATGATATAAGGATTCTAAGAAACCCAATATATCCAAATCTGTTCAGGATTTAAAGTTTATGGTAGAATAAAGAAACTCACATATATTTATGTGAGTTTCTCTCATGTATTCATGAACTTAGAAATATTTCACTCCTTTTCAGGGCAGTCGTGTCGCAAACAATATTGATGATTTTAATCACTGCTGCAGGAACTTTTGGTTCTCTTTTAAATATATCTGACTACATTGAAGTTAATGCTATTTTCTTGGAACGTTAACAGAAGTTAAAGGAAGTTAAATAAACTAATGTCAAAACTATTAACTATGTATATGGAGTAAAATAAGGTTCATCAACTTCAAGTTTCTCCAGCACCTGAATGTAGACCGATCCAAACCAAACCCGAACAAAATGAATTGGTTCTCTCAGGGCCATTGTTTTTTTTTTTTATATTTGTGTACACATACAATACTTACATACGCATTGTAATGCAGAGCTATAGCTGTGAGCTCAGACAATATTTAATTAATGCTGTTTTTCCAGATATTGTTCTTAACTTGGATGTATGTGGTAATAAAATTCATTGACCTGCTTGAAACGATGTTTTTCGTACTGAGGAAGAAGAATCGTCAGATTTCTACATTACATTTATACCACCACATTTTGATGGCACTTGGCACTTGGTTTGGGTACAAGTATATCCCAAGTAAGTATAAATGCAGGCTTTTGTCAGAAAAGAAAGACATAGTGATTTTGAAGCAGTTTTTGACTGAACCGAGACTATACATAGTTAAATACTCAACTAGATCATTAGATAACAAGTACCCATATAAGACACAACACAACCGAATAGACAAAAATGATTAATTTATTTACCAATTGAAGTAAAATAGTCACATTTGATTTAAGCTGGTCACGCGTCGCTGTTTGGCATCATCAACTTCTTTGTTCACACGGTGATGTACACCTACTACCTGATCGCTGGCCTGGGAGCTCATTACAAGAAGTATTTGTGGTGGAAGCAATACGTCACTATTCTCCAAATGGTAAGTTCAAGAAATACCGCGGATGAATGTACTGTACACATACGTATAAATACATATTAACATCCAGAAACCGTACAAACATCAATGCTCTTCACACAAATATTTGTCCTGGGTGGCAAAAACAAAATAACGCACTTGGTCGTACCTAAGTAGGGGAGGACCCAAATCGCATTGCTTGTTATGGGCAGAGATTACCGCTTAACACCATCTGTAATAAAAAATTACTCCACTAACATTAAAAATCTGCCGCCAAGAAACTCGAGGTCAACTATTCATGTACGATAAAATTTACGGAAAGAGCAAATAATCCCGCGGTAAACTCTGACAATAACTAAAACAATACAACTGAACTCCCTGCTTAGGTATGGGAAGACCCAAGTCACATCGAATGCCGCCTGTAACTCAGAGACGCGGAGAGGGAATGTCTCATGTAACTGTTATTTCAACGGTTACCACGTCTTTCAAACTGGAATACAGTAATACGAATGAGCTACAGTTTTACTGGCGGTAGAAATAGAAGTGATAGGATGAATTTGACACGAGTTCCCCTGCCTGATTTATTTTGTTGTTTCAGGTTCAATTTGGCATAATATTCGTCCACAACTTGTACCCGATCTTCACTGACTGCACATACCCAAAATGGATCAACGTCGTGATCTGTATCTTCAGCCTCCAATTTGTTTATATGTTCGGCGCCTTTTATTATGAAAACTATATCAAAGTTAAAACAGGTACAAAAAACACAATTAAACTCAATCAGACTAAATTAGACTAAAAGAATACAATAATTAGAAAGTCATATGTTTGAACATATATATATATTCCTCTTTGTAATCTCTTGTTAGTTTTTAGTACACACCACACCATTCTTCAACTATTAAATACGCTTTCCATCCTAAGGTTGTCTGGATGAGATCGCTTCATAACGATAACACCGCCCATTGTACCTCTAAGTTCTATGTTTTGTTAATTGTTATATTATTATGTTTTCCGGTGTATAATAAAGTATTTTTATTATTATTATTATTTTCGGGCTTTCATTTTCTAATACCAATAAGCCTAACAAAAAAATGAATATTTAATATCTAATCAGCTGTTTAAATTAGGTACCAATTTATTATATTATTAAAATAAGTAGGGATGAATATATGAACCAACTAGGCGTTGCAAATTGAATAACCTCATGTCTGGGCACATTATTAAACCGAAGAACCGCTAAACGCACGGGTAGACAAGTTTCGTGAGTAGAGACAGAAAGTAGTCACAGTGTGGTCAGCGACTCCGGCCAGGTGGGGTGATGACTTGTGAAAGGTATAAAGGTAAGAAGTACCGGGTACCTACTGGGCTCACGACGCTGACTGGGGCAGGGTCCTCTGCTCATTGCCAATTCTCTAGATAAAGTAAGTATCCGTCTGTTTCTAGTCTGGCAATCCTAGCATTTGTGCACTGTCGCTGATGTTAGTATAATACTAACTATACTAATGATGGAATGCTTCATCCTTTTCTCAGTTATTCTCGGTAGTGGCCCAAATCTTCCATGGTTCAATAAAACCTGGGCATCAATATATTATACATAATTTATTAATTTTTTTAATTACGATACGCTCATATTTGACCGCAATCTCACCTGAGTGACGTTGCGGTCTACGATGTAGCATGTGCGCCTAGAAAATAACTATTCACTCTCCTCTTGAAGACCTCCAAATTGTAGTTGTGACGCAGGCAAGGAGTTCGTCTTGGGCTGTCCGCATTATGAAAGTGGAAGCAAAACGCTTCGTACGGATGTGAGGTAAAAAATCTTATGACTATAAAACATGGAACGACGCACGAAAACAGAAAGCCCCTAAAACTGCCGCACTCAAGCAGAATCTCAACGCTGTCTCTAGGTCGGCAAAGAAGACTATGATTGCGGGTAGAATTCAGCACATTGACATTCAGAATATTTGCGGGATATCCTCCGGGAAACTGTAATGCACATTCCAAAAAATAAGCGGAAATATATTTGCATGAATCCCGTTCAAGCAATCAGAGAGACAGAAAAACACTACCGTACGAAAATAAATTTTGAATCTCTTTCTCTTTCTCTGGTATGATCTTTTGGGTTTTAAACCCGAATTGGGTTTAAATCACAATATATGGTGTATTGTATTGTTATATAATACTATCTATTAACTTATTCTGTACTATTCGTATAAAAATTATTACTAATTGTTAACTGTGTTAATAACAATAGTACTAATGTTACAATAGATGGTGAAGCTGTTTATCGTTAGTTATTGATATGCAGCAATTCATAAAACACTGTGCATCAGTTTAGAGGCTGTAACTTTTATTTTTACAACAAGACTCAAATCGCAACTTTTGCGCTTGAAACCCTGAGATGTTTCAAGCACCTGTCAAGCACTTTCACCGGTCACCACACCTTTCAACCGGAACACAGTAGAGCGAATGCATCACCGCTTGGCGGTGGAAATGGATATGGGGCAATAATTCTATAGACAAACTTGTCATAAGTTCTACTGCTTCAATTCTGTGATGTTCGCATAAAAACTATTAACTGTTAGTATGATATCTATAGGTACTTAGTAGCGATATTTCTAATGTTATAAAAGATGGTGAAGTTATTATACATCGATACTGGTTGACATGCAGTAATTTATAAAACACTGTGCACCAATTTGAAGTATAGCATTTTTTATTATATTAATATAATATTTAGTTAACAAATGTCTTGGAATATCCAGTTTGTATTTGCGTCGACCTCAATCAATATTTCAGTCGGGCAATATTTGTTATATAATATTTCTATATAACGTGATAGTCCGACGCATGTCAAGCTTAACAGACAGGATTATGTTACCGACCATGTATGAAAATAATTATGTTTCATACATTGCCTGAACATTTTAGGCATCCTATAGAATAGGTACCGGATCAAACAGAATGCCGGTAACATACTATAGGTATATAATAAAATTGTATTTCAACACTGAATAGCTCATTGCTTTCACATAGTGCATAGGCTATGTTGTAATAATGGGTTTTAGTATCTGTGAGATTTCGATGAGGTATTGACATACTTATGAACGATACTACGAAGAAGTTTTGTGGTGATGTATTCTCACAGTGACGCATTTCGTGTTACTAAGAAGTTTGTAATAATTCTACACAACATAAATCTGTGGGATTACAAAAGTTAATATTGGTTCGTCAGTTTCTATCAATTTCATTTGTAAATAGATAATTATTAGATGTTTTGCGACGGCTCCGTAGATAAACTCGTAGTAATTATGCCTGCAGGGACGAGACTGATTCAAGCCCAGCCTGGGCAAACATATTTTGTGTAAGACAAAGTTTTCTTGTGATGTTAAGATGTATGTGTTGTGTGTTGTGTCTTAATGCCAACTGCTCACAAAGGCTGTATTAAAGGCGTATGAATTTGTTAACATTTTTTTTTTCTTAACTCCACTAATCATTTCTGTTTTGAAATTGCAATGGCATGTAGCCTCCGATTGCAGTGCTAAAATGAAAGGAGAAGCGACGATGTCTTGTTGACTAGTCTTAAACAAGTTTTGTTGGAACTAATAACTTGACTTGTTAGAGATGTAGGTTCTTGTATGATCAAAATTAGTACTGACATTGTATCAAACTGGCATTAGCTCGCACTTTCACGATAGCTGCCACGAATAAGTAATTATGTACTTTTAGTACATATCGATAAGATTTGTGTTTTGTTTTTCCACACAGACTGTTTTTTTTTTAATTTGATTCGGGTGGTGGATCGAACTGCCGGCCCACCTGATGTTAAGTGGTAACAGTTACCCATAGACAACATCAATATGACTCAAGTCCTCTCCACCACAGTATGAGATGACCTGAGTCGCATTGCGTTGCGTCCATCACCCCGAGTTAGGGATGTTACGTCTCATGCGCCTGCAATTTCATCGGCACCCACTCCCTTCCACCGGAACACAGCAACACGAGTGCATCACTGCTTGGCGGCAGATTACCAGGTGTGATGGCAGTACTTCTCCGGGCGAACTTAGCACATCTGGTAATATATATAGATATATATAATAGATAGAATTTATGAAATAATTATAAAAATACATTTCCTATTTTGAATAATTCTTTTAAAAACAGTTAATGTACGTGGTACTATGCTTAGATTATGTCTAGAAGGCGCTGTGTGAAATGTCCACCATTTTTTATTATTATCATAGCAAGTGATATCATATAAATAGACAGTAAAGTCATTTAAGACTGGCCTCACAGCTCAGTTGGTAGTAACCCTGCCTTCTGCGCTATAGGTCGTGGGTACGATCCCCACTCAGGACAAACATTTGTGTGAAATTTGTAACATTTATGTTTGTTCTGTGTCTGGGTGTTATATATATCTATAATATGTATACAATATGGATATAATATGTTTTACATGTATGTATTTACAAAAGAGAAGTATATAAGTATTATATCAGTTGTCTGGTTCCCATGATACAAGCTATGCTTAGCTTACTTTGGAGCTAGATGGCGCTGTGTGAATTGTCCACCAATATTTATTTTATTTTATTTATTTGCGCCTAAATTATATTCACGGGAAGAGTTCTGTTGGTCTAATGGTTTTGGGAACTGCTTGTACTTAATGCCTTTATCATCATTCCATTAAATATGTTTCAGTGAATATATAATGATATATAATAATATTTAATGATGTAGCGGTTATAGTGGTAGTAGTGAAATAAAAAAGGTGGTAGGGTAGGGAGAAGAAATTTAAACTAACGGGAGTAAAGAATAACAAATTTAATGAGGTAGGAAATGGAAAATAAAATTAGGGTAGGAGGCGATGAATTTAAAAACGGTAGGGTAGTGAGTAGACCAGAAGGGTCGTGGGTAATTTGAGAGTTCGTTGCTAGAAAATGCCGGTATGTTCACTTAAAGCGTCTATCACTGTCCTGGTAAGTGCAGTCAGCCGTTGCGTGCGTGCTCGTCGCGTGTGCGACCGAAGGGTAGGCAGCCAATCTTTGACAGGCGCAGCGGGGGTAGATTCCGTCGCGTGTGCCGGAGTAATGGGGCCGGGGTAGATCCAGTAGCACGGTGGAGTTGATGTGGAGAAGTGGTGGAGTAGTAGTAGAAGAGAAGAAGAAGAAGAACCCTGGAATGCGTCCACGTAGGGTATAATAGACCCATTCCGCTACCAGTGTCTGACTGCGACATCCGTGCACTTTGCATTAATCGGCCGACGGAGGAACAGCGATGACGATTAACGCAAATCTCGTAATCATTGATGTGGCAGTCATACAAAGATCTTAAAACTAGCACGATATTAACATTTACATTATTAAGTTATGAGGGTTGGTTAGAAAAAGAACACAAGAATTTATAAGTTATAGCTAGGTTAGTAGATATTGCAACCCTCACCCGTTCCTCGGGGTTAAATACACGTAGTTGCAATGATTTAGCAGTATATAATTTTGATTGATATTAGAATCCAAATATCCAATTTATTATCTCCGGCTAGCGACCGTGAAACGTCAAGTGGCAGCCATGACGGTTAGAGATGGGACTCGCTGTCGTTATCGCTAGTGACGGGACGATAGTAATCGTAGTATCGGAGAATCGGATTGTTACAATGATTAGGACGATGAATTCGAATCACACGTATTTACTTATAGAAAACTGATTAGGGAAACAAATTTATGATAATTATTCCATCATTCGTCATGAAAACACTTTCAGATTTAGTTCCCGGTGGGATACCGAGCGTTTAACTTCTATAATTGTTTAATATTACTTTCAGTATCCAGTAGATTTATGAAATAAAGTAATAGATACAACTTAATTTTGTGTTAAAATTACAATGGCTTCTTTGTTGCGAGGGGTTTCGGAAAGTTACAATTATATTATTTACGAGTTGGCTGGTAAGTTTATATGTTTATGTATTATGACAATGTTATTATTTTAACTCTCCGATTAATGACAACCAAGAGCTCGTTATGATGTTGCCGGACAGATCCTGATTTTATATCGATTTAATTAGTAGATAATGATAAGAATTATATTGAATAAGGGTGAAGATGATCAAATAAATAAATGAGACTTTTAAAGTGATATCCTGCACTAATTGCAAATATGGTTTCAAACATAGGTGCGGTATTATCTGTGCGCTTTTAATTTGTTATACAGTTACGTAACGAGCCGACGGCCCACCTGGTGTTAAATGGTAACCTCTGCCCATTAATACCGATGCGACTTAAGTCCTCCCCTACTAGGTAGAACAAGACCCAAGTCACAACTTATGTGCCCGTAACTCTGAGACGTGTAGGTGGAATGTATCATGTGCCTGTAATTTTACCGGCATATAATAAAAACAATAATTCACTTAACGAAAACAAAAAGTTCCTGTTTGTATTCTGTTTTCATGGGATGATAATGTGATAAATAATAATATTGATTGTTTATTTTGGGTGAATTGAAGAGTTTATTTCTTTATTTGTTAATTCGATGCGAGGTTTGGATCTAAAATGACATGACATGGTATTACTTTCAATCTTACATCATCAATAAATAATAAAAGTAAAATAATAGTAATCGACACAAATAAATAAAATTGGAGTGTCTGTTTGAAATATTACAATAACCGCTTTTTACTAAGTGCATATGGATGTAAACACGGTACATAGGTATACCAAAACAACTTTTTTTACAATTTTTGTCTGTCTGTTTGTTCCGGCTAATCTCTGAAATGGCTTTACCGATTTTGACGGAACTTTCACTGGCAGATAGCTGATTTAACAAGGAGTAACTTAGGCTACTTTTCCGAGGGGTAAAATAGGGGTACGTGATAAAACCAAATTCCACGCGGATGAAGTCGCACGCAACAGCTGGTATAATAAATATTGTTGGACATTTCACACATCACGCTCTAGCAACAAACTAAGCTAAGCACAGCTTGTATCATGGGAACCAGACAACTGATTTAATACTTATATACTTTTTTGTAAATATGGACATACATATAATACTTATCAACACCCAGACACAGAACAAACATCTACGTTCGTCATATAAATATTTATCCTGAGTCCAACCCACGACCTACAGCGCAGAAGGCAGGGTTACTACCAACTGAGTTGTAAGACACACAAAATTGTAAAACACTTTAAATACCCTAAGATATGAAGATTTCGATCCTCGTTTTCGCCATTTAGAAATCCTCCATCTTTTGGTCCCACTCTGCCCACTTAGTTTACGTCTATCAACTATAGTTATACCTATACCTATTCAACGTCAGTTCAACGTAATCAACTTGCAGAAAAAAATCGTAAAATCAAATTTAATACTGAAACAAAGACACGTGCATCTTGATCAATTAAATGCATTTATTTTTTCTTTATTAATTTCCAGATCCGCGGACACGAGATGACTGGCCAGGCTTCATCTCAATATGCACCATACTTTTGTCATATATATACTTTGTCAAGAAATGTGGACCAGAATGGATGAAAAATAAGCAACCTTATCAACTAGAGAATACAATTCTACTTTACAATGTGTTCCAAATACTCATATGTGGTTACATGTTTATAGAAGTAAGTACATATTGTATCTGTTCTAAGATAATTTTTATGATGTTTTTTTTATTATTTTTACCTCTGTCGTTTATTCACCTAGTCGTGTAGTTCTGTCTATCATCATCATCATCGTCATCCTGTCTATACGTAAGGGTTTCGTAACTTTGTGGGTAGGCAGCCCGAATCCTTTTGAAATCACAGGAATCACAAATATCATAATATCTAAGATAATCCTGGGCTTGAAGATAATTTAATGCAAATTATACCTATCCTCTTTGGCAATTCGCATTGGAAATATTCACTGACTAATAAAAAATAATATATTTTAATTCATTAATTAATTTAACCACGATCAGTCGGTGCCATGTGTGAAATTCAAATGAACTAATATTACAAGGTTGTTGTGGTTACTAAGCAGGTCTGTTGTTAGGCAAAATTAAAAATAATATGTACCTACATATCATTTAAAATCAGAAGATATCAAATATAAGCTAATTCTGGACCTGAATTTAAGATAACGTTTTGATTATTTCTCAATATATACGGTTCCTACTAATGGAATGCTAATACACATCTGAACACATTAATCCCATTCCATAACTTACAGTGGGACACAGACAAGTCGATTCCCTCACAGTATTCTCCTTCACCGTCATCTATACCATCAACACTAAATGCGATAATGTGAAACAGTACCGTATCTCTGATGATGAGGGTCGTTGGATGCTATTGTTCTTACGTTATGCAACACTCGATGTCTATGATAAAGACGGTCGCTTGTCTAGTTACCCGATAATTTGTAATTGGTAATTTGTTTCTACTTACCTACTACATATACATACATATATTCAGACATATATTCATAAGTGATTGATTTCTACTAACACAATATGAATCACTAGTCTAGAATAAACGTTTATTAATATTATTATGTCGCACATAATGTTTTCAACCAAATTATGAACACCATATTTATTGTCTTTTCAGTCATTTTTCAATGTATAGATACAAGAATACAGCTGGAGCTGTGAACCTATGGACCACGGCAATGGTCCTGTAGTAAAAAAGGTATATTGGATGACTTATTTTTCCAGCTCATTTGATTTAAAAAACCAAACTACTGAACTGATTTTGATGAAAATTCTATGGGACCAACCGGAAAACATATCCTTTCATATCAAATACAAATACAAATCATCTATTTCAAAAATTTATTATTCAAAATATAAAAAAATTTTTTGGTAAGGTTCATCAACTTCAAGTTTCTCCAGCATCTGAATGTAGACCGATCCAAACCAGAACAAAATGAAATGGTTCTCTCAGGGCTATTGATAATTTTATTTTATTTGTGTACACATACAATACTTACATACGCATTGTAATGCAGAACAATGCTGTGAGGTCAGCCAATATTTAATTAATGCTGTTTTTTTCCAGTTATTGTTGTTAACTTGGTTGTATATGGTAATAAAATTCATTGACCTGCTTGATACGGTGTTTTTCGTACTGAGGAAGAAGAATCGTCAGATTTCTACATTACATTTATACCACCACATTTTGATGGCGCTTGGCACTTGGTTTGGGTACAAGTATTTCCCAAGTAAGTATAAATGCAGACTTTTGTCAGAAAAGAATGACATAGTGATTTTGAAGCAGTTTTTGACTGAACCGAGACTATACATGGAAAATACATAGTTAAATACTCAACTAGATCATTAGATAACAAGTACCCATATAAGACACAACACAACCGAATAGACAAAAATAATTAATTTATTTACCAATTGAAGTAAAATAGTCACATTTGATTTAAGCTGGTCACGCGTCGCTGTTTGGCATCATCAACTGCTTTGTTCACACGGTGATGTACACCTACTACCTGATCGCTGGCCTGGGAGCTCATTACAAGAAGTATTTGTGGTGGAAGCAATACGTCACTATTCTTCAAATGGTAAGTTCAAGAAATACCGCGGATGTATGTAAACACATACATATAAATACATACTAACACACAGAAACCGAAAAAACATCAATGCTCTTCACACAAATATTTGTCCTGGGTGGCAATCGAACCCACGACCAACAGCTCAGAAGGCAGAGTTACTACCAGCTGAGCTGTAAGAACTGTCATGATTTTACTTGATGATTTTATAAAGTGGTATTGCGCACATATTCATTTCTAACTGAATAATTAATAGATAAATAGTGTTGTTCTCACTTAACTAACGCATGAATATAACGCACTTGGTCGTACCTAAGTAGGGGAGGACCCAAATCGCATTGCTTGTTATGGGCAGAGATTACCGCTTAACACCATCTGTAATAAAAAATTACTCCACTAACATTAAAAATCTGCCGCCAAGAAACTCTAGGTCAGCTATTCATGTACGATAAAATTTACGGAAAGAGGAAATAATCCCGCGGTAAACTCTGACAATAACAAAAATTTTTCAACTGAAATTCCTGCTTAGCTATGGGAACACCCAAGTCACATCGAATGCCGCCTGTAACTCAGAGACCCGGAGGGGGAATGTCTCATGTAACTGTTAATTCACCGGTTACCACGTCTTCCAAACTGGAGTACAGTAATGCAAAAGAGCTACTACTAGTTTTACTGGCGGTAGAAATAGAAGTGATAGGATGAATTTGACACGAGTTCCCCAGCCTGATTTTTGTTGTTTCAGGTTCAATTTGGCATAGTATTCGTCCACAACTTGTACCCGATCTTCACTGACTGCACATACCCAAAATGGATCAACGTTGTGATCTGTATCTTCAGCCTCCAATTTGTTTATATGTTCGGCGCCTTTTATTATGAAAACTATATCAAAGTTAAAACAGGTACAAAAAACACAATTAAACTCAATCAGACTAAATTAGACTAAAAGAATACAATAATTAGAAAGTCATATATTTGTACATATATATTTTATTTTATTTTATTAATCCACAAAGCAGATTACAATCAGAATATGATACATAAGAAAGGAAATAATACAATTATTGATCTAGATTCGTAATCAATTATGAGAAAATAACAAAGCTAGTGTTGATAACTTACTCTTAAATATATAAATTATATAAAATACAGAAAAATAATCGGGAGTAAAGATTTATTTATATATCTAAATTAGATTTAAGTATAATTTGGTGGATACATCGTTTAAACCTATTATTGTTTGAGTCAAAAATATCTAAATCGTTTATGGATGCCAGCTCGTTATACAGACGACACATACGAACGACGGGGTTAAAAAAAGAGGTGTTGTTTTTATACAGATTAATAGTAAAGGTAGAGGGATTCCGAAATCTATAACAAGTATTTATATTGATAGATTTAAGTAAAACAGGACAATCTATGGCAGAATGCAGAATCTTATGGAGATAGATGAGATTGATGTAATCCCTACGAGCAGATAATGAAGTTTCCCTAAACCAAACAAGCCTATTAACGTAGCCTGATAACAAACGACCTAAATTGACTCTTAAGAAATTATTTTGAAACATTTGTTTTGGATGCTGTTGATTCTTGTTTTATGAATTTCATAGAAAGGTAACCAAATTGGACTACCATACTCAAAAATTGGTCGTATAAGGCTATTAAACAGATATATCATACTATTAGGCTGTTTAAAACCCTTAGTGATTCGAGATATAAAACCTAGAAGAAGTCTGAATCTCTTGCCTATAATATATTCGTAGTGATATTTAAATGTAAGCTTAGTATCAAAGTAGATCCCTAAATCCCTTGCTGTTAATTTACGATCTAGTAATGTACCAGAGATTGAATAATCGTACACAATTTTTTTATGTTTTTTGGTGAACGTGATTGCAAAGCATTTATCAATATTAAGATACATACGATTGGTATGACACCAGTTGTGTATCATATCAAGATCGTTCTGTAGCTTGACGCAGTCATTTAAATTGTTAATTTCCTTGTATACCTTTAAGTCATCAGCATATAGTAAGGTCGGGCATTGCAGAGATTCCACTAGATCATTTATAAATACTATGAAAAACAGAGGCCCAAGGTGTGACCCTTGTGGCACTCCTGAAGAAATATGTATTGGAGAAGAATTATAACCTTTTAATGCTACTAGCTGACTTCTATTACTAAGGTAAGAGTGAATCCAACGTAGGAGGCTGCCATGAATGCCATAGTGTGCCAGTTTTGAACAGAGGATGGAATGACTAACCTTATCGAAGGCTTTCCGGAAATCAGTGTAGACTGAATCTACTTGGCCTGATGAGTCAAACGCATTGCAGAAGAAGCCGTTGTAAACAAGCAGATTACTGATTGTTGATCTTTGCCTAACAAATCCATGTTGAAATGGGGAAATAAATGGTTCCATGTGAGAGTAAATATAATCGTAAACCAGAGACTCAAATAACTTCGCAAAACAAGAGAGGATGCTAATAGGACGATAGTTCTCACAACAAGTTTTATCTTCAGATTTATGAATTGGTATAATATGAGTCGTCTTCCACCGAGAGGGAAAAATGCCAGTCCTAAGAGACTTATTAAATATGAGAGTCAAAGGTTCAGCCAACTCCATGCTACAGGAATTCACGAATGAGGGCGGCACACCATCTGGTCCAGCTCCCTTATTTCGGTCCAAGTGTTTGATTTTGGTATAAACACTAGATTTACTGATATTTATCGAAGATAAAAAGGTATTGCTTATTTTATTAGGAAGTTGTTGGTTACCAGCGCCCGAAACATCCTTTTCAAAGACGGATCCAAAATATTCCGTACCGAGGCGACTATTGAGACTTGTTAACTCCTTCTGCACGCGAATACTTTCAGACTTGAGCTCTTCGATTTTTCTATCACGTTCAGCAATTTTATTCTTGATATCTGTTTGCTCTTGCGTAAGAAAATCAGTGGTTGCAGAAAAATCAACCATCAGCCCAGACACCGTTGACTTTACTTCGGCGATTACTAGCTCTTTGATGTCCTTTTTTAATGCTTCACGCATGTTTCTAACAAAAGGAGAATTTATCGCCAGTTTTTCGTCAAGCAGCTGACTGATACTATCGAGTGTTAGTGGCAAAGAATATTCTGGCAAAGGGTGCTTAGGTTGTAGAGTTGAGTTTGATGGTAGGCTCTCAGTGCCACGCACAGTGTTTTCCTTCATGTTGTCGGCCTTGGCTCGAACAGGCGTGCTGTCTTTGTGTCGGCGGCGAGTGATATTTGCGCAGGAAGGGCATTTCAGAGAAGCGAGTTGATTTTTGTCTAGACTAGTAGCGTTCTTTCCTCTACGTTAAGACATTCGTAACAATATATTGACTTGCAAGTGTTACAGGTGAGACGTTTTTTGTCAATTTTTGTATTCGAACATCCGCTGCAATTCATCTTGTCGATTGCAATTCTCCCTAGTTTTGTGGAAAAGTTTAACTGTTGGTAACCCCAAAAGCAATCAACGACAGTAGACGGTAGTCACAGTTAATATCACTGTCAATAATTGACGTTCAGATCTTTCAAATTTGTTAAACTGTGAGGGTATGCAAAAATAATAATAATATTGGTCTTACTGGTATTTGGCAATTTACGCCTCCAAATCGATGATTTCCCTGTAAGTTTATATTTCCACTTCTTCCATTGTAGTTTAATGTAGTTGTTTGTATCCACTGTACACAATAAGTGTTGCGTTTTATAATTTATATGGCAAAAATGCGGAGACACTGAACTATGGTTGTGAGTTTGACGTTTTGACTATATTCCTCTTTGTAATCTCTTGTTAGTTTTTAGTACACACCACACCATTCTTCAACTATTAAATACGCTTTCCATCCTAAGGTTGTCTGGATGAGATCGCTTCATAACGATAACACCGCCCATTGTACCTCTAAGTTCTATGTTTTGTTAATTGTTATATTATTATGTTTTCCGGTGTATAATAAAGTATTTTTATTATTATTATTATTTTCGGGCTTTCATTTTCTAATACCAATAAGCCTAACAAAAAAATGAATATTTAATATCTAATCAGCTGTTTAAATTAGGTACCAATTTATTATATTATTAAAATAAGTAGGGATGAATATATGAACCTTATTTTTCAATCAGTGTACTAGGTGTTGCAAATTGAATAACCTCATGTCTGGGCACATTATTAAACCGAAGAACCGCTAAATGCACGGGTAGACAAGTTTCGTGAGTAGAGACAGAAAGTAGTCACAGTGTGGTCAGCGACTCCGGCCAGGTGGGGTGATGACTTGTGAAAGGTATAAAGGTAAGAAGTACCGGGTACCTACTGGGCTCACGACGCTGACTGGGGCAGGGTCCTCTGCTCATTGCCAATTCTCTAGATAAAGTAAGTATCCGTCTGTTTCTAGTCTGGCAATCCTAGCATTTGTGCACTGTCACTGATGTTAGTATAATACTAACTATACTAATGATGGAATGCTTCATCCTTTTCTCAGTTATTCTCGGTAGTGGCCCAAATCTTCCATGGTTCAATAAAACCTGGGCATCAATATATTATACATAATTTATTAATTTTTTTAATTACGATACGCTCATATTTGACCGCAATCTCACCTGAGTGACGTTGCGGTCTACGATGTAGCATGTGCGCCTAGAAAATAACTATTCACTCTCCTCTTGAAGACCTCCAAATTGTAGTTCTGACGCAGGCAAGGAGTTCGTCTTGGGCTGTCCGCATTATGAAAGTGGAAGCAAAACGCTTCGTACGGATGTGAGGTAAAAAATCTTATAGACTACAAAACATGGAACGACGCACGAAAACGGAAAGCCCCATAAAACTGCCGCACTCAAGAAAAATCTCAACGCTGTCTCTACGTCAGCGAAGAAGACTATGATTGCGGGTAGAATTCAGCACATTGACATTCAGAATATTTTGCGGGATATCCTCCGGGAAACGGTTATTAACATTCCAAAAAATAAGCGGAAATATATTTGCATGAAACCCGTTCAAGCAATCAGAGAGACAGAGAAACACTACCGTACGAAAATAAATTTTGAATCTCTCTCTCTTTCTCTGGTATGATCTTTTGAGTTTTAAACCCGAGTTGGGTTTAAATCACAATATATGGTATATTGTATTGTTATATAATACTATCTATTAACTTATTCTGTACTATTCGTATAAAAATTATTACTAATTGTTAACTGTGTTAATAACAATAGTACTAATGTTATAAGAGATGGTGAAGTTATTATACATCGATACTGGTTGACATGCAGTAATTTATAAAACACTGTGCACCAATTTGAAGTATAGAATATTTTTATGATATTAATATAATATTTAGTCAACAAATGACTTGGAATATCCAGTTTGTATTTGCGTCGACCTCAATCAATATTTCAGTCGGGCAATATTTGTTATATAATATTTCTATATAACGTGATAGTCCGACGCATGTCAAGCTTAACAGACAGGATTATGTTACCAACCATGTATGAAAATATGTTTCATACATTGCCTGAACATTTTAGGCATCCTATAGAATAGGTACCGGATCAAACAGAATGCCGGTAACATACTATAGGTATATAATAAAATTGTATTTCAACACTGAATAGCTCATTGCTTTCACATAGTGCATAGGCTATGTTGTAATAATGGGGTTTAGTATCTGTGAGATTTCGATGAGGTATTGACATACTTATGAACGATACTACGAAGAAGTTTTGTGGTGATGTATTCTCAGAGTGACGCATTTCGTGTTACTAAGAAGTTTGTAATAATTCTACACAACATAAATCTGTGGGATTACAAAAGTTAATATTGGTTCGTCAGTTTCTATCAATTTCATTTGTAAATAGATAATTATTAGATGTTTTGCGACGGCTCCGTAGATAAACTCGTAGTAATTATGCCTGCAGGGACGAGACTGATTCAAGCCCAGCCTGGGCAAACTAATTTTGTGTAAGACAAAGTTTTCTTGTGATGTTAAGATGTTTGTGTTGTGTGTTGTGTCTCAATGCCAACTGCTCACAAAGGCTGTATTAAAGGCGTATGAATTTGTTAACATTTTTTTTATCTTAACTCCACTAATCATATCTGTTTTGAAATTGCAATGGCATGTAGCCTCCGATTGCAGTGCTAAAATGAAAGGAGAAGCGACGATGTCGTGTTGACTAGTCTTAAACAAGTTTTGTTGGAACTAATAACTTGACTTGTTAGAGATGTAGGTTCTTGTATGATCAAAATTAGTACTGACATTGTATCAAACTGGCATTAGCTCGCACTTTCACGATAGCTGCCACGAATAAGTAATTATGTACTTTAGTACATATCGATAAGATTTGTGTTTTGTTTTTTCACACAGACTGTTTTTTTTTAATTTGATTCGGGTGGTGGATCGAACTGCCGGCCCACCTGATGTTAAGTGGTAACAGTTACCCATAGACAACATCAATATGACTCAAGTCCTCTCCACCACAGTATGAGATGACCTGAGTCGCATTGCGTTGCGTCCATCACCCCGAGTTAGGGATGTTACGTCTCATGCGCCTGCAATTTCATCGGCACCCACTCCCTTCCACCGGAACACAGCAACACGAGTGCATCACTGCTTGGCGGTAGATTACCAGGTGTGATGGCAGTACTTCTCCGGGCGAACTTAGCACACCTGGTAATATATATAGATATATATAATAGATAGAATTTATGAAATAATTATAAAAATACATTTCCTATTTTGAATAATTCTTTTAAAAACAGTTAATGTACGTGGTACTATGCTTAGATTATGTCTAGAAGGCGCTGTGTGAAATGTCCACCATTTTTTATTATTATCATAGCAAGTGATATCATATAAATAGACAGTAAAGTCATTTAAGACTGGCCTCACAGCTCAGTTGGTAGTAACCCTGCCTTCTGCGCTATAGGTCGTGGGTACGATCCCCACTCAGGACAAACATTTGTGTGAAATTTGTAACATTTATGTTTGTTCTGTGTCTGGGTGTTATATATATCTATAATATGTATACAATATGGATATAATATGTTTTACATGTATGTATTTACAAAAGAGAAGTATATAAGTATTATATCAGTTGTCTGGTTCCCATGATACAAGCTATGCTTAGCTTACTTTGGAGCTAGATGGCGCTGTGTGAATTGTCCACCAATATTTATTTTATTTTATTTATTTGCGCCTAAATTATATTCACGGGAAGAGTTCTGTTGGTCTAATGGTTTTGGGAACTGCTTACACTTAATGGCTTTATCATCATTCCATTAAATATGTTTCAGTGAATATATAATGATATATAATAATATTTAATGATGTAGCGGTTATAGTGGTAGTAGTGATATAAAGAAGGTGGTAGGGTAGGGAGAAGAAATTTAAACTAACGGGAGTAAAGAATAACAAATTTAATGAGGTAGGAAATGGAAAATAAAATTAGGGTAGGAGGCGATGAATTTAAAAACGGTAGGGTAGTGAGTAGACCAGAAGGGTCGTGGGTAATTTGAGAGTTCGTTGCTAGAAAATGCCGGTATGTTCACTTAAAGCGTCTATCACTGTCCTGGTAAGTGCAGTCAGCCGTTGCGTGCGTGCTCGTCGCGTGTGCGACCGAAGGGTAGGCAGCCAATCTTTGACAGGCGCAGCGGGGGTAGATTCCGTCGCGTGTGCCGGAGTAATGGGGCCGGGGTAGATCCAGTAGCACGGTGGAGTTGATGTGGAGAAGTGGTGGAGTAGTAGTAGAAGAGAAGAAGAAGAAGAACCCTGGAATGCGTCCACGTAGGGTATAATAGACCCATTCCGCTACCAGTGTCTGACTGCGACATCCGTGCACTTTGCATTAATCGGCCGACGGAGGAACAGCGATGACGATTAACGCAAATCTCGTAATCATTGATGTGGCAGTCATACAAAGATCTTAAAACTAGCACGATATTAACATTTACATTATTAAGTTATGAGGGTTGGTTAGAAAAAGAACACAAGAATTTATAAGTTATAGCTAGGTTAGTAGATATTGCAACCCTCACCCGTTCTTCGGGGTTAAATACACGTAGTTGCAATGATTTAGCAGTATATAATTTTGATTGATATTAGAATCCAAATATCCAATTTATTATCTCCGGCTAGCGACCGTGAAACGTCAAGTGGCAGCCATGACGGTTAGAGATGGGACTCGCTGTCGTTATCGCTAGTGACGGGACGATAGTAATCGTAGTATCGGAGAATCGGATTGTTACAATGATTAGGACGATGAATTTGAATCACACGTATTTACTTATAGAAAACTGATTAGGGAAACAAATTTATGATAATTATTCCATCATTCGTCATGAAAACACATTCAGATTTAGTTCCCGGTGGGATACCGAGCGTTTAACTTCTATAATTGTTTAATATTACTTTCAGTATCCTGTAGATTTATGAAATAAAGTAATAGATACAACGAAATTTTGTGTTAAAATTACAATGGCTTCTTTGTTGCGAGGGGTTTCGGAAAGTTACAATTATATTATTTACGAGTTGGCTGGTAAGTTTATATGTTTATGTATTATGACAATGTTATTATTTTAACTCTCAGAATAATGACAACCAAGAGCTCGTTTTGATGTTGCCGGACAGATCCTGATTTTATATCGATTTAATTAGTAGATAATGATAAGAATTATATTGAATAAGGGTGAAGATGATCAAATAAATAAATGAGACTTTTAAAGTGATATCCTGCACTAATTGCAAATATGGTTTCAAACATAGGTGCGGTATTATCTGTGCGCTTTTAATTTGTTATACAGTTACGTAATTATACAGTTACGTAACGAGCCGAAGGCCCACCTGGTGTTAAATGGTAACCTCTGCCCATTAATACCGATGTGACTTAAGTCCTCCCCTACTAGGTAGAACAAGACCCAAGTCACAACTTATGTGCCCGTAACTCTGAGACGTGTAGGTGGAATGTATCATGTGCCTGTAATTTTACCGGCATATAATAAAAACAATAATTCACTTAACGAAAACAAAAAGTTCCTGTTTGTATTCTGTTTTCATGGGATGATAATGTGATAAATAATAATATTGATTGTTTATTTTGGGTGAATTGAAGAGTTTATTTCTTTATTTGTTAATTCGATGCGAGGTTTGGATCTAAAATGACATGACATAGTATTACTTTCAATCTTACATCATCAATAAATAATAAAAGTAAAATAATAGTAATCGACACAAATAAATAAAATTGGAGTGTCTGTTTGAAATATTACAATAACCGCTTTTTACTAAGTGCATATGGATGTAAACACGGTACATAGGTATACCAAAACAACTTTTTTTACAATTTTTGTCTGTCTGTTTGTTCCGGCTAATCTCTGAAATGGCTTTACCGATTTTGACGGAACTTTCACTGGCAGATAGCTGATTTAACAAGGAGTAACTTAGGCTACTTTTCCGAGGGGTAAAATAGGGGTACGTGATAAAACCAAATTCCACGCGGATGAAGTCGCACGCAACAGCTGGTATAATAAATATTGTTGGACATTTCACACATCACGCTCTAGCAACAAACTAAGCTAAGCACAGCTTGTATCATGGGAACCAGACAACTGATTTAATACTTATATACTTTTTTGTAAATATGGACATACATATAATACTTATCAACACCCAGACACAGAACAAACATCTACGTTCGTCATATAAATATTTATCCTGAGTCCAACCCACGACCTACAGCGCAGAAGGCAGGGTTACTACCAACTGAGTTGTAAGACACACAAAATTGTAAAACACTTTAAATACCCTAAGATATGAAGATTTCGATCCTCGTTTTCGCCATTTAGAAATCCTCCATCTTTTGGTCCCACTCTGCCCACTTAGTTTACGTCTATCAACTATAGTTATACCTATACCTATTCAACGTCAGTTCAACGTAATCAACTTGCAGAAAAAAATCGTAAAATCAAATTTAATACTGAAACAAAGACACGTGCATCTTGATCAATTAAATGCATTTATTTTTTCTTTATTAATTTCCAGATCCGCGGACACGAGATGACTGGCCAGGCTTCATCTCAATATGCACCATACTTTTGTCATATATATACTTTGTCAAGAAATGTGGACCAGAATGGATGAAAAATAAGCAACCTTATCAACTAGAGAATACAATTCTACTTTACAATGTGTTCCAAATACTCATATGTGGTTACATGTTTATAGAAGTAAGTACATATTGTATCTGTTCTAAGATAATTTTTATGATGTTTTTTTTATTATTTTTACCTCTGTCGTTTATTCACCTAGTCGTGTAGTTCTGTCTATCATCATCATCATCGTCATCCTGTCTATACGTAAGGGTTTCGTAACTTTGTGGGTAGGCAGCCCGAATCCTTTTGAAATCACAGGAATCACAAATATCATAATATCTAAGATAATCCTGGGCTTGAAGATAATTTAATGCAAATTATACCTATCCTCTTTGGCAATTCGCATTGGAAATATTCACTGACTAATAAAAAATAATATATTTTAATTCATTAATTAATTTAACCACGATCAGTCGGTGCCATGTGTGAAATTCAAATGAACTAATATTACAAGGTTGTTGTGGTTACTAAGCAGGTCTGTTGTTAGGCAAAATTAAAAATAATATGTACCTACATATCATTTAAAATCAGAAGATATCAAATATAAGCTAATTCTGGACCTGAATTTAAGATAACGTTTTGATTATTTCTCAATATATACGGTTCCTACTAATGGAATGCTAATACACATCTGAACACATTAATCCCATTCCATAACTTACAGTGGGACACAGACAAGTCGATTCCCTCACAGTATTCTCCTTCACCGTCATCTATACCATCAACACTAAATGCGATAATGTGAAACAGTACTGTATCTCTGATGATGAGGGTCGTTGGATGCTATTGTTTTTACCTTATGCAACACTCGATGTCTATGATAAAGACGGTCGCTTGTCTAGTTACCCGATAATTTGTAATTGGTAATTTGTTTCTACTTACCTACTACATATACATACATATATTCAGACATATATTCATAAGTGATTGATTTCTACTAACACAATATGAATCACTAGTCTAAAATAAACGTTTATTAATATTATTATGTCGCACATAATGTTTTCAACCAAATTATGAACACCATATTTATTGTCTTTTCAGTCATTTTTCAATGTATGGATACAAGAATACAGCTGGAGCTGTGAACCTATGGACCACGGCAATGGTCCTGTAGTAAAAAAGGTATATTGGATGACTTATTTTTCCAGCTCATTTGATTTAAAAAACCAAACTACTGAACTGATTTTGATGAAAATTCTATGGGACCAACCGGAAAACATATCCTTTCATATCAAATACAAATACAAATCATTTATTTCAAAAATTTATTATTCAAAATATAAAAAAAATTTTTGGTAAGGTTCATCAACTTCAAGTTTCTCCAGCATCTGAATGTAGACCGATCCAAACCAGAACAAAATGAATTGGTTCTCTCAGGGCTATTGATAATTTTATTTTATTTGTGTACACATACAATACTTACATACGCATTGTAATGCAGAACAATGCTGTGAGGTCAGCCAATATTTAATTAATGCTGTTTTTTTCCAGTTATTGTTGTTAACTTGGTTGTATATGGTAATAAAATTCATTGACCTGCTTGATACGGTGTTTTTCGTACTGAGGAAGAAGAATCGTCAGATTTCTACATTACATTTATACCACCACATTTTGATGGCGCTTGGCACTTGGTTTGGGTACAAGTATTTCCCAAGTAAGTATAAATGCAGACTTTTGTCAGAAAAGAATGACATAGTGATTTTGAAGCAGTTTTTGACTGAACCGAGACTATACATGGAAAATACATAGTTAAATACTCAACTAGATCATTAGATAACAAGTACCCATATAAGACACAACACAACCGAATAGACAAAAATGATTAATTTATTTACCAATTGAAGTAAAATAGTCACATTTGATTTAAGCTGGTCACGCGTCGCTGTTTGGCATCATCAACTGCTTTGTTCACACGGTGATGTACACCTACTACCTGATCGCTGGCCTGGGAGCTCATTACAAGAAGTATTTGTGGTGGAAGCAATACGTCACTATTCTTCAAATGGTAAGTTCAAGAAATACCGCGGATGTATGTAAACACATACATATAAATACATACTAACACACAGAAACCGAAAAAACATCAATGCTCTTCACACAAATATTTGTCCTGGGTGGCAATCGAACCCACGACCAACAGCTCAGAAGGCAGAGTTACTACCAGCTGAGCTGTAAGACCTGTCATGATTTTACTTGATGATTTTATAAAGTGGTATTGCGCACATATTCATTTCTAACTGAATAATTAATAGATAAATAGTGTTGTTCTCACTTAACTAACGCATGAATATAACGCACTTGGTCGTACCTAAGTAGGGGAGGACCCAAATCGCATTGCTTGTTATGGGCAGAGATTACCGCTTAACACCATCTGTAATAAAAAATTACTCCACTAACATTAAAAATCTGCCGCCAAGACACTCTAGGTCAACTATTCATGTACGATAAAATTTACGGAAAGAGGAAATAATCCCGCGGTAAACTCTGACAATAACAAAAATTTTTCAACTGAAATTCCTGCTTAGCTATGGGAACACCCAAGTCACATCGAATGCCGCCTGTAACTCAGAGACCCGGAGGGGGAATGTCTCATGTAACTGTTAATTCACCGGTTACCACGTCTTCCAAACTGGAGTACAGTAATGCAAAAGAGCTACTACTAGTTTTACTGGCGGTAGAAATAGAAGTGATAGGATGAATTTGACACGAGTTCCCCTGCCTGATTTATTTTGTTGTTTCAGGTTCAATTTGGCATAGTATTCGTCCACAACTTGTACCCGATCTTCACTGACTGCACATACCCAAAATGGATCAACGTCGTGATCTGTATCTTCAGCCTCCAATTTGTTTATATGTTCGGCGCCTTTTATTATGAAAACTATATCAAAGTTAAAACAGGTACAAAAAACACAATTAAACTCAATCAGACTAAATTAGACTAAAAGAATACAATAATTAGAAAGTCATATGTTTGAACATATATATATATTCCTCTTTGTAATCTCTTGTTAGTTTTTAGTACACACCACACCATTCTTCAACTATTAAATACGCTTTCCATCCTAAGGTTGTCTGGATGAGATCGCTTCATAACGATAACACCGCCCATTGTACCTCTAAGTTCTATGTTTTGTTAATTGTTATATTATTATGTTTTCCGGTGTATAATAAAGTATTTTTATTATTATTATTATTTTCGGGCTTTCATTTTCTAATACCAATAAGCCTAACAAAAAAATGAATATTTAATATCTAATCAGCTGTTTAAATTAGGTACCAATTTATTATATTATTAAAATAAGTAGGGATGAATATATGAACCAACTAGGCGTTGCAAATTGAATAACCTCATGTCTGGGCACATTATTAAACCGAAGAACCGCTAAACGCACGGGTAGACAAGTTTCGTGAGTAGAGACAGAAAGTAGTCACAGTGTGGTCAGCGACTCCGGCCAGGTGGGGTGATGACTTGTGAAAGGTATAAAGGTAAGAAGTACCGGGTACCTACTGGGCTCACGACGCTGACTGGGGCAGGGTCCTCTGCTCATTGCCAATTCTCTAGATAAAGTAAGTATCCGTCTGTTTCTAGTCTGGCAATCCTAGCATTTGTGCACTGTCACTGATGTTAGTATAATACTAACTATACTAATGATGGAATGCTTCATCCTTTTCTCAGTTATTCTCGGTAGTGGCCCAAATCTTCCATGGTTCAATAAAACCTGGGCATCAATATATTATACATAATTTATTAATTTTTTTAATTACGATACGCTCATATTTGACCGCAATCTCACCTGAGTGACGTTGCGGTCTACGATGTAGCATGTGCGCCTAGAAAATAACTATTCACTCTCCTCTTGAAGACCTCCAAATTGTAGTTGTGACGCAGGCAAGGAGTTCGTCTTGGGCTGTCCGCATTATGAAAGTGGAAGCAAAACGCTTCGTACGGATGTGAGGTAAAAAATCTTATGACTACAAAACATGGAATGACGCACGAAAACAGAAAGCCCCTAAAACTGCCGCACTCAAGCAGAATCTCAACGCTGTCTCTAGGTCGGCAAAGAAGACTATGATTGCGGGTAGAATTCAGCACATTGACATTCAGAATATTTTGCGGGATATCCTCCGGGAAACTGTAATGCACATTCCAAAAAATAAGCTGAAATATATTTGCATGAATCCCGTTCAAGCAATCAGAGAGACAGAAAAACACTACCGTACGAAAATAAATTTTGAATCTCTTTCTCTTTCTCTGGTATGATCTTTTAGGTTTTAAACCCGAATTGGGTTTAAATCACAATATATGGTGTATTGTATTGTTATATAATACTATCTATTAACTTATTCTGTACTATTCGTATAAAAATTATTACTAATTGTTAACTGTGTTAATAACAATAGTACTAATGTTACAATAGATGGTGAAGCTGTTTATCGTTAGTTATTGATATGCAGCAATTCATAAAACACTGTGCATCAGTTTAGAGGCTGTAACTTTTATTTTTACAACAAGACTCAAATCGCAACTTTTGCGCTTGAAACCCTGAGATGTTTCAAGCACCTGTCAAGTACTTTCACCGGTCACCACACCTTTCAACCGGAACACAGTAACGCGAATGCATCACCGCTTGGCGGTGGAAATGGATATGGGGCAATAATTCTATAGACAAACTTGTCATAAGTTCTACTGCTTCAATTCTGTGATGTTCGCATAAAAACTATTAATAACTGTTAGTATGATATCTATAGGTACTTAGTAGCGATATTTCTAATGTTATAAAAGATGGTGAAGTTATTATACATCGATACTGGTTGACATGCAGTAATTTATAAAACACTGTGCACCAATTTGAAGTATAGCATTTTTTATTATATTAATATAATATTTAGTTAACAAATGTCTTGGAATATCCAGTTTGTATTTGCGTCGACCTTAATCAATATTTCAGTTGGGCAATATTTGTTATATAATATTTCTATATAACGTGATAGTCCGACGCATGTCAAGCTTAACAGACAGGATTATGTTACCGACCATGTATGAAAATATGTTTCATACATTGCCTGAACATTTTAGGCATCCTATAGAATAGGTACCGGATCAAACAGAATGCCGGTAACATACTATAGGTATATAATAAAATTGTATTTCAACACTGAATAGCTCATTGCTTTCACATAGTGCATAGGCTATGTTGTAATAATGGGTTTTAGTATCTGTGAGATTTCGATGAGGTATTGACATACTTATGAACGATACTACGAAGAAGTTTTGTGGTGATGTATTCTCACAGTGACGCATTTCGTGTTACTAAGAGTTTGTAATAATTCTACACAACATAAATCTGTGGGATTACAAAAGTTAATATTGGTTCGTCAGTTTCTATCAATTTCATTTGTAAATAGATAATTATTAGATGTTTCGCGACGGCTCCGTAGATAAACTCGTAGTAATTATGCCTGCAGGGACGAGACTGATTCAAGCCCAGCCTGGGCAAACATATTTTGTGTAAGACAAAGTTTTATCTCGGCGTTCAGATGTATGTGTTGTGTGTTGTGTCTCAATGCCAACTGCTCACAAAGGCTGTATTAAAGGCGTATGAATTTGTTAACATTTTTTTTATCTTAACTCCACTAATCATTTCTGTTTTGAAATTGCAATGGCATGTAGCCTCCGATTGCAGTGCTAAAATGAAAGGAGAAGCTACGATGTGGTGTTGACAAGTCATAATGCAAGTTTTGTTGGAACTAATAACTTGACTTGTTAGAGATGTAGTGTTCTTGTGATCAAAATTAGTACTGACATTGTATCAAACTGGCATTAGCTCGCACTTTCACGATAGCTGCCACGAATAAGTAATTATGTATTTTAGTACATATCGATAAGATTTGTGTTTTGTTTTTTCACACAGACTGTTTTTTTTTAATTTGATTCGGGTGGTGGATCGAACTGCCGGCCCACCTGATGTTAAGTGGTAACAGTTACCCATAGACAACATCAATATGACTCAAGTCCTCTCCACCACAGTATGAGATGACCTGAGTCGCATTGCGTTGCGTCCATCACCCCGAGTCAGGGATGTTGCGTCTCATGAGCCAGCAATTTCACCGGCACCTACTCCCTTCCACAGGAACACAGCAATACGAGTGCATCACTGCTTGGCGGCAGGTTACCAGGTGTGGTGGCAGTACTTCTCCGGGCGAACTTAGCGCAAGTTCTACTGCTACTGTGTTTTGTTAATTTCTTACTATACAGGGATACTGCTCATATCAATCAAAGATCGCCATGTTATTGGTAAGATGCAAACTTAGTATTTTCCTTTATCGGTTGACAACAAATTATTTCAGACATCTAAATAAAAAGTCCGACACACATAATAAATTTAATTTCATACAAAATAAATACTGTACAATAAACAAATTATCTATGTACATGTTTCAAATAAGAAAAACATTTGTGACAAGTTTTCTGCAAGTACGACATACAACTATTCGCACATCATAATGTTGGGTAAAACAAACAATAAACTGAAACAGTCAATACAAAGTGTAGAATAGGTACCTACTTGTTTTATACCTTTGTGTAAATCTAAAGTAACTACTGCGAGCCAAAGTCGTGTGTATCTGTCATCCAGATATAAATTAATGTCTCATATACCTGTAACTTCACTGGCCCAAACCAGAACAGACCAAAATGGAACATAGTAAAATTCCACTTTTTGGTGGTAAGATTTTTTTAAATTAATACTTCGGGGGGCCACGTTGCTCTCGTCCGTAGGTAATAAGTAATAACCCTTTGAATCCCTACTCGTGTCTCCTAGGTGGTGTGAAAGGAGCAACTCAAAGTAGCAGTAGAACTTGTGCTAAGTTCGCCCGGAGAAGTACTGCCACCACACCTGGTAATCTGCCGCTAAACAGTGATGCACTCGTGTTGCTGTGTTCCGGTAGAAGGGAATGGGTGCCGGTGACATTGCAGGCGCATGACACGTAACATCCCCGTCTTGGGGTGGTGGACTCGACGCAATGCACTTGAGTCATCTCATACTCTGGTGGGGAGGGCTTGAGTCGTATTGTTGTTGTCCATGGGCAGCGGTCTGCACTTAACATCAGGTGGGCCATCAGCTCGTTCTATCACATAAAAAAAGCTTCGATCATGTCCATATTTGATTCTTTTTTAGGTATAGCAGGACCCAAATCGCGTCGTATTGCCCCCTTACCTGAGACGTGAACAACTAAGTATAACAACTCGCATCTGTAATTTGACACCCCTCAAACCGGAACACAGCATTGCTAATGCGTTAATCTTGGCGACGGTAATCCCCGAACTTACGTGGCACGAGTTAGTGGGTGCGCAGCCTTCGATTTCAGTAAATTACTCATAGACTCGAAGAAATAACAAGGTATTTTTAATGGCGTCATAGCATTCTCAAAATTTATTACAAATTGGTATTTTCGCCACAATGTCGGCGGTTAATTTATTTATGTTAATGTGTTTTTATAAATTAAAACGTAATTAACTCATCCAATAACAGAGTCTGTTTCTTATTTACATTCAATATTTGAAGTGTAACAGCTGAAGCAACATTAATACCTAATGATGGAATAATTATTGTCGCCGCTGAAAAGTACGCCTCACAGTGGCCTTCTGTTAACTAGAATAATTTGTGTAGTGGACTGGCCTCACAGCTCAATTGGTAGTAACCTTGCCTTCAGCGCTGTTCGTGGGTTCGATTCCCACCCACGAAAAACATTTTTGTTTCAAACAGATGTTTTTTCTGTGTCCCAGACACAGAAAAAACATGTTAACATGTATGTATTTACAAAAAGTATACAGTACAAGCTATGCTTAGTTTGGGGCTAGATGGCGCTGTGCGAATTTTTCAACAATTTATATATAATTTTATTGATAATTGACATTTTAAGAGCAGTAGAACTCACGTCAAGTTCGTCCTGGAAATTACTACCACCATGCCCATTTCTACAGCCAAGCAGTAACGCTTTCGCATTATTGTGTTCCGGTTTGAAAGGTGTGGTTGCCGGTGAAATTACAGGCACATGTAACGCCTTCACGTCTCAGAGTTCCGGGCGCTACAATGCGACTTGGGTCTTGTTCGTACCTACTAGGGGAGGACGCAAGTCAAATCGGTTGTAATGGGCCAAGGTTACTACTTAACACCAGGTGGGCAACACCAGGGTCTTTTAACTGCATAACATAAAAAAAAGGTGCAAAGGTCTTGAGAAATGAGATATTAACATAAAGCTGTCCATTTTTACGTATTTGAATTTAAAGAGTGCCTTACCCAGTTTATACTTTTGTGGCTTGAAATAAATTATGATGTTTGTTCAGCAATCATAGCTTCATACTAGAAATACAAATTTAATCTAGGAAAACCACAACATCGCAGTTTACGAGCGTAGTAAGTACAAATGTTTGCCATTCATACAAATAAGAGTATTTGCTGCCATGTAGGATGTGACTGTCAATAACATACCTAGGTAAAATTAACAGCCTAAAGGCAAGTTCAGATCGTTTAATTCAAAGTTCAGTTATTGATTATAATCAATCAAGCGAATTATTAAAACTTTGAAAGCAAGCTTGAGCAAGATGGACGTGATATCCTGTCAATATGGTCTAAGAAAAAAACCGCAAGTGAATTGGCCCACTAAACTAATAAATAGTTTTATGTTTTTTAAACAGCTTGAATGTCTTTTGAATAACAAAAAAAATTAAACATGTTTAATGGAATTACTAGCCTCACAGCTCAGTTGGTAGTAACCCTGCCTTCTATGCTGGAAGACGTGGGTTCGATCCTCACCCAGGACAAACATTTGTATGACGAATATAGATGTTTGTCCTGTGTCTGGGCGTCAATATGTAATATATGTATGTATTTACAAAAAAGTATATAAGTATTATATCACTTGTCTGGTTCTTATGACGCAAGCTATGCATAGCTTACTAGGGACTAGATGGCGCTGTATGAAATGTCCAACAATATTTATTTATTATTGATTGATACAGATTGAAGATTGATACAGTTCAATAAGTTGATTCAACAAGCTTGAGTTTTAGAATTATTGAACATTAAATGGAGCCGTTGGAACTCGCCTTAACAAATTTTGCACCACACATCAACATATAACACATTACTATATGCCTCTTTATTACGAAAATTTCTACGAACAAAATTGTTTCTATTCTTATTTCATTGAATCAATTACTGAGTTGCAATTAAAAGGTTTGCTAGAAATTGTCATAAATATAACATAGAAGTAAACTAAGTACCCAATTGTTACAAAGATCGTGTTCGCGAAAAAAAAGGAATCCCTCCAATAAGGGTTTCTTGTCTATTCCCTATCCGACCCAGGTAATTGCCGCCCATAGACAACAGCAATACGACTCAACTCGAGTCCACCAAAGTATGAGATGACCTAAGTCGCATTCCGTTGCGTCAATCACCCCGAGAAGGGGATGTTACGTCTCATGCGCTTGCAATTTCACCGGCACCCACTCCCTTCCACCGGAACACAGCAATACGAGTGCATCACTGCTTGGCGATGGATTACCAGGTGTGGTGGCAGTACTTCTCCGGTCGAACTTGGCACATGTTCTACTGCTACTTTGGGTTGCTCCTTTCGCACCACCCGGGGGACACGTGTAGGGATTCATGGATTATCACCTACAGACGCGAGCAACGTGGGCCCCCAAAATTTTATATGGGGGGACCTATATTAGACTAGCAGTGACTAGCAGTGACCGTCTAGGTCGTGTTTGATATGTGACTAAGAGTGATTGGAAGCACGTTCGGGAGCTGTGCATAATGGCACATGTCTGTCACGTGACACGGAGGCGTGGCGCGTGACTTGCACGTGACATATGGCACGAATTGGGCTCATACCATGTTTATTCTTATTAACAGAATACCTACCTCTTGCCTGCGACTTCGCTTCACGGTTTAGCAATAATTCTATTACCGCGTGAAAAAAAAAAGACAAAACAAAACACACTCTCTCATAATATATTTGATTTAAAAATACATTTAGTCAGTTTTTAGAGTTCCGTACTCAAGGGAAGGAACCCTTCTATACCTACACTGTCCGTTGTAGATTTCGTCTGCTCTATCATAAAAGAGTAATAAATAAAATCATCACAATCATAGTATCAGCTACAAAATTAAAAGAATATTAAAACAGTTTTGAATAAAAATCCCAAAGCATTGGTATGGAACCTTGGTGCGCGAGTCAAGCTTATATTAGCCGATTTATTATTGGTGATTCATTAAAAAAAATACATTATATAGTAGAAAATATAAATGGATTGAAAAAAATAATAATTTTAATTTACATTAATAAAAAACCCAATATAAACGTGCCGCAGCCCGCCTACGTGACAATGGCACGCAGTGACAACGCAAGAAGAATTCCGACCCGCACAAGATAATTACTAATCGTTATCAAATTATCACTGATTAGTGTCATTTATTTCTCTAAGTGTGCCAAAAACTAGAATGTAAAAACGAAAGACGATGTCTATTCGCCATTCACGGCAATTTGAGATTGTGTGACTTAAGCTGGTTTCCTATTCATCGGTTCTACTTCAACCTACTACGGTTCTACTATTACCTACTACGGTTTTACTACTACCTACTACGGTTTTACTACTACCTACTACGGTTCTACTACTCCCTACTACGGTTCTACTACTACTTACTACTACCTACAGCTACCTTCTGCGCTGTAGGTCGTGCGTTCGATTCCCACCCAGGACAAACATTTGTGTGACGAATATAGACGTTTGTTCTGTATCTGGGTGTTATGTATTACACGTATTTTTTTTTTTTTTTTTATGTGATGCAGTTACGGAACTAGCCGACGGCCCACCTGGTGTTAAGTGGTAACCTCTGCCCATAACAACCGATGCGACTTGGGTCCTCCCCTACTAGGTAAGAAAAGACCCAAGTCGCATCGTATGCGCCCGTAACTGTGAGACGTGTAGGTGGAATGTCTCTTGTGCCTGTAATTTCACCGGCAACCACACCTTTCAAACCGGAACACGGTAACGCGAATGCGTCACTGCTTAGCGGCAGAAATGGGCATGGTGGCAGTACTTCCCCGGACGAACTTGGCGAGAGTTCTACTGCTCTTAATATTAAAAAAAAATTATTTACAAAAGAAGTGTTCTATCTGTTGTCTGGGTCCCATAGTATAAGCAATGCTTAGTTTGGGGCTAGATAGCGCTGTGTGAATTGTCCACCAATATTATTAATATTATTATTAGTATAGGTAAGAAATAATATTAATTACTCAGTTATTACTCATTTAACACATTATAAATATGGATGGACACATCTGCGAGCATGGATTTAGAAAGTTATCCAATAAAATTAATTTTATAGCAAATAGTAAACCTAAATAATCAGCCAAGTGCGTGCCGCCCCACGCTCAGTAAGTAATTCCTTAGTCCACATGAAAATTCAACGGTACTCAGAATCCAAGTTACAGCTTTTCCCAAAGAACCCAGCTAACACTCCAGATAACTATTGTTATAAAGCAAACAGTCATAAAACCGATTAAATTAAAAAGTCTAGTCTAGTCTAGTCTAAGTAATATTATTACCTACTTCGTAATGTGATGGCCACCCAGCTCAGTTATTTGTAGCGATGCCTTCCGCGCTGTAGGTTGTGAGTTCGATTTCCATAGTTATAGGTGCTTAGTTTGGAGTTAGATTGCCGCGGCGATATGTGTTATTTGTTGTTATTTTATATTCTACCTGTAAGAAATATATATTTTATGTTTCATTTGAAATATTGTCGAAGAGAACAATGAAAAATCCACATTATATTTTTACTAAGGTATCACTAATTAAGTGAGCAATTAAACTGATAGCATCAAACTGATCGCTAATTTATTAATCACTTCAATACAATGTGCAATTTATATAATATGACCCCCCCCCCCCCCACTTCGTCAGAAATGTATACGAAGACGTTTAGTACAAAGTAATAGTATTCGTTGAAAATATCATTAAATAAATTGTATGCAATTGTACGGCCTGTCAAGATGAATCAACATATTAAAACTGTGTAGGTAAAAACGTTTGCTGTATTAGCACTCTGGTTAGTCGAAATCGACGATCTGAATCAGTGGGGCGTAAGTCGTCGCCAGGATTAGTTCCGCCAGTTACAACCAATTTAATAACATTAGGAAAATAGGTAATAATAAATTCAAAGTTACATAGTAGGATACTTTGAAGATGGCGTTACTTCAGAACGTTTGGAAGGGATATGATCATGTTATCTCCGATTTAGCTGGTGAGTGTAATTTATTTTCTATGATAATATTTCTGTGATTTTGTACATTTATGTTTTGAGTTTTGGTATTATTGTAACCTTGTTTGGATTATCATTTTTAGCATAATAAGAATGGTTTCAAAAAAAAAGTTTTGAATAGTTTTTAATTAGTTTTTATAATAATATGCATTTGTTATTATAATATTATTAATATTTACTTAATAATACCTTAATGCATATTCAAATCGTTGCAAAAACAATTGTTGCAAATAAATTGTTAATAACAAACCTGATAATTGATAAATGCAGTATTTATCTCTCACTATTAACTACATTTTAGTCTAACAATTATTTAATAACATCAGTGTATTTATGTGTTACCTCTTATCTATAAAATATACATTACAGTGGGTATATTCAGTGAAATTAAAAGTTTTTCTTTATATAGATTTAAATGATATAATATTGAGTATGTACTTCTTGGGCCAGTTAATCTCTTTGCAAGAAAAAGAAAGAGTTAAATGACTCATCAGTCTATGGCACAAAATATTATTTCAAATTATGTATCCTTGGATGGATTTATCTGTGAAGCAAATTAGAAAGAATATTTATTTTATTTATTTTGGTATGTGTTTCACTTCATAATTTTTCTAGAACCTCTTTGAGTTGCACTTTAATTATGTCAGCACACTTAAATAACAGAAATTTATAACAGTATTAATGCTGCTAGTGCGTTTTTTACTGTGAATTAGGTGATCTATGTATATTGTTGATCAGAGTGAGTTCTGAGATAAAATTCTTAGTATTTTTATTAGTTAATTTAAAGGTTTAGATAATTTAATAAGTATTTTTCCCCTCCTTGTTTTTCAGATCACCGGACGAAAGATTGGTGGCTTGTAGAAAGTCCCGGACCAATCGTCACGATCCTCGGTACCTACCTCTTCTTCTGTGGCTACGCCGGCCCCATCTACATGAAGGACAGGAAACCATATAATCTCAAACATGTAATAGCAGCTTACAACCTGTTTCAAGTTTTGTTTAGCATCTTTTTGACGTATAGGGTGAGTAAATAATGTTTTTTGCAAGCGTGTGCTAAGTTGCAGGATATGCATAACCCAGCACTGTCCAGCAGACAGATTACAAGATGACTACATACTCTACATGAGTTATTATTCAGCTTGGAAGAGGGACTAGATTAAACTAGGAACTTATCTTGTTCAAAGTAATATAATTAAACAATATAACATAAAAAATTAACTCCCACAAGTAATATCTCTATAAATAACAACTGTAGTTTCTATTATATCTATTATAGACATGCCTCACAGCTCAGTTGGTAGTAATCCTGCCTTCTGCGCTGTAGGTCGTGGGTTTGATTCCCACCCAGGACAAACATTTGTGTGATGAACATAGATGTTTTTCGGTATCTGTCTATTGATATGCATAATATGTATGTATTTACAAGAAAAAAGTATATAAGTTGTATATAATCTATCAGCTGTCTAGTTTCCATACAAGCTATGCTTAGCTTACTTTGGGGCTAGATGGCGTTGTGTGAAATGTCGAACAATATTTATTTACTTATTATTTATTTATTCTCGTTCATTTCGTCGGTTCAAGTCGTTTTTTTCGTTTTCCTGCGCAAATATATTATCATTTCGTTCGTCAATACTTCCTTAATCCAGTCCTGACATACAAAATGACAGTTATCATTTATTTGCTATTTTTTTTTTGTAAAATAGCGAAGTTTCTTTTAGTGTTTATGAAATTTAAAATCGTATTTTTTTATGTTTCAGGGAATTGAATTCATCATCGCAACAGATTACAAGTTCAAATGTATCAACATCGATTATTCAGAAAATGGAATAAGGGTGAGTATTTCAATTTATCCCTTCTCATAATATTTTCTGGAAATATTCAAACTGAACAGAGATGGTACATATTAGGTTTGGTAAATCATAAAGCGGCTCACATATATCAAATATAATAATATAATATTATATATATATATCAAAATATTGAATACTCAATAAGCTATTATTTATTTAAATAGATCAGAATAATGACCAAAATATACAAACACTAGGCTTTTAATAGCTCCATTTCTAATAATCACAATAAATATAGAATTACGCTAGTATAGTAATATATTTTAGTAACTTGAGTGAGCTTTACTTTGTGAACTTTAGTGACTTGGGTCTAACTTAAGTAGGGGAGGAAATCGTTTAGCTTGTTAAGGACAGGGATACATACCGCTTCACATAAAGCAGGCCATCTGCTCGTTCCTTTAATAAGCATATTAAAAGTATCAAAAATAACTTCACTGGCATAAGTCGATTAAATTAAATATGAATATTCTATTTACAGTGGGCAGCAGGCGTCTGGTGGTACTACATAGCAAAGATCACGGAACTCTTAGACACAGTGTTCTTTGTTCTGCGGAAGAAAAATAATCAAATCTCTTTCCTGCATCTGTACCACCACACACTAATGCCGTTGCTGTCGTGGTTTGGCACCAAGTACACTCCAGGTAATTCAAAAAATATACTCTCACTCAAGAATAACTTGCCTGCGTGGTTCTTGAAAATTCCATAACATTCGGAAAAATATTTGATGAAGACCGATGGATGGAGTTGGATCCTAAACTTTATTTAATACTGCTAAGGTCTGTTTTGGGGCAAGAACTTCTAACTTTACTAACTACTATTAAAATGATGGATAAGCGAATAAATTCAAACAAACACCAGCAGAATTTAATTATTTGTTGGTAATTCCAGGCGGCCAGTCCATCGCTGAGGGTTCAATAAACGCTTTCATACATATTCTTATGTATGGATACTACTTTGTATCGGGACTTGGGCCTCAGTACCAGAAGTACTTGTGGTGGAAGAAATACCTGACTACATTGCAACTGGTACGTATGGTCTCAGACTTAAACTCCTTAATATCACGAAATGTTCTGCTTCTACTTTGGGTATGCAAACAGCTAAGGAAAGTTTTTACTCTCGTCTGCTATAATCTAGTCACAAACAGGAATGATTTACTTAAAGGCGAGGGTTTTCCTCATTAGAACGTAATATCATTGATATAATCAAAATATTCTTTACATTCTTCCCAATCTTGAGATGAGTATGAGTATTTTGAAAGAAAGCTAGATTTTTATTGAGTAATTTATTTTAATATTATAACTTACCCATCCACTTTTTCTGACAGTTTCCTTTATTTTTAGATCCAGTTCTGCATCGTCCTTTACCTCAACGCGACCGGATTGTTTGCCAAGAACTGCAACTATCCCAAATACCTGAATGTTTTCGTGACATTGAACTGCCTTGCCTTTTTGTATATGTTTGGTCAATTTTACTATAAAAGCTATGTGAAAAACAAAAAATCTCAGATGCGGATACGCCCAGTACTAGATAGGCAAAGCAAAGAGATCAAAGAGAAATAGAATTAAACAGTGTGCAATTGTTTGTAGTTTTTAGTATTATATTGTTGTCAATACCGCAATTTTTTTATAACGCAAATATTTGCCGTCCACTCACTGCTCTGCAACTAGATGGAACGAAGAGACAAATTACTCTCTTTCTCACCAATTTCAAGATGATTAAGTGATGGTCTGACTGATCGATTGTCAACCACACAGGTCAGATATTGTGCACCCTAGCTGTCTATCGCCGTATCTTCACCGATAGCTTGGGAGGGTGTGACTCTTGTACGCTATCGTATTGGTTTTTAAGTTGTAAATATAGCAATAAACGTAATTATAGATGTAGATATAGTAATTAATAAGTTTAATTTTGTAGCAATAAATACAGGTGGATTTTAATTACAAATTGATGCGACGTTTCTCTCGCGAGGATGTTGGGTGTATAAAAAGCATATCCTCCATATTATCCTACTTTTTTGGTTTTCTTGAGTAGTTTTAGTGTTTTTTGAAAGTGAAAAACATAGAATCCTTTGTAATAGTTTATTCATTATTTTTGTACTATTGATCGCAATCAATTTACAAAACATAACAACATATAAAATGACAATCTTAGTCAATTAAACTAAATACACTTAGATGAAATTATCTTCAAACAAAAATATCTTATTCGTAAAGCTAAATCACCGACATTTTTTTCCTATTACAACAGAAATACACATTACCTGGCAAGTTATAAACAATTATTTACTAACTAAAGCTCCCATTTTCTACTTTTTCTTACTAATAGCTCCCATGAGTATAACTTCGAATATCTAATGGCAACTCCCATTGTTGACATTATCCGACTGCAAGGAGCTACCAACAAATAATTAACTGATATTTTGGCCAGAACCAATAATTTAACATGCCGTAACATAAAAGCCCTTAATTTTTAAATGTAAAAGCCACTAGTGGTGAGTGTTATTTTGAAAGATGAGTTAAATGTTGGCTGACAATATTGGAAAAGATAAGATATAAACTTGAATTATAGAATTGAAAATGTATTTTGTTCACTGGCAAGACGTCCAACCAAATCAAGGGAAGATATAAAATATAACAATTCCAATATCATAACAGCTTTGATTTAACATGTACAATTTTAAAATCGTCAAGAGTAAATAGCCCATCTGAGGATAAGGCAACAAACATTATTCCCTTATATATCTTATTCTCTTTTCTAGGTTTTAGGTGTTCACATAAATAGCGTTTAGTAGAAAAAAGGAATTAACACAAAACATAACTTTGTAGAAATATTCGAAGTTGTCTTTGCAGTTTGAATTTAATATCGCGCGTGATACAATTTCACTATGAAATACCACTCCTCACTACCCGAAACATGGGTGCAAATGAGACTTGTTCCACAGAGAAAAAGTAAAAATTCACTAATATTTATTGAAGTGATTATACAAAGAAAACATTTTGGGCATGAACCATGAAACAGCCTCGGCCATGTTTGTTTTCGATAGGAAATATTACTTGTAATGAACTAAAGGTAAACCAAGTCTACTTTGTAGCGCGCCAGGAATGCTGGGAAAGTCAAAATAATGGATATTACTTAGTGTATTCCGTACTTTTACGAGTATATACTCAGTGAATTAAACTTTTAATTAAAATGTTCAAAAACCACTTCCGTGCACATGCCCATCGCGCTCTGCCGCCCGATGCTACTATGACACACCCATAAGCTACAACTCGTATCATGCCCCACACCTTTGTCAAGAGGTGGAAAGACACTTGACACTTAACAACTGTAGTTGTTATATTGTAACAATCGTTGGTATACCTAATAAAATAAAATAAAATACCTGGCAAACAAATTCATGGTCAGAGAAGTAACTTCAGTTTGACGCTAACTTTCCTATACAAATTCAATTAATTTCTGGTATTCCAACTAAAGTGAAATTTGTATCATTACAACTTTTTGTTACAAACTGCAAAAGCAATAGAAATTCAAAATGCAAAAATGCAAACCAAATAACTGTTCATATACATTTATAACTATTATAGTATTAAAATATTCTTGATCCAGAAAACATTTCATGCACGAAATTCATTTCGATCCAATGTTTTATGATAGATATTTAAAATGAATCTCTTTGATGCGAAATAATAAACATCAATGTTCTGACTCTGAGTAAAAATTTATATCATTTATATCAAGATTTGATAATAAGAATTTCGTGCAAAAAATACTCTGAATCAAATATTCAGCCGATCTTTTATTATTTATATTTTACACTTATAAATATAAGGCAGGCTTCGACATGAAAGAAAAAATGAATTGGTTTTTATGATCACATTTTCATTATGCAATGAAAAGCACTAATTACTATTATATTTTATTTAATGTAATGAAAAGTATACCGCCTAGACTTTCCAAATTGTTTTGCCTAGTGGGAGGTTGAGGAATAATGTTTTGAGAAGCCTACCTTGATATACAATTAATACGTTAAAATTATTACTCATTATTAATAACTTTTGGACGAAATTGATGTCAACTTAATTGACTCCCTTGAAATAAACAACCTATTCAGCGATGACAATACGTTGATGATTTCAATTTAATTGAACAAAATTGATAAATGCGTTGCATTTTGTATCAGCAGTGTACAAATTCATTATATTTTTTAGGCAACTCACGAATCTTAAAACACTATCTTAATACAATTGTGCGGTTGGCAATTTATAAGTAATAGTTTCTTTTATAAAGCGTATCGTTCCATAATAACAATGTATTATTGTTTTTAATTTCACTTGCAACATTATTATCAGCTACGATATGCGTTGATTTAGAATTTTGACTATTGTTCTTATTAAAAATTTAGGGCTTATTCAAATTATAACAAATCCCTAAGAACACACTATAAGCACCAAATGGTCCTCTTTGTTTCCTTTAATAAACATTTGAATCAGCCCCAAATAACCTATTCACTCTTCATCGTAAGCCATCATCATCACAAAATCAGTCTCAGTAGAACTTTGGAAGTCCCTGTCGAATCATTTCTTTATTAAACTATCGAAGTCATACTCTGGACCGAAGGCTGCTTTAGCGGTGCGTCTAGTTATAAATACTTTCCCATCTTTTATGTAGTCTCCACAGGCTTTGTTTACTTCGTACGGTACATCATCTTCTGTATCATTGCTGTCTTTGAGACTTCTGTTCTCTTCTTTGCCTTTCTCTTTAATATCTTTTGCAACACCGTTGTTGCAAACACCATTGGTATTCACTCCATTGTGACTCTTAGCGTGTTCATTTTTTGCTTCTTTCTCCAAGATTTTATTTCTTTTGTAGCTTTTAGAGTAGAAGTTGAGAAACAGAAACAAAAATATTGTGATGTTGGAGCAAATAAAATAAGTGAAGCCGGCCGCATACTGGCAACGTGGAGAAAAGTGTGTCCATGCGCAGTAGACGAGCATCAATAGAAATTGGAACTGTAAAAACAAAAGTTTTGAAATGTTTATAAAGATTGTAGATTTTATACATGGATTTCAACACATAATTTATTAGTTTATAGTATATATTATATATTTGTTAGTATTATCATAAGTATTATTATTTTATATTATTTAGGGTAGGGAATAACAGAAAATAAAAATAAGTAAAGACATAAGTCACATTACATTCCCTTCGTCACAGCGCGACGTGAATATGGAATCTCATGTTTTTGTAAATGGCACCCACATATTAACGCAATATGGCATATTGGGGCTGGAAAAAAATCTGCACGCTTGTTATTGTTGTGCTAACTGTAGGTGCCACTTAAGAGTCAAATACTAAGTGAGTACAATATACCATATAAGAGACGTATTTATTCCACCCCAAAAATTCCTGAAGTCCAAGCCACACAGCATATAAATAGATAAATTTTGGGGGCACTCGCGTCCATAGGTAACCTTTTTGAAAACCCTACACGTGTCTCCCGGGTAGTGCGAAAGGAGCAACTCAAAGTAGCAGTAGAACTTGTGCCAAGTTCGCCTGGAGAAGTACTGTCACCACACCTGGTAATCTGCCGCCAAGCAGTGATGTACTCGTATTGCTGTGTTCCGGTGGGAGTGGTTATCGGCGAAATTGCAGGTGCATGAGACGTAACATCCCCGTCTCGGGGTGATGGACGCAACGCAATGTGACTTGAGTCATCTCGTAATATGGTGGAGAGGACTTGAGTCGTATTGCTTTGTCCATGGGCGGCGGTTACCACTTAACATCAGGTGTGCCGTCATCTCTTTTATCACCAACATGACATTAAAAAACTCTGAGCTTAAACATACCAGCTGCATTTTGGTGACGTATTTCTTCCACCACAGATACTTCTGGAACCTGGGCCCCAGGCCGGACAGCAGATAGTACGTGTACATCACGACGTGTACGAAGGAGTTGAGGAGCGCTAGGATGGCACCCTCCCCGCCGGCTGCGAACTTGAGGTAGCTCCAGGAGTACAGCGCCATGATCACATGATGATATACGTGGAGAAATGTGATCTGGAATATATACGGTGACCATATCACACACTAATAAATAATAATAACAATATTGTTGGACAATTAACATAATGCCAAACTAAGCATAGCTTGTTCTATGGGAACCAGACAACTGATAGAATACATATTAAGGTCTTTAACAGATTTTATTCCAAGTTTATTCAATATTTTGAGGTTATTCTCTACCATTTTCTTATGGATAGAGGATAGTTTTTTACATCAGCTATCTAGTCTGTTATATATAATCTACTTCAATCACATAACCAACTTAATACTTTTCTGTAAATACATACATATAATACATATTAACACCCAGACACAGGACAAACATCTGTATTCTTCACACAAATGTTTGTCCGGGTGGGAATCGAACCTCCGACCTGCAAGAGCTACTAGCGACTGTGAGGCCTGTCAGAGTGAACTTATCTTTACAAGAAACGTATTTATTCAAAGAAGCTAAATGTTTTTAATGTACAGGGAGTAAAAACGAGAGAAGAGTTCATAAAGTTTATAATAACTTATAATAACACTGTCAATCGTCCTGAGAAGTTTGATAGCCACATACAACTCCTAATTAGTCACTCTCTAGATGGCTCTCTCGAAACAGTGCGTTGAAAGGAATAAATTTAACCAGTGAAGCTGCTTTCGTGCCCTAGACTTCGATTTTTTGGTTATAGGACATGCCGGTTTCCTCATGATGTTTTCCTTCACAGTTTTGAGAACGTGATAAACCAACAATTAATATATGAAGCGTTAAAACTCATTGGTGCACGTATAGACATGAATCAGTGACCTTCGAATAGGAACTTGGCGTATGTACCACTCGGCCTCCCATGTATGAATGTAGGTAGTTAAATATGTAGGTATTAAACTGAGTTCTTTAAGACTAAATCAGTGAATTGTAGTGAATTTTTAGGCCAAACTATTTAAATAAAATTAATTACAAAGACCTTTTACCTGCTTGTTTTTCTTCCTTAGTACGAAGAAAATGGTATCCAGCAATTCAGTAAACTTTGCAAAGAAGTACCACCATCCTAAATCCAGCAACTGAAAATTGATAACATAGGAGCTCATTTATTAGATAGATTACAAATATTTTTGTCATAAATAAAATTTATAATTTAAATTATAAAACTAAATTCTTCATATTTTCCGAGGCCACAAATCAAGGAAATAATATTCCTTTAGTATACCTAACTATCATTTAAAAGGTTATTGGTACTGACGTCAATAATTCAAAAGAACAAACCACGAACACATTGTAAATATAAAATTGATACTGGAGAGACCACGAACTTACATAAAGTTTGATACACATATACGACTTACTAAATATTGAATAAAAATCGTACTAAGATCATTTAAAACACGAGAAAATTAATTTGTTTTCTTGTATACAAATTGAGCCTTAGATGTTCAAAAATACAAACTAGTAACTAATTATGTGTATGCAATCACACTTTACAACTTGACACCTCTTGGGCGACTGTACCTAGACCTAGGCAATTATATACCTAGGTAATTCAAAACCACTGATTCGATTCATAAAGATGATTTAGAAAGATTTGAGTTCAGAATTTTGACCACTTAATGTACGAAAGCTTTTTAGAATAGAATAATTGAATGCCGGGCCTGATATCTGATAAATGTAAATAATTCTCGTGTAATTTTTGCTATTAATTCTTAAGTTGGCTTAGTCATAAATCATTTGCAATTTATTCATTGGTACATTCGTTTGATTATAAAAAGTAAAGTAAAAGAAAATATGGCAATAAAAGCTTGCTGCTAAAATCTCTAATTTTATAACTCATACTGAGCTCGTGGTTTCTTAAACAAATACGTACGCGAAGAAGTATTTCATTCCTACTCATAGTTTATTTGTACTTTTTTCTTTCATATTCTTTTGCGTAGTTGTGTACAGTTTGAGTAAATACATTTATTCTTTCTCTCTTTGGTTTTATATGTAGACAGTTTTGTTAACATATTCAGTAGGGTAATATTTACCATAACATTTTGTGTATTCGACGGGTAGCGACAACCAGCGTAAATGATTCCGTCGCAGAAGATATTCAGGTTGAAAACCTGAAAACAGCAATAACAAAAAGATGATCTTGATGATCTTGATGATGATCATGATCTTGGATGCTTGAGGTGCGTCCAACCGGAATCCATTAATATAAAAACTGCGCTACTTAAGAAAATGGTTTGAAATTTTAAAAAGCATCGGGTGTAGTTTGTCTATGACTTAATTTAGGTAAAAAATAATAGCTGAGAGTATTAATAATAATAATAAATATTGGCTACATTTTACACAGCGCCACCTAGCCCCAAAGTAAGCTAAGCGTAGCTTGTATCATGGGAACCAGAGAACTGATAAAATACTTATATACTTTTCTGTACATACACACATATAATACATATCAACACCCAGATACAGAACGAACACCTACGTTCGTCACACAAATGTTTGTCCTGGGTGGGAATCGAACCCACGACCTACAGCGCAGAAGGCAGGGTTACTACCAACTGAGCTATGAGGGCAGTCAAAAAATATGTTTCGATCCACGAATATTCACTTGTATCATTTAAACCTCTTAGAATTGTACAATAAACACGAACCTCCTTGGCGGAATACATCGTAAGGTTATACAAATGTCTAACAGACTACAATATTTAATTGAACCTGTCGCCAAACAGAACCGCAACCAACCGACTCAGCAGAGGGCTAGTTCTAAATCCAGATGCTAATCGTCTGCTAATCTCTCTATCATCCAGTCAATTATCACGAAACAGGAGGCTACAAAAATATAGCTTATTCATAGCAGCCAAGAGTATTTCTTTGCAAATAGTGATTGTAAGGCAAAATTAACTACAGTCACATGATTGGTTACTTTCATTATTAGGAAAATTTGGTAGGCTTGGGTTAATTTTTTCATCATCATAGGCTTTATTCCCAGCGCGATGTGAGATGTGAAATTTAATTCATTATCTACCAGATATAAATACAGAATTAAAAAGTTTATTTTCATTTTCAAGGCATTGGAGAAAATTTTATCATTAAGTATCTGTGACAATGGAAAGGGGACCAGGTCGCATGATAGACTACACCCTTAATTTTTCTTAGTACATGATAATAGACTTAATGTAGACGAAATAAGATTCACATCACCTTGACACAAATAGTAGCCGCCAATAACACCTGGAAGGCGTTGTAGTACGCAATCATCCTGTTCATCCTCAACGGAGGGCGGTTTTTCATGAACCTAGGACCAATGCGGATCAGGATGAGGTATGCTGCGACCACAGACAGGATCGGCACCGGACTCGACATCATGAACCATGAGTCCACTAGTGCACCTGTGGAAGAAAAGTATTATAGAAAAAAAAGGAAGCCCTCCTTTCATGACTGTTCCTCACCGGCGACTACACCTTTTAAACCAGAAAACAGCAACGCAAAACTTACTGCTTGGAGGCAGAAATGAGTACGGTGGCAGTACTTCCTCTGACAAACTAGTCATAAGTTCTACTGCTACTTACTACTCTTGAGTGTTACACGCTCTAAAACCTACTGGGACCCCCTGTTTGTTATGTTTTTAAATGGATTGGATGAAATTTGGTGTCAGGATAGGTCATATCCTGGATTAGCACATTGGCTACTTTGATAGAGCATTAGTGCGGTGTTCCCGAATGACTTATTCACTGCGGGGCGCAGCTAGTACGTGTATACATAAATTTTGGAACATGGTCGAGAGAGCGGATACAGAATGCGCTGTCAAGTGGTTACATCTTCATAGCATTCATACTTGAAAGCAATAAAGTCAATATCACTATTTATATTTTTATCAAATACCATTTCAATAAGGACATGTTAATATCATTGCACTACGTATAAAAATGTACGTACTAAAGTTTAAAAGTGAAATAAGTATTGCAAACATATGCCAACCAGTTTAAAACTAACATACAAATCAGAATGGTACACATTATCTAAACGATTGGGGTTAAAACAGTCATACTTATAACAAACTTTTAGGTCTCCCTAGTGCGTTGATAGTCATTAGTATCTTCAGAAAAAAAAAACATGAAATTGCAGGCGCATGAGACGTAACAACCCCGTCTCGGAGTGATGAGTAACGCAATGCTACTTGAGTCATCTCATACATTGGTGGAGAGGACTTGAGTCGTATTGGTGTTGTCTATGGGCGGCGGTTACCGCTTAAAATCAGGTGGGCCGTCAGCTCGTTCAGCCACCCGAATTACATAAAAAAAAACAATCCGTTGCTGGGCATGGTCCCCTCATCGGCATACGCCAAGTTTTTTAGTGATTCAGTAACGGGACGAGTCGATGGCCCTCTGCCCATAACAACCGATGCGACTTGGGTCGCATCGGTTGGCGCTTGTGTTGGGTAGGTGTTTGTGATATGTAGCTGTGTTACTTGTGACTAAATTGAATGTGGCTAATGCGGCTCTGCCTACCCCTGAAGGGACAAGGAATTAATTTAAATATATATGTCCATATTTTTTATATATTTGCCTTGGTGCAACATAGTTACCTTTATTTTTATGACCAATATGGTCTCAGAGAGGTATATAACAAGGGAAAATATCAAACAAGGACTTACTTTTGCCAATCTTCAGGGAGTCCAAATAACTGTCAACTTTCTCAAGGTAGCTCATTGTGATGATGTTTATCTGAAAATACGTAAAATGTTTCAATTATTATAAGGAATTAAATTATATTATACAGGGAAACAAAACGGAATATGACATTGACAAATCTTAAAATTCAAGTGGCTATGTTTATATGCAAACTCTTTTCGAAATACGAAACCTTTTTTCAGTCTTTTAAATTTCGATTACTACGTTACTGTTAACTGATTATGCATACTTTTAACTCGAATATTGTGTCCGATGTATCAATGTACACAGACACTTTTTTGGGTTTTTTGCCGTTATTGGCGGCAATTTATGTTTTTATAAGATTATTTTAAACCTAAAGAGATTTTTTTTAAACATTTGCTGTTGAAATAATCCTCTCAAAAAGATTCCAAGTTCAGTTTAGTTCTCGCTACAAATTCATAAAATAGCGGCGCTTAATTTTATCTCATTCAATCCTTAGTAGACATACTGGACAGAAATAAGTCTTACAAAAGTGTCAATACAACGCATGCGAGAATAGATTCGCACATTCACAACGGGTCTGCCAAGAGTCAATCTGACAGCTTTAGTTACTAACAACAGCTTTAAATAAGAACTGGATCTAGACCTCATAACGTGATTAAGGAGGTTTTATATGCAACTTTGACAAGTTACTAATTCACACTATCTGTCATTAAAGTGAATCATGCTGTCAACCTACTTTTAGACTTGTAAGAAAAGGACCTGAATAAAATTGATACCTCGAAATCTATAAACCATATCGGGCATATAAATTTGCAATTTTAAAAAATATAATCGAATCATAACGACATCAAAAACCCCCAAATATCAAGCAAATATCAGAGGGTTTTAATTCACTAGGAAGAAAATTTTATTTAGTTGTCGTCGACAGAATCAGCACCATTGGAATTTAAATTTATTTTCTTAGGTTTATGCTTATAGATAGTGGATATTTTTTATTTTTTGCATCGATTTTGTCATCTTTGTTTATTTATATTCTATAATACTTTCCAAGATAATATCTTACAAGACTACACTGCTTAAAATGTATGAAATCAGGATGATAACTCAATAATCGTATTTTTTTCTGTAGGCTGTAAAATGGGCACCAAATATGTTCAAAGGGTAATAAGACACTTGATTTTCTGTGACTGTTCAATCAATACAGCATGAGGTATTTTTCAATTAATCAAAAATCACAAAAGCCATACACTCAGAATCCTCTTTAAAATGTCTACCTCTGTGAACTTTAAATCTACAAACGTGTATCCAGTAATTTCAATAGTCACTGGTCGACTTTCAGGTGTGCGTCCGTAACATCTTGGCCTGGTCCCAATTCTCGTTAATACGCCGTCAATCGGTGTAACAATAATGTCACTTGAATAAGTATTACTCGGACAATGACCGATGAACCGTAGGTGTGGAGGCGAGGCAAATCGCGACCTATTCTCGAACAAGACATAGCTTTCACGTTACTACTTGATAGGGATAATAAACTTTTAAGCTATTGCATAGCTTCTATCGCGGGCCTTGAGCGTGGAGACCGAATCCAGAAATTCCGTAACGAAAAAACCTAACACCCCCCACTCCGACCGGCACAGCGGTGATACTTTTTAGTTTTTCTATAGTTCATCTATCGATAAATACCATAACTTTTAATGACTTTTTGAAATATCACGCGCAATAGCTTTACCGCGGCAGTCTCCGAGTGCCACACGTCTTTTTTTAATGTGTCATGCCACTACAGATTTATCTCGCGTTGCCGTGTTCCGGTTTGAAGGGCGTCGGTGACGGGGAATTATGATCTATAAGTTGGAAACCGATGGGCGCAATAGGATAGGTCGTGGATTCGATTCCCACCCAGGACAAATATTTGTGTGATGAACATAGATGTTTGTTCTGAGTCTGGGTGTTGATATGTATCATATATATCTATTTACAAAAAAGTATATAAGTGTTAAATCAGTTGTCTGGTTCCCATGATACAAGCTAGCTTATTTTGGAGCTAGATGGCGCTGTTTGAAATGTCCACCAATAATTTTATTTTTATTGTTTCACCTGTATCGCTTACCCTGTACTGACTTTCGAATAGATTTCCCGGTCACACTATTTGAGCCAAATAACGCAGTGCAAATTGTAAAATAATGCATTGGAAACGTGGTTTATGGACGGCAGTTGATGCCTTTTGCATTTATCGCTTTTTGTATTACGTTAAGGTTGCATTAAAGAAAATTCAGAATAAAGTGTGTCGCGTGGTAGAAACCTAGGCCAGAAGCAAATGCTTGGTTTCGATGGTCTGGTCAATGCGGTGGTCCCGCACTGAGTCCAGTCTAATTCAATTGGGCGATGACTTCTTTGTCTTCCTTACTAATTCAGTGAAACCCTCGTCTTCAGATCAGACTGACCATCTCTGAGACCAGAGAATATGATTATATGATCATCCATACATAAAAAAGGGAATCTCTCACTCAGTGACTTCAAACGAAATCTGGGAAATTACAAGGGCTGAAATTTTGCATGAGTTTCAGGAGTTCTACTCATAAGAGGCTGAAATTGGTATCAATGTTAGAGGAATCAATCTTACTCCACGCTAACGAGAGTAGCAGATATTTGTATCAGTATAATATAATATTGGTGGACAATTTACACAGCGTCATCTAGCCCCAAGCTAAGCATAGCTTGTACTATGATAAAGCTGTTATGCACTGATTCTGTTTTCCAGCTTGCAGAGAATGTAAGCCGTTCAAATTATAGGCACATTAGACTATCCATCTTTGTGTCAGGGTCACGGGCGCTATTCAATACAACTTAGGATTTCCCTACAAGTCACTTGTATAGAAACTTTAGGTAGAGAAACTTTCAACAGCAGGCGAATAAGCTGGTCATTACACTTTTCCTATTTCTATTTATGTATTCGCTTTGAAAAATGGATCACAAGAGGGTATCTGCTATCTGAACATTGTTGGGTGCTTGGTAGCATATTTTCAACTTATTGTGGTATTTAGCCAGTAGGGCATTTGTCATACCCGCTATGATTACCTATATACTTTTTTGTAAATACATATTGACACCCAGACACAGAAGAAACATTTATATTTGTCATACAAATATTTGTCCTGGGTGGGAATCGAATCCACGGCCTACAGCGCAACATTACTACCAATTGAACTGTGATATAGACCGACCACACTAAAGAAAACATTTTATATATTAATGTTTTCTTTCTGTTTTGTGTTGTGTGCGTTGAATGTTTTGTGACGGAATCATCACGAAATGTGATCTCTTTCTGCAACCTTTGGATTGAAAGGATCGAAAGACAGATTTGATAGTATGCGCGCCGTAGCTCTCGATCCTAAATAGGCCTAATTACCCAGGAGTTCAAATACCTATATGATTCCTGAGACCACTTAATTCATCACTCGTGGCATAGACTATTTATCCTGAACTAAGTAATGCACAGATATAATCTTTACACAATATTTCCTTCAGTTGGTAACACAGCTGAGTCGGGTCAGTGTTGATCGTTTACGGCTGAATCCATACAAACTCTAGTCTACTCGACTGACCTGACGCGTGATAGGTTTAAAATTTAGCCTACTTTCACTAGGCGAAGGTCTTGGATCATTTTCTTGTTTTAGAACTTACTAGAATGTTTTTATAAGATTCTTAGCTTTTATATAGGTACTACGGCTTGTATAATATGTTGAAATCAACGGATAAGTGGCTTGCCTGAGTACACAGGTATGTCCCGAATCTTTAGATACATAAAATTATGAGTAATATAAAAAAATAGATAAATAAATATTGGTGGACATTTCACACAGTGCTATCTAGCCCCTAAGTAAGCTAAGTAAATAGCTTGTATGGGAACCAGACACCAGACACCGTAAATACATATAAATACCCAGACACAGAACAAACACCTATGTTTGTCACACAAATGTTTGTCCTGGGTGGGAATCGAACTCACGACCTACAGCGCAGAAGGTAGAGTTACTACCAACTGAGCTATGAGGCCAGTCAAAAAAAAGAACATAATTATATAAATGGGTGTGGTGGCAGTCCTTTCCGGGAACACTATACTTACAGCTGATTCTGCTAGTAGATAATCAGTCGGAATGAAAATGTCTCATCCTACGAAACAAAATTGAAAGTGGCAGATGACAGTACTAAACTGTTTAAAATTGTGCTTGTTCCTTGACAATATAATTGAAAATTATAGACAAGCGTGCAACGTTTATGGTTCACACGATGATTCACAATAATGATATGATTATCACGGTCAGTGGCAATCATTAATTTAATACGAAAATTACACCTTTCACATTGATTTACCTAGGACCTACCTTACCTAACTTACCCTACTAAGATACCTAGCTTTACCTCTCAAGGAGACTTTATAATGCACCTCTTTTATACATAATATTCGTACACCAAAAGTTTATATTTTAAAAGTCCATATGTCCATGCATAAATACAATTTGTGCGAGTAGGACGAAACCTATTATACTTAGATAAAGTTTATAAATGAACTTAAAGTAAAACATGGCAATAACAAGGATTCATTTTACCAATTTTCTATATCAGAAATATTTTATTAAATCATGGATCGTATTCATTGATCGATTTCATTTTGCGTTGCTACCGCAAAAGTTTGAAAGCTGAAAGTTTTTACAAATTCAGTCAGTTATGGAAAAAAATCCATTAAGAAAAGTTAATGTAGATAATTGTGTTACCTGTTTACCAGATTAAAGATAAAAAATGATCGATATTTAAAACATCATGTCAAATACTATTTATAAATATTACATATAAAGTCAGCTTTCCTTTATTATAGCTAGCCTGAAACACAGGATTACCTAATTCAGGCTCTCGTGATATATACCTATGTCTAAATAAGTTTTACGATTTGTTACATTTTACCATGTTTTATTTCAATAAGTTTATTATTATTATTATATGTTAAGCTGAATTTTTCTGTTCGCATCCGATTTTGCACAGTTGGCTCCGAGCAATTTTCTAATGTTAGTAAGATACTGACAGACTATAGATTAGATATAGATATTAGATTAGATTTAGATATTGACAAATTGTATTGAATTTGTAAAATGATTTAATCGTAATTATTTCAAAATAATAGAAAAAAATTACTATTTATAAAGAAAAACTGTAAATACATAAATAAAATACTGTTTAATTTTCATATCATGTTACGTACCTGGAACTTAGTATTACAAACTATAAGATTATAAATTTTGTAATATTTTTGTGACGAAATATTCTGTTTTTTATTTTCAAATTATTTGCACTAAATAATGCACTGTTATACATATATATGTGAGTTATATTATTACAAGTGACCCGTATTTCTCAGTAATTTTCTGCTTTAAATAAAAATTTTTTGCGCGAGCATGCGCACTTTAATGTGAGGTTAAAAATCACTGAGATATGATAAAGATAATATAATATAAGATCATAAAATATTTCCTCAAAAAAGATTACGAATCTATTAATTAGATGACATATGTGATATCTTTTTGGATGTATTAAAAACCACCTGAAATAGAAAAATACAAAACACTGATTCGCTCAACAATTGCTTGGAAATTGAAAGTTGAAGGTAAGTAAATAATAGAGAACGGAAATAGATGTATCATTTTATCAATATTTTATGTAATTATACTAAGTGATTGCCTGAAAATATAACAAGGTCAGGCCCGACGCGTGTACCTGAGGTTACTCTAGGTAGGTATAATACCTCTAATATCCCTCACACCACTACTGTTTGTCCGAATGATATTGAGTTATTATCATTGAAGATATAACAAATTGCTTAGTATCGAGAGAGAGAGAGAGAGAGAGATCGAGGTGGCCACGTGGTGCAGATCTCAACTTTTATTCTGGAGGTCACTGGTTCTAATTTAGAAGGGCACCATTTTTGATTTTGGCAAGTGAATAATGATAATTCGAGTTGTCGATTTCTTTGCTATTTAATGTCTGGTGGGCCGTGGATTTTCATCCCCTTAATGGCGCAATTTTCCGTCTTAGAGAGTCCGTCTTAGAGAGCTTTTAGGTCTCAAGCGGACCCCCATGAAAAGACTCATACTATTTGCCCATAATGAAGATTCGTTGAGATTCGGCTTTGAGACTTACACAGAGAAATTTACGGTTATATCTTAATTTTAATAAAAATCAGCGCTACAGAATTTGCACTGGGAATAAAGAGCTACTGAAAATTGTATGCACAACATCTCAGTGCTATGAAATTTACTCGTATGAACAATGGACACCGAATTCTTACTATAAAGTACTCTTAACTTACATAATAGCTTGAAAGACCGAGCTTCGAAACAGATCACAAAGTGTAAAGATCTGACGTTCTCTCGTCGATAAGATTTCTTGGCTTTATGGTGTCCTGTCCTTTTCGTGACACAGATTTGACAGACCGTATAATTTCTGCTACCCCCTTTAAACTTATGACTATAGAAAAAAATCTTAAGTAGTTTTTAAATGGTTGTTTTTTGTTTAGATTCGAGAATCACTAGTAATTCGATTTGTGTCACGATAGCCTGATGGCAAAATTGCTTTGACAATTAATACGGGTGTTTCAAATATAGAAGACAAGGAAACTATAAATGACTTCATTAATGTTTCATTAACTCTATATCGGAACATCGAATGGTAAACGTATATAATGACAATTGTTCAGGGGACAATTAAGCTTATCGCTGGTTCTCTTGAACCGGCGCGTGGTGAAAAGTCAAAGTCAAAAGTCAAAGTCAAAAACTTTATTTCCATAGAATTCATAAAGAAATGGCTTGGAAACGACAATATTCAAAACATAAGTTCACACGTACTTATCGATAAGTTTGATGCCTGTTCAAACCCTATCCGACCCTCCATGGGGAAGAACAGACAAGAAACCCCTAATGAGAATAGAAACATTATTAATAAGAATATATTATAATTAATATAATAATAAGAATATATTAATAAGAAACATTTGCCTCGAAGTCTACTACCGTAAAGTTTGGTATTAGCTGAATAAGTTACAGATCTAACAAGATGGCCTACCTAAGTTTGATTGATAGCTTCTACCCACAAAAGCAACACAAAAGTGGCTCTGGGAAGACCCAATTCGTATCATTTTTATGGTCATTAAATTATTAGAAATCTTTAAATGTGTTAAATTCTAAAAGTGACCAGCGAAGTTTGTGGTATTCTACAATTTTTTTTTACAATGACCACCTTCGTTTTATTATTTTCAATTTTATTACGAGTGATTGCATTTTTCAAAACTTGTTATAAGTAAAGTAAATTAGTAAGTAGCAGTATAGTAAGTAATACTAAGTTTATAACTTATTAAAATATAACTAATTACAATTAATTTATATGAGTACAAGTTTAGGAACAAAGCATTTTGGTATCTTTAGACATTGAAATCTGTAGGCACTATTTATACTTTGGTATACAAATTAATATATTTGTCACTGCATATAGAGCAACATTGAATTTACCTCAAAACTGCTATATATCAAAACAGGTTTTTCTTCGCTGATCACTTCCTGCATAACACCGTCCAATAAGTATTTTGTGACCACAGAGGTGCCGAGAAGTCCTTGAAAGTTCGCCGAAAGGGATCAATTCATTATCACACATTGCAACCGCAATGCGACATTTTTCGGTTAAAATGGCGTACAATGTCTTTTTCATCGAATTTAACTAGTGATTCATCCCCGAACGAATCGCGGAAAATATGCAGCGTCATATGTATATGCGGAATGAGCTGAGGGCCCACCTGATGTTAAGTGGTAACCAAACAAATTACCGAATTATAAATATAATTATAATTCTGGATATTAAAACGTATATTCACAGTTTATATATAGTTTGAGATCAAATGATAAGCACATTTACACGAGAAATATATCAGTTAAATTTGTTGTCAGTATGTGAAACGTGTGCGTTGATCAGGTAATCTAATTGTACAATCGAATCAGATAGTCATCGCGAGCTAAGAAATCAGTGGCCGTGCCCAAAGAAATGTCGCAGCCAGGCCTTTAAATACGCAAATTAAATTTTGAAATATTAAATTTATATATTACTGGACTATAAAAATATTATAATAAATATTGCTGGTCATTTTTCACACAACGCCATCTAGCCCCAAACTAAGCATAGCTTGTACAATGAAAACAGATGACTGATGACTATAGAAAATATGACTAAAGAAAAAGTCATACCAACGACTCCAGAACCCTAGTCTCTGAATGAGACTCACACTTAGACAAACGGCTGAAACCATTAGCGTTCATGTCAGTACATCCTGTTTTGGATTTTGCAATATTTTGTTGCAAGGTTAATAATGCAATGACCTAAAGGTGATGCAATTATTTGCATCCACATATTGACATATCTTAACTATCTTACTATGTGTATAAAACTATGTAAGGGGAACATATATTTCCTCTAGTTACATAGTATTTTTGTTGAGAGAGCGGTGGCCCAGTGGCACAGACGCAGTTTCAATCCGGAGGTAACTGGTTCAAATTCAGGGAATAAAATTCATGATTTCACTTGAAATATGTAATCAACCGACAAGTGCTAGAAACAAAAATTTTTTTACTGCACTGTTGCGATACTATCTAATGCATGAAATGAGCCTCTTTGAGATGCACTTTGTTTCACAGCACTGCTTCAAAAGTGCCAGTGGTACGAGTCAGTTGTATGAATCACATTAATTACTTTGAAAAAGTAGCAATAAATGTCAATATATTCGGTTATATACATATTATATATCAGTATCCTTGGCTCATATTAATAACAATTCTATACTTAAGGGAATACACAAGTCATATGATAGTGCGCCACTCTTTCATCAGTATGTAACTATATTGTTTCAGGATTTCTTCTGAATGTCGGATTGTTATGGAATTGTTCAGCGGAACCAATTTTGAGCTGAAAGGGGGAAAAAAATCGGCTAGCTCACCACTGGTCAATATATTCTCACAATTATTTGACCACAGGTTAAAAAGTAGCCAATTTTGGCCTATCCATTCGGGAAAAATATATAGATCCTTATGTAAGTATAGACATAATAATATGCCTGAAATTATCATTCCTAAAATATGGATTTGACGCCGTGGGTAAGTCGGTGGTAATTCTGCCTATAGAGTGAGACGTGGCTTTGATTTCCGAATCTTGTACCTAAAACGTGAAAGTGGTACTGATCAGTTAGACTGGAATGTATGTTTTGTTTGTTTTTGTTATGCATTTGTCCCTTTTTGATATTATTTGATGAGACACGGCATTTGATTGCTGTGTAGTTCCCATTTTGATCAAAAGAGTCACATACATTATAATGTAGTATTTTTTTGACTATAAAATGTATACATAAAAATAAAATGGCGACTGTAAGCTACCATAGTTAATCTGGTGGCAATAAGTAACTACAAATACGATCATTTTATGACTGAGTTTTTATTGATCACTTGTCTGCAACTTACATGTTTCCAAATTAAGGGCGGTTGAGTTTTATTTTACAATATATATATAATATATGGTTTCCGTCATTTTATACTAGAAAGTTTACAAAACATGAATTAACCAAATCGAACTAAATATCCGATGAAATAATGCATTAGTAAGCTAATCAATGAAACCAGGTTAACATTCAATTGAATGTAGATTTTTCTTTGATATGTTCCCTGTGTGTGTGATTCAACGCCCTTTGTTACATTTTGCAACGTAATTGTAACGCATCCGTATAACTACTTTATGAACTAAATGTAATTATTTTAAATACTTTCTCTATTACTACTACTAAGAGCAGTAGAACTCACGCCAAGTTCGTCCGGGGAAGTACTGCCACCATGCCCATTTCTGCCGCCAAGCAGTAACGCATTCACGTTACTGTGTTCCGGTTTGAAAGGTGTGGTTGCCGGTGAAATTACAGGCACAAGAGACATTCCACCTACACGTCTCAGAGTTACGGGCGCACACGATGCGACTTGAGTTTTGTCATACAAAGTAGGGTAGGACCCAAGCCGCATCGATTGTTATGGGCCGAGGTTACCACTTAACACCAGGTGGGCCGTCGGCACGTTCCGTAGCAAGATAACATAAAAAAAACAACAAAAAAAAAAACTACTCTACTACTAATACTACTACTTCTACTACTACTACTATCTGACATATGTATGTCAGAGGATCTATCAAATCAGTGTTCAGTCTTTCACCAATGTTTTTTTTATATCAGCTACTACTCGTAGTGAAAGGATTGAAGTGAGCCTCAAAGAGGCTTTATTTGTGCACTTGAAACCGACATGTCCCAGAACCTGAAAATTTCGTACATATGAACTTTTAAGGTTCTGGGGACATACCTCGATGTTTTCCTTCACCGTTTTGAGAACACCACCAGAAGCTATTAGAATATTTTACATATTTGATAACCCTCGAGAAATTATAAACGAACAAACAAAGATAGACAAACATACAGTCATTACTTAGCCCTGCATTCCGTGTATTCCAGTTGGTATATAAATAAACTATCTGAACCGAGAACAATCTTATCATCTAATTATTTGCCCCTGCCCGTAATCGAACCTAGGGCCTTTCAGGCATGGCTACCAATGCAACGTATTAAATTGAAGTCACATACCATTATGACAGACTATACAGCGAAAAGGACACCGTGTAATTTCTGTAAATAGGTACAAGGCTTGCGAGCCTTCAAACATAATCCTTTCAGAAAGTATACCCTTGCTTAAACGGGATTTTGGAAACCACACAGAAGGTCCGAAATCAATGCGTACGAAGTCGCAGGCTGATCAAATGGAAATAATTATATGTATTGGTCTTAACCTGATATATTTAGCAGTAGGTATTATTATGAATTGCCACCTGATATTGCGATGTTTCTTTTGGTATTGTTTTGTTTCGTTTTGTATGGGAAATCAACAGTACATATTTGTAAGTAGGTACGTATACATAACTAGCAAAGTTTAATACAAATTGTAAGCTGAGAGTGAAATAACACATAAAATAATTTATTCGTAATTTTTTCTTTTATTTTTACTTGTACTGAATATGATCTGAATATGATGAATACTTTTTATCGTTTTATATATTTGCTCGAGATAATGGCCTTTATAAGAACCTGTCACCTTGAAATGCGAAGGTACGTCAGTCGTGAACTTTATTTCGTCGGTGCCCTTCACTGAACTTTCATTTGATTTTGGACTTGTAATAAAGCTAAGTTCACATGGTCGCACTTAGTCGCGCGTTTAGCAAATCTCTTGATTTCAGTTGCCTTAAAATTTGTATTGGGGATAAGCTAATCCTAGTCAGACCATAGGAGTATTATTGATGTAAGTTTGTAAATAGAAAACTCGAACATTCGAAATATAAAAACAATATAACTATGCGATCTACAGTAGGTACTATGGGCGGCTTTAGTGCTCAAAGTCATCTTTTCCATAATACTTTGTTGAACAAGTTATGAGACCAAGGCATTAAATATATTTAATGCCTTAATGCCCGATATATAATAATAAGAAAAAAAAAATTGAATTCCTAAAGAAATGGCTTGGAAACGTCAAACACATGGATTTTGATACGATATCGGGAAAAACTTTGTGAGAGCTTTCACCAAGAAGAGTTAAGAACCGTTTATAAATTCAAGTCCCGTTTCGTCTTATATCATAGAAGCAAATACAGAGATTTTGATGTGGTCTTCACCGATGGATAAATTAATACAAGGGGAAGGTTAGGTTAGTTAAGTTGCTAAGTTCTGAATAAGAAGTATTTACCTAACTACAGTTGTAGAATATTACATTATTATCGTCATTTTCAGTGAAACTGAGCTTTATGAGTCATTGGTTAATAGGAACTAAACGCTTCCTACCTTCCGTCTCGTCGTCCGTATTGTTTTTATCAAGGAATGATGAAGACGTCTGCTAAAACATCAAACATCAGATCAGATCGGACAGATTATAATACAATTCTACCTTAAATATTAAATCTCCCATGTTGCAAGCTGACTAGTAAATAAGACTCAATTACACCAATACAAATTTGGCTAATGAGAACTACCCTATTTTTGAGTGAACTTACTAGGTAATGGAAATATAACAACAAAAGTTATTTAAACTTCTAGCAAGGATAGTGACTGTTGAGCGTCACATCTCGTGACGGAAAAATCCATTTAAACACTGGGTAACCGCAGGACTCATTCGATGTATAAAGAACAAAGATAGTATGCGCAAAACTTAAGGAAATCATTCAATAAAACAACTTTACAAACAACCTACATCAGATATTGAATCTACTTAACTCGAACTCCGTAGTTAAAAATAGATCATAATCGATCTCAAATTCAGCTGTGTATTTCCTTCACGATTTTTCCCATTCGACGTAGCTCCGCAGTTCCAGGGATATGTCTAGTCATCAAATATTGCCGAGAATTAAAATGTCTACAAAAAGCTGCAATGAAGTCCAAAAACTAGAAATCCGTGCGAAGTGGTCTTAGTAAAATCACAAAGTCAGCCCTACGTGGTAGGTATACTGTGTAAGTCAGGGAGAGTAGCTGCTTCGATCTGATTCCCTTCCGAAAAGAACCGTTCATCCGATCATCAATGTCACTGATCAAAATCAATAACTCACTAGAGCCACTCAATGTCCGTCATCTTTTGATCTAATCCCGCCTTCAGAATTTTACCAACGTAATTTCAGAAATCGTAATAAAGCTCTTCCACTTACCATCGAACCTTGGACAACTGGTACAACTCGCTACACGAGATATTTTCTATTATTTTATTGGTATGCAAACTGGTGAATGGATTTCCTCTAGAAGTATTCTGCAACGTTATAATATGGACAGTTTCAAAAGCAATGTCAAAATATATCTGAAATGGCTGGACCGATTTTGACTGGACTTTCACTGACAGATAGCTGATGTAACAAGGAGTAACTTAGGCTACTCTTCCGAGGGGTAAAATAGGGGTGCGTGATAAAACCGAATTCCACGCAGACGAAGTCGCGGGCAACAGCTAGTCAATAGTAAACTTGCAGATGTCAATAGGCAATGGTGGCCTTAGATAATTATTTTGCTTGCTTAGGATTTGAACAGGCGTCAAACTTAGCGATAAGTACGCGTTTTGAATATATTATTGACGTTGCCAAGGCATTTCTTTATGAATTCTATGCAAATTAAGTTTTTGACTTTGATAAAAAAGACACCATTTGACTCAAATGCGGCTGGTAATTTACTCTACTTGAATTAACCTAAAAAGTAACAATCTTCAGAACTGTTATGCAATTATTCTAGTTCTATAGATGTTCTTTACACTTACTCTTAACTATTACAAGATTAAGATTATTAGATATTTCAAATTTAGAATCCATCAGGACCTGTCTATGTTGTTTATGTATCTTCATCAACTATAAAAGAGGTGAGGATCGATTAAACGGCTGAGCAGACTTTCTTGAAACATTGCTAAGAACTCTTAGTTCGTTCAAACTCCTTCCTTTCAAACTAAAAACCCTAGTCATAATCGGTTCATCCTTCAGGAGCTATGATGCACAGACACACACTACAAACTTAAAACACTCCTCTTTTTTGTCAGCGGTTAACAAAATAGGAAAAACCTCAAAAGCGGTCAAAGCATGGCGATGCACTCACTCACTCATTCTGCATCGGTATATAATTGTGAGAGGGAGGGTTGCTCACGATTATTGACCTACACTGTAATTAATTGTATCCCGCAAGACTACGTTTTGTACAACAGTGGTCAAAAGCAGCCCTAAATTTATACAGTTATCCTCCAAATTTTCAAGAAATTTTCCATAAAATGTCGGAAACTTTTTTTTGGTTTATTGTTAACTTGTTTTTAGTTGCAAAATATCAGCCTGTCCTAGTTAAAATCTCCTTTAGTTCTAAATTTAGGTACCAGGAACTACGACACAGTTTATACAGCAACGATATTAAAAATAAAAACGTTATGTACACTTATATATCAGAACTGTTTTTTTGTTATTCTATTTTTATTTAATTGTGTACATGATGTTTGTGTGCTTAATAAATAAATAAATAAATAAATAAAATCAGCGCTACGATACGACTAGTAATTACCAGTTTTGTACTCGTAGCTCGTGCAGAATGTTAGTACCTGGCCTTTTATGTATTTTATTTTGTATATTTATATTTTTTTTATATGTTTGTACTGTGTAAATTTGGCATAAAATAGATTTCCTGTCATATTTTCAACTGTGGTGTATATCTCCTTATAATGCTATTTGCTTTACATTATTTGTCATTTTATAAGTGAAAAAAATCATATTTTTTTATTGTTTTACTTTTCCCCTGATTTTGATTTTTCAGGGACCTTAGAGTAAGTTGTTTTTTTATTCTTCTTTTCCTCATTAAAATCATCACAAGAATGATCCAAACCCAGTATTTAAAGTGAAAAAATTATTCAATGGATTTGAACTAACGTCCTCCGGATTGAAACTTGGGGTCTTCATCAAGTCAGCAGCTTCTCCAGGCCAGGGCCAGGGCTCAATTAATATTATGGTACAAAATGTGCATACATTAATAATGTTTTTTTCACTAATATTTTTTGTATGATGACATTCCTTTCTGATAAGGTACAGAGAAAATAAGTATGAAATAACTATTTACACTGATGAGTGATTTGCACTGAAAATTAAAGCTTAAAAATTTCTGAGTCTGTTCTAGATAAGAATAATATTATAATTCTTATTTATTTTTCGCAATGTCTGTTGAATCCAATTGCCTATATTTAAATAATATATGCGATAAAATATACCATGGAATTAATTGTATGCAAAATTCCCATTATTCTTGTCCACACTCTATAATAAACTAAAACACGGATAACTTTGAAATGACTGACATGGTATAGCAGCTAAAATTAAATAGATAATTATAGGTACAATATAGTTCCAATTAAAAAAAGAGCTTAGGTTATGGTATGTATCTTTATCCTTTACCTTAGTAAATGGAGCACTGAAATACTGATATGTAAGTAATACGAAGATAACTCGAGCCAAAGCCTTTGTTTACTTACGTAAGTTTTTCGCCGAAAATACGCAGTGGCGTGGCGTACAAATAACTTGTAAGTAGCACGTTTTCAAAAAAACCTTACATAACCAAGGCTACTAACTACTTCACTGAATAAACAAATAAAAAATATATTTATGTCAGGCCGAAATAATTCTTTTTTAACGTGCCGATGATAAAACTATTTCAGTTTATATATTTCGATCGTTATTTTTCCCGACACGGAAACAATACGACGCATCGGCAACGCACTGAAAAATCATACAACCCATTTGAACAAAAATATAAGTTCTCTTTGAAAATAGAACTCACCGTTCGTAATACGAAATCAACAGCTTCCTGAATAGGAGTCGACGGCAAAACGGCCGTAGCGCGGGCCGAGTGAAGCAGCACTGCGGCATATCGACCCGCAGACAGAACAGGCAACACGCAACGTATAGGACTCCTAAGATGTCCTACTTATAATACAGGTAATACAATTAAGGATTTTAGTGTAATATCGATAATGTCGAGTGTTGTCTGTTAAATGTACACATGATTTTTTATGAGGAAGTCAGTGTGGCTGAGCGATTTCAAGGCCAGAAAAGGTAAAATTTGTTCATACTAGCGATTCATCGCGGCTTCACAAGGGTAGCACTTAGAATTTACGGCCTGACCACTTTGTAATTATATGAATCTTCATCCTTAATTGGTCTAACTGTCGCACACACACACACACACACACAGGTGCCACAGAAAACCAGCGCTGAAGCAAGCCACCCGCTTATACAGCACATGCTGAGTGGTACCCTTTTTGGCTATTACAAACTATATTTTTATTACTTGTACTTAGTGTAATTTTTTATTTAAAATAAATATTTTTCTTTCTTTTTTTTCTTTTTAACTACGAGAGAAAAACGTATCAAATCCCTACAGGTCGAAATTTTTAGATTGGCCTGTAAATTTCTACCGACAAAAACACATCGGGGAACATTTGTATTACAATCTACATGAATAATTTAACACTCTTTGTATGTGGATGATTGAACCTCAGTCCGTCACATATTAGATTAGAGTTAACTGTATATAGTTCGGGAATGCCACTAAAACAATTTCAGCAGGCAAGTAGAACGAAACACGCGTTGCTGGTTTTTGGATGAAGGGCGGGTGAAATTACAGGTACACGAGATACAACGAACGTGTATCTCAGTGACGGGAATGTGAAGCGACTGAGAACTGAGTCTTCCCTTACTTAATTAGGAAATACGACTGCAGTTGTTATGGGAGTTAAGATATCGCTGAATAGATTTCTATCCGTCCAGTCACAATAATAAAAAAGGGTTTTATTTTTCATAAGTTTCTAAACAAAGTTCGTTTTTCACAATATTAACTATTGTCAGAAAATAGTAATGCTTCTCCATAAAGAACTGTAGAGCATGAACCGTAGTAGCAGTGGAACTTATTCCTACTTCGTCCGGAAAAGTACTACCACTATACCCATTTCTGCCGCAAGCAATTATGCATTCGTGTAACTACTCCGGTTTAAAAAGAGTGGTTAGGTTACTGGTGAAATTACAGGCACATGAGACGTTCCACCGTCACTCTTGAAACGCGCCCACAGACCGGAAATATATTTAGTTTTGTTTTATCAAATACATTGGTCCTGCTGTAAGAAAAGCCAATTGTTTGCGGGGACAATAAGTTTACCCCTTTTCCGTTTATGTTGCACGTAAGGTTACACAACTTACAAGCTGAAAATAGCCCCCTAAGGGCTGTGCTTTCGCAACAATAATCGGTTGCGCATATAAAATGTTAATGCTTGTACTTTCTCAGAAAATAAATTTTCTTCCGGAGCGTAAGTTTTAGAACAGACGCTAAAATTAACCACAGTGACGCATGTTATTTTAAAGTATAGTTTCACTTATTCATTGGATATGTTTGGGGGTCCACGTTGCTCGCGTCCGTAGGCGATTACCCTTTGAATCCCTTCACGTGTCCCCCGGGTGATGCGTCAGTGTGAAAGGAGCTACCCCAATAGCAATAGAAATCTTGCTAAGTTCGCCCGGAGTAGTACTGCCACCACACCTTGTAATCCGCCGCCAAGTGATGCACTCGTGTTGCTGTGTTCCGAAAGGAACACTGAAAGGAATCTGAAGGAGCTGAAAGGAATGGGTGCCGGTGAAATTGCAGGCGCATCAGACGTAACATCCCATTTCGAGGTGATGGACGCAACGCAATGCGACTTGAGTCATCTTGAGCCTTGAAAAGGATTAACACCATACCTATTTTTGCCACCAGAAAATAATACATTCACATTACTGTGTTCCGGTTTGAAATGAGGAAAAAGAGATAAGGTATTTCCATCCATGTATAGAAATTATCTCTACCACGCTCTAACCACAAAACCATTTTGCATGTGTGGGAATCGAACTTACGACAGCTACGTCTCAGGTTGTACCTCGCTACGGAGATCGTTGGTACATTTAAAACGATAAACATTTTTTTTTTCAATAAAACATCAAATAGCGTTGAAATAAGTCAATAATTACTAATGTTTTTGCTAAGTTTGGCTATGTTACTCATGTTATAAGCTCTCTGGTGAAAGGATGTAAGTGTGCTACAAAGAGTCTTTTCGTTATGTTGATATCATTTTCTTCGAATTTTTCTTCAGTCGCTGACAGCTGCTAGTTTCAAATAATTCATATAAATAAATATAGGTGGACATTTCAAACAGCACCATTTAGCCCCAAATCAAAGCATAGCTTGTATCATGGGAACCAGACAACTGATACATATCGCATATACTTTTTTTTTCTACATACAATCAATTTTCACACCCAGACACAGAACAAACATCTATTTGTCATACAAATATTTGTCTTGTGTGGGAATCGAACCCGCGACCTACACCTACAGCGCAGAAGGCAGAGTTGCTACCAACTGAGCTGTGAGGCCGGTCACTATTTTTTCTTGTGTGTCCCATGAGGAACGTTATGCACTGTACGAAAAAAATTCCATTGCCAGTAGGTATCAGCTGTGTTACGGGCTGCAACAAAACGGGAAAAAAATAAAATAACTCAGTCAGTAGTAATAACTGATCTACATTAAAAGCCATATAGTTTAAATGTTTTATTTGTTTACATAATCTATGACTTTCTAACTAAATCAGTGTTTTGAAAATTGTGTTACAATTAGCGACTCTGGTATTATACCAGAGTCGCTAATTGTAACACAATTTTCGATGAGAGTAGCTAAGCTACTCTTATAAGCTACTTTTATTTTGTAAATACATAATATAATACATATTAACACTCAGACACAGAATAAACACCAATGTTACAAATGTCACATAAATGTTTGTTCTGAGTGGGGATCGAATCCAAGACCTACAGCGCAGAAGGTAGGGTTACTAACCAACTGAGCTATTAGGCCAGTCGAAGTCGTGTATATTTTGAATTATGTTTGGATGGAGTCATTTGGTATCAAATATTAAATAAGAAAAGCGTTATAAATAGTGGGTCATGTCTATGCTAAGTATAACATTTGGTACATGTAGATTTTAGAGGTTGCTTAAGCTGTAAAGTTGCATTCTCACATGAGGAATTAATCATCTTTTGAACAATGTGTTTCACAGATTTCGAGATGTTTCAGTTCAGCGTAGATTTTGTTCCTATTTAGCTAACAGCGTCACATTACACATCAAAAGTATACTTAGCCCTCATTAGTTACATTGCTCTTCGCTCTTTAATTAGTTTATGCTGTTAGCGTGTGGACAAGTTGTTTCTTGAAACGAATACCTTAAAGTTGAGCTTACTAGTATCACTATGATATTATAATGTTTTTATTTTATTTTTATTCTTCTTATATTTATTCTATTCTTTATTATCGGTGTGGTATTCTTTCTCGGGTGACCTATTTTCAGTGTGACGAGATGTGTTTAGTCAAGTGTGTTTCGTATTGAACTTTGTTTTGTTTTTTGAAACTTGTTTTTGCTTGTTTTATTAATCTCGTTTCGTTCGATATGTACTGCTTTTCGTTACTGCAATGCCACTGAGTTTATGTGACAGTATTATTAATTTTTCTTGTTTTCCATACCATTTTCTTTGACGTAACCATTGATCCAAACGTGTTTGTCTGCGTTTTTTCTTTTGAGTTCTGCAATCTGTTGGGCTTTAGGTTTCTTTATGTAGTTTTTGATATAGAAATCTATGAATAAGACTAAGATGAAGCAGTTTTGAGGCAAAAACACTGCACTGGTCCATCTCGGGTATTCGCAATCGGGGATGAAAACAATTACTCCCATGTGAACTACACACCAGAAAAATTGAATCTGAAAAGGAGAAAAATGACATGAAATAAGCCAACAATATTTAAAAGATGGACCGATTGAAAACCGATATGTACCAGAACCAAAATCTCAAAGCATACCTAATGAGAGTTGAGAATCCGAACTAGCTTTGTAGAATATATATAGCATATGTGTAAGGTACGCCATTTGATCGCTCAAGCGTGAAAATATAGATCAGTGATCCGGGAGTCGCTAAGGGCGTTTAAAAAGAGTAGCCCAAAGGTAGGAGTAGAACTTTTCCCAAGTTCACCTGGAAGTTCTACCAGGTGTGGTACCTGGTAATCTACCACCAAGCATTATGCACTCGTGTTGCTATGTTCCGGTGAAATTGCAGGCGCATGAGACGTAACATCCCTATCTCGGGTGATGGACGCAACGCAATGCGACATGAGTTATTTAGTACTTTTGTGGAGAGGATTGGAGTCGTATTGCTGTTGTCTATGGGCAGCGATTACTTCTTAAAATCAGGTGGGTAGTAGGTTCGAGACGTCACATAAAAAAAATGACGACCGGCTTTACTGCGAAACCGCGACAGACCCTTTGGCTTCACGCAGTGTTTTGCTGGCAAGACCTTTCTGCCGACCGAAGCCATGGAAGGTGCGCGGCCGACACAGTGTAATACTATTTCAGTCCTAATATTGGATGGCCTCTTACGATTTGCATCTGAGTGATGTACTTCTTCCACCAGAGCGACTGCTTTGCACTGGGGTTAACGACTGTATATAAATAGTAGGAGTACATCACGATGTGGATGAAAGAATTGAGGGCGCCGATGAATGTTCCGTGGCCACCTGAAGATAAAGAAGGCATTATATTAATGTTTATTTTGTTCTATCCGAGTCATTAGTTCTCGCGAACTAGTGTGGTGAAAGGATTTTAAGTGCGCCTCAAAGAGGCTCCTTTCGTGCACTCGGCACATGTCTTCGAGTTTGTAGTTCTAGGATGTTTTTGTTTCCTCGCGTTGTTTCCTTCACCGTTTTGAGAACGTGGTATTGCGCAAATGAATTTATCATGAGAAAAACCATGGGTGCACGTTTATCTTGTGGATTGTGACTTGTGAAAGCAATCTTTGGTTGAAGCGACTTGGCATAAATTTATTTAAGTTCAGCTCTTAAGTTTTCCATATAAATATAATACGCCCTATCCACCATATCACAACTCACGCAGATTCATCATTAGCTGAATCCCTTTCGGAATGTGTAGCTGCTTTTCATATTATATTTTAGATAATCTTGGACACTGATCTCCTGATGGCTGGTTATTTAACTTATTTTTCTCTGGTATATCTTTTTTATTTAAATTAAAATATGTATGTTATCTATACAAATAAAAAAAAAACTGTTTGAAATGTAAAATAACAGCTTTGCTGCTCATTTAGTCACAAAGTGAATTCAACGCGGGTGAAGCCACAGGCACAGACAAGGCACGGCGGGAGTATCGCTACTATAATTATACTCGCCCGCTGAAATAGCATCTCAGTACCTGGTAAGTATGTGATAGCTCCCCATACTAGTAGCACCATACCAGTGTGATGGTAAATGTGGAGGAAGGATACTTGATTGCTCTTCTTCCTCAACACGAAGAAAACCTGAAAGAAATAAAGATAAACAGCTTATGTTTAAGACAATTACAGAAATTATCACACAAAAGCTGCTACCAATTTGCTGAGCTAAATGGTACAATAAACTAATAAAATTTATCCTCTGGCACGCTGTTTTTGATAGAGATACCAATACAGATTACAAACTCTATATATTTTCTAGCTCAATGAAGCGTAGGTACATTTTATAAACTTACAACTAATGACGATTTAAATTGTTTCATAATTAATTAAACGAGGGTCAATTACATCGTTCGCTAAGCATAACAATTAACGTGAATGATACACAACTAATTTTGTTTGAAATCGTTGACCTGCCCCATGTTAGGTTATATTTTGTTTCTACCATAAGCATGATACATCCACACAGCATCCACACTAACGCAAATCAAAAATATTACTAGAATCTGACCGGGCTTTCGCTTGCGCGTTATTGAAATGAAAACTACAATTTGTTATATCCGAATATCATATCAAACTTCATCAAAATCTATTCAATCATTTTTTTCAACGTTACAAACATCAAAACAAACAATTTTAATATATATAATGGATAAATGTTATTTTTGAAATAATTTAAGTTTTTCTTACTGTATCTAGAAGATCGACGATTTTCAAGGTAAAATACGAGTAAGCTGTAGAAGCGATACTCATCGATCTTTCGTCGGTAGACAAGTTGACTGGTTCACAAATCCATTTGTAGTGCCAGCCCCACGCCAGAACTATAGACTGGAAATAAAAATGTATAATCATTAACACCAACACCATAATAGTCATCGCATCATTGTTAGAGTTCTAGTTCTGGATATGTGTCTATATAAATTGCTGATAATAGAAAGAAAGAAAGAAAATATATTTATTTGTGGCAGTACAGGCAAAGAGCACAAGATATTAATAAATAAAAAGACAAAAAATAAAAAGACATTGATAAATGATGAAAAGCTATAAATAAAACAAACATAAAAGTATAACAAATTATTAGTATGATTATCATAAGCTTAATTATTTTTCATTAATAAGCTTCTTTATTAACAGCTATTGAAATTATGTGTTGGACGAGTATTTCCCGGTCCGTTGGCTGATAAGATCCAAGGTAACAATGAGATAGAAAGTCATATTACTCAAAGATTCAAAATTAATCGATTAAAACAATAAAATAGCGTGAATAATAAGATGGTGCAATAAGAAGTGAACTTCATTTGGCTCGTGGCGCACATGCGATGTGACTTGGGTCCTCCCCTACTAGGTACGGCAAGACCCAAGTCACTCCGTATGCGCCCGTAACTCTGAGACGTGTAGGTGGGAGGTCTCATGTGCCTGTAATGTCACCGGCAGCCACACCTTTCAAACCGGAACACAGTAGCGTGAAAGCGGGACTGCTTGGAAGCAGAAATGGGCATGGTGGCAATACTTACCCGGATGAACTTGGCGTGAGTTCTATTGCTCTTAAATGTTGATGTACGATGATCGCACAACTATTTATTACTATTTTGTTTGCTTTTATCACTTTTTCTATATTATTACCCACATAATTAACATTGCTACTCATCTTTTTCCTGAAAACTTTATTCAGGACCATTTTTTATGGCAACTTGCCTTGTGTTGGTAACTTCTTAAATTAGCGATCTCCGAATAAGCGTAGAAATAATTCATCTGTTTTTTCGTAGGGATCTGCTGGATTTCGAATTGCTGTCCCATACAGATGAAAGTTTAACATAAGTTATTCTTCAGAACAAAGAAGAAAAACACTTACGTAATAGAAGACGTACGTACAAGCAATAACTTGTAAAAAGTTGTACACCATCATGACTTTGTCCAGGTTGTAGGCTGGTCTTTTTTTCATAAAATTGGGACCCCATTTAAACACGAACATGAGGTAGAATGCGAGTAGGGTGAGGACTTGGTACGGTTTTGCCACCAGAAACCATGATTTTGTCCTCTCATCTGGAATTAAGCAAAGAAGAAGAAAAAATTACAATTTACGTTTGCAGCGAGTTCGAGAGATAATTGCCTTCTGAATACTGTGGCAGACAGGATAAATGGTTCAATTCGAACACACTGGATCTAGCTTCCTGTGCCATTAGAGTTCACTTAGTTATAGTCCTACTTTATTTTTTTTTTTATTTTCTTTTATAATGAGAATAATATAGACATTAGTTAGAATTCAATAATATATACTGATAATAATTAATATATTATAATATCCAATAACATTGACGATCCATGATGTCTATCTATAGCCCAATTAAGTAAAAGTCATGGGTTTTCTGAGACGAGGCGAATATTTGCGTGGCTATAAAGCTTTATCTGGGGTATGTGTCTCTACTTATGGCCATAACTCAAAAAACCCAGAAACTTTTCTAAGAAATGCCTTGGCAACGTCAGTATGTAAGTAATATGTAATGTAATAAATCATGCGTATACTTATAGTCAAGTCTGACACGATAAAAGCAATCCTAGTACAGGAATAGGAGTTTGTAAATTAGAGATTGATGGATCCAAAGTTGGTCCTGGTTGTCAATGTAATGACGCCATTTTTAAGAATGACTGTGACTTTCAAATTTTTTAAATTAATATGGTCAAGTTACGAGTACTTAATAAATTTGCCACTAAGGTAAAGCTTTCTGTTTCAGCAAGGTCACATCCGGTATGGGTTTATATATAGCTGCAATATTTAGGATCCAAACAACCTCCAACCAAACACCAACACAATAATAATAATAAATAATAATGGTGGACATTTCACACAGCATCATCTAGCCCCAAACTAAGCTAAGCATAGCTCGTATCATGGGAACCAGACACCTGATATTATACTTATATTTTTCTTGTAAATACATACATATAATATACATTGACACCCAGACACAGAATAAACATATATGTTGGTCACACAAATGTTTGTCCTGGGTGGGAATAGAACCCACGACCTACAGCGCAGAAGGCAAGGTTACTACCAACTGAGCTATGAGGTCAGTCAACCTGTAGTTGCTAGTCAACATGCAACCTTAGATGCGATAGAACGATAGCATTCGGCTCATATCAGACCAGCATCTTGCAGAGAGTAAGGCTCAAATTGCGAGCACCTAAATTTTCCTATCGATATTTTATATGCGATTCTTCGCCCTCTGACGCTCGATCATGGACCAGTTGCTCTTCTAGGCTTTGTCGTTGCGGTGATTGGCCTCTTTATCGTGTTTGTTTTCTTATGGAGCTTTGGAAGGGCCCAAGCTTTGTCATATTGGTTTTACTTGGTGCTCAGATCTAGGAGAATCTTTTGTATTTCTTGTTGGGATGTGTTGGGAAAGCGTAATTTTTTTTTATGTGATTGAAGTCACGTATCGAGCTGACGGCCCACCTGGTATTAACCGCCGCCCATAGACAACAGCAATATCACTCAAGTCCTCTCCATAGTACGAGATGACTCAAGTCGCACTGCGTTGCGTCCATCGACTCGGGACGGGGATGTTACTTCTCATGCGCTTGCAATTTCACCGGCACCCACTCCCTTCCACCGGAACACAGCAACACCAGTCCATCACTGCTTAGCGGCAGATTACCAGGTGTGGTGGCAGTACTTCTCCGGGCGCACTTGGCACAAGTTCTACTGTTACTTTGGGTTGCTCCTTTCGCATTACCCCGGGGAGACGTGTAGGGATTCAAAGGGTAATCACATACGGACGCGAGCAACGTGGGCCCCCTTGGTTATAGGTATTTGTTAGTACTGGTGTCAACATTTGTATTAATTGATTTACGTAAAACTACGCAAAGTATGCAAATTAAAACAACTATGTTAAAATTCAGGTGCAATCAATTGTGTTTTAAAATATCCGATGACCACTAAGTAAAAAACAACTATTGATTAAAAACAATGTTGCAAATAACACACAATCGAGGATTTTAACTTCTAAACTACACACACTACACACATTTTGTATTGAAATTGGTAGAACTTGACAAATATAACGCACATAAATGGTCATTAACAATACATAACAACAAAGTAAGTAATACGGATTTATCAAGGGTACTGATTTTCTATAAAAACAAATCATTATGCATATGAAAAGTTTTTATTCCTATTATTAATATCCAACTTCGAAAAATGTATATTTTTATCAGTTATTGCTATCGGATTTTAAGTAGCCTGAAAACCAGTTCTTTTAACATCGGACAAAGCCAGACTTTGCCGAAGATAAAGTACTAATTTGTATCAAAACCAGCCCTTGTACATAATGTGATATGAAATGTTTTACTAAGAATGTTATTTATGAATCCCTCAAGTGTTACAGGGGTAAAAATAACCTTTGTGTTAGACTGAACTTCACTGTAACATAAAATTTTTCAAAATTTCATCCCAATATTATCAAAAAAAAATAAAGTACTGAAGATATTGAATGAAACCAATATAATTTTACATTATAATATTGTGAGATAGTGTAATTTTCTGAGTTCTTATTTTGATTTGAACTAACAGTCAAAATACACCTTCAAAATTGACTTCTCACAATCACATATTATAAATGCGAAACAATGTCAGTTTTTATTAATGAAACTCTTCCACAACAAAACCGATTTGACTGAAAACTGAAATGGCCTCCGTTATTTAATGGACAACTCATATCCCAAAAGCTCCGAGCAGAAACAAGTTAATGATGATTACTGATGGTTGGATTTTAAATGAATTATTTTGACGCGAACCAATTTAGCTTCAATGTAAGGTGAAACCGTAATTTTTTATTACAAATACTTACCCGGAAGATCTAAGAACAAAATCTTATATCCTTCCCATACTTTTTCTAATATAGCCGCCATTTTAACAACCACAAACAGAAATATTTAATGTATAACTATTTTTATCCAAATACATTCATTTAACTTTTTTCCTGACCAATACAGACGCTACCCGTAACCTAAATCAACTTTCAAATCGTTCAATTGCCCAACGTCATTATGGTATACTTAAACTATTAACATTTTAGAGTTCCGTTGTTTCACTGGTTATATATTTATAAAGACAAATTTATTTACAATGATTTACAAAGACGTACGTAATATTAACAAAATAAAATGGATTCAATTGAGCTATCTAAAAGCTGTTTCTAAAGATCTATGAATAGCTCAACTGACTCAAATCACAAAAAGATAAGAGAGAAAAACACGGGCCTCTTAGTGTGGACTTCGGCTCCACTAACTCTTTCTAAATGACTGGAATAGTGCAATAGTCAATTACGAAAAGAAGAAGTAAATTTTATAATAATGGCCTATCTTGGTATCCCCGCTTCAATTATTTTTTCGGTTCCTTTAATTAAATTGGAACATATGCATTAGATTATTATTATATGCACAATGTATTATTTAGGCGTCAGACTTAGTATATAGTATGTACTATAACTATGCGTAATCTTGTTATATTTAAATAGATTGATTGACGTTTATTTCTTAATTGATATATGGTTCTTACATTGAAACTGCTCAATCGCTGAACAATTTCGACAAATTAGTAAAACTTTGATATAATAGTTGAAGTTAAAGTTAACAATACGTGGCCTAAGTATTGTTTAAAGACACGCCCTTGATCGTTTTTTATTTATTCTGAATATATTACGTGTGAATGCTTCAGCATTTTAATTAATACACAGTCAAGTATGAGTTGTTCAGCGCAATCAAAATTCAATGTTGTCGTTATTTTATGTGACTAGAATTTATTCTTTTTACTTAACACAAGCGTCGTCAATCATTATGAAGCGAGGGCAAAGACAGGCCTTTAATACTGACGGGTTTTGACGCCACAGAACATATTTTAAGGAGCTGGGCTGGGCTATGCCCCTCCTCGACAGTCCTCGCCTTGTCTCGGTGGGCGCTCCAGTAACCGTGGGCCTAGTCAACTCACGTTGAAGCTCGATTTGCCTCCAAGCCTACGTAGAAACGGCACTATGGGTGTCCTGTTGTCCTGAGGCGGTCTGCTGTCTACTTCTATTCGAATCGCAGGTTGTCCTGAACCAGTGCGGTGAAAGGATTTTAAGTGCGCCTTAAAGAGGCTCCTTTCGTGCATTTAACACATGTCTTCGAATTTTTTGTTCTAGGACACGTCGGTTCCCGCACGATGTTTTCCTTCACCGTTTTGAGAACGTGGTATTGCGCACATATATCTTTCAATCGAAAACTCATAGTTGCTCGTCGGGATTTGAACCAGCGACCTCCGGATTGAAATTCGGGGTCAGACCACCATGCTCTCGAACGCGGGCTGCGGTGTGATCATGTGAGGCACTGCAGCTTGATTTCGGACGCATAGAGTCGGGGGTGGAATGTATCGGTAAATTTTATGTTATGTTTTCACGATCTTAAATTATTTGATTGGGTCTGAATAAACTCACGCACACGCTCTATATGTTTCGATGATTACACACTACAAAAATATCTAATAAGTTGTTAAGTAACTTACTAAATAGTCATTTGGGCCCGAGTGGTATATAAAAATCCCATTTTCTGTTACAAAAAGAAGATATATTATAAAACTCATTGGTGTAAATGGTTTTCAAACAGCTACTGCCGAGTTCCAAGCTTTTTGCTCACTCGAGCAAGTTTCTTAGGTTTATTTTTGTAGTGCGAATATTGTCTGCCTTTAACTATGAATAGTTTGAACCCTGAATGTGTGAGTCTATTTCCAGATGCATGCTCTAGATCAATGGAAAGGTCACTTCCCATCTAGTTGATCAACGGTAGATTTATAATATTATAAAAGTAAATTCTGAAAGTGCAGTTTTGAACGTGTATACCAAGTCGTATTAATAATCAATTAAAAATAACCTGTACTCGAAGATATTAAGCATTCTGTTATAAACATATTCTTTTAAAATGGATGCAGTAGTTCCAGAAATGAAACCCTACAAGCAATCACATTTAGTAATAATCTATACAAATTAATAAATTTCAATTTAATTAAAAAATAACAGCTTTTTACTAAATTCATATGAATTATATACGGTTCTCATAAAAAAAACGTTACTTTTTAATCTTTGCTTGTCTGTCTGTTTGTTCCGCATAACCTCCGAAACGGCTGGTCCGATTATGACGGCATTTTCAGGCAGATAGCTGATGTTATAAGGAGTCATTCAGTCTACTTATCCGAAGAAGGTAGCTTACTGAAGTGAACAGTATGCAGAGTAAGTACTGAAATCGTTATGACAAAATATTGTATTTAGATAACATTTTAATCTAAAATTTGTATTCAGGTTATTACATTATTGTAAATGAGTATTTAGGTAACGTCCTATGATTTTTCGTTTATAACGCCATCTCATAGAATTTTGTTGTACCAGTAGGTAAGCTACTTAAAAACAGATGGCACCACTAGTGAAGGTCGAGCGTCCAGATCCTGATATGTTAGCAGGACACCAGACTTTTCATCTGACATATCACTGATTGACGATCCCAAGCCATCACTAACGGCCAGTTTCTGAGAGCCTTATCAAACCAAATATTAACTATCGTTTGTGAAATATCATGTCAACTTCAAATGGATTGCAGAAACGCCAGTCAATTAGGTACAAAAGTTGACTTTGATTTTGAACTATGATTAGCTGACCTGACAACCGAAAAGTTATGTCAATTCACTTTTTGGGTTGCTGAAAGCATGATTAGGGGATTAACTCCCTGCTGAACTACTGTCAAATGGTCTGCTAGCTAATCATTGGAAAATGGTCGATTAGCCTTTGTAAATACATTTCATCGAGACTCGATACTAGACGCTATTATGAAGGCTAGTTTTTAAATTATCTTCGCTTTAAAATAATTTTTGTGGTTTTCCAATTTCTTTCTTCGACTTTTACGACGATAACTTGGAAAAAAACTGATTTGGCGAATCCATTGCTTTGCGCAACATGTCCCTCTCGTCTGTGACTTTGAGTTCCCTGACGAGCAGCGATGATAGCGACGTTGAAGAGTAGAAGAGAAGAGTACATTGCAACATTTTAATGAACAGGCGTTCATTAATCTGTACTGCCTACCAATTGTTCAATTGGCTGCCCTCATTGAGGATAAAATGAAGCCCATAACAATGCGAAATCATTCAATTACTGCCATGGAGCAAATAATGTATATAATATAATGTCATTATTGTTTCTCCGTGAATAGAGTTTCATGAATAGGTACCTATTTTTTCTGCACGAAGTAAACAAAACGTGAAATTACTCAATTTGACGTTTAAACTTGTCATGTCAATTTGATTTGAATGAACTTAGTAGAAAAATAAATGAAACTTTATGGAGTAAAATAAATAAAAATATATCCTTAATTAGTTGACACAGATCTATGATTCGTTATATTATATGTAATTGTCTTTTGCAGCAACCCGATCAAATTTGAAGTTAACAGGCCTTAGAGTTATTAGATACAGTCGTTCAAAGCGACTCCCTAAATATATATGCAATATAGTTTTGCTGAAACAAACATACATAATTTTGCTTCAGCTACATGCTTTAATGGTGCCGATAAAATAAGAGCTGGATAGCAACATCATCTAAATCTATTACACTAATATGATAAAGGCCAAAGTTTTTTATGTGTGTGTATATTTGTTATTCCTTCACGCTTAAATGGCTCAACGGATGGCGATGAAATCTAATACCAGGATAGCTAATATCCTGGATTAATGTCCTTTTTATACAATTACTTCATATTAGTGGAAATAAGTTGTTTTCAACATTCTCAACAAATTGCACGCTTTGTTCACTAGGATTAGATAATGCACTCAGTTTTTTAATGTCAAAATGTTTGTTTAGAATTATTAGTTTCGTGTAAATATCAATTTGTACGCCAAATATGAAAAAAATTAACACGTAGGTTATTGTGTAGGCGATTTTCATTTTAATGCATAAAAGGCCTTAGAATAAATCTATAAATCCATCTCTGTTTTTCTAAGTGGAAAAAAGTAGTATGTGTTCAGTTCACTTTATTCATATTTGAAACTATGAACGGCTGTACCCTAAATTATAGATTTTTCACATAAGACTATGTTAATTGCTACAGTCAAAATTTTACTAAGGTCGCATATAAAGTCAAACCGCAAACTGAATCACAATTCTCATAATATCCGAAATTCACCTTAACTGCGCGTGCGCCGCACACACTATCCTATAAGTAGTGATTGATAAGGTGCTTCTTATTTGCAGACGCATCACAATATCTCATGCTGTGAACGCTGACAGTCATATTGTACTTACGTGGAATTTGTATACACTGTTTTTTTGTGATTAGTTTATTGTTTACCTGTGAGTATAAATTTACTGTTTAATAAATTTTTATTTAGTAACACTAATGATATTAATTTGGCCGTTTATTTCTTTGTATGGATGGACATTATGTACTATATTTTGATCGCGGTAACAGGCGGGCGAAGCCTGGCAAAAGCTAGTGTTAATTCATATTGAATCAAAAAAATCTTATTGTACCTAATTAATCTATGAAATAATTATAGTTATGTTGAATAGCATATTTAACAGGCGCCAAACACAAGTGAACATGTAATTTAAAATGATATCACAAATATTTTTGAATTTTGTTTTATAAATTCTAACTTTTCAAGTAAAACATAGAGGTAAGTATGGGTCATTGATACGCATCAAAACTTTAACATTGAAAACAATTAAAGAAAGTCAGTAACTCAGCTACTGCGATATTTACAGGCGTATCATTTTTTTATGTGGTACCGTTACGATGTTCTGTTATCTCTGCCCATAACCGATGCGACTTGGGTCCTCCCCTACTAGGTACGACAAGACCCAAGTCGCATCGTATACGCCCGTTACTCTGAGACGTGTAGGTGGAATGTCGCGCGTCACGCTTGTCAATTTTTACCCCAACTGTTAGGAATACTTAGGTATTGCGATCAGCCCTTATTTTAATTCGGCTCCTGGTTATTGTTTCCTTCAGAATTACTCCGGGCCCAGTCTGATCCGTTGTCCGTTTAGCGATTTCGGACTAGCCGCACCTTGAGCAAATGCCGTTACTGTCCACGTTTATGAATTCAAGACGCAAAAAATAATTTTAACATAATAATTACAAATTAAAAATAATTATGTTAATGACACACTGCAAAATTTCCAACAATACAAAAAAATATTTTTATTGATGAATGAAAAATCCAATAGTGATTCATAATAAGGTTAGTTATAAACATTAAAATAATAATTTATCTCGGTAAACAGAAGAGAGAGATTATTCAAATCAATGTACCGTTTTAATTTTACCAAAATACTTATAAAATGTATGCTATAAACTATCGTTAAATACCATTCTTTATAAAATATAATAAAATCATATGGTTCAGGAGGACATGATTCTAAAGACAAAGTTTACAATGTTTCAACTATTGTGAAGCCGATTCGAATAATAATCATATATAATCTATTATAATAGTGGAACTAAATGTATGTGCAGTTTATTCAGGGAAGACTGCTACCATACGCATTTATATCCGCCTAATAGAACACTACCTACTCACGTTTTATTTCGAAGCGAAAGAAAAATGATTCATAATCTTCTTGTATCCGCTTTATGGAAATCGTTGTCACCCATTGGTACAGACCCCGAGTTTCAGGAGGTCCAACTCCAGATCCGGAGGTCGCTGGTTCAATTCATAACATGCAACGAGTTTTATCTCTTGTACGAATATAGCAATACCACGTTTTCAAAACGGCGAAGTCATGTTTAAGAACTGAAAATTCGAACACATGTTTTCATTGCACGACAGGAGCCTGATTGAGGTTCACTTTAATTTCTTTCACCACACGTGGCTTGGAGGATTTTTCACTTAAAGTAATGAGAAAATTTCATTCGTCAGTAGTAATAATTCGTCTGAGTCGTGAGATGTATAATACAAAAGTAAGATGTTAATTGTAAGATAACCAACTAAACATACCTAAGCGACGCGACTTTGTTTATACTAGTCATTGCATATTAGAGTGTAAACTTAGCGAGTCTCCTCAAAATATTTTCACATTTGCAATTGTTTAAGCATTTGTGATGAACAAATAATACACATATCTATTACGGAGTAAATTAATTTTTGTTTTGATGTATATTTTAATTTTATATTGAAAAAAACGTAAAAGCAGTATTTTTGTTGATATTTGATGATTTTGAAATTGTTCCCTTGAAAATCCGAATGATAAAACGAATGTGTTTTTACACACGGATTTAAAAGTATTAGGTATATAAATATAGATATGTTTTTCAGCACACAATGCCGCAGAACTTATAATTAAACAATAAATTTTAAAATGCACAGGACGCAGTCTCAATGTATTCGTATAATTTGTTTTTTTTTCCGTTTAGCATAATTATAGCTCAGCTTTTTAATATCTTAAATAGTCATTCCCACGGATAATTGCCAGTACCTGCAACATGCGAGTGACAAAAAGATTGCAAGTATCAAATGCACTTTGCACCCAGGTACTGTCGCCAATCCAAGCATTGTGACCATCGACTACATGTCACTTAAAATGACATGACAATTGGACGCAAACTTATTAGTTATTTTACGGAGTTGTAGCCGAAGTAAGACTCATGAAGAAGGAATGACGTGGTGTATGTAGGAGGCCGGTATAATTTTCATCGTCCATGCGATGGACGACCATGTAAGTTTAATCTACAAAAATCAAAATACAAGAGCAGTAGAACTCACGCCAAGTTCATCAGGGGAAGTACTGTCACAATGCCCATTTCTGCCGCCAAACAGTAACGCATTTGCGTTAATGTGTTCCGGTTTGAAAGGTGTGGTTGCCGGTGAAATTACAGGCACATCAGAGCGGCTGATATATAAATGCAATAAATAAATACAGGTGAACATTTCACACATTACCATCTAGCCGCTAACTAACCGTTGCTTGTATTATGGAAACCAGACAACTGATAGAATACTTTATACTTTTTTGGTAATACATACACAAATAAATAGATATTAGCAACCAGGCAGAACAAACATCTATGGTCGTCACATAAATGTTATTCCTGGGTGGGAATTGAACCCACGACCTTGCAGAGAGCAGGGAGCTGTGAGGCCATTCAAAAAGTCAGTCAAGATATGGACGCAACATATCAAAGGCAAAGTGTTACGCTGGTCCCGAGTTTGAATTAGAAGTCTGTTTAAATCAGTTATATATCTACTTTGGTTAACCTGAGTTGGAAAATTAAATGCTCACAGCAATTTCATCGTTATAAAAATAAAATAAAATTATTCAAAAGTATTTTTCTAAATAAACATATTGTACGAGGCACCTCGCACACACACCACCACGTAGAACTGAAAAAACAAGCAAAGTAAATAAATCCTGTATGGTATAAATTAGATATAGCGTCATAGAAATCTATTTGAAATAACACCTGGGTTTTTACGTAACGCCTTCTGCCATTTTTGATGAGTAAGTGTTATATTTACGAAGAGACCACAAGATTAATTCAAATGACGTATATAGGTACTTTCGAAATTTTACTTGGAATCATGATTATTTTGAAGAAATTTAGGGTTCCGTTATCAGTAGGGGCAAACTTATATTGAATGAGCTTAGAAAATCTGTGTTGATCCACGCCACCTGGCAAAGATTGTGTTTCCGAGGGGTAAAATACGGGTGCGTGATAAAACCGAATTCCACGCGGACGAAGTCGCGGGTAACAGCTAGTTTAATTTATATTAAGCGGGAATATAAAACAAATCTTTCCATCTACAATTTATCGCTTTTAAATTTATTTATTATGAGAGATAATATGACTAGGATAAAAATAATTCATTGAACTTTTTGGATAATTGAAAATATTTTGAAGAAATTAGATATTCATGAAAATTATGGCCTGAATTAAAAGCTGAATAAAAAAAAAGCTGTAATTAAATCAGTTTTGCGAACTGAATGCATTTATGACAATTACATTATTCGCTCTAAGTTCAGTTTATAAAATATATACATAAAAAAACAATTTTCAATACATTAAAACGAAAACTGTTTATATGTTTCATATTTTTCTTTTACCTTTTTACTCATGACATATAGTTATTTTAATCATCTAGTTCAACTAGAAAGTGATAACGTTAATTAAAAAGTACAGTCAGACATATATTTTTACCTATTCAAAGATGTTTAATATAGATAATCTGGTACAAAATAGCCACAGTGAAATAAGCGCATCAAACTTATTATCAACTTCCTGTCCTTATCTCTCATAAGGTGGCTTTCTTATTCATATCATCTTTCATATAATCCATCTTTTCTTTGGCCTAGTCTTCTCTCATAAATCCATCCACATACAAATGTTAAATATACATTTGTTTCGTAATACGAGTATGCCCATACCACAGTAACCTATCCTTCCTCAACTGCTCCGTCACTAGCGCTGTTTTCAGACTTCATCTTACGAGTACATTCTCAACATTCGCATCTCCGCTGTATTCACTTTCTTTTATCTGTCTCCTTAATAGCTCAACATTCAGATCGATAGTCAAAGTTAAAAACTTTTTTTCCATAGAATTTATAAAGAAGTGGCTTGGAAACGTCAATACAATAGTTTTAAAAAAATAAGGTCTAGCGTACTAATCAGTTTGACGTTTCTTCAAACCCTATCCGATCCTCCAAGGGCAAGAACAGAAGAAGACCAGACAAGAAACCCCTAAAGGCTTTTTTTTTAATATTACATATGTTTTCAAGCGTCTCATAACTCTCCTATTTGGACAAAATCTACATTTTCTAAATACCAGTAATAAACGAGTTGTTTATTTTTTAGAAAATGTTCCACAGTGGTCAGTTTTTGCCGCGGACTGTCCCACCCTAAGTAATAACATAACAATTACGACTACCATTAGGGATCGAGTTTTGGCAAATTACTCAGTACAGTCGCCAATAAGTGTTTGTGTAAGGTGGCACCTTTTTTGTTGCAGTGCGAGACTAAAATGAACGTGAGTTTTGGATTGAAAACCCAGGATTGGGACTTAGCCAAGAGTAAATGTAAGTATACAATTATAAGTAATTTTTACCTCGTCAATAAGTTGCCAGATGACGCGAATTTTTATCATCGTGTGAAAAATTGTAGGCGCATAATGGTGATTTGTCTGGCATTAACATTTGTGCCAAGTTCGTCACGGCAATTACTGCCACTATACCTATTTCTGCCACCAAAAAGCATTACAATATTCCGGTTGTGTGTTGTGTTGAAATCAAAGGCAGATGAGACATTTTGAAGTATAACGTCTAAGTTACGGGCGCAACACGATGCGACTTAGATCTTTCCCTACTTCCGTAGGGAATGACTCAAATCGAATCACTTTTGTTATGGTTACCGCTCAGCATCAAATGGGCCTGCATCGGAACGTACTTGCATAAGATAATCCCATATGTAATTTACCTGTTCACAGGATTCAGGTCATTTTATTGTAGTAGTTATTCACAATTTTTTAATCAACCAATATTTCGTATCCTCTATAAAATGGCGGTGATACTGTTGGCACTAGATTAAATTTAGGTTCACGCATCTTTTTTCCCCAAGTGAATAGAAGAACTAAAACAAATATGGAATCAAGTTTTAATAAAATAGATAAGGTTACATTCATAGACCATTTCATGTACCTATGACGTTATACAGGGCAAAAAGACTCAAATCACTTAATTTGACAGTTATAAAATAGTCTTTCAACTGTGTTCTTCTCTTTCCTTTCCGTAGAGATAGACTGTGATAACAGCTGACCTAAACGTTTACCTAAAATTAAATAATAACTATTTAACAAAATAATATTATCAATTAAATAATAAATAAATTTATTTTGCGAACAGATCTAGTCGTATTTATAAGATTAAATGTAAAAAAGCGGTAATCCGATTATAGTATTCATTTCCAGTAATTAAAATGAATCTCAGCATTTTTGAAGGATTGCTTAGCTGATTGTGAACGACGTAAGTTCAATAACTTTTGTTTGGGATATTTGCACGGGCGAGTGAAGAGGGCGCGAAAATAGTTTGACTGACGGATGTTTGTTCTACGTCAGGGTGTTAAATTGTATAATAAGTATCGTATTAAATACATAAGTATTAAAACAATATTTTTCTGTTGTTTTCAGTGTAGGGCTATGCTGTCAATATAATAATATAGTTAATTAAATAGGCCTCACAGCTCAGTTGGTAGTAACCCTGCCTTCTGTACTGTATGGTCATGGATTCGATTCCCACCCAGGACAAACATTTATGTGATGAACATAGATGTTTGTTAAGTATTATATCTGTTGTCTGGTTCCCATGATAAAAGCTATGCTTAGCTTACTTCGGGGCTAGATGGCGCCGTGTTAAATGACCACCAATATTTATTAAAATTTCAAATGAACGTTTATCTTTTCAGATTCAGAAATAGATGACCTTCCCCTAATGACGTCTCTGGGCCCAGTGCTGACAATCATGGCGGTATACCTCGTGTTCGTGCTGAAGATCGGCCCTTCATATATGAGGAAGCGGGATTCTTACAGACTGACGAACACTTTGCTTGTGTACAATGCGGTACAAGTCGCAATATCAGCTTATTTGGTTTTTAGGGTAAGTACAGGGTACAAACAATTACATATTAACGTTTCCAGCCGTACCTTGCACTGGGTACCCTGTGATACAAGTTTGCATGAATACATATTCTTACTTATTACACAGCCTTACACAGACCTCCAAGATGCGCTGTTATGTAAATTTATCTTATTATTTCTAATCGCCAAGGGATCATACCGAGAAACCCTTAGCTTAGTTATCAAGGTCTCAACAATCAACTGGCAACAATCGATAGGCCTAACAGCTCAGTTGGTATAACTCTGCCTTCTGTGCGGTCGTGGGTTCGATTCCCACCAAGGACAAAAATTTGTGTGACGAATATAGATGTTTGTTCTGTATACTATCAGTAGTCTGGTTCCCGTAGTACAAGCTATGCTTAGTTTGGGGCTAGATACAACTGTGTGAATTGTCCACCATTAAAATAATAATAAAAAAATATAGCTCAGTCACTTCACTGAAATAATATGCAAATGTTATATAACTACGGTGATTATCTGAACAGAAATATAATTTGCTATGTTTACATTAATGTCAAATCCTTCAGGTTGCCAAAAACTAAACGGAATAAAGAGCACTGTTCCGTTTCCACCGGTAAACAAAATAGTTGCGACCAAGTGAATAAATTATCTAATTTTGAAAGGATGTTGTTCCATAACTGAGAAAATGCTCGCAAAATATACATTATAATATATATTATACAAAATATACATATATTACATTCTGCTTCATTCAGGCATCAGTATTTTCGTTACTTTGTCAAGCATTGGAAATTGAGAAGTCTAGATACGAATGATTTAGAGCTAAAACTGTATTTTTTTGTTTCAGTTTGGATCGGATCTGATAACGATGGGACTAGTGCCAAAAAAATGTTATATGACCGATGATAAATCCAGATATCGGGTATAACGCTTTTCTCTATACTAGTAATGTTCTGTCCAATTTAAATTTCTACCTATTCAGCGAGTAAAGACACCGTCCCGACGATCACTGTGTTGCGTCTATATAGACGCATTTAGAACTCATGCAAACTTGGTTAGGTATTAAGCTTCGTTCTGTGATCAGGAGCAGTATCTAAATACTTTCTTGCTGTAGACTCACACATTTTTTTATGTGATACAGTTACGGAACAAGCCGACGGCCCACCTGGTGTTAAGTGGTAACCTCTCCCCATAACAAGCGACTCGACTTGGGTCCTCCCCTACTAGGTACGACAAGACCCAAGTCACATCGTATGCGCCCGAAATTGTAAGACGTGTAGGTGGAATGTCTCATGTGCCTGTAATTTCGTCAACCACACTTTTCAAACCGTAATACAGTAATGCGAACGCGTTACTGCTTGGCGGGAGAAATGGGCATGGTGGCAGTACTTCCCCGGACAAACTTGGCGAGAGTTCTACTGCTCAAAATATATTTTCCATTCCAGATCCTTTTCGGCACTTATCTTTACTTCACCGCAAAACTAACCGAGCTTCTCGACACTGTCTTCTTCGTGTTCAGAAAGAAGGAGAACCAGATCTCGTTCCTCCACCTGTACCACCACTCAGTCATGGTGGTCGCAACTTGGGCCCTTCTGAAGTACTCTCCGACTCATATCCTCGTTTTCATCGGCTTCCTGAATTCTCTCGTCCACGTGTTTATGTATACGTACTATGGATTGTCCGCTCTGGATCCAAACGTCGCAAAGTACACGACCTGGAAAAAGTACATGACCAAATTTCAGTTGGTAAGTATAATTTTGCTAAACTTCATCACATTTCACAGAATGCTCTTAAACCACGTCATAAGATATGGTAGAATATTGCGTTCCACTTATCTTTTCGATGAAGATGTATTTCTGCTCATTTAAGTACCTACGTCGGCCAACAATAATATGAACTATCTGATAATTACCAGCTATTGAAAAATATCATTAGTGAACTGTCATTTCATTTTGTCCCATGAACTTATGTCATAATATATGTAGTGTGCTCCTTAGTAGTAGACAGTGGCTGATATGGAGACTATTTGAACTATATTAAAACAAAAATGTATTAAAACATATTTTGTTTTACAGATCCAGTTTGTCTCGATCATCATCCAATACGTTTCCACGGCGAGAGTGTCAGAATGTCCACCATCCAGAGGAATTTCCGTATTTATTGCTGGCAATACCTTTTTTATACTACTATTATTTCTGAATTTCTACAGACAGAGTTATATAATGAAGAAATCTAAGAGCATAGTTGGAAAAGAAAAACTATCAGTTAAGCTAGAATGATCTAGTACTCATTCTAAATACCTACCATGCGTTTTGAACAAAAAAGCCACCTATGCTTAATAAGTTTTGAGTCAAAAAGGAACCTGTGTATCTGATTATTTTAAGCTGTTATCTTGAATCCTATAAAAGGACCAAGATTGCATAAAATTACTTCGACAAAATAATGTTACAAAGATTGTTTTTAAATTTTCATTTGCAACTCAAAATGAAAAATCTTAATATAGTGTTTTTTGCACACAAGAAGATAACATCCGTTTATAAAATATTTTAATAAGGTGCAATTAATTGAAATTATTTAATAATAATTAATTAAAAAAATAGCTTTTCAAATTATACATAAAATGACTTCATCAGTATCGAATAATGACTTTAAAAGTTCAATAGAAAGTTGATCAGATCTGAAAAATTGCTTGTGGCCAGCTTTGTCATAATTAGACGGTTAAAAGAAAAATTATATTTACTCGACTAATTACTAGTTCGAAACTACTATCCAATGAATAAAGATAGGGAGTAAGATTTTTTGGCAGAAAACCAGAAATATTATAGATTATATATAGAGATTATAGAGATATATATCTGCTGGATGCAGACATTTATACATAAGGTTAAGCCAGAAGTATGTGTACAACGAAAAACTCTTAATTTTAATTTGCTTTTTGTGATGGAGATGAAAGGTAGTTTTTTCGGGTATAAAGGTTAGTTTGTACATTTAACTTAATGTTAATGCATTTTTAAGTAAATTTAACTACGTAGTAAAAAACATTTTCTTCAATTGTATACTGACAGAATGACTGTATCATGTATTTTATGATGGATTGGGTTTGGGGCGCTTACTTAGAGATACACCTATATCCAACATTTGATTAATATAGTCTGATAATGATGTTTTGTCTGTTTGTAATATTAAAATAACCGCTTTTTACTAAGTGCATATGGATGTATACACGGTATATATACCAAAAAAACATTTTTTTTTCTCTCTCTGTCTATCTGTTTGTTCCGGCTAATCTCTGAAATGGCTGGACCGATTTTGACGGGACTTTCACTGGCAGTAGCTGATGTAACAAGGAGTAACTTAGGTTACTTTTCCGAGGGGTAAAATAGGGGTGCGTGATAAAACCGAATTCCACGCGGGCGAAGTCGCGGGCAACAGCTAGTCTCAAAGAAACTACACAGTAATAGTTTATATTTTGTTTTTATTGAAGTTTAAAATCTTGGGTTACGTATAAGCTATTAACTATATGTAGCATCAAGACAGGAATATAAACGCAAACAATGGAATACTGTTAAAGTTATTTTTCTTCTATCAAGCAAGCGGAAAAATAATCGTGGTATTCATAATCGTAAAATATTGCCTTTATTCTTAATATATGTAATTATTGCTTACACCCAATTTTCATAAATAACTATTATACACCCCACTGGAAGACATTATTTTATTCTTTGGGGTTTAATATCCGACACATATGCCAATTTTAAAATAATATCTTCAGCTATTTGATTCGTGTAATCGATTGTAGAAAATCTAGTTCTATAAATACTAATTGACAGTGCAATGAACTGAATTTCTGATATCAGATTTGATATTGTGCAATCAATTAACCATATTATATAGAGTTAAATTAAAATAAACTGAAACTAAAGGTCATATTAGCAGTCGAGGGGATCGTTAGGATCACGCTAATCACAGTTTACCACCAACTTTTAATATTTAGGTGCAGGTCATTTAAATTTTACTGAATATAATATACAAAGCCTACATGTTTTCAACATGACAACGCAGAGAGTCTCAAGTCTCGCTTTGGAAGATCTAACATTCCTGTTATAACCATTAAATCTAAGTTAAAATATTTAGTCCTTTGCTTAAGAGTCAAAGAACCCTACTGAATTAGTTTTAATGGTAACCATGTTCTTATTATTATTTAGTATAAACATATAACAGAACACAAATTTCAAAGAAGAAAATACATCTTTATTTAACATTTATTTTAAATTTTATTTATTTTCTTCTTGATTTATAACTCGGAATCATTTATAATGATATAGCGAAATTTTTAACTCGATGATAAAAATTTCAGATTGTTACATCCGCATCAATTTTTAAATTTGTTTTTGGGTTGGTTGCATTAATACATCACATAAAATTGAAACGGTTTTTGCGACTCTGTATTTTTTGTTATACCTTTCATATTTATATCATTGTAATAGTAGGATTCTTCGAAACAGCAATTCTTGAGCATATTCGTTTACCGTAACAATAGCTTAGAGTAAAATTCTATATCTACATACCATAGCAATATACAAGTAATGAATAATACAAGTTTTGATGAAAGTTTCTGATGTCATTGGAAATATCTACATTTTGATCATACCTACTTACAATAATGTTTCATGTACAAATATTTATACAAAGAAAGATGCCTTATACAAGTGCTATTGTTTCAAGCAATTTTTATTGTAAAAAAAATGTTTATCCAGTCTAAATCCAATGAAAAAATTAAGTAATAAGTATTCTGTCAACATAAATATTGCACAAAATATTACGAAACTATTAACAATAATACGTGCAGTAATATTCATATACGCTCTTCATTATCTTGTCCCGTTTTGATGAAGTTAACGTTATTATCAATGACTGAACTGATACAGCTTATACATATAACTCATCAATCATGTTTTTTACCAAAACCATTTAGCTTTGAAGTTTTATCAATGCCATTTTCATGAGCATATATACTACTGAAACCATTTTCTTTGGCATGATCATTATCAATACCTTTCTTCCCAGAAATACCATTGTTTATACGACCGTTTCCATTAGCCATTGCTTTTTTCTTGTCTTCGGGTCTGCCATAAGCCTTGTAGTAGAAGTCGTAGAAGAGGTAGTAGAAGAAGATAGAATTGGGAAGGGTAAACACGACGGACCATCGGGGGTAGCCGCAGTCGTAGAAAAGTAGTTGTGATGAGTGAAGGAATGCTATGCAGAACTGGAGCTGTGGACATCAACAGGAAATCATTATGTTTCACCAATTTTAACACAAGCATTTTTATTTGAAATAAAATAAATATATTTTTTCTAGACTCTAGTGTCCCATCGTAATAATACATGATGAAAAGAAATCTAGCGTATAAATAAAAAAGCTTAAATTAATAGTTTTAAATTACGTCTCATAAAAAACATACAAGACTAACATACTGCTGACTTTCTACAAAGAACAACAACAATCAATTTCATATGCTTGAGAAACATTTGGATATTATCATTTATCATTTTACCATATTATAACTGATAGATAGCGTAACTTTATGCTCTGACCCCAGAAATATTTATAAAACTTCGTTCTTTTCTGCATTTATATGACAATTGCCTATTCAATTCATATCGTCTGCCCCAAAACCCATTCTACTTGTTTTTGTGTCATTCTCTTATAATACATAACATAATATGGGAAGCGTAGTGGCCCAGTGGTGACCCCGAGTTTGAATCCGGAGGTCGATGGTTCAAATCCCGAAATACACCAATGAATTTTTTCGCTTGATAAATTTACGTGTAGAATACCACCTTCTCAAAATGGTGAAGTTAAACGTTGAGTAAACCGAAACGTCCTAGAACCTAAAACTTTGAAGACATCAGTGCACGAAAGGAGCCTCTTTGAGGCGCACTTAAAATCTTACCACACTGGTTTGAGAGATGCTCATCAACTAATAGGAGTTTTTCATTATTTTTTTCATTGATATTATTTACATTATTAATTTCTACTTACCATTTGTAAGGTGGTGATATATTTTTTCCAAAATAAGTATCGCTGGTACTGCGGTCCGAGCGCGGCCAACATATAATAAGTGTACATTATTATATGCACGAATGAGTTGATCACTCCGATGAGCGTGCCGTGTCCCCCCGGGTAGTACTTGGTGGCCCCCCACGATATCATCGGCATCACTGTATGGTGGTACAGGTGGAGGAATGTAATCTGACGCTCCTTCTTCCTGATAACGAAGAACACGGTGTCGAGAAGTTCCGACATCTTCGCCAAGAAATATATGTATACACCTCGAGCTACCTGGAATTTATAACTCGGAAATAAATTACTGTGCCGATTACACAGATGCCAAATAAATTAAAACTAAACAGTATTTGGACTGGCATTATAGCTCAGTAGCTTTCTGCGCTGTAGATCGTGGGTCGATTCCCACCCAGGACAAACATTTGTGTGAAGAATATAGGTGTTTTCGAACATATCATTTAATTTAATTTTCAAGAGAAGCAATGTTTTCTTTTCAAATCTTTTCTGCCGCCAAGCAGTAACGCATTCGCGTTACTGTGTTCCGGTTTTAAAGGTGTGGTTGCCGGTGATATTACAGGCACATGAGACATTCCACCTACACGTCTCAGAGTTACGGGCGCATACGATGCTACTTGGGTCGTACTTAGTAGGGGAGGACCCAATCCGCATCCGATGTTATGGGCAGAGGTGATTAACACCAGGTGGGCCGTCGGCTCGTTCCGTAACAGTACAACATAAAAAAAACTAAGTAAATAAAAATAAATATAATAAATACGAAAAAATTCTCTAACCAACATGTATAAATGACAAACATCGCGTGCAATCACTATTGTTCATCGTATATATATATATATATATTATATAGTTTATACCTTTGTATGTAATTAACAGATCATTTTTACGATACCACTGATCGCTAAATAATACCGGACAAATAAGCAATGCTTGTTATATGTAATGTGTTAAGCTGGGTGAGCTACGGAGTTAATTAAACACATAACACAACAGTTGCTCTTGTAAATCTATACAAATAAATAAAATTGTCTGTTTGTAATATTAAAATAACCGCTTTTTACTAACTTTTTACTACTTTTTATATACATGTATTGTATACACGGTACATATACCAAAACAACCTTTTTTTAAATTTTTGTCTGTCTGTCTGTATGTCTGTTTGTTCCAGCTAATCTCTGGAATGGCTGTACTGATTTTGACGGGACTTTCACTGGCAAATAGCTGATGTAAAAAGGAGTAACTTATGCTACTTTTCCGAGCGGTATAATAGGGGTGCAATAAAAGTTCCGCATTTCAGTATGGTTTGACCCAAGTGCTGGTGGATGAAATTAACAATGCTAAATAAGTAATTACTTACTCTCATTGCTTCGGGTGAAGTTGACGGGTCAACTGGTTGGCACTTCCAGCTGTAATTCCTAAACCACGCTGCCTCGAGGCCCTGGAATCATGAAAGTCAACATTTAGACATGTCGGACAAATTAGAAATAACTGTTTTTCCAAAGCGCGCATACCTCGCATTTGTTCATTATCCGAAAGCATTCGACAGACTAATTCCACAACCTTACATTTCTTGCACAACCGAGAAATTTAACTAACGTATATTCAATTTCTTAAAAACATTTAACTAAACAGTAAAGTACTGTGTAACAGTGCAATAAGCAGTAGTACCAGTACAGTGTAACATACAAGCAAATATAACGTGGAATTTTGAAAACATAAATTTTGAAGATTACAAACGTGTCAAGCACACTTTAAGTGTGCTTGACACGTTTGGAATCATATTTTTCCAGATTATCTGGAAAAATATGTATGGCACTTGGAAGAAGTGTTTAAAACGTCAAAACCATGTTGTGAGGACACAGCACTAAGGTCGGTGAAAGGAAATTGACCAAACTTTGTTTTGCTGATGAAAATATTCTTATTTCTTCGTCAGTATAAGAGCAGTAGAACTCACGCCAAGTTTGTCCGGGGAAGTACTGCCACCATACCCATTTCTGCCGCCAAGCAGTAACGCATTCACGTTACTGTGTTCCGGTTTGAAAGGTGTTGTTTCCGGTGAAATTACAGGTACATGAGACATTCCACCTACACGTCTCAGAGTTACAGGCGCATACGATGCCACTTGGGTCTTGTCGTACCTAGTAGGGGAGGACCCAAGCCGCATCGCTTGTTATGGGCCGAGGTTACCACTTAACACCAGGTGGTCCGTTAACTCGTTCCGTAACTGAATTACTTAAAAAAAAACTATTACTTTGTTACAATCTATATAGAAAATTGTATGTTTCCGACTTAATGCCAACTATGGCAATTAGACTTCTCAAATGATCATGTAACTTCGCACGTAACCACGTGACTTCTTTTATTAGCATGTGACTTCTCACATTACCTGTGGCTCCTCACAAAACCTTTTACATAAGGATATACACACCTCGTGGAACAACCATACGCTGACGATTACTTGAATGAAGTTGTAAACCACCAGGGTCTTCTGCAGTTGAAAGGGTTTCTTGTCCGCCATGTACCGGGGGCCCCATTTCAGTGAGAAGTACAGGTACAGCCCTAGTATTGTCACTCCTGGGATCGGACTCGTGATGAGAAACCAGTCGTTTGTCCTGGAATCTGAAATAAGAAACGTAATTGTTTTACTCTCTATTAAATCTTCTATACATTTAAATAAAGCAGGAGTATCTGTTTGTAATATTAAAATAACCGCTTTTTACTAAGTGCATATGGACACGGTAGCACCAAAACAACATTTTTTTAAATTTTTGTCTGTCTGTTTGTTCCGGCTAATCTCTGAAATGGCTGGACCGATTGTCACGGGACTTTCACTGGCAGATAGCTGATGTAACAAGGAGTAACTTAGGCTACTTTTCCGAGGGGTAAAATAGGGGTGCGTGATAAAAGCGAATTCCACGCGGACGAAGTCACGGGCAACAGCTAGTAGAAAATGTTTTTGTTCATGTTTGAAATTGTTTATCGTCATTATACAATTTTAAAAATAAATAAAAAGAGTAAAAATTTACGAAACATTTTTAATGTGATAATTTGACATATCTTTTCTATTAAACGTTAAACTTTGACGTTTGGTTTAACTTTTGATCCATATGGCAACGTCAGATTTGCTGATTTTACTTTTGATTATTAATCAACATTTGACAGACGTTATATGTGAATCTAGGAAACCCTAAAGTAAGCTGGAAAGGTACAACCATATTATTCTTTCTACGCAAGACTCCTGCTACAGTTGCCACGATTTCTCATTACAACTGATGAAAATAAGTTCGTCTTATGCAACGCTAGTTTATTTTCGCATGTCAAACCAATTATAATGATTACCTAGCTAACATAGTAAACCACTTGTATCATTACTCTTAGGTCAGAAACCAGAAAAATTACATCTCATTATAAATCCTAGAACGATGGAACGTGTGTATTAACGATGCACGCAATTAACAATTTAAATGCGCAATAACATTTACAGAGGACATGGAAAAAGTCATGGTCATGTCGGAATCATAATATTTCTAGATCGTTTCGAAAATATTCCAGTATTTATTAACATGAAGAGCGTGGTGGAGCTTGAATCTCTGGATCAAATCCAAACATTCATCCAAAAATGCTTCAGATAAACGTGAATTATCATTACCTTCTCACAACACTGTTACAAAAAATAAGTCAGTAATTTTTTTGCATCTTTCGATGGCAATGTTCAGACATCGAACACAACTGGAAATTAATCTTCTATTTTCAGAGGTCTTATAAAGGATTTTAGCAAAACAAACCCGGTTTGAAAGGTACGGTTGCTGGTGAAATTACAGGCACATGAGACATTTCCGCCTCCATTTCTCAGTTACTAGCGCATACCATGTGACTTTGGTCTTGTCGTGCGTCTATCTACTAAGTAGGGAACGAACCAAGTCGTACTTGGTGTTAATGGCAGAGGTTACCACTTAACACTAGGGCCATCTGCTAGTTCCTTAACTTTATCATAAAAACCTACATGGGCACCAAAAATGCCTTTGCTGTTCCTTCGATTTTTCGAAAAATGAGCTTTATTTTACCACGGGTGCTTAGGTAATCCGAATACGTAGATATCATTATTCGGGTTGGGTGTAATTTTACTTTACACTTACCCGCTAATTCCGTAAATAAACGGTTGTAACCCTTAACAATGGTGTTTTTCGATATATCCATAGTGTCTGTGTTCTGCCGGTCGCCGGTTCAGATTTGATGCTACAAGTGGGAACCCCGCATCTTCGGTGTAACTTCTCTTAATACTGTAACAAATAAAAAAATAACAATTATAAAACAAAAATCGATTTCTTTATTAGTCGTAAAAAATAACAGTGATTCAAATGTACTATATTTTCCCAAAAATCGTGTTACGTTAAATATTTTTTTTTTACACATGAAAACATTTTCAAAATGTGCTTTTTAAACCGTTAAATATGGCAAAATTCTTAACTTTTATAGCCACATGAGGATTACTGCTAAATCTAAATAGCATTGCCAAGAGTGGTAAATTTTATTAGCTTAGACTAAAATACAATCCAGTGTCAGCATTGACAATGATTTCTGATTTTGATGACCTATCCTCATAAAAAGTGTTTCTAGGCAAAGATGTTTACACGGTGACACACAAATTAGAGAGACGTATAACTAATTAATATTTCTGGCAAACTAAGATAAATTAAAACTTTTAAACATGGTAAACTGCAAAAAAGGATTTTATGACATTGTTACTTCTTTTTTTGCATATGTTGCCCTCGACTATTCGAATATCAGCTTAAGATTACGTCTCAGGCCGGGATGACAATACTGTCCATGTGCACCGCGAAGCAATTTAAATTATGTTAAATGTTTTGAATAATTACTAACTCTTAGCTTCTTCAGAGTACTAGACTGTCGACATACTGATAAAAATTTCAACATCGAGTAGGTACATTATGGCTTACTAACAAGCAGCAAAGATTAAACATATAACTACTACATTGACAGAACTGCACTAAGATTCTCTGTGTTGCAGGTGGCATGCGAGAAACAAAAACAAAATTTATGCTCTTTAGTTTATAACCCCAGCTGCTGGTGATCGAACCTGGGACCCCTGTTTTGCAGGCAGTATTACTGCCAGTGTAGCCACAGATGCCGTGAAATGTGACAATATGTATATGACGTAATGAAATATTTAGTGCTCTCTTTTCGAAAATTGATTCAATTAAAAACACATTACGTTTCTCACAACAGACGACTGATGCAGCACAGAATAAAGAGGCATTACCTACTCCAGTGAGGTCAACTCTCCTATAATGACCTTTCACCTTTTACCTCGATGTCTGCAGGCCACCTACATAAAGCTATTTGGAATTTTGTATCCTAACTCCCTAAACACTGTTTTGTGTTTAAATTTATTTGTCTAGTCCTAACCTTTAATTTTTGTGGGAATCTTTTATTACCTACTGGACAAAATATATATTGAACTAGATTTATTTTTCAATAACAAATTTGAGTGTTTCTTGTCTTGCTCTCCAGATTTATAAACAAAAGGAACGAAACCCAATCAAACTCATCATAGGTAATTCGAATAAATATTATTAATAGAGTTGAGAAATACATTTAACTGCTTTAATTGACAATTAAAAAATAATAGTGTATTAGTGCCAAGTACTTACAATACGAATCATGGTACACTTCACTAAAACCCACATCGACACAAATCTACTGAAAACCCTTAGCATGATATCAAGAAAATTCCATTTTGAAAATTGTATTCGTATGTTGTGTACACAGGTTGTCCCAAGCGACCGATCGTTACCGAATCGGCTCTGCCACTGAGCTTTCCCCCCGCGGCGCCACTTCGAGAGGGTGAGACGGGGTATTGGGGAGATGGGGTGTTTCGAAAACAATTTATTAATATAGGAAAAGTTGCAATATAAATATTGATAGTTTCAGGGAAACAGGTAGCGTCTCGTTAGTATTATTTAATTGTTTATTTTGGATTAGCTAGTTGGGAGACGCTTAGGAAACTCATCCAATTTATATAATGTAGAAATTATGCAGCTTTGGTGATGTCACGTTATATTGAGTTACTCATTTTGGCAGCCCTAAGATTTTTGATGTTTCACTTAGTTCATTTTGATTTATGTTTGATTTAGTTGTTGTTTGGTTTAAAGCTAGCAAAATCAGCATCGTTCTTAAAAAAACGGAATATACTATTGACATAAATTTTAATCAAAAATATTGGTTTACAACATCGAATTATTTTAGATACGTAAAGATTATCAAAATTTGGAAAAAAATTGTTAAAGATTGTCATCTCCTGTAAAAGTAGGGGGTGGCAGAGAGTTGTATGCTGCATTCAGTAAAAATAATAAGCTGATATAAAGGCATCGCGTCAGTTATTTAGACCTGGAATGTAATAATTAAGCAAGGGGTAGACAGTGCCTCAATGGCCCACTTTGGCGACCGTAATCAAGTGTATTGTCTCTTTTAAAGGCTTGATATTAATAACACACTAGGGTTGCTTACACTACTTTAATGACAAATCGTCCACTTGAAATTAGTCAATTCCTCACACCAGACTTTTGGGTTAAATACAGAGTTCCACACCACCCTATAAAAAAATACTTTGTACGTCTGACGCCTTCGATGGCGCGAAGTATAGAAACCTATTATACTTGAAATAGTCTCGAGTGGCAATGGTTCAATCAATCGACGTTTCTGTAATCGCCAATCCATTAAGTATTATGTATATATCATAAAAGGATAACTGAACATATAAAAGAGGTTGTGCTGACTGACTGCCTGACAGACAATATTCAGCCTAAACCGCTCTCCCTAAATAATGTGTTAATTGGCGGGTGAAAGCACACACAAATAAAAAGAAATAATGGATCGAAAAACATCGTATTTTAGAAATTAAATGTGAAAAATTTCTCATTAATAATCTTTTCCATTCAACAGATAAAATATTGATGTTTTTAGCTGTTTTTGAATACTTCCTGTGCACCTGATGACTTGTAATGATGTAGGTTTAGTATTAAATTTTGTCGTAATGTTTTGAACACCAAATATTTTTTTTTTTTTAGTCAAGATTTACAGAAAAATGTTAACTAATAATAACTAATGTAAACTAATGTATATAATGTATATTATAACTAATAATATTATAAATAACTAATGTATATTATAACTAATGTAAATCCTTAAATAAATGTTTATAAGTAAGTGTAATGTTTAGAAAAGATAGTAATGTTTGTAAGGATTTACATTAGTTATCATATTTTTTTTAAAATTTTGGTTTTTGAATAAACCGCCAACCATTACAGATATAAAAAAATCTTTCTTTCTTATGAAAGGACATCTTATACCATTATAAATGGAATTCGAATTGGGCCATATATTATATGGGTACCATGGGTATGGTTGACTAATATACAGGACTCTCTGAAAAACGCTAATTATATTTAAATGGAAAAAAATTTTTTTTATAGTTACAGACGAATTTAGAAAAATCACTGGGTTGTTGAATTATTGTTGCAACTACGACCAAAACAGGTGTTTCTATAACTATTTAGTGGTATCCTGAATCTCCTGTTGTTCTTCGATTTCATAAACATATATTCCAGTCCGCTTTTAACTATCTTTACATTGTAATCGTTTGTGAAAATCACTGAACTAAGACGCCCAGGTTAGTTATATTTGCTAGTGGCGTGCACACATTTCGTCAGACTACCTTCAGTAGTGTAGCCACATCCTTCGTTTGCCTATAATTGCAGAAATATTGTGAAAATACGTACAAATGCATTGCAGTATGCAAGTTTCCAAACTTGTTTGTACATATGAGAGAATCGAGGATAACTATGTTACTCGTTTTAATTACTAAATAATTATTAGAATAGAATAGAATAAATATTATTTGACACACACAGCTTACATACAATATTAACAATAACAAAAAGAAACAAGAAGACAATTTAACTAACATATTACATAAAATATAAATAACAATTACACAATACGACACTCGGTGAGTAAATGTTGTAACCTAAATATTGCCCTCTTGTTACACTGCATGGTCAAATAGGAACCTGTCTCAGCTTTGAGCTGATCCCAGGCATGAACGTAGCATTCACAGCGCTGGTTTTCAGACAGGGCCTATGATGAGGGTGACATCTCGGACGGAACCTTTAAACTGAAGAAAATATATAAAGTAATAATAACGTGTATGTAAAATAATAATAATGCATATTATGTATATGAACTGAATTTCTTATTATGTTTATTCTAATTATCTCTTTGCGGCACTGTTGTAGGAGCTTCTAAGAGAAATTAAATATCATCATTTATTATAAACAGTTTCAAATTTGCAAAGTCAACTTACTGTATCATATTAAGTGATTATTAAAGGTGTTTTTTTTTAATATTTTGAAAAATGTACTCTTCAATAAAAACTTATTATATATGAGTGGCATTACTGAAGAAACAAAATGAACTAAGAGATTATAAACGTTAAATTAATGGCTTTGATTTCTTCGGCATTCTCTTAAACCACAGCAGAAAAAGATTTCAAATACTGCTTGGCGAAAATGTGTATATTAGCAGTATTTTTTAGAGAAACTGCGAATAGGTAGTTCTACTACGATTGAATTCAGATATAGACGGTACGTGCCCTCGACTATTCTAACTTCCAGGAAGAGAAACGATGCTTCACTGACTAGTAATTTTGTCTAATAAGTAATTATAATTATTTAGTATCATAAATTAGGTAATTCTAAAATAATTGTACACTTATTGACAGGTCTCACATCTCAGTTGGTAGTAACCCTGTCTTCTGCGCTGTAGGTTGTGGGTTCGTATCCTACCCAGGACAAACATTTGTGTGATGAATATCGATGTTTGTTCTGTGTCTGGCTGTTAATATGTATTATATGTATGTATTTATAAACAAAAAAAAAATGTGAGCCGTCACGGAACGCCTAGCAGATGTGAAACATCGACATTATTTTGTAAAAGTAATATGCAACGCATGCCGTGGCGACGCGTCGCCACACCAGATATCGGTTTTACGTGCGGCTATAAATGTTTCACATCAAAAAATGTATTCTATCAGTCGTCTGGTTCCCGTACAAACTATGCTTAGTTTGGGGCTAGATGGCGCTGTGTGGATTGTCCAATATAAAAAAGCTAGTTTATCGGCACTGATTATTATACAAAATACATCTTGAAAACAAATGCATATGCTTTACAAAATATCGATACCCACAATAATTTCACAGCAGTCAATCATAAATGTAATACAACCATCGTTAACTCCTCAACGTGGAACCAGTTATCTTTGACCTCTGCCTCAGTCACATTGCGTACAATAACGCAACTCCTTTATATATTTGCAGAGATCTTACGAACTGGTTTACGGCAAACACGACCCTTTCACCAGTTGAAATCCGACTCTATTCACGTGGATTTAAAGTTGAATTTGGTATTTCCAGACGATGTCGAAACGGCCACGGTTGGCTGGTGTCCCAAATACCGCGCTCCAAAGACTGCCATTCGGAAACCCTTACTCTCACTCTTTATGTGTTTATGTGGAATGGTGTCTTTTACAAATTGGTAAATTTTCTAGCTTTACAATTGCAAAAATTGTGGATATTATTAATAGGTCTTAATTTTCTTGTATGTATTAAAGTTATGGACAACTCTCCTTTACTTCAAATACAATGAAACTATGAGTGGCATTACAAATTTAAAACATGATTGAATTACTGATTTTTATTGGTATTATTAATTATTTATTATATGAATTAATTTATTATTATTATTTATTTATTAAAAATTTATTATTTGTGAAACCTCATTGTGAAGCTGAATGGATAATATGATATGATTATATGATGAGGCATCATATCATAATGTGCAATGATTATGATATGATGCCTCGTTTAAGTGCACATGTGCTGTGAAATATGGATTTTTGTACACACAGGATTTTATACCCTTTTGAAATACGTTATATAAGCACTGAATTTTTATCCAACATGCGTCTACCAAATAAAGCACCTACTTATCCATTTATTTACCCAAATAATGGCCAGGGGATCGAATCTAACATGAATTTTATACGGCGAATTTTATAAGTTTTAGTAGTCAAGTCACCGATTCGATAGAGCCCTTTGAGATATACCTATATTTTTTAAAGATTGTATTTCATTTGATGTTTTTCTTACTTGAATAAAAGTGTCCTTATTATGCGTTTTATATTATTTTAGCGGCGTGATATTAAAATGTTATATTTATCAAACTTTAGTTTATTTCATAATATGATTAAACGATGAATTTATACTTTTAAATACGTGAATAATATAGGGTACCCTGTCTTTAAGACAAAATAAATTACAATGATTAATATTTTTTTTATGATTGAATCCAGTGAGTGGTTCCATAGTAGGTACTCTAACAGGTGTAACTCAGCAGCTTACACTTTACCATAGAAAAAGCTTTTATCGAGTTGCATCAACGTGTGCCATGGAGCAAACGAAGTCTCCTGCGAGATCAATCTAGAAGTATTTCACAGGAATGGGATTAGAGTGCAAACAAATCAAATGATAATCTGTGGCGACATTATAAGCTGTTATTTGTAAACTTTTGGAAAAAAAAATACAATAAAAATAATCGTAGTCAGTAAACGTAAAAATTCCAATTTGTTTTTATATATTGAAATTATGTCTACAATTACGTTTAATACAAGGACTGGTATACTCAAATATATTGAAAGCCAAGACGAAAAATTTTGTGGTCATATTCTGTAGATTAATATTTTTTTATTTATCAAAGCTGTACTATTATATGTTCTTATTTAGTTACTTAGAATTGGTTCTTTTTTATTATTAAAAGAAACATTTAAAAGCTATGTGCTCTCAAACTTAACAAGCTTCTATATCTTTTTATTTTTAAATTATTAGTATATTAAGACAGTGTGGCCGAGACTTAAATGGAGGCCTCAATTCAAAGAGAAAATATTTACTTCCGAAGTGTATCATCTATGCGGAAACGATATAGCAATACTGTTTCGAAACTAAGAGCGCTGCTACGCTAGGCAGCGAAACCGCGCAACTGACCGCCTTGTGATACTAGCACTAACAGTAGCTAAATATGGCGCCACTGTCTAACATCCCTAACTTATAAGGTTTTACTAACCCCATGGAATATTATTGTCTGAATAAAGAAATTAAATTATTATTATTATTATAAGTCGTCTAATGTTACATATTGGTCAAAGTATGATGTAGAAAAGCAAACAGAGATGTTGAGTTTCAGGCGGCCCGCAACGTTCGGTTCCAAACTAAATGAGTCGGACCTTGCCAAAACGAGCGGTCTCTAATCTTCTGTTATGACAAAGATAGTGAAGATAATGTTTATGTTTGGGTTCAAACGTCACTGCCGCGCGACTATACCACCTAATGTAAAGCGCTCTTATGAAGTGAAAGGGCACTAGTGACTTCAACACCTCTATATCGATCCTTCTCGAGTTTATTAAAATTTATTCAAAATTTGTGTTATTTACACATTTTTAGAATTACATAATTATTAGTATTTTGTATATATTATGTTGAGATTATCTAATGATAACAAGTTAACAAATTTTATTTTCTACGCGGAACAGGTTTGCTTAACAGTTGCACGTTTACAGTGTTAGATAGAGTTATGGGCGCGATACGTGAGACTTGGTCAAAACGTATTCCGAAACATAAGTGCCCCATATAATTGGCGTCTATATAAGAAAATCGATTCTTCAGGAGTACACTCTAAAAAGAAGCTTACAATTTGAAAGTAAACAATACTGCCATCGAAACTACCTAACAATATAAGTAAAGAACATAAGATTTTCAGACATTTGTGGTTACAATATTCTAGGTTACCTAAGCTTAGGCATTCTAGATTACCTAAAGACCTCACCACTAAACGTTTGTGGTTAGGGTAACGTATGCGTTTAGTGGTTAAAATAATTTGTTACTTGCGGTATTGACCTGGTTGGTCCCAAGCTTTGGGTAAATATTCGTGCTGTATGTAATTGCGCTTGTATATTTTTTTGTAATAGTCTTACGTTTGTATTATTTTGTGATCTCGAATGTGAGATACAAAATAAAAAGAATCACTAAAATGCTGTTTCTTGTACGATAAAAACTTCTGACACCAATATGGGTTTTACATTTAGACTAAGCAATTTTATTCGTAAAACCTATAAATAATAATTTTATATTTATATACGGAACACCGAAACGGGGATATAGACTCCCAATCCAACATTATCTAGAATTTTCTATTTGTACATGTCTGTTCTGTCCACAGAAACGTCTCAATCTACTATTGTCGGCCAAATAACGCGAGTTTTTAATAAAGATAAAAAAATACGCCCAAAATTTTGAATTTACGAAATAAACAGTTTATATCAGTTTGAAGCGGTGAAATAACAAGCATGAGGTAAAAACAACAAGTTATGTAATTCGAGATGAGTCTTTACTTGACACACCCACCATATCTTACTACATACTGTCAGGGGACTGATACAAGAGCATGGTGGCACAGTGTTGCAAACCCGAGCTTCAATCCGGTGGACGCTGGTTCAAATCTTGACTGGCAACAATGAGTTTTCGAATTGGATAATGTATTAGATGTCTTGTCATGTCTTAGAACCAAACATTTTAAAATACCAAGTACACTCAAGGGGACTCTAGGGCACGTTGTAATCATTTCACCACACTGGTTTAAGAAACTGTTACACGATTAGAGGTAGAAGTAATCATTCTATTGGTGTGTTCACCATTTTAAAATATAGATAGATAGATAGATGACACTTTATTGCTCACCATACCAAAGTAACAACAATCAGTAACTTTATATGACAGAGTGAAACAATGGGCGGTCTTAACGCTACAAAGCGATCTCTTACAGGCAACCTTTGGATGTACAAGAAATACTGGACTTCATAATGTAAGATAATTTTATAGAGACAGAGAGAAAAATACGGCTGGGTGAACCTTAAATGATGATAATGAGATAATTAAGCCCAGTATTCTCATATAAATGTGGCATTTTCACTTAGCAAACATGTGGACTGCTGTTTAAAGTGACCTAATTGTGAAATAATTTGCGTCAAGTTAATAGACGAAAAGTTTTCGCAAACAAAAACATCACAATACTGTTTATGACAGCAGCGTCAATATTCCATTCCATCAATAAAAATGACAGGTAAAGATTTTATTTCTTTGATGTGGATAGTCTTCAAATGTGAAATGATGGCCTGATGCCTTCAGTATTTGGTATTGTTTAAACATTAGTTGTTTAAATCTCTCAACTGCTCATTTTATATATATATATATATGTGAGACCCGTTATAAGCTTGACTGATATTAATGGCGTCAAGATTGTTTGCCAACAACTCCCATAAAATGCAGAATTATGAGTTGTATAACCATTTATGATAGTAAATTTATGATAGTTTTAAAACAACAGTTTCATCATATTTCCTTATTTAATTAATTCAGATTTAATACGCCCAATTCAATTTAATGATTCTTCTGTTTTGTTGAAAGTCTCAATATGTCTTATTCGCTTTGCTGACGATAGATTTTATTAAATCTCAAACGTAAAACAACTGTTTAAAGATCAAATTCCTTTGCACACACTTATAAGTATGTACGGTCACTGCAATTGTAAAGATTGCATAGTTGGTAAACAGTGCTGAGTGTAATATGGGCATATCTGTATGCAACCTGATGCCCTAGTTTTGTGCAACTCTACGGGGTCAAACTCTGCCATCTATGCGCAAATTTTGTACCCTAAATTTTAATGATGATAATTTACCATTTTTTAAAATTAATGGTGAATTTTGTGCTGCATTCATGCAAAAAATAAAAAAATTATGCAAACTTAAAAATTTGCCCAAATAGTTCATTAAACTAACCTCACTTTTGTTTCATAATTTGAGTTTGCATGGTTTCCATGTCGTCCACACATTCTTACACGAGATAACATGAATTGTGAAAGCAAATTATTCTTAATAGAGGAGTAAAGCGGTAACCAAAAGAGAACAAACGTGGTTCATCACACGTTTAACTCTTAAACCAACACGATAGAGTTGTATTTTCGTTACAATATTGTTATTTTTTAAGAGTGAAATAAGGGAATGGATTTTGTGTTATAGCGTGTTGCCTAATGTCGGATTTCTCTTTTGATTCCAACGTAGGTAGGTACCTAATCAAATATGTTTTATTTATGTGTCTATAACTCAATTGATCTGAACGTTAATGAAATAAATTATTAATAGCAAATTATAAAAGTCATGCTGGCTATTAGTTGCAATATACTATTATTTTACATGACAGATAAGTAAATTTAAAAATAAAACATGTACTTTATTTCTCCAGACCGTGTAACGAAATCTCTGACGACCAGCAATCTTGTCAGATTTAAACTAAAATAGGAAGATGTCGTTATATAACTAAATTCGGTTGTTGACCTACAAGTGAACACAGAACAACCAGTACTATCTGACGCAAGTAATAATTGTACCTAACGGTTTTCAGCATCAAAAAACAACACAGCGGAAACGTTTATCTTGACCTACGTACCAGCAACTCAGCGAGTGAGCGACGCGACGCCTAAGCTCAGTCATCGAAAAAAACGACAAGCAAAATCTAGACCAAAGTAGAATTAGGCTGCGGTTAGAGAAGACTGGTAAAATCTCTCTCTAAAATCTCAGATGGAAAGTGCGACTCGCCATATTGCGATAGGTCTGTCATTATTTTGCCGAAAGTAAAAGAAAAGAACTCAGTTATGGACTCATGGGTGATTACTGGGAAAGGCCTATGACCAGTGAACTAATAGTATTAAATGGTCATGAAAATGTAGAATTAATGTCAGACTAGACCCGCGTATGAAACTCTTTAATCGGTTCGTACAACCTTATTAGGACGCATAGCAACAGGTTGCATACGCATAAATGTTTATAATTCTGTTCAAGATTTTCAAAAGCGCATCCGTTGTAGAAACTTTTTATTGATTGATATTGCAATGAATTGTAAGATTGATTTTTAGTTTTTTTAACCAATAATTCAAGGGCAGTCTTGGTGCTGCAGTATGATTAGATCCTTACCAATCGCTTTTAATTAATCATTTAATGTTAACTTTAGATCTTTGTATGTAACGAGTACAATGTTCTACTTTATTAATTCTGTGGTATAAAGTATATATGTAGGTATTCTATCAGTTGTCTGGTTCCCATAGTACAAGCTATGCTTAGTTTGGGGCTAGATGGCGCTGTGTGAATTGTCCACCAATATTATTATTATTATTATTATGGGCATCTATTTTCGATGATTTATCATGATCATCTTATTTTGTACAAGCTAAGGGAATTCGATAAAGTTTTGACCAATAGATAGATTGATTTAGCAGTAAGGTTTTTGTATATAATTAACATGTCAAGAGATACAAGAGCAGTAAAACTCTCGCCAAGTTCGTCCGGGGAAGTACTGCCACCATGCCCTTTTCTGCCGCCAAGCAGTGACACATTCGCGTTACTGTGTTCCGGTTTGAAAGGTGTGGTTGCCGGTGAAATTACAGGCACATGAGACATTCCACCTTCACGTCTCACATTTACGGGCGCATACGATGCGACTTGGGTTTTGTCATACCTACTTTGGGAGGACCCAAGTCGCATCGGCTGTTATGGGCCGAGGTTACCACTTAACACCAGGTGGGCCGTCGGCTCGTTCCGTAAATGTATTACATAAAAAAAAAAAAAAAAAAAAAAAAAAAAAAAAAAAAAAAAAAAAAAAAAAAAAAAATGTTATAGAGGTAGATGGTTAGTGCTACTGATGCGGAGCTAGGGCAGGTCGTTAGTTACTACCTAGGCAATTTTGTAACGATTACCAACAACGCGAAATGACACATTCATGTGGTTATATGGTCATTATGTAGACATAATATGGCCTTATAGCTCAGTTGGTTAGTACTTCTGCGCTGTAGGTCGTGGGTTCGATCCCCAATCAGGACAAACATTTATGTGACATTGGTAACATTGATGTTTGTTCTGTGTCTGGGTGATAGTATGTATTATATGTATGTATTTACAAAAGAAAAGTATGTATTATATCAGTTGTCAGGTTCCCATGATACAAGTTATGTTTAGCTTACTTTGGGGCTAGATGGCGCTGTGTGAAATGTCCACCATTATTTATTATTTATTTATTATATTAATATACAGACGAGTGCTAACAATATGCTGCTAAAAAAGGTTTTAATTGTGCAGTGGGTAGTCCTTTTTTAATTTCTATCTCTCATCTCAGAAATTACCGTTTACTGACGTCAATGCAAGTGAAGGCGACTTACTGACACCAATATTATTAGTCCGTTGACTTTTTCATATAGCTGACGTCATTCCCAGACCTACCATTGTATGTATGTATTTACTAAACAAGTATATAAGTATTATATCAGTTGTGTGGTTCCCATGATACAAGCTATGCTTAGCTTACTTTGGGGCTAAATGGCGCTGTATGAAATATCCACCAATATTAAAAAAAAAATAGTTTTATTCTAATAGTCAGTGCTATTTGTAAATATTTACTATTAGTTAAGACAGTAGAGAATTTCTTTGGTTTATATAGTATTGAAATCTTGACCTAGAATAACTGTCGTCCTCTTCATTCATGGAATAATTTAATTACTTTCCCTTCAATTGTATAACTGTAAAAATCATCAGTTTATACACCAGTCAATGACGCATTGTCACGCGACTCTTGCGATTAAAGAAACAAACTTTATTACTGTATAATAGGGTCAATTTTACGGGAAATGTGGGGATAGGTATAAAATTTTTGGATTTTATATGGCTGGATTCACAGCTCAGCTGGTAGCAACTCTGCCTTCTGAGGTTGTGGGTTCGATTCCACCAAGCATTTGTGTGAGGAGCATTGATGTTTGTTCTGTGTCTAGGTGTTTATATGTATTTATATTATTTTACTGAATTACAAAAAAATACTATCTATAATCTGGTTCCCATAGTACAAGCTATGCTTAGTTTTGGGCTAGATGGCGCTGTGTGAAATGTCCATAAATATTTATTTGTTATTTATTATCATTAACCTACTGAACTAGAATGATCATTGTATCAATTCTTTCCTAGGAAGGATTGGTGATTGGTAAGATCCAATGGGGACTATATAGGATACAAACTCTTAGGCAATCTTTTACATTATTTACTAATTGATGTTTCCAAGTTACAGGCACACACGCGAAGTTCAGCAATCAGGGTTTCACTTTACTATTACGCTTCTTTACTACCTTACCTCTTACTTTACTACCTTACGTCTTACTTTACTACCTTACGTCTTACTTTACTACCTTACCTCTTACTTTACTACCTTACCTCTTACTTTACTACTTTACCTCTTACTTTACTACCTTACCTCTTACTTTACTACCTTACCTCTTACTTTACTACTTCTTTCACTTGGTGCCGCCGCTACATAACTGTAATCTTTTTGTGATTAAATCATTTTTGATTATATTAATGATTTCATTCCAATTCTGTATGAATCCTGTGACATAATATTAATGCAATAATAAAAATAGATATACATATATTAATATATTGTGATCACTATATTAATAGAAATGTATATCTATTTACCTGCAGTAACTCCTCGCCAAATATACTGAAATGATTTAGAACATGTAAACGAAAAAGAGACTCACTCACTCTCTGACCTGTCTACGTCTCTGAAAAGTATCACTGAGATTTTTCACATCATGTAACTTGCTTAAACAGGATTATGGGAAATTTATCAACTTAGTGAAACTCAAAGTTCCACGCTGATGAATTCGTTTTAAGAGCAGTAGAACTCGCCAAGTTTGTCCGGGGAAGTACTGCCACCATGCCCATTTCTGCCGCCATGCAGTAACGCGTTCGCGTTACTGTGTTCCGGTTTTAAAGGTGTGGTTGCCGGTGAAATTACAGGTACATGAGACATTCCACCTACACGTCTCATAGTTACGGGCGCATACGGTGCGACTTGGGTATTGTCGTACCTAGTAGGGGAGGACCCAAGTCACATCGGTTGTTATGGGCCGAGGTTACCACTTACCAGGTGGGCCGTCGGCACGTTCAGTAACTATATAACATAAAAAAAAAACCTGGGCGGTTCGCTAACTTGATGAACTAATCGGTTTCAATCGATTTGCACACATAATATCGATCTTGGCCTGACCTGCATTGATGTTACGCGGTCAAGAGAAAGTTCCAAAATTGACACACCCTTTTTTATATAACCTAAAACTATCTTACAAAGAGCGCCTGCGTTGATCACTGATATTTTTAATTGAAAGCACTTCTTTTCACAGTGTTCAATTGAAGTTACTGTTACAGTGGAATGACACTCACACAAACTTCCTAAGATTTTGGCAGTAGAACTTGTGCCAAGTTCGGGGAAGAACAGACAAGGGCAGCACGACGCGTATTGTAAACTCTTAGCCACATTTCGCATCGCTTCGCTCTTTAGTTAATAAATATTAGTGGACATTTTACACAGCGCCGTCTAAGTCTAACTAAGCAACGTTTTTTCTATAGGTAACAGATAAATTATGTTTTCTTCATAATTACTTGTTTTTTGTACACACATACAATATATACATAATATTTATAAACAGAAAATTCAATTTTGTGCGTCAAACAAACTGTAATTGTGGGAAATGAACCCACAACCAGGAGCACAGAAGGCACAACTACTATCAACTGAACTGTGTGGCCAGTCAAAGAAAAAAAAAGATGGAACATCTTCATAAATAAAAATAAAAATAAATATCGGTGGACATTTCACACAGCGCCATCTACCCCCAAAGTAAGCTAAGCATAGCTTGTATCTTGGGAACCAGACAACTGATATAATACATATATACTTTTATTATAATACATATTACACCCAGACGCAGAACAAACATCTATGTTTGTCACACAAATGTTTGTCCTGGGTGGGAATCTAACCCACGACCAACAGCGCAGAAGGCAGGGTTACCAACTGAGCTGTGAGGCCAGTCAAAGTTTGACTTATTGTGTTTGTATTATTCTACTCAATTATTTGTGTGCATATTACTATTTGTGAAATTACTTATCAAATTAACACGTCCACGCAACATAACGGGGCGCAAATAAAATTTGGTACCGGCTGTACGTGGCGCATATTTTATTACTTCATGCTTCATAACACTGGCATACTGAACGGAGACATGGTAATTTTGCGGCTAAGACTTCATTTTTTTTTGTTGCATTAGAGACTGAACGAGCTGACGGCCCACCTCATGTTAAGTTATAACCGCCGTTTTCGTGCTAAGTATAATTATTAATATTTCAATTTAATAGCGCGGAACTTTTATTGCACCCCTATTATACCGCTCGGAAAAGTAGCCTAAGTTACTCCTTGTTACATCAGCTATCTGCCAGTGAAAGTGCCGTCAAAATCGGTCCAGCCGTTTCAGAGATTAGCCGGATCAAACAGACAGACAGAGAAAAATCGTAATAAATGTTGTTTTGGTATATGTACCGTGTATACATCATATGCACTTGGTAAAACGCGGTTATTTTAATATTACAAACAGACACTCAAATTTTGTTTTGTTTTATAGATGTGTGGCATTACTGAAGAAACAAAATGAACTCAGAGATTATAAACGTTAAATTAATGGCTTTGATTTCTTCGGCATTCTCTTAAAAGACACAGCAGAATAATAAGATTTCAACTACTGCTTGGCGAAAATGTGTATATTGGCAGCATTCTTTAGAGAAACTGCGAATAGGTAGTTCTACTACGATTGAATTCACAACTTCAAACTTTTTTTAAATATATACAAACACAACTGCACATTAAACCCAGACACAGAACATCTATGTTCGTCACACAAATGTATCCCGGGTGGGAATCAAACCCTACCTACAGCGCAAAAGACAAAGTAACTACCAACTGAGCTGTTAACGTCCTTTAAATAATCTGAGCTGTTTAATGGATACTAGAATTGTTTACACAAAGCTATTGCTAAATGCTGCCGTCCTGAACAATATGTACCGGAAGTTAGCTTCATAGGCCAAAGGATGTGAGGAAATGCACGCACTGAACTAAATATAGTGTTGAAAACTTGGTGTAATATTTGCTTCTTCAAGGCTTTGAACATTTTTTTTTGTTTTTTTTTATGTGATTGAGATAAGGAACGAGCCGACGGCCCACCTGGTGTTAAGTGGTAACCTCGGCCCATAACAATCGATGCGACTTGGGTCCTCTCCTACTAGGTATGACAAGAATCAAGTCGCATCGTATGCGCCCGTAACTCTGAGACGTGTAGGTGGAATGTCTCATGTGCCTGTAATTTCACCGGAACACAGTAACGTGAATGCGTTACTGCTTGGCGGCAGAAATGGGCATGGTGGCAGTACTTCCCCGGACGAACTTGGCGTGAGTTCTACTGCTCTTAAAAACATACTGACACAGCTCAATAAGTAACATATGCCCTACATATAACCTGAAATTTTAGTTATCAATATTCTTATATATCTCTATTATTAATATATACAGGGTTACAGGAAAAGTCGTGCTAGATCCGTTAAGGGCGTGGAGTACCCATCATTTCTGACTTATTTCACTATGAAACACCCTACCCTAAACTTAACCCTTTTCGAGATATTCGACTTTTAATTTTTTATTGAATAATGCCGATTTTTAGGCTACGAAATTTATTTTTGTTTATTTTGTGTATCTTATTATTATTATTATTGCATTTTTACATGTGTAATAAGATGCTTTAGGACATCAATCATTAAAATAGTGCTTAAGTTAATTGAATAGACCGTAGTAGACAAGTGAAAGAAAAAAATTAAAAATATATTAGCAAGCTTATTTTTCTCTAAGGGATATCTAAAAAAAATATTATGACACTTGTTCGGCAGATATTTTTTAAAATATCTACGTTTCATCAGCTATCTAACGAGGTATAATAATCTAGGGTTTTATTCAAATGCATTGGAAAAAAATTAGTTTCATAGGCGACAGTGGAGAAGAAAATTTATACTTAGCCCTAAAAAGTAAAATAAAACATTAGGTATGCATGAAATGTCATTTATTAAAGGTTTTCACACAACTTTTTCTTATTCTACAGTTCATGTTCAACATGGCCGCCTCTATTTCTGAAACATTGTCGCATCCTTCTACGGAGACCAGTCTTCACTACTCCAGTGGTCAACGTGGTCCTCATTTTATTTGCTGCATCCACAATCCTTTCTCTTAAGTCTTCCACAGACAAAACTGGATTCGGCTCGCTGTACACAAGACTTTTCATGCACCCCCATACATGAAAATCCATGGGAGTTAGGTCCGGACTTCTTGCTGGCCATGGCAACGGCCCACCTCGTCCTATCCATTTGTTTGGATAATTTGTGTCCAGCCAGTCTCTGTCACTTCTCCTGAAATGGGCAGGGCAGCCATCGTGTTGGAACCACATGTCCCTGATCAGGTTGAGTGGCAGATCATCCAGCAAATCACTCAAGTCTGCTCTCAGGAAATTTTCGTAGCTTTCCCCATTTAGATTATCCGGGAGAAAGTAAGGTCCAATCAAATGATTAGAGATAATGCCCATCCACACATTCACGCTGAATCTTCGTTGGGACCCTTTCACTCTTTTCTTATTGGGATTCCTTAGTTCTTTTGGGGCCCAGTAATGGACGTTGTGATAGTTGGTTATGCCATCTTTATCAAATTTGGACTCATCCGTCCACAAGATATTTCTTAGAAAATCTGGGTCTCCTACGTCAGCATTTAGCATAAATCTGCAAAAGTCCAATCTTCTCGCGGGGTCTCCTTCTTCAATAACGTGTACCGGCGTGTAATGGTACGGGTATAGGCCAGCAGTATGCACTGTAAACCACACTCTCCATTGCGAAAGTCCCAGATCACGGGCAACAATATTAGTGGAAGTAGTCGGATCCGCTCGAAAGCGTTGCACTATCTCATTGTCCTGTTCTTCGTCGTCAATTCGTGGTCTTCCCATGTCTGTATTTCGTCTCAAAACAGAGCCAGTTTCTTTAAGTCTTCGATAAACTCTGTCAAAACAGGCCACATCCGGCACTCGACGACCGGGGTAGCGAGTTATGTATTCGTTACGAGCTACCGTTAGAACTGCTACCTGGAGCGTCCCAACTACTTTTTTCCACGAAATGTAATACAAACCCTAGATTGTTAGACCTCGTTAGATAGCTGATGAAACGTAGATATTTTAAAAAATATCTGCCGAACAAGTGTCATAATATTTTTTTTAGATATCCCTTAGAGAAAAATAAGCTTGCTAATATATTTTTTATTTTTTTACTTTCACTTGTCTACTACGGTCTATTCAATTAACTTATGCACTATTTTAATGATTGATGTCCTAAAGCATCTTATTACACATGTAAAAATGCAATAATAATAATAATAAGATACACAAAATAAACAAAAATAAATTTCGTAGCCTAAAAATCGGCATTATTCAATAAAAAATTAAAAGTCGAATATCTCGAAAAGGGTTAAGTTTAGGGTAGGGTGTTTCATAGTGAAATAAGTCAGAAATGATGGGTACTCCACGCCCTTAACGGATCTAGCACGACTTTTCCTGTAACCCTGTATAGTGGGCAATGATAGCAGAGTTACAACCAACTGAGCTGTGAGGCTAATAGAACAAACAACTTTTGTTTGAATTCGTCTAAAATGACTTCAGTATCTCCATAAGGTGTAAGTTTATTTTCATATTTGTAATTTATATTAATTTCATATTTTACTGATCTTATTATTGACATATATAGGTATAAGGATATGTTATTATACATGCAACTTTTTATATTACAAGAAAATTATAAAACATTATTGCTATAGCGTAAAGTGTTAAATCGAATAAAAATATTCGAAATTAAAGATTAACTAAAATTCAATAAAAAAAAAAAATTATAATATTATATTATATTGTTATTTTCCTAATTGTTAATAATAATAGGAATAATAATAATAATAATGATATCTTTTAAATTATGTTACCAATAACCTGATTTTCAGAATATTTCGCATATGTTGCACATAATACTATATAAATATAAATATTGTATTATGGTATAATTTATTTTATAAACCAAATTTTGTACATAAAAATAAAAATAATAAAAATAGCCCACATTAAAAATACATTTACTATTTACACTTCATTTTTCCTAAATATCTGTTTTGATACGATTATTTGACTCACGGATCAAAGGAAAGTTCTAGGCACAAACCGGTTAGTACATATCTACACGGCTAGTCACTAGGCGTCTGGTGTCATTATAGGTCGTTAGGAATCCGAACAGAAGTACTTTGATAGTGAAAGTGACGGGATAGCCACGAGGCGGACATAGAATGCTGGTTCCATCACGCTAGGCGCTATTTGATAGGTATCCCTATATATAATGCCGCATTTGACAGGCATCACAGCTCAGTTGGTAACTCTGCCTTCTGCGCTGTAGGTCGTGGGTACGATTCTCACCCAAGATAGACATTCGTATGACGAATATATTTGTTCTGTGTTAATATGTATTCTATCAGTTCTCTGGTTCCCATGATACAAGCTATGCTTACCAATATTATTACTATTATTATATAATGGCGTATTTACACCGTCATTCAGATGCCAAAATGCTCGTCCATCTTACGATAGAGTCAATGGACGACACTTGCAGGCTTGCAAAACTTCCACAGAGTAAAGGTTGGACGACAGTATATAAACAGCTGGTTTGAGATTTCATAGGTTCTACCGACCGTTTGTCTAAGTAAGGTATTTGTACGACAGTGTAAATTAAAGCTGGTTTACTTAATGGTCGAATATTCGTCATACTTTCTTAATTCGCAATTATGTAAATGATTTAAATCATTAACTATTAATGACCTTGTTTAAAATTCCTTGTTTTAGTTGTCATACTGGTTAGCAGAACGTGCAAATACTCCATTATGCAATTTAGAAATTACGAAATCATAGATTTCTAATTGTTAGCCTATAAAATAATGAATCACTTGATGTGCGTATGGTACAGTTTCCTAAGTTTAGATATATTAGATATGAATTAGAAACCAAATTATTCTATAAATTCTCTATAATTCTACTGGTACAAGGGAATGCCAGTTTCCTTAAGGTTTTTCCTTCGCTGATTTCAGAAAGGTCGTATATCTTACTGAAGCACGCTTTGTCTAGATTTAAAACTATTATCTATACAAATAAATAAAATTGGAGTGTCTGTTTGTAATATTAAAATAACCGCTTTTTACTAAGTGCATATGGATATATACACGGTATATATACCAAAACAACATTTTTTACAATTTTTGTCTGTCTGTCTGTCTGCTTGTTCCGGCTAATCTCTGAAATGGCTAGACCGATTTTGACGGGACTTTCACTGGCAGATAGCTGATGTAACAAGGAGTAACTTAGGCTACTTTTCCGAGGGGTAAAATAGGGGTTCGTGATAAAACCGAATTCCACGCGGACGAAGTCGCGGGCAACAACTTGTGTAAAAATTTCATTTTCGTTTATCTATTAGATGTAACTTGAAATAATAGTAATAGTTGCTACACACGGAATGGAACATAAATTATCCTTCACATTATATTTTGTCGTCCGGCACACTTTCGAAGATCAGCGAGAAATGATTTTTTGTGGCAACATGGAAAGTCCATGTGATAAGACGATAATCCAAACTAATGACAGCGTTGTGGAGTCTTTAATTTGATTTATCCATCACAAGATCGACATGGTAACTTGAAGCATGAAAATAATTAGCAGCCACATAGAAAGCTCAAGGCATGCACAATAATAAAATAAATATGTTTTAATTATTTAACAAATAATGTTTTTAATGAAATCATAAAAAAGTTTGGGCAAAAATTAACAAAAAAAAACTTGGGGTAAACTTTTACCACTTAGGGGTATGAACAATAGTTTACGTCCTATCCTCAGACCTACCGAATAAAAACACAATTTGATAAAAAACGGTCAATCCATTCCGGAGGAGTTTTTGTTACAAACACAGTGACACGAGAATTTTATATATTAGATTATGCCTCTTCTTGAGCGTGATTATGCGTCTTTTGTCATTATGGAATTATTCTCACTTAGGTCAGTTCTTGCGCGCAGCAACGGAACCAGAATCGATATATTTTTTCGTTGCGTTATTTAATGGGCCTATTTATCCCGGACATACATGGTTTTCTACCAAATATATGGAGCTTCCGATCTGAATTCCTGCAAACGGAGAACCAAGGGCTAAATAAATAACAAAGAAAATAAAATCGACATAAAATGCATTAAATTTATTCTCCATTAACTCTTCTCAACTAAATTATTCTATCTCAAATACTTATGTCGAGATCGGTCAAGTAGATTCTCTACTTGATCTGATAGTTGAACAAACAAAAGACAGCTTTATATAGCATGTAATGAAAAAGATAATATCTTAATATATCGCCCAAGCCCGGAACAATTACTATTTGCAGATTATGTAAACGTTCGGTCGTGAATGTATTAGACACATTACATTATATCTTGATCATACCGAGAGATAGATTGATCAATGGATCATGGATCGATTTATGGTCAACTGGAATTTAGATTTTTATGTTAGTTTGATGTTCAGAGGTGGTAGCCAGGTGGCCAGCAACAGGAATACGACTTAAGAGCCCCACTAAAGTATGTGGAGATAAACCCTGTTATTACTCCGGTGCCCACTTTAAACCAGAATGCATTATAACGGCCAAAAATAAATAAATTCACATTGCTTAAAAATTTTCGTAGCTGTAATTCTCCGCAAGAATACAAATAAGTTACTTTACAGTACAGCTACTTATGAGTTTTGTATGGACTAATTGACTAGTGTTTGAAATAAAACTTAATTTACGAGAATGCCGTGTAAATAAAGAAACTATGTATATATTCAATTCTTACTTCTCTTTGGATTCTCCATCAAAGATGTCGGTATGTCAATCTTCTATTCATATTACTTAGTGTTTGCGTAATAATGAGTAATTGACTAAGTTATTTTCGGACAAGTTTGAGTGACTATACTCTACTATAAATTCGTATTAGTTTAATAACATCGGAATCATCTCGTTGAACAGCTAAAATTGTGTCTAATTCTGAGGCATAAGTATCACATCATCATTACTATTTGAAATCCATGGACAAAGCTACGCTAAAAGTGTTGCATTTTCTACTCAAAACAAAAAACAACTACTCAAACTAGAGGCTACTATTATCTCGTAGCATACAAAATTGCTGTCTTACATAAAAAAAAGTATACTCATCAAAAGTTGCGAAATTGAAAACTGTCGCGTAGCAAAACTGAACTGACCTTTTTATCGGCGTTTTGTTTACACTCGCGTTATTTTTCGAGGGTTCGCACAAATAGACCCGACCGGCACACGCGGAGGTTCGTACAAGACTAAGGTTTGCGTTGCAGGCAGTTGCGCGCGCGCAACCTTTCAATTGGTTTCCAGTAGGCCGGTACACACTTCGACTTTAAAGGTTTCGTGTAGCCATTTGTTTAGTACAAATATTTAACACTAGCTTCTGCCCGCTTCTGTGCTCGTGTGGTGCCGGGAGAAAAAGTTGTCTGTTCTTGTTCCAGGTCAAGTTGAAGCAAACAGTTCAGCTGAATTGGAATGACTAACAAACATTCAAACAAATTTTCCTAATCATAATATGAGTATATTTATATTTTTGTGATATGTGAGGCGTTAGTCTGGGAAATTTCTTCCATCAAACCTTTTTTCTACCGTCAAGTCAATAGTGCACTTAAAATGATGTGTTGTTCAATCAAAGTTCCAATTAAAGGGTTTGATTGCGATAAGTACCTATGTTTCCCTGTGTCCTTATGTTTTGAATATTATTGAGGTTTCCACGTCATTTCTGTATGAGTTCTATGTAAATGAAGTTTTTGACTTTAACTTCAGACTAACGGGCTCAGTAGTTAAGTTCAGGTTTTTAGATATTTAAATACGTTTTCCCTACCTTTATGCATGTTTTTATATTTGCAGGGGATACCGCTTTATTTCAGGTGGACCGCAATGCCGTCTCTTAATACTTTATAAAATAAAAAGTGTGAGTATTTAAATTATCTTACAAACAGTTTGATTAACAGGGAATAGCCTTTTAGCTCAGTAATAAATAAATATATATTGTTGGACATTTCACACAGCGCCATCTAGCCCCAAAGTAAGCTAAGCATAGCTTGTGTCATGGGAACCAGACAACTGATATAATACGTGAATACTTTTTTGTAAATACGTACAAATAATAAATATGACACCCAGACACAGAAAAAACATCTATATTCGCCATAAAAATGTTTGTCCTGGGTGGGAATCGAACCCACGACCTACAGCGCAGAAGGCAGAGTTACTACCAAATGAGCTGTGATGCCTGTCAAAGTTGGTATATCTGTCTTATTTGCTATAAATCATGGGATCGATTCTCAGTTACGTTAAAATTAAAATATGTAACATAATTAAATTCAAGTACAAATTAGTAATTAGGTTTAGTAATTAGTAAATAGTTTTTGCAATCAGGATTACAAAACATGTTATTACATTACTCATAATCGATCTTTGGATCAACGTTTTATTAATTATATCATTTATTTCCATGATCGTCACGTTTACCTTATGAGGAAAAGTACTACTTTCCACAAGCGTTCTTTATCAAGCTACAATCCAAAATTCACCTTACTGTTGATTACGCTGATTTTCTCAAAATGTACATACATAATGTATCAATATGACTGACCTCATCCATCACTCAGCTCAGTTGGTAGTAACCCTGCATTCTACGCTGTAGCTCGTGGGTTCGAATCCCACCCAGGACAATTTTTTTTGTGATGAACATAGGAGTTTGTTCTGTGTTAGGTTGTTGATATGTGTTTATGTATTTACAAAAGAAAAGTATATAATATATCAGTTGTCTGGTTCCCATGATACAAGCTATGCTTTGCTTACTTTGGGGCTAGATGGCGCTGTGTGATATGTCCACAAGTATTATTATTATATTAATATAACGCACAGTGTATGGGGTACTCTTCGGGAAGTACTGGCACCATACTGTCGGCAAGTAAACGTAAATAGTTCCTCTTTGAAATTCATGGGTTCCGATGGAATAAGTAACACGATGCCTTCACACGACAATAACGGTTTAGATTTTACTATGAAAAGCGACGTCATTTGAAGGTTTGATAATTGTAATAACCGTGTTTTAATCGTAATTAGAGTGCTCAGTGCGCCACGGCCGGAGCGAGACGGTAGCATGACCCTGAAGATGGCTCTCGCGTACTCGTAGCTAGAGTAGTACAGTCTCATCTCAGTACACACTGACACTAATAATGCATAATTCTAAGGCATATAAAAAATATATAAAAAAGCATAATAAATAAGGGTCTAGTAGCTTATTACACTGTAAACGACATGTAAATGATAAAGTCCCCTGGTCTAATGTCTGCTCAACGACACGCAAAGCATCTTATAATCTTACTATGTATTTTATACACAAATGTAACATAGATCTCAGTACTCAGATTGTTACAAGGATCGTACTCGCGAAATAACAAGGAAGCTCTCCTTTAGGGGTTTCTTGGCTGTTCTCCCCATGGAGGGTCGGATAGGGTTTGAACAGGCATCAAACTTGGCGATAAGTACGCGTGATCTTATATTTTGAATATTAATGACGTTTCCAAGCCTTTATGTATTCTATGAAAATAAAGTTTTTGACTTTGACTTAGACACACTGACAGCGTGGTGGCGCAGTGGTACAGATACCGAGTTTCAGTCTGGTGGTCATTGGTTCGAAACCTGATGTACAGCATTGATTTTATTCATGGATGTGCGCTATACCACTTTCTCAAAACGGTGAAGGAAAACATCGTGAGGAAACCGGTATGTCTTAGAAATAAAAACTAAAAGACGTGTGTCAAGTGCATGAAAGGAGCCTCTTTGAGGCGCACTTTAATTCTTTCAACACACTGGAACGACACTATAAATATTTATAAATAATTAATTAATTAATTTTAAATTAATAGTAATATTCGTGTCATATATTTCTAATCGTGTATTACTTAGACTTTAACATAATATTTTCATTACAGTGATCTAAGCTTTCTTTGATAGTCGTCCCGCTAGTTTTAGGCTTGTAGCTGTTCAAATAGAATTTCATGAAGAGAACGAAGAATGATAATATGAGAGTCATGCAGAACGCGTAGAAAGCAGTCGGGATGGGGCACGGGGACAGCTTCTGTTGGTAGTGAAGATCTACCACAACTAAGATGAACTGGACCTGAAAAGAAAATATTTTAATTATTTTTTTTATAAAATTTCTTTATTTTTGCAAATGAACGAGCGTGGTGGATGTTTTTTTTTTCTAGCTATTTTGATTTTAAAATCAAATTACTGAATCGATTTTAATGAAATTTAAATGATCATTGCGAAATTAATTCCTTTGGAACAAAAGAATAATTTTGAAAATCCGTCTATGGCAGAGTTATGCCCAAACATACATAAACGGACCTCCTCCTTTTTTTTGAAGTAGGTTCAATTGTTGGTTCAAAGTTCAAAGTTGGTTGGAATCTGGATTGTTTTTCATTTTTGATTGGTATTAATTCAGAAAAGTACCACTTGGCCGCTCTCAGTTATTTTGACGTGTGCCTAACACGTGTGCTGAAGTTATATGAATAATTAAAATGGATTGATTGGTTTTGGATGAATGATAGATGAAAGATTATCACTACTTATTATTTAAGCACTTTCGTAATAAAAAAGCATGTATAACATATTTTATTTAAGAGCAGTAGAACTCACGCCAATTCATCCGGGGAAGTACTGCCACCATTCCCATTTCTGCCGCCAAGCAGTAACGCGAATGCTTGTTCCAGTTTGAAAGGTGTGGTTGCCGGTGAAATTACAAGCACATGAGACATTCCACCTACGCGTTTCAGAGTTACGGGCGCATACGATGAAACTTGGGGCTTGTCGTACCTAGTAGGGGAGGACCCAAGTCGCATCGGTTGATATGGGCCGAGGTTACCACTTCACAACAGGTGGGTCGTCGGCTGGGTAACACATAAAAACATTTTTAATACGTACAACATTTGATATTACTATATTTGAATTAGATTTATAAAAGTTAGATCTAGAATATGGTGTTGTTTTCATCGACCATTTTTCGGTGGCAAACATGACTCCGCAAAGTATTTTAAATTCACTGACCTGTCTTCATTAGGATCTTAAATTATGTAAACAAATTGTTAATTTAATGACTTTTTTTGTATTGGTTAACTGCCCTACTTAAATAATCCGAATAATTAACATATTTTGAAAAGAATACATTTATGGTCAGGGCCGTTGTCAAGCCCGATATTCAGGGAGAACCTCTCTGCTTTTAAAAGCAACGCCGAAGAACTTTTGTCGAGTTCGTTTGGAGAAGAATTGCAAACGTAAATATAGTTTTGAACCCAAGTAGTGATGTATTACTTGTATTTTGATTTGAAATGTGTGGGTGTCGGTGAAATTACATGAGATATTCAGTCTTCTGAATTTCTCGACTTGGAGACCCAAGTTGATACCTGTTGTTGGCACTATTTCCTATTGTTGGTATGGAAAGACTTCCATGCCAAGGCTGTTGTTATGGGCAGGGGTACGCTTTACGTCCGGTGGGCCATCGGCTCGTTCCCTCGTGACTTTTGAATCTACTCTGATAACCGGCCTCTGCTTTGAAATAAACCACCAACAAAAATTTTGACAATGTTGTAAACTCGAGGGGCCCACGTTGCTCGCGTCCGTAAGTGATAACCCTTTGAATCCCTACACGTATCCCCCGGGTAGGGTAGTGCAAAAGGAGCAACCCAAAGTAGCAGTAGAACTTGTGCCAAGTTCGCCCGGAGAAGTACTGCCACCACACCTGGTAATCCGCCGCACAGCAGTGATGCACTCGTGTTGCGGTGTTCCGGTGGTGCCGGTGAAATTGCAGGCGCATGAGACGTAACATCCCCGTCTCGGGGTGATGGACGCAACTTGCGACTTAGGTCACCGTTTGGTGGAGAGGACTTGAGTGGTATTGCTGTAGTCCATTCCACTTAACATCAGGTGGGCCGTCAGATCGTTCCGCCACCCCAATAACATGAAAAACTCACCAGCTGGACTTTAGTCAGATGTTTCTTCCACCATATATACTTTGCGTATTTGGGTCCAAGCGCTGCAATCCCGTAGTAAGCATACATGAGTATGTGTACGAAACTGTTCAGCATTCCGACCACCACGAAGTTGTCTGTCGGGTGGTACATGAGATGGTACCAGGTCCAGGCGAGCATAGCCGCGTGGTGGTACAGGTGAAGGAAGGTGACCTGATTGTCTTTCTTCCGGAGCGCGAAGAACACGGTATCTAACATGTCGACGTGTTTGGCGATGAAGTACGGATATATATCGTTTATAACCTGAAATGGAGGTATATGGATAGAATTTATTTCCCAATTACACATAGGAACAGTTGATACACATTTTTTTCTTTCTAAATTCTTGCTTATCTAAGGATAAAAAAAAATATTAGTGGACATTTCACGCAGCGCCATCTAGCTCTAAAGTAAGCTAAGTATAGCTTGTATCATGGGAACCAGATAACTGATATAATACTTATATACTTTATTTTCTAAATACTTGCATATAATACATGTTTAACACCCAGACACAGAACCAACATCTATGTTCGTCACAAAAATGTTTGTCCTGGTTGGGAAATCGAGCCCACGACCTACAGCGCAGCAGGCAGGGTTACTGTCAGCTGAGATGTGGGTCCAATCAAAGAAAAAATGTGTACAGAAAAAGTTTTTTTAGATGCTATATTTTAAATATTATGAATCTGTTTAACTTCTCCTTAATATAGATTATGGGTAAATAATTAAAAATGTAACGATTACAGTGAATATATGAAACGAACTAAGATTGAAACAGGCGCCAGTATTCATTGCAAGCACTACACATCTTGTAATTTTTATATTGACGGACTGACGTTCCAAAGTTATATATCTAAGAATTCAATGGAAAATAAAGTGTTTGTCTAATGTCCATAAAGTATATAAGAAGAAAGTTTGTTCAAATCATTGTAGCAGATTTTTTCTGTAAAATTTTTCAACGTAATGATGACCGTTTTATTAAAAAACACAATAGTGTATTCAGGAACAAAACGTCATAAGTAACTACTAGGTATTAGTACATCTTTTCCTAGCTACAGTTCTCCCAACGGAAACATACAGATATAAATAATAAGAACCGAAAAACATGTCATAATCATGCCCCCGTCAGATCAGTCTGAGATGGTTCTGTGTCACCATTAAATGGAAATAATGGGGAATAAAATTGAATTTTTATTTCCTACTTACGGTTTGCATATCTGATCCTTTTGGACATCTTGTCGTGATAATGTTATAATTGTAGATGTATTTCAAATACTGTAATATAATAAGTTTTTTTGATTAAAAACATACATTATGACGCCTTTTTACCTCGAAGGCAGAGCTCGGAGAGGCAACTTTTCACCTTTCCGTATACACCATAGTGGGAATATAGACATGGCAAGTGGCAGCTCATATTTGTCTCAGCTTTATCACGAATAGTTTTTAGTTACACTCTTCATCAGCAATTCGTTCCTGAAGAGCCGACAGCCAGGACAGATACCTATCAACGAAATTATCAACTTATCCGCGGGGTGATCAAGCTTAAAAGCTTATATAAAAGCTAGCTTAATAAATGAGTAAATAATTACAAATACAAAAGGCAAAAATATCAATATTACAATATTATACTCCTAGATCCTTTAACTTCAATTATTTCTTTGGTATAATATTTCGAAGTTGAAGGCTAATGGACTAATAATTTACTCGGACAAATTACTAGCTTAGTTATTCGTGGGAAATCAATTACAGTGGCATGTTAACCACTTGTTATATCTATATTTCACTATATTAACTAACAGTGAAACGAGATCTGGTTTGTCTCTGCGTGCCCCTGCATGAAACAAAGGCGAGATTTTATTTTTTAAATAAACGCCTTCACTTTTAATTATAGCAGTGTATCAAAATGCCAACGGCCTTTGCTCACAAAAACTAAGTAGAACAAAATTTTCAAAATATTGCGGAACAGAATACATAAATTTTTTAGATAAATTACATTCTGCAAAGGGTAGAATTTCAGTTTTTGCTGGCAGTACCACTTGTGAAAGCAACCTACGCTCCAATTCAGAATCTGCCATCTATCGGAACAATTGGACAAACTCATTTTTTAAAAATCCAGGTGCAAAAAATAATGATTTTTGGCATGATATAGAGTTCTGTCAGTTGATTTTGACATCTCTGAAATGAGGGAATGAGCACCATGCCTCACCTGAAGCGGCAACCATTGCCCATAACCAAAGCATATTTTTTCTTTTTGAGTCTTAAAGGTGGAATGTCTTATGAGCCTGTAGTTTCACCGGCAATCACGCCTTTCTAACCGGAACAATATGCATCATAGCTTGGAGGCAGGATTAGGTTGGGTGGTAGTACTTCCCCGAAGAAAATGGTACAAGTAGGTTCTTACCTACAATTGCTTGAAAAATATTGGTACGATTTTCAATCTGTTGTGATGAAACATAGATACTTACTATAAACACTATGTAGGTCGAAAAGGCAACTTGTATCGCGTTGTATGCCAGTAACAAATTATTCAACTTGTAGGCTTGCCTTGTCTTCATGTACGCTGGTAGAAGGCGTGTCGTCAAAGTGAGGTAGATGATCAGAACAGCTCCTAGACCAGTGAGGGTCTCTGTGAAAGTCCATGTCTCAATGCCAATGCCTGCTGAATAAAATATTAATGAATAAATCATTATTTTTTTTAATCGATTACATACTATTACTTTTTGACTGGCCTGACAGCTCAGTTGGTAGTAACCTGCCTTCTGCGCTGTAGGTCGTGGGTTCGATTCTCACCCTGGACAAACATTTGTGTGATGAACATAGATGTTTGTTCTGAGTCTGGGTGTGAGATGTTTGTTCTGAGTCTGGGTGTAGATATGTATTATATTATTATATATTATATTTACAAAAAGAACAGCATGTATACCAGTTGTCTGGTTCCCATGATACAAGCTATGCTTAGCTTACTTCATCCACCAATATTTATTATTACTGATCACTAGCTTTTTGAACTATTGTGGTGAAAGGATTAAAGTGCGCCACGAAGAGCCTAATTTTCTCGGTCTTAGAATATTTGGTTCTAGGTGCCATCAGTTTTCTAATGATGTTTTCCTTCGACGTTTTGAAAACTTCGTACGAGCCCAGGATTTGAAGCAGCGACCACTGGATTGAAACTCCGTGGTCTGTAGCATTAGGCTACTCTCTGTACACATCATAATTTATATATATTATTTATATAGTACTAAGGTATTACAGCTTTATTTAAAATACAAACGGCCTTGTCGCTGTGAATCGATTTATTTCAGGCAACTTTGTGATAGACATAATTCTTAATACAACAAAAAAGGTTATGTATTTACTCCACGATTATGATCGGTAGAATCATAGTCAAAAGTCATTTCACTTTAAAATCCGTAAGATATCATTTCGACACGCCAAAATATGTATCATAAATTCTTTTTGCGCATACCAAATATACTCCACTTTATTATATAATTTATATGTACCTATATATAAGTACTTACAACTAGTAACTTGGTAGCGTTCCGCTATATTTTCAAAATTATTTTCCATTTTCACTGCACTTATTTTAAATTCGTAGGTCCTTTTGTCCCGGTATTCTTAAATGAAATGAGTTGTAGCATTACTACATAAATTAAAACTTGCCCTAAACTAAAATTTGAATCATTATTGAAAGAGAGTGAATGAACTTTCTCTATTGTATTCAAAAAATTATTCTGATTCCTATATACATTTATGCATAGGTACAGTTGACTGGCCTGTGATGCGGCAAAATGCATTGAGTTTTGAACTAATTAAAGGCGATTTTTCATTAGCTATCTTTTTTTTTTTTATGTTATGTAGTTACGGAACGAGCCGACGGCCCACCTGGTGGTAAGTGGTAACCTCGGCCTATAACAACCGATGCGACTTGGGTCCTCCCCTACTAAGTACGACAAAACCCAAGTCGCATCGTATGCGCCCGTAACTATGAGACGTGTAGGAGGAATGTATCTCTATCGCATAACTGTTTTTTTAGGGTTCTTCTCAGTTTCCTCTGCCTGTATCATTTCGAAAACGACTACGAATTTTAAGAATACATTTTCTTGTATGAACGCGGCGCATAAACGCTACATCAGTAAATGTACCATAAAATACTATCTGTATATAGTTCTGACTACTGTGTATATTACTGTATAGTATTGAACGACCTCACAGCTCAATTGGTAGTAACTGAATTTGCGCTGTAGATCGTGGGTTTGATTCTGTACCAGGACAAACATTTGTGTGACGAATAAAGATGTTTGTTCTGTATCTGTGGCTTTAAGCTTTTAAGTTTATTTAAGTGAAACAGTTACGGAACGAACCGACGCGACGGCCCACCTGGTGTTAAGTGGTAACCTCTGCCCATAACAAACGATGCGCCTTGGGTCCTCCCCTATTAGGTACGGCATGACTCAAGTCTTATCGTATGCGCCCGTATCGTAGTAGATTAAGTACATAAAAAAACGAATTCCTCATTAATACACGGACTACTTATTTGATAATTGCATCCGCGGGCGCTGGCAAAAAGTATCTAAATGTGAAGGTTATTTTGCTGTTGAGTTGTCATATTTAAATCATAATTATTATGATTAAAGTGGGATTTATATAGGCAGATAACTTTGAAGCTTCAAAGAAGTTTCCGTGCTAGCCTGTCTGAATATTTTCTACTAAATTTCTGTTTCAATGTAAATGAAGCAAAATATATTCATTGGATTCTTAAAGAAACGCTTCGAAACTTGATTAAAATTAAAAATTAAGGATGAAGAAGAATGTTTGGCACCTGTTCAAACCATATCCGACCCTCCGGAACCGACATGAAACCGTGGATTCTTTTATTTAAAGAGAATGAATTTTTCTTTCAGATTCTTTACAGGCCGTTCGCACAGGATACATGACCGTTATTTAGATAGTGGTACACCCATATTCCTAAATAGTTCTTATTGCGTTATTTCGCACAAACACGGATGCGGAACAAATACCGAACCGAGCAATATGTTAGTTAATAACTGATTCGGTTGTTATAAAACGCGAATATTAACGACCAGTATCCTGAATGTTTGTGTTATTTTATGATTAACTAGCTGCGCCCCACGGTGTTACCCGCGGTGAATAAGTAATCTCTGATTAAAGTAGCCTATGTGTTAATCCTGGATATAAGCAATCTTGACACTAAATGTCCCGCCAATTAATACGCAGATATGGATTGCTACTATTTTTATTGAAAACTTTTTCGTTTGTTTGATACAACAAGGCTTCTGGCCTCAATTACAATGAAGCTTTAGACATGATATTATTAGAAAAATTAAATATTACGTAGTTATAGCTCCAAACTTCACCTAAAATCTATCAAAATCACATGATACAGTACCGAAGAATGAATATTTTTTCGACGCCTACTTTATTACTAATAGCAAGGCGCAAAATGCTTGCATTTATATAAGGCATTCAAAATGTGTAGGCGCTTGTCATTGTCACGGCAGATCGGGCCAACCCAGGTGCAGTAGTTTTGTTTTTTAAATGGATTAGATCAGGTCTAATCCATTATCCTACTTTATATGTCAAATTAATCACCTTGGTAGAAAACAACGATCTTGATCTAAATGGAATTTTAGATTCTGCGCGATGAGTACATACAAAGAAACTTAAAAGTAGAAAAATTTCTAGGAAATTGTAGTGTATGGATGGGTAAAAATCCTGTTATATGAAAACAAAGCCCTAGTAAAACTTTAGCTAATTCTTTAATAAATTAATTCTGTGAGTTAACACTCTTAGTACGAAAAATATGAAGTGTCATAATTATTAGGTGCATGATATGCGATTTGGGTCATGTCGTACTTAAGTAGGGGAGGACCTAAGTCGAATTGCTTGTTATGGGTAGAGGCTACCACTTAATACCAGGTGGGCCATATGCTCGTCAAATAACTGTATAACATAAAAAACCAATCCGCTGTGCTTGGTGGCAGATACTTACACATCAGAAATGCCATACCAATATCCTTCATTAGAGTCGCGTAGACATCGCTAATGTCGTTTTCCTTTCGGCAAAAGTGTCTAAACGTTTCCCAATATGTGACACAGTCCCATCGTGACCACAACTGTTGTCCATCACACAATATACGATAATCAGTGACACAATGCTATTGCTGCAGGAGATTTCTTTGCAAACTACATCTTAGTTTGAGCGCCGCTGTCAATTTTCACAACCGACTTTGGCAAACAAGGTTCTCAAATGACGTGTTTTTGCATTTCTACTAAGAGACTTATCCTGGAAGCCAGGGAACTAGCAGTAGGTACCGTTAGACACCAGAAACAATTACACACTTTATTATTATTTAGAGAACATTTAATAAAAAATCATTTTTAAGAGCAGTAGAACTCTCGCCAAGTACGTCCGGGGAAGTACTACTACCATGTCCATACCATGTACCATGTTTCTGCCGCCAAGCAGTAACGCATTCACGTTACCGTGTTCCGGTTTGTAAGGTGTGGTTTCCAGTGAAATTATAAGCACATTAGACATTCGCGACTTGGGGCCTCCCTTACTAGGTACGACAAGACCCAAGCCGCATCGTATGCGCCCTTAACTCTGAGACGTGAAGGTGGAATGTCTCATGAGCCAGTAATTCCACCGACAACCACACCTTTCAAACTGGTCTGAGCCAGTAAATTACATTATACCAACATTTTTATTTTTTACAAAATGTGTGATATTTTTTTTTCTGTAGTAGGTTTAGTACTAAGAAAAACGATGACAGATAACGACAAAAAATATTTAAATTGTAAAATTAGTTAAATATTAGATCCGTCATCGTAGAACAATGACGAGATGACAACTTCTTCAGCACTTCGCACACACCTGTTAAAATACTCAACCCTTTGGCCTGAGGAATCATTGATCATACATAAATAAATGTACATTATGGTGGATTGGTAAAAAAACCTTCATTTCCATAGAATTCATAAAGAAATGGTCGACACGTCAATAATATTCAAAACAAATCACTCATAAAGCTAAGTCTGACGCCTGTTCAAACTCTGTCCGACCCTCAGTGGTGAAGAACAGCAAGAAACCCCCTAAGAAGGGATTCCTTTTTTCGCGAGCGCGATCTTTGTAAAGTAAATACGGATGAATATAAGTGAGATAGTAAGATATAGTTTGTCAAACTTTTCATTAGTCTAAAGTCCGTATGTGACTTTTAAGGCGAATGAAAGTCCTAAAATATCGTTACAAACTATAATTTAACTAAAATTAGTATCAACACACTTTTGCTTGGAACGAAGGGAATTTCTAGGGCACTCCATAGTCGTAGTAAGTTTGAAATAGCCGTCTACATTGCGAGTGTAGTGATGCAACCGATGTGTCCAGCCCTAGAGCATATTGCCAAAGTCTAGTTTCTAGACTCTTGTTACAGATTCGAAGCGGACAAATCGATTTGGATGATATACAGGATATACTGTGAGATGGGTTCGTGTGGGGAAATCTAAAACGATTAGATACCTATATATTAAAACATTGGGTTCGATTCTGTGGCCAACAAACAAATGTTTTACGGATCTCTAGTACTCTCCTACTGAACGAAAAGGGAATGACATAAAACACACACACACACACACACACACACACACACACACACACACACACACACACACAAACACACAAACACACAAACACACACACACACACACACACACACACACACACAAACACACAAACACACAAACACACACACACACACACACACACTGAATTTAATAACAGTTGATATTTTAGTTTTGAACTTATACTATCTTTTCTAAAGTATGTTATTGGGTCCTAGATGTAATGTGTAAGTTTTTTTAATGTTAAGTTCCAATTTTAATCTAACATTGATAAAATTATCTTCCTATTTCAGTTATAAAACTGTAGTTAACGCAAATAATAAAAAATCTTCAATAAAAGAACATTCTCAGTGATACATTCGAAATTGCAGCAGAAAATATATGTGAACCATATACGCGAAAGCTAGCCTGACAAAATTATGAAACTGCAGCAAACAAAGATGAAAGAGTTTTGTAAAGTCAACTACACTATGGCTAATGGCCAATCTATGCTAACTATCTGCATTTGGTCCCATTCTCCAAATTTTTTTTTTTTCTGAATAATTAATGGTAGCGGTTTTTATGATATTGATTGACGTTATTAACAGAGTTCAAAAGTTGTATACACGTTTAAAGTTAGCACAAGCGACTGGCTTCACAACTCAGTTGTTAGCGACCCTGCCTTCTGCGCTGTAGGTCGTGGGTTCGAATACCACCCAGGTCAAATATTTGTATGACGAATATAGACTTTTCTTCTGTGTCTGGGTGTCAATATGTATTATATGTATATATTTACAAAAAGTATATAAGTATTATATCAGTTGTCCGGTTCCCATGTTACAAGCTATGCTTAGCCTACTTTGGTGCTAGATGGCGCTGTGTGAAATGTCCACCAATATATTATATATTATTTTAATTTTTATTTGGGGCTGGTGTGGACTCTTTATTTAGAAGGGGTCTAAACGGAAATTATAAATTGAAATATTCCAGATTGATGTCATAAAAAATAAAAAATAAAATGTTTATATTGTGACAAAATGCTTCGACTAGGCCCTCAATTGTTATCAGTTCCCGGCAAGGGTAAGGGTAAGGGGTATAAGTTAACTCCTGACGAGCGGTGAAAGGATGACCTGAGTTAATTGGTCACGTTTAACTCAGTCCTCGCGGACAGTTTTACAACACCGATACCAAAATATATTATAAACTAGCTACCCACCCCGGCTTCGCATGGGTGCAATTAACTAACAAATTACACACACAAACCTTTCTCGTTAATCGATCTTTATGTTAATGAGAACCGTATCAAAATCCGTTGCGTAACTTAAAAGAAGTAACCGGAGAAACAGACATGATGAAGATAACGACTTTGTTTATACAATTTAGAGATTAATCTCTGAAACGAAATAGTTTTCTTGACATTTGAATAGGTTTTTGTGACTCCTTCAAAGATCCTTATTGTTAACCGCTGTCTTCCAGTTCCTGCCTTCTATTTATTTATTTATTTATTTATTTATTTAAGATCACCAACAAAATTACATGTAAATACGAAGCCAATAGCAAGTTTAAAGTTTTTGAAAACACATAATTTCACTTACAGGTAGTCATAGCATGCATTAGAGATTTTAGTACAACATACAAATTAAAAAAATTAAAATTTAAATTAAATCGGGCACCAAAACTAGGTTTAAAAGTAATTAAATTAGAATTAAAAACAAAATTAAATCAAAATAAAATAGGTAACAGAAAGCTTACATTCCTTCTGCCGAAGTAATGAGAGTTAGATATAACTTACTTTTAAAAACTGCCATTTTATCGTGCGTTATATCCAATGATTGATTTTTTTAACTTAATTCGTTATATAATCGACACAGTCTTGGTAATACAGAGTGATGACCCAGATTTGTTTTATATATTTTATGGGTAAGTAACGGTGCAGGATATCCCAACGAGCGACAAGGAATTTTGAAAGATAATTGGCTCAATAGTTCCGTGTTATCTATATATACGTTAATTAGTTTAAACAAAAACATCATGTCATGTTCTAACTCTCTCTATCTATATCTATCTAAGTATAATCATCCGTATTTCCTGAAACCTGGAAGTCTTCAAGAGGAGAGTGAATAGGTTCCTTCTAGGCAAGCATGCTCCATCGTAGACCACATCGTCACTTAACATCAGGTGAGACTGCGGTCAAATGCTTGACTATTGCAAATTACAAAAAAACATTTACTTAGGTTAAGCAGACCCTGATCCACCACTTATATCGAAATTTGCATTCTCTCATACAGTTGGATAGACGTGATCGTAACCAAATATCTGAAACGAACTCCGGGAGCGAAGCCACGGGTAAAAGCTAATAAGTTGTTCCATAAGTTTATCCCTTATATTCTACAGCCTTATTGCTCTTGATATAATTTAAAACTGTAGGAGCCATTTAAGAATTTGAACATTTACCCTTGTCGATACAATCACTAGGAGTTAAGACACCGAGGGTTGTGCAATGCTGCGCCCGCGCACCGCTCGGGTCTCAGTAGTGAGCGAGCTGCGAAGTGATTTGTGCCACTCCTGCTAACTGTGACCTTCAGGTGAGTCTGTAGTCAGTAAATTTCTTTTTTTTGTTAGATCACATTTGGACCTGAACTGGTTAGACGTCAATGAGTTTTTTCTATTTCACAATTTTAAAATATTCATTTTCAAAATTCAATTTACTTGGAAATAATTTAAAATATACATATCCGGTTATTTTATGTTTAAAATTTTAAATAGTGTGTTAATAATTTATCTTGCACGTAACCTTGACCTGCGCACGCGCACGCCTTTATGTTTACAGTGAGAAGTTTAACTTTACCGGCTTCGAATAACACTTGATAGAGTTAAAAATCTAGATAAGTATGAATGAATCGGCGTTGTCCTTTGAAATTGATTTCAGTAACTAAATACGTCGCAATTTATTAAAAAAACAATAAGTCTAACGATTCGACGAGTCCGCTAGTAAACGTTGGTAAGTCGGTAGTAACTGCTAATTTTGATCTTGGGCCTGTGTTTTTTCTTGCTCTTTGTTGATCCACCTGCGACACAGGAAATCCTAGTCCCTTGCATTAGGGCTTTTTTTTTTTAGTTGGCTCCGCCTTATCTCAAAACTACATAAAAAAAAAGGATAAAAGACACTTATTAAAAGTTTCATGACTTTGTTTTTATTGTTTTTTTTTATGTTTTTTTTTGGTAATTATAATTTCATCTAAATTCTAATGCTACGGACATTTTAATTGAAATTGTATTGATTAATCTAAAATAAACTAAACTAAAATTAAATTAAATTAAAGTATATTTAATTTAAAATATTGCAATCAATGGATGATTACTTAATATATAAATAATATTTCCAAATATCATTCGCAAAATTAATTTTGATCGCGATCATCTACATCTCAAGCCGAGAATAGATCAGTAACTGAACAACGCATGAAGTTTTATTGTAATAGTCATACCTTACGCTTATTACATAATGTATGTATTTTTTATTTACAAAAAATACATTATTGTGTTATTATAATGATTACTATAATATTCAAGCAGTGGTCCCTTCCGCAACTTAATTCACTTGAATATAGTTTTATCGCCCGTGAAATACTTATTTACAAATTTTCCATACAAAATTAGATAATTCGTATTTGCATAATATTGCGTTTCACCCCTACGGCAGAATATCCCTAAAATCCCCCCTCAGCGAGATTATACTTCCTGAACGGAAACCATTTAGAAACCAGCCTTGTACCAGAGATTTTGCAAAGAGTCACTGAATTCCTTTTCTATCTTTACCCTGGTCACACAAAGACGATGATATATGGTTGATTTCTTCCGTATTTAGCAGCATCACGACAGCAATTTTTTACTTGCCATAACACATTTCTTGTCATAAACAAAGGTGCCTAATTGTCTTTGTTGTAATAGATGGACCTTTGTATTATTTCTACCCATTATAAACTGACTCTCGTTTAAGTTCAGTTTGGTACCATAAATAATCCTTTACAAATAATAGCGTACATTTTACTTATTATATTTTGTTTAGACTGTTGATTGATTTACATATATACATACTAAATGAATTTACAACCAAAAGTACTTTGAAATACAGTTAAACATTATTAAAATTTAAGGAAACTACATTGAAATCTATGTTACCTCCGCAATTATGTGACTCAAGCAATACAAATAAACTGACACAGAATGCAAATTATGCAATTACACTGTCTAATGAAGTTAATTAGCAAAAATATGAGAAGCTAATTAATAAGATTCTTCTGTTCTGAAATTTTGTATCTCTCAAAGAAGTATATACTTAAACAAATGTTAGGACACACATCAAGGAAAATAATACTACTATATAAAGCTACTACTACTTTTAGTAGTCACTGGTTCTGTCGAAACCAGTGTGGTGGAAGGATTTAAGGACTTTTCTTTTTGAATTCGAAGTTTGATATTAACTTTATTTTTCTACTGATTCACCGAAATTTCCGCGTATAAATAGGAAAGTTTAAATAACTTTAGTTAGTTCTATTTCAATTTAACTCATATGAGCAAAATAAAGTGAACTAAAATTACATTTATTAAGACACATTATAACATCTCGTCATTTTCGAGTTATTGTCATTTCATATAATTGCCTTTTTTCTTTTAGTTTATGTTATGTATGAACTGTGTGTGTCAAATAAATAATCTATTCTATTCTATGCTATAAGTGCCTTGGATCTTGGATTGATATTAAATTAGGTTGCTCTACTTATAACTGATATATAATAATAATTAATATTGATTCTCGCTTTTTTTCTATAGGGGATAAATGGACCACATTTTGCTTTACACTATCATGAGAGCACAGACGTAACAAGTGGTGAGTTAAGCTAGCATTTTTTCAGTAATGTACAGATTAACCATACAGCTAGGACGATTCTTAAACCATGAAATCACCAACAAGTCCGAGAGATATATTAATGAAATTCACACATTTTGACCCCGATAAAGTCATCAATCTTCCTATGACCGCTTTAAACTTCTAAATGTAGTCGATGCGGAAATTAAGCACAGAGCATACAAAAACATTGTGAAGTCTATGGTAGTTTCAGGTCATTTTATTGGTAATCCTAAGCTTCCCTGCGGCAGTAAGAGCAGTAGAACTCTCGCAAAGCTCGTCCGGGGAAGTACTGCCGCCATGCCCATTTTTGCCGCCAAGCAGTCGCTTTACTGTGTTCCTGTTTGAAAGGTGTGGTTGCCGGGGGAAATTACAGGCACATGAGACATTTCACCTACACGTCTCAGAGTTATCATACGATGCGATTTGGGTCTTGTCGTACCTAGTAGGGGAGGACCCAAGTCGCATCGGTTGTTATGGGCCGAGGTTTCCACTTAACCCGTGGTGGGTCGTCAGCTCGTTCCGTAACTGTATGAAATGAAAATAATTATTATTATAAATATGTAAGATTAATATGTTTAATCGATAAACTTATTTTATAATTAATATTCAATTTACATCAATCAATACACAGGGTCAAGGCATCTGCATAATTTGCCCGAGGGTTAATATTAATATGAAGGTAATTGTTTCGATTACAATTATGGCAAACGTAATGTGTTTTCGTCACGTATACGACAATGGTGTGTGGCGGTACATTCAGCTTCAGATATAACATTACGTTTTGTTTTGCATAAATTATACAAAATTTTTTTTTTTTTTTTTTTTGTGAATGGACATTAAGCTGTTGGCCGCAGATGGCCTTGACAGCGTTTACACGGGCTTTTGGTGAGAGCAGACGGCTCTCAACCGGTAAAAACTTAAAATTATACACAACGTCACCAAGGGCACCACTTAGGTTCGGACCTCGGCTTGGGGCGTTGCGAGTCGGGAGGAATTGGAGAAAATGCGCCCCGCGCGGGCATTTACGGAGATACTTCGACCCCGCCGGCGGGGTCGGTGCGAAGGTTGAGTGTTTTCTCTGTGGGGGGCTGACGATAGGAATAACTCCGGATAGGCGGCCGTTATCTCGTCAGGGGGGTCACCAAGTACGTGTCTTGGTCTACGGAGAGAGCGCCTAGCAGGGGGGACAACCGAGTAGTCGGGTATGGTGCGAACCAGGTGGTTCGGGTGGGACTCGACCGAATCATAATATCGCTGTGAGGCGAGTTTCATGAAGCGGGCAATAGACTCGAGACGCGCGTCTCGGTGGAGGGAGCGATTGCGTACGTACCAGGGAACGCCCGTGGCTTTCCGTAGGAAACGATTTTGAATAAGCTGTAGGGGGCGGGTTTGAGCATGAGCGAAAGCCACGGAGGCGTATGTCATGATGGGGCGTATGCAAGCTTTGTAAAGTCTCACCTTGTTGCCAAGGGACATTTTACTCTTCTTGCATACGAGGTTATTGAGGCGACCCAGTATAAAGGCCGCCCTGTTACGAACAGTTCTAATGTGTTCGTTGAAGTTAAGACGTTTGTCAAGGACGACGCCTAAGTAGCGGGCAGACTTCGCCCATGGAATGGGTTCGTCATAGAGAGTGAGGGGCTTGAGCGTTGGGCGTCGCCGGGAAAAGTACACCGCGGTACTTTTCGTCGGGTTCACCTCAATGCGCCACTTCGTAAACCATGCACCGAGTGCATTGAGTGCGGCTTGCAGCTTTATACGCACCCTATCGGCATTCCGATCAGATGCGTATAATGCTGTGTCGTCCGCAAACAGGGCGAGCTCTGTTTGGAACGAGTGGGGGACATCGCTGGTGTACAGCGTGAATAAGAGGGGGGCTAGTACGGAGCCCTGAGGGACTCCGGCTCGGATGGGCTTGGGTTCGGACAGCTTCCCTTCCACTCGATAGCGGAAGCTACGATTGGTCAGGAAGTCTCGTATGATGAGCACGAGTCTGTCTGGCACACCAAGTTGAGAAAGCTTGTAGACCAAGCCGTTGTGCCAGACCTTGTCGAACGCCTTTGCCACGTCTAGGAAGACGGCTCCGGTATCTTTAGGCCAAATGCCTTGAGAGTTTGAAAGGACGTGTTCCGTGAAGCGGAGGACCTGCTGGGGGCACGAGTGTCTGGCTCGGAAGCCAAACTGTTCGTCCGGGAGGAGTTTAAGTTCATTGACAATGGGCCAGAGACGATTAAGGAGGAGACGCTCGTAGAGCTTCCCCATGGTCTTGAGGAGACTGATGGGACGGTAACTAGAAGGCTCCGTGGCCTTCTTGCCTGGTTTGGGGATGCCAATGACATTGGCTTCCTTCCAGGCGTCGGGGAAAGTGCAATTGGCCATTGCCGCATTGAAGATGCTTACGAGGAGATAAATGAGAGCAACAGAAAAGTGCTTGAGCACTCTGTTGCTTATGCCATCGGAACCGGGGGATTTCCTCGGATGGAGATCCTTGATGACGTGCTCCACTTCGGAAGCTCTAATAATGGGCAGAGGGGGAGAAGAGGGGACTCGCGAGCTTAGTATGTCAACTTCACTGTTCACCGTATTAAGGTGAATAGGGTCGACATAATTAAGACTGGGGGCGCATTGGGCTTCGAGGCTGGCAGCCAACGTGTCGGCTTTTTCCTCGTCGTCGAATGCGGGGGTTTGATGGTTGGGGCGGTTAAGAGGGGGCATAGTCGACAGTTGGTCTGACTTCATAGACCTTGCCAAGTTCCAATATGCTTGGTGGCTCGGCTCGATCTCCGAAAGCAGGTCATCCCATCGACTGTTGCGGAGGTCTTTAATTCGTTTTCTCACCTGACGGTGGAGGGAACGCATTGTAACGCGGTTAAATTCAGAGGGGCAAGAGCTGTAACGTCGGTTTGCGGCGTTCGACTCGGTGATCAACCGTCTCACATCGTCTGGCAGGGCCCAGCGATGATCGGGCACCACCGGGACCTGTTTCGACGATCCGCCAATGGCGGTAGTGACATGGCTGGTCAACGAGTCGACTGCGACAGTAATGTCGTCCTTAGTCAAGATGTCGTCTGGGATCCTATCCAAGTCGGGTGAGTGGATAGACTTGAGAGCAATCCCAAGCTTATGCCACTGCACCACGGTCTTGGTGGGAGGAGACGAGTCTGGGGGGGGCCTAGTTGAAGAAGAACGGGTCTATGGTCGGAGTCGAGTTCGTACAGCGTTTCTATCGAACGCAACTGTAGGGTTACGTTCTTTAGCAACGCTATGTCCAAGACGTCTGGGCGATGATTGACATTACAAGGATAATGGGTCGGAGCTAAGGGGGAGATGAGATCAAAATTTAATTCCTGGATGAGATTGTCAAGTACGCGTCCTCTGGAGTTCGTTGCTACGCAATTCCAGAGGACATGCTTGCTGTTGAAGTCTCCAGCCAGAATGACTGAGCTTCCCAAGTTAAGAAGGGCTTCTATATCCCTTCTGAGCAAGTTTTTGTCGGGGGCAAGATAGCAAGAGGCTATTGTAATGGACGGATGACCGGTCATCCCTAACCTACACACGGAGGCTTCTAAGTTAGTGAGGGGGGGTGCGTCTATGGGGATGCAATGCAAGGACCTCTTGTGATAGATGATGGTACCACCTCCCCGTCCGTGGGCTCTATCATTGCGAACTGCTTGGTAATTGGCCATCCTGGGGGTGGCCTTGTTCGGCTTCAAGAAGGTTTCTTGCATTAGCATGATATCTATTTGATGGCGGGTCAGAAAGTCGTGGACGCGGCCACGCTGTTTGAGGAGACCGTCAGCGTTGAAGAACGCCAACGATAGGGATCGGGGCCTAAGTCTTTCTTTCGGGTGTCCTAACATATTTGTACCGTAAGGGGGATGGGCATAGTGCGCTTGAGGACTCCGATCAGCAGGGCATTGTTCTGGCACAATTTCTGCTTCTCGGCTTGGGTGGGGGCTTCGCGTATTAGCCGGGCAAGCTCGGCAGCTTCGGCGGAGGTCGAGTATGCGGCACACATTATCGTCCAGAAATCATCCTCCTTAGAGGGCTGATTGGACGGCGCGGGGCAGTGTGAGGCAGGGGCGCGGCGGGTCGGTGGGGGGACTGCGGTCATGCGGACCGCAGCTGGGGCTTTCGGGGCCTCAGTCCTGTGGACTAGGGGCTTAGTCCACGCCGAGGGGATCAGGGTAGGGGCTAGGCGAGGTGATTCGCTGTGGGGCGGGACGGCTACCTTGGAGGTAGCTTTCGGGTGTTGGGAGGGGGCCAGAGGAGCAGCTCGCTCCTGGTTCCTCCGGACCACCGCCTTGTTTGCCTTTGGGGCTCTGGGGCACCCGCGATAGTTCGCGGGGTGACCCTCGGTCCCGCAGAGCACGCAAGCCGGGGGGCCAGGGGAGTCGGGAGTCCGCTTGCACTCTGCGGTGCCGTGGACGCCCATGCACTTCACGCAGCGGGGGGTCATCAGGCACTTACGTGCCGAATGGCCGTACCGCTGACATCGGTGGCATTGGGCGGGATAGGGACTTGGGTGAGGGGGCTCGACGCGCAAACCCGAGAGACCGAGGACCACCTCCAATTTCTTGAAGATGGCCTTGCCACCCGGAGTCCGGTCGAGGTGAACCCTCACCATGTCGTAGAGGACCTGACCGTTTGCACTACGCATACGGTGGACCTCTCGGACGGGGAAGTTTTGGGAAATGAGGTCGGCCTTAATGGCCTCCTCGCCGAGCTCCTTGGGCAGGCCTCGGATGACCACGGCAAGGGGTTTCTCATCGAACCGATTGTTCGTGCAGTGAGGGAATGGATGATAGCCCTCCGGGGGAGACTCCATCGTCTTAGTAAGACGACGGTGGTCATCCGGAGTGGGCACTATCAGACGGATAGTGTCCGAGTGGTTAGATGCGCTAAGGACAGTGATGCCCTTGCGCTTGCAGATTGAAAGAAGCGTCTGGAGACGCTCCTTCTGCTCTAGGAAAATTGGAGGAGGACGCTTTCCTTTCGGTGCTGATACCGAAGGAGGGGTGTTGGGGCGTGAGACGGCCGTCAGAGGGACGGCCGCTTTGGCAGGGGGCTCGGAGGGAGAGGACTTGGTGTGAGGATTTTTCCTCTTACCGTACTTGACGGGAACAAAGTCCCCGTCAGAATCGTCGTCAGACGATTGCGGCATGGGGGTGAGGGGTGAGGGGAGGTCCTCCTCCATCGCTACATACTCCGGAGAGGACGTAGGCGACGGATCGGGCGACTCTGGGGAGTCGGGGATTGAGGCCGGCGTGGGCTGCGCGGTGGTGGCCGGTTGGCCTTTAGGGGGAGCTTGGGTTGATACCCTTTGTGCCGGAGGGGCCGCGGAGGGGACATTTTTTTTTATAGTTTTTATGGCTATAGGAGCCGGGGAGGGTGCCTGAGGGGCTGAGGCAGCAGCAGAGGGCTGGCATGAGAATGCCTCCAAGATATGGGGGTACCTCGTGAGGAGGAACTGGAAGAGGGCTTCCAAGTTCAACCCCGAGGTATCCATTCCGGGGGACACCGGATGGTGTGTCGGGTGAGTGATCCTCCCTGTCGGGGTAGACAGGGGGGGATGTGGCCTGGGTGTCCTACCTAATTGGTGTGTCTCCTTAATCTCTCTTACGGGAAGAGGAGGTGTGTCCTACTGCTGTCTGGTGTCGACTAGGGAAGCCCCCAAGGCCGGTGGTTCCAGACCCAACCGGATTTTGCGTTCCTCAGAAGGAGGAAAGCAGGCGACTCCGGGTCCGCGCCCAATCTGGTTCGTTATCACCGTTAGGTATCCCCAGATCGACCACTAAGCGTGGATTTTTGTTATGACGGTGAAGTCAGAGAAATTAGATCGCCCTGAAAAGGGCGTCGTCCTAGAACGGACTGGAATGCGGCACGCTAACGGAGAGAAGCTAGCTTCTCTCGGAAAGCGGCGGCTTCCGCGAACAATGGGACACTCGCGCCGCTCTAATAAGAGCAGGCGAGGCCTATTGTCCGTTGGCTTCTTGGAAGGCGGCGAACCGGTGTGGGCAGGCAGCCGGGTGGCTTCCTGGAAAGCTGCGAGCGGAGCGCACGCAGGTGCACACGGAGAGGTGTTGCCGGTCCGACGTCCAGCGAGCGAGTCGCGACCAAATTATACAAAAGTTATCGCCCGCACTTCTTATTAAAATCGTCTTTCTTTCGTTTTAAATTATTGAAAAATAATGAAATAAAAAATGGCGGTGATGTTGCCCCAGAGGACCTAGATCCAAAAATGATAAGTGAAATGATAAATAAACAAGCTCATCAACAGCATCTAACATCAGATCAGAACATCAAATCAGTAAACTGACCTCACAACTCAGTTGGCAGTGACTTTGCCTTCTGCGCTGCAGGTCGTGGGTTCGATTCCCACCCAGGGCAAACATTTGTGTGACGAATATAGATGTTTGTTCTGTTTCTGGGTGTTATGTATTATTATTTTTGTTATTGTTATTGTTATCAACATATCAGATTGCATGTAGTGGTCATTTTGAGGAGGTCTTTCATTATCTTATATAACAATGTATTTTTTTCTTAACATTAACAGGATTTTTTTAGTGTTAGTGGCTAAGGCGGGATAAGTTGGCAAATTTTTTACTTAGGTAAACGCTTAGTTCTTTAACCTATAGCGGTGACTGTACCTCCGTCTGGAACCATAAACAATCACATTATTGCGAATCTTCTTATTAATAATATTAAAGGTTATTTTACCACTTAACATCAAGTGGGCCGTCAGCTCGTTCCATCACCAACATGACATAAAAAAGAAATTAAACCAAAATTATATACACAAATGATTTAAAAAACTGCATAATTTATAAAAATGCTAGCAATGCAAATGCTAGCTCGATTGTTAGTTATATATTATTCTTTATATTTTATATAGTATTAGAAAATACAATAAAAAAATAATAATATTAAGATGCTACTTTTTTTATTCATCACATTCTGACAGACCGTCAGAATTGGATGAAACAGATTGGATATTAAATAAAAATACAACATGAGTCTAGACTATTTATAATTTTGGTAGAACTTGGACGAAACCACGGAAAGGAGCTATGTAGTAATATTTAATTACGAGTCTTACACATTACAAAGCCAGCTGATAGATAGATAGACAGATGACACTTTATTGCTCACCAAACCACCACATTCAGTGGATATGATCAGAAATTGCATGCAATATGAAATAAAAATACAAATGTGGAGTCTGTCCACCAAAACAATTGAATTGGTCTGACAACTGTCCGTTATGAATATAATCTGAAGTGTTGCAAATATCTGCGATTATTCGCGGTCAATTTCGAAATACTGTGTAAATGTAGCATGTTTCGTAACTGTCCCAAGTGTTAACCAGTCGTAATACATTCTTAAATTAAGGGCAGTCTATTTTTCGCGTGTTCAATATTGTGTAGTCTATTAAAAAAATATCGTAATCTATGCGCAGGATTCGGCTCAGTATGAAAATACGCTCAGTGCGACAGGGATGGATTCGGCGTTTGAAGCTGAAAAATAGTCTTAAAATAATGTCTCCAGACGTAAACGAAATTTGCGGAAATTATAAAACAAATAGATATTCAATTCAATTCAATTCAATACATTTATTGCGTTTTTATTTGCATTTTTTATTTTGGCCCGGAACCCTCGGATCGCGTATCGACTCGCACTTGGGCTCGTTTATTTAACATTTATATGTAAAAAATGGAATGTCTTTGTGTGAAGTGGGACTGTAAGTCTTAAACTTAAACTTAAACACTAGGTACTTCCATACATGATCTATTTTTAAGCCTATATCGCGCACCCCTATTTTATCCCTTGGAAAAGTAGCCTAAGTTACTCATAACATCTGCTATCTGCCAGTGAAAGTCCCGTTAAAATCGGTCCAGTCTTTCCGGAGATTAGCCGGAACAAACAGACAGACAGACAGACAAAAATTGTAAAAAATGTTGTTTTGTATATGTACCGTGTATACATCCATATGCACTTAGTAAAAAGCGGTTATTTTAATATTACAAACAGACTCCAATTTTATTTATTTGTATAGATTTTTAAGTCTCACATTGATATGCAACTCAGTTCGAGTCATAAAATAACATTAATTATGTTTTATTATCATAGCTTTCACCAACAGCTTCATTCCCGTGGTCCTGCGTCAGACACCGGCCTCTGTATTGTGTTTATGAAAAAAATTAGGTCAAAAGTTGTTCAATTGCTAAGTAAAAGAAAGAGTTGTTAGCCTAGGTAAATATAAAAGCTAGAATATCGTGTCACTGGCTTTTGATAAGATCTTGAAGACATATTTTTGTACCGATTTATTTTTACGTTTATACAAACAGGTCGGCGCGTGAAGATAACAGTCAAGCGCCACTTCCCACGACTAAAATAACGTGTGATTTTGAGCGAAATATTTGACTTAACATACTAAAGTATTGCATAATTTTTTGTCAGGGATACTGTAACTTTCTTTTTACTGTAAGTCTTTTGGTAATTGCAGAGATTACCTCTTACATATTTTGAGAGCGCCAGTGAAACTAACCTCGAGTTTCAAACTGGAGGTCGCTGGTTCGAATCCTGAAGTGCACATGAGTTTATTCACTTAAAAATGTATTTGTGCAGATTCAGAACGGTTAAAGAAAACATCGGAAGGAACCCAGCATGTCCTAGAATAAAAAATTTGAAGGCATGTGAAGTGGACGAAAGGAGTCTTGCTAAGTAAATGAAAAAGTTGTTATTTCTTAGGGCTTTTTAAAACTAGATGTGTCGTATCACTGGCTTTTGATAAGATCTTGAAGACATATTTTTGTACCGTTTTTTTTTTACATTTATCCAAACAGGTCGGCGCGTGAATATTAGGAAACGAGTACGAAAGGAGTCTCATTTAGATGCACTTGGATCCTTTCAAATCACTGGTTTCGAGAGAGCTATTTAAATATAAAATATTATACGATTAGTAGTAGAAGGTATAAAAAAAACCTCACAAAGTTGTATAGATAAAATGTAATTCGTTTTAAATCTAGACTACAAAATAGTCCTTAAGTTGCACAACTTCAAGCCCACACACTCAGGTGACTAGGAAAAGTCCGTAGAATATCCGGTCGTCCGCGTGTCGCAAGCTCTGTCGCAACTCGCTGAAGGTTAGTCCGCAGTTTACTTTTATTTTTTAAGACGGCTATTTAAAAAAGAATTCATTCATTGAATTTTTGAAGAAATATGGTAAGAGTAATGTGTTACCAAAATATTTTATCGATATAATAATAAGCTAAGACAAAATTAGTAATTACAATTTGCTGTCGTAGTTGTGAAAGATTACTTCAAACTTTCAATATATATAATTATTAAATTTACTTTAAAATAATATTTTTTATTGAAGTTTTGGTTTTTCGTCTGTAACAAGTTGGTCGATGTAATGTGTAAATATTATATTATACAAGAACTTAATATATCTTTATACTTCTTGGCAGCTGAGTGTGATTAAACAATAAGAACAAAGCATGCTTGAAACAATTTCAGTACTGCTCATTGTCAAATACTTTAGATCATGATAGAGGGATCAAGTTGCTCACGTCCGTAAGTCCGTACCCTATGAATCCCTACACGTGTCCCCCGAGTGGTGCAAAAGGAGCAACCCAAAGTAGCAGTAGAACTTGTGCCAAGTTCGCCCAGAGAAGTACTACCACCAAACTGGTAATCTGCCGCCAACAAGTAATGCACTCGTATTGTTGTGTTCCGATGGAACGGAGTGGGTGCCGGTGAAATTACAGGTGCATGAGACGTAACATCCCCGTCTCGAGGTGTAGGACACAACGCAATGAGACTTGAGTCATCTCGTACTTCGATGGAGAGGAATTGAGTCGTACTGTTATTGTCTATGGGCGGCGGTTACCACTTAACATCAGTTGGGCGTCAGCTCGTTCCGTCACATAAATCAAATAATATCATATCAAAATAATATTACCTTTGAAGTACAAAATTTGGTTATGTATATGTTAGGAGTAAGAAACTTAGGAGTAAGCTACAACAGACAACGTATTAATTCAGTTGCTTTTTTATTTATAATAATAATAATAATAATGCTTTATTGTACACCATAGAACATTACAAATAGTAATAAAAAAAATAAACTTAGACATTAGAAGTACAATGGGCGGTCTTATCGCTATAAAGCGATCTCTTCCAGACAACCTTGGGATGGAAAGAGTATTTAATAGCTAAAGTGTTTGTTTATCTTCTTTATGAGTCAATGGTTCATAATATTTAGGCATAGTATGAGGCCAGATGCAATGCGTTGTCTGTCGTTGATCATTTATAGCCTCTGTGAAGCAAAGATAACTTTTCTGCGAGTAATTTAGTGCCTGGTTCAATATTACTATATTACCCTACTATATACCTGGTTTTTATTTATGTATATTTATAACATGTATTTAGTTATATAATACAGCTACTAACATAATGTATCAAACATTATACATATTATTAATGTATACCTAATTTATATTAAGAGACACAAAGAGATCAAACGGAGTAGATTTACTTGTTGATTCATCTGGTTAAGACATTCGCAAACGATATTTCCTTAATGTCAAGGAAACTGCTTTCTCTCTCATGAATATGTTTTACAATAATGCACTGCACCCAATATTTTGCTCCACATTTTTATGTCAACTTGCGAATTATTAAAATGAACTTGTATGTCATTACGAGACTGGTAAAAAGGCGCTGTTTTCTGATACACATACTGGGTCGGTGCATTGCGTCATATGTCTTCATGATCAATCATACACTTACTGAGTAGGTTCTATAGACTGAACTACCAAGCCTCCATGACTAAGAAAAGGCAAGGGTCAGAATGGGAGATCAAACTTTTTGCTGTGCGTTTATGACTATTACCTAATAAAGTATTAACTTGTACCTCCTATTTATTGTAATACTGAATTTAAGTGTAATATTAATTTTACGTCCGTATCTAATTGGATGTACAATAGTTTTAATTAGTAAATGATGCTTAAACCATTAAATGATATTAAGTGTTATATCTTAGTTCTTCGAATCCTGGCGCAACATGCTTGGATAGTGGATTTTCGTATTGTATAAGAAATTCCGTCATTTTATTGGGATGCTAAAACTGATGACACAATTCACAAGCACGCTGATTTTTTAATATCTTATTTATTATTTTATTTATTAGTGAGTAAACTTTAATGTTAAGTTCTTAAAATCTTTTACTTTTTTACTTACTATTTTATATCTTAAAAGTTTAAGTACTCAACATAACTGGGAAGAAAATGTGATGTACTTAAATTACAGTAATCAGGCTTTAGGCTCTAAGTTGATTATAATTGCAACCCAGCATAGAACCTGCAGTAAAAATTACGATGGTCACTGATCAATCGCTAATACTTGGAGATAGTGAAGGTCGGGTGATGTAATTTCTCCGGTTTTGTGACCTTCAGACAACATGCACTACAACTTGAGAGATTCGAGCCATTAATAAATATTATTGAGTACATTATTCAAGCATTGGATACACACTACTCGTAGTAAGAGTTCAACCAAAATTAGCTAGAACAAATGTCTATTTCTGCATCAGTGCATTCAAATTGCCATGTTTCGCTTTGATGTGTGGGTCCAAATATTATTTTGGGAACATAGTTCCATCTAATTTTGTTTTATCTGGTGAAACGGACACTTCGTCCTTGAGTGGTCTACTCACACTGTATCCCCACAAGGCTAAGCAGAGTTTTAATCGGCCAGTTTTGGATTAAATGCTATCGTAAAAATGTAGACATGTTTTTATTATACTAATTACTTAAGTCGTCAAAACTAAGGTGACAATATTTCGTCAATAAAACTGTCTGTATGGACCATGCCTTATCACTACATAAACGATAATACCTCTGCACAAAAATTCCCTGTATCACAGGTGGCAGATACATATCACAAAATTCCAAGATCAAGAAGAAACTTTATCTTTATCGTACAAATATTTGTCCTAGTCAGGGCTCGACACGCGCCCCAAGGAATTCCGTTACGGAACCGACCAAAGCAGACTTTTTTGTTTAGTATAAAGTTAGTTATTTTTGAAGTTAGGTTTTGGACATGCACAACGTTTGTTTCGCCCATACCATCTGCAGGTAATCCTAATACACAGGGTGTTTAAAAAACTCCAGTACAGTCGACAGTATTCTGTGATGACAGACAGACATTGTAGCAAAATCCCATAACAGACATGTCATATTTTGACGTTCGTGTCGCAATGCTCGGGTGGTCCTCACATACCTTGACCTACTGTGACGACGAGACATGCGTATACTGTTGGTTTAAAATATGAACTTTTTTACTTCGCCTAGGAGATGAGAAAATTAGAACGTGTAATTTTATATAAAGACAACGGATTTACTTTTTAATTTAAGTTATGGAGTGAAAAATTTGGCCCAAGTGGTAATCTCTGCCCGTAATAAATGCGATACGTATCCTTTAGGTACGGGAAGTCTCAAATGACATTGTATTGCGCTTCAGTCCACTTAATGTTAGGCGGTAAACTACTTTGATATGGGATGACCCCTTTGCATCGGATTGCGCCCGTAACTGAGACAAATGAACGAGGTTGGACCCAAAGATGGAATGTCTAACGTGCCTGTAATACGACCGCCAACCACACCTTTCAAACCGGAATACAGGTGGCGTGGCGGCAGAAATAGTTGTAGATGCAGTGCTTCCCTGGGAAAACTGGTCTCAAGTTCTATTGCCTGTAAAACGTGATTTATGCAATGAGGTAATTTACGGTCCGGTAAGGGATGGCATATTGCATAAATTACGCCGATCCGTTATTCCGTTAAATGAAGGACAAACCAAGAAAGAAACCTGCGCACATATGATATTGAAGACAGAATATTAATCATAGTTTATAAAATAAGAATAAAATTAATAGGTAACTGTAGTAGTTTATCGTATTGAAATAAAAATGTGTCATCTTATTGTCAAATAATTTTATAATAGGATGGAAACAAGAAAATCAAGTTTGTATTTTTTTTATCTTATAACTCGTTGACAGTTCTTTCATAAGATTCTTTGTGATTTTATAGTGGTTTTTTATGTGCTAATGGGCTTTATTCCCTAGCTGACTCAGATAATAAATTTATTCGCCTCACAACTCAGTCGGTAGTGACTCTGCTTTCGGCGCTTATGTCGTGGGTTCGGTTGCAACCCAGCACGAACTTTGTTTGAAGATCATAGTTTGTTATGCTATGCAAGGGATGCGTGTTGGATGTCACTTATTTACTGGTGTAAAGCGGTAACTTATACCCATAACAAAAGCGATGACTTGGGTCAAGTCACATTGTATTACGCCCTTATCTTTGAGACGGAATTTTTATGAGACATTCCATTCTCATATAATTTCACCGGAATTCACACCTAAACTGGAACACAGTAATGCGTTATTACTATATGCGTTACTGCATGTTGGCAGAAATAGGTACGGTGGCAGTAATTCCCGGACTAACTTGCCACAAATTCTGCTGCCAAAAACCGAAAATTCATGAATAGTCTTGGGCGACGCTGAAACGCTTGACAAGTCAAACCAGTTGTGCAAATAGAATAAAATAATTAAACTATAATCAAATCGAAAACGAAATTTTATATGTGACTTATATTCTAATCAACATTCAAAGAATTCAGTATTATTTTGCTATCGTAAAAGGGGGTTGTGTATTTCTCGTGAGTAAATTGTTTTATTTCTTCTACAGCCAAAGGTTTAAAATGCGCCTCAACGAAGCTCCTTTCGTGCACAAGACTCAGGTGTTCGATTTTTTGGTGTTAGGACATGCTGGTTCCATTTAAGGCCATTCCTCACGAACTTTGCTTTATAATGCTTTCCTTCACCGTTTTTAAAAAAACGATTGCGCCAAAAAACCATTTAATAATTAGTTTGCGAAGCAAAACGAATCATTAACTAAAAATAACTGGAAAAAATATATCATCCTTATGCGAGATAACTAGAAATCCTTGTCGTTTTTGGCTGTGAAGTCGGTTTTTTTCGTTTTCGTGAGCAAAATAATTATTTTCATATTTATTTAAATAATATGCACTTATGTTTATTATATATAAAAGTATTGTGACTGGCCCCACAGCTTAGTTGGTAGTAACTCTACCTTCTGCGCCGTACGTGGGTTCGATTCCCACCCAGGACCAACATTTGTGTGACGAATACAGATGTTATTTCTGTGTCTGGCTGTTAGTATATATTACATGATGTATTTAAAAAAGTAAATAAATATCCTATAAGTTTCTAGTACCCATAGTACAAGCTAAGCTTAGTTTGGGGCTAGATGGCGCTATTTTCTGTTCTTTCCTATATTATGTGTGTGAGGCTGTATATTCTAACAATAAGTTTGGAAAACACGGCATGTATCAACATTGACCCGATGCAAAAATCGTAATGAAATTAGACGGATCGAGAAATGTTGTGACATAGACCGGATTCCGGAAGGGCGTTGCGACACGCCGCGCCGCCCGCCCGGTCGCGCCTTCTAGACCTTTTACTTACAACATGCGACTCCGTAGTCAACTACGGCTACGGCGTAGTATTTCAACTAGCTAATTTGTAGCGCTGCCTTAGAAGGGTCCCGGGTTCGATTACCAGCCGCGCTGGGCCTTATGTTATGTGGCTGTGTCCATTCCAGCACATTCTCGTTACTGTGTCGTGGTTTTAAAGATGCGTTTGCCGGTGAAATTACAGGCCCTTTAGGCATTCCAAATTATTATCACATAGTAACAGGAACAAGATTAAATTTGGGACTTTCCATACCTAAATAGGGGTAGACGCAAGTGTATTGCTATGGTTATGGGCCAAGGTTACCGCTAAACATAAGTGGCGGCCTCGCACGGAAGGACATGTCGATTTTCTCTGTAGATAAAGCAAACACGAACGCGTGGGTAGATAGTACACAAGATTTGCACATGAGATTAAGAAATAACAAGAATGCTACCTAAACACAGATTACGTTATATATGAAAACATAAGTAAAGAGTATTTTAAAAGATGATATTGAATTAAAATAATTTGTTTATAGAATATCAGCTGCGCCCCGCAGTGATTAAGTAATCCCACGGGAACACTGCACTTTTCCGGGATTAAAATAGCCTATGTGTTAATCCAGGATATAAGCTATCTTGGTACCAAATTTCATCCAAATCCATCCAGCCGTTTGAGCGTGAAAGGTAACAAACATCCATACAAACTTTCACGTTTATAATATTAGTAGGATTGCAATAATCTATACATTCAACAATAGTTTCACATATTTTTCCCAGACGGATTAAGCTGAGCTTTACCGGGCTAGTTTTTACTTGTGGGTAATATACTATTAAAGGAATGTAGACGTAAAAAATGTGAGCCGTCACGGGACGCCTGGCAGATGTGAAACATCGACATTATTTTGTAAAAGTAATATGCAACGCATGCCGTGGCGACGCGTCGCCACGCCAGAAATCGGTTTTACGTGCGGCTATAGATGTTTCACATCAAAAGAGTATAGCTAATTGCTTCGATATTTTTTGTATGAATAATTCAGCTAACACGTTTGTTGAAAATTTAATATTTCAAACATAAATTATTTTTACTCAAGACTTAATTTGTATCAAAAAAAATGTAACGCCCATAATGCATCGTTACAGCGAAGATATACTTCCTGGTTAGATCAATATGAAGATAAATTATGTTTTCCTTATTTACATGTTCGAAATAGGCATTTATATTTATATATTTATTCGTTGAGATCAAGTAGGTACATATTTAGTTAACGGCTTAGTTGTAGCCTTTTTTATTATAGCATGGCTTCGTTTCTTTTTTTTATATCATATTAGCTACACAACGAGCTGACAGCCCACCTGATGTTAAGTAGTAACCGCCGCCCATAGACAACAGCAATACGACTCGAGTCCTCTCCACCAAAGTACGAGATAACTCAAGTCGCATTGCGTTGCGTCCATCACCCTGAGACGGGGATGTTACGTCTCATGGGCCTGAAATTTCACCGGCACCCACTTTTTATTTTTTTGGACATTTCACACAGCGCCATCTTGCCCCAAAGTAGGCTAAGCATAGCTTGTATCATGGAAACCAGACAACTGATATAATACTTATATAATTTTCTTTTGTAAATACATATAAAATACATATTAACACCCAGACACAGAACAAACATCAATGTTACAAATGTCACATAAATGTTTGTCCTGAGTGGGGATCGAACCCACGACCTACAGCGCAGAAGGTAGGGTTACTAACCAGCTGAGCTATGAGGCCAGTCAGACTTGTGTGTCGTGTGTCGTGTTGTCGGATATGTGGTGACTTAGCAAGATATGACCAAGCGAACGAAGTCGCGGGTAACAGCTATTTCATATAATTAGCTGTCACAAGATGATGTCTCAAAACATGACTGAAGTTCAATGAACTTACTTTAACGACATTAACGTCAAAATAGAACGAGGAAAACAAAATCATTACGTTAACAAGGGAGTGCGCAGTTTGCCAAAAAAAATTGCGGAAAAATATACTGTTTATCTTAGTAATAACAAAATGACACAAGAATACATGACTGAAATAGTTGGCGGGTTAGATAATGGAGATGCCATACCCACTAATTACCTTTATTTTTCACAGACATTTTCATTGTAAGCTATTGGATAGGTGACATAACAGGTAAACAAAGAGATATTCGTTCCGTGATAGCTGAACTATGTAGTCCTTGTACATATATATGCTTCTATATAAAAAACTCTCCCAGGCCGCCTTTGTTGGCGCCTACAGAATTTTGCGAGTTGGACATATAAATTTCAAAATTGTAAGAAAAAGTGGCAATAACAAATTAGCTAACTTTTAGCTTACCTATAACTTTAGATTAGCTGGTACTGAAGAAACCAAATCGACTATTACCAACTTTAATAGTTAACTCTATTAGTACTAGTAGGTTTAAGAGTTTTACAAATAGGTTATTATATAATATAGGTTAGTAACCAGCATATACCAAATAGCTTGATAACTTACAATCAAATAAAGTTTGTTTTCTATTTCAAGTAGCAACAGAACAGGGAACGAAGATATCTTGCATGGGGATATATAACGGACCTGACTGGAAATTTTATTCCGTAAAATCAACGGTTCCTTAATGGGTAGGTACATCTAACTGCAAACCACTGGAGCAAAGCCACTGCTATTAACTAGTCAGTAAGTAAATTTATAAAAAAGTGGAAATTTTGCTTCATAACATCATTAAAAATAATATTATTGAATAAAGATTAGTTTTTAGTATATTTTGAATCAATCAATTACTTCAATAGATGTCTACTTAATGAGGAAAAAATTTGTTAATAATTCCATCCGGTACCTACCAATGAAAATTATTTCAAAATCAATCAATTATTGCTTACAATAATATCTATTTTTAATGAGGCAAAAATTGTATGGTAAATCCCATACTCCAACAAAGAGCTATAAGCCAGAGGAAAGATAGATACTCTTTTTACACATATATTATAATATATATGACTAACTAATATACTCCCGGATATGAACCAACAAAGCAGCAACCTTGAACGTAGACCTGTTTTACAGACCCCGTGCTACAATCTGCAGGTCACTGTTTCAAATCCTGATCTGCACCAATGAGTTTTTTGCACTTGAAACATGCGTCCAATACTAAATTCTCAAAACGGTAAAGAAAAAACAGCATCTTCGTTAGTCAAGAATTCGAAGACAATTGAAAAGGAGCCACACTGAGGTGCACTCTAATTATTTCACCACACTGGTTCGAGGGAACCAGTGATACGATAAGTAATTGTAGCAGCAACCTTCAAATTGAATGCTGAATTCCATACCACTCAACCACCGTAGTATCAAGAAGAAAAGATTTATTCAATACAGAAAAATCTGAAAATATTACGTCTTAACCTAACTAACCTAACAAACTAACCACGTCTTACCTAGGCGTGACACACGGAGCAAAAACATTATATTATTAACTAGCTGTTGCCCGCGACTTCGTCCGCGTGGAATTCGGTTTTATCACGCACCCCTATTTTACCCCTCGCCAAAGTAGCCTAAGTTACTCCTTGTTACATCAGCTATCTGGCAGTGAAAGTCTCGTCAAAATCGGTCCAGCCATTTCAGAGATTAGCCGGAACAAACAGACAGACAGACAGACAATATTTTTAAAAATCATTGTTTTGGTATATGTACCGTATACATCCATATTCACTTAGTAAAAAGCGGTTATTTTAATATTACAAACAGACACTCCAATTTTATTTATTTGTATAGATTTGTATGTGTTCATACAATACAAAAAGTGCCAAAAAAAAGTTTAAAAATTCGTTAGTATGACAGTCTGTCGATTACTGTCTATTCGTTCGACGTTTTTTATGTTATAAGTTTACCGAAGCAGGTGGCCCATCTTGTGTTAAGGGGTAACATCTGCCTATAACAAGCAATATGATTTGGGTCCTCCCCTACCTAGGTGGAACAGGGCCCAAGTTGCATCGTATACACCCGTGACTCTGAGACGCGAATGTGGAATATCTCAAGTGCCTGTAATTTCACCGGCAACTGCACCTTCGAAATGGAACACAGTAAAGCTAGTCCTAAGCTTGGCAACAAAAATGGGTATGGCAGCGGTACTTCCCCGGATGAAATTAGCATAAGTTCTATTGCTGCAAAAGCTATAAGTACAGAGATTTGATTATTCCGTGATATCTTTTGCACAATATTAATTATGTCTGGAATTCAAAAATAATGGCCCTGCTGTATAATCATAGATTATTTATTATTTTTTTGTAATTGATGAGACTTTGAAAATTAAATAAGATGCAATTATCGTCAGCAAAAAAATTTAATTTTTGAATACCCATTCGTTTGAAACCGGTCCCATATTGATGAGATCTATGTTCTATGTAATCTTCAACGAATTTATCTTGGGGCAATTTTACTACTAGATTATTTCCTGACACAATTTTTTTCTTTAACAAAAATAAGTCTACGTTCAGATAGCTGTGTCATATACAGCGCGCCGGTGCGCGAATTATCTGTTGGCATGACATGGCGAGGGTCACAAGCTGTTGGCTAAAGCGCGACCACAGGCGATCTGAATGTAATAATAATAAAAATAATATTATATAATCTAATCTAATCTTTTGAATTCCTTATTTGACATATTCAAGCTATTGGTTAATCTCAAGCGGTCGCGCTACCATCTGAACTTAGCCTTAAAAACGTCAGTCTTGTTTTTGCAGTTTGTTTATTAACCTCTGCGCTGGATGTTCCACGTGTAAATCCCGAGACGTATCATTACACCGTGTAAATGGCGCATTTTATCGCAACCTACTATCAGGTAACACAGTTAGGAACAGTAAGATAACTGTATAACTTCTGTCTCGATATTGAAACTGCAGTATTGAGACTGAAATGAAAAAAACGAGAGTTATCTGCGATGTCAATGTCTATGCACAAGTACTCAGATTGTTACAAGGATCGTGCTCGAAAAAAGGAAGCCCTCCTTTAGGGGTTTCTGTCTGTTATTCCCCATGGAGGGTCGGATAGGGTTTGAAAAGGCGTCAAACTTAGCGATAAGTACGCGTGACCTTATATTTAAATATTATTGACGTTTCCAAGCCTTCTTCCAGCCTTCTTTCCAGCCTTCTTTGTGAATTCTATGGAAATAACGTTTTTGAATTTGACCAAGACCCAAGTCGCATCGTATGCGACCGTTACTCTGTTACGTGTAGGTGGAATGTCTCATGTGTCAGTATTTTCACCGGCAACCACACCTTTCAAACCGGAACATATTAACGCGAATGCGTTACTGCTTGGAGGCAGAAATGGGCATGGTGGCAGTACTTCCCTGGATGAACTTGGCGAGAGTTTTACTGCTCTTAAAACGTATCCGCAGGATTTCCAAACACATCGATATTTATTTGACTGGCCTCACAGCTCAGTTAGTAGTAACCCTGCCTTCTGCGCTGTAGGTCGTGAGTTCAATCCCCACTCAGGACAAACATTTCTGTGACTTTTTTAACATTAATTTTGTTCTGTGTCTGGGTGTTAATATGTATTATATGTATGTATTTACAAAAGAAAAGTATTATATCGGTTGTCTGGTTCCCATGGTACAAGCTATGCTTAGCTTACTTTGGGGCTAGGATGGCGCTGTGTGAAATGTCCACCAATATTTATTTAATATTTATTTGTGTCGGGTTCAATCATACTGTGACTATGACGGTAACAAACGTCAGTAGGAACAAAAAGTTCTACGCAATGACAATTATATCAACGCTTCAAACAACATCACAACATGAGTTGACGTCTTGATTATGTTGACTGCGGTCAAAGTTTTCAAAATGTCGTCATTATCATGATCGTCTTTAGTTTTTCATGCAATTATATCCTATGGTATTTTCCCTATCGTGATATTATTGTGTTATATTCATTACTATATTGCAGGGACAAAATGAGATGTGAAAAGGCAATCGAGCGCAATTACTATCTGATAGTACGAATTTTATAGAAAGATTTTGTTTAAGATCGTATATAAACTTACTGAAACAATTAAGAAAGACTATCAGATTTAACTGTGATATTTTTCCTTAATTTTTTCCTTTATTCATTCAATGGCGGCTTCCTAGTTAAGATGATAGTAAACTTGCCTACTTCGCGAAATCTTCTGGATTCAGTTAGAAGTTAGAGAAATTAGATATATCGAAAAACATTTGTTCAGACTAAAAATGTTATTTGTACGGAACTTTGAGTGGTATATAACTGATGGCATAAGGAGTAAGATAAGCTACTTTTGTGAAGGTTCATCCGCAAACTGAATCCAACGCGGGCGAAGCAGGGGGCACAGCTAGTCATCGATATAACTTTAACAGCAAATACTTTTGTTACAGATCGTATTATTCCTCGTAGAAGAACGCAATGTGGTTTAGTATCCTAGTTTACCTGGTGTACTACTGCGTCTATACTATCCTGCTAGCCATAGCTGGCCTATGGTGCTTTGAGGAGTGTACTCTCACTGAAGAAGAAGAGTATGAGTTCTACCAGCAACGGCCCGTGCTGTATTGAACCTTCGCTGGATCAACTGTAAGTCCATATTCTTTCATTATCTTGTGCCTTAGTAGGTTTTACCAGAACCACCTTTTCAGCTTTTTTCAGGCGATAGAACTTGTGCCAAGTTGAAAGAAAGAAAGAAAGAAAATTCATTTATTCAGTACAAGACACAGTTCTTAGTACTACGAGCATGCGTTAGTGCTTGGCGTCAGAAATTGGTGTGGTAACAGTATTTTTCCAGACAAACTTGGCGTAATTTCTACTGCCTGAAAAGTGTTTAACGTTTATCGCAAGAAAGTGGAAATTCGTGAATCATTTTCTCAAGATGACAAAAAATGAACTATTTAATCTTTTACGCGAATATTCTCATTTTCATCATAACACCATAAATAAATTGCCTGAAACACAGTTTTCTTATTTGGTACCCAAAATTGTACCTAATAATCAAGGCGCTGTCATTTCGTGTGTTCTAAGTCTTGGTGAAACACATGTTTTATTTGTATGGTAATATAACTGAATTAAAGACCAAGAGGTACTAAACTCAAGTTTTGTATGAAGTACGAAGGTTAATCGCTTGCCACAATTCCATAACAATGCAGAAAATATACATTATGCTCGTTTATTTGTTTTGAGACAATAATTTTTTGTAGTGACTAATATATTTAATATTTGATGGAACGTTTAGAATTTTACTTTTGCTTATCTGCAGAGCTAACCATATGTAAAGAGTTTGAAAATACCTGCGTAATAATTTACAGCAATTTTAAAGGGTGTGGTTTCTGAGGATTTCAGTCACATGAGACTTTCATGCCTTCATTTCTAGGGTTGACGGTGCAATGCGATGTAATTTGATTATCCCTTACTTATGTAGGGGAACATTTTATACAAGCTACTGATGTTCCGTTTCGTTCTGTAAATTCACCTACAAATAGGTTTTCTTGTAATATTAGCACTTAGCTAGAAAGTGACTAATGAGATTTATTGAAAGAAAGAAAAAGAGACAATGATAAAGCATTTATTATTATTATTGTATTTTTTACCAATTTTTTTTTATCCAAATGTTTTGGTATGACCTCATTTTGTCATTCAAAAGATTTCAACGCGCCCAGTTTGCCTTTTTTGTCTTAGGACAGACGAAGTTAGCTTCATACTTGGATGCTGGCTCGATGGCTGTGAACCATTTCAGACGTTGGTCGCGGTTGTCAGTCAACCAGTGTGATGAAGAACGGTATGATTGATAGGATAACATAATCAAAGTCAAAGTCAAAAACTTTATTTCCATAGAATTCATAAAGAAATGACTTTGAAAACGTCAAAAATATTCAAAACATAAGGTCACGCGTACTTATCGCTAAGTTTGACGCCTGTTGACCCTATCCGATCCTCCATGGGGAAGAACAAACAAGAAACCTCTAATTCTAATCCTAATCCCCAGCCTTAGTTTAGCTGGATTATTAGAACATTCGTCATTATCAATTATAATCGTAAACATTATGTAATGAATCAGTTTCATTGTTGTTCCATTGTGCAACGCAACGGATGTTATAGAACATAATATGTGGGTAATTATTTATTATTACTTGTACTTTGTACAAAATAACTGGGACGATCTGAAGGTCCCAGTGCTGAAAACGGATATCGATTTCGTTGTATCATTATTTTGTCGATTTCAATTAATTTAGCTCTCACTGCACATGCAGTCGGGTAGAGTCACCAGCCACCACACCTATTTATGTCGTCAAACACATGTAAGTTTTTTGATGCAGTTTCGGAACGAGCCGACGGCCCACCTGGTGTTAAGCGGTAAACTCGGCTCATAATAACCGATGCCACTCCGGTCCTCCCTACTAGGTACGACAAAACCCAAGTCGCATCGTATGCGCTCGTAACCCTGAGACGTTTAGGTGGAATGTCTCATGTGTCTGTAATTTCACCGGCAACCACACCTTTCAAACCGGAACATAGTGCCGCAAATGCGTTACTGTTTGGCAGCAGAAATGGTGGCAGTACTTCTCCGGACGAACTTGGCGAAAATTCTACTGCTCTTAAATTTTTACGAAATTATACTGTCTGAAATGGGTTGTTAGTTGAGTTTTGAATACATCACTTAAAGACTGTGACGATTGCATAGAGAGCGGTCAATCGTCTAGAAATGGCCTTGCCATAAATATTGTCGAGTTAGTAAATATTGACATTTAATTAAATGGTGTGATAAACACTTCATATAGACTTTATTATAAATAAATCTTCACAAATGAAATCTGGATCGAATTCGAATTTAAATACTGATGGTAATATTAATAATAATAATATTTTTTTTCTTGTAACACATGCAAAGGTGAATATTTAATGTATCTAGTTGTTGTCAGAAATGCTTATGCAATATTTACATAACCACGGACACAAGGTCACTACCATCCCCGCCTAATTCCCGTTTAGGAGTTGCCAGTTCTAGTAGTGTTCAGTGTTCAAGAGTTGAACTAACTTCAGTGCCGTGATTGTTGCGTGGCGATTCATAAAAATTTAATATAATTTTAATTTACTCGTATAGTAAAGAAATTTTTACGAATGAATTATTTTATTTAAATATTTAAATTTATTTTTAATCGAATGTATTAAAATGGAGAATTTTATTACTGTGGTGAATGTGTGAACTCTACTGATTTGTGATCGTAAGTTAGTGAGAGAGTTTCATTCGCTGGACGAAAATAATTTGATGTTGATGCGGTATGTATACAACTTTTTTATTTTATATGTTACATTAAATGGAGCCTTTCAATTTGATAAAATAAAAAAAAACAATAACTTAAAAAATATTTACTTACTATTTACTACTTATATTTCACTTACTTATCGTAAGTTCTTTTTAATAAGTAAATTATTTTATTTTTAATTCACCTTTAATATTTTATAAAATGAAACAAAACTTTACAAAACATTTACTTATTATTTTTCACTTTTTGTTACTTATTTTTGATTATTACAAAAAAGTGTGTCGCTGTGAATAAAAATTTTTGTTTTATATTTACATATTCCCAAAATAAGAAGAAATAGATCGAACATATATTTCGATGACGGATAAAATTGCAACTTATGCTTCGTGACCTTAAGGCGAGATTAATTTACATGACCTTAATATTACACTTGACAGAACTTCCTGGAGCTAGGTAATCCGCAATGATTACACTTGATTATTATATATAACACGTGTTTTCTGATTAAGATCTAACTCATTACCTATATGATCCTGACGCTCCGATAGATTACTGTATAAACAACGATAAAACTGTCTGACAACATCGATTGCTTTCAGTCTACGTGTGTCGTTGTTAGACAATCGACCGATTTGTAGCACTTGAAACATGAGACACTATACAAAGTCAAAGTCAAAAGCTTAATTTCCATACAATTCATACAGAAATGGCTGGAAACATCAATAATATTTAACAGGTCATGCGTACGTATCTAAGTTTCTTCCTCCTTTTTTCTTTACATATTTATACGTTTATAAACAAACTAAAGTTTCAAAGTCATCTAAATTATCAGTAAAGCTGCAAGCTAGGATAATAAATATATATATACATATAAACAAATATACTAACAATAGACGATTTTTTCCTGGTAAGGATAGGGTAAGCCTAGATGGGACATTTGTAATTTGAGGGGTACACGGTTACTGTGGGGATTCTTCTGTTTATCTAGCTAACAACACATATAACGCAATAAAGACATAACAGACTAGGTTTGAAACGTATCTATTTTAATGCTGTCAATTTATTAATTATGATAACCAATAAATCAAGAAACTGTTGCAATATCAATTATAAATCAATTTTCTATTCCATCATTTAAATTGGACAGTGGGCCCTGTACAAATTCATCCGTTGCAAAACTTTTTATAATTAATAAATTAAAAATGTCAAGTATGGCCATGTATAGTATTGCGACAATAATAACATCTAAATAAAATTGTTAGTATTTATTTGAACAAAATGACATAAAAACGAACAATTTAAAAATTCCTGCATATAATTTAGCTGAAAATTCTTGTCAAAAATGCATATTATTATCAAATGAGCGCAGTGAACGAACACCAATGTCGGGTTGACAATTATCTTGAGAAATGTCAAATGGAACACACATATTCCAGTCATATTTCATTATTTTCGTAAACTATTGTATTGAGGAAGTTGTTATGTTAATTTATGTTCACAAAAACTCAACACAGGTCAAATTTTGGCATCAGTACTTTGACCTGCCACATGTCTCCTAATATAAATACATGAATTATATATACAAGCAATTCAATTACTGGCAAGGTCAAGTTCAAGTATGATAATTATTCACACTAATATTATGAAGGCGAAAGTTTGTATATGTTGTTACTTCTTCACGCTCAAACGGCTGAAATTTGGTAACAGGATAGCTATATCCTGGATTAACACATAGGCTATTTTTCATCCCGGATATAAATAAATCTATATTCGTTGAATTATCGCCAAGATTAATATTATGACATAGTATCAAATAAAAGGTAACAATGATACTAAGCTTTAATATATATATTTTTATTTAATACTTTGTAGCACACAGAAAAACCATGTACAATAGGAGGACTTAATGCTAAAGCATTTTCTACCAGTCAACATTATATGTACATATATGTGACATAGACATAAACATAGATATAGATATATAGTTCCTTGTAACGAGCTGTACTTGCTCTAAGAATGGGCTAGCATGGATAAGTGATAAGTTCATGATGGATGTACAGTACATGTACCAATGTTCAGATTATGTTGACAATTTTTGAATTATTTAAAAAATCTGCATCATGCTTTTTCAATCCTCGAAACGAGTTGCAAAGTTCTCAGTGTTAATTTATCGCATACCATGTGGCTGTAATTCAGTTGTACAGAAAAATTGTGCAGTAATAAAAGAATAAATAAAAAAAGAAGATTTTTTTCTTAATTCACATAATGTATGATACTGAATGATTCCTTTTTTTTATGCGATCTCTGAATGCCTCTTCTAACCCTTACGAGATTCCCCAAGATTCTTTTTTTCATCGAACAGTGGTACAAGACATCAGCTTGATGACCTGACGGCAGCTGAAGGCCGGGTACCATTTATTTTGCTCTAGATGTTCAATTCCGCAATATCACCTTATCAAGAAACTGGCATATCCAAAAGTTCAAACATGTGAAATTTTCCAATAAGAGGTCCGGTGTCACAGAAACATTACATTAACTTTCTGCCAAATCACAAGAAATTTGTGAAAATATAAAAATGAAACATTAGAAAATACTGACAGGAGATTAATATTTTTAACATTATTCCAATTTAAATATTGCCATTCTAGTTTGTTATAAAATATATATAAATTAACTACTTGTTCGATGTCTAGCCACGAATATTTTAGATTAAAATATTGTACTTGTTACTTGACTGACCTCACACCTCACCCTGCCTTCTGCGCTGTAGGTCGTGGGTTCGATTCCCACCCAGGACAAATAATTGTATGACGAACATAAATGTTTGTGCTGTGTCTGGGTGTCAATATTGTATTTACAAAAAGTATTGCATCAGTTTTCTGGTTCCCATGATACAAGCTTTTTCTTTCTTTCCTCTAATAGTTATTACCTTTCACACAAGCCATCCATCTCCTCCTTGGCCTACTCTTATATCCATCCACGCGCAAACTCTTTCTCTTTTCGTAACATGGCGTGTGGAGCACCAAGGACTCGAAAATACTCCTCGGCACATTTGAAAGGCTCCCGTTCGTACTTATAAAACCTGATAGCGAATTATGGCACTGGGTATAACCGCGCGGCTCTTGTGCAATGCAACGTACTGCACGCAGTCACGCAAGAGTCAGGATGTTGCGGCGAGGCCGAGCGAAACCGCCGCGCCGCCGGTTCCGCGCATCCGAAACGTGGACGGCCGATTGGATCTTGTACGAAAAGGGAAATTTGAATTTTGAAATCTCGGACTGATAATAGGATAATTTCTTCCAGGATTATAATTGAGTAAATATTGATGAATACACGGCGCTATTTAGCCCATAAATTTGTACTATGGGAAATAGATATGGAATACTTTTGTATGTACATAATTTATATATTATGATTTAGTATATTGGTGGACATTTCACACAGCACCATCTAGCCCCAAAGTATGCTAAGCACAGCTTGTATGTCATGGGAACCAGACACTGATATTTTATTTTATTGTTTTACATACATATAATATATGACATCCAGACAGAACAAATATCTATGTTCGTCACAAAAATGTTTGTCCTGGGTGGGAATCGAACCCACGACCTACAGCGCAGAAGGCAGCGTAGTAGTCCAACTGAGCTATGAGGCCAGTCAAAAGATCATTGATTAATAATGTGCTCACAGTTTCGCAGAGTTTCATGTAAAACAGTTTCGCACTCACATTTTGAACAGCCATTCCACCCATAATTTAGTGCTATTTGATGGCAAGATATACTCTCAAATAAGCTTTAAGGTGCATTGTTAATTAATATGTTGTAATGGAATGATTAACAGAGTATGCCGCATTGCAACGGAGTGTATAACTAAGTTTCCACAATAATTACATCTAAATTAGGTAAGTTATTCCTGAAAAGTTTTGTTTTTCTTTGACATGAGTAAAAACTTTTACCGGCATAGAATAGAAATGATTACTTTTTTCCTTTAAATGATTTAATTACAATTTAATGGCGTAACGTTACAGAAGAATAATATCAAAAAGGTGTTTATTGTAATTTTTTAAGTACAACGTACGGCACAAGATCATGGCCTCAAAATCGGTTCGGTAGTTTAGGCGTAAAACTGTTACAAACAGGCATGAGACTCAATTCGATATTTATAATATTACCCACTGGTAGCAAAAATTGGGTCACAACCACACCAATATAAAGTTCAGGATTCCTCGTCCATCCAAATGTCTGTAAGAGATCGCTTTATAGCGATAAGACCGCCCATTGTTTCACTCTGTTGTATATAGCTACTGATCTTTGTTATCTTGATTTGGTGAGCAATAAAGTGTCGTCTATCGATCTATAATATCAGGTCAATTGGGCTCTACAAAAACTTCCTCTTTTTCTACACGCTGTACCACAACAATAAATTCTCAATTTATAAACGGATGGAAAGTGATGAAACACGGCCTTTTGAGCGTACGGTCACTGCCAGGCCTAAGAGCGGTACACGGTCCACGGTCAGTGGGTTACTATCGCAACATGGCTAATGGTGGGTGTTGACTTTTATAATATTTGATAATTGGCTTGGGCAAGGCATAATGGACATGTGGTGTGTGACAAGAAAGATATATTGATCGATCGTGATGACCTTTCCAAGGTACATTTTATCGTAGGTAAAATACGATTGATATTGATACTAAGATATATTTAGGCCCATTAGGAATAAGCCCAAGAAATGCATTTTTTTTGTTGTTTACTCCTAAAGAATCGATTTATGTATCGAATGAGCATTTTCTCCAGCTGATATAGTACTACTAATCGTGCCAATAGCTGTGCTGAAATGATTAAAGTGTACCCCAAATAGGCTCCTTTATTGCTTTATTGCTGATACTCCGTGGTTCCCTTTGCCAATGACAATGGAACACATTAGGTCATTTTATCACTACATATGGGAAGACGCAAAACCCGTGATGTGTCAGTCTGAGACATAAGATTATAGGATAAATGTCATAATTTATAGAAATATTGACCTTTCACCAATTAGTACAAAAAAATGACAACTCAGTCTGAAGTGATAATTATTGCAACTTGAGGGTGGCCGATTTAGATTCTTCAATAAAGCTTGCATTGAAGTGAGTTATTTGGACTAAAATCGCAATATCATGTGGCTTTTTATAACGCTCATCAGGCCAGTAACCCTCAATCTTAAAAGAAAACTACTTCGGTCAACGTAAATACATTTGAGTTCCGGCGGATCTTTCAGAGCCAGCCACGTATATTTTGCGCACCACTATCACCTACGTAGACAGTTAACATTTTGTAAATTGAAATAAAATGCAAGTTCATCATATCAATCACGAAAATTAGCCATTCTCCGTAATTTCACCTTGTGCTATTACGCCCTCTCGATTAAAAGCCTATATTACCGCGAACTCGAGTACATTACTTTAGTCCAAGGATACGCCGCATCGCTCGCGGCATCTTCCAAACTTTACGAGCACGTGGTGAGAACCTTGAAATTCCACAATCATAGATCACTTTCAAACACGGCATTACTCATTATTGCATTACCCGAATCGCATTATAGTGTTATTGTTGCGCAAGTAATGATGCAAGCCGGCCTTGCGGTTTGGTGGACGGTCACTGTCACTGCACACGTAAATTAACACACTGGTGGGTATTTGAAAAAATTGGCATCATTAACATTATTTCTTGTAAGTAGAGCGTCAAGGAAGCTATCTGAGTGAATTGAGGACAAGGAAGGATACATTGATTGAAAATAAAATATTGTAAATAAATATTTGTGGACATTTCAAACAGCGCCATCTAGCTCTAAATTAAGCATAACTATAATAATTATAAGGCGCATGCGATGCGACTTGGTTATCACTTACCACCTATTGGGTCATTTGCTCGTTCCGTAAAACAAACTATTTGAATTAGACAAATACAATGCCAGAGTTTGGATATTATAAAGTCACAAAATTGACTATACCGTATTTTTCTACTTTAAATTACTACCTACCTAAAACGGTGTGTGTTGCAATGGTTTAAATAATCGTAATAGTTAATTCAACTTCCCGACACACCCTGGCTTGATAATTAAGTCCTTATTAATAAATCACATATTTAAATACAAAATATTTATATTCATCCTCTATTCACCCATTTTTTATGAATTTACAAAAAAAGTTGTCTGGTTCCCATGATACAAGCTATGCTTAGCTTACTTTGGTGCTAGATGGCGCTGTGTGAAATATGCACCAATATTATTATTATTAATATTATTTGTGTGTTCAAGTTCATATTCAAGTTTTAATATTATTATCATTAATATTATTATTATTATTATTTGTGTATTCAAGTTTGTATTGTATTCAGTTTGTATTCAACTCAGAAACGTTAACCCGGTCAGTTCATCTTGCAAAGTGGTACTAACCCTCATTGCGTAGCACTATCTTTCGTCTCTATCTAACGAGACTTGTGTGAAACGGACGGCTAAACAATGCATTTCTGACCCAAATGCTAATTAGATCGTCCTAGCAATCTTTTGGATAACACTTAACATCTTTGGTTCATATCGACTCATGACTCAAGACATTTTAAAAACTAAGAATACTTATTAAAAGAAAAAAAGAGGATTCATTAAGCGAACTACAGACCCAAAGCATCTCATGTGCTTTTAACACTCAGACGTGAAGGTGTAATGTCTCAAGTGATTGTAATTTCACCGGTCACCACACTTTTAAAACCAGACAACAGTTACACGTATGCAATACTGATACGGAAGTCTTGGTGGCAATACTTCTCGGGACGAACATTGCAATAGTTCTAAGAAGACTCTTTTGAGAAGATAGCATCAGAATATTCCAAATTATATATTTGCAATGCGCTGCGTTGTTATACCTTTTATGGTTGGGTTATTTCGGACTCTATATAGCCTCTTCTTGAAATTACATCTGTTTAAATACTTATTAATATTTTCTTAAGCTATACATATATTACCTACCTGTGAAATGACTAAAATATATTGTATGTAACATTATGCAAATTCCAGATAGTCTAGAGGTCAGTTTTAATCACAATGCAGATGCTGCGTTTATTGCATCATGAAAATTATCACAAAATGCATATTATATTTGGTCTACTTTCAAAAGTTTCTTCATAGAGGTTTTCATATATTTTTTAAATTTGGTGGACATTTCGTTTTTGTAAATACGTGTATGTATATATAATATTATGCATTAAAACTTTGCATCGGATAAATTATACGCTTAACATCAAATTGACTATCTATTGACTTATCTTCCCGTCACTTTTTTTTATTTGATACAGTTATGGAATGTGCCGATGGCCCACCTGGTGTTAATAACCTCGGCCCACAACCGATGTGATTGGGTCCTCTCCTACTAGGTACGACAAGACCCAAGTCTCATCGATGTGCCCGTAACTGTGAGACGTGTATGGAATGTCGCATGTGCCTGTAATTTCACCGGCAACCACACCTTTCAAACCGGAACGCAGTAACGCGAATGTGTTGCTGCTTGGCGGCAGAAATGGGCATGGTGCTTCCCCGGGCGACCTTGGCGAGAGTTCTACTGCTCTTAAACGCTTAATCATGAAATAAATAATTATACAGAATTGATCACCAAGCTCCAAGTTGTTGCTGAAAATTAAACTTGGTATCTCATTGTAGAACAGATCACGTGCTAGCCCCATCCAATTCATTTGAATATGCAAATCGGCGTGCGCATAAACGTGTACATATAATGTTGCAATTGCAACTACTGTGTGCTAAAATCTCGACTTGATGAAGTATGAAGCATATGCATTGGATTAACGAAATATTTAATACTAGCTTCTAGCCGTGGCTTCGCTACTAGGCTAATAAATAGCTTTTGGGTCAATGCAGGTCATCTACCTATGTTAATAAGCTACTGCTTATCGTTAAAAAAAGAATTTGCATTTGTAATATTATTGCGATTTCACTGATATCCCACGTTATACCGCGTTCTCAAGACGGGTGGTTTAAAACATCGTAAGAAAAATGTCATGTCCTAGAACCAAACATTTAAAGACGTGTCAAGTTCACGAAAGGAACCTTTGAGCACTTTATTCCTTTCACCGCACTGGTTCGAGAGAGCTACACGGTTAGTACTAACATTCCACCATACCTACCTACGCTATTAGAGTAAAAGTTTACGTAAAATCTCATGACAACGAACTATGATACCTGGGTCACAGGTGGTATCGACTCAAAGTCACAGCACACAAACAATCAAGAGACAAAAGAAACTTTATATTCTTACACTTGATTATTTTTTTCTGACTTTCAATAGTCAGTCAATAGAAATAAACAATCGAGAATAATCAATCAAGAATTTCTTATAATTAATTTTACCTTTTTTCTTGCTACTTACCTTTTTTTAACTTTATACATCGATTCATAACCAAAATATTTGTCTTTCTGATGGCTTCTTAAGGAAATTTATTAACCATTGTAAATTCATTTGGTTACTATTACGATTGCTTGTTGAAATTAAATTTGCTACACTTACCATACTTCACTAGTTCGTATGATAGGATGAAACGTGCAATTTTTCCCAAACAATAATCTATTGGTACAGTTACTTTTGTTGCGTTTGAATCTGTAAACTTTGAGGTCAATGCCGGTGTTACAGACGCCGAAATCTCATTACGAATGTTACGCAACATAAGTTTTAAACTGCAGTATTTGATTGCTTGGGTATGCGGCCTCGGAATATATTATTTTGCTTGATTCACGTGCATCTCTCAGCAGAGCTGCTACTCCGTGCGTCCGTTTGCAATCTACTCATATAGGCAAACACAATAGTTTCTCTACTTTTTTTAGCGATAGGTAAGCATTTGACCACAATCTCACCTAATGTTAAGTGGCCATGTGGTCTACGATGAAGCATGCTTGCCTAGAAGGAACCTATTCACTCTCCTCTTGAAGACTTCCATATTGTAGGTTTCAGGAAATGATTTTGTTCTGAAAATATTCGTCTTCTAAAGAGCACTCACAATGGATTACCCTTGCGGTACGCCTCTACATTATACTAGCATACAAAATGTACGTGGTGCATCGCAGATGTGGTGTGTTCGGGAGAGACAGTAGCACGAGTAGTCGTTGTAACGTATAACGAAAATAACGCCGCCCGCCCCCGTTCCATGTTACACTCACAGGTTCAGAGATCTGTATTTCTTTTTGTGATTTTTGTGAACGAACTGACGGCCCACCTGATGTTAAGTGGTAACGCCGCCCATAGACAACAGCATTCCGACTCAAGTCCTCTCCACCAAAGTACGGGATGACTCAAGTCGCATTGCGTTGCGTCTATCACCCCGAGACGGGGATGTTACGTCTCATGCGCTTGCAATTTCACCGGCACTCACTCCCTTCCACCGGAACACAGCAATACTTGTGCATCACTGCTTGGCGGCAGATTACCAGGTGTGGTGGCAGTACTTTTCCGGGTGAACTTAGCACAAGTTCTACTGCTGCTTTGGGTTGCTCCTTTCGCACCACCCGGAGGCACGTGTAGGGATTCAAAAGGTTATCACCTACGGACGCGATCAACGTGGGCCCCCCTCATATATCATGATATTTCTAGTGCAGCGTTCGTTTTTGTTGTTGTTGGAGCCCTAATATGCTCTGTTGGTACAAAGGGCCGTCGTGAGATTTCGCCACTTTACCCAATCCACCGTTTCTACCTTTCGTTACACGTGATTCTTGTAGGTGCGGACCCAAGTAGTGACGATGGTATCAGTGTATAACCACTTTAATAAACCTCTGTTAATTAAAAGTGAGACCAACTAGTTGATATAAGTGAACGACCTTCAAGTATCGAAATTTGTTCTGGCTTGTTGAGAAAGCATTGTATCAAGTATAATGTGTATAAAGATACCTAGACGAAAGGTCATCATTACTTACCTTAATATTGCACAATTCAGTTGTGTAGTTGTCTAGCTGGTTTTATTCCCGCATCTTACTCAACTCCAAAACATAGAAGACTACACAAATTATGTAAAGTGTAAAATAGTGTAAATGTTAGATGTGTCAGTTTGGTTTTGTTTAGATATAATGTTCATCACAAGTTGAATTTTCTGTATAAAAAATAGTCTCGGTGCAAAGCCGGCAGAATATACTCAAATATTATATTAAAGCAGGATAAAGAAAAGTATACGAAAACAAAATTCAATATTATTGCGCCCGCGCACGCTCACTTCGTCTCTATCCACCACACGCATTACCGAGTAGAGCGACAGAGACAGTTGCGTAATTTAATAAAGACTCGTATTATAAATAAATGAAATAATTTGTTTAAGTAACTTTAATTTTGGAAATGATAATCCTCATATTTTAATTACGCCTCGCCTAGGCCAGGGGCAAAGTTTTTCGTATGTAATGACGAAACTTTAATTATAAAATAACTTAAACTTACACATCAAACCCAAAGATTCTTATTGACGTGAAGGTCAGCTTTCCTAACTATTAGGAAATGGTCAACATGTCAATATCTAGTAGGTCAAAGTCACCATTATTACGAACACATGAAAAACAGCGTTAATAACATTGTTTGTTCTCTTTCGTAATATTTATCTTTTATAGTGGCAATGAAATGTGGACGTGTGTGTAGTAAAAATTTAGAGCTTTGAGTTCAATTGAAGGTTTTGTATGCTATGACCTTTAGACGACGTCGGTTGTGTCCTGGGTTGAGATGCTGCGAAAAACAATCCCATTTTTCTCACACAATGATTTTTATTCATATATTTTGCAGGTAAGTCCAGCGCTACTTCTAATGGGTATTTAAGTAAGGACCTTTAAATGGCCAACTTATTACTATTCAATCATTGAATTTGCATCTTTGTGACGATTGTTTCTCTAAAATATAAAAAAAAATGGTCACTGGCTTTGTCAAACCAGAGCAATAAAAGTATGAAATTGAGCTCAAAGAAGCTCTTAACCAGCACTAGATATGTCTGGCATATAAATTTTCAAGTTAAAACTCTTTGGTGCACATATGAATTTGACCAGTTTTTTCACCTTTGACTGTACCTCGGAATCACCACACGCTTTCAATTTGTCTGAAAAGATTCTGACGAAAACTAGATAAATATTTGGATTATAATATTTAGTTTCACTGTAGTTTGTAGGTCTAAAGGCCTACAGCTAAACTATAGCTGTAGAAGCTTTTTACATCCAGCAATATTCCATTTCACCAATTTAGGGTTTGAAAAAGTTAACCGGAAGTAATATTGCTTTTTCCATTTAATTTACGGAAATGGTCAATCAACAATAGAAATAAATTTACTGACATAACAGCAATGACTGTGAAAATATGTAGCTCAAGTTCACAACAAAATAGTGAAAGTGTCTAATAGCGCCATCTGTGAGAGCTTTGTCCAACCAATGGTTAATTGCGCCACACGATTTAAGAATGCAGAGATGTATAATCTCGATATGTATCATAAATTTTTTGTACCCAATTCCTTATATAATTATTTCTCAGAACATTTTTATAAAAAACATGATTCATGTTGATTGAATAATTCTTATCTTCTGAAAACACCAGTTTTGTTTAATAAAAATTGAATTTCGTTCATTCATCATTTTGCGTCGTACAAAAAAACAGATTTAAATATTTGTTACATTACCTAAATAGATTCTATATTTCCTAGTCTTGGAGTCCAGAACCAAAAGTACACATACGTATTATTATTTTTAGTTCGATATAAATATAATAAATACAAATAAATTATACAATCGTAAGACCAAGAGGTCATTCACCCAACCTATCTGCTCTGCCCAGAAATCAAAGTGCCATCGACTAGTATAGTAAAACCATTAATTTGTTAATTATCATAATGATTAAGAATCTTACCTAACCTAATTATAAGTGCCAGAGGCCATATTTCCTATCCAATTTAAGACATAACGCCACATAAAAAGCATTGATAAATCAATAATTAACTACTTTATGTGATAAAATAACAGAACGAGTGGTGGCCTATGGCCTATGTTAAGTTGTAACCTCTGCCGATAACAAGCAAGACGACTTCTGTATCCTACTCAAGTCGCATCGTATGCACCCGTATCTCTGAGACAAAGGTGGAATGTCTCAAGTGGCTGTAATTTCACCGGCAAACAAACCTTTTAAACCGAAATACATCTCTAATGCATCACTACTTGGCAGCAGAAATGGGTATGGTGGCAGTACTTACCCGGACGAAAATGGTATAAATTCTAATGCTACTTGTTATTCTTTTTTATTTATACGCTATATTTATATATGGCAGGGAATATATAGGTAAGTGGTCAATAATAAAAGTCGATATTATTCGGTACAATAAGCACTTGTTTAATAAATAATAATCCTGTTCATCTGACAAATAATAAATCAAAATTCGATACAGAATAATTTATCAATTACGCTTATTGCTGTTAGCAGCACGAGTCTATTAAAATACTCGCAGTATATCTTATTTCAAATAACATCGTCCATTCTAGTAATTGTAGCAAACGAACGCTGCGAAGGCCGATGGAAGGTCCGAAGACATATTGCGGAACCGCTATCCCGTGTGCGCTGAACGCCTTTCAAGTGTATTTTCCTTGAGTAAATAATGGTAAATATTTTCTGAGTAATTCTGATACAAAATTAAAATTGGATTTAACAGAATAAAAATTTAAGGTTTATAAAAATGTCGGGTATGAAGTGTTTTTTTATTAATATACTGTCTGGCGTCTAGTAGATATGTTAACTTAATTTTACTTAATTTGTGTAGCCCACTGCTGGACAAATTTCTCCCCCAAGTCCTTTCAGTCCTGGTATTTAGTTTATGTTACTTTAATCCGTCCGTCACTCAAATGTTTGTCCTGGGTTGGAATTGAACCCACGACCTACACAGAAGGCAGGGTTACTACTGCAGTATTTTTGTTATTTTTAATTTTTATGTGAATAATTTTCTGACTGAGCTACATTAAAAAGCAAGCCAAGTCAACATGATTTTCAGCGATATCCTCTGCCCATAACATAACCAATACGTCTTGGAGTCCTCCTATACTTAAGTATGGATAGATCGCGTTGCATTGTATTGCGCCCGTAACTTTTAGAAGGAGAAATGTTTCACGTGACTGTAATTTCACCAGCGACCACACCTTTTAAACCGGAACAGTAAACGTATGCATTACGGCTTAGCGGAAGAAATAGCTGTGGTGGCAGTACTTTCTCATCCAAATATTGCACAAGTTCTAAGCATGAAAAACTATTGATTTATTTCAGTGAGTAATAAGAATTAAAATATGTATTCTTATAGTAACCAGTTAAGTCTATTATCGAGTGGGTGAATAGGTTCTCCAGTCCGTAGCGTTTCATGACAAACATAATTAAAAAGTTAATTATCCGTCCGGCTATGACGACTTGCCAATGAACCTGACATGAAAATTATATATATTCATCGGAAAATTTAATACTACATAGTTTTTGCTACTCAGTCTGAAACGAAGAATCGACGGGGAAGTCCCATAGACACAAGAAAGATAAGTAATGAAAAAATTTTGAAAAACACGCTACGGGAAAACATCTGCAGTTTCCACTATTTTTGCTGCAATCAATTTTCAACTCTGTTACGTGCGAGGTTATGTTTATAAAGCGTTATGTGTTACTGACTTACGTCCTTGTTGAGTTGAGGGAGAAATAACGCCTACTATTGGCAAAGCGAGCGCGGGCTATTCAATTGAGGCTGAGAGCTGCGCGCGCGCAAGCGCACTTTCGAAGCTCAGTAAGGTATTCGCTTTCATCCGTTAATATAAAGCCATGGTGATTTATTAGTGATTTATTTAATTTATATTTCTTAATCGTGAAACAATGAGGAAGCATTCATTGGATGTTTTGGTATGTTTTTTTAAATTTATTTTTATTGCGGTATTAAATTATTATCATACATTTGAAATGTATGTACAAAAATTACATTACACCTGAAATTGTTTCAAAGAATTTTTAATGCGTTTGGAAATATTAATGCAGCGCAATATTTTTACTTAATAATCTTGGTTCACATATAAATAAATTTACTATACCAATTCATAATAATATTCCATTTATTATAATATTTAATATAATTTTATATTTTTTACTTATTTTTACTTTAACTTAGTTCACATATAAATATATTTCTTATACCAATTCATAATAATATTCCATTTATTATAATATTCAATATAATTTTATATTCCAAAGCCAAAACTATTAAAATTACTACGGTAAACAAAGTTAGGTTATTTTTAAATAGATATTTATTATGAAAAAAATCACTATTAACTAAGATACAAATAGAAAGATTTACATTACCTACCTAATACCGTAATTTATTAAATAATAAAAAAATCCATGGCAGAAAAATCAATGCGTAACCATGTTTAATTAAATTACACAGTACCAACAAAAGAAAGCAATTTGTCCACAGTAAAAGTATTTCAAATTTCTAAGCCGTGACCGCATAAAAAATCACTGGTTACCACCACACCAATGACGTCAAATGTGGCAAAGAAATGAAATAGCAATTACTGTAACTTTTACAATAAATTCTTGTGCATTTTCTATTGAGTTACTCTACCAACTCTAGCTTGGTGCATAGAACTTTTTGGTTATCACATTTCATGTGTATAACTCCGTCGTGTGGCTTTGTTTATATCGTGCGTGGATGAACCAAAAAGTTCATCAGACTTGGTTATTTGCACTTAATATATTAATAACATAAAGAATGTGTATTATTTTCGTCACTTTTGTATTATATTTTCTTTAATATACGGTTGCAGTAATATTTATAACAAATATTATCTACTTGTGATGTTATTATTAATAACTTTTATTCGTGTGACAACTTCTTTAACATTCTTGCAAAAAACCATTGCATATATTTTTTTATGTTTTTTTCATTTCAAATATGTTTATAAAATTATGAAATAAAAATATATTTGTTGCCTTGAGTGCTTGATTTACAATGTTCTCATAAACATATTTCTTTATTTTCAGGTGATACGATAGCGACTCTAGTTATCGTATACTGACTTCAAGTGAAGTGTGATCAAGTGATAGTGTTTGTACTAAGTGTCTTGTGATTAAAAAACACTCACCATGTCGGGGTTCGTGAAAATTGCAATTGACGACTACTATTCCGATAGTAACTGGACAACGATAATCAACAAATATTGGATGCTGGCCGAGAGAGTATCAGGTAATTAATATTTAATTAGTTCTAATTTCTAAGATACTGCTAAAGAAACGACAATGTTAACGTAGGGATAGGCAGGGCCTCAGTGATATTTTCTATTCTTTTGATACATTCTGATGGTTATCGGGGCACAGACAGTACATTTAGATTTGTCTATATTAAAATAAAGATACATTGCAAAGCAGCGCATAGAAACTTGGTTTATCTGATATAGGAATTGTTAAAGTTTCATAACTTTTTGTAATAATCAGTTATTCATTGGCTTCCCAAATAAATGCATTATAAAAATTTTCAGTAGTGGACGACAGGTTTTTATCACGGCCAAAATGTTTAGACGTAAAACTTCTTAAACAGTCCGAGAAAATCGGTCGAATATATATGTGAATTTCATGTAGCATTTGGATATAAACGAAAATTCAAGTACCTAATGCAATAACAAAAAACATGTTTGACTCGTATTTAATATTTGTTAAACTTAGCTTAAAACATTGTTAGTACTACTTTAATTACTATTTATTTCTTAAAGGGAATGATAATAAAATTTAAAGCGTAAGAGTTCACTGGGATAGTTTTACATACATAATAAATAAAATTCGAATACTAGAAAAACAATCGTAGGTTGATGAAAATAATGGAAAGTACGTATACAATTAAAAGTATGACGTCTAAAATCTAGATAATGAATAATTGTAGCCGCGATTAACTCTAAACCATCACCTACGTCAGAGGATAAATTATGTTCTCATCTTTGCAACTAAGCATTACATGAATCTTGACTTACTGCTGTCAACCTCAAAGTTAAATACTTTATTTCCAAGGAATTTCTAAAGAAATTGCATGGAAACAATAGCTGAGAACACGACTAAAGACAATTAACGACTAAAAAATAAATGTATAATTCATCTAAGAAACTAGCAGCTGAGATAAACAAATAATATGTGGAATAATGACTTAAACGGAATTAACCGTAAACTAGATTGGCAATTCTATCCAGAAAAATCACACACGCGACCGAGAACTCATTTCAATTAGATATTTATAATAACTTATACTTACGGTCCAAAAAATTCGTATCTTAAATAAGTTCTGGAGCGTCAAGTAAGAAGCTAAAGAGTCTGGATTTTGACGGTAAAAAAAAACCATTTTATAATCAATTTTAGATCAATAAATAATAAACTACCTTTTATCCGGCCAATAAATGTCTATATACATAATCTGTTAAAATTGCTGCGTGAAAAAAGAGACAAATTTTCTATTTACCATATTATAATAATTATTTATTGCATACATTCATCATGCAAACGGCTAAAATACACCTATCAATGGTCACTGATTCACTCTCTGCAGTGCACGAAAACGGAAATGCAAGAACAGCACCTGAAATTATTCAGTAATTTAAGACGACACGGGCATCGCATTGCATTGTGAGACTTTGCCTCTGGGTGAAGGTGACTGGTTCACTTTAGATGAAGAGGCGGAACAAGTGTTAAATTATATCACTGCAGAGAACATTTTAGATTTACATATAAGTGAAAGTCAAAATCAAAAACTTTATTTCCATTGGATTTATAAAGAAATGGCTTGGAAACGGCTTGGTCACGCGTACTTATCGCTAAATTTGACGCCTGTTCAAACCCTATCCGACCGTCCATGGGGAAGAACAGCCAAAAATGGAGGGATACCTTTTTTTTCGTGAGCACGATCCTTGTAACAATTGAGTACTTAGATCTATTTTAAATTTATGACTACATAATATACTGAAGTAAGATATTACAGGATGTTTTGTGTGTCGTTGAGTAGAGCGACATCAGACCATGGGGATTGATATAGAGCAGTATATATCAGTGACATATAAATTTTATATATCTGTGACTAGATTTTTATTCGATTTGCTTTCGGAATCGCGTTAATGTTTCGATGTGTAGACATTTATTTAACATCGTTTGAGAGTAAGTACACCTCTATGACTATTCCATAAAAGGTGTGCAAAATTTACTTTGTCCGGCAAAAGGGATGTTTATTTTAGACTATTTTCATGTTTCCTGCGTCGCTAAAAGCCGAACAAAACAAGCTTTCTCGCTTTTCACAAGTAGTGTCTACATCGGTTCATAAACTGTGAAAGTCATACGTGACACTGCTCTGTAATTTACATTTGAGATGACTGGAAAGCCTAACATCGTCAAACGTCTGTGGACAATGGCTCCGTAATTATTATTCCGCTTTTGAATGTGTGACAAATTATTCAATATATTATAATATCTAAAATAAATTACTTACGCTTACGAAAATTAATTACACTGAACAAAAAACTAATTGATACTACTGTCAAAGAATTTCACCATGTTCCAGTTACAGCAATAACTAACTTTTTAAATTAATTGATATAGCACAAAAATGTATCATGTCGCGGCGGAAAAACGCGTTTGTTCCAATCATAATACATAGTTTGCAAAATAAATCATTTGGATAAAAAAAAAAACTGCTTTTTGACAGTAAATATTACTCTGTTTGAAATGTCAAAGTCAAAACTTTATTTCCGTAGAATTCATGAAGAAATGGCTTGAAAACGTCAATAATATTCAAACCATAAGTTCACGCGTACTTAACGCTAAGTTTTGACGCCTGTTCAGACCCTATCCGACCCTCCATGTCAAATAACAGTCAAGAAATCCCCATAGGAGGGATAGCTTTTTTTGCAAGCACTATCCTTGTAAAATGAGTACTTGTATCTATGAATGAATGAAGCAAGAATATAAGAAGTAATATATAACATTTTGTTATTATGTCAAAGAATTGGTTAAGTCTCAATTTAATCAAGCTATAATAACCACAATGATTCCGGCATAATGTTAATAAAATAATCTCGTCATTCTGACAATTGATAAAGAGACTCAACTTGAATGCTTCTGAGAATAACTAGACGTGATGAGACATAATCAAATGGATTTTGATATTGAGCTATTCACATTAAATCGTGACTTATTAGTATGCTACGAAATACTGTGATAAATGAATTAATAATTATTATTTCATTTAAAGCTTCTCAGTATACTGGTCAGAGTAAAGAACTTTTTGATGGGAAAAAAACATGCGGTGAGCAAAACAATAATTTGCAATGTTCGTGTTATATTGATACAAATTATCATCAGCTAAATATTAAGGCTTAGTTAAAACTATCCAATCAAGAAAGAAGAAGTTACACATTTTTCGTGTTTAGTTATACTGTGTGTGGGTCAGAAAAAATGAGATAATTTACACCACAGTTCAGTGTAATACCGCTTTAATTTAGACTGCTAATTTGTCATTTTATTCACATAAAGCTTCTGTTACACGAAGCTAGTTTTCAAAGCAAAAGCTGGTTGTGTGGCATGTAAATGCTACTCCCTTTAAATAACCACAACGAAGCGATTTTATTCGCTTTTGGAACTATCTGCGTGTGACCGTAACATATCGATATTAATCGTAATTATTCCATCAAATAACTACCGGGTAATAAATTATAAAGCAATTTTGACAACCTAATTCACCTTTTGATAAAGAGATGTTTTTCTTCAATAAACCACTTTTAAAATGGCGCAGTCTGCGCCAAAACACTTTGCGAAATCACACATTAGTCGGTATTAGTAAACCTAAAATACAGAAGAATAAAATTTAACAATTCAATAAAATAATAATTAATCAATTTAATCTACTTAATTAATTGTAAATTTTTCATGTCTCTTGGAAATTGCCAGGTTTGAGAATAAGTCATTGATATTGATCATTATGACCTGTTTTGATTTAATTATATAGAATTAAACATTTAAATGGAAATAATAATAAATAAATAAATAATGAGTATCGATCCCACGCTATTCAAATCGGTTAAATGTTATATAGTAAAAGGTGATAAAAAGGACTTTCAGTGCCTTAAAATTAAAGGGTTTAATATTAGCTGTTTATTTTATGCGTCACTGAATAAACATAAGTTGCATACTCATAATTAAAAAATAGACGTAGTCACCCCTTAAAATTACTGCCCGTTTAACTTAATACCGTTTTATACAAGAGCAAGATGCTCTCAAGTCAGTTTTTTCAAATGTCAGCCATAAAATTGCGTATTTTTATAGCGTTAATATTGCACAATTACACTTATTAAGAACATGAAAAGAACTCAAGGTCCAAATTTCATTAGTACCTTTATGTTTACATACAATTTACATGTTTTGTGTATGAGTAACATATATATGTTTTAAAGGTATTTTTGTAAACCATCTAAACGTTTAATGTGTATCTATTTTTATTGGTGTAGTGTATATTTTATTCATTATTTTAAATAATTTGATTACTTAATTCATTCAAGCAATATGAAATTTTAGCCTTTGATGCAAATACTCCTCAAAAAAAAGAATAAAACGAGTTATTTCCCGAACGAATAAAGCACATTACCATTGGTTTTACTATTGTACTATTGTACTGTGTGTGTGTTAAATAAAATGTATTCTATTCTATTCTATTCTATTGTAAAAACTGTAGCTCGACTTGAGCACCAGCCATGGCAAACGCAACGGAAAACCGCGAATGCCGTAGCCCGTCCTAGACCTTATTACACTTGCGTGATGAGGTTAACGTCGGCTTATCGTGCGAGTCTTTGATTCTTAACATCAGATGTTGTGTACAACAATTACTCGCAGAAAATGCTGATTTAGACGCGGTATTGTGGCGATACTAAATTTGTGAAGTATATACAACTAAGATTAGTAAAACTAGCTGTTGCCCGCGACTTCGTCCGCGTGGAATTCGGTTTTATCACGCACATTACCCCTCGGAAAAGTAGCCTAAGTTACATCAGCTATCTGCCAGTGAAAGTCCAGCCATTTCGGAGATTAGCTGGAACAAACAGACAGACAGACAAAAATTGGAAAAAATGTTGTTTTGGTATATATACCGTGTATACATCTATATGCGCTTAGTAAAAAGGGTTATTTTAATATTACAAACAGACTTTATTTTTTTGTATAGATTATGTTAAGAATGAATAGTAGTGGATATTTTGCACAACGCAAGCCGATATATTTATGTTGTTCACATCCATGTAAGGTTATAATGTGTGCATTTATTTGGGGAGTCACTGATTAACTGATAAGTACATAAACAACTAAATTTAATTTAATAACTAGATTTTAATTTTGTATACAAATACTTATAATAAATATTACACCCAGACAGATAACACAAATGAATGAGACACGGAATAACTGTGTCATTTCACTAATGTTTTATCCCGGGTGAGAACCAAACTCACGACCCACAGTGCAGAAGGCAGAACTGCGAGTATTACCATTTATAAATAAATAAATAAATAATGGTGGACATTTCACACAGCGTCATCTAGCCCCAAAGTAAGCTAAGCATAGCTTGTATCATGGGAACCAGACAACTAATATAATGCTTATATACTTTTCTTTTGTAAATACATACATATAATACATATTAACACCCAGACACAGAACAAACATCAATGTTACAAATGTCACATAAATGTTTGGTCTGAGTGGGGATCGAACCCACGACCTACAGCGCAGAAGGTAGGGTTACTAACCAACTGAGCTATGAGGCCAGTCAATTATGAGTTGTGAGGGCAGTCATTATTATTTTAATATATTTTTTATTGGATCTAATGTAATTCTTCTGTTTTTTTTCTATTCGTGAAAAAGGGGATCCTATTTATTTTCCTTCCATTTTTATGTAACTTATGTTAATGGTTTACTTTTCCAAAACAGAAAATCTACTCAAAATGTATTCTTCAATATACTCATCGGGCCCTGAGATATGAAGATAATAATATCTCATGTGCATGTAATTTCACCGTACCTACCCCGTAATTTTAAATTTGGAACACCGTAATTCATTTGCAATAAAACTGCATATCGACGATGAAATGCAGTAATTTAGTGTCAGTTTGGACGTACTTAACAGGAGAATTAAAAATACTTACTTCGCGTCATGAAGTATCTCATCACTTTAAAAATAAAAGTAATACATAAGTAGATACGTTATAGGTCATCTCAAATTGACCGAAAATGTACAGAAACACATTTTTTTTTATGTTATGTAGTTACGGAACGAGCCGACCGACGGCCCACCTGGTGGTAAGTGGTAACCTCGGCCCATAACAACTGATGCAACTTGGGTCCTCCCCTACTAGGTACGACAATACCCAAGTCGCATCGTATGCGCCCGTAACTATGAGACGTGTAGGTGGAACTCATGTGACTGTAATTTCACCGGCAACCACACCTTTCAAACCGGAACACAGTAACGCTAACGTGTAACGTGAACAAATTAAACAATAAAGGCGAAAAAACTGTTTTTTTGCAGTTTCACATTGTCACATATCACTAGTAAAGTAAATGTTCAGACCCATTCCCAATGATCAATCATCATGACCTCAAACTATAGCTTTACATCACGGAAAATCCATGTAAAATAAATACATTGTAATAAAAAATAATATATAATTGTTTATTTTTATGTTGAACTTATTCTACTAGGTATCCCATGAAATAGTCTGTAGCAGTAGTAAGTAGTCTTAAAAACTCCATCGAGTTGCTTCGCTAGACTTCTAAATCAGTCTTGTAGCGAAATTAACGCATATGACTGTAACTAAATTATATTTGAACCAAAGATTGAGTTGCAGTCATAACTAAATCATATTTGGTTTGAATGTATGTTAAGTTTGGCCATTTATCAAAGAATTTCACTTCTTAGATTTTTAACATTATGTTTTGTATTCTATTTTCGCTAGATTTGCATGATATCAAATCGTAACAAAGAATGTTATTTTATTCATGGCGGGGTTAGAATACTGTTTTGTTATCGCCTCCGATAGAAAGCACATCCATTCATCTCAGCGGGACAATGATATATCACTTTCTCTGATTTCACGTTGGACCTTCATGGACAGAACGGTAAACTTATAATATTACATATATTATACTATTAACATAATGATTAAAATACTAAGAATAAATATGATTAAGGCTGGGATAGCCGTTCTGAGATAAAGTGAATAAATAAATAAAGATTAGTGGACATTTCACACAGCGCTATCTAGCCCCAAACTAGGCATAGCTTGTATTATTGGAACCAGACAACTGATGGAATATGTTCAAAGTCAAAGTCAAAAACTTTATTTCCATAGAATTCATAAAGAAATGGCTTGGAAACGTCAATAATATTCAAAACATAAGGTCACGCGTACTTACCGATAAGTTTGATGCCTGTTCAAACCCTATCCGACCCTCCATGGGGAAGATTGGGGAAGTTCCGATGTTTTGTTTTGTAAATACGTACAATACTCATTAACATCCAAACACAGATAATACGCTTTTTGTCCTGGGCGGGAATCGAACCCACGTCCTGCAGCGCAGATGGCAGAATTACTACCAATTGAGCTGTAAGGCCAATCCGAATCTTTCATGATAGTGGTTCATTTGGTTATATGTGTCGGGGAAGCTCTAAGTTAAACCTACTTATGTATAAACTGAATAAATAGGCCAAGTCAGTACAAGAGTACCTATGTGCGGAAGTGTGATCCTGTGAAGACTCCAGTAGTGGACAGAATTACCTATGTACGGAAGGACCCAAGTCATAGAGCTTGTTAGTGCAGGCATTAACCTTTAACACCATGGTGGTAACTTAATACTAGATGGGCCACTGCTCGTTTCGTAAATATATCACAAGAAAAAATAACTCGGGACCGTATCTAGATTTTTTTAAACAGTGTCTTCGCCTGTCGTTTTGTGTCTGTTTGTATATGAGAGGTTATACGAATTACAAGCTTTGCACCTCGCAAAGCCTAGCTGTGGCGTTAATAAATAAAACATATCCAAACAAAAATCTACGCCAATGAAATAGCAGTGATGAGAACACAAATGAACAAACTTGAGTGTTGAATTAGCTCCATCCGTATTTCATCATCAGAATTCGCTTTCCTTTAACGGATGATATAATTATGAAAATATGGGACTGATGACGCTTTGCGCGAAACCAATTCTGGCAATACAACGAACTTATTACCTTTTGAAGCAACCATACACCGATTTTCCTGAATCTGTTCGTTCAATTAGCGGTGACCTTTGGAGTACGAAATAAATGTTTTTGACACACGATCCATGACGAATTCACTTAATTGCATTTGGTTGCACAATTATTTTATAATTTGAAACACATAAGAGGTAGCAAACTGTGGGTTGCTTTATCACTGTCCCAAGATTTATTTACTTTGTTGCTGTGATACCACAAAATATGAATAAAAATGACAATAAATATAAGTTCCCATATTGCGACATGATTTTCAGTGTTATTTACATATACAGTTAAAATTTAAGAGATCATTTTGTCTGTATTATTAGGTAGTAGAAATAAAGTCTAATTTATTTTATTTTATATACATCTTTCGTCATCTTCGTCGATTTTAACTTCGGCGAATAGACTCGAAACGGTGTTTTAAGGCCATAGATTAAACATTACTTCTATAAGCAAAGCAGCATATAATGGCCTTCCGCATTCACGCCTCAATCCATCAACTAAATCATATTTTTTCGTAATGCACTTTAATGAAAGTAAAAGGTAACATTTTTCCACTTTCTTTTGATAGTGAATCGTATAGGGCCCGTAATTATACGAACAAAGTGACAGACCGAGCAGACGGAATACTGGCATGACTTTGTTCTTCCTCTATTTAAGTATAACAAGACCTGTGTTGCATCTTACTGCGGCCCCGATATGTGATTTGCGTGCCTGTCAATTCATCGGACCCTCACATTGCTAAGGCAGTAGAACTTGTGCCAAGTTCGTTCGGGGAAGTACTGCCTCCATACCTTGTCCTGTTGCCAAACAGTAATGTATACGCGTTACTGTGTTCCGAAAGTTGTGGTTCCCGGTCTTCTTCTTCTTCGAGTCACCGGTTCTGTCGAACCAGTGTGGTGAAATAATTGTAAGTGCGCCTCAAAGAGGCACCTTTCGTGCACTCGACACATGTCTTCGAATTTTTAGTTCTAGGACATGTCGGTTTCCTCACGATGTTTTCCTTAACCGTTTTGAGAACGTGGTATTGCGCACATAAATCTTTCAATCGAAAAACTCATAGGTGCACGTCGGGATTTGAACCGGCGACCTCCGGATTGAAACTCAGGGGTCAGTACCGCTAGACCACCACTCTCTAAAAAGTGGTTCCCGGTGAAAATACTTCTATGCCTAAACAGGGGGTAAGATTCAATACGTTTCACTTTGAGCTATGGGGTCTTATGTTTTGAATATAGTACACGTTTCCAAGCCATTTCTTTGTGAATTCTATGGAAATAAAGTTTTTGACTGACTTGTTCGTTCCGTAACTTATTCGCATTAAAAACACCTCAGCTGTTATTATAAAGCAAAGCGGGTGCACCAATCACGAAGGCAGTCACCGAATTGTGGCCAAGGGATATGAGTCGTCCTTGGAGCAACAGTGAGTTAGAAGAAAAAAGGTTTATACTCATCAGTCGGTGTTACCAGCTCATTGGGTCATCCTTTGGATATAAAGTGACATAATAGAATCGATTATAAAATTTTCATTTTCGTCGCTTGATCGTATACATTGTTATCGATAGTGTGGTATTGGTAATCGTGACGCAAATCTCAAAGTCGTAGTGTAGGAAACTGTTTGAAAAAACCCAACAATGAATTTCACAGGTCTTCCGTTCGCACGAACATTACTTGAAAATTACTCGCAGTCGATAGTATGACAGAAAAAAGTGATTGTCTAGTGATAAGTGCCTTGTTAGTCGTGGGAATTGAAATAATTGATGCAGTTTTAGCAGTAAAAAATCAATATTGGATCTGTCATACTGCCAAGTAAAAGGAGCGTTAGTGGTGTTAATTTTAGGTTCAAAATTTCATCCCATCGTGCAAGAACACGCTAAGCTCGTAGTCTTAAATATGTTAATTGAATATGATCTGTCAGTCACAGACTTTAGAACCAGTATGGCTTGCATGTTTCTTCAGTCAAATTGAACATACCAAAGTATCTCTACATATTCTGTGACTACATTGCAGTACTGCATTTTACACATCATGTCTCCATTTGATGATGCAAGTTCAATATTGGAAAACACGTGAAGAAATGATAAATTCATCTGATTTCGTTCATTAGTGTTCTAGTTTATACGAGAGTTGATGAAGTTTTGAGTAGATATTAGGAAATAAGGAGAATAATTTCGGTAATGTTTGTTGTATAGAAGACAAATGTTTTCTTTATATATGTTTTTAATGCTTTTTTTTTACTTTTGATCAGCCGTAGTTGTGACAATTCGTTCGCAAATAAATTTTGAGAGTATTCTGGGGCCCGGATATGATTTATACTAAATAAAAATTTGTCGATAGATTCAGCTAGCTACTATTGACGTTATTTTATTCTTGCAAAACTACGTACTGGCAATATTCGAGCAAATTTTTTTTTTTCTGAACTGAACACCAAATTTATTTTTCTAGGTTGTGGGAGTACTACAGTATAATGGTTTCTTTCATTTTATTAAAAATAAATTAATATTAGTGGTCATTTCACACAGCGCCATCTAGCCCCTAAGTAAGCTAAGCACAGCTTGTATCATGGAAACAGACAACTGATATAATACTTTTTTAAATACATACATATAATACATATCAACACCCAGATAATTGATGTAATAAATTTAATTTTTCAGATCCCCGTGTGCAAGGTTGGTTCCTCTTCGACACGCCGCTCCCGACGCTGGCGATGGTGTTGGTCTACCTGGCCATTGTGATGGTAGCCGGCCCCGTTTGGATGCAGAACCGGAAACCCTACAACCTGCAGAACACGCTCGTTTGGTACAATGCCTTCCAGGTCTTCCTGTCCTCCTATATGTTTTATGAGGTGAGATTTAGGTTTTTATCGTAAATCATAGAAGTTTTTTTTTATATCATATTAGTGACAGAACGAGCTGACGGCCCACCTGATGTTAAGTGATAACCGCGGCCCATAGACAAGTGAATGATACATGACATAACTGAAGGTACTTCGCGCTTAAGTGTTTGTGATTAATATTTAAGTAAATTAGTTTTTTTTTATTTACATGGGTAATTGAACTCTTAATACCAATTATGACGTTTAAGTGTGGCTTCTTGCGGTCATTCCAGACAGTTATCAAACCACGTGAGGCTTTTTTATAGGTTTTAACTTTGATAGTATCAAAATGCTTTTGATACGATAACTAGATTGGCTCTTCTTATGACAGATTAGAAGATGAGGCTGGTTTTTTTTAAATTCTATCATACTTCTTTTCAAAGTGAAATCTATAATCCATTGATAAATAAGATAGTCTCTCTCTATGTAACGTCCAATCTATCTCGTTATAGTCAGTGCGTTTACGTCAGCACGTATAATAGCCCCAGTTCCGAGATTGTAATGTACTGAGTGATCTGACTGACGGCGAAAGTATTGACGCATGATGTACCGAACACACTTCCATGCGTCGTTTGTATTCAGATGACCGCAGTTGGGTCATATTTTTTTTTAATTTAAATAACTTTAGCTTAAAAAAACACTGATGCTTCCTACATATATCATAGAACAGTTAATACAAACTGTTCCTAATTCATTAATAGTTAAATTCTCAAAGTGTCGGGCTTAGGCACTGTCGCGTGTCACAAGTATGTTTCTAGCTGAAGCAGCAAAAACCATTAAGGCTCTTGCAGTGGTAGCAATAAGGACCAAGATGGCGGAGCAACTTCACGGTGGTTGCTCCGTACAATCGCCGCGCCTTGACATCCTCTTGCGTCGCGTAATGAAACTGATAGATGGTCAATGTATAATTATTAAGACGGCTCTGTAGTAACCCTGCTTACAAATCAAGGGGTCCCAAGCCTATTTCTCAGGCAGTCTATCTTATGCCAAAATTGTCCTGGGAAGATTTCAAATAAAATTATGGAACAAGCAGATGGGCCCACCTCTATTTATTATATTATATGTTTATATCCTATACATATATTAAAGATCTTTAGGTATTATAATATTATTCTTTTAGGAAATGAATAAACTAATTAGACGCAGGAAATTTCAAACAATAATCATTTATTAAGTTACTACATTTACTTTAGGTATTTGAAATAAATTACAAATTGTAATGATACAATTTTTGTAAAAATGCGGTCAGATTGCTCTCATTCGTTTTCAATTCATGACATTTATATTCTTGAAGATAGACAAAGCAAACTCAAACCAGACGTATTGCAAAAGTGATCTGGCACAATTTCCGAATTGTTTCTCTTACGTAACGTCATCAGATTTGCTGCGTTCAGGAAACTGAAACTGTTATTATGATTTAATTCAGCAGAAACATAACTCAAAAGTTTTACTAATCTTCAGCTCAGCAGCTTACCGTGTAGCTGCATTTTGATCTACTAAGCCACACGTTTGTAATATTTTTTTCATTCTTAACCATTTTTTCCCCAGTGGGCAGGCTTGCAAGGCATTGCATTGAATCCGCCACCATAACGCCTATATAGATGTAACTTATGTGAGTTCTCCTAAAGGATTTGTCCTTTACTCGGCGGCAACTCCGTATCGTCAAATCTCAAACCTGTGGCGTCATACGAAAGCTAGGCGCACTTACCACCTCCAAAAACCTTTGATTGTAAATTTGAGAGTTTCCTACTCTAAAACTGCATGCGGCATATTTTTTTCCTTATTATGATTATTTATTAGCTCATTAAAATAATGATGAACCAATGATTTGACAGAGACGCTTGTCAAAGTATAAAATGGCTAATTGAGTTGAGATCATCCAAATTTAAGAAACCTCTAAGACTGTGGTTAAATATTTGAGATTCGAGAATAAGGAGTAGTAGTAGACTGGCTTCCGCTACCTGCAGCCAGAGAGCTTAGCCTTTGAAGCCATTTATTATGTATAGTAGTACTACATAGTATTTTTTGTTCCCAGCACCTGATGTCTGGATGGTGGGGAGACTACAGCCTGACGTGCCAGCCTGTCGACTACACCGAGAGCGATAAAGCAAGGAGAGTAAGTACTCGTCGCTTTCTCTCTCTGTCTCTCTCAATCTGTCAATCGGATCTCCGTAACAAGTGTTCTGTTTCTTGGTTATTTTTTTCTCACATCACCACCATCAATCAATCAAATTTATTTATTCTATTGAGTTACAATGTACACTTGGAAAAGTCATTATATAATATAAATATATTTCATGTTCAGTGCACGAAAGGAGCCTCTTTGAGGCGCACTTAATATCCTTTCACCACACTGGTTCGAGAGAAACAGTGACTTGAATAGATAGAATATATTTCAAATGTAATATAATATATAAAGTAAATATTCAATGTAATCTAATACAAAAAATGTTACAGGTAAAAAAATGCACAATGCAGTATTATCTTTGTTTTACTGTGAGGTAGCTACCCAGCCTAGGTGTTTTACCTTGACCGTTTAAGCTGACCTTTGCAAAAAGAGAAGAAATCATCTTTCTGACCTTATCTCATACCACTTGAGCTCGGCGTGTATTCATTCATTCTCCACTAAAAGCTGCCTTATCATCCAGTTATCCATCTTTTCTTTGGCCTACCTCTCCTAAATCCATTCACGTCTTTATGTAACATGCTTAAAATATGGCTGTCTAATAGATATTTTATAGGCAATGGATTTTTAACATTAGGCGAGCCATAAACTTTTGCGTTATTTACCCAAGTCACATACAAATTTAATTGGTATACTTTTAAAACTAAAAAATTGCTACATACTACAATGAATGTCAAATTTCATAATTAGGTAACTAAATGACTGAGTAATAAAAGTAATTTTGCTATGTGCGAATTCTTAAGATGATAGAAAGCGACGAACGTAGTAGATATCAAGGTAATGACTATCTCGTACAAGATAAAATGTGTATGAACCATAGAATAAATTACGGTGTGAATGTACAGAGGAGATGTAGCTACTTCTGGGTGTTGAAGTCTCGTATCTGTAATAGCATTCTAATAACAGCTACAGCATTCCTCAGAATGGGAGCAAGCAATTCGATAATCCAGTGTTTTAAGATCAGTAGAACTTTCGCCAATTTCGTCCGGGGAAGTACTGCCACTATGTCCATTTCTGACGCCGAGCATTCGAAAGGTGTGTCTGCTTTTGAGTGTGCATTTAAAATAGTATTGTAAAGTGGGTGTCAGTCCATTCTTGCTGCGGTTGCTCTACTCTACATATTACGGTATTAGTCTCTGATTGTGTGTTGTTTTGATTATCGCCGTCACTAACACTATATATATAAAAACTAAAAAAAAACTATCTTTACATTTAAAGTCTGGACACCGCGTTTATTCTGTCGTCTGTCTCTATAGGGTTATCTCAGAAACAACTGTAGGGGTTTTGATACTGTTTCGATAACAGATAAACAGATTCGCGAGATTACCACTTAAGTTACCACTTAACATCAGGTGGGCCGTCAGCTCGTTCAGGCACCAAAATGACAAAAAAAGAGTTCATTTTTATAACTCATAAGACGCTGCTCGTGCGAAAACTTGTAGGCCGCTGATTTTATATAAAGCCGCCTCAAATCGTGAGGTTACCATTCTACACGGTGTAATCTTTGCCCCTCTCGGTCAAGATCACAACGGCACCGGCTTCGTAACTTTCGAACGCTTGTTTGTATAAAAAGTGAAATGACACTTATTCTATTCAAACTAATATACAGACTCATACAGCCTATGCGAGAGGCGCGGCTCAATGCGGAAGTAGAACTTGTGACGTCAAGTATTTTTTTTGGTATAAAATGAAATGTGTGTTTCACTAATCAACCAGTAATTTCTTCCTGTTAAATTAAGTTTAATGCAAGAAAAATTATATGAGTAGAATATATATATATCTGTTTTTGGAATTACACATTAGATATAATGATGTGATGAACGCAGTATACTATGGAGAAGTTGAAAAAGCCCATTCTGCGGAATGCAGGCAATTCGTGCATAAAATGCTAGAATAAAATGCCTTTGAAAATTATTAATTTGTTGCGCGTAAGGCAGTGGCACATACAAAAGTGAACGTCAATCTTCTAATTGTAGTAGAAAATAAGTGATTAACGGTGGCTTCTACGCTTGTTTCGCCGACCTTTGTTAATGAAATCGGTGTCAGCTGTATTGTACTCATCACTCAGACGTTCTCCAAGTGAGTGAGTGCCTAGTGGTAACGTGTTATAGACCCCGAGTCGAGACGTCGTTGGTTCAAAATCAGATGTGCACCAATTACTTTATCACAGAACTAGCTGCGCCAAGTAATCCCATGGGAACACTGCACTTTTCCGAGATCAAAGTAGCCTATGTGTTAATCCAGAATATAAGCTATCTCGGTACCAAATTTCATCCAAATCCATCCAGCCGTTTGAGCGTGAAAGAGTAACAAACATCCATAAAACTTTCACGTATAATATTTGTAGGAATTATAAGTGCCACCACGTTTTCGAAATTATGATGGAAAACATCGTAGGGAACACGAGCGAAAATTGCACGACGGGTTCCTCACGTTTTTCTGTTTCAAGACACGGTTTTAGCCCATATTTTTTAAACAAATAATGAATTTAGTAACGACCGCATTTGAACCCGCGACCTCCTGAAACTCGGGAACCACCAGACCACAACCTTCATTAAAGTGAAAGCATTACAATAGCCACTTAGCATCATGAGAGATGCCAATTATTCATACGTTATCTATCCTAACAAATCAAATGAAAGTGATGAAATATTAACAAAAAGTAAAAAAAAAAGACGTGTGGCACTCGGAGACTGCCGCGGTAAAGCTATTGCGCGTGATATTTCAAAAAGTCATTAAAAGTTCTGGTATTTATCGATAGATGGAAAAACTAAAAAGTATCACCGCTGTGCCGGTCGGAGTGGGGGGTGTTAGGTTTTTTCGTTACGGAATTTCTGGATTCGGTCTCCACGCTCAAGGCCCGCGATAGAAGCTATGCAATAGCTTAAAAAAGTTAAAGTAAAAAGTGCTATGAAATGATACCAAAAAAAGTTACACACACAACCGTTAAAATAAATCCGTAGCAAGAGTTCCGTGACCTTCAGAATGGCAATTTTAACGCTTATTCAATATAAAAGTTACAAAACACTGTCTCGATGTTTATTTTCTATCATACAAGTTTGAAATTAATTCGAAACAACCACTATAAGTAAAAGTGTTCTTTTAATTATTAAAGCTGATTAACAATTCTAATTAGAGTGGAAAACTTGTTTTTTCGAATTGCTATTTCCATGTCGGGGTCAATGTCACGATCCAAATATTGTAATAAGATATATTTTTACATTCGTTTATATTACATAGCTCGTTGTTGTGCCTTTTTTCCACACATTGCTAGATTACCTTTTTAGCTTGTTAGTTACCAAATCCGTTATTGATGTTTTTATAACGTTTTTATATTTTGTGTTTCAGAATATTTACCGTACCATAGTCTAACCAAGAAGTTGTAAAAAGTTAATAAATAATTTTGTAACCCAAAGGAAAAAGTGTAATGCTAAAATGTAGACAACGTATATTATTGACTGAATAAGAAATAATGCTCTTGTACGCACTTGTTCAGATATATTTAATATTTTATTAAACCATTATTTATTTTAGTAAAGCGTTTATTGAAAAGTGCGCTTTTAACAGGTCCTTTCGTACAACGGTCAAGTTAAAATCCGTTATCGAGTGCTTAACAGTGCTCATTGAAGCTTCACTTGGCTAGCGATGCAGGCGTTGCGTCATACGTTCCCGTAAGATGGATCGTTACTGCCTCCTACAAGTCGAGTTACTGGTTCCCTCAAACCAGCGTGGTGAATGGATTTAACAGCGCCTTAAAGAGGCTCCTTTCGTACACTAATACACATGTCTTCAAATTTTTGTGTTCAAATTTCCTCACGATGGTTTTTCCCCGTTTTGAGAACATGGTATGGCGCACTACATATTTATAGCGAAAAAATACTTGGTGCACGTCGGAATCTGAACCAGCAACCTCCAGATTGAATCTAGGGGTCATCACCAATGGGCCACCACGCCGTTATATCGACATTGATCTATGATGGAGATCAGTTATCGTCAATCAATAGATATGACATTATAGATAGACTCGAGTGAAGACAGGATTTATTAAGCCATGTCAAAGGCCTCTGGCTGGGGCTATCAGATTTATTACAACAGTGTTGACAACCGGGTAATACAAACTCGCTTGATTGCTTTTTTAACATGTTTTGTTATGCAATGTATTCTCTCGTCGCGATCGAGAATGCGAAACTTATTTAACTCATTATTTTCATTAGCGCTTCAATTAAATATTGATATGAAACCACCCAAATCAGTGCCTTTAAACGTATCAGAGTCACTTACCGACAATTATAATACTTAATTCTGAATGACGAGTAAAGTATGGGTGGGCGTATGCTTACTCGGAATATGTCGTATATATATGCCGTGGACTGCATACTATTTTTATGTTTATTTTTGTATTTTTTCTCCGTTTTTGCCAGTCGGGTGAGAGCGACGTGCCTATTACAGACAGTCTGCGTGTTAATAGCGTAATTCACCCGGGGCTATACAATGATGATATAATCTCTTAATTTCTCGTAACATTTCTCAGGCCGAAAACTGGTACACAGCTGCGTATGTCCATTTATAAATATAAACCGTTCTTAGATTTAAGAATAACGTAGAGACAGAAGGCGTCTGATCTTAAGCCGGCACATTGCAGGCGCTAATTTTTACCTCGTCCCACGAACCAAAGAGGCAAAAATAATAAATGAAATTTAAAATAAAAATAAAATTGATATACTAAAATTATGTTCCGAGTTCCGACAAGCCCTATAACTAACATGTTTTATGCTATTCAAACAAACAAAAGTTATTTATTTAAATTACAATGTTGTCTCTATAATGAAACGGGAACTCTTCTGTTAAGTTTAAAGAAACCTGTATTAGAAGTGACCCCTCATTTCTGTGGTCTAGCTATACGTGGCTATACATGTAGATTTTATATAATGTATATTGATGAAAATTTATTTATTACACAAAAAGAAAACAAATAATAATAAAAATAAACATATAGTATGGGTTCCATTGTAGTTTTAATGATAAATGTATGGATATCATTCTGAAATATGAACAGAGATTGACTGAAGCATAAGTTATGTAATCATCAATCTGGTCTCTTATTGACACACATTCATAACTTTCATCAACGCGTATTATTGTTCCGACTGATGTAATTGACTCATTGCGATTGTTTAATGATATGAGACGGTGGAATTACCATCACCTTCGACTGAAAGTAATGAATACGCGGGATTCGAAAACGTTAATGTTTCTTACGAACCGATCTGTCATTTGGCTTCTCGTCATTTCGACTCCATTATTAAAGTATCCATATATTAATTTAATGAAAACGTTGAATTTCTTCTAACTGGTGTTTGTAGGCGTATATAGCTCGTTAGTTGTTCGTCCAAACACTGCCTTCGAGCGAGGGGTCCCGAGTTCGATACCGGACCAATATTTGTGATAAATAAATAAATGAATATTGGTGGATATTTTACACAGCGCCATCCAAACCCAAAGAAAGCTAAGCATAGCTTGTATCTTGGGGTCGAGGCAAGTGAATGATAATAGTTATACTTTTTGTAAATACATACATATAATACATATTAATACCCAGACACAGAACAAACATCTATGTTTGTCACACAAACGTTTTACTCATACATTTATAAGGAATAGGATTATTAAGTAAAAAAAAAATACCATACGATTCATAAAGAAGTTGCTTGGAAACATCAATATAATTTTCAAAATTTAAGGTCTTATTGTACTTTTTTGCTAAGTTTGACGTCTCAAACCGCTGTCTGACGTGTGTTTTGATAATAATTGAAAACAATCATTCCATCAACCGTGGAATATAAGAACCGTATAAACGAAGCATCTGGAACAAAATACTTTAATGTTGTAAAAAATATTGTTTTACCAGCTTTATATTCGAAGAATAGTAGGGCCGTTGCAGCCCAGTCTGTAACATAAATACCACGGCACCAAATTCACTGCAAAATTATAAGATTCGCGATTCTTCAGTTCGTTATCACTCAGTTACATACCATCATCTCCAAGTAATGTTGAACCCTCTTCATAAAACCGGTTAACGGTTATAAAACATCCCAACTTTATCTGTAATCAATCATACCATCGCACTTGAACCAGCATACCAATGCGGGCACACAGGGAACTGAACTTTAAGTCTTTGGAGTCAAGATCGAAAATGGGTTGAACGAGAGCACAGGTTCAGCTGTGTCAAAAATTCGACAGGACCTTTGTGGCAATGTTACGGAGCGAGCTGATGGCCCACTTGATGTTTAGTGGCAACCTCTGCCCATAACAAGTAATCCGATTTATGACCACTTGTTTAGGGAAAGACCATTATAATACCTGATGTTATGGTCATAGGATATAGCCTTTTTTTTGTAGCTATGTTCTTTCTAATGTTACGCTACGAATGATGACACAGAAGTAATTAGTTATGTTGACAAAATAATAAACTATTTTGCTGAGACAGGTTAAAGTAGTAAATTAGTAGTTTTTCAAGTATTTTATATTTATATTTATTTTAAACAATTATTTAAGGAGTAGATGGCCCTACTGATGTTAAGCAGTATCCCCTGCCTTGGCTTTGGTAATCCCCTATTAATTTTATTTTTAATTTTGTTATTATATTAAAATCCACAGCTCTTAATTTAACACAATAAAATCTTAATTAACTTATCCTATAGCCAATAAAGGATTTACATTTTATATAATTTGTATATACAAGATAGTAGAGTTTATCAAATGAAAGCATGGAAGACCTAAGTTATTATTGCCCCGTCATCACTCAGCTCGACTTCGATCTTGCTAACGCTTTCTTTTTGTGACAATCTTCATGAAAATTCAAAACAAAAATCTCAACTTTTCATATAAACATATACGCTGATCGCGATGTACATTCATAAACTCTCCGGAAATTCTTCAAAACCTTTCATTTAAAATTAGAAATAAGTAGGTTATTAATAAATAAGTATAGGAGGAAGGCAAAGCTTGTCTTCTTGTGCCTAATGGAGGCAGACAAATGATGTACATTACTCATTAAACATTGTAATACGCAGAAATTCGCGCGACACACTTTACCAGCTCCATTACAAAAGATCTCAGCATCGTTAAGCCATCCAATTATACATTTAAACTTGTCACTCAATCAGCGTTCAATAAATCAGTTGCTTTCGCACTTGACCGTCGCAGTGAACTTGTTTGCGTAATAGAGAAAGTCATCTCAACGCTGTGGGTCACTTTACGTCAGCGCTAGTGCTTGCTGGAAAGCAAGTGTCGCTTTTCCCTTTCATTGAGCATTGGCGTTTTTGATAAAAATGCTGTATTTCTATGACGAGGCATTTGACACAAATGGACCGTGGATGATGATGATGAAGCTAATACTTTAACTAAGGTGTGCTAGTTTGCTACTAATTCTGTGTTCACTGCGTCTAGTGTTTTGGTCCATAACTTTAATTTGTTCTCATCAGTCACTAGGGTGTATATACACATGTGATTCAGAAATACATTACCTTAATATTTTTTTCTGTTACAACGTACAAAAATTGTACTTAAAACCACAAAAATCGTCTTTAAACTGCAGAAAACCATGCGTAACTCTTATCTTGTACACTCAAAATAGAAATATAAGTTGAAGTAACTTTTTATGGTCATTTTTCAAACACGCGCTGATAAGCACAGTCCATCCATCATGACTTCCTTCCTCTGACATTGTAAATTATCTTCAATGTGAACTCAAGATAATCGGCACGACTCTATATAATTAGACTGTAAATGGGCAAAAACATGAAAGGATGATAACTCATGCACGTTCCAACATGGTAGAGTTTCCAGCCTTACATGTACGGAACAAATATATTTATATTCTGTGGAAATAATAAAAAATGTGTCACATGTCAGTTCGGACATGTGACTGAAGTTAAATCCATAAGTGTGATGGTCCTTGTAATTGTCCTTTTAAAATATAACGCTTTTTGGTAACGCTCGATTTTACTAGCCAACAGTTTTTCATACCCCGTGAGTTTAAATAAAACAATTTTGGTCGATATTTTACACCGCGCCATTTAGCCCCAAACTGTATGAAGCTAGCTTGTATATGGAAACTAAATAACTGCTAAATGCACAGCTAAATACATGCTAAATACTTATGTATTTTTCTTTTGTAAATACATACTTAATACATAAATTCTTATTAGGACCCAGATACAAAACCAACATCCTATGGTCGTCACAAAAATTCCTCGTGGAAATCGAACCAACGACCTATAGCGCAGCAGGCACTTCCTACAAACTACGCTGTGAGGCTAATACAACTAGTAATTTCAACAATGTGTTTTTTTTTTTCATTATTACAATTTTAAGTCTGTTTCTCCACTCGGGAAGCACTGAAATTGTTTAGGTATCTATTCGACACTGACAGAATCACGAAACATGACCAACGATGTTGCTTTCCAAAATCTAGATGAGGCACGAATAAAGCTTGACCTTTCTGATGGAATGAAAGCGAGGTAAACACAAACAAACCGAGCTGCAAAACGTCGGAGCCTGCATCTCTTAGGACGTCAGTAACCAACATAATAATCTTATGTTTGTGTCGATGCAGGGAACGCGATTTATAGTTATTAAAATAATTATTTGTAAACTAGTTTTCAAGGTGCAGAAACACATAGTTTTTGCTGTGTACCTAAATTTAAAATGCACGGAAGGAGAATGATAAAAAAACGAAGTCAATTTATTTCGGGCTGATCCCACATACATTTTTAGTTAGTTTTTGTCGATAGTAACATAAAAACAACAACACAGTAAAGTCAAAGCAAGTGCTTGCCGTCAGAAGCAGATATGGCGACATAACTTCCCAAACGAAATTGGATAATGTGAATATTTTATTTACCACGATATAAAATTCAAACGCTGTTCGCGAATGAATTATTCTATTAAAATTGGCCTCCGTGTCTAAGTCTGTAGTAACCCGTATGACGTTTCTAAGCCTATATACATATATGAATTCCGTTATTATAAAGTTTTTGACTTTGACTTTGACTTTGACCCTGTCTGCGAACGGTCCCGTGTTTCCGTATTCGCTCCACGGCTAGAGCAGAATTTATTTAGAGATACCGATCTAATAATAAGAACTAAATTAATATTGACTGGCCTAATAGCTCAGTTGGTAGTTAAGCTGCCTTGTGCGCTGTAGGTCGTGGGTTCGAGTCTCACCCAAGACAAACATTTGTGTAACTAACATACATGTTTGTTCTGTGTCTGGGTGTTAATGTATTATATGTACGTATTTATTGAGGTATATTATATTATTTGTTCCCTGGTGCTAGTTATCTCTCCAGGCACACATGTTATTGTTATGGGGTGTTTGTTTCAGATGCTGCACCTGTGCTGGGTGTATTACTTCTCGAAGCTGTCTGAGTTCGCAGACACGATATTCTTCGTGCTGAGGAAGAAGAAGAGTCAGATCACGTGGCTGCACCTGTACCATCACTCGCTCACACCGTTTGAGGCGTGGCTGCTCGTTAAGTTTATTGCTGGTGAGTTCCGCCATTCATGACTGAAACAGACTTGTCTTCGGAATTTCACACAGCGCCATCTAACCCCAAAGTAAGCTAAGCATAGCTTTTATTATGGAAACCACATTACCCTCTTTCTGTTAATACATGCATATAAACACCTTTAGTAGCCGGTTTCCTCACAATGTTTTTCTTCACTGCTTTGTTTTGAGAATGTTGTACACAGATGGCGAAAAACTCATTAGGGAACGAGTGATGTAGACCGATTAGACGAATTAGACTGATCTTGCTATTGAAAGTTGGACCAGCCCTCTGTAGGTACATAAAAAGTTCTATATTTATGTGTAAAGTCTTGGTTCTTCTTGTAGTGGCCATTCATCAATAGGTGTCTACTGTGAAAGGTGCTGCCAAATCGATCAATTTATATCGACAACAAAATCTATCTTTTAACATTTTTTTGAACAAAACAGTGATTTGATCCGCAACGCAGAAAGGCGAATCTCACTCTCTTCAATTTTTTCTTTTATACTATCGTTTGAGACTTTATGTTGATATTTAATGTTTTTATCTCTGTCTTCTTGTTTGTTCGAGAACCATACGAATAAACTGGAACTATTTCCTAATTATTCATTAAAAACTGTATTTTAAAATGGAAAACGTAGCTATCTGCCTCAGATGGCCTTGTCGCATTTTCGCTGAGCGGAGGGCTCTCTATCAGTTCGAAGTAAATAAATATTACACAGCGCCATCTAGCCCCAAAGTAAGCTAAGCATAGCTTGTATCATGGCAACCAGACAACTGATATAATACTTTTTTTTTTTGTAATAAGTAGTATTACGTTTGAGCTCCATTCGTTTCCCCGTAAGTTGATAGATTAAATATGTATATAATAAATAATGGATTTGTTTTTATTATGATATAATTAAGTATATATATAACGCTGAATAAGCGATGAATAAGCACTGTTGTATTCAGCTTTTTTCTAGACATAACTAAAAATATGTCACATCTTTGTTCAATGTAAAAACTAATATTATATCTTCTGTACTTCCAGGTGGTCACGGCACATTCTCAAATATCGTGAACAATCTCGTACATGTGATCATGTACTCTTACTACTTGGGTGCCGCCATGGGTCCCAGGTACCAGAAGTACCTGTGGTGGAAGAAGCATCTCACCACTATGCAGTTGGTAAGTGGACTTCCAACCAGAAGCAAGTTCTGAGCTAGCGCGTACTACGAAAGTGTACTTACACCAGAAGTAAGTTCTGAGCTAGCGCGTACTACGAAAGTGTACTTACACCAGAAGCAAGTTCTGAGCTAGCGCGCACTACGAAAGTGTACTTACACCAGAAGTAAGTTCTGAGCTAGCGCGTACTACGAAAGTGTACTTACACCAGAAGCAAGTTCTGAGCTAGCGCGTACTACGAAAGTGTACTTACACCAGAAGTAAGTTCTGAGCTAGCGCGTACTACGAAAGTGTACTTACACCAGAAGCAAGTTCTGAGCTAGCGCGTACTACGAAAGTGTACTTACACCAGAAGTAAGTTCTGAGCTAGCGCGTACTACGAAAGTGTACTTACACCAGAAGTAAGTTCTGAGCTAGCGCGTACTACGAAAGTGTACTTACACCAGAAGCAAGTTCTGAGCTAGCGCGTACTACGAAAGTGTACTTACACCAGAAGTAAGTTCTGAGCTAGCGCGCACTACGAAAGTGTACTTACACCAGAAGCAAGTTCTGAGCTAGCGCGCACTACGAAAGTGTACTTACACCAGAAGTTAGTTCTGAGCTAGCGCGTACTACGAAAGTGTACTTACACCAGAAGTAAGTTCTGAGCTAGCACGTACTACGAATTATTTGAACACTGATTGGTCTCTCAGCTGCCTTCTGTGGGCATCTGTGAGACTCTGTAGGTGATTTCGTGGGGGCTTTTTCTACATAAGGCAAATGCTGTGTGAGTATGAACCTTTACAAAAACTAATAAGTATTATATCAGTCACCTGGTACTGATTGGACTGGAAACAATACCAGAACTGTACTTTGTCACTTTGCTAGTATCGGCAACATAAGTCTACTTAAAACTTTAACATAACTAAAACAAGGGTGCCAATACAATTCAATTTCATGTCGTTCCTTAGAATTTATATATAAATATTTATTAAAAAAAAACAATCACAATGAATCTTATATAAAATGAACTAGCTATTCACTTAATCAGCTACAGTAATGGATGACAAATTTAACTATTAAACTCTTATAATAGCAACTGTCGCTTTGATACTGTATTTACTTTTAGTGAAGTTATATAGCTATTTAAGGAGGCTGTTAGATTGGATATGGAAATTGTCAATGGATTAACTTGTTTATCTTAACCCTTTACAATATTATATGAGTGACAGAGCCAGACATAATGTTTTTGATGTGAAGAAGTTACGGAATGAGTAGATGGTCCACCTTGTTTGGTAACCTCTGCCAATAACAAAGGCAAAACGAATATATAATTCTCAGAAGCAGTAGAGAATACGCAAGAAAGTTGAGTAGTTTTTGTTTTAATATGAGTAGAGTAATTGATCTGTAATAAAATTTTAATCTACTTCCGTAGGCAGTACAGCAAAAATGTTTTCTCGGTTGTGAAAACACCCACCTAAGGACATCGGGTACCGCGCCTAGAATACTTGCGAGACGGGATTGCGCTTGCGCAAGGACACTTTACACTCGTACTTGCGTCCGGTTTCTCGAACGCTGATCACCAACTTCAAATCTGCTTCTTTTCCTAGTCACTGTCTAGGACCCTTGTAACTACTGTTACCTCTACTGCTCGTATCACTGGAGGGTAGAGATAATGCTCCTCCACTGTTGTTAGAACGCATTGTGCACTTATAATTTTCAATTCATTCATTGGGACACTTATGAGTTCGAACCAGTGACCTCTAGATTAGAACTGATGACTGACCACTGGGTCACTATGCTGTCTAGATGGTATCCTATGATGCCCAATAATGTAATGCACCAGGAATCCTAATAGCTCTCAGTTTAGCGTGACTTACCCGCAAGTCTAGAATTCAGATATCGGGTAAACCACGTAGGCATGTCGCTGCCTGCAGCTCGCATGCAACATTCGATCTTGCGCCACCTTGCGGAACGCCGTATCCTTTCTCTAATGCAACAGTTAGATATTAATTCCACATTAGAGCCGTGCCTGTACCACCTTGATCTTTGTACCTCTGTTTTGCAACTTGATCGTTCATTTAGCGATATGTCTCTTTATTGATGTATCATATTAATATTACTATGTATCTTTATAATTTACTATTTAGTCACACGCGTATGTTATACTAGTTTGTGGAGCAAGCCATCTGTGTGTTTCCAAAAATTAAGGATGAACTTTGAGGTTCGTAACCCCAGAAGAGATGGTGATAGCATTCCGAAAAGCCATTGAAGATATTTCTTAAGTAGACTAGACAAATAACTTTGACAGATTAAGGGGGGGGGGGGGGGGGGAACTTTGAAAAAAAAACAGTTATACCATAAAAAGTTATAAGTTTTTTAACATAATCAGAATCCAGAATCTTTCAGTCAGCAATTTGAATTCCGATTAATGGTTCATTGGATTAATTTTGGGGTAATTAAACTGTTATTTTTTTATTTACAGGCCCAGTTCTTTATGGTGCTGTTCCACTCTATAAGCGCCTTGGTCTACGACTGCGGATATCCAAAGTGAGTGTTAATATGTCAGAAGCGAAAACAGTTGTCGAAGCTTAAATTGAATTTTGTAATTGCAATTCAATACAATTTATACCTTTTACTTGTTGAATAGAAAACTTCCGTAAGAAATAATGTATTTATCAAAACCTTTTGTCATAATTACAGGATCATCGCTTCAGGGCTAATTCTACATTCATCTATCTTCATCGTCCTCTTCACAAACTTCTACATACAAGCTTACAAAGACAAGAAGCCCAAAGAAAAAGGAGAAACCAATAACAATGACGTAACTACAGCCAACGGCCATATGAAAACTCAAAACGGCCACATCCTCAGTGAAAACGGCCATGCCATAACTGCAAACGGCCATGTCAAGGGAAATGGCCACGTACTAACTAGGAACGGCCTGGTCAAAATGGAAAACGGCCACGTTGTAACGGGAAACGGCCATCTTAAATCTGAAAACGACCATTCGATTCAAAATGGCTTTTACATTCAAAATGGGTTTACGATACGTGAAAACGGCTATTTAAGAAGCGAAAACAGGTGCTTGGAAAAGGCTTTAAATGATCACTTGCCAAACGCCACAGAAAATGAAACGTCGCAGTAGTTAGCCCTCAAAGGCTTTTTTGTTGCGGAGAGAGTCGACATTCTGGGATTGTTGAATGAAATATATCAGTTACCGAACAATTGGTGTTAATGTTGGAGGCTGTAAAAATCTTAAAGTCAATGTTTTTTTTAGTTATCTGACCATTAGAAGACAATTAAACCCAATAGAATAATTATGTATTATAATTAGGTTATATGTGATCAACATTTTCGACCAGTGTTAAGAACATTGGTATTATTGTGTGGTATGGTAATAGAGTCAAAAAATTATTCCAAAAAATTTAAAATGCGTTCACCATACTTGCACTGCCAAAGAACATTTGGATACAGGTTGATACAACGAATAAATAAAATTTAGTTCATTTGGAAAATTTTGACAGTGTATATAGAAGTTCACTCCAGAAGACAGTATTTTGAAGTCACGATTTTGTTTCGTCTAGTTTAAGTGGGCTTTGAAAGTTAAACGCGGGCTAAGTCAACAGAGAGAACTGACGACGAGTGAACTTTTACCATGACTGTCTCGACCAAAGTAAAAATCAAAAATTTACTGTCCATTTTTTAAAGTGTCAACACGACATTACTTAAAATATACAAGAGGAATTTGCTCAGTTTTAGGACGTGCTCAATTCACACATAGCGCATGTATCCAATGTGTTTTTATTTGCGAAGTACGCAGTCTTCCAATTTAAATACGTACTTAAAATACTTTTTCTACTTTTTATATCATTCGTTAATATAGCAAGTAGAAAATTTGACTGAGGATGTCTCAGTTTATAGAGCCAGTGTTGTACAGCTGACTCCCCACTGTGAGCTATCCGTAGTTATAATATAAATTAAGCTGTTGTAAATAAACTTAACATTAGCTTTAGGTTTCAGTACTGTTATTTAACTTGTTTTTACTGTTTAATCTACCTCACGTGGTAACTTGCCCATTCCTTCTATGGATGTCACTTAGATACATCAGTTATTTTTAAGTGGTGACGAATGAAAAAAATACTCTGGATATAAATTTATCAATAAATACATTTTAGTAGCAGTAGAACTTTCACCCGGAGAAGTACTGCCACCACACCTGGTAATCTGCCGCCAAGCAGTGATGCACTCGTATTGCTGTGTTCCGGTGGAAGTGGGTGCCGGTGAAATTGCAGGCGCATGAGACGTAACATCCCCGTCTCGGGGTGATGGACGCAACGCAATGCGACTTGAGTCATCTCGTACTTTGGTGGTGAGGATTTGAGTCGTATTGCTGTTGTCTATGGGCGGCGGTTACCACTTAACATCAGGTGAGCCGTCAGCTCGTTCAGTCACTGAAATGACATAAAAAAAATTGTATCTGATGATAGCCAAATCTAAAGTTACGTACGAATATTAGTATAACGTCAAAATTTAACGTCCCTTAAAATATTGGATTCATAACTGTTCTTGAAATATGACCATGAAGATGCAGATTACTGGTCAAACTGGTATGAGTTATTATTTTAATAAAAAAAATAGGGAATTTGAATTTATTTTAATCCATTGATAACATCAAAAGAATTTACTATAAAAAATATTTTAAAGAACATAAACAAAGTGACATCCTTTTTCCGTCCATTCTAAGCTTTACTTAGTTTTAAGATGTCCATATTATATTTATCTGTATATATTTTTTATATATAAAAAGTTTTTAATACGTGTTTAAACAAAAAATACAAAAAATGTCTTCCTTTTCGTACCTATTCGCATATTTTTAATTGGTTATTCTTTAGACTAGTAGGTGTGATTTTGAGATTATTATATAAATTCATATTTCATAGCTCTCAGTGGATAAGACCTGTGATCTTGAAAAAAAAATTATTATTTATAATATACCAGTCAATTTATTCGATTTTTATATTTTTTGTAAAAATAAACAAAAATATTTTGTAAGGTTATATGCAGTAGAATTTAATTAGGTATATGAAATGTATTAACATAATCTATGTTGCATTGGCATATTGTTGTACTTAATTAAAAGGGTATATAAATTAATTTGTTTGCTTTATTCAATAGCCTACCGTAGTAAGTTATTCTTATATTGCTAACCTATTACTGTAATTTGTCGAAAGTAGGTGAAACCTGGCAGTAACATTGGAAAGCTGAAGCGACGATTCAATTTCTCTCTGATGTTCATCTTTCCCATAACACTAACAAAAACACTATACTAAAGCAATTTGGCTTCAGGCAAAAAAAAAAATATTAAACGTTGCAAAAAAAAATACGATTAGAAAACCTTAATAATAGCTTTATTGAATAGTTGGTTGCGTAGCTTACTTAATACTCAACTTTTTAATCCATTTCTAAATTTGCAACCCTTGCACAGACGCACACTTTTCCTATCCAGGCCAGCGGATATATATTAAGTAAATATTTTAACTGATTATTATAAAGAAATTGAACGCCATAACAACGTAACTAAGAATAATGCATGTAGGTATAATCTTAGGAAAAGTTGGTTCCATATTAAGTTTGCAGTGAGTACCGCCATCTAGCGAAATACATTTGAACTTAGTTACTTACATACCTACTAGCTCTAAGACGCCGCTTGTTTTCGGTTACGCGGACTGATTCAGAACTTAAATTGTTGTAACCGGAACAGATGGCGTATAAAATAGAACATTTCATAGGTTTAAACAGTCAACTTATTTTTAAGAAACACCTCAGGACGAGACAACAGTCACAGTCTATTTTGAAAAGGTCAGAAGTTAGTAGGAACAAAAGATTAGTTAAGTGGAAAAGAGCATAGCGTCGAGAAGCAATTTTTCTTCTAAAAATTAGGAGCTCGTATTTGTATTTTAAAGTGTTAAATATTAATATTTATTACCTTACATTATTCAATACAAATAATAACCTCTAAATCCGTAAGGTATGTAATTCCAATCTCTCTAAAACATAACGATGATTTCAACTAATAAAAATAAACTTAATACACCTAATAATAATCAAATTACGCTTAAAACAACCACTTCCTTAATCTTAATAGCCAGTTGAAACAAAAAAAAAACGCTAAAATTTTACGGCGTGTCGATAACTTTAAAGAGGCCGATAATCCTTAATTATGGCCTAGCGAAATGTCAATAAACCTGACGTTGGAACGTTTTTTCTCCCCTTTCTAATTTGTTAGCCCTAAAATCGTAGGCCTGCTAACACCAGTATTGAAAGACTCGCGGTGCGTACAAATTAGCGTCTAAACAGAAGCAATACAAAGGTCTGGTTAGACTGGACGATTGAATTCTGCAATGAGAAGGGTGAAGCCGGGGTAGAACAACCGCGGCGATGTAACTGTGCGAGCGAGAGGCAGATGTTGTCGCTAATGTCGGGTGACGTTTCGTTTTACGCAGCGATTCAGTTTTTCTGAACTTATGTAATTTATATTTATCGTCAGAGTAAACATTGCTTTCAAATTTCAAATTGCTTCGATTGTTTACAATTGGAAATGCTTTGTAATAATCTAAATTATTATGAACAAGATTATACCTTTTCAGGTTTTAAGCTAGATGTCATATTTAAACTCGCCTCGTTACTTCAGTTACGAATTTACCTTTATAAATTTGTTAGTTGAGTATTTTGTCTAATATACGAGTTTTATGTTTCAACATTTTTATATATATAATTATAATATAATAAAGGGAAATAATATTATGCTTCACATATATATTCCTGTAAATTAGCTAAGACACTAAACATAAAACTAATTTGATATTATTTAAAAGTACTTATCATTTTAGTCAATTCATAGTAGATAGGTATAATTTTTGAGTTATTAACAATTCCTAAACAAAAATTTATAATTTTAACAGGTATTTTCGATATTTAAGTATAGCGGAATTACAACAAATCCAGAAAAATACTCTCCTTCGAACGTCTTTGTTACAACGTAATCACATCACAAAGCAAACTCCCGTGAAACGGAACGCCAGCTATTGCTGGCCGGGACACTTAGGATCCCTCGCCCTGGGTTGGCAGGGCAAGTCAGTACACACCGTGATCCCGGGGCGGATGCACGCCTCTCACGCCCCACTCCCACACAATACAACAAAATAGACCCACAAAACCTCAAAAACAACTCACTATGGAACCAGTCGTGTGCACCAGTGGGACACCATGTGAATGATTGAAATAACAGTGATATTACGACGGTGGCCGCGGAGGCTCAATATAAAAAATGATACGAAACAACATTTCGTTGATAAATCGGGTGTAACAGTGTGTTTTAATCGCCAATGTCTTGTCGAGGATATCGTTAAAAGTGTGTTTCGGTACATTCGATCTCTTTACCGCAAAGGGGGTGAGGATGCTATGGAATATGCTAATAAGCTGGTTTCTTTTAACCCGCACACAAAAAGCTCTGCACTAGACTCTGCAGTGCGATTTGTATTGCAAATTTTCACGATTTATTTCTACTGTACTACGAACTCTATTTATATTTTGTTCTTGCTTCATTAAACGTCATTATACAGTCATCAATGATTTTATTTATGATATTTTCGTTTATTAATTCAACATCGTCAGCGTCGCATTACATAAAGCTTGAACATCTAATAAAGCTTTACATTCAAAAGATCGTTGATGTTTTCGCTCTCGACATCTACAAATCCCCGGTTATTGGCGATTGGAGCGTAATTGTTCGTTTCTCTCGTGATAGAGCGGAGTAAAGTGTCATTTCCTTTGTGCCAATCGTCTATTTGCGCTAATTCCCTGCATTTTCAGCTTACCTGACGCAGACCTAGATTTAGATACGATATTATGCGTCGATCCTTTCGATTTGTTTCCACTTCGAACTCAGTTTGTACAAGCAAATGAATTTGATTGATTAGAAGTAAGCAACTGTGCTGGCGTGAGTGTCTAAGAATGCAATAAAAACAAAGTTATCCCATTACAAATATCGTAATGCTAAGTCGGTGCCCTAACAGGATTTTAAGAAAGCCGGTATGATATCTCATTACGTCATTATAAAAAGGAAAATGACACGTAGATGCGACTATAGTGTTTTCATTCTTGTTTGCTTCAATTAGTAACCGCTTGTGTGAGAAAGAAAAAATGGTCAAATATTCATAAGTCATGCGGAAAATACAAGTTGAATGGTAGATAGTTCAGCCGAATGCAAAGACACATAATGTTCGGCCAAGTCTGACCGCATGCAAATTTTAAACAAGCCGGGCCAAAACAGCAATGTCGCCTATTTTTCTACACAACGGACAAAACCAATATCTGTAAAAGAGCAACCCGCATCAAAAAATAAGATAGCAACACATTTCGATTTAACTCAAAGCTTAAAGCGAACAATAAAGTTGTACTAATAAAAATAATCCCTAAAGAAAAACCAATACGTCTGCTGCCTGAACCAAAAGGAACGAAACGGGGACGAATTCAGGGGAATTAGGGGGGTGAAGGGAATTCTGTCGCAGTACCCCGGGGTATGCAGAGTGATAAGAGCACGGAGTATCTGTGGAAATCAATAAGGAGATATTTTTGGATCAGTTAAAAAATATAGCTCAACTGAATAGTAATTTGAAACACTGTGGCCACCGCCCTTTTTTTCCGTTTCCGCCGATTTGTAACGGTAGGTATCATCATTGCAATAGATAGACAGATAGATAAACTCATTATTGTACACCAAAGAAAGATTAAATTAAATGTAATAACTGAAAAACATGGATTCAAATTTAAGTAGTCCCGTTTGTAGACATAACTTCCGAAAAATGAAGTAATGCTCACGAAATATAAAAAAATATGTATCTAATGTAAAATACATCTTAATTTTCAACAGAATTTCGCGCAGAAAAAATGACCTATCATAATACTTACTCAACAGTAAATTCTGTAATGATCAATTTAATTCCAGGATCTATTTTTCATCCTGAATACGTGCCAGGAGCGAGGCATGTGAGCCCAACAAAAATGAGAAATAGAAACTGTGTACGTCTACGACTTATTTCTCTCTCAGGAAGTTATCAGCCTTTCGACCGGTTTGTGTGTTGTGTTGAACAATGAGGCCGGTTCTCCGGGGCCGATTTACATCGCTCCAGTTACTAGACAGTTATAAACTTGAAATAGAAAAGGGTTTTCAAATGATTACACAAGATCTTGTGTTGCCAGCAAAAGAACGATTTTAAATGCCTTTTACAGAACACAAGTCCAGAAGTGCTCGTTCTTTAACGTATCAGGATTTTAAGACTATCCTAAGACGGTTAAAGCTAAAGGCTAAATATTATACACTTTGAAGTTACCGTACCGTATTTACGGTACATTTCACATAGGGTACCTAGCTCTTGAAATATGACTGGACTGGACTCCATTCCCAACCCGATGTAACGTAATACATATTCAATTAATTTGGCTGCCATATCAAAACGATACAAATAAATGATAAAATACTTTATAGTATAATTTCATGTTCCTACACGAAATTCGTTGTAGGTTCTTAGTTCATCTCGAATGGTAACGTTAAATTATCGTCAAATGATAAAGAGTTATGTTAAACTCTAACGTTCTGGACCTTAAGTAAGAATATTTTATAAGAAACTTACTTCTTTAAAAATATTTGTTACGCGCTGGATATACCTAGTACTCCGCAAATAATAGCATATTATCTATGAAGACGGAACACTTGGCTTTAGTAACGGAATAGTAGAAAAATAAAACTATACTAAATATTTCGACTGGCCTCACAGCTCAGTTGGTAATAACCCTGCCTTCTGCGCTGAAGGTCGTTGGTTCGATTCCCAACCAGGACAAATATTTTTATGACGAATATATTGATGTTTATTCTGTGCCTGAGTGTCAATAAGTAAGTATGTTATACAAAATAAAATTATTTAAGTATTAAATTCGTTGTCTGGTTTCCATGATACAAGCTATGCTTAGCCTACCTACTCTGGGGCTAGATGGCGCTGTGTGAAATGTGCACCAAATTTATAAATAACGACTTTCAAATTTAAATTAAAAATATTTCAATATACAAATTGATAAATACATTAAAACACTACACTTGATTATTAACCACAATATTCATAAAGACCACTCAATGCAGTGTGTTGACTCACGGCCCGCTGACTCAACAAAAAACCTATATATTTCTCGTTCCAGCTACTAGACGAGCGAGAACCGGGTTTCATTTGGATTCATGTAATGTACAGCTATCGATCAAGTAGCTGTGCGGTGTTTAGTCATTTCCAAAGATGCTATCTATAGTACTGTTCGGTTATTACATTCGTGCGCTTTAAAACTAGAAATATTATTATTGCGGCATCCATACATCGTATATAATTTATAGATGTACAGTAGAGTGGAAATGCTTTAGATTCGTTTAAATCGTATGATATGTATGTATAATACAATTTAAATTGTAATACTCGAACCGACCGTCAATACTGTCTAACTTTAGATTCCACCCTTGTTAATACTCCACAAGATAAACATTACCACTGAATTTCAATCTCTTAGTAAATCTATTTAACCCTAAACATTGTGTGCGATCATGCGAAAAAGTGGATTCACGTCTAGTTGACACTCGTGTCTAACGCACATAAGCTTTACAAAAAGCACCCTTACGGAGAAGGTGATAAAAGTGACAATGCGTATAATTAAAATTATGGGGTGGAACGAATGCAGCACGCGGCCTTTCACTGTACCTACAAACATTTTAAATATAAATCTACACAGAACATTCGATGCATGAAAAACTATGTTATACGCACACGATTGCTTGTTCCACATTCATTAGAAAAATACAAAAGATATTTTAGCAAAATTTTTGGAACTGTAAACAGTTTTTTCTCAATTGAAGAAAGCTGTCATAAGTCATAAGAAAATGATTCAACATTGAATTCGACTTCTAAATATCTCTAACATAATTATAGACAATTGCTACTATTTTATATTCCGAAAGTGTCTTGACTTTCGTAGAACTTCAAACAATGCAATAAGATAAATTAGATAAGAGCTCTCAAACCAAAAAAAGATAGAAGATGAAATCTAAGAAAACCAAAAATAGAATACCAATCAGACGGTCTCCGTGTAACGCGACAAGCGAAGCTTTGGTACAAAGCAAAAGTTTGAATTTCCAAGATGAATACGCAATGAGACGCCATTATTGTGGCAAAAATAAAACAATGTGTTCTTCAGATTCAACTCATAAAATATTATTCCACCATCTTCCCCCACAAAGGGTTACAATTCTATATGTTTTGCAGCAATAAACCCGTTTTTATGTTCGTGATTATTGAGCGATAAAAATCTTTCGTCTGATCCACGAGAAAGAAAATTCAGAGGTATGTTGAAGGTCACACCAGATTGTGCTTATTATTTTAATCTTGAAAACTAATCATTTTGGGTTTTTCATGACTTTTCAAGTTACTTATTTTAATTTCGTTCTTTTTAAGATTAGGTTTTTATTCAAAGACATTTCAGAAGTAACCGAGTAAAAACACATTTTGTTATTTTTAAATGAACTTAATGGACTGATAAAATTCATTTCTTCATAGTTGAAAAATAATCTATATCTACTAAAATATCAACAGTACAATTAAACAAAAATATGTTAATGATTATGACTAAACCATACTTGAAGAACAAAACGAATGAATAGTTGATGTAAAAAACCATGGTGCTAGCATATCTAAATTAAATCTCCTTACAAGCATCGTATTAAACGAGTACCTGTTCGAAGCTACCATACAACATTCCAAGAGAAATGACAGGTGAACAAATTATGAACAGTAAATGTTTTATTGCCCAATCATTCAGATTCGATACGATTGCCGTGTTCTCACGACAATTATATAGTTGGTGTCTCGTCTTTTACTTTTATTAAACCTTTATGGAAGGCCATATAAAATTATTGTTAAATCAAGGCAATTTATATTTCTACGTATTCAAATTATAAATTACTTAAGTAATTAAATAAAGGGCAGTTTACTGTTGAGTCCGCGCAAAATTGCAATTGACAATTCGTCGCGCCTAACGTTAAATTGAGTAATACAATACAAGATAAAATAAATATGTAAATCATCATAATCGTCATAGTATAATTTGGGTCATGTGTGTGACTGTGAAACGATCACCAATATTTATTTATTTCATTAAAATAAGAATTCATAAAGGTTTTTGAAGATAATATTGTTAAAGAGGCAAATGTGGACAAGATTTTCTAACAAGTGAACGAACCTCCGTGGGCAGTATTATATTTCTCACAAGTAAAACTAATAAAATAAAACGAACTCGGCCATTTAGACGTAGTCGGGCAGACAAATAAGTAAATACAAACAGAGCTTAACATGGATCGGGATATTGCGACCACAACAATGGATATATTTAACAATAGAATTAAAAGGGATTATTAGTAGGGATCGCTCACTGGAAGGGGATTATAGTGTTTAGTGACGAATCAGATGGGCACTGGAAACTAAATTACAAATAATTGGTATTATGTATATATGAACTAAGTAGGTACTTGATAATGAAAAGAAAGAAGGTTGTAGATAGGATTTGTACAATCAAACATGGCAATAAGAGTGTGTCCCATCTGAGGTACGTAATTTTAAATTTAGAACATGACTTAATATGTACGTCTATTTCAAAGAAAATCACGTATTACCTTTGGTAAGTAAAATCATCGTTTACGGTCAAATAAAATAAGATCTTTTCAGTAATCTTTTTATTCAGTTATTTCAGTCATACATAAACCAATATCCGCTAAACACACATGGTCCAAGCCTCACTAGAAATATACCTAATCTTATATTATATGATAGGAGCAGTATTATATAACTCATTATATTTTCTTATTAGTATATTAACACTCAGTTTCTGGTATCTGTGTCGTAGATACCCGAAAATATGTGTATGTACCTATGAATCTAACCTTAAGTACGAGTAGAAAAGGTTGTGTGTAGCACTAATCTATTGGACTAGTCTACTTAACATGGGACTAGTTGGAAAAGCTAGATAACAAACTTTAGGCCAGAATTATCGAGACAAAACTATTCAAAATATCACAGATAAATCTTTCGATTATAATTCGGAAAAGGGATAGAATTATACAAATATTCTGATCCCAGAATGAAGTAATCAGTAAAAATCTTTTCCCTCGACAAACCGGAGATTTTTCCCTCATTTCCTCATCGTCAGTTTTCCCATTATAAATTCATAGCAAAAGAATTTCCACGAAACAAAAAACTGTCAAATCTAAATCAGTCGCTAAGTCAGGACCAAATTAGTCCGCAACGCGGCCGTTTCCGATTGCTTTTACTCCTCCGTTGATTGACGGCTGGACCGCACCCGCGCGCCTTCTCAACTGACAGCTGTCACTGTCACGTGGCGCTGTCACTGTCATGACCCCTTGCATAACTGGTAACAAATGTGCACAGTTCTAAGGGCTTTGGTGCGGAAAGGAAACTTCAAGATAAGCTCGGGAAAATGTTACGAGGGGTGCAAACTGAATCGCATTCCTGTTATGTGAGGTTACTGAAGATATCTGATGTAAAAACATACCAAAAACTTTTATGTTTTGGTTTGTAGGTAGCTAAAACAATTATAAATGTGACATAAGACAAAATTTGAAATACATATAGGTATTGATTTTAATATTAAAAATATAATAAGTGTTTGAATACGTACATATTTTTATCTAATTCGCATTTTATCGATGCGTTAATTTTTTTCTTTGTTTTTCATCACCTGTTTTTCTCATCTTATAACGTGCTGCACTTTCTGAACTATCATTTTCCCAGGAGTGTTTCTTTCCTTTATTTTAGTAGATATTTTATAAGAATAACGTTTCATCAAAAGTCCAAAAAGATAAACTTTAGCATTTATTATATATCAGTAATGTGAAATTAAGTCTTACCTAACAAAAAGCGAGGCATGCCAACTGATCATATTTTCAATTAATTAAAACACCATATACACAATTGTAAAGATCAACAAAGTGCCTGAATGATATGTAACAAACATATTCATTTCAACTATCCACGAGTAAATTGTATCAAAGCGAACAACTCAAATAGGCACGATGGCCAAAGTTTGTCAAGATTCTTGAAATCGCTTGTTGACATCGGATCCTCACTTAATTCAGAATTTGAAGCAGCGAATACATTAATATTACTTTCGTACCGTACTTGAAGTGTTCATTTATTTCAGTTGATATAACGATGGCCCTCTGTTTAACATAAAATCGTGATAGAAATTTCTTCAATCAATACAATGGCTCGAAGACAAAAGTTAGTACAGCTACCTGGTAGGATTCTATTTTCGTCACGAGAAACGTTTGCCTCGTCTGAGTGAATAAGATTATTTTGGCTTTGTCTTTCCTGATATTTGGGAGAATAGGAACATTATTTATTTTACTACTGGTACCTTATTAACTTTGACCTAATGGTAGTAGCGTAAATAGGTGAATATGAGTTACGCTAAATCAAACAGAGCCAGCCGAAATCTAAAATCGTTGATATTACAATCCATCTCGTTGCGAATGACTCGTCTAGACAATTGGTAAATCCAACGGTTTTATTTTATACTTTTGAGTCTCTGCACAAATCGTTCAACAAGATAAGTCAGAAAGAAAGGGCGTTAGTGGATGGCCCTCCTATAGTTTGAATAAGCTGTGACCAAATAGTGACAGATGAAATAACGTTCGGTTTTTCAACGATATCTAGGAACGCACATAAAAATTTATGCGAGTTTTCTAACCATTTATATTTGTGACTGATTGACGGATATTTTACTTTGACATAGCCGTATCAGCTCTCTCGAACCAGGTGTTGTATAAAGAGAAAGTGGTATTGAGCGCGTACAATCCAAGTGGAAATCTCATTGGTGCACGTCTGGATTTGAACCGGTGAACTCTGGAACTCGGGGTCAGTACAATTGGGCAACCACGCACAAAAAATGCATTAAATCTCAAGTACGTATATATTCTCACTGAACGTATTCAAAACAGTTCTGTAACCGTCTCCGAACAAAGGTTATCTAAGCATCGTCTAACATAAGTTGTGTTGCACCTTGAGACAAGTTTTGAACCAATTTACTGCGATCGCATCGGCCGGCAGGTGTGTTTTGTAAGAGACGAGTGATGTCTTATTTATTCTGTTTCTTAGTATAATGTATTGTTTTTCGTTTATTCGTTGGCATAATATTTGTTATTTATACCACAGTAGTTTTAACCGCAGCTTTGCTTCCGTTAATCATGCATTCCTCATGATATAACCTTGTCATACTCGCTCAAAGATGAGGTGAGGTTTATGTAATTAAGCTCAAATTTGAATATTCTCTTAAAGCATGTACTGAAAAATTTACGTCGTTTCATTGATTCTTTGATGCGTTAAAGAAATGAAAACGAAAACTTTCGCGTTTTTATTATTAGTAGAAATTTATAATTGTTTTAGGTTGATGTTAGATTGTTTATCCACACATAATCCACTATCATCGTGGCAAATTATTCATACAAATATTTTAAATTAATTTGGTTTTTTGTGGTCATATCGACAAATTACACCGTTACTGTACAATTAGTTATCGAAAAGTTACTTTACCTGATCAGAAATTAATTAATTATTAATCTTATTGCTTAGATTGCGCTAGTTTCCGTCCATACACAGTAAGAGGAGTGTACATCTGGTTTTATTTATGTATTCTTTGCCCACGCTTCAAAGCATTCAATTTTACCTGGCCATTGGGATGCGGTTCTCAAGTTTTTTCAACCTCTATAGTTATTCTATTGAGTGATTTAAAAACCAATTTAGTTGTAAAGGTGTTTCGGATTGATGGTGGGAGTGTCTGACGGTCGTTTGTTGTAACATCTCTTTCCAAAATATGGATAGGCACTTTAAAATAATTTTTTTTTTCGATATTTTGATTTTGTTATTGATTAAACAGAGTGGTGATGAATACCATAGTTTAGGGTGCAAACGATGCTCGGGCGTCTTGCCGCTATTATTTTATTGGACACTTATGTAGGTGAAGCGATTTAAAACACAATGCAGGTGACGGGGACGGGGAAGTACTGCCGCCATACCCATTTCTGCCAAGCAGTAATGCATTTAACTATGTTCCGGTTTGAATGGTGTGGTTACCGGTGTGAGTGTGAGACATTCAACCTTCACTTATCAGAGTTTCAGGCTCTTACAATGCGACTTGGGTCTTGTCTTATCTAAATAGGGGAGGACCCACATCGTATTGTTGTGGGCAGAGGTTACCACTTACACCAGGTGGGCCATCTGCTCTTTCCGTATTACTAGTTTTTGCATATCTACTAGTATACTGCAGTCATTGCAGTGCACCATAAAAATAACAACATATCATTACATCTTAAAATAGATTTCTGGATGAATGAAAAGTGTATGAAAAAATGAACGTTTTACTCCCATGGGAACCTGAATGATTAACTTTTGAACTCACCAGAATGTAGGTCAATAAAATGTGGGTCACAAGCAGTCTCCGTTTTTTGGCACCCAGTTAACCAAAGCCTGGCTAAGTTAGTGTTGCTTCTAATTGAAACAAACGATCAATTTCACACAGATTAACATTTTGGGGCGATTCAAATGAGATAACAGAGTTTGTTAAATAACTTAAAATTTGATAATTGTTCTTCGTGCTGTAAAGTTGAATGTAATTTTTGTTAACCCATGTTTACGACTAATTTACATAAATAAATAATAAATATAAATATTGTTGTACATTTCACACAGCGCCATCTAGCCACAAAGTAAGCTAAGCGTATCTTGTGTCATGGGAACCAGACAGTGATATAATACTTATTTACCGTTTTTTGTAAATACATACTATAATACATATTAACACCCAGACACAGAACAAACATCTTTATGTGTCACACAAATGTTTGTTCAGGGTGGGAATCGAACCCACGACCTATAGTGCAGAAGGCAGGGTTAGTACCGAGCTGTGAGTTTAGTCAAAGACATATACATATATAGTTTTTAAAGACTAGAGGTTAGAGGATGGAAAAAGAATGAATAAACAAGGCAATTAGAAGGGGAATACCTAGGCGTACTAATTAGGTACATAGACGAAATAAGTGACGTTTTGGAAAAAGGCCAAGTCAAGAAGTACTCTAAACCATCGAGTATATAAGAATGTGATGAAAGTAGACGAAGCAAGCTCTCAGACCTTGCTCTCTGCCTATCTCAGGGAAGCAGGCGTGTAAAATACAGAATCTTCTGAGACGTTGGCAATTCTTACAGTTATTAGTATAATTGATCAAAACAATTAAAATTTGATCGCTGTATTAAATAAATAAATATTGATTAGATAAATGAAAACCCCTTATTAGAGTTAATCCTAACTTCAAGTTTACCCTTTTATTCCGTCAAAAACCGAACCTTTTGGAATCCATTCGTACATATAGCCCGAACAAAGAGCAAAGAGGATGGGACGAGCCCATCATTCTCCTTTCTGCTCGAATTCCATTACAGCTGTTGAACTTAGCCCATTCAATCCAAGTATACAAAAGCAATACCACCAACTCTAAGCTAAAGTGCCAGTAACGAATAAAACACTCGATCAAAGCGACATTTGGAGACAATGACTACACGATAATTTTCCATACAACCAACAAAGTTTCCTGATAAAAATAACAAGGATGCCTTCAGTTTTGAACTCTACGCGTTTGGCATACGTGTCATGGAATTGTGGGGACCATTCCGTTAGACACGCGAACACCTTATTGGACGAACAGAAATAACTTATTTGACATGGAGCTATTGGTGGTACTGGCACAATGTCTCATAATAAAGCACTATATACGATAAAATGGAATAGAATATTTTCAAACGCTTAATTAATTGGCCAGAAAACAGAAAAATAACTTTACGGATCGACGTGGTAATCTCTTCCCATAACGAAAAACTTGGGGTCCTCAGAACTCAGTTATTGGAAGACTGCGCCTGTAACTTTGAGAATTGGAGTGGAATATCTCCGTGCCTGTAATTTCACTGGTTACCTCACCTTTCAAACCAGAGGTCAATAATGTGTGATGCGTTACTGCTTAGCGGCAGAAAATGGTGGGGTGGCCATACTTCCCTGCTGTATCCTGGTACGAATACTACTGTGAATTGTACTTGATGGCAGAATGGTAGAACTCTCCCGGGCATGCACTTACATACACTCTACTTCTGCCAAAATTGATAACCAACACCCACACAGCGATATAACTCGTGGGTCCTCCTAGGTTCCGATATCAACGACACAAAGAATTCTGTTAGACAATCGAGAAATCATGTTATTTATTGCTTTTCACGACTTTACAAACAACATCCACCATTTTTGTATTGCGCAGAAACAAGAACTAGAAAATAATGTTAGTATTATATAACGTTATTGAACAATTTATGTTGCTTACCTTCCTTCTGAGAATTCATTATGAGGTCAGGTTTTCCAAGGTCCTCTCTATAAACCTGAAACGTGCGGAGTCATTTCAAAACGTTGACTTAGTAATTCCTGGAAGATAATTTGCTTGAGTTGCTGGTCACAGTTAATCAGCCATACAAAAACCACCAAACAGATTTGATGGAAACTTTGGACTCAGATACATAACTTAACACATTTTTTATTCTGATATGTAAGTGCTGTAGCTTGTCAAATTAGTTATATAAATGACATGTCGAAGTTATAGTAAGTTACTCGTATTTAAAGTAAATAAAATAATTTGACTATTGACTAATTTCTGTAGGCAATCTTGCCAAATTGACGAAATTATCCAAAATTCTTCCAATCATTATTGTTTATACAGAATGTTCGCGCATTATCGCCTCTATTGTTTAGTGATAGCACATGGCTTAGCGCGGCAGAATTGCGTCCAGAGTTGGCACGCTCGCGGTATTAAGATTGGGTCAAGGTAGCAGATAGTCGCTAAAGTCGATAATTAAGTTCAGCTTCGTTCGTGAATTTCGCAAGTAAATTTAATTACGGGCTAAGAATAATGAAGGAGCATGATTAGTTGGGGATTGTTTCTTATTGGAATTAGGAGTTTGTTAACAATTTGAATCGTAAGTAAATATTGATATGCGTAGCACTGTGATTTGACTTGAATTAAAAATTCATTTTTCTGTTTAAGTAAATGTAAGAAAATATATTTAATTAATACTGGTGGCATCAAACTATACTTAAAGTACCATCTCCTTCTTTTCCAAGTGATTGAAAAGAGACAGACTAGACTAATTGACTAAAAGTGTGATTTGCTTTTGGTGGCCATGTTTCCCTAGTATTGTTATCATGAAAGTTTTATTCCAAAATTGTCTAATAGATGCTATTACTATGTGTGTGTGACGTCACATCGAAATTTCGTTTTGAGTCACTTCCGTACCATAAACAAAAGTATACTTAAGCATTCAGTACAGTTAGTATACAGTTATTCTGTTCTAAAAGTATATAACAATAGCCAATAGAAAATGATTCCCATTATTAGTCATTCCCATTATGGGTAGGTATCAAATGGCCCATCAAACTTTACCATAACTTTTATATATGGTATAAAAAACGGATATCGGAAATTGATCAGAGATAAAGAGAAACGAAGAAAAGGCCTACGCCGATATTAGTTTGTGATTTTTATATTGAAAAATATTACTATGCCTACTCACACAGACCCTTATTGAACTACTGCATAGACTCTTTGCTGTTATTTTTTTTTTATATATCTATTGGATATAGTTACCAGCTAATACATTTCCTACAAACTCTTTGCTGTAAAGAGAACGAGTTTCAATTAACGGTTTAGTTAACTTACTATTTATATATGTTACCGGCATTCTGTATTATCCGCTTTTCTATGAATGCCTTAATCTTTGTCATTCTTATATTATACATTTCATACATTGCCTATAAACGCCATATTCAATAGGTATTCTATAGAATGCCTGCTTTAAATACATTGCTGGTAACATTTTAACACACAGTTTAACTAGATTCATGGAACGGTATTTCAGTACAGTGAAAAAGAGAAGTGTTTCGTGTACAACATAAGTGTACCAATGACATTGATCGTGGGGTGTTCTGAATGGAGCGTCGCCCGCGCCGCCGGCGCACAGACGCGCACACACCGACACCCACCGCCAGACACTTCCACAACCAGCCGGAGCTGTTGGGGGGCAGCTTCCCTCTCATGCTGAGGTGGGCGGTGCTGGTGTGGCTGGCCAGCTGCGGCCCCAGAGGCGACACCACCAAGCAGGACGGTAAGTCTGGACTACTGTGTGTTAACTCATTTATAATTTTACTAGCTGCGCCCCGCGGTAAGTCAGCCTACGGGAACACTGAACTTTTCCAGGATCAAAGTAACCTATGTGTTAAGCCAGGATATAAGTTATCTTGATAGCAAATTTCATCCAAATCCATTCAGCCGTTTGTGCGTGAAAGAGTAACAAACATCCATACATACAAACTTTCACGTTTATAATATTAGTAGTATTAACCTTCACAGATATGTGACTTCTTAAAGCTCAGTTAGTTCTGCCTTCTGCGCATTGGTCGTTGGTTTGATTCCCACTTACGGCAAACATTTGTGTGATGAACATAGATGTATTTCTATGCTTGGGTAATGATGTAGTGTAAGTTTATTTAAAAATAAGCATTCGATCAGTTGTTTAGTTCTAACAGTACAAGGTATGCTTAGTTGAGCCAGATTATGTTTGACCTGAGCTTATGTTTGTCCTGGGTGGGAATCGAACCCACGACCTACAGCACAGAAAGCAAAGTTACAACCAACTGAGCTATGATAGTATAAGGTGTGAAAAAAGTGTGAGGAAGTCCCGCCAAGCTGTATTGCCGCAATATATAATAGCCAAAAACTTTATTTCCTTCATTGGAAATAAAGTTTTATTCTATTGTTCTTATAGAAATATCTTGGCAACTTAAAAAATTGATGCCTGTTCAACCCTATCCGACCCTCCATAGGAAATAACAGAAAACAACAGAGAAGAAGCCCCTTAGGACGGAATGTTTTCTTTTTAGGAACTGGTACACTCTACTAAGCTTATATTCCGGTTTGAAGGGAGTAGGTGCTGGTGAAGTGTCCAAATTTACAAATCATGTTGAGTCGAAGTCACATATTAAGCTGGCATTGGATGGAGAACCAAAGTTGCATATCAATGATCCAATTTTAGGCGCAGTCTAGCTGCGGTCGCCGTATATTTTGAGCAGACCGCAATTAATGGCGCCCGTTCTTGCTTTAGACTGTTTCGTGACTTTCTGGTTGATGTCTTTTCAGTTGGACCGTTGTATTTCTTATTTATTTAGGTGAATGATTTTATAACTGCTCTTTGGTTCAGTCGATAGTAACCTTACTTGCAAGGCGATCCTGGGTTCGATCCGGTACCTATGTTCCTGCGTCTTGGTTTTTCGTGTTCTTGTATGTATGTTTGTCCATGCCATCTGTCACCAGTGTTATATAATGTTTGTTTACTGTTTTTTTTATGTAGTTTTCTGTTTTAAAATACTGTTTGTCATTAATTCAAATTCTCCAATTAGTTATAAAGCATTCGAATCCTTGTGCCATAAGAATGTGTATATGCTTTGCGGTAGAAGTAGGTATTGCAGCAGTACCTACTTCCCCAGACGAACTTGGCACAATCTCTACCGCCTAAGTAATATATATTTCGAATAATAAAAAAAACACAGTTTTTCTTAAAAAAATTAAAAATCTATCGAGTAAATTGAATGAAAACAATCCATTTTTTTCACAGTTAAATTCGTCAGGCGATAAGAACGTTATCTTCTAATAAACTAACCAACATTTTTGTGTTATTTCATTACAACCTTAGGAAGTTTATAACAACCGGTAACAATCAGATATTACTGCCGTAAGAAGCTCAATAAAAATAACATAAAAACGAAAGTAGATAAGTGCTCAAACATTCAGATTGTTGGGTTCCGTAGACATAAAAGAAAATAATATAAATAAATAATTGGCGGACATTTCACACAGCGCCATCTAGCCCCAAATAAAGCATAGCCTTGTATCGTGGGAACCAGACACCTGGTATACTGGTTGGTTTATTCTTTTTTCCTAAATACAAACATATTAACACCCTGACACTGATCCAACATCTATGTGCATCTCAAATGTTTGTCCTGGGTAGGAATAGAACCCACGACCTGCAGCGCTGAAGACAGAGTTACTGCCGACTAAGCTGTGAGGACAGTCCAAACTAATCAGTTTTCTATTTATTTAACCCCATACCAGATATTTAATCATTCATTTTACAGATTCCTATTTCTACCAAAACTTTCAAGCTATAAACTGGAAATATAAGAGCAATTAGTAAATTTTTTACTGATTTTGGCTTTGTGATTGATTTTGTGACTTCCTAGCTGTCGATTCCACAAGTCATGGATTTCGATTTCCGTTGCAAATATTTAACAAAGTTTTTCCTTGAAATTTCTTATAGTTATGAAACAACTTGGGATATCTTTGGATGCTATCTTAATCTATGCAAGGGATTTTCCGCCGTACAATGGAACCCTAAATATCTTAAAATTTAAAGCACGTTGAGGACGATCGCCTGTTTCGTAAGCGACATAATCGGCACATAAAATAGCGTTTAGTTTTACGTCATGTCATAAAATGTTGAGAGTCGCTTGAAATTTATTCGTGGAAGGTAGATGATTCCGTTGTCTTCCTGAAATGTTTTTTATTTATGTGATAAAGTTGCGAAACGAGCAGATGGCCCACCTGGTGTTAAGTGGTAACCTAGCCCATAACGCGCAAGATGATTTACGTCCACCTCTATTTATCTACAACAAGACCCAAGTCGCATCGTATGTGCCTGTAATTCTGAGACATGAAGGTTTAATGACTCTTGTGTGTGTAATTCCACCGGCAACCATACCTTTCAAACTGGAAAAGAAAGAATCGCGAATGCATTACTGCTTGGCGAGAAAAATGGGTACGGTGGCAGAACTTCCCCGGAAGAACTTGACATAAGGTTTTGAAGCAGTAGAATTAACTCAAGGTGAAAAGATTGAGTATTTTTTGTTTTATTCTTTTCTATTTCTGGCGGGCGACGCTTATTTTTGGCCAACAGAGAAGTAAGTATTCTCCGAGACGGAAGGGACGTGGGTTCGATTTCCGCTCGTTACGAATATTTGAATAATTTTCACGGATCGGGAGGTCGTGGTACAGTCAGTGACGAAAATTTATAAACACAATACGAGGAGAATCGAAATGAAAATCGTTATGTGACCCGATCTGATCAGTCACTGATGCGTAAAGATTACGAGTTACACTTTTGATTCTTGTCGGTGACTGTACCAAAGCACAGAAAATTGTAATATGAAAGAAGAAAGAAATAAAAATCTATTAATGGACAGCAGATTACAGGAATTACGAGATTAGACAGTTAATATGCGGTTAGGTCTATTAAGATGTCTTTCTGAAGCGATTTATCTCATTTTAAATCCTAATACATTAAATCTCCTTAATTTTTTAATTTATTACTTATAACAGCGGGTTTCTATAATATACTTTAATACTTACGGATACTTCCATCCGCTTCCGCTAGAGGTCAGCCTCACCGAAACACCATGGCAACGTCGCGTCCTGAGCAAGGTAGCCAAACAATTTATATATATTGCACGGTTGCCATGGTCACCAAGTGATTAGTGATCTACTATACATTTTAATATTAATATCCTGGTAATGGTGCCAGCGTCGTCGCCATAGCTTACGGCTATCTAGTACCCTTACTTAAATAAATAAAAAAATGTCGGTGGATATTCCACACAGCGCCATCTAGCCCCAAACTAACTTATACTGATGGAACCAGACACAACTGCCGATTATAATACTTATTTGTAAACACACAAAAATTACATATTAACACCGAAAAAACGTCTATATTCGTCATAGAAATGTATGTGCTGGGTGGGAATTGAACTCACGACCTACAGCGCAGAAGGTAGAGTCACCCGATAAGCTGTGAGGCGAGTAACAGGATTATCACGGTAACTTCGTTGTCTCTAAAATATATGGAGTTTTTGGGTAATAACTGAGTTAGTATATTGATCCTCCGATAGTTGAAAACCAAGCACGAGCATGTAACTGTAAACAAGCATCTAACTCGTTTGTGGACTTTACATGTAATTTATGTTACGAAATAACTCGTCAAAGTTGTTAAGAATGGAGTTTGAGTCGTATTCAAAATGTAATCCTTGAAACTTTTCTCGTTAAGTTCTTTAATATGGATTAAGGGTGTTATTTGTACAACAGCTTATTATGATGTACAATATGTATTAAGTATTCCTAGCAGCGTGCTACAGACTTAGTGCTATGTGTACAAAATCTACAAAAAATATATACATAAACGCATATATAAGTACTCTATCCGTTATCTTGTTCCCATGGTACTATGCTTAGATTGAGCTAGATCACGCTGTGTGAGAAAAGTGTATCAAAGGAGTTTGCATGCTAGTGCAGCTAAAATAGCATGAAAACGAACTTCCCCCGAGCAGAACTATTAAAAGCGCATTATTTCTATATTAGCGCCAAAGCATGTATCGATCAACTTTTCGGACATTTAAAACAAGGCCTTACCCGGAGCGTGACGGAGGGTTCCGCACACAATAGGAACTAAAAAAAGCCCATTGTCTTCCCCTGCCACCCCTGACAGCAATTAATGTTTTATTTCACCTTTAATACACGGACGGACAAAGAAATCGACCGCCAAATATCAGGACTAGGGAGTTGTTCTATGACATTTTTCTAGCAGTTAATTCTTTGATTTTTATTTACCTAGTGATTCAATCATAACAGCTGTTTTTAATCGCTATACTTAATTATTCTGACTTTTACGGCTTAATTTACTCCAGTCGCATCGTAGTTTAGAATCAGAGCAGTTCTAAAAGCAGTAAATATTTTTATATCATGAAGTATATTTTATGAAGAATAATTGCAAAATCTAAGGCGAATTTTAATTTTTCCAATATTCGTATGGCGTGGCATATACATTTTGCGTTTGGTATAAGGCAATCTTGTTTTTTTTTTTCTGTTTATAACCCAATATAGATTGTTAGTCAATATAATGCCTGCGTTTGGAAATTAATAAGACCTGTAACGGAGAATGACGTACTTTTTAGGGTGTATAATTTTTCAATTTAAGCTAAGTAATTATGTAGTAATATTAATTGGTGGAACAATTTGAAGTCATAAATAGTTGCATTCTGTTTCTGAATGAATGGTTGAATGAACAAAAAGATGATAATATTAAAAACAAGATTAAGGTTGCATTCAGAACGTTTAGTGGTTTCATCCGGACATTTGTATACTCTTTAAAAGACAGACAGCTTGTACACCTGTCGCGTGAATGCATTCATTATTGGTAGTGCAAATTAAGTTACTACAACTTAAAAGTAAAATCTACGTATAGAACTAGTATGTAATTAGGTTTAATAATGACGTCTGTTTTTTGTATGTTGGCTTCAGTAATCTATGGAGACGCATTGGTCACTGGTTTGTTGCCTGCATATTTTGTGCAAATGTTTGCTCAAAATTTAGGCGTTTTTTGGGCATTGTAGTTTGTGTGTCGACGATGCTCACATTATCTGATGCAACGCAAGCAATCCTAGTGTGGTGGTAAAGCTATGCATGTCTCATTTGGTTGTTATATAAAAACTGTGTATGGTTGTTGCTTATTTATAACATGAAAAATATTTTTGCAACTAAATACTATTTGTATTACTATACCATATTTTATAATTTTATCTGCAATTAAAAGTTTAATTAGGATAGCTGGCTATTGTTAAACTAATGAGATTAATTCAAAACCAACGTTGAACCGCCTGAAAGCCGTCTAGCTAGCATGAACATGATAATTAAAATATACGATATTATTTAGGTCACAAGAGCTTTTGTTCCAACGCATATACTCGAATCGTAACACCCAGTTTAGATTACCGAAAACACTAAACAAGCATTATTGTTAGCTAAAATTCTATCCTTTTTGCTGCACACTTAGCCTCGAAACTGACCACTTTTGGTGCACGCGAGTGTACTAATAGAGGTATAACGAGTCTCACCTGCTCACTGCGGAACTCTAAAATGGATAGTTTGTACACAGTGTAGGTATAATACATAAACAGTTATAACGCTTCGGCGGACTCGACTTAAATAATTCTCGTACTAACAAATACATTTTATAAACATTTCAGAACCAGAATTAGTATACAAATATTATATCAGATGTCTGGTTTCCATGATACAAAGCTATGCATAGCTTAGTTTGGGGCTAGATGGCGTCGCGTGAAAGGTCCATCAATATAAAAAACAAAATGTGAGCCGTCACGGGACGCCTGGCAGATGTGAAACATCGACATTATTTTGTAAAAGTTATATGCAACGCATGCCGTGGCGACGCGTCGCCACGGCATGCGTTGCATATTACTGCGTCGCCACGCCAGAAATCGGTTTTACGTGCGGCTATAGATGTTTCACATCAAAAAACAACAAATTCAAAGTAAAATATTCGCATTTAATAATATTATCAGTTCTGTATAACATTTTTAACAACGTTAGATACATTTACTAAGTATCGCTACTGCTTGGAATTACATTGTCCTTAGTGGATGGTTAGTGAAAACAGGAAATATATTTATAATGGTGGCACACTTTGCTACACAGGCGTCCCTCCTGCCGACTGACATTCATTAATTAGATAATTAGTTTATGTTGTGCCAACGGGAGCGGAGGGCCCTTGCCGTGACTGCATAACGGTTCAATATGCAACCGGAAATAGCACATAAAACCACACTGTTAACTTTTAATACTCGTATATCCCATCAGAACAAAATTTATTATGTCTTTTTAACACAACGGAAAATAATAAAATTATTTCACCGTTAACCACAATTTTCAAACAGGAACACAGCGTATGTTTACTGCTTGGAGTCAAAAGTAGGTGTCAGTACTTCCCCGGAGGAACTTGGCTGTATTTAATCTGGGAATTTGGATTACGTTAGTCGCCTAGATACTAAATGTATTGGTTGGCGCCGCGGATCTTGAGGTGGTTGACAGATTGTATCCAGTTAATACAATCATTGTAAATAATATCTCGATAATGAAATATCTATTTCCCCATGCTGATTAAATCTGAATATTATATTTCTTGGCGTCAACAGCCAAAGGTTAGTGATCCAAATTCGGTTCAACGTTTGGAATATTGAATATCCAATTAGTTTACTTCAAAACATACTTCATAAATTAGCTTTTCATGGAAACCTCAATAATTTGAATTGGGTGAAACTGTTAAGTAGATATTCATTAATAAAGCCAAGGAAACGTCTGCGTTCGAAAAATGCGTACGCGAGCGCCCATCTTCATTCAAATAGTAGAAGCAGTCACATCCACATAATACTTGTTACGATTTTTTCATACCCATTTCAGTCGCCAAGCAGTAATGCATTCACGTCACCATGTTCCGGTTTGAAAGGTGTGGTTACCGGTGAAATTACAGGCACTTCATTTTTCAGAGTTACAGGCGCCATCCATACGATTTGGGTCTTTTTGTGGCTAAAAGGGGAGGACTAGTTTTTCTTTGTTATTCGCAGAGATTACCACTTAACACCAGGTGGGCCATCTGCTCGATCCATAACTTTTATAACCTAATTCAGTACTTAATTGATATAATATGGAATATAGATGGTAAGTACTGAGTGACTACAACAGGCCTACTCTCGATAAGTGAGAGCGAACACATTCATTTTTTCAAGTGATCAATTCATTGCTTCTGGTGAGGGTTGAACCAGTTACCTCCAGATCTAAACTCGGAGTCTGAATTCTAGTCTGGATACTAATATCGAAACTTAAATTTAATTCCTTTGATATCCAAACAACTAGCCACAGCCTGTAGATAATATTTTGAAGACCTGTGAATTTTCACAATACAATAACTCTTGATTGCAAAACCACAATACAAATTAATACTCATAAAATAGAAAACAATTTTAGTTCAACTGTAATGTAAAGAGTTAAAACGACAAATACTTCGACCAACGCACTTCCGAAGATGAATTCCTGTTACTTCAGAACTTATTGATACACCGAGATCGGAGCGCATCAAGTGCCGTTCGGATACCCGACCTGGATGCGTTGTATCGGATGTAATTCGTCTTGTAACTCGATTATACCGGCGAATATCGACAACAGAATTTATTCGTCAATATAGGAAGTCCTATAGGAAGATACAATTTCTGCACTAGGGACGGCGAATCCATTTTAACCGGCAAACGCAGATATATAACATTTGAGGCGTCATAGCTCAGTTTGTGGGTTTGACTGGCCTCACAGCTCAGTTGGTGGTAACCCTTCCTTCTACGCTGTAGATCGTGGGTTCGATTCCCAACCAGGAAAAACATTTGTGTGACGAACTTAGATGTTTGTTCTATCTTCTTAATATTTATAATAGGGTAAATTTTGTATACCAACAGTATTTGTTCTGTGATCTTTGTAATTAAGAATTATTTATTATATTAAAAAAGTATATAATTTTTAATGAATCAGCCGTTTCCCAGCGTCTAATCCAGGCGTTACGTGGTGCCAGTACAGCGGAGAAGTAACAGACACAATAAAGGAAGAACCGATTCAGCACTCCAGATGTTGGGGGAAAACGGGAATACGAGTCGACCGCTGACTGTTACCTTATTCTGTAATATTACTTCTAGGAGCAAGCTTTGGTATACTTTGTATTTTATGAGCAGCAGAACTCTCGCCAAGTTCGTTCGTGGAAGTACTGCCACTATGCCCATTTCAACCGCCAAGCAGTAACGCTAAAGCGTTAATGTGTTCCGGTTTGAAGATGTGGTTGCCGGTGAAATTACAGGCACATGAGACATTCCACCTACAGTCTCAGAGTTACGGGCGCATACGATGCGACTTGGGTCTAGTCGTACCTAGTAGGGGAGGACCCAAGTCGCATCGGTTGTTATGGGCCGAGGTTACTACTCAACACCAGGTGAAACGTCGACAATATTTTTTTAAATAAACATCCCAAAAGAGTGACTTAAAATGTTATTAAGTAGAGCGATCGAATCATATCGAAGGAGTCGTGCGACTCACATTTCGTCGCTCGGGAACTTAAGTATCGATTCGGAGGGGCGCTTAGACCCCGAGGGCAACAAGGAATTCCGGAGATGCGAATGCAACGACGACCTTTTTGGACGTCGACTGCCATAGTCTAGATTTAGTCTAGTTTTTTTTTATCTGACTAAAATGAAGAGTCTTCAAGATGACCAATCTGATATGAATTGCTAGACTTTTTGAATTGCCACAGTTTATTAAGTGTATTGACTGGCCTTATAGCTCAGTCGGTAGTAACGCTGCTTGCTGCACTTTACGTCGTGGGTTCGATTCCCACCCAGGACAAACATTTGTGTGACGAACATAGATGTTTGTTCTGTGTCTGAATGTATTATATGTATGTATTTACAAAAAAGTATACAAGTATTATAACAGTTGTCTAGTTCCCACACACATTGATACAAGCTATGCTAAGCTTACTTGGGGCTAGATAGCGCTGTGTGAAATGTCCACCAATGTTATTATTTATATAAGGAAATATTTTTGTGAAGTTATATAAGTCCATATAATTACTAAGATCCGGTTTGAAAGGTGTGGTTGCTGCTGAAATTACAGGCACATGAGACATTTCACCTTCACGTTCCAAATTTACGGGTGAAACATGGGTCATGCGATACCTAAGTAGGGGAGGACACATAATGAGCCAAAGTACAGTTAAGAAAAACAGCTATTATTAATCGTACCATTTTGTATTTGAGTCCTGAAACCTACCAAGGTATCACCTAAGAATTGTAGAAGTCAGGTCATATTGACTTAGCTAGGCAGAGACGATCGCTTTACAGGCCATCAGCTCGTTCGGTAACCATATCCTCACAGTATTTGAAAACTGCGTCAATTAGCTAGAAGTAAGCTAAGAATGGCGTTCGACAATTGACAAATAAAATATGTTCCAAATGATTCAAACTCTCTGAAGAACGCAACATCAATCTTGCCCAAGATAAAACATGCAATAGATTTTCTATCCCGTCTCGGGTGCCATTAGAGTGGGCAAAAACCGAGGTGCACCTGACATCGGTAATTGATATACGGCGTCATTAATCACTTTGTATTTTGCCGTAAACTTAATGCTTTATCGTTTCGTTCCCCCTCCCTACAAATATATATTTGCTGACTTTGATAGAATGGAAAATGAACTGTGGCCTCCGGCTGCGCTTGGAGTGTTACCGAGTTCCACCGACTCTTGTGTGGTCGTTAAGATCCCTTAGTTTCGGTTTCAAGTAGGTTACATTTTTTGCAATTTTCATCGCTGATTTACGGCCAGTAGGTAAATTTTCATTTAAATAACTACCTGTTTTCTGATGTTTCAAGCAGTCTAGTTTTCGCATATTATGGAATTCAGTTTATGACTTAAATAGTAGATTAGTTTGTTAAAGTCAGGTTATCTATTTGTGAATTAACCTTAGTAAAAGTAGCCTTAGTTACTCCTTATAATATCAGCTATCTGAAGTAATTAATCGTCGTCTAGTTGTATTAGTAAATATCACAACTGACTTTGAAATCAACAATTATTGCTGTTTCTTTTCCTAAGCATGGAACAGAGAGAGATGGATTAGTTTAAGTTCAGTAGAACTCTCGCCGAGTTCGTCCGGGGAAGTACTCCTACCATGCCCATTTCTGCCACCAAGCAGTGACGCATTCGCGTTTCTGTGTTCCGGTTTGAAAGTTGTGGTTTCCGGTGAAATTACAGGCACATGAGAGCATTCCACCTACACGTCTCAGAGTTACGGGCGCATACGTTGCGACTTGGGTCTCGTCGTACCTAGTAGAGGAGGACCGGAGTCGCATCAGTTGTTATGGGCCGAGGTTACCACTTAACACCAGGTGGGCCGTCGGCTTGTTCCGTAATAGTATTACATAAAAAAAGTTCAATTTAGTTTGACGCTGACAAAACCGGCACCGTTTAAAACAGCAAAAGAAAAACATTCGTCTCAGCAAACATTTCTAACCGACGCGACGGCTCGCTAAGCTGCAGTCAAGTTAACATGAAGTTAACTAAGTTAAGCCGAGTGTAAAACCTACAGCGTTCGATGAAATGGAGTTATAGCCGCTGCTGGGTAAATGCTTTTTTAGTTTTTACAGTTTTCTTTAAGTAAGTTGCATTTTATAGTATGGAAAACTATAATTTCTGACTTCTAGAATGTCAAAAAAAATATTTAATTATTAAATAAGGCGCGCTTGTGCGGGTTTTCTTCTATAATTAGAGATACCAGAATCTTTTAAAAGTTTCTTCGATACTTCGGTTTTCACGACAGTTCCTTCAGTGTTTTGGAAACACACCACAATAAAAATTCAAAGAAAAGTCAACCGCTCCGAAACCTTATACTTCTCGTATTCACATGACTTTAGGCAAAAGTAATAATGGTTTACGCTTACATACATGAGTATTATATATATTATACTTCTAGAGCAGGGGTATGAACCCCTGCTCTAGAAATCTGTGTCGCAGGTTGCAAGCTCGTCAAAACACAAATTTTTGCCCCGGTTAAAAGGTCACAGGCCCAAGGTCTACTCGCGTTGCTATCAGTGTTATAACCAGCTGGTTATTTCCACTTTTCCCTTCTGAGAAATAACAAAAACTGGAACCAATTAAAAAAAAAAAGACAAATCCTCTTTTAATTTTGGATATTCCAAACCCTATCTTTAATCGTAAATTTTATCATCTGTTTCTTTTTATATATTCACCTGAATGGTAATTTTAAGAAATTTTTTCATAAATGATCTAATAGACAAAAAAATACTATTTTTTTAAATAATTCTTTTGTTTAACAGAATTTGTATAACTGTAAAATGTGGGTTAGTGCGTAGTCGTCAGATGTCTTGTTAATTGGAATTGCAACTAACGCTAAATTAGCTAATTAGGTAACTAAACACCGCTAAGACCATTCTTAATGGAACAGTTTGCTCGGAGTGCTTTGCTATGTCGCCATTCATCATCCACCAACTACATTAATATTATGGCGGATCTAGCGTCTCGCTTTCTCGGGAACCTCGACATCAGGCATTCCGATTCGTTATTCGTTTACGGAGATAACGTGTTTTCTTCAGAACGGATGAAATGACCGCAATCAAACAATATTATTGCAGTTTTTTTTGTAATTGTTTGAAACGTAAAAATGAAGTATAAAACACCAATATAATATAACATAAAGATTGATAAATTTGATGCCCGTTTAAAAAAGACAGAGATATAATAAAAGATAAATAATCGTCACTGTGATTTTCTATTATAATCTCTTTTAAACGACAATCTAAACAGTGTTTGCCAAATCATTGCTACTATCTACCCGTGGAGGTGGATAGTAATTAGTTAATTTGACATAAAGCTAGGCACTTAAGAAACTGAGAAAATCTAAATGTTTGGCCCTGCATGGGCCAAATATTATTGGTCAATTACAAATGCCTAAAAAATTGCTGTAAAAGCAGCAATACTTTCGGAAATAAAAATAGTTCGTTTCTTACAATAATTTCCTCATAAACAACAAATGTAAGTTTTGAAACTGTCATAAATGTAATGATAGGAAAAATCTTTTTGGAAAAGGGACGAATGTATGTTGCTTCAAAGGCATGATCATGTTTGGTAGTAAAATTTTAATATTCAAGGATGCAATTTAGTTTCATTTGTTATTTATTAAGTCATAAATCTGAAAATAATATAAATAATAAAAAATACTTTTGTAATACTAAATTCTCCCTCTGTCTTTTAAATAAGCTTACCAAAACGCTTCAAAAGGCACGATGTCGAGACCGCCTGTTGTCTCACTCTTAGGGGACTGAATAGAATAAGATGTCGTTTTAATGGATTCTTTTGGGCTACCCTACTTGTCGCTAATTTGGGACGTGTCGGTTGAGGTGTAATGCGTTGCCGACATGTTCGGAATGTTTCCGATTAGTTATTTGTGTTTTCCGAACTCTATTTTATTTATAAACTCGAATAGAAAGAACAGTCGTAATAGAATAGAGTTTCCTGCGGTATGGGCCGCTGTCTGAAGAATAAACTTTGCATCTAATACTGTTTTTTTTTTTTGGGAGATTGTTTTATTCATTCATTACTTTCTCAGAGAGAATATACAATTAAATTTTAATAATATTAACTATAGATGAATTATGTGCTGGTTTTATTGTGGTGGTTGGAGTTTTTTCGTAAGAATTTGGTATAATCAGTTTTAAATATATCCTATAAGTCTTACTGTAATATACATAAAATATTGTCAAAGCTCTTAAATAAATACTTCCGTTCTACATCCTCATTAACGAAAAACGCGAGTCGTGATCACGAGTAACGAAACGTAAAAAACTTATTGTAGTTGGCATCACTGAAGCAAGTAAACGAAGGGGATATTCTTTTACACCTCCTTTAAAATATACAACTAATAATAGCCTCTGTCTTTTCACAGAAAAACTGAACTGAACTGGGGGCTGTATTGAATTATCATGGAAATTTCTAACTTGTCCAGAAAGTATTAATAGGCAATTAATTACGAAGCAGTATTACACGTTAAATATCTCCTTATATTTCCACGACACGGCTTCATTTTAGCTTTCATAATTACACAAATCTGTTGATCCGACCATACCGCTACTTAACTCAGATTTTGTACAAATATTTGAAGTCGTTGTAGCTTTGTAAGTAAGACGAATATGAAAAAAGCCTATGATGTATTATTATATCGGTCGCATACTTATATAATTGCAAAAGGATTTCATCTCTGGTGAACAAAGAGATAAATAATAAATAAATATTATTGTACATTTTACACAACGTTATCTAATCTATACAAATAAATAAAATTGGAGTGTCTGTTTGTAATATTAAAATAACCGCTTTTTACTAAATCCATATACCAAAACATCATTTTTTACAATTTTTTCTGTCTGTCTGTCTGTTCAACAAGTTTGATCAAAAAAGACTCATCGAATACAAAAACTAAAATAAGCAATCGATATAGGAATTATATTTTTACGTCAAAACATCAGTTGAGCTGAACGAATCCCCAGCGAAAAAGTCACGGCCTTATTGGGCCGCTGAGAATAATAAAATACAGATTAGGCGTTCCCACCATACCTTACCACGCATCCCTAAATAATTGAAACGCACTTAGACATTTACAAATGTATCGGAAACATGTTCGTTATTTATTGCAAAAATTGCCTAAAGGTATACATCGACTAGCTTACATAAGAGCGTACCTATCGTCAGTGTTCAATAAAGCTTCTCCAATTTTTCGGTTTTGACTAGACATAATATTGTAATTTAAGGAATCTATACATAGCCAAGTGCGCAACTGTACAAAAATAAATTAAAGATAAATAAAATAAAATAAAGAGAGAAGAAGAAAGAGAGAGAAAATTAGAGATTAAAGAAGAATAGAAGCGAAGAAGAAGAGAGAGTGAGAAGAAATAACGAATTAAAGATTAAAAATTCTGATGGTCGCCGCAGTTCATTGCCTAAATCAGGAAATATCGATTGTTAGAGCAACTACCAATACTTAATTAAGTACTAAGTACTTAAGTATTATTATTTAGTATTATTTACTTAGTACTTAGTACTGCGTAGTGGACGTGCATCTTAAGATGAATCCTTACGCAGGTGTCTGTTCCTCACTTTTGAGCCTTTAGTTAGTAATATTTGGTATTATGTGCCCTAGGGAATTGTATTGTCTTGAAATATTATAATAATAGGGCTTTTTTGATCACGGTGAGATTGCCTCTCCGTGGCAGGGGTGCCGGCTTTGTTATTCGATTATGGGGATTCCAATTCGATGGCACTAGAACCCTTTACGTAGTTTGTTCTGGTTTTCATTGCGGGCTCTGTGGATTTCAGGTACTTACAGATCAGGAAAATATCAAATCCTATACAATAACCCTGGATTAATTTGTGGATTCATTTTGCGGGTAGATGAGAGTAGTATTGTCAGCATTGCTGTCCTAACAGTATTTATGTTGAATCCTAAATTATACTATTTTATGATCTTTGTAACTATATAGTGCAATAAATAGTTTGAGTTTGAGGTTAAGTCTGGGGCTACCCTACTCACAAAACTTCATGGCGTGTATCTAACAATCTAGATTGGTCCAATGGCATTAAAGTATTTACTCTCGCTTCTTGGGAAACGTATATTTATTATTTGACTGACCTCACAGCTCAGTTGGTAGTAGCCTTCCATGCTGGGTCGTGGGTTCAATTCCCACCCAGGACAAACATTTGTATGATGAATATAGATGTTTGTTCTGTGTCTGGGTGTCAATATTTATGTACATATTTACAAAAATTATATATTTATTATATCAGTTTTCTGGTTCCCGTGATACAAGCTATGCTTAGCTTACTTCAAGGCTAAATGGCGCTGTGTGAAATGTCCACCATTATTTATTATTAATATTATGAAACTGCAGTGGGAACATTAGGCAATGATTATTACATTATAATTAAATTAAATAACTAAAAAAATATCTTAAGTCACTGTAGGCATTCATTATTCGTTGCTTATACTGGAGTGCGCCACTTCAGATGTAGATAATGAATCATCAAATTAACTAGATCTCATTACTAAAATACTCGAAATCAGCTAAACTCAAGAGGCTCTAGAATTTGAAGATACAGCAGATCAAAACGTGAAATTCATACGAAAGGTTTAGATTTCAAATGTAAACCTTATTACGTTGACATACGGGCAATTATTTCTTTGTGAGAGATATCCGCAGACATATCCATTGTTGTATTTACAATACGTTTGTAATGCTAAGAAAGTCGTATTGCATTTTGCGTCTTATTGCTGTCGTCTGAGGGTTGAATATAGGTTTCCCGAGTGTAAGTTGGTTTGTGTTCGAGTAAACACTTGTATCGCTAGAGACCCCTAGAGGAGACGTCAAAAAAGTGCCGTGCAGTTTGCTAACGAGGGTGAAATATATATTACGGTTGTATTCCAAAATTCAGATTCTGTATATATATTTTTTATGTATAATTTTCCTTTGTTGTGGAAGATTACTCGGAGATCTCAAACGGTTTTAGTCATTAGGTGGTAATAAAAGTAGTTAAGACATATTTTCATTATCTTTTTGTCAAAAACAATCATGTATAGTAATCTAATTTTTATTGATCTAAAATCCTTATGTGTGGTAAATCCTCAGAATGCCCTGTGTGGCTCGAATGTGCAAATATTTTGACGAAAAAGTTTTACGAAGTTTTAATTAATATTGACGGATTGGAGGCTGGAAGAGATTGGAGGATGTGGGAAAATATCTGACTACATTTTGCAACCCTTTTTCGGGATCTTGTTTGCGAGATATTCTATCACCAGATAATAAAGTAACCTCGACTCGTTAAGAAACAAAGGACGTGATTTCAATTTCCCGTTTGTCCTTCATTAAAAATACGGTTGTCGAATTTTTGGGATGAGAAATAAATGTGTGAAGAAATGTCTCTTTGTAAATTATAACTTTCTGTTGCGAAGAATTTGTCCAACGAAGGTTCTACGCCGTCGCTCGTACTGCTGCCAAAGAGTAATCAAGCACACAGTTCACAGCATTACAGTATTACTTACATAGTATTACGCAGCAAAACATTGGTACTATATAGAATTAACATTGTACATCACTAAATAACTCTTTAGTGACTTTTACGTGTAAAATTTTTATTTATAGGTTATATAAAATTATAGATACATGAGAAATGGGATGTAGTGCAATCTTAAATAATTAATCTATGTTTAAACTTAGTGTAAATGTTTCCATAAAATTTAAAATCGGGTACCAATAGGAACGCTCCAGGCGATAACAATCTTACATTCGACTAGCGCATGCTAATGTGAGCTCTCGATAACGTTTCTCGTTACTCCGACAATTCCGTTATTTTGCGCATATACGTTCGGCGAATGTTTTTATTCATTCACGAGCATTCTTCAGGCGTTTATTATTTGGTTTCCATTAATGTTTGCTTTTGACAGAATTGTCCCGATGGTTGCGCCTTTATCAAACGCTTGGATAGGAAAGTGCCTCAAGCGAGGCGGCGGGCGGCGGCGGGTGGGAACGCATCGCTGTTCTGCTTATTGTGTATGCTTGGTGTGTGACAATCAAATAATATTTCACGAGCGAAGCCGACGGTTTCATAACTGTTTTCTTTCATCAAATAAATATTTATATTTTAATGATAATGTCGATTTAACCTACGATTTATTTTAATATTAGGGGTGGTTACAACCAAAGACTAAGTACCAAGCACTGTCACACAGATACGATACGAGTAGCTAAGTTCAAAACGGACACTTAGTACGTGTCTTAAGAATAAGCAAAATTGCCCGTCTATATAATATTTTAAAAAGTATACCTATTGCATCCAGAGACGTTATTGATAAGGATGTTATTTAATTGTGTGATGTATACTTATTATTTTAATTAACTTTTTTAGTTTTTTGATCTCTTTAAGAGCACTAGAACTCTCGCCAAGTTCGGCCGGGGAAGTACTACCACCATGCCCTTTTCTGCCGCCAAGCAGTAACGCATTCGCGTTACTGTGTTCCGGTTTGAAAGGTGTGGTTTCCGGTGAAATTACAGGCACATGAGACATTCCACCTTCACGTCTCACAGTTACGGGCGCATACGATGCGACTTTGGTCTTGTCATACCTAGTATGGGAGGACCCAAGTCGCATCGGCTGTTATGGGCCGAGGTTACCACTTAACACCAGGTGGGCCGTCGGCTCTTTCCGTAAATGTATTACATAAAATAAAAAAAATCATTTTTATGAAAAACACGAAATTCCAAAATAAATATTTATTATTATTGTTATTATTACCAGGCTCAAGTCAATCCTTTCTATATATACCGCGCATACAAGTGAATTCGCGTCAGTCAGTAGTTAATTACCCCTTTCTGTCCAATATCAGCCGTGGAGGTGATTACGCCAATCAATTTGTCACGGGGGATTTCAGCCAGATTTACCATTTACAGCCGAATTTACCCGGAAAGTCGATTTGGTTCACGCCAGAGCTCCAACTGCATACTATGGATGAATTCAGTCCCGGATTCAGGCGTTGCGTGACGCCTCTATCGGTGACACTTGGTGATTGACTGGCCTCACAGCTCAGTTGGTAGTAACCCTGCCTTCAATGCTGTAGGTCGTGGGTTCGATTCCCACCAAGGACAAACATTTGTATGACGAATACAGATGTTTGTTCGGTGTCTGGATGTCAATATGTATTTACAAAAATAAGACGTTTATATGTATTATGTCAGTCGTCTGGTATCCATGATACAAGCTATGCTTAGCTTACTTTGGGGCTAAATGGCGCTGTGTGAAATGTCCACCAATACTTATTTATATTTATTAATTTATAAGTAAACTTAACCCCAAATGCAAAGAATAACATTTAGGTGTCTCAAAGCACTTACAAACTGACTGAAACAAAAGTTACTTATTCACCCCGTTGGTCATTTTTGTTAGGTAAATTATAAATTGAGTCCATTCTTGAGTCAATAGATTCAATGCTGGACCGGCACTGTGAGAATCCAGATACGGTCGCGGTGCAACCAATAAAAAGCCCAATGATGGCGCCCATATCTCTCCATGGTTTATTTATCATCACTAAAAGTTTTTTATATTTTTACGCGACATTTTACGTCAGTCGTAAAACGTTGTCGGTCGCCCCGACTCGGACCGTAGTGATATGAAGAACAAGGTCTGGTCGGGACAGATAACTTAATCCCGGTTTTTTATCTCGTGTGTCCCGGACGCCGAGTTATTTAATGCGAGAATAGCCAATCTATCGTACGCATGTATCTTCTAGGTCAGGTTTGTCCAAGGCGTGAAATATACCTTTATTTATGCCCTTGGATTATTTCCTGTGACGCAGGTGGCATGGCAAACATAGAGTTACACTACAAACATCCAAAACATGGGCGAGGAACTTAGCTGTAGAGCCGCCAGTTGTTACTAAATAATATAGCGTTTGTAACTTAAATTCAAAACCTAAAAAGTTTTTTTTTAATTCAGATAGACTTGTTAATCTTCAAGTAGACTTCAAAGGTGGAGAGCCAAACCAGCGGTAAGTGCAGTATCCGTATGAGGAAGCACTACCACCATACCCATTTCTCCTCCAAGCACTTGCATGTAAGGTTCCGGTGCTGGTAAAATTACACTCCATTTGCGACGTTCTATCTTCAGTTGTCAGAGTGATGGGTGCAATGCCATGTGACTTAGGTCTTCCCATACGTAGGGGAATCATATTACACATCTCACCTGTTGTTCTGAAGCAGACAATGTCCTACCCGCGTTTTTTTACAAAATTAACATTTTAATTAACGTTTAAACTATTCGGAGTTCCACTTCTCTTGCAACCAAACATATTCCGATATTGAATCTAAAGCCAATGTAGTAAAGCTCAGTTTTCTCATTGTTTGACATTTTTCAGATGTAAATGTCTAGTGGCAGCTCCGTTGGTGTAGTATGGATAAACCTGAATGAGCTTAATTTAGATACGATACCTGTGTTACCTACTAGGAAACCCCTAACATAATGTGAAGGTTTTTCATTCACTTAACTATTTAATGTAAGAGTTTTGATACCTTCCCGGTGGGAACTAAATAAACGCAAGCCATATTGAATCTTCATCCAACGGAAGAAAGTCCTTGTATCCGAAATAAGTATTGTTGATTTGTATCTCAGAACTAAAGAATGAAATGAGCAAGAATGAATCCGTTTACAATGGAATAAAGTCTAGATCGGTGTGTAAGTTAGAGCGAGTTATGCCATTCTGTACCAAGAGAGATCTTTGAAGCCGTGTGTGAAGTTAAACGACTCCGTGGCTATAAAGCTATGCGAGTTTTGGCGAATTACGTGATTATGCTCTCAGTAAAATGGAGGAGACTTACACACACAATGTTTTCTTAAATTGGTAATTTTAGGTTCGTGATTGCTATTCCGAGACGTATTCAAATTTTCGTAGAAATGTTCAATGATATCAAATTATCGCTGTAGTACATTTTGTCTTTTAGATTGATAGAGATTAGATTACGAAATAAATAGTTCCCTTTACGTCGACCTAATTATGGGTTATTAACGAGCAGATGGCACACCTGATGTCTAGTGTCCTCTTACCCATGACGGTAGTTATATAACTTTATTCTAATTTTTTTTTTTTTTTTAATCTTATATTTGTAGTTATTGGCACCTTAATAAATAAATAACTGAAGTCCTCCAATGGCACCGTGACGCCCATCAGGAAAATACAATTTTCATGATGTGCGTAACTTCATATGTGCACGTAATTTGACCGACCTTCACGCTCTTGGAACCGAAACGCATTACTGCGAGTGTCCTACTGCTTAGTGGCATAAATGGGTGCAGTAGCAGTGCAGTACAAACTGGGCGCAAGTTCTACTGTATAAAAACAATTTCGAAAGCCTAGCTGGTCTTAAATCCCACAGGGACTACGAGCTAGCTTTGGTAGTAAAATTTTGATAGTATCATATATCCATAGATACTATGACCTCGTTTATAAGCTACCCGACTCCCACAGACTCAATAATCGTTAGCACTTGTGCCAAAATAATTAAATTAATACATCACACTGTCACCTAAGAGTTTTAGAAACAGTATTATTAAGCAGTATTGCCAAGCTACTCTTATTTTAGACTTCTGTTGCCTTTGACTACATATCACCTTTAAGCGTACTATTGTAGTCCACAGCTCCCTTGCTACGCCTCTATTGGGAACTGGCTGCTAAGTTAGGTTCCTGGAATACATAATGTAACATATAGGTGCCATATATATAGGTATATATAGCCAGCCATGTACTTACCCTATTACTACGCTATGGCTTCCATACAATTATAAACTCACTGTAGGATATGAACCCACGACCCACAGATCGTATCAGACGTCAATACTGGTTGGTATTGACTTCAGATTACTATCAGCTGCCTAACTGAACTGATACTGAACTGAATTTTTACTGGGCCTCCATCGCGTTGAATTATACATCATACATTAAAGATGATATGTCCCATGTTGATGTTAAGATAAGTTCAATCAATGTGACTCTTTTTCCGTACCAAAGTCCACAAGTTTGTTGTTTATATTACGGCGGTGAGCTCACTGCTTGTCACGTCTACGTTGTGCCGTTAGTGCTACAGTGAAATGAAGCAGTAGCTCTGCCTACCCCGGGAAAACCAATCGCTTTTGTGTCATCAGGGTCGTGAAAGCCAGTGAAACAATTTATAGTTTTAGTATTTACTTTCAATGAAAATAAGAGTAAATTCTTCGCCAATCTAGAGAAAAACGAAAAACATATCTAATGAATCTCAGACGAGTAAATTCGTTTGAGAAAATTGTCGTTAAGATAATGTAGTTACTCGTTTAAAGACTCGTGATTCGTTGTGTATTCAAAGAGCGTTTGTACCTTGTAGCTTTTTAATTGTCTTCAATACAAAGTTAAGGGAAAACTCCGGCTTGAGTTTATAACTTGTGTATTACTTTAAGGTGTTCTTACTGCGAACACAATATATGATATATATTGTGACAGGCCTCCAGTGCAGTTGGTAGTAACTTGACCTTCTGCGCTGTAGGTCTAGGTTCGATTCCCACCCATGACAAACATTTGTGTGACGAATTATATGTTTGTTGTTATATGTTATATCTGACACCCAGATATAAATGTATTATATATGTATGTATTTACAAAAACTATATATGTATTCTATCAGTTGTCTGGTTCCCATAGTACAAGCTATGCTTAGTTTGGGGCTAAATGTCGCTGTGTGAATTTTCCACCCATAATATTATTACTATTATTATTATTGTGGGTTTCATCGTTTTTGAGAACGTGGTTGCGCACATAAATCTTACAAGCGAAAAACTCACAGGTGCACATCGGGATTTGAACCAGCTACCTTCAGTCAGGCCACCCACCACGCTCTCTATGCCGAAGACATGAAATCAGATATGAAGACAGCCACATGCAGTCAGAACGCCCAGGTCACTACCAACCAAGCCAACATAGCTTCGAGACGTAAAAAGAAAATACGGCAAAGACGCATAATAAACGTTATATTCCATGTCGCGGTCTCAGTCCAGATGTTGTCTCTCTGAATAATGGTTTGTTTCCAAGTTTTGTAGTCTTCGAGTTTTAATGAGGCACTGTTCCGAACTAGGTTTGTATGTCGCGTTTTATCTTGAGCGATGGAAACAAGTAGACGTTGAAGGAATGTGATGCGATGACGTAGCTTTGGTATCGGTAACGAAACGTGTGTTTTTATTTTTTACTGCAAAGTATTTTTATTTATCATACAACTTGTACGCATATAGGCAATAGCAATTTTAGGAGCCCAAGTTGCTCGCGTCTGTAAGTGTCCCATTGAATCCCTACACGTGTACCCCGGGTGGTGCGAAAAGAGCAACCCAAAGTAGTAGTAGAACTTGTGCCAAGTTCACCCGGAGAAGTACTGCCACCACACCTGGTAATCTGCCGCCAAGCAGTGATGAACTCGTATTGCTGTGTTCCGGTGGAAGGGAGTGGGAGCTGATGAAATTGCAGGCGCATGAAACGTAACATCCCCTCTGGGGTTGATGGACGCAACGCAATGCGACTTAGGTCATATTGTGGTGGAGAGGACTTGAGTCGTATGTTGTTGTCTATGGGTAGCGGTTACCACATAACATCAGGTGGGCCGTCAACTCTTTCCTTCATTTACATCAAATAAAAAAAAATGCAAAATTTTCGGTTTCGAAATTGCTCGGAAAATTAAGTTGATCATGCACCGACTGCTAAGTTTGACTCATGTTACGATCTACTTTGAGACCCCGAGTTACAATCCAAAGGTTTTCCTTTGGTTACAAACTATATATCGTACAATCCGTACAGATTATTACAAATTGATTCCATGATACCAATTCTCAATTTAGTTCCGGCCCACTGCTTTCCCTGGGGTCATATTATCCGTCCATCGCCCCATCCCTGGAACCACTGTGATAGCTTTCAAATTCCAACTTATCCCCTGAAGAATATCATTATATATTATCATAAACAATATTGTTGATTTCATCTATCTATAGCTGTAACCATCAAGTTTAATTTTGGATGATAAGATATAATGGTATATATATAATTTATTCGCTATCATTCTGAAGTGAAATCATTAATAGAAATTATCTTGTAATACCTATAACCAGGATATTTTTAGCTTCAAAAAATTAAGCTGAAATGCCGTCTATCGCAGTATACCTACACTTAAAATGTAAAGAAAAATCATAGGAACTCCAGTCATATCAAAAATCTATCAAGTGAAACCGCTGTCGTACATATTTATGAATGCAGTAAAAACTATTTCCATAGTAATCTTCATAATTTTGTTCTCAGCAAATTTGTTTTCATAACAAAATTGTCTGGAGGCCGTCCCTCGTGTCGTATCCGTCACGTTTCTTTCCCGGAACGATAAGCGCATTACTTTAAAAATTTTCATTTTCAATCAGTCATTATCAATTTTAATATAATAATATTCTAGAACTTTTACTAGATATAATAGTCTATTTTCTTATAATAATTCATAATAACCCACACACAATATGTATACTGGACTGGCCTCACAGCTCAGTGTTAGTAAATCTGCCATCTGCACTGTTGTTCATGGGTTTGATTCCCCACCCGGACAAACATTTGTATGACGAAAATCGATGTTTGATCTGTATCTGGGTGTTAGTATTATATGTATTTACAAATGTATATAAGTATTCTATCTATCTCTCGTTCCCATGGTACAAGCTATGCTTGGGGATAGATGGCGCTGTGTGATTTTTTTTTTTATTATTATTATTATCATACTACTACAACTGTTATCATGCCCCACCGTTCGTATTTGTTTGCATGGTCCTCTTCATCCAAAGGTTGCCTGGAAAACATCACTTTTATGGATAAGGCACAATGTAAGACAATGTTATTGTTACTTTATGTTTCTTAAGCTGAGCAATTCAGAAAATATTATATTTTATGCTAATAAAGATAGACTACAGATACCCTTTCCGCTCTCTAGCCAAACATCAGCGGCAAATCTTCATACCTTTGCTCATTACTAACTGTTAGTTATTCTTAGACTTGATGTCACAAGACAGTCACATAGTTACTAAGCGCATTTCATATACGCAATCATAAATACTCATCTTTACTTCTTCCCATCTGTCTGCTAGTCGTATTTGTAAGATAAATTGTATCTATAAGCTCTGCTAGGTGGGTTTCATCGGAATTGTACTGGTAAAGTTTTCATTCCTTCCCTTGGCCCTCATCAATTAGTTTAATATCTTCTATAGGGGGTTTGTCCTGGGAAAAGTGTCTTATGATCTCTCAATAACGTCTGAAGTCTTTAATGTGTTCCAGGTGCACACTAACTCATTCACCCTTTATGTGTGTTTGTGATTATGGTTGCATACGATAGTTTTACACTCGCCTGTGCTGTCGTCCTTTAACTAAAAGACCGTTAAGCCCAAATTGTTGTGTTTGAGATATGTTCAGAGAATTCTTTTTAATTCCTTTTAAGTCCGTCACTTCCTACAATTTTTTTTATATCTTCGGAGCTACTTACAATTTACAAAGGTTTCTTAGACAGAAAGATAGAGAATTTTGAACTGTATCGCTTCCTATTAAAAAGTCAAAATTTACCTTTTGTGGGTTAACGGGTTTCTAGTTAAAGGACGGCAGTTTAACACTTCTCACTGTATATAATTATACACTAGCAGAATCCAGCAAATATTGCCATTGGTAAATAGTAAGTTAAGTGACGCATGTTAAGTGCTGTTTTCTTTGAAAGTGTGTAGGTATTTCAAAGTGCTGTAACTATCTTAAATGTGTATTTGAACTGTCTATCTGTTAATATGCTTGAATCACAAACCTTTCTGGTTGTGAAGACCTGTTATTAGCCTTATGTTTTTCATTAAGTTAAGATTATGTTTTTATGAGCTACCTCCGTCACAGCCTCCTGAGTCTTCCTAAATAAATGAATTATAAAATTGGAACAAATTACAAAAACTCTATGTTGTCATAGAACCAACTTTGATATGCTAATTTTATGGTGATTTTTCAATCAATTTTTGAGATCTTAAAAATTATTTTCACCCTGATCTATAAACTTAGCATTTTTGAACGGTCACATTTCTTCCCATGTTGCGTAGGAACGCATAAACGCTGTTTAAGTAAACGTAACATACATTTACTCAGCGAGATATGCACGGGCGCATTTGCGCAGCGCACTTAAATTTCAATGCGTTCATACGCTCCAAATAACCCCTAAAGTATCTAAGGGTGCGTTGAGAAAACTGAATGCATGATTATGCATACGCTTGGACTAATTCGCAACATACTTACGCAATGAAAAATTACAGTCCTTATTCAGTGTGTGCATTCTTTATATGATTAAGTTACGCAGCGAGCTGATGGCCCACTTAGTGTTAAGTGGCAACCTCTACCCATAAAAAGCAATCCGAACTGGATCCTTCCCTACTTAGATAAGAAAAACCCAAGTCGCATCATATGCGCCCGTAACCCTGAGACGTGAAGATGTGTCATGTGCCTGTAATTTGCCTGCATTGCATTGTTGGATGTCATCGTGTGAATAATCTTGTCGGCAACAGATCGGTACGTTTCGTTATGCAGATTTGAATCCCGATCGCCGATAGCCGGACGACACCAATTGCAGTTCAGTGTTGGGTTTATCGGGGAAACGGTTTCTGGCATTCACCAATTTAATACCAATAATAATAATAACCATTATCGGACATTCCACACGACGCCATCTAGCCCAAATTAAGAATATGGGAACCAGATGACTGATAGAGTAGTTTTTTTTTTTAATTAGATACATGTAATACATATTAACACAGACACAGAACAAGCATCTATGTTACTCACACAAATGTGTGTTCCGGCTCGGAATCGTACCTACGACCCACAGCGCAGAAGCCAGAGTTACTATCAACTAAGCAGCAGTATATATTCGCTCTGCCTGCACCTTTGTCAGCAAATTGTCTCTTCACTCCCATAGGGAATTTCGCAAAACTTCCGTCTTAGCGAGCTTCCTGAATCCTGAAAGGTATTAACAACTCTTACACAAACTTTCAGACTCGTTCAATTTCGTGATGAGTCAGTAAGCCAGTCTTTATAAAAGTAAAATTTAGTTACATATTTGCCTTTAAGCAGACAATAAAAATTTTTAATCTTATTTTGTATGTAGTAAAGGAACATAGATGAAAAAATATTTGTGCAACAAAAATAAGCAGACATAAATAAAAAGTTAATACCTAGTTAACTGAAGTATCCCAGTGTGGGACAGCGGGAATTAACAATGTGCTCAAACATAACTAACTTTTTCAATATGCTTTTACATTTTTTGCGTTAGTTCCCCGAACTTTTTAGTTCTAAATATGGGTTTGTATTTAACACAGTTCCATGTTTTACGAAGTAAAGGCGCAGAATAATGAAAACTACATTGGATACAATTAAAAGTGTTTTGTATTACTTACATAGTCATATATTATCGCCTGCCTTGAAATTAACTTAACTTTTTATTGCAAATAAAAATACTTGGCAAAGTTATTGACATTTAAATTGTATGGCAGATACCGAGCTTCAACCTAACCCAGTCACCTGGAACACAATCCGAGGAGCTGAATGCGCAGATGCAGTTGCATTCCCTCAATAGGATAATGCTATCTGATGTCCGCATTTACAGATAGATACAAGTGTTGTTTGCAAAAATTGCTTTTAAATTTATGGAAACAGAAAAAAAACGACTATTTTGAGTAATTCTGCTTCAGGTTTCATATTTATGCGCAATGCACATTAGACTTTCTCTGTTCGTTGCAAAAATATGTGAAAATTTTGACTTGTCCAAATGATACTGACAATAGACACAGCTATAGATCCTGTCCATCTAAAGATTTTCCGGAAGATATCGCTTTTAGCTATAAGGCCGCCCATTGTACCCCATTGTTTTTGTATGTGACTTACGGTGACAAAAAGTTTATTCTATTCTAATCTATATACTGCGGTAAATTATCTGTAAGGGGTAAACTGTATCTCCATCTATATCCAATAAATAATATACCGATTAAAACAAGAAATTTTCTTTTAAATATAACGATCTGTAAAAATATAAATCTTTAATTGTTTTTTTTTTATTTAGAATACAAAAACATGTATTTATTAGGAGCTATGGATTTTTATTACTAAATTAATAAATAAAATTTATATTTAATTACTCAATGGAAATGAAAAATAAATACAGTAAAGTCTTCCCACGCCCCGCCCCGCTACGCCGTAGTATACAATTTATCTAGTCCGCCTTTAGTTCATAGGTACTCAATCGTAGAACCAAAACAGACATCGACGCGCAAATGTCACTCATTATCCTAACAGTTAATTACTGAAACTAACTTTCTCCCAAAGCTACGTAAACGTACCGCTAATTGATGGATATTTCTTAAACGAGGGAGACAATTTCGCGCCTCTACATGCGGCAATTTGAATAATAGTCAAATATTTCGAAAATGGCAACTGACATTTGGTTTCTCGTATATAGCGTTGGGTTTTGGAATAATAATAATAATGATGGTGGAAAATTCACACAGCGCCATCTAGCCCCAACTAAGCATAGCTTGTAATATGGATACAAACAACTTGTAGTTAAATATATAATTTTTTGTTAATACATAGATATAATACATATTAACACCCATTAACATTGCTTAAAACATATAATAGCATAAAGTTATCTGGCGGAAAACAAAAGTAACTTACTTAGCGCATAGGATTAGCAAGCTGGAGTGGCAGTGAAGAATACCCATGTCCTCCGTTGCCCACACCTTTCGTACCAAAATGCATCTCCATTTGTTTTGGTTTGAAGACTGGTTCTGATGTGCTTAATTTGGACTAAAGTAACCCTGCTGGCAAAACGAGATGGCTGTTGGTGGCCTCACCGTACATAGTCACTCATTAGCTTATAGCATAGGTGACTGTAATATCACCTATTAATTGCTGTACTGTAGTAGTAAAATACTGATAACAAAGATCTAGTTTGGACTGGCCTCACAGCTCAGTTGGTAACCCTGCCTTCACCGCTATTCCCTAACTATATCATATAATATAAATCAACGGGATTTTTGATGGCTACTTAGCTATGTTATAGTAACCCTGGCTTCGAAGCTAGGGGCCTTAGTTTCGATCCTGGCCGGGGCTGACATAAAGTTTGTTGTCGAGTCTTGGATGTTCAGTTTGTGTCTCTGTGTGTGTCCATGCTAACTCCGACACAGGCAGGGAATTGTAGGTGCAATAAAAAGCAGTCCCTTCTGCAAAAATGTACCTTTCACTGGGCACGTCTCCTAAAACCGACATTATTTCACATTCAAATTATTGTGCCCTGTAATTGGATTTGTCTGTAAACGATTGAAGCACGGCTGTGTACCTGCGGTAATTTGAACGGTGGATGATTAGAGATACTTTGTGGTGTAATTACATGATGCTTGCGGTGATCACTAAGCGGCTTGGCTGCCTCAATTGTCTGGGAGATTATTTTAAAGTCTTTATCGCTTTTTTTAGCGCTTTCATTACAACATATTCTATCTATACAGTGAGAAGTAAAGGGCGTTGGAGGATCCTATATTCAGTTGATGATTACGATAGTGATTCTAGAATTAGTATTGAAAAGATATAAAAGTATGAGACTTTTTCCAAAGTTGGCCTCACAGCTCAGTTCGTAGTACCGCCTTCTGCGCTGTAGGTCGTGGTTTCGATTCCCAACCAGGACAAATATTTGTATGACGAATATAAATGTTTGTTCTGTGTCTTGGTGTCGATATATATGTATTTATTTACAAGAAAAGTATATAAGTATAAGTAATCGGTTACTGAATAATTCTATTGGTTATATGTTATATTGTCTTAGTTTACCCTTTAATGATGTTTGAATAGTTGATTTCATTGGTAATTAGAAGCCAACTTAGTTTGTATGCAGTGCACTGTCGAAACTTCTGGTAACAGGAAATTATGCTTTACATCTTTAATGGTTAAGCGCGCTTCAGAACTTGTTTCGTGCTCGCTTTATTATTACAATATTTTTTTCAAACAAAAGGTAGGTGGTAGTAACTTTATATACTGAAACTTATATTTTAACTTTTGTTTCTCCTCAATAATTCACTAGCTTTTTCTCGCGACTTTTTATGTTTAATTTGTCTATAGTAATGCACGGTGGTCCTGCGGTAGGTAAGGAGTCCGATTTTTTATTTGGTAGTCGCTTATTCAAATCCAGACTTGCTCTTATGAGTTTTTCGATTTATCTACCCTCAAGTTGAAAATCTCCCGCGAACTATAAAATCTAAGACATTTGTCAAGACCACGAAAGAACCTATTTGAGAAAAAAATTATTGTTTATATTTTAGGGTTTTATTGACATGACAATGTCTTATAATTCGATAGAGCCGGCTGCACGCACGAAAAAATATGACTCATGCGGCGTTACCTCGCTCTGAGGCGTTCCATGTAAGGCTTGTGCAAGTGCAAGCGAGAGCGCGGAACGAGCGACAAAGAAGCACAATCGGCCTTTGCGTTCGGCAGCGTTCGACATCCGTCTCTCTCCTACTTGAGTGAGCGATGCGTCTGCGTGGACAGCTGCTAATACTTACATTTACATGTTTTGATCGAGTATCAAGTGCAGTGTAAAACTATTAAATTGTAAAAAAAAAATTGACATAATTGTATTTATGCGTACAAATAAATCTAACTTGATCAATTTCATTGTGATTTCCAATTACCTCCTTCTCTATATATATACAAATCTATTAAACAAATGAAATTAAAATTTTCTTTTGAAAAATGCTACCATTCCATCAGTATTTTCTTAAGACGTTGTCATGTTCAACTATCGTCAGTAAACCGACTTTACAGACAACCATTTTTTTTTGTTTTTATTTAGGATTTAGCGAGACTATTTTAGAGATATGTAATATATACGTATATCAGATTTTTCGAGTATTTCCAAAAAATACAGTTACCACAACAAATATAAAGTTTAGCTTAGTTTTGACTTGACTTATACTTTTACGGGTACTGTTGCGCCTTGGTAATCACACCACATCACACCCTCTCGCGCTATTGTCAGTTGGTGTAGTAATCTAGTCAAATAAAATCCTAAAAAAAGTGCATGAAACGAGCCTCTTTGAGGCGCACTTAAAAATCCTTTCACACACTGGTTTGAGAGAACCAGTGACTCGAAGATAATATAAAATAAAGAGAAAAAAGTCCTTAAAAAATATAGAAAGCAATTTGAATGGCCTGACAGCTCAGTTGTAACCCTCTGCCTTCCGCGCTGTAGGTCGTGGGTTCGATTCCCACGTCATTCTGTCTGAGTGTTGATATGTTTTATATGCATGTATTTAAAAAAAGTATATATCTAGTTCCCATGATGCAAGCAGTTTACTTAGCTTACTTTGAGGCTACATGGCGCTGTGTGAATCTCTACCAATTATATTATTTTTTGTAATTCATGTCTACATCAACAGCTTTTCAAAATGTGTAATTAAATTTCACCGCCCACATTTAGACAATAATATCGCAATTTAAATTCCAGAAAAATACCAAATTCCACGTAATGTATTTACAGATTTGATATCACCGTAATGAGGCGGGAAGGGGCCTGTATCATCACGCTTCGCCCATTAGGGGGTTACCGCTGACAATAATAGCACCTACTTAAATTACAACACAAATTTATTGTTATTATTATATCTAAACACAGCTTTCGCGTGTCCGCTGTGTCGTAGTTCATAACTGTTTCACGTTTTGGGGTGGCATAAAATGTAAAATTTAAGTCCATTCGCTGAAATAGTGCGGTACACCAAAATGGCACATAGGAATTTACTTACTTATATGTTTTTTCTTTGTACAAACATACATATTAATATCCAGACACCAAAACGAACTTCTACGTTCGTTACACAAATTTTGCCTTGGATGGGAATCGAACTCACGACCTATAGTGCCGAAGGCAGTTTACCTACTACCAACTGAGCTGTGAGGCCAGTCAAATATAATGTAGTTATATTGGCATATATTATAATGTGTATATTATATATAAATTTGTATAATATCTCAATGCAGCTTGCTTATATGTTCAACAGCACGCGCCTTCCTTTCCAAGCCGCGCAACTATTTACTACCACTGCTTCCGTGAATCCAAGACCCAAAGTTGATCATCATAAAAGGTTTGCCCCGGTCGAGGACTGAACCCAGGACCCCTTGGACCAACTAAGCCACTAAGGTTGAGTCGTTCATGCCACCTGCAACCTTGCGTTTTTCACACATTATATTAGGGGCGTTATAATCTGAATTCTTCCTTTATTTTCGAATAGTTTTACTTTTGCCCACCCTCCTTGGTTCAACCCTGGGCAAGGGTTCTTGATATAGACAGAAAAGATTTGGCATTAATTAGTCCGGGACTCGTTAACTGAACAAACTCCACTTTTACAGCTTTGGCCATTTTAGTGCGAAATAAATTTGCGTTGAGTTTAGGTAATTCGAATTACGCTGTTGGCTAAGTTTTTATTTGATAAGACTGTAAAAAATAATTGAAGGTGATAACCGAGTTTTAAATATAAATAAGCTTTATATAAAAAATTCTAAATTTTTTTTATTGTGAAAAAACTTTTAAGTATGGCTGCTAAATTGAGGTATTATAAATTATACTTCATAATCACTACACTAAAAAAACAATGAAAAATAGAAAGTAATATATATCCGTGGTATTTGTAGTACTTACGTAATGAGCAGAGGGCCCACCTGATGTTAAACTGTCACCTCTGTCCATGACAAAGGCAATACGACTTGGGTCCCCTCAACCACATCCTTTACCGGGACACAGTAATGGAAATAAGTGACTTTATTTCCTTTGACGAAATGTCACCAGTTGTACTGCCTGAAAATATAAAAAACCGTAAAAAGAGTTTGGACTTATAGGAAAAAGTTATATTCAAAAAAGTTTTTTATTTATGTAATTGAGATACGGAACGAGCCGACGGCCCACCTGGTGTTAAGTGGTAACCTCGGCCCATAACAATCGATGCGACTTGGGTCCTCCCCTACTTGGTATAACAAGACTCAAGTCGCATCGTATGCCCCGTAACTCTGAGACGTGTAGGTGGAATGTCTCATGTGCCTGTAATTTCACCGGAAACCACACCTTTCAAACCGGAACACAGTAACGCGAACGCGTTACTGCTTGGCGGCAGAAATGGGCATGGTGGCAGTACTTCCCCGGACGAACTTGGCGTGAGTTCTACTGCTCTTAAATAATATACTTCAGTTTATTTTGAAATACCACTTTGATATGTCGAGATTTAAAACAATGCGCTTATAATAGAGTAGAACAGGTCACTGCCACTTTACGTGTATGAGGTGTTGCGTTGTGCAACCGGCCATGTATTTTATACGTCTGCTATCAGTGGACTGAGCCTAGATCTTCCGGGTCGTCGGCCAATGCCCTACATTCCGCTCAAGCATTAGCCTCACCATCAATATCAAAATCTGTAAGTAATATTTAGTTCGTGAAAACTAGTAGTTTTAACTATTATTTTAAATGGTGAAAGGTATTAGCTATCCTGATATCCGCTGATGTGTACATATAAATGGGAAACTGAAGGCTGAGGACAATACTCTGAGGTATATGATCGATGTTGATATTCAAAGTCAAAGTCAAAAACTTTATTCCCATAGAATTCATAAAGAATTGGCTTGGAAACGTCAATAACATTCAAAACATAAGGTCATGCGTACTTATCGCTAAGTTTGACGCCTGTTCCGACCCTCCATGAGAAGAACAAACAAGAAACCCCTAAAGGAGGGCTTCCTTTTATTAAAACTCTGTGGGATGATTTCCATGAAATAAGTAACTGGTCTGATCAAATTCTTTGTCATGTCTTTTACAATACACATCACACGATACGTATATAAATGGCCAACTCTTGAAAATTTCCTTTCTGAACAAAATTTAGATCTATTTAACTTCTCCCAAATCTCACTAAATTTAAACTGAATTCAACAAGCCGGATTAAAAGGCTTCATTAAAAAACAGTCTCGCAACTATTAGGACGGCAACACACCGGGAAAGATTCGGCATTAATTAGTTGGCCTTCCCCTCGTTAGCTGCGCATACAGTCGCTCGCAATGCACGATACGGATACAAGGGGGCGGATGGTGCGAGAGCTGGGGTCATATTGTTTACTAAATATTATAACTGTGTAAAATATGAAAAAAAATGCATCAAAGGAAAACTTAATTTTTTTTTATAAAAAAATGCTTAAATAAATAAAAATCAAATACTTAATCCTTTCCAATTCATTAACATGTTCCTATGATGCTAAGCAGAGTAAACATGAATAAAATCTTCCAGCGGTCCCACACTCGGCAAGCCTGTATCGTGGAGACCAATGACATGATTTGACATATGATTGAAGAGCTAATTAATACTATTGGGAAGATTCTACTTTCGCAGGAACTAATGCACATAAGCAGACTTTTAATCTCCCCGCTCGGGGATACCACGAATTAGTCTGAAATACATAATAAATTATAATTATTCCATCATATATAACAAAATCCGGATATTTTAACACAGATTATTTATTCAGAATGTTAATTCAGAAAATAAATAAATATAATTAAACAATATATTTAGGTTGAACGTTGCCCGTGTTAGACGGTTGTAGCAGTACTTGCCTTGTCCCATAAACATTGGAATAAAATATCTAAACTAAAGGCAACTGACAATTACTGCCTCCAAAAATGCAAGTAGAACACATACTAATAATTCGTTCAGGAATAATCACTGAGGTAAGAAACAGACCTGCAGCTCTCAGCCGACATGTCCTGTTTAAACCGTTCGAAACGCGATCACAATAAAAAGGCCCTTACACAGTTTCGCGCTATTGTACTCGTTGTGTGCACATCCGGGCTGGAGTGAGTATTGTTTGGTGTGCCCCGGGCCGAGATTTCGCGATTAAAATAAACAATAAATATTAGATCATATTTAAAATTTTCCCACAGCAGGCCCGGCCGTTGGAATTTTAAATGATCGCCTTTAAATTTGAAGGTCGCCCATTAAACGCGCACCTATGTTTTTGCAACTTTTTTTCACTGCGCAATAAAACAATTGAACGTCAGTTATTCAAAACATGAGGTCACGCGTTATCGCTGAGTTTGACGCCTGCCAAACCCTATCTGACCCTCCATTGGGGAATAACAGCCAAGAAACCTTTAAAGGAGGGCTCCTTTTTTTTCACGACCACAATCCTAGTAACAATTTGAGTACTTAAATTTGTAACATTTATGACTGTAGTAGTGTGATCGGATATATGTGTTCAGATGGGTTTATAACCCTAAGTTATGTTCACATTACAGCCGGTGCGGGGCCATACGCAACGCAACGCAACGCGTCATTTCCATCACAGTAAAACTAAATTAACTAGTCTCATATCTGACATGTTTCGAGCGTATAGTCTCATTGTCTACTGTCATATATTTAATTTACTTATTATTCAAGCATTAATAACATGGAGGATATTTGTAATACATAGTTCATTTATTCATAACAAAGTTACACATCTGAGTGAATACATCGAAAGGTTATAAAAATAAGAATAATTAATAATCCATCTAACAAATGAATCAAGCGAAAATAAATATTTAAAAGTCAATACATATTATTATATGTTAGTGAAAACCTAACACGCCTTTTAAACAAAACTTTCAAAAACAGATTTCTCGTTTTTTTTTTTTACAAAACGATGAATGCATCATTTTTGAATGTAAGCGAAATGCCTGAATCCTTTTTAAGATCTCTTCATCAGACCGTCACTTACAATTCTTTACGCATTCATAAAGCTCGATGAGATCGCTGGAGCAAAAACTATTAAAAACTTTTAGTGTAATAGGGGTTTCCTTGTGGTTAATACAGTGTGTTTTATATTTCAAAACTGGAAAAATAAAATATGTTTTTTTTTCAAGTGTCTCTGAAATTATTTTAATATATCAGGTCTCAGAATCTTGACTGTATATCTCATGCATCTTTAATCTAGGATATAACATTTCCTCGTGTTTTTCTTAACCATTTTCCTTCAAGGTATCCGACTGAGGGAGTACCCTTCGTTTCACCCGCAGCCATCAATCCCAAAGCCAACAATACCTGATAAAAGCTGTCATACAAACGTGAGACATTTGCTTATGGTACAAGTGAGTCGACTCATTTCTAGTCTGTGAGATACGTATCGGCAAATCAGACGAGTTAGTAGTAGAGAGTCAGTCCATCTAAGAATACGTTTGGTGGAATGTGCGCGTGTTTAAATAATATAATATGAGTTTTTCAATTGAAAGATTTACATGCGCAATACCTCGTTCTCAAAACGGTGAAGGAAAACATCGTGAGGAAACCGACATGTCCTAGAACTGAAAATTCGACGACATGTGTCTAGTGCACGAAAGGAGCCTATTTGAGGCACACTTAAAATCCTTTCGCCACACTGGTTCGAGAGAACCAGTAACTCGATAGAATAGAATGGGAACCAGACAACTAATATACTTAATAATTATATACTTTTCTTTGTAAACACATAAATATTATAGATATTAAATACCCAGACCCAGAAAAAACATCTATCTTCGTCACACAAATGTTTGTCCTGGGTGGGAATTGAACCCATGACCTACAGCGCAGAAAGCTAGGTTACTACTGAGCTGTGAGGCTGTCAAAAAGCAAATAAAATCAGGAAGTATGATGTCAAACCCTGATGTACTGAGCTCTTGTCATTTCATGGTTGCAGCTTTAGGCCTTTTTACTACTGACAGCGTTGCGTTTTTACTATAATTATGTCATCTGATATTCAGTGCCTGGTTAGGAAATATCTCTCAAGTGCACCGGAACAAACCGTTAAGTACGTGGAAAATTTTGAGCATTTAGCCTAGCACGACGCTACGGTTTCCTACGATGTTTTCCTTCACCGGAAGATCGAGCTTGTTGTAACCTTCGAAGCCCCGACCTAAAGATCCGAAGCCTATAGATACAGCTGAGCCTTCATCGCCTCGAAAGGGTTCCATAGCGCGTCGATCCACCGACAATGTGGCACTATACCGCTGTACCGAACTACTGACCAATCTACGGCGATTGTTTTAGTTAAGGTTTTGGAAAATCCTTAACCAAAACTTAAGTAACTTGAGTCGTATTGCTGTTGTCCATGGGTGGCGATTACCGCTTAACATTAGGTGGGCCGTCAGCTCGTTCTATACCCTACATTAATAAATAAAAACGCTATATCTTATTCCCTTGCACCACAAACCTCCATCACATAAGCAAAGATACTTATAAGTAAATTTCGATTGACATGAACACGGCGAGTCGTTTTAGCGTCATTTTATATTTCGCCGGGTGACGTCACTGGAAGGGTTGAAGCGAGGAGTAACACGATACAAAATTGTGGTAGATCGAATATTTCCACTGCAGGGCCAGCCTGCTCTCGACAAATGAGAGTGTATATACTAAATACAGCAGAACCTATTTTTTATTATTTAAGAACAGTAGAACTCTCGCCAAGTTCGTCCGGCGAAGTACTGCCACCATGCCCAATTCTGCCGCCAAGCAGTAACGCATTTACGTTACTGTGTTCCGGTTTGAAAGGTGTGGTTGCTGGTGAAATTACAGGCACATGAGACATTCCACCTACACGTCTCACAGTTGCGGGCGCATACGATGCGACTTGGGTCTTGTCGTACCTAGTAGGGAAGGACCCAAGTCGCATCGGCTGTTATGGGCAGAGGTTACCACTTAACACCAGGTGGGTTGTCGGCTCGTTTCGTAACTGTCTAACATAAAAAAATGATAAGATGTTTTCCTGCGCCGTTTTGAGCGACCTTATGGATAAATTGCCTAGATGCGTTCCTTGTACGATCTCATGGGGTTTATTTAAACAAGGTTCCATCGTCCTTCTCGAAACGAATCACAATTCAATAAAATGTTTGTTTTCGTTGAGTTATCTTGAATGATATTTGGGGGAGATAAAGGTGCGATAGATGGCGAAATGATTGCAATTTAAAAAGTCTGGGGTGGTGTAGCATTTTGTTCGTGCGTCGGAAGGAGATAAGTTCAGGGAAAGCTATATCTATTTTTGTCGCCAAGTAGTAACGCATACGCATTCATGTATTCCGGTTTGAAAGGTGTAGTTGCCGGCGAAATTACAGGCACATGGGACAATTCACTATGGAAATAATCATTTTGACTTTGACCTCACGTCAGAGTTACGGGTGCAATATGATGAAACTTTAGTCTTTCAATAGCTAAGTAGGGGAGGACCCAGTTGTATTGCTTCTGTTATGGGTAGAGGACCATCTGCTCCATAACCATAACTTTATAAGCTGCTAACTCTGGCTTGTTTACAGAACTTTCTTTCTGTAAACAAGCCAGAGTTAGTAGCTTACTAGTTTGTTATATAGCTTGGAAACTAGCCACGTGTGTTGTCGGCATTAGTCCTGAAAAGCATATGCGTATAGCAAAATCAGTTTTACTCGGATTATCTGTGCATGTCTCGTTTTAAAATAAAACTAAATTGCAAACGTTGGTTATGGCTGACAGACGGATTATGGAGCTTTCAAACCGGAAATAGCAGTTTATATTTTTAAATAATATGTGTAATATTCTGTTAGAATAATATTAGTTGAACGTTTTTATAAAAAATCAGAGAGGGCGAAAAACATATAGACATATAGACAACTAAATTAAATTAAGGAATTCATTTAATCTTTTTAATCTATCAATGATATTTTTTTTCATATTTCAGGTAAGCAACGTCGATATGAAACATCCAACAAAAATCAAGGTTACGTAAGTTTTTGTACACAAAAATATCAGGTACCTATAACTAATAACCTAGCTTTAAAAATAGATATATCAATTATAAGGATGGCCGTAGTAGCAGTCCTAGAGGCCACCTACTTTAAAAAAGAAAGGAAATTGTTTATTCCTTAAAAACAAATCTAATATTTAATCAATTCAACAATAATTACTTCCCTAATTTATATGAAATAACAAAAAAATTACATGAAATTGATGCATTATCAAAAAATATCTATAATAAACTATAATAACGACCAATTTAACGCTATACATCACGGTACAACAAAAATATTAAATTACATGGACCAATAAAATCAAAAAATCAGTTATCAAAACGAGATTGATTATATTATAATGATGATTGAGAAGGGTGCAAACATTCAGGGGGTCGTTAAGGCGATTCGGTTTCCAAATTAAAATTAAAACCGTCTGCCTGAATCGTTAGTCTTAATTTGAGTTGCCCAATGAGTGGGTGTGTGTGGAGTGGGAGCTACGCGATGCATAGATACACGTAGATACATTTTTTGTTTTAACAGTCTAACTGATATCGTCTGTCACAGCATGGGGGACGTTCGATTAGTTCTTTTGACGTGACAACGTCTTATAATTCGATAGAGCCGGCTGCACGCACGAAAAAACATGACTCATGCGGCGTTACCTCGCTCTGAGGCGTTCCATGTAAGGCTTGTGCAAGTGCAAGCGAGAGCGCGGAACGAGCGACAAAGAAGCACAATCGGCCTTTGCGTTCGGCAGCGTTCGACATCCGTCTCTCTCCTACTTGAGTGAGCGATGCGTCTGCGTGGACAGCTGCTAATACTTACATTTACATGTTTTGATCGAGTATCAAGTGCAGTGAAAAGTGAATGTGGTGTCAATTGTTTATAGCAACGATAATTACAGCGATAAAGGTAATGATTCTTTCGATATTAATTATATATTAAGTGATATATTGTAGAATATTCGTGCTTTCATCATTAAAATGAATAGCATCGGGCATCAAAAATGCTACCATTCCATCAGTATTTTCTTAAGACGTTGTCACGTTCAACTATCGTCAGTAAACCGACTTTACAGACAACCATTTTTTTATGTAATGTAGGGTATAGAATGAGCTGACGGCCCACCTGGTGTTAAGTGGTAACCGCCGCCCATAGACAGCAATACGACTCAAGTCCTCTCCACCAAAGTACGAGATGATAAGTCGCATTGCGTTGCGTCCATCACCCCTAGACGGGGATGTTACGTCTCATGCGCCTACAGTTTCCCGGCTTAGTTTACTAGCCTTCGAATTACATAAAATTTCTCAGGGCGGAATGCTAAATTTGTTTAGAAAGACCGTTTCGCTCTTCTTATGTGTTTGTCATGGGTGGGAATCGAACCCACCACCTACAGACAGTGCAGAAGGCGGCGTTATACCAACCGAGGTATGAGGCCAGTCAACATTATTAATAACTTACGTATTCGCGCATTCATCAATTGATCCAAGTCACTTTATTAGCAAACTGACAAGTGTTCGGATAACGTGCCGTGTCTATTTCTAACCCCCATCATTAGTGCCACTAATTTGACACTTGTCCTATCCGACACTCATAGCTGACAGTATATTTGGGTATAGCAGCATTCCGTGGCTGTACTGTGTAACACATGGTTTAAATTGAAATGCACAGTCAGCCTGTGATTGACGAGCGGTCGCGGTAACCAAATACTACGAGGTTTTACATTGTACGACTTTAACGCACTTACTTTGATCTTCATAGTACGCAGTTTTTTTAAGCTATTGCATAGCTTCTATCGCGGGCCTTGAGCGTGGAGACCGAATCCAGAAATTCCGTAACGAAAAAAACCTAACACCCCCCACTCCGACCGGCACAGTGGTGATACTTTTTAGTTTTTCCATCTATCGATAAATACCAGAACTTTTAATGACTTTTTGAAATATCACGCGCAATAGCTTTACCGCGGCAGTCTCCGAGTGCCACACGTCTTTTTTACCACACACCCTATTACCCACAGCCCTATTTAGTCCGGAACTAAGCTTAGCTTGTATTGTTGGAAGATAACTGATAGTATACTTAAAATGCTTTTGTAAATAGGTATTATGTGGTTATAATAAATAAAATTGGCGTACATTTCACACAGCGCCTCAAAGTAAGCTAAGCATAGCTTGTGTCATGGGAACCAAGCAACTGATTATGATACTTAAATACTTTTTTGTAAATACATACATATAATACATATTTACACCCAGACACAGAACAAACAACTTTATTCGTCATATAAATGTTTGTCCTCGGTGGAAATCGATTCCACGACCTACAGCATAGAAGGCAGGGTTACTACCAACTGAGCTGTGAGGCATAAAACAGAAGTACAGCATGTCCCAACATATTTGATTCTATTATACAGGGTGGGCCATAATTTTTTGCACTTTTAAAATTACCATAGAAAATAAAGTACACATTTTATTTTAGTGAATATTTATTGAAATTAAAGGAAAAACGCGGGAATTTTATTTTTTGAAAATAATATTGTCCAGGTGGCCTCCATCTCGCCGCTGGCACTCTTCAAACCTGGCCCTCAGGCTTTCGAAAACTCTTCGACACAGAGCGCTGGGTATGTTAGCCATTTCTTGTCGAATGTTATCTTTTAATTCGGGTATTGTTTTTGGTTTATTCACGTAGACTCTGCTCTTAAGATAACCCCATAGAAAGAAATCAGCTGGAGTAAGGTCTGGACTACGGGGAGGCCATGAAATATCCCCTCTGCGCGAGATCAATTTGTTAGGGAACAGTTCCTTCATCACGGGTAAACTCTCGTTAGATGTATGGCAGGTGGCGCCGTCTTGCTGCATCCATGTCCTACTGTTGTAACCTTCAAAATGTTGTAACTGTGGTTCAAAAAAATCTCGTAGCATGGTCACATATTCTGCAGAATTAACAGTCACTGAATTACCGCGTTCGTTCTCAAAGAAGTACGGACCAATCACACCTTTTGAAGTCATTGCCGCCCAAACCGTCACTTTTGGAGAATGCAAAGGTCTTTGGTGTTTTAATTTAGGGTTTTTTACACTCCAAAATCTGCAATTTTGCTTGTTCACATGCCCATTTAGGTGAAAATGGGCTTCGTCAGAAAAGAAAATGTTGTTGAAATTGCTGAACCGCTCGAACATTGTATCAACGAATTTTTTCCTCAAAATCAAATCGTTTTCTTTCAATTCTTGCACCAACTGTATCTTATAAGGATGCATTTTCAACTCCAACTTCAATATTCGACGCAAAGACGTTCGGGGTATTGCTAAAGTACTCGAACGTTTGCGCGTAGACAAACAGGGATCGTCCCGCACAGACGCGTTTACTTGCGCCACGGTTTCATCGCTCCTCCTGCTCCGTGGCCGCCCTGTTTGGTTATTTTTCACAGTCGAACCGGTTTCCTCGAAGTTTGTCACCCACGATTTTATGGAATTAACACTTGGGCACTTATTAATATCGTGCAATTGGTATTTAGTTCGAAACAGGCGGCGAACAGTGACGTAAGAATCATTGTTCTTGTAAAACTGCTTTACACAGAACGCACGTTGTTCTCCCGTGAAGCGATTCATTGCGACTAAATATCCCTGAACCGAGCTACCGCGCGTGAGTCGTCCTCACCCCCACCCCCCGCGGGGTTCCGCGCTATGTCGATTTCGTAAGTGCCAAAAATTATGGCCCACCCTGTATGTTCGTAGCTAATTTGTTAGAAGATGGCCTGCAATTATCATAAATTTCATAAATTATTTCTATGGCCTTGCATGTGTGTGTTGTGTATCTGCCGTGCCAACTGCGCCACAGGTAATCTTAGTGCAGGGGTACAGTGTACCAGATTTTATTACCTCCAACAAAATTTGAGTTGCATTGTACAACTAAGACCAATCACATACTGGAGTTTCCTTTAAAATGTAAGCAACAAGTTTTTATTAGTTCCTGGTTACTTAGGTAATGATTTCTCCGCGTAAACACTGTCTGTGTAGGGTTGCCAGACAACAGCTCTGTCCTAACAGATCCGGCCACATTTGACCCTTAAAATATAGTCCCACAATGTCTGCTCAAAGGTAAAGAATTAGCATCGCAAAGACCCTGATAAAGTCACTTTGAAGTCATCTATTTATTAAGTTACTGTGCAAATAATTAAATTCTTCAGATATTTTACTTTACATATTTTGTCAAAATGTTTGCATGTTACAGAAGAGATATTAAAATGCGATGTAACTAAAAATATATATTTTATTATAACCAGGCAGCTTTGTTCTAATGGTATTTTTAAATAGAAGTTAGAACATTCCATTATTTCTTTACCGTATTACCAATTACCCAATATTATTCTCACCCATCTTTCGGCTGACCAGAAAACATAGTTCATTGCAATAAGGCAGCCTATTTGTGCACAGTTTTTCTTGTTCAATTCTATTTACTTGACTGTTTGCAATAAACAAATATATAACTGTCACACACTCGTATACCTGCACTAATATTCCCTGTATCGCAGATGACATCCACAAAACACGAGAAATAACTGCCAAGACCCGAGAATAAACTTTATGCTCTCTACACAGATTTGCCGACCGAGGACCTTACCCAGAATCCCTTACTTTGCAGGCATTTTTACTGAACCGTCAAAGAAAATGGCAATAATAATACAAATATATAAATCTCTAGTTGAGCTACTTACTTACCTGTTACACTAATTTTAATACTAGTGACAAAACATTGGTTCAGTTATAAACATTGTGTCTACTATTTCATTTGTGTAGATGGCGTGTGTGGTATTGGAGTGGAGGATTTGGAAACGTAAAAGTTCTTGTAAAAGTCGTATAATTCCTTAATAAACAAAAGTGTATATATAGTAAAACGTACCTTTGCAATGGCGGCATAGTACTGAATTGTCAAACTCACTATACCACAGATTATAATATAACCCAGTATCTGCTATGGAACAAGAGATGGCGCTAGTAGTCGCGTAGCAAAATAGGGTTCGATATATTTGTGAATTTTACTACTTTAAACTACCTAAAAATTGTTATAAAATAAAATTATAGATAGTATAAATACGATTAGGTATCTGAAGACAATTTCTACCATAAAGCTATAAAGTTCGCTAGACATTGTTGAATTTATTGTTTTAGTGATAACCCTAGCCGTATGGATGTGGCGTGCAGACGGCGAAGAAACAAAGTTAGTCGTTAAATCAAATAGTGAAGCGAATAAACCATTCCAAGTTGGCGGCAGATAGTGACTGCTCTCAGTAGCCTCTCTCTCGCTGTCGTTTTAGTACAGAAGTAAGAAGCTCCATACTTCGTAATCTTATAAACTATGGAGATTTAAATCTCCGGCATCACAAAAACTTGTCATTCAAATATTTTTCGATAAATACATTTGCTAGGTTGTGGTTGGGTGATACGGTTCAAATTCGGAGTAAGAGCGGCAAAAAGACTTTCTTTAAAAAAATCACTGACGTTCTCCACGACTGTTACAATGTTCTCAAAATGGTGATGAAAATCGTTTTGAGGAAACCTAGTCCTAGAACTAAAAATTCCAAGACATGTGATGGTCTGAATTGGCACCTGTGGACAGCTTAATAAATTTTCGAAAATAAGGTTGTGTTCTTGAACTAATTTAGTTTAAGTTTGATAAGGTTAGATAGAATAATTTTCTGTATGTAAATGTTTTCCGTCACGAATTGCACTGAAATCATTGTCTGTTTACGTTGCTACATAAAAGCTTTGATAACCAAAGCTTCAGGATTAAATTATACGCACTTTTTATATTTTTGCAATCGTGTCGCACGCTGTAAGAACACGTGCTAAGCCCGACGAGTTATTAAATTCGCACATGGCACGCGTCACTAATTATCGACGAGACGTGCTACTGCGAAACGATATTTATGAAAGCTACGTATTAAAAACTGACCCGCAACTATACTTGACCCCAACGGTGAAAAAAACAATTTATTTTAATATGATATGCTGAAGTTAGAGAATGAGCAGATGGCCCACCTGATGTAAGGTCAATAATCAAACTGTAATTACTTACGCCTCACAAGCTAGACACTTATTTATATACGACGCTACAATTGTTATTAATAAGAGATCGATTGAGGGTTTGTACATGCAAGTACTTATCATGTCATTGCATCTCTAAAAGTGCGCCTCAAAGAGGCTCCCTTCATGCATTTAACCCATATCTTCCAATATAGTTTTCAAGTCAAGCTGGTTTCCTCACAATGTTATCCTCACCGTTTTGTGAACTTGGTGTTATTAAAATACATTGGTGCATTTCTGGACTTGAACCTCCAACCTCTAAATTGAAACTCGGAGTCTGTACAACTAGGCTCTACTTCAAGTTAAAGTGCGTGATCAATAAAACTTAATCGTAACTTTGCTAGAGTAAAGGCTTATTGAATGCTTTCCAAGTGGAGTGGTGAAAGTTCCAAACTCGAGGGCACTCACTTGTGGCACAGAATAAATACAGGCCTATGCGCCAGACCTGCGTACACAGTTCATCTCAAACGCAATTTCAATTCATTCTGTCAAGTTATAACCTACAAACATACATTTACAACTTTATTTGGTATATTAATAAATTTTCAAATTTTTCGCGGATTCCACTTTCCACCCTGCGAATTTCACTGGGACGTAAACGTGGTTAGTGGTGAGCACACAGCCACCAATATTCTTCCACGAATAGCTCAGCTAACATTCTTCCAGTAGTCTCTCTCTCTCTCTTCGAGTAGTAGGCAGCCAGGATAAATGTACCAATAAAATAACCAGCAAGTCCGCCGTGTAATAGTTTCAGAGTACCCCGTCTATTAATCAATGGGATGCAAAGCGCGCGTTTGTTAATCATTGCGTAATGAAAGCGCCGTGACTTTGTTGCTCATTGTTCTTATTACGCCGTGAGTTGCGAGCACCCTGTATTATTTATGTTGTACGGTTGCGAACACACTGTAGCAGGCTATTTTAATATATATATACCTAGATTGGCAAAGACATATTAGTTACCATTATATTTGAGTGTGTGTGTGTGTGTGTGTACAGCGTTTATTAACTCTGTGTTCGATGCAACAATCCATTCTTACACCAAAAAAAACCCCACTCTCAGCATACACTATGACCTAAGTCCCATTTCCATATGCATGAGTGGCAGACATACAGTCGAGCGGTATTATTTATATAAAGTGTGAGCTAATCTATTCTCTACTCTATCTATATGGACTTAGAGCAGTTTATTCAATGGATAAATGCTCGAGAGTCCATTTGACTAGCACACATTAGTAAAAGTTCCCGAGCTCCCTATGTAGGGTGACCATGTCGTGTCAAATACAACAAAAATTTAACAATGTAACGCTGGCTTTACTGTTAGAAGTATACATATTTATTTTAAACTAGCTGTACCCACGGCTTGGCCCGCATTTAATTCAGTTTGTGACTAAAAAAGTAGGGCAGTAGGCACTTGGTTTAGTCATTTTTTTTTTGTGAATTAACTTTAATAATAGTAGCCTAAGTTATTCTTTATAAAATCAGCTATCTGTAGTGATAGTAGTAGTCCATCCATTTTGGAAAATAGCTGGAACAAACACACAGACACAAAAAAAATTAAACTTGTTTATTTTATTATTTGTACCGTATTTGGTAAAGGATGTTATTCTGGAATTACAATGAGATATATCTTATTAATTTGTTTAAATAATTTTTTTAATTTAAATACGATAACAAATAGAGATATAATTTAAAAATATATTTAAAAAATACATTACAGCTATTATTATGATCCAACCACGATCTCACACTACAATCCCTCGGATTTCAGATTAATAAAACTATTATTAATTGTTATTTTTAACATTCTTTTTAGTTAATAAATTGTAAATATATTTTAACTCTTAGATTACGAGCTTATTTATTTATTTTAGATACTCATAAAACTAACAGCTATTGTAGCCAAAACGTCTTACGAGCTAGGTTTTATGTTACATTAAACATTACGTACTTAAAATACTAATACATTGGGCCGAAAGTTGATTCAGATTATTATTAAAAATATCTACATGTGGCAGCTGCTGCTTCAATATAATAGTTCAAAATTAATCTGATGTCAACTAGAATATTTAAAATAATATTACTGTACGGGACGGCTCGACCGGGCTCTATAAGGTGGTAGTGGACTGTATGTTGCTGTTGTTATTCCGCCGGTGCGAGGGGTCTGTACACGCTATTACTGGGATTCTGTTAAGAAAACTTCAGATGGTGTTTCTATACTGGAGGGTTGGGTTCCGGTTGTTCCGAGTGGTACTGCCGATCTGCTATCTATTTCTATTATTCCGCGATTAGCGCACTACTATTTAAGCCAACGTGTCGACTATTGCTCGACTTGACGCTGGACTATTAACGCACTGGTTGCGAAGAACTGTTACGTGACTATTTACGGAACGCGTGTCGCCTATAGCGCGACTACTAACGAACTGCGTGAACTATACGTATGAACTGTTACGCGACTATTAACCAACTACGTGAACTATACGTGTGAACTGTTACGCGACTATTAACCAACTACGTGAACTATACGTGTGAACTGTTACGTGACTATTAACCAACTACTTGAACTATACGTGTGAACTGTTACACGACTATTAACCAACTACAACTATACGTGTGAACTGTTACACGACTATTAACCAACTACGTGAACTATACGTGTGAACTGTTACACGACTATTAACCAACTACGTGAACTATACGTGTGAACTGTTACGCGACTATGAACCAACTACTTGAACTATACGTGTGAACTGTTACACGACTATTAACCAACTACAACTATACGTGTGAACTGTTACACGACTATTAACCAACTACGACTTACGCCCGAAATGGCGTTATATTTATACCACTCGTCACAACGATATTTCCGAAACCCTTTCCAGTTTCCTTTATTGTACTATTATTCTATTTAATTCTATTTAACTATAACCGGCTTGTGCCGCAGCTGCCAATGGGAGCGGTACGACAATGCTGCGGCTTATCTTTTAGTATTTATTCTAAGAAGGAGATTTAACTATTACTATTTTCACATGTAAACACCAGGTGTTATAACAATAGACCTTACTTAGAACTATTCGTAGAAGGGAATTAACTATCTGTATTTTTACACGTAAACACCAGGTGTTATAACAAAAGATCTTACTTAGAACTATTCTATTGTCTTCTATGATGCTATTTCTAACTTATACATTTTTAACTATCTTAAACCTAAGGCGATGCCGTTTCTCGTACGGAACAATTACAGTCCCACCAGTTTGCTACTTGACTCAACCGTTCTAGGAAAGATCAGGAAAATCTCAACATTTTCCCAAACCATCCTATCACTACTTCTCACTATCCGAAATAAAATATTTATAGAACTGAGAGCACTTTTTCTCTTTGATTCAGTGGTTTTATTGACCAACCGGTTCTTGGTTATAAATGCGTTGGGGTGCGATGGTAAATAGAATAACTCTGTGGCTTCGTTTTGCGTTATTCCAATATAATAATCTGCGGATATTAAACTAAATAAAAGAAACATCTACTTTAACTATTAATAATCTGTAATTGTCTGTCCCAGCTGAGCTATGAGGCCAGTCAAAGATTAGCTATAAAGTTATTTTTTTTATTTAAATTATCAAGATTGCGACTTGAGAATTTCCTTGAGTTTTTTTTAAGAAGTTGCCACTAAATGTAAGTCGTCAGGGAATGCAACCCTCTGTTTATTGTGTCACTTTCATTTAATAATGATAATAAAGCCTTTTATTATTTTATTCATCGCGGGTAACAACGCGGGGCGCAGCTAGTTTATCATAATCACAAAAAGGTAATCTTTGGGTACGGTAAGTGTACTATACGACCCTATAATATTTCGAAAGCTATCATTTGGATTAAACTTGCAAGTATGACGCGGCCGTTAGGAAACCTATAGCGAGTTATTTTACATAACTCCTATATTAATTAAGTCATAGGTCATTGGTATATATATTTTATTGTTTAATTTTAAATAAATGTTGTTTTTAATGAAAGTAAAAAAGAAATAAAATAAGTTCGAATATTGATAAGTTTATTAACATAAATATTCTCGAATTATCAGCATTTATTATATTATTATAAGATCGTAGTTAACATAATTAAAAAAAACACCAACAAAACTGAATGACTATATTATGCATATATAATATAAAATAAATAATAATTAAATGTTATGTTATTGAATAAATGAAAGATTACCTTACACACAAAATCTCTATATTAGTTAATTTCAGTCTCTTATTGAAAAAGATTAAATCGATTTGAAGTGAGGAAATTTCCCAAGAATGTATTTGCCAATTCTGTTGTTATTACTAGGTGCATTATAAATATCGTGCCCGCTATTCAAACTTATTTAACGAAGCGCTGAGTTTTATTTATAAAAGTTTATTGTACAAGCACAAACCTAGAACTCAGAACAAACTTCTACATTTAAAAATACCTAAAGGGGTATAATCCTACTCGGATTATAATACCAGAAGTTGTCATATTATTTTCTCTCGTGTGTTTCGAGACATTAACAGAGCGCCAGCAGCGCTCACATTTACATTCATTAATGCCGCTGGACAATATGCCAAAATGTATAATATGCTTTGATAACTTTCTGTGACTGTGTGGTAGCTAAAGCTTTTCCGGAAAATGTAGTAAAACCATCACTTGAATGCTAACTTTGCTTCTCTATGCAGTAAAGGATACTGTAGTAGGTACAGTACGCAGCAAGTAGTAACTACCACTTATACTACTACTACTACTACTTGTACCACCACCACTTCTACTACTACTACTCCTGTTTATCTTTCTCGAAAATAGGCTCCTTTTTTTCACCTAACATATACATTAAAATTGATGTTTTAAATTCAACCCATTTAACTAAGTCAAAATAGATTCCTTTTGACTTAACTACAGTCGAGTAATAACCATTCTAATCCACTTTACGCAATTTATCCCCCGCATTCTTTCAAACTTCCAGAACTTCTCCGATTCCTTTAGGATTACCCAGAATAAATAGCAGTTATATCGTTCGGGTCGTTGCATGACCTACAAAATAATTCGCCGGTCCACACGCGACGTCACAGCGTAGCCAGCAGTTAGTGCACGCTATGTCACAGCCAAGTGTAGACAGCTTGCTCAAATACAATATGATAAACTAGCTTCAGCCAGCGCGGCTTTGCCCGCAGAAATGCAATGGGGTTAACATACATTACTATACACTTTAATTCGAGAACCCAGTAACTAAACCAAACTGACACTATGTTTTTCTATCTCTCGTCGCTGGTGAATTGGTCAGCACGTATAATAATAATAATAATATTAATATTGGTGGACATTTCACACAACGCCATCCATCGCCAAAGTAAGCTAAACATAGCTTGTATCATGGAAAGACTGATATAATACTTATTTACTTTTTTTTTGTAAATACATTTAACACCCAGTATGAAAGTGTGAAACGTATGAACGGCTGCACGGTATCTCATTTTTAGGTCCAACCATATTAAATGGGCCAAAATAGAATTATGTTGTTTGTTCAATTTTGAACTTCTGTCTCTGAGATTATTCAGAACCTCAGGCTTAATAGCCAAACCTAGGCGCGGTTGCAGTGTATACTCTATACTAAATTTACTTTTGAATCAAAATCGGTCAAGTGTCAGTCGAACTAGCATTGAAGGTCTCGAAATAAATTCAAGAAAACACATTTTTAGTAAAATACAATAAAGTAGTTGTATGGTGGTTGATGGCTTATTGCTATAGTATATTCGTATAAATTCACGCCTTTATCCCCAAATGGGTAGGCAGAGCTTCAGCGAGCCACTTTTCACCTTAAGGCGCGTGATTTAGAAGAAGTAAGTATTAGTGCAGATAGACGCAGATAGCGACTTTAAACTGTTTAGAGATATATTGTAAACTGATAGATGGATGGATCCCAGCATAATGCGTATTGTACCAGCTGTATAAATTTCGCTGTGGTAAAATCCAATGATTAGTAGGTCTTTTAATCCACTACGAGTGAATTTCTCATTGTTTTTCTTTATTATAATGGAAAAGCGTGAATAGTTAATAAAACGTTTCAAAACTTACCTAAGCATAAAAATCTACAAACGCGAACGAACGAAACAATTCACTTTTATGAACTTGTTAAAGAAAATATAATCATGTTTAACCAGACCAGGTAAGGTGGTCATGCTATAAACTGAGAGTATTTAAATTTGACTGCTGTGTAGCTAAAAAAAATAAGTATCCAAGAAATCTTGATCCCTTTTAAGAAATGTCATCTTAACTAAGACATTACTACTTTTTAAGGGGGAGTTCTTGACACCAATTAATGTAGTCCCAACTTCCCGAGGATATAAAAACGATCTTTTTAATCTTAGCTAAGCATTACTGCAGAGTCTGATCCTTTGTTCCTAGTACACAGAGACGCACTCAGTCTGGACAATGGGTACAAAAATATATAGAAAAAAACAGAAGATATGAACATTAGATGAACCTACACCAAAGATTGGGTAGGTGTCAGTATTAGACAGTTTCAATTCAATACGTAAGAGTTCTTTAGCAAATTAACTGCATTTTATAAATGTTTAATTGATTTGGAATCCAATCATAATTAATTTTTTTCTTTTACATTCTAACAGCAGTAAAGGGATTATTAAAACAACTTCTTCTTCAACAACATCTCAGAAGAACGGGCACATCCCATGAAACTTGGGTTTTTTCTTACCTAAGTAGGGGAGGACCCAGTTCGTATTGTTCGTTATGGGCAGAGGTTAACACAATGAGCTATTTGCTCCTCCCGTAACATTATGACATAAAAACTCAAAGACGTACATTTAAAAACTGAGTGATTCAGTTGAACTCGCTTCAATATCCTTAGTGCATCCCTGGCGAGGAAAGCTGGGACAGTTATCACAAGTTATTAATCTATTGCGGGTACAGTTCAGATTATAAGTGCTTGGAGTGCTGTTTCATATACTAAATTAATCTTCAGATTTAAAAAAATTCTTTCACTATGCAAACATATATAAAAAAAATGTCTTGTCCGTCTCTGAGTAGCTTGGTCAGTTTTTAATATATAGACTTAGAGCTATAGCATCAGAACCCATTTAATTTTAAACTACGACTGTTGCTCTACTTAGGAAACTTAAGTTTTAAGCGATTTATTACATAAGTAGTATTTTTCTTGTTCAAATGAATTCAAGCAAACTTTGACAAAAAAAAAACTTTAAATTGACAACATATGATTTGCTGACGGCTATAGTAGACAATAAACTATGTCAGATGCCTTCTGCAATATCCGACAATAAGGCTGGTAACGAAGCTCATACGAAGCAACTTTTTTTAAAAACTGCGCTTATAATAATGATTATTATTATTAATTATTTATTTCAGGCTACTTAGTATTATATTAAATACATTGGCCCATATAAATATAAATAGATATTTAACTAACATACATATAATAACTTAAGACTACACCAAATGAAAGAGATTTTATTTCTTGGCCGCTTCCCTAAAGCGTCGGTAAACTATCCAATTATAATTGTGAAATTCCTATGAAGTTTTATATGGCCATATAATATAAAATTTAAATTATTTCACTATTAATTAGTTACCCTGACAAAATTACCACATAGAAACTAAAAATACGTTTATTATCCTGGCCTAACAAATCCTGTCACTAGAATTTTGTACTTCATTCTACGGGACTCAACAAAAACAAGGAAGTTTTTACGGATTATCACTTAAATATAAAGTATGTCTTCCTCGAACAGTAGCAAGCCCGTAATAGATTTTGACAAACTAATTAACAATTTTCGTCTTTAAAACAAAGAGGTTAAAGTCGCAGAGACGTAGTGCGGGTAATGTCAAATTAAAAGGATTATTGTTAATGACACGACGTGTAACTATCCATTTACATGTGTTTGTATTTACGGAACTCTATATTTAGATAAATAAGTCAGCCAAGTGTGTGTTAGTCTGGCGCATCGAGGGTTCCGAACCACCGACATGGATCATTTGTTGTTAAATGATAACCTCTGCTCATAATCAAAACGACTTGGATCCACCCCTACTTATATACGAGACCCACGTCGCATTGCATGCGCCCTTAACTCTGAGACGTGAAGGTGGAATGTCTCATGCCTGTAATTTCACCGGCAACCTTTCAGACCGGAACACAGTAATGCGAATGGTGGCAAGACTTCTCCGGACGAAGTTGGTTTAAGTTCGCCGTATGTTGAAAAAAAAACTTTCCCGTATGCGAGTCTTTAATTTTTTGTGTTGTTTAATTAACACATATTATATGAGAATTTCAACTAGTTACGTTTAATACTCAAGTCCCTTTAATTATAGGACATACAGATGAACTATTAAGTAAGGTAAGTTTAACAACTGGCTCCCGTCGTTTGAGTGCGGAACCCCAAAATTAAATCTTGTTGGATGCTGTTTCTTAATGTGGCGGTTAAATATGTCGACGTGTGATTTGTTACGGGATTCTTAGTGCATTCTGTGTCACAATGTGTTACGAAACAGTGGAAATATTTTTGTGTGACTATTTTATAATGCTTTTTATTTTATTTGCGGTCGGTTTTTTTTGGATTGACTAAATTATTAAATAATTAAAAATTACAATGGTGGTGAATCTGCTTGCGACGAACTAAATCTGTTAGTTATCGTTAAATGTGCAGCTTAGGAATTGGAACTAGTGACCTCCGGATTGAAACTGTACCAATGTGCCATTTTTTTTTGTGCCACTCTCTCTCCAGTGAAATGAAACTGATTATTATATTTGTATTCGGTGTTCTAGGAAAATTATCCATCTGGCCTGAAGTTGTCTGCTGGAAATTTTGTCTCTTACTATGCAAAAGACGCAGAAAGAGATAACCATACATTTTGACGTTTATCAAAAAACTTCAGAGTTGCCAAAGTCTACCACCTGAACTGACGATGTCTCTTTTGACATTCCACATCAGCCAATCAGACTAATACTATAGACGTGAAAGTTTGAATGGATGTTTGTTACTCTTTTACGCTTCAAACGCTTCAAGCGCAATAGCTTTTATCCTGGATTAACACATAGGCTACGTTGATCCTGGAAAAGTGCAGTGTTCCCGTGGGATTACTTATTCACCGCGGGTAACACCGCGGGGCGCAGCTAGTATCCAATTCTTCTTCGAGTCACCGGTTCTGTCGAACCAGTGTGGTGAAAGGATTGTAAGTGCGTCTCAAAGAGGCTCCTTTCGTGCACTCGACACATGTCTTCGAATTTTTAGATCTAGGACATGTCGGTTTCCTCACGATGTTTTCCTTCACCGTTTTGAGTATTTGAGTTTTAAATTATCCAATAACAGTAAACAATGATTATAACCGCAGACCGGACCATAGTTATCCAGAGCGCGCCAATTGATTATATGTTTCCACAATGGGATTCAGTTGTCCTTGTCACGCCGCTCCGTAGCGCGGGGAACGCATTCTGAAACTCAAAATGGCCGGACGACTGTCGTCTGTGATGAGCGACATTCATAATAAAATGGCCGGACTACTTCCGTATGATGACTGACATTGATAATTTTCAATTTTTAAATTGACTGACCGTACATCTCAGTTGGTAGTAGCTAACCCTGCATTCTGCGCTGTGAGTGGAGGGTTCAATTCCCATCCAGGAAAAACATTTGTGTGATGAACATAGATGTCTGTCCTGTGTCTGGATGTTATGTATTTATTTACAAAAATGCATTATGAGGCATTTATTTCGGGCATAATTTTTTTTTATTAAAATATAATCATTTTATATTATTCTATGAACACAGAACCTGTTAGTGGTGTGATACGCCATTGCTTTGTACCAAAACTTTTTGTTAAAAAAACTTTTTTAAGCAAAAATCCTTATAACGCAAAGAAACATCAACTATTCCAAGGAGCTACTTAGCATACGTGATCTTCAGCAGTGGCAGAACAACAAAGAAGGATGCCGTATGGTATTTTTAATTGTTTTGATGTGAAACATCTATAGCCGCACGTAAAACCGATTTCTGGCGTGGCGACGCGTCGCCACGGCATGCGTTGCATATTACTTTTACAAAATAATGTCGATGTTTCACATCTGCCAGGCGTCCCGTGACGGCTCACATTTTTTTTCTTAGCCAGTACCAAGCACATTATTACGAATAGTTTAACTTTATCAGGTTAGGCATATAATTAAAGTTAAAATAAAAAATAGGCAAGCACTTCCATTTAGAATTTATATTTTCCGTCTTGATTGTATATGTATTATAAACGTTTGTATTAACTGTATCTACGTACTATATAAATACATACAATACCAATAAAAGAATTTGAAAATAAAATATCCGGCTTTTCTGATTTGTACATTGTCCGGTTTAAACCCATTTTACTCGGCCAATTGTGGCAACCGCACGGGGTTTGCGACCGGCACAGTTCAGGGTTAAAATGTTTTCCGTGTAGCTGTCACGATTTGTCACCTGTCGACTAACTTCGACGTTTAGAAAAGTGTTGGCTAGTGGCAATGCCACTGTGAACTAGCGAGACAATTTGCCGACACGCTTGCTCGATTTCACTTATTTCTGTTTTATGGGTTCATTCATAATTCTAGAGGCCTTCCTAAAGCGTTCATTCAACAGGGAATTCGTATTTTTTTATGTGATTAAGTTATGGAACGCAGATGGCCCACCTGGTGTTATGTGGTAACTCAAGTTCACGTTTGGAATATTTTTGTTTTATTGAATTTTTCTGTCATTTCCATACTTTTATTGCAAATACCAGCAACAAGAGCCGTAAAAAATAAAATTATTTAGACAGATCATATTTACAAAAAATGTCATAAAAATGGTTCTTATTCATATTAAACTCAGTAAAGGCACTGGAACGATTTACAATGAGACGTTGCCAAGCCTATGATTAATTTATTCTCGTAATGTTTTTTAAGAGTAGCCAATGCCAAAAAAGTATATATTGTGAGAAAACTTCTGGAAGGTCAAGGCGTCCGGCGATACCGCAAACATTAATATTCGATGAACATTTTAGGGTTGCCACCCCTGGGGGATCGTAAAATGCATATTGATAGGCAACTATCAGATATATCGCTTACGATTTAGATATTTTGCAACTAATACGCGATGGTCCGTTTGAAACTATGAACTGTGTCGTGCCCAGCTTACAAAGTGGTTGGTATGCATTTTGTTACATACTAGACTGATAAAAATAGTAAAATTTATCAGATTTAATACAAGTTTACGTTTTATCTATGCTTTTTAAATAATATGTTATTGTTTTTTATTAAAGCTGTATGAGCAACAATACAATATCAAATTTAATTGTATGAAATGATGGGAAACTCAGTGGGTTTATCGAGAAGATCTTTAATTAACAAAAAGCTAGTAAAGCTATGAGAATATAAAAAAGGTATCGCTACGCCTGTGAACTGCACTACTTCTACCATGATTCCTTGTGCCGCAGGTGGCATGGACACACACACAGATACAAAATACTTTTTTTTTTAAACTATTATTTGTAAATTCTAATAAAAGTCTCTGACAGCCCTATAAGTGTTTGTACCCGGGAGGGTATTTATTTACCATCATTATATAACGTCATAAGTACAGGTTTGAAGTATTATCCACGTAGGTGGCAGGAATGAGATATTGCCGATACTCGATAATTGAAACCTATTCCGATAATTTGGTGTTATTACAAGGTTTCTTAACGGAATTTATTACTTGATACCCTCAGGTTAAAATATGGGAGCATACGTAGTTTATTGATCAAAAAAACAACGCATTTATTTTATATAGTGAGTTTTTTTTTTTGAGATATAGATAGTGAGAAGTCCTGACTGACTGACAGATATTATTATATCTAACTTAATAGCTCGTCGTACATACTACTCAAGTACTTATATTTTTTATTTTGATAATTTTGTCTTGAGGTAGTGAAGAGGTAGCATTTCTAAGTTTAACTCAACATTGTTATGTATTTTTTGAGTTTTTGGTTCCCATAGTACAAGCTATGCTTAGTTGGGGCTAGATGGCGCTGTGTGAAATGTAAAAAAACTGATTATTATCTTCGTAGCAACTTTTTAAATCTCAGTACGAAACTTTGGCGTTACTATACTTATTACACAATAAATATATCATCCTCAAACGCCTGAGCGAACATACGTCGCTATACAAATCACTTTCTGTATAATGCACTCGATTTTTTACACAAAGTACTGGGATATATCAACACTCTCGGGGGAGGTCGCCGAGTCTAAAAAGGTTATACGGAAACAAAATTATGGAGTAAATCCGAGTGTCGAAGGAATTTTATAACGTTATAGGGTAGGATAATATTATATCTGTCATTTGGCTCCATGCGTTTCGTCGTAGGAACGCTACGACCACGGAATATATATACACATATCAGCCAATATCTCGAGTATCGAAGTAATTTAAATGATTAAATTACGATGTTACTATTAGCCTAAGTTCGTATTTATGAATATGTCGAAGCCTACTGCGATATGTGTTTAGTTTCTCCAGTTGAATTTTTCTGTGTACTTTTATACTTAGTGTCTTTAGAACCTTCACGAAAAATGGCTGTAAGCTATTTTATGTCATTAGGTGAAGGAATTAGCAGATGGCCCGCCTGATGTTGAGCGGTAACTTCTGCCCGTAAAAAAGCATAGACGTATGTTTGCATACTTAGATACGGGAAGACTCAAGATGCAACGAATAGCGCCCATAACTTTGAAACAAGAAGATGGAGTGTCTCCTCCTGTAATTTCACCGGCACTCACACCTTTCTTGAAGCCAGAATACAGTAACGTGAATTCGTTATTGCGTACATAGGTATGGTGGCAGAACTACCCCGGACACACTTGGCTCATGTTCCACTGCTATATATAATGTTCTCTAGAATCTCGGAGATTATACCACCCTAAGTACTTACAATCCTCACTGGAACGATCCGTGCGATATATTTCTGGCCGTTCGACACTGAATGGAAATTAATGATGGCTGGCGGCGCGCGGCGGCCACCTGACTTCGCGAAAGTGGGCCGCCATTTTCTTTTTTTCTGTTGGCGGTTTGAGTGGTTTACGAGTTTCGGTATAATGCCATCCTGTGTTTTGTTGTATTCATTGTGATGGAGTCATTTGAAATGGCTTTTTTTTATCGGTATACATTTTGGAGGAAAAATTTCGGGATAAAGTTACAGATTATATTTTATTTTATTTTATTTATTTATATATTTATTAGATTACCGACATTGTATTTAAGGATCATTGTGATGAGAAAATTGATCGCCATATCAGTGAGAATGTGTGTTTGATTACAAACGCATGTGTTGACATTTCCCACCTATTCATATCACATTTTAAGTTTCTCAAAATGAAGTACTACATAATTCTTATGTAATTGAATCTTCTCGATGTCATTGAAATACTAATTGATAATTGTGACTCACAGCTGACCGTACGCCTGTCGATGATAAAGTGGTACTTGGTATTTTTTTATTTGATATTTTTTTTCCGAATGCCCAATAGTTCTACTTAGACCCATTTCAAGGTTATCCATTCATTACCGGACACCCTGTATACACAAGTAAAGGAAACTTGTGTGACGGTCTGTTTTAATGCTGACCTACACCACTTCGATATTTCCCAATAATTGTCTATTTAAAATACTAGTTTAGCAGCAGCAGTAGAACTCATGCCAAATTCATCCGGGGAAGTCATGCTACCATACCCATTTCTGCCGCCAAGCTTTCATGCATTCGCGTTACTGTGTTCCGGTTTGTAAGGTGTGGTTGCTGGTGAAGTCACACATTCCACCTTCTTGTCTGAGGCCGCATACGATGCGACTTGGATCTTGTCTTACCTGAGTAGGGAGGACCGAATTCCTATCGCTTGTTATTTGTAGAGGTTACCACTTAACACCAGGAGGGCCATCTACCCGTTCACCTTAAAAAATTACCCTGCTACGCAGTGCAATACCGCTGTGCACTTAACTTGGCACTTGGTAGAATGACGTAACCGCCCACAAATCGCGTCAAGTTCCAGTGGAAAAAAGCGTAGCAAAGATGTCGTGCGTAGCAGTGGTTAGAACCCATTGCTACGCGCGTAGCAATCGCTTCTAACATTGGCTATCGCTCGTCGTAACTATTCGTTTAACGCACCCACGCTACTACGACAGCTACTCGTGTCTGTAGCTCTCAGTGTACTACTAATTTAATTTAATATGTTTAAAATTCAGATAGTCATCCATTTTGTTAGTTTCTACTTAATACAACTAATGCACTAATACTTTCCCTCACAGCTCAGTTGGTAGTAACTCTGCCTTCTGCGTAGATTCGATTCCCGTCCAAGACAAACATTTGTGTGACTAATTTAGATGTTAGAGTAAAATTAAAGATTGGAACTCATGTTTTAGTAAAACATAATTGTTAATTCAATTGTTAAAGCAATTAAAATTGAATAAAGAAACCAATAGCAGAGCATTTACCAGTCTATTTTCTTTTCAAGAAAAGTTCCATTCATTAAGTAATATTTATAATCTCGAATGAAAGAACTTAAAGTAACAACCCACTTATAAACTCAAAGTACACCTAAACATGAGTGAAATTCCATAACGCTCTAATTAAAAACAAAAAGTATCATAAAAAGATATATTTTTATGAACTTCATTTTTATAAGTTTACCAAAATAAATCTTTCAAGACATGACTTTATAAGGCAACTGGAAACTTTTTGGGCCCTTCAGAACTTGCAAAGGAGAAGCGGGACGGGGTGTTAGGGGGTGTTTGGGACATAAATCATTTCACGCAAGACAAGGCTTTCTTGTGATTAAAAAAATGTACAGAACCGTATCTCAGAGATATGATAGGCTACATGCTTCGAAGCGTTGTGATGACGAATAATATGCCGTGAAATTTACTCTCATTATTTCGTTCAGTTGATAAAAGATTTGTCCCGAATATTATATTATCAGGAGTGTTTGTATGTATCATATTAATAGGACTGGAAGAAAGTGTGTGAAAGTGAAATTGACGTTTCCAAACCATTTATGAATTCTATGGAAATGTTTTGACTTTGTCTTTGAGTGTTAGTATGCTTAATCGTGGGAAAATATTGGCTGCTATGTGCTCACCACTTGTCACTCGCCAAGTTTCAATGATATTATAGTCCGCAGGGAGAAAAGTAGCCCTTTCAATCACTGCCTACCTCTTAGAGGAAAAGGCGTGTCTAATGCGACTATAGAATTATGAGTATAAGGTCTAGTCCTCCTTAAAGAGTTTTATTTACGAGTAGGTATTTTAGAAATAGTAAAAATGAGCTCTGAGTACGAAAAATGGGGAAGTGAAGCGAACAATCTTATACCTGAATATTGAAAAACATAATCTAAAATATAAAAACTTTACTTATGACGTCATCTCCATCATTTCATTAGTCTCTTTTTGTTATAAATTGGCCAAATGTTAATCTGTCTCCAAACCTAGTGCACCCAACCTTTACAGCAGGTACGCAAAAGATAGCTGTCCATTAAAAAAAAATTAAGAGTTGATTTTAACTGGGAGAATTTCTCAAATACCAGAAAGGAAAGAATATAATTATCTCGTACAGTATAAACTATTGAAGGCGACAATCTCCCGGAAAGTTCTAGAATCTATCTATCTATTCGAGTCACTGGTTCTCTCGAACCGGTGTGGTGAAAGGATTTTAAGTGCGCCTCAAAGAGGCTCCTTTCGTGAACTTGACACATGTCTTCGAAATTTTTGAAGACATCATCATCATCATCATTATATCAGCCGGTAAAAGTCCACTGCTGAACATAGGCCTACCCCTTGAAGACATAAATTATTCATAATCCCTTCTAGGTCTAGAATACGACCACTGCATTCGAGTTCGCATACGAAACTCTTCTATATAGTATATGCGCCATTAACCGCCTACAAAAATATAATGTAGTACACTTCTGATCTCATGCAGGAATGGTACAAAAATGACATCACCGTACCACGAATTACAATTAGCATTAAAACATATATAATTTAAAATTTCGACCAGGCGGGTACTTATGGTCTGTCGCCATTGCATTTTATGTAAACTACTCACAAAGTCACTTTTAAAATGCAAATTGGCTTCATTGTAATTTCGTTTGTGATTGTCTGCGCAAAAATATGACATCCTGCCTTTATGTGCAGTCAATTACTTCCAGTAAATTGTCAGTTGGAAGATTTCAATGACATAGCGCTACCTTTATGAGGCGCTTACTAATTTAAATCACTAAAATCGTTTAAAATGTCAGGCGGACAGTAGAACTTGTGACAATTACTACTAGGAAATTAGTGCCACCTATTTCTGCCGCCAAACAGTAATCCATTCCCATTACTGCATTCCAGGTTTAGGGGTGTGTTTGGTTAGTGAAATTACAGACGTATGAAATTGACCAAACAGGCAAGTTGCATCCTTACATCAGGCACACAGATATAAATAAGGTCTTTTTAATATTCGATGGTTTAAGTATCTCTCAACTGCCTAAAGTTTAGGGTCAAGTTCTCCACACTCGAATGTACCCACAACGAAAATATACAAATTAATCTTACAATGAGGGACGGTTATACCCAAAACTATGCCGTTGCTTTCAAGACTAGTACAGAATTTTTGTATCAGTCAAAAATATATTAGTTTGCAGACTCAGCAATAACTAGTACCAACTGCAAAATAACAAGATAATGAGAAAAATCTGCTTTATAATTAAATACACAACACAGTAAATAATTGTCCTTGATACCGCGTAACCGCCGTTAAAAACTACCCGTTACTTTCATTGATGAAAAACCACAAATTACTCGGCAGCTTATAATAATTATGATAAATTATTTGGGGTGGTGATACGAGTACTTACCATTAATTGGCTTTGGCAGCGGCACCACATAATACTGAGTTTGGGGATTATCACGGGAATATCAGTCGACGCGTGGAATTAATAACAAATGCGAGGTTGAGATATTTTTGCCCATAACAAAAGTAATGCGAATTGGGGGGTGCCAATTCTCATCGTATTGCGTCCGTTACTCTGAGACGTGAAGGTGGAATCTCTCATGTGCCTGTATCAAAATTTCACCTGGTTACCGAGATTCTACAAACTTAGGTAAATAACGACGTTATTCGCGTTTCAAATCAAGTAGATATTGGTAATATGTTCATTTTGTTAGCCGTTCGCATAAATGTGGACAAAGCTTATAATTTTTGTTTGCATTCTGCGACATAATCTTATTGTTTCGATAAAATATCTCTATAATAAATTCTTAGACGCCTAAAGAAGCTCTTAATTAATCTCAGTATAAGGTCGCCTGTCATTATCCCACGATTGATTGCTTTCTAGATCAATAGACACATTTCTTTATACAAACTACAATGTGCTTTTTTGCCAGACGCCAGACGGAGTTTCTTTTCGGCCGTTTGTATAAAAATGAAGAATGAATGTCGCGTAGGCTCTAGACAAGTTTTGGAACATTAATAATTAGGGAGTACATCGTTATTTTTTATACATTTAGGTATAGCAGATAGTGTTCCATTTTCTAAAAGTCCCCTTTTGGAGCGACCATGATGCCAATATACTAAATATAGCATAATCTCATATTGAGACGCTTTCTAGTGAGGCTGCCGGAACGCACTGCCCAAAAAACTTTAGAAAGAAAGAAAGATTTTTTTTTTTTATGTAATAATCGCTGGTTCCAATTGGCAGGCATGCAATAAATGGATTTTAACTTGAGAAATGTACTTATGTGCGTAATACCTAGTTCTCAAACTGATGAAGGAAAACATAGTAAGGAAACTGGTGCCTACAGGGATATAAGCAGAAATTATATGGCTTGTGATATCTACAAATCCAGACTGGGTTCCCGTGTTCACATGCAGTCTCGAAATCGTTTAAAAAAAAACCTCAATTATCCTGTTCAGTAGACCTGTCCTACAGTCGAATATTAGAGGCTGATACGAGTCTAAGCCGTCTAAGATTCAGTGCTATACCCCTAGTGCTATATTCACGGTGACGACATCGTGAGGAAACCGACATGTCCTACAACCAAAAAATTGGTTCACGTGAATGAAAGGAGCCTTTTTGAGGCGCATTTTAATCCTTTCACTGACTGGTTTCGATGGAGCTAGTAACACGAGTAGTGCCGCCGACTGTACATAGATTTCTTCACACAGTTCGTACAATGAGTAATTTTTCTCCATCAGTCGCGTGGAGTCATTCACATCATCCATTGTGATGCGATTGAGGATCATTACCGTCATTATTGGCGTAATAGGGCTACAATTGATACTTACAAGTAACAGCCTGACAGTGTACACCGGCTTTCATTTCAAGTGGCATTCATGAGGGCGCATTGTTCATACGTGTTGTGTAAGTTTAGTAGCAAGCAAGTAGTAACTGTTTGTGCAATGTTCGTCCGGGGAAGTACTGCCAACGTACACATTACTGCAGTGCACCACTGCATTCCAGTTCGAAGGGTGGCACATGAGACATACGAAGTGAGCTTCGTATCGCTTCGCTTCTCGCAACGTATTCTAGAAATCCGTTACGACAAAGTGTTCATTTGTTTGTGGATATTTCACACAGCACCATCTAGCCCTAAAGTAAGCTAGGCATAGTTTGTATCGTGGGAACCATACAACTGATATAATACTTAAATACTTTTTTGTAAATATATACTAATACCCAGACACAGAACAAACATCTATGCTCGTCACACAAATGTTTGTACTGGATGGGAATCGAACCCACGAACTACAGCGCAGAAGGCAGCGTTACTACCTACTGAGCTATGAAGCCAGTTAAATATACTTCAGTCATTATACTTTTATACAGCGACGTGAGCTAGGCGTTTTGTAAAAAACACTTTTACTAAACGGCAATAGACGATTTGCTTTCGACATAAAATGAAATGAAATGTTTATTTAGATAGAGGCATAGACTATAAAGATACTATTAAAATTTAGTCTCGGGACACAGTTCTCTTCCAAATATCTAATACATAATTGTCGTATGCTACAATTAGATGCAGGCTCTTTTTAACTAATAATTAAAATATAAAATAATTTTAAATAAAAAAGATAACATGTGATTATATTCAGGTTTATTTCAAACTTAGAGAAGAAATGACAATGAACACCTACAGAAGCAAACATTCGAGGACTTTGCTTAGGTTTTTAAGTTTTTATGGTGGCCGTTGACGCCTGACCACCATTAAAAACAAGCTTCAGTCTTCGTGTCGGATCACGCATCTAATGTCACGCCATAATCAGCAAATTATGCTTATAAATCACCCGTAAAATGGCTCTTACGGAAATTAAGTAATTAACTATACCCGCCTGAATGTAATAAGCGCGCTTTGTTTGACCAGTCCACTAGTGAGGGCACTTCTGAACCTAGTCGAGTTGCAGTTAATAAGCCTAAAGTACCAAAGGCGTAACATATAGTCCTTGCATTTTAAATGGTGTACTCAAAAGACAGTTTTAATAAAAAAATGTCATATTATTTTCTTCTTATTTTATTTGTTATGCAAAATCTACAGCCTTTAATTGAAAACAATAAATTATTACTTTACTTATTTTAGAGCCGATAAAGGATGTCAACTTTAAAAAAACTCCACTTTTCCGGGATCAGAGAAGGTATGTAAACGCAGAACAACAATTCCGGGGAGTAAGCTATCCCGGTATCAAATTTCATCCAAATCAAACAAACAGACACAAAGAGTTTTTTTATTATTTTTTCATTCTATTACCTTATCCTTAACGTATCTCAGTTAATTATTTGCGAATATTTAATATACACACCCGGTCTGTCCACGATTTTTTAATATGTTTATAGAATATAGATTATATGCTATATACTATACTATAGATTTCCACTTTAAACGTGATGCTGAGTATAAAACGATATAACGGACCATTACAAAAAAGAACTTAAGTCTGTAAAGAGTTAGAGAAGAGAAGACTTTATATTGGCATATAATCAGCCTTAATTTACTCTAAAACATAATAAATAATAACTTTAAGATATAAATATTTAAATTAGATAAAACGTTAATTTTAGCCGAGTTTGACAGGCGACAAAAAAGTTGGTATACCTATACTTAATATATAATACTAAAGATCTTTGAGTGTGAGTGATTACTATATTCAAGGACCTTTTGTAATGACTTCATACTCAACACTTTAAGGAGCGCGGTTGCGTTGGCAAACAGCGTTATGCCACATATTGCTACTCTGATGGTGGTTTAAGTGGTTTTATTTTTTGGTAATGTGACCTCAAGTCACGTAGTTCATTTTCATTCATAAACTCATCAAGCGTGGCAATGCCACCATTATTTTGGACACAATTCCACCTGTTAGTAAATTGGATCAGTTGAGCTATCTATAGATCGTTGGAAACGGTATTTAGATAGTTCAACTTATTTCTGTGTAATTTGTAAGTATGAAGTATAATGTCCTTGTAAATTGTGTTTGAGGAACCATTCTGAATTTTATTTTAGAGATTAAAATTGAACCATGACCAAAGGGAAACCCTTTAGTAAAATTGTTTAGTAAGCACTAAATTCATTGATTTCTGTAATAAATAATCAAAAAACCTTCAACACTTTTGATTGTTCAATAATTTGTTAACATTTCCCGAACAACCTTCAGAATAAATAAATTGATAATGTTTACTCACCCCGTACCAACCCCTAAGTTTGTTTTATTTTTTAAGTAACCACAATTTAACCTGTTTTCTAAACTACAAAAACTTGTATTGACCTTGATTATCTATTAAGGTAAACGATGGTCGCCTCACGACCTTGATAATTTATTGACCTTAGGTACTTGATGACCTTGGATATTTATTGACCTTTTGTTTTCCTCGTCCCCAGGTTGTGCGTTCCCGTCGCGATGGCACGGCCGCTGGTTCCAGTCAGGAGTGATCCAGTCCATTGTAATCGAGGGGGACCGTCTCTCAAACAAGGGGAAATGTCTCTCCTCCGAAGGGGACAAGTTCTTGATTGTTGATGAGTGAGTATCCCCACTTTAGTCCATTAGAATAGAATAGAATACATTTTATTTAACACACACAGTTAACATACATCATTAACAAAAACAAAAAGAAACATAAGAAGACAATTACACAATACGACACTCGGTAAGTAAATGTTCTAACCTAAATATTGCTCTCTTTTTCGACTCTCAACCTCAGCTTGGAGCTGATCCCAAGCAAGAACATAACATTCTCACTGGGGACAGCGCTGGTTTTCAGACAGAGCCTACGGTGAACTGAACAAAATATATAAAATAATAATAATGCATATGTACATAATAATAATACTGTATTATACGATCATTAGTAAAGAAATCGTACTAATGTCATGAATCCATACCCATTTCTACCACAAGCACTGATGCATTGTGTTCCGGTTTGAAAGGTGTGGTTGCCGGTGTAATTACAGGCACATGAGACATTTCACCTTATCATCATAGAGTTACGGGCGCATACGATGCGACGATGGTCTTGTTCTACCTAAGAGGAGGACCCAAGTCGTATCGCTTGTTATGAGTAGAGGTTATCGCTTCACACCAGGTGAGCCATCAGCTCGTTCCGTAATTGTATCACATAAAAAAAAAGAAAATACGACTGTTTAAATCTAAATACCGCTTAGTATACACCATATTAAGTATTTATTTTGTTCATGTAAGCTTAGTATAAAACTATCCTGTCCGAAAGAACATTGTTTCTATTTCCACTTAGGAAATGAACAATGTAAACTTCGAAGTTTAATCGATTCCGTGGGTCGCAATTCTCGTTCACGTGAGATTTATTTTTGACAGACTATTGTTCTTTAGTATCCAGAATAAATATATATATAAACTAAACTTGCATGAAATTAACTTCCTTCTCACAAAACTGCCTACGTAGCAGAACAGTAGAATTCGTAAATCGTAATAGAATGTTTGATTCCTAGCTGAAGTTGCTTGTCTTGTGCGCCAGATTATTCCTACCCTGTGTTTAACTAAAAAATACCAGAGGATTATTATGTAAGAATATAAATACATCGAATATCTTCAAAAGTATTAAAATGTAAGTTATTTACATCTGAGATATATTCCAAATTATCTTAAAACATCTTCGAACTTAGCTTGACTTTTCTTAACCCTTTTAAACTGTTCTTGAGTCAGTTTATTATATAAAGTTTATTTTTTGCTGTAGAACTTTTTAAGGCTAATATTATATGATTTATTGAGTATGGCTAATATAACAAGTAGTTTCATGGAGATTGTAGAACATTGCGTTCGAGATGCCGTCTCATTTTCACAAGAATCGAGCCCGTGGATCAATTGTTCTTTTTGTGTTTCAGGAAAGGCTGCTATCGATGTGTGGTCATGCACGAGAAACACAAAAACGTGCTGCAGTACAAAGAAAGTAAGTAATATAATGCATCACTACCTAAATATTATATAAACATACTTAAACGGGTTTTAGTTATAAAAAGGTAGCCATAATTTTTAATCGATTTAAAAAGACGGAAATAAATTTACCAAATTTTGTTACCTTTCCAAATATTTCCTGTGATAACGTTGCTTTACCTAATCGCTCACTTTTATAATTCTGAACTGAAAAGTTATTAACTTCTGGAAAATAGAAGCCTACGAGATAAGCGATGGGAACTTTCAAGAGGAAAGGCCGGCAGCGTTTATGCCATAGAAACGTATTACTCATTTTTGTACCTATTTTGATGCTTTCTTCTTTGAATATAGATATCGAAGAAGGCGTAATGATTAGTTTTTAATTAATTACATCCCCTAGGAGGCATGACCACCCAAAACTTTTAGTTGCCCTTAAGTATACACACAGATAGTGTATATCATAAAAAGAAAAACGTAGAGGCGTTGAAACATCTTTCAATAGAGAAGGTAAAAAAATTATAAGAATCAGACCGCTCTTATTACATTTTCCATCTCAACCTCCATAATTTGACATCAGGACAAAATCATTACTTCTTTGTGAATTAAAATTTGACTTGGTTTTTTTTAATAAGTATTTTATTTCCAGCTTTCTGTCACCGCCGCGACGCGCTGCCACACCTGTGCTCCCTGATCACAGGAGACGCGCTCCTCTACTCCATGTTCAGGGAGAATGCTGATCCGGTCGACTGTCCGCTCAAGGGACCCTTCTCATTCACTTATAACAGGTCAGCTTGCTTTAAAAGTATATAGTGCATGAAAGGAGCCTCTTGGAGGCGCCTTTAAAATCCTTTCACTCCACTGGTTTTGACAGAACCAGTGACTCGAATAGAAGAAGAAGAAGTTTGCTTTTACCCGACGACCCGGAGAAAGGTTAGGTAAGTATGAAATACAGCTTTCAGCTTAAGTCTGTACTTAAGCTGAAAGCTGTATTTCATACGTAATCTTATTTTTTTATATAATTATATAAATATTACCGTATTGTCGACCGGCCTCATAGCTCAATTGGTAGTAACGCTGCCTCCTGCGCTGTAGGTCGTGGATATATCAGTTGTCTGGTACCCATGATACAAGCTATGCTTAGTTTTTTTTTTTTTTATGTAATACATTTACGGAACGAGCCGATGGCCCACCTGGTGTTACTTTGGGACTAGATGGCGCTGTGTGAAATGTCCACCAATATTAATTACTTCTTGTTCTTACATTTCTATCGAAATTCTCAGACTGAACACATATATATATATATATATATATATATATATATATATATATATATATATATATATATATATATATATATATATATATATATATATATATATATATTTATTCTGTCTGGGGTTCGTCACACAAACGTTTGTACAGGGTGGGAATCGAACCCACGACTTAGAGCGCAAAAGGTAGGGTTACTAATCCAACTGACCTCTTAGGCCATTCATAGTAAAATAGATATAGGTACTGTTGTTGTGGGGACAGGATACACTACACTATACTATCCAAAAGCAAATACAAAAAGTTCCTTACAGACCACATCACTCATCAAAAAATATTTTCGAATAAGCCTTTAAAAAGTCTCATCAAAACAAGACTGAACAAAATTAACTATTTACAATTAATTCAATCAATTAGATCCGGCATTCATTGAACATTCAAAATCAAGTAAAAACGGTAGTAAAGTTTAGTTAATTTACAATTCTCAGTGATCCGAGTTCCAATCAACGAGTGATCATTAATCGATGATTCGGAGGGCTATGCACATTTAGCGGATATATTTTAGCGGCATTTTATCCCAGCGTCTATTCGCCGAATATTAGACCGCACTGGCGTCGTCTCTCGCCAACTTTGTGATGCGTTGCTTCTTGCACACTGTCAGTTTCATCATCATCAGTTTTCCGAGCTATTTTTCGATCGGATACGACTTGAATGTAGCTAACAATTCTGTTATTGATCGCAGACCGCATATTTAGATGACTGACTGTACTTACGTCCAAAATTCCAAAGGGATTTGTACCATCAATCACGCTAGCAACATGTATTTCTTAGCGGAGGCAAAACTTCACTAAATTTAGTGTAATAACAAATTTTATTAGTATTTCAACTTTTTATCTAGAAAATAAAGAAAGGAACATAATTTATTTTGACAGACTCAAATCATGACGAAGAATGGACTTGAAATGTTTACAAAACAAGCAAGCACAAACATAATATAACTTCCTACGTATCCCAAAATACTCAAAATATAACATTTTTGTGTCTGATAAAAGCACCAGCTTAGTACTTATATATAATCATAATCTAGACGTGTTTGTCGCTGAAGCGCATAAATATTTTGAATCTTAAATTATCTGATGAGCTCCATCAATTCTGGATTGGAATATAAATCCCCTTGGAATAATGCAATTCCCATATTTTGAACTTGGTACATTTCCTAGTATGCTGAATTGCAGCTTAATCGCAGGTTTTAAATAATAATTTAGGTAAACATTTCATACAGCGCCATTTAGCCCCAAAGTAAGCTAAGCATAGCTTGTATCATGGGAACCAGACGACTGATATAATACTTATATCCTTTTTTGTTGTTGTTAATACTGACATATAATACATATCAACACCCAAACGCAGAACAAACATCTATGTTCGTCACACAAATGTCGGTGGGAATCGAACCCACGACCTACAGCGCAGAAGTCAGGGTTACTATCAACTGAGCTTTGAGGCCAGTCAAATTAAGCTATGAAGACAGTAAATGAAAGTGTAATCATTTCTTTTCCGAGCTTACCTGATTAGCGGTGGTCCGCTAGATGTGACGAGCTTAATTATCTGTATAATCACCAATTTATTTCAACCCAGTGGCATGCGCGTTGACGCATGTCAGATGTCGTAATTACCCACTGTGGAGAACATCTGTCGTGGACCGAATATACTGACGATGTTAACAGAGCGCAGCGTAAAATAATGATCAGCTCTTGTGAATATTTGACGTGAGGATGCAATGGGAGAGGCAGCGATTGCGGGTTGCATCTCATACAGTTTGAGTGCGTTCAGAGATTAAACATCAACCGTGCTGGATTCTACCTATATGGGTTTATGATAGTGTTCGTCCAAATGGTCAAAATTCAATCGTAATCATTTTTGAAAGTCAGAGAAAAGCTGTTTGTTTTTTTGTTTTGACATTGTTTCTGAATTCACAAAATTTAGGGTTGTATGTTTTTAATGCTGCAAAATAAAAAAATAAACTTTGACCAAAAAAATAATTTGTTGTGGACCACCCTTAATCACTTAGGGGTATGAAAAATAGTTTAGGTCCAATAATCAAACCTGCCGAATGTACATCAAAAAAAAAATCGGTCAAGCCGTTTCGGAGGAGTTTTGTTACAAACACTGTGACACGAGAATTTTATATATTAGATATTAACAACTACATAAAATTTTTTTTTTAGAAAAAACAAAATTACGTATTTATTGTTCAATCGTTTTTTTTCGATTTTTATCGACAAGAACTTACTGTACACAAACTTTGTTTGAGCAAAAAACTATTTGTCATAATTCCTTTTTGTGCTTATCAATGTTGATTCTATGTGATACATTGATAGTGTGTATTCAGGGGTCACGGTGAATGCAAGAGTCCCGTATCTTCGATCGAAAGCTGCACGGAGGACTCGAGACTGCTCCTCAATTACCAAGCTTGCCCTGACGTCCACGCATCAGAAAGCACAGGTATGTATGTCCCCATTGCATTTTCCTCAAGCTCTACCGGGTTACACGTGTTACCAGGATTAGGATATGAATATTTTATTAGTAGCAGGCATCTGTTACTCTGTTTCGTAATAACTGTCTCTAGTGTACTAGGTATATACATGTACATGATACATTGTTTTGAGTTGTATGTAGTTGTATCAAACAGGAAGCTAGGTAATAAAAACTGAAAAGATTTCGATGCCTGCCTTCGGTTATTATATAACTTCTAAAAAATTATCATTATTTAAATCGTAATTTCCAAATTTGATAACGTGTATAGATCTGAGTCCTTTACATTAAGATTATAAATTCTACATAATCCAAATCTCTGATGGATTTTCCATCAAACTTTTATATTTTTAGGCTTTCCGTATTATCCTACGTGGTGTGGCGCTGCCAAAATTCTAAATCTGTTTATCTTTTCTCTTCAATAAACAACGACCCTTTCGTTTTACACCTAAAATTGTACCGAAGTGTTGCGGGCTATCTGAAAATTGGTTACAAATGAATCGGGCGATGTGCCAACGTCTTATCCGATACATAATTTTGAATCTTCGTTCTGAAAATTTTTATATGTATTTGCAAAAGTGTGAAATGTTTAGGTACTGGAAAAAAACTAATAATACGCTGATTTCCTACGCTTAGTAAACCACTGACAGTCGAATTTGATAAAAACATATTTTTTCAGCCAAGTGCAATTAAAATATAATATACTTAGGTTGCGCTTAATAATTTCTTCAAGTTACTTCGTCGATAACACAAGTGCCACACCACACTCAATCAAAATCCTTTCGGAGCCTCTTTAAGGCGCACTTTCATCCTGTCACCACACTGGTTCGTGAGAGCCAGTGACTTGATTAATACCTAGCAGTACTAGGAATCTGCCGGATTTTTTCCATATTCAAGAACTCCCACTCCATAGTAAGCACTACTGGATATAGATCTTTTTATTTTTTGTTTCCTCTTCTTCCAGTGGAGGAGCTGGAGTGCCTTGCGACGTGGAAGGAGGGCAGCCTCCGCTTCCTGGTCGGCAAGCTCCACCACAACCACGCGACCAGCAACGAAGACCGCTACCGTTGCTTTGTTTACGAGAAAACAAATGGTATTGGTAAGACTTACTTCTTTTAGTACTCTTTACTTTTTTATTTCATTTCGTGTTTGTTTTCATTCACTTTCTTTAGGTTAATTCTCCTTAAAGTCACGGTTAGTCTCTTACAAAAGTATTGCGTGAGTGGGACTTAGCAAATTCGCTTCATAGAACCTGCATCGATAAATTTGTCACACGAGGGTCTTCAAAACCACTCAAATATATAGGGCAGTTTCAATAAATTTCAATAAGTACCAAAAAACTATAAGAGCTATTCACTAAGAGATGTCACGATCCATCGCCAGAACTTTTAGAAGCAGATAATGAATACTTATCGTACTAATCAATGATCAATGAGATCTTGGCATAGGTTATAGTAACGTTTCAATCCAGATTTCAGATATCGCCAGTTCAATTCCTGAAAAAGGTATGCGCCCAATTCTACTTTCTCAAAACAGTCAAGGAAAACATTTTAAGGAGAGCCTATTCTAGACTTAAAGATTTGAAGATATGATGTGACGTCTTCCTATCCGTAATGGGCAGGGCACCGTTGATAGATTAAGCAGATCAGTCTCTCTTGTTGAGTGTAGGCCCGTGTGTAGTGAAACATTAGAGGCTAAGACAGATTCTAATCAATGTGATCGTGATGTAAGTAGCCCATATCTCCTTCTTACCTGCCAATAAAATGTTTACCACATATACCACATTTTTTTTATTTATCTATCCTCAAACTAAGAACAGCTTGTAACAGGGGAACCAGACAACGAATAGAAAACATATATACTTATTGTAAATGCGTAAATATTAACACCCAGACACATAACAAACATCTATGTTCGGCACACAAATGTTTGTGCAAGCCCACGAACTAAAGCGCAGAAGGCAGAGTTACTACCAACTGAGCTGTGAGGTCAGTCCACCTTGAAAGGATTAAATATAAATAGGAATCCCTACAAAGAAAATCTGCTAGGACCATTGAGAATGTCAAGTAACTCAGGTTGTTTTTGATAATATTAGCGTATGAAGGAATTAAGCTCGCAAAAACTGAACTAAGTAGGTACCTTTATGAGAGCGTGATCTAGTAAATTTCAATTTATCATCATGTTTGTTTACTCCAGCATCAGGCCCGGGGGCGAAGGAAGGTCCTGCCACGGCAGCCGGTGTGGAGTACCGGGTGGCACAGTCCGGGGACGCCACCTGCAACGGACTGTTCAGCGCTACTGAAGGGTCTAGGACTATGAGCTTGAAGCGAGGTGAGTTTTACTCATTGTCCTATTTGTACATCCTAGCGTCAGGACCAAGCGCGAACCGGTTCCCGCTTCAACAGCCGGTGTAGAGTAGCGAGTGGAGCAGTCGGGAGACGCCACCTGCAGTGTTCTACTGAGGGTTCTTGGGCCTATGAGCACAAACGGTGTAACCACAATACCGGAACTCCTATTCGACCGCAGCCTCTATCCATATGACATCGCGGCCCACCTTATTCGCGGTGCCCAGATATGGCACCACAACCTACTGTTCCGCTTCTACGTCGGCTTGGAGACAAAGCCTATAATACCAGCCCCTCGCAGCCCACGGTTACTAGAGCCCGAACCCTTGGGCGAGACCCTACTCCAGCCAGTATCTCATTAATGTATAGAACAAGGACCCTAAGTTGTAGACAACATCGTTTCAGTGTATATTGTGGAGAATAAGAACCTTTTCAAGTCCTGTCTACTCTTGCTTGCCACTGCAACTCACTTCGGTGCAATGGATGATGCATTTAAATCTCCTATGTTCTGTATTTCAGTGTCAGTCAGGTTCAACTGTCAGTTCCCATCGTGGATGACATTCTCTCACACGTGGCACACCCTGGACTTCAGTAGTAACTACACATTCTACCAGAGGAACGCAACGCTGCGCATTGCGAACAACACAGGCGCCGATATCAAGGTCTACTGCGTTAATGTCAAGGCTAGTTCTCCGAGCGGCAACTCTGTGGCGCTGGTGGCACATTGGCAGCATCATTGGTAAGCTCATTTTCAGTTCAGTTTATTAAAAAATCAATTTATCTCTAAATAGTATAAAACAAAGTCGCTACTGCATCTGTCTGTTTCTCCGCTTACTTCTTCTAAATCACGCTACGGATAAGATACGGTTTTCATGAATAGAAAGAGCGATAAAGAAGTAAGGTTTATATATATAATTTGTAAACTTATTGCACCCGTGCGAAGCCGGGGCGGTTCGCTAGTAAAATCTAAGAAAACACCTCGTCGTCTCGTTAATGGACTTAATCCGGGAACCTCCAGGAAACGCTAGGAAACTAGGCACCTATCTCGAGTTAAAGAATAATATGATAAGTAATTATTTTGTTTGCATAATAATATAATAATTAGATGAACCACAAAGCCCCATATGAAGTATTTCTTGTCCATCCAAAGGTTGTCTGTAAGATATCGCTTTATAGCGATAAGACCGCCCATTGTTTCTGATTGTTATTATTTTGTATTTGGTGAGCAATACAGTGTGTGTATCTATGTAATTGCAGCGCTTCCCGCTACGTGTGCGTGGTGCTGTACAGACGGGACACGTTCATAGCGGAGCTGCAGCGCGGCTCGCCCACCGCTAGGCCGGACGAGGCGTGCTCGCCGCGACACTTCAACGCGGTCACTGCGCCCTACGTCACACTAGTCGGTAAGTAGAATAGAATAGAATACATTACACATACATATTACATGAACTAAATTAAAAAGATAATTATATAAAAATAACACGAAAATGATGGGAAGATGATATGCCTTAAGTTGCCTTATTTGTTACACTGTGTGGTCAATAAAATAAGTCGTTACTGGTCGTTGATGAGCGGAGCTTACGGCGTTACACGTCAATATTACAGTCGTTAACATCATGGTGATCGCTGCCACGGAGCATATTCTTCAGATAGGTTCGCCATATGTCTTATGTAAAATACAAATAAAGGGAAACCATTTTTTCAGGTTAAAAGAAAGAATCCCGTAATTAGCAAAAGAATCACGCATGCGTATAATTATATTAAATAGCACTATAAATTATGTAGAACCATTTCATTTTTACGAAAAGTACGAAAAAACCTGATGGGCTACAGGTAGCCCATCAACCAGACCAACCAGAAGAATACCATCTATCATCAGGATGCTAAATGGTATTCTTCTGGCTTCAAAAACACGTGTCAATAATTAAAAAGTTATGAAATATTACATTAAAAAAAATATATATAACTGCGTTTTTTTTTTTCAACTCTGTGATAAGCTGTGCAGTTGCGGTAGCTATAATAATGCCTTTATACCTAAAATAAACATGCAGACACGAATGTCGTAATGTTTGTATGTATGTTTGTTATGTCAAAATTTGCAACTGAATTTTGAACCAGTTCTCGTAACCCGAAATTTGGTATTCGTGCATAAACCTGATGACGATGTAATATTATGGTGAGCTGGTTTTGATGCTGCTACCTGCAGACTACCCGGCTCCTCAACAGTACCCAGTAGCCAAAACATGATTCAGGGGATTTGTCTTGGAGTCTAGGTGGTAATCAAGGACTGATTCTAAAAGCTTGTTTTGGAAAAAGAATTTTCAACTAAAATTTATTTTATCTTTTTTTCAGCGAGTAATCCCGAATCAAAAGAATGCCCTTACTCTGGTAAATATGTAGTCGAAAACAGCCTGCACCGAAGAAAAAGATCCCTTGAGTCAGATAAGGAAAGCAAAAGACGAAAACGAGAGACGACTGTCGAACATAATCGTAGAAGTAACGGCACTAGGCTGTTCAGTTTTAGCGTAAGCAACATGTCCGACGCTCCGACGCTGAGGAGTAGGAGACAGACAGACGGAAGTGAACTGAGCTGTGTAGAGAATACTTACAGTAAACTAGAAGTTGGATGCAACTCAGTTAAGAACATGGAGTTTTACTCAACGTGTCAGAATAAAGAATATGTAACAGGTCAGTTATGTTCAATTTCATCTCATGCTTTCGTAAAAAAAAAACTAAAAAAAAAAAACTTGTTTGTAAAATATGCCGCGAAAATGTGACCTACCTACAATGGGTAATACCCATCCTATATATCTTTATATAGGTATGGGTATTACCTACCTAGCTAGTTAGTTGCAACAGTGCTTTTGTTTATGTGATATAAGTTACCGAATACGAGTTACGAGCATACGGCCCACCTGATGTTAAGTGGTAACCGCCGCCCATAGACAAGAGTAATTCGACTCAAGTCCTCTTCACCAAAGTACGAGATGACTTAAGTCGCATTGCGTCTATCGCCCCGAGACAGGGTTACGTCTCTTGCCAGCAATTTCATCGGTGAAATTGCTGGCATCCCACCGGAACACAGCAACACGAGTGCATCACTGCTTGGCGGCAGATTACCAGGTGTGGTGGGGGCGAACTTATCACAAGTTCTACTGCTAATTTGGGTTGCTCCTATCGCACCACCCGGGGGACACGTGTAGGAATTCGATGGGTCATCACCTCGGAGAAGTATTCTCCGGGCGAACTGTTCAGTTGTATGGTTCCTATGTTAAAAGCTTCCTTTGGGGCTAGATGGCGCTGTATGCAATTACTACCAATATTTATATACTGAATACATATTTCAGCGTACACATGTCACGGCGGGTGGTACGAGAACGGCATATCGTTCGTGGTGAGCACACCGGTGACTCGCGACAGCACGGCGGCGCGCCGCTACTGCTTCATGTCGCAGGAGGCGCGGGGCGGCGCCCTAACAGTGTCGCGCTCCGCCACCAACTGCGACCGGACTAACTCTCACACAGAGCTGGTGTTCGATGCGGTTGCCACTGGTAAACTGGGTCTAGTTATGCAGAAAGCAACATTGTGGCATTTTTTCCAAAGACAGCCATGTCAATATCTCTATTTTTCACGGAGATAAAGCCAATACAATATATGAATCAATACATAACCGAAGTCCATCGACAGAAAAATGCTTATAACTCCGTTTATACTTTTCCCCACATGGCTGTTTTCTGCATAACACGGTCCCTATTCACATCAAATTGCCATGCGTACTTTTTTTTAAGCTATTGCATAGCTTCTATCGCGGGCCTTGAGCGTGGAGACCGAATCCAGAAATTCCGTAACGAAAAAACCTAACACCCCCCACTCCGACCGGCACAGCGGTGATACTTTTTAGTTCCATCTATCGATAAATACCAGAACTTATAATGACTTTTTGAAATATCACGCGCAATAGCTTTACCGCGGCAGTCTCCGAGTGCCACACGTCTTTTTTATTTGCTGTCTCAAAATGTAGATTACACAGATGTTAATAATATTGTTAATAATTTCTGCCGCCAAGCAGTGGTATACATTTGCATTAGCTTGTCACTTACAATCCTTTCACCACACCAGGAACTCGAATAGAATAGAATTACCGGTTTTTTTTTATGTGACACAGTTACTGAATGAGCCGACGGCCCACAACAACCGATGTGACTTGGGTCTTCCCCTACTAGGTACGACAAGAACCATCTCGCATCGTATGTACCCGTAATTCTGAGACGTGTAGGTGGAATGTCTCATGTGCCTGTAATTTTGTTCTGGTTTGAAAGGTGTGGTTGCTGTCTCAAGAGTTACATATGATGTGACATCGATCTTATCTTACCTAAGTAGGGCAGGACCCAATTCGTATTGCTTGTTATGGGCGGAGGTTACCACTTAACACCAGGTGGGCCATCTGCTCGTTCCGTATTTTTATAATGCATAAAAAATAATATATTATTATTGTTCCACACAGCGCTGTCTAGCCCGAACTAAGCATAGCTTGTTCTATGGTAACCAGACAACTGGTTGAATAAGTTTATACTTGTTTATGTAAATATTTAATAACACCCACACAGAACAAACTATGTACGTCTAATAAATGTTTTTTTCTGGATGGGAATCGAACACAGGACCTCTATCGCAGAAGGCAGATTTACTGCCAGTCTTATTCATATATTATGGACCTATATTGGTATTTTTTTTAATGTATTTTAAGAACAATACAATTGCATCTTTCATGCACCAGATGGTTACAGAGGTATAATTACAGTAAAATTACCTACCTGAGTACTCAGTTGCAAAAAGTTTACTAATTTCATTTTATTCTTATTTTCTCAGGTGAATGTCAAGACCAAACCAACAGTGAGCCAGTGCTTCGAATACCGCTGCACCTTGTTATACACATCCTCATAATACATTATATCATACCGAGATGATTTTTAGTGTGTATCGATTAAATTGTTTTATCCCCCAACCTTGTATAGCTTAAGTTGTAGAAAAAGATATGGGAAACCTTGGGTGTAAGGCACTTTGTAATCGTGCTTTATTTTTATAACTACACAGTTATTAATTTTTTTATAGAATTTGTTATATAATTAGGTTTACATAAGAGGAAATAGTTAAATCAATTTACAATTAACATAATATCATAGATAGGCAAAATCACTCAAATTATATGCTATGAAACTAATAATGCGAGGAATGTTTGTATGAATACAATTTATTGCTACTCACAGTTCAGTATAATTTGATTAATTAAAACTGGGTAATTCCCATGTTTAACTGCCTTAATACATCGTTTAAAGTATTTTGAAAAGGATCATTTCGTTAATTTAAGACTTAGTTATATATAAATAAAATGTATATAAAAGAGGTAGGTACCACACAAAAGCAGTCTGAACACTGTGTATAGTTAAACATTCATTCTCTTTTTTGCTAGATTAATTTATAAAAACACAATTTTATATGATTATATATACATTTTTTAATGCATCTATTACCTGGTATATGTTCTAGCCTTACCTTTTCTTTGTATGAAATCAATTACTTTCTTGTCTACAAAATATTGCAACATTATTACAAATCGCAGAAAAGTATAACTGTTTGTAAATAAATATATTTCATTACATCGAAACATATTCATGCCTTAAACTTTCAATATAAATTATATTATCTGTTAAAAATTTCGTATCACATTTATACGGTGACTATTTACTACTTGAAGCTGATGAAAGTTTTCGGCGCTTTGGAGAGTGGAGTGACACTTCATCTACAAATTTTGGAGGAAATAATCTCTCGTGTAGTTTGTATAGAGTTTACGGTAGAAAAAGGAGTGTTTCTAGAATAATGGAAATACTAATTAGATCAAGAAGGTTGATAGATGAGAATGGTTGTGAGTCAATGTTTCTTGTTGCAGCTGTTTTATACTTAGTAAGTTTCTAAAATCTATATCGTTCCATGAGACTAAATGCACGCCTATTATTAACTTGTAATTACATACATAGGTAAGAGCAGAAATTTATTTAGTCCATACACTTCTGAAGTAAAACACACGCTGTTATCTTACTCCGTTGGAGACGTAAATCTGAATAGTGTACTTCATATCCAAACCCTGACATTCAAGATAATTGAGCATTATATTGACATCAGTTTGATCAGTTTCCCGTCATTATTGCTTGATTGTCTATTCTATGAGAGCCGTAATATTCAGATAGAGGTGCTGAACACAAACGTCTATCATTTAGAAAATTTGTGATTTACAAGTTAAGTAGAAACGTAAGTATGATGGTAAGCTAGTTACATTTTTATAGACTGCACAATTACTATGGTAACATTACTTGTTGTATTCATTTAATTCTAATTCGCGCAACAATAGCACACGAAACAAATTAGATTAATTTCGATAAGGTAGTAATGTACAAATTTAATTATAATACCTAATTCATTTTTATCGCAATTAAATTAATAAAATTTAAGTTAATTTCATTTTAGTTTTCATTGTGCGTACAACACTATTTATGTTTAGAAACGTTATGTGTAATTTATATCATTAAGTATGATCTTGTATGTATATTTTTGATTTTAAGTTAAATATTCGTTTGTCAACATTAAATCAACAAAAAATTTAAAATAGTTCTCACGTCATTTTGATTGGCTTATGCATTTCATAATTGCACCATGTAATGGTTGCTTTAATAAAAAAAACATTAAATAGGTAGCATTGTAGACATGTAACGTATTTTACGATATTTTTACGGGAAAGGAACGTTTCCTCTGATCAAGCAATACTATCAATAAGGTGTGAATAGATAAGAATGAATTTAGTTAAGAGAATGACGAATACTCATTTTGAGATCATTGTAAAATTTATAATAGATAGTGCTAAGTTAGATATAAAATCGCAACAGCAATAATTATATTTGTATTTATAGCTATTGAGCGTTAAATTTTGAATAGTTATTAGACAGTTGTGAATAATCAAGGCTAGAATTGTTTTGATGAATCAAAGATAATTATTTCACCGTGGACGCAAACACCCATACGTACCAAATAACCTCGAAATCGAACATTTTTGATAAAACCAACTACTATTTTCAGTTTATTTGGTATCGGTTAACATTGTTGAGTTCCCATTGTGTGATATAGATACATTGACAATTAAGTACATAGTCATCAGCATGAAATAAAATAAATTGAAATTGCTTCGTCTTTAACTGCATTTTTTCCCCAAGAAAGGCATGCCTACGATTAAACTAAAATAATGCGAAACTGTGTCAACCTATATTTTTATTTTTGTGGTAATTTTACGGAACGAGCTGATGGCCCACCTGGTGTTGTGGTAACCTCTGCCCATAACAACCGATGCGACTTGGGTCCTTCCATACTAGGTATGACAAGACCCAAGTCGCATCGTATGCGCCTGTATCTCTGAAGATGAAATGTCTCATCTGCCGGTAATTTCACACCTAACCACACCGTTCAAACCGAAACAGTAACGCGAATGCTTCAGATCCGGTTGTATAAAGTTTACATGTCGACATGTAAACTTACAACTCCCTGCAGGGCATGATCTTTTATTTATTTATTAAGGCACACAATACTCATTACAAGCAAAAAATATAAATATTAATCTAGAATACAGTTTTGATCTGGCTTGGAACATAATTGATGTGCACACTGCAAAAACCACATTTAACAGTGTTATGCTGATAAAAAAGAAAATATGAAATGTTCGGGAACTTAATATTAAAAAGAATGAAATACAAACAACAGGAAATAGGTCAAATAAAAATAAGAACTAGTAATTAAATTTTAAAAAATGTCCCTTATGCTTGGTGGATATCACTTAATCAATTCCAGACACAAGTGGGCCTTTGCAAGATATACTATACTATAGGGTATACTAGTCTATATCTAGATAGATGGCGACTGAATATGGTATAGTACAAGTACTCAATCAATGCTACATTTTACTACCTCAAATCCGCCTTAACGACAGCGCTTTGTGGGATTCGTCGGCTGCCACTGATTAAAAACAGACAGACAATTTGACAAAACATAAATACTTTTATAGTTTTGCAAAAATATGACTGCTCACGATGCCCAGACACAATAATGAAATTTTGAATATTATGATTAACAATAAAATTTTAACTAAGACAAAAATAACAATATAATATATTGTTATTTACATATTACATATTATGTACATATAGTTTTACGTTTCAATTATAATTCGATAAGTCTTTTTTCTTGAACGCAGCGTAATTGATTTTCTTGAACGCAGCATTATTCCAGATTTGACAACATAACAATCTCAAATTGTCAGTGGGGAATTAGTGCCAACGTGAGAAAATGAACTGTCATGTGTTCGTATTGCTTTGGCTTGCTTGGCTTTCCGCTTTCTTTACTTTGCTTGAACGCGCGTAGTCGTCCGTCAATATTTATTGTTTATCATAAAAAAAAAACAATAGTTACATGACATAAAATTCGTATTTTTCTAATTCGCGATTGAATAAAATCGCACAAGACTTTATTGAACAGTGTAATGTGAAAGTGACAGTCGCAAAATCGACTCAAGTTTTGGTGTGAAATAAAATGGTTATTCGTGTTATTTACGAGTACCGTCTGTTATATTGGACTCGGAGATGGTGAACGCGAAGGGTCCGTGCGTGGTGGAGGACACTTGAACGATGTTCGACACGGGATAGTACAAGATCAGTTAGGATGCAAGACGAGTGTGCCGTCGGCTGCAGATACGAGCGGCGGAAGCCAAGCAAGGTGCTGAAGATAGCGGAGAGTTTCACGAACCTGGACGAGACCGCGAAGAGCGGCAGGTTCCTGAGGGGTCCTCACTCGAGGATCGGCAGGCGGTTCAGAGATGGAGAGAGGACAAAACGCGTGTGTTGTGATGATGAGTGCGACAAGGAGTCTGGTGTTAGTGAGGATTGTGAACGCGTGGGGGACAGGAGAGTGACTGGCTCCTCGTGCACGGCGCTGCGGACGGCTGTAGCTGCCCTATATCCATTTGATGACTTTGTGTTGGAGAAGATTGGAGCGGGATTCTTCTCCGAAGTCTTCAAGGTAAGTTTTGTTTTGATCAGTTTGTTTATGCCTTGAATCTATCAAAACATTGAATTTTATGAAATAGAGCCAGTTTAAGAAAGAAACATACAATTAGGGATTACAATATGATAGGAGCACAATAATTGTAACGCAAATGCTGTGTTGAAAAGAATGTAATAAGTTTTTTTAGTCAAATTTGAGGAACATGCATGCTAGCCACCTGATATTAAACCTCTTACTATAGCATAATATGTCTTGTATTGTCACTCGTGGACTCCTAACTTTGAGATGAAGGTGAATATCTTTTGTGCCTGTGATTTCACTGGCCACCGCTGAAATCAAACTAGAACACAGTAAGGAGAAAGAAAAAAACGTTTATATATGGCCAAGAATATGAAAGAGGTACAAAATAAAAAAAGTAATAATATTAAGATAAAAACAAAAAAATATATGAAAATTGAGCTAATAAAAACATACTAAATTACACTATATTAACAATAGCTTGACTCAACCTGCTATATAGCATTGCCACAAAATAATAATATCAATGAATTACTGCTAAGAGCTGAAATAGTTACCAGATACTGCTTCCCCATACTATCTTGGCATGTGTTTTGCCTCAGGCATAAATAGACACTATTTCTAAGTTGATCAACAACTGACCGTCACCTACATGAATGAAAATAAATATGTCTAATTTTATAAGTTTATAAACCAAAATACTTCATAGTTATCTAATATAAACATAAATAATATTTACAATCTGGCATCAACTGTATCTAGTGAGTGTTCCAGCCTTTCAATTTTTCAACACCTTGGCCCTATAATCAAATATCTAAAAATAATTAGCGTTCCTAAATCAAATGTTGCAATTGAGTGCAATTTCTCAAATAAATGACAATTAAAATTGATACTTGGCATTTCATACAACATTTGGCCGGCAAGTGCATTTCATTTCTTCAACATCTTGGCACAATGCCTTGTATAATATTTGAATGAAATAAATGTTATAAATCATCCATGAAATAGACACAGGACTTAATTGAATGGAGCTGAATTTACCCAGCATAGAAAGGGTAATCATAGATATGGAATACATTTAAGTTGTCATAAATTTCATTTCATATCACTATAATTTGATGTTTACACACTCATATCCCTGCACTAGAAAGTACTGTGTTGCAGGTGGTATGAAAAACACACAGGCACAACACAATTATCCTAACTATATAATAAATTTAATTTAATACATAATATTAAATTTTCTCAAGGTTTAGGCTTTTACCCCTCAACAATGTTATAGGTGAATCTTATAAGAGTTATTAATTTTCATCACTTTTCAGTCCATTCTTCTCTTCTTCAGCTCTTTTCCTGAAAATCTAACAGTATTACTTTTATAGTTATATTATAGTAGAAGTAGCTATAGCTAGTATAGCTTTAAAATCCCCTAAGTAACTCTTATCTTCTTTGACATATCTTCATATCTTATTTACTAAATAATTAACATATTTAGTGCTAATTAGCAATGCTAGATGTCTGGATGATTTATATGCACAAGTAGATCTCTAAATATGATTCTAAATATCTCTAATAAATGACAACTTCCTTTGCAAAATTTTGTAAGATATTAATTAATTGCTTAATTATACATTTTAATGTATAATATTGAATCTCCAGTTACTTAATGCAAATTGTGAACTTTGCCAGATGTCTCAATGTTATTTAATTTCGCTCAAGGTCAGCGACAGTCTCCTGTAAAAATTCAAATAAAAAACATGCAGTGGAAAATATATTTCAATTTATTTTCATGTTGGCATTTCCTAGCAATATTCAATCCGCCGTATTAACATTCGATCTATGTACATAAAGCTAATTAATTTCATTTTAGAACTTTAGTGATCTTACAAGTTTTTTGTAGTTATAATAAATATTAATAAACAGCAACTTTGTTAGGAATACCTTGAGAAAAGCATATTTTACATGTTATATTAGGGACAAATCTGATTCCACCCTTATCCTCAAAGTGACCACTTTTTCAAGAATATATGCATCACAATTAATAAGACAGGCCAAAAAACCTGCAAATGTGTTAAAAATAAAAACACAAAGTATCCAATAAGTGCACACATAGATCAATATTAATTCTAATGTCTACTAATTCAGTTTCTTTTTGCATTTACCTACTCACAATCTTAAAACATTTTCTTATTGGCAAATCCTGCATAATACAATATCTTCAGATAGCTCATTGATTCATTGTGTTTTAAGAAATATTATTTACAAATGTATTAATTTAAATTGTTGTTTGTAAATACAATACTGAAATCACTTAGATGAGACTGCGGACAAATGTTAGTCTATAGTTGAAAAAACAAGCTGTCTTATTGACAGGATTAATGAGTGATTCATAATAAACGGTAAACAAACATTCTTGATGCCCACCTGTCCTGTATTTGCATATTGCCTTAAAAGCGCAGGTAAATTTTCAACTCTATATGGTGCTGATTCTGTTAGTGTAAGAAGAACCTAATCTCAATGGGATCCATCCCGTTCTATACATATAGAGCTGAAAGAGACAAACATATTTTAAGCTGTTAAAATCTATTGTTGTATTAAAAGACGGAAAAAGACTAGTGTTGTATGTCAAAAATGCATATGCCGGAGAGTCGGATAAAAACAAGATTGAATTAAACGGCAAAACAGACGTTGGTCGAAGGCTGAGCAGCGCAGCGCGCGATTGACACAATAATTCGGCTCATTGAAAAATATTCTTGTAATGGGAAATATAGATTCTTTTTAAGACTAGCGGCCCGCCCTGGTATCGTAACCCATCGTAGCCCATCGCATGGGTATCGTAAAGTATTTGCGGCCAGAACCTATCTTTGTTATTCAAGAAATTATAGCACTCAAGAGATAATAATAAGAGTTTTAAGAATCTGATTATTCGTATCAGACCTCTTACGTCTAAACATTACCTGTTTATAAAATGAGTGTAGTTTGAATCGCAAGTATGCGCAAATGATTCTGTAGATAGGTTTATATTTTGGAAATTGTTTTCAAGTTTTTGTTTTTGGAGTATTCATAGGAAATACATAAAGCTTTTTAACCATTGCAACAACTGGCTTGAAAAATTTAAATTATCTGGATGAAATACGGGATTAAGTCCGCCTTCCGACCATTCGATTAGTCGGCTCGGCGCATATCTATACATTCGTATCAGAATACTACTTACGTGCAAACAATTCCGTGCCCTGAATAAATCTAGGTGTTTATGACAATTCATTCACAATAAGTCGGTGACTATTACCCTAGCCTTGACAGTGACCTTGATGACCGAGCAAATGCTTGGTAATGGTCGGTATGACATAGGAGGTAATTCCACCGTTTCGAAAATGAAGCTTTTAACTCTTAAACAAAAGTAACATGGAGATTTCTTAGTTCCAATTGATGTTTTTATGTTATAGTCGTAAATCCTGTTTGTTTAAATAGCCCGTACCAAAATTTATATCTTTCTGCGTGTAACAGTATGTAAGTTACCATACAAAATGCCACAATAGATTAAGTTCATTAACACTTTAACTTAACATTAGCACTTAATTGGCGCTTATGCTGTCTTATTGGAATTGCTGATTTTTTTTTAGAGATAATATCTCCGGACGCAGTCATGTTCATCTAACTTAAGGTATACTTGTCGATTTATTCTGGCGGCCAAAAAGGAAACGTAGGCCAACCAATAACCAATTAAGTTACCAAACTTTTCACATTGTTTTTTAATTTAATAGCAGTAGAACTTAAGCCAAGTTCGTCCGAGAAAGTACTGCCACAATACCCATTTCTGCCGCCAAGCAGTAATGCATTCACTTTACTGTGTTCCGGTTTGAAAGGTGCGGTTTCCGGTCAAATTACAGGCACATGAGACATTTCACTTTCACGTCTCAGAGTACGGTACACATGCAATGCGACTTGGGTCTTGTACCTAGGTAGGGGAGGACCACAAGTCGGATTGCTTGTGGTGGCCACAGGGCACTCAATTAACACCAGGTGGGCCATCAGCTCGTTCCGTACATTGCAACAGTCCTTTGCGATTTCAATTCCATACGTAAAGTACATTGTCATAATCCTTTGTTCCCATTCTTCACGTCACCTACAGATGTCATTTACGCTTTTATAATTACAAGGCATAGCTAAACAAATTCGTCGCGACTGTGTGTGTCGCATTGTTAGCACAATTGGACTACATACCACATGCCTGTACCCTGACATCACTGTTTTGTTGACTTTGGAAAGAGATTAAGGCCGCCGGAGACTTGAGTCGCGGTCGCGTCGCTCTAAAGAAGCACTTAGTTAGGGAAAGGCGGCCATTAGAAAGTCGACCTTGAGGAAATCCGCTGCAGAACGAAGAACCCGGGTTAGATCTCCTTTCAGTTTTTTTTTTTTATGTAATATTTTTACGGAACGAGCCGACGGCCCAATTGGTGTTAAGTGGTAAGCTCGGCCCATAACAGCCGATGCGACTTGGGTCCTCCCATACTAGTTATGACAAGACCCAAGTCGCATCGCATGCGCCCGTAAATGTGAGACGTGAAGGTGGAATGTCTCATGTGCCTGTAATTTCACCGACAACCACACCTTTCAAACCGGAACACAGTAACGCGAATGCGTTACTGCTTGGCGGCAGAAATGGGCATGGTGGCAGTACTTCCCCGGACGAACTTGGCGAGAGTTCTACTGCTCTTACGTGATAATAATAAATATCTGTGACCATTTCACACAGCGCCATTTAGCCCCTAACTAAGCGTAGCTTGTATTATGGTAACTAGAAAACTGGTAGAATACTTGTATACGTTTCTTTTGTAAATACCTACTTAAGTAAATACATGGAAATACATATTACTTAACAACCAGACACAGAACAAACAGTCGTACAAGTTCGTCACACAAATGTTTGTCCTGGATGGGAATCGAACCGACGACCTACAGCGCAGAAGGCATGTCGTTATGTTTGTTTGTGTATGTTTATGCTACCTGCATCACACAGAATCTAAGTTAAGGGTCGGGTCACGCAACGCAACGCAACCAACCCGCTAGGAAGTTTATTTGATTGTAATACATACGAAAAGTAAACAATTAATAAAGTGTGTCGGCTTATCATATAATCCTGCGATCCAGATGACAATATATTCCGTCGAGCATAAATACTATCATGCTTTTAATAAGAAGGCTTTACATGAAATTCCAGCTTTATATCACAGCAAATACACGGGCATACTATCGACAGGCGAGAGTGGATTATAATATACCGAATGACACCATACTTACTTATCCCCTAAAGGACATTTTGATTGTTCATTACATAGATAAAATCAAATCTTAATCGAAGATTAAGGATCTTAAGAAGATATTAAACACATGGCCGAATAGAGAGATCTTATTACAAGTTAGTATACTGTGATAAAGTAGTTTGACAGGCCTCACAGCTCAGTTGATAGCCTGCCTTCCGCACTGTAGGTCGTGGGTTCGATGCCAAGGTCAAATATTTGTATGACGAATATAAATGTTTGTTCTGTGTCTGGGTGTCAATATGTATTATATGTATGTATAATGTATTTACAAAAAAGTATATCAGTTGTCTGGTTTCCATGATACAAGCTATGCTTAGCTTACTTTGGGTCTAGATGGCGCTGTGTGAAATGTCCACCAATATTTATATTTTATTTATAAGCCCTTATTATGAGGAGTTTCTTACTTGTCGACATTCTTGGCATAATTTATTCGGTAACATATTCCGGTTTGTAACCTGTCCTCAAATTCGCCATTTCCATGCCCATTTGATTAGCGATACTTGCTGGAAATGATTGAACAGCTACATAAGTGGATATAATCGTGTCACACTTATTCACTCGAAGGTCAACGAAATAATGTCAACTTAGTCTTACAGCGAAGACATATCTTCAAGCCCAAAAGGTTCAACTTAAACCTCTCAGAGTTTCTCAGTTGTACTTAATCCAGATTATTTATTTGAAGTGTCCGCACTGCTCAGTTGGTAGTAACTCTGCCTTCGCAGTAGGTCGTGAGTTTCCACCCCAGGGTGGGAATCGAACCCACGATTGTGATGTCCAGCTAAACATTTGCGCGCTGAACATAGATGTTTGTTGTGTCTGAGTGTTAATATGTATTAAGTACTTGTAAGAATTAAAAAAAGTATATTATCAGTTGTCTGGTATATACAAGCTATGCTTAATTTGGGGCCAGGTGTAGATATGTAATTTCAACTGATATTTATTTATATTAGTTATAATGAATTATAACTAAATATTAACGATTTGCTAATATTTGAGTCTAGCACGTGTCTTTGCCTACTACTATACTATACTATACTGTCTTATTTCGTCATAATTATCATAATCATAATTATCGTCGTCGATTATGTTACGTGGTTGAGCAATAAATTCCACCTACTTAATTAATGCGACCTATCAATCACCATTTGTCATTTTACTTCCAAAAACTGTTAAAAACATATTATGTAAACATGTGTTGTAAATTGTGGCGCCTTACAATCAATTTGCCTAGCTGATTTCAGCCCTATAGTGTAGTGCATAGGGTATGTTATTCTAGCGTAGCACGAAACCCAAAGGTCAGACCGTTAAACTCATATCAACAGAAATGAATCATTTGTTATTTCCTGAGCATGTGCTACATACTACTAGAATCGTTTGGCAAAGGAAATGCCATCAGGAAACGAGTGTGATATCTCGCAAGACGGCCCATTGTGTGCCGAAGGTTGTCGCCGATGGATTGCAGTGAGCCTGATTCGGTAGTCGATATTACAAAATACAATAGCCCATTCAAATGTGCCTCCAGACATGCCCAATTAGATGTCTTGTGCGAATGTGCTGTATCGACGTTTTGGGTATGGATTAAAATTAAATAAATAAATATTGGTGGACATTTCACACCATCTAGCCCCAAAGTAAGCTAATCATAGCTTGTATCATTGGAACCAGACAAATGATATAATACTTACCTATATACGAACATAGATGTTTGTAAATACATACATATAAAACATATCAACACCCAGACCCAGAACAAACATCAATGTTCGTCACACAAATGTTTGTCCTGTGTGTGAATCGAACCCACGACCTTCAGCGCAGAAGGCACGGTTACTACCAACTGAGCTGTGAGGCTGTCCTGAAAATTACTGGGTCCGTTGTAAAATCCTAGGAATCTCACCATCTTCGAAGTAAAATGTTTTAAATTTAGTGTTTCCTCATAGCATCTTATCAGTCAAGTCGTATCTTATTCGCGCTGCATCTTATGAGATGAAAGATAACGGGCTCTTAGTCACACACGGCTTTTTGATAAGGTACTTAGTGTTGTTTAAAAAATAGAAGCAATTTTGGAAATAGAAAGCACTATTTATATAATTTTAATATTTTTTTATAATTAATAAACTAAAATCTATATATAAATACTGAAAGTGTCATTTTCTTTTCTGTTTGTCAATGTTTTACTAAAATTTTCAATACTGATTATGGTCGAATTTTGACCACTTGGCCGAACACTAGAATTAATAAATAACTGAATATATTTTTCTTGGACAAATGTAATGAAAGTATTTCAGCTCCTGTAACTATTTAAAGAAGCAAACATGTAATTACCACGACAATAGATAAGAATGACTAATGACATAGATCCAAAATACATTGTATTTTTAGCAGTGTTGAGTTGTCAAGCGGACAAAGAGCTGACGATGTTAATGATATCCTTAAAATTATTATCACCATGATTTGCACGGTCTAAATAAAAAATATGTAATTTTTTTTCTTTAACTTGTGAAATGGGCACATTTAATTTTTATACCTATATTTTTTTTTTATGTAATACATTTACGGAACGAGCCGACGGCCCACCCGGTGTTAAGTGGTAACCTCGGCCCATAACAGCCGATGCGACTTGGGTCCTCCCATACTAGGTATGTCAAGACCCAAGTCGCATCGTATGCGCCCGTAAATGTGAGACGTGAAGGTGGAATGTCTCTTTGACTTCTTTTTGGACTCATGATTAGATGTAATAATAAATAAATGAAAATTAGTGGAGATTTAACCCTGCGCCATCTAGCCCCCAACTAAGCAGAACTTGTACTATTGGAACCAGACAATTATATAATACTTAAATACTTTCTTGTAAATAAATACATTTTAACGCCCAGACAGTACAAACATCTACAAGTATGTTCACACAAATGTTTGTCCCGGACGGGAATTGAACCCAAGAAAACGCAGAAGCCAGAGTTACTACCAACTGTGCTGTGAGGCAAGTCAACATTTTTTGTTTCTATGGGAAAATGCTTTACGTTAAGCGTAGTAGTGATAAACATAGTACCGGCCTACCGGCTGAAAATCCATCAGTATTCCTTCTTGTTACCGCAGTGTCAACCAATCATCCTCCGATGAGTGGATCGACATTGTACGTACATTGATTCTAGATAAAACCACGGGGTCTCTCGCATTCGACCGCGACAGGCCTAGTCTAGTCAACATCTAGTCCTAGTAACATAAAAAAATAAAACATATGTTTAAGTTACTAAGTACGGTATTTGGTGCCATATTTTCCTCAGCAGTAAGGAAGCTGTGATTCACACACAGGATGTAACCTTCAGTTAGCAAGGTTCACTGGAAATGATTTAATTATAGCTAAACACGTGCGGTTCTATTTTACCGTGTGATGTATGGCTAGACATCTCTCTGACTGGACACGAAGTAGATAATGTATATCTATAGTAATAAAGCTGAAGAGTTTGTTTGTTTGAACGCGGAAATCGCCGGAGCTACCATTAGGATTCTAAAAATTATTATTGAACTAGCTGCGCCCCGCGGTAAGTCAACCCACGGGAACACTGCACTTTTCAGGGATCAAAGTAGCCTATGTATTAAGCCAGGATAATATAAGCTATCTTAATACCAAATTTCATCCAAATCCATTCAGCCGTTTGAGCTTGAAAGAGTAACAAACATCCATACATACAAACTTTCACGTTTATAATATTAGTTAGCCAGATGGGTAGAGGTTACCGCTTAACGTCATATGGTCAGGTGGTAACTAAATTCAGCGTATTAAAAACTTATTGAACCGATGCGTATTTATATGTAATAGATTTGTGTCGTAACAAACATTTAAAATCCAAAAAAAATGCGATAATTTTGAAGAAATAGAAACTCTGACAGGACCGGTAATAAATACTTAAAATATTTTGGATATCCTTAAACGTTATGTTCGACTGTTATTCACAGATTTATACGAATGATCTTGAAATATTTCGCGTGCCGTCAATTCTGATTACTGTATTGTAGACTCCATTTTCTCTGCTTTGTAAGGATTGACTTAATGTTAAAATGTGAACATTTTTGGTGGCACCTTCCAGCGCATATCCAACTAGGCGATTAATGTAATTTTTCTGAATAAAAATTTCCCTTCATGTCTGTTATCTTTATTAGATCTTATGACAAAATTCGTGCTTTTATTTATGTTATCTTTTATTATGGTATTACGGTTTTTCTCAATGCTAGTAAGTTGTATTTCAGTATCAATTCAGGATCTACGTATTACTAACTAGGTTGAGGCCATCTCTGTCTAAAGCACATTTCAAAGGTCAACCATTACAGAATCTAGTGACAGGTTTTTTCTAGAGGTGTCCGTCATTGACTTTTTTTATTTATGAGAATAGACTATGAAAATTCCGGTAGTGAATTCGTGTTAATTTGAATAAATCGATTCAAATTGGAATCTAACATTATTGAGTTGACGCTTCCTTACGCAACCTACATATTATATATGAATTTAACGCTATTATCAGTTGCTAATTTGAACGCTCAACAAACTGCTTCACATTCAATTTCTTCTGTAGTTAACACACTCGTTGGGTTTTAATAAAATCAGTTTCTTTATCTACCGTGGCTTCAATTTCAACTGCTTTATATTCTGTGCTATGCACTAATGAGTGAAACTGCGTCACGCAAATCTGTAATTTGTATATGTAAATGTCAGTAGTTCACCTTTCTTTGCTCTCGTAACTACATAGTCTGTTTGACGTAATAGTATGCTAGATGAATTGAGTTGAGGCGATTGTCCGGAAAATTTGGCTTCGTTTCTTACAAACCCTTTGACCCATTACTAATCTCTATGTAATGTACGCGTAGTCTGGTAAATTTCTGGTGTTTTTATACAAAGTGGCGTAAAAATACTTTATAATTTACTTGAGCTTTATTGATCTGCATTAACAGATTAATTATAAGTAAAAACCAAGTATTTCATAATTTTGACGCGCGATTTTGGTTTCTTATATGAATTGTAGCTTAAATTTGCAGCCATTTTTATTGGCTGCAGTAAACGCTCGTGCATCGACATTTCAAGTTCCTATATGCAGGATTTTTAATACCAACGGACTACCAGTAATGCAAAACGGGTACATATGAATACATTTTAATTTGTTTAATTATTCCATTTTATTATTTTTCAATCAATTCGATCACAATACAATTTCTAACCAGCGCTTCTAAACTTGTTTCACGCTAATTACTCATAATCGATAAAATCGGTTTCGGTTCACCGATTCTTTTGAAAAACAGTAATACTATTTCTGCAGTCGACACGCGAAATATGCATTCGATTTCCGATTCAGTTAAACCATTAATAAGCCACAATATGTGAAACAATGGTTGCTACTCTCTGATTAAAAAGTCGCTCTTGATATAAAACCTTTCTAAAAATTTGTACTATTTTTATCATACCATCTACCGATTCGTTTTGTTGCTTATCTGTTCGTTCTTAACAAATTAATCGGGTTATTGAAAAGTGATAAACGTCATTTATAATTTAATGACGATTAGTAGTATTAGCTTTCGCTTCCATGCTTCGGAGGGCAAGCTAAATCTGCTAAACCATATTGGATGGTTTCTGAAAAAATATTCTTACAGTGCTGTAAGGCCTTCAATGCTAATGCCAAGAATCACTGGCTCTGCAATGTACAAGTATCTCTATCTCTCTGACGCTAACGTAACAAAAAAACCCTGTGTACTACATCTGAAACATTGTAGGGTACGTGTCCTATTATATCCACTGCAAATGCCAAACCAAATGGACTCTCATTCCTCTATTTATATTTCATACCGACTAAAAGCAACAACAAAGCGCAGTCCAATCCGATACTAAATAAATAAACAGCAAGAGCTACCAAGAACTATAAAGTAAGCTACTTTTTTGGAGACTTCCCGACAGGAAATATGTTACGCAAACAAAACTGAGTCTTGAGCCAACGTTGTAATCCTCAAATTACAATGTGACGCGGTGCCAGCCCGGCTTGAGAAATGCAAGCTTGCGCATGAGTGGAATTCCGCTCAGGATCACCTTCGCTCCAGAACAGGTTATTTATGTCCAGCATGCAATCATAAGTGTTATGAGGACGTTATTAATTGTAATGACATTTCATTGGAAAACTGAAAATAAACTGTTGCACAATAAGTGTAAGATGTTTTTATGTTCCTTCCATAGTGGTTTCGTGTCTTGTATTGCAAATTGCTACATAGTTTTTACTGTTAACTAATTCGAATGCAAATTACTTTTATGTATTATGGATAAACGGTGTTGAAGATACCACTCTGGATAGTAGAGCATTAGGCGGCTGGTAATATTTCGACGACGTGCTTACCACATTTTTGTGATTCATTATTTTATAGTTGAATATTTTCTGTATAGTTCAAGGAAATTCTTTCAAAAGAATAAGAAGGACACGCCCATTGATAATAAAGATACAGCTATGCTGGCTATATTTTCCAAAGTTATGTGCTAATGCTACCTTATTGCTAGATAGAAAGAAAACAAAACAGAAAATGTCGTCCATACGACCCACTGGTTTTGAGTTTATGACTACCCTCGTGAGTTGTGATGCACACCCTTACACTTCAATTAATTTGACAGCTCCATAGTTCAGTAGTATGTACTTAACCCTGCTTACAAAGCGAGTCAAGAGTAATCCCGAGTTCCTGGCATCGTGTGATGTAATTATCGTTGTTTATTCTAACATAGACGTTCATGTGCCACCTGCGACACGGAGAATCTTTAGGGCATGAATATGAGTACATATATAGTGTAAACTGTAGAAAACACGTCTTACTCACACTTGTCAATTCGTTTTTAGGTTAATGTTTATACCTGAGATATCGGCTCAGCCTTGGCGGAGGGCTGTCTCTTATCTTGCTTCGGTAATTTACCAAATTAATGTCGGTTGTCATTTTTCTGTCTTCAGCCTGGCGGGCCGTTATTATTTTCATTTCATTTCGACGTTTTATGAATATCTTAAAACTGTCATTAAGTCAAAAGAAACGAAATGTTTCACTTCCATAAACACTCAGCCATACACTTAATAATTGCAGATAAGCTGTGACGAGTGTTTCCCAACATGTGTGGAAAATTTGCTTAGATTTCGTCATATTTTATTACTTTACGACCGAAAAAATATGTCCTTAACATTAAGATAAAACCAAATGGTATGTATTGAATACTGTTTGGCAATTTATTGTCCCTAGAAGATTCTGAAATCATCGTAAAATATGTTGGAGTAATTTCCCTCAATCAAGTTCCATCTGTGTAATCGCCGAATCGTAGTGAATTAATCTGAGTATTTAAAAACTCGACAATATATTGGTTTTACAAATAGTTTTTGACTAAGGGGACCCTACCTGTTAAAACTTCCGTTGAAAGCCCTAGTTTGTCATTCATCTTATAAATAGTTGAAAGCTAATCTCTGACTCGGTATAAACGTGGCATCGGTGAAGTCTAGACAGTTCCAAAGCTCCTGAATTACAAGCGGAGACTATAAATATACAACACTGCATGTCATCTGTCGATGCTATACATAGGAGGCCAGTTCCTAATCTTTCAAAAAACCACGTGTGCTTTTTATCTTCTTGCCCTACCGATATAAAATATACTGGAAAGAGGCACTTATAATAATCTGTTCGAGACGACATGACAAACGCTGCCAAGCGTTATAATATTTTTGTGCTTTCGCGCCAGATTATATAGATTAGACTAAGTATTAAAGACAAGACACTAAAATTTTGCAAAAATTAAATATGGAAATAAAAAACAATAGCAGAAAGGAAGTAGCTAAAGAAGAACAATAGCTAACAGCAAACAGGTTCGACTAAGCGTGTGCTGGGCGTTTCATTCGTCGCTGGTTTTCAGCCAAAAACCTAATCGTGTCAACCCAAGTGATTGCCTAGTGTTCATGTTCGTAACCATAACTAATGTTCATTACTCTAAGGTTTCAGGTATGAGACGAATCTCCTCACTTATATCACTGGCGTTGTTCCATTTGTCTTAAATAGACAATGACATATCGTAAAACATTCTCGTAATTCCCACTGTCAACACTTAGGTGACTGATTGGACTTGATTAGATTATTTTACGTAGGGACTCGAGTAAAGGTCTTGTTCTCATGCCATTCCTCAGGTGCGTAAAGTCAGCAACGAACACTTTATTACTACATGTATCGACCATTAGGTAAATATTAATGGTATGATTTGGTGAGAATATTCTGATTTAGCAATATATCTTTTGTACTGGCTCCGAATTCAGGTTAATTTATCCCTTTCTAAATTCCACTTCCAATTTAAATGTCGCTATATGACTAGTCATAAATTTTGTTTCAATTAGTCGCTTTCGGAAGTTTAAAACAGAATCTCAAGAAAAACAATTGGATGTCATATACGGCCTGCCTTGGCAAGTGTTATAATTATAAACTTTAAACAATACATTGGAATGCTAATCAATCAAGTTCAGACTATACAACTGATTCATCCTCCGTTTTTTGTTTGAACGAAATCGAAAGTGACGCCCCGAAATGTGTTACGCTCGTTTACGGTACACCCGTTTGATGTAACCACTTCATTAGATAACCCATCTCCGTTGTTATGTTCTCAACAAGAGGAATGACCGCTGGCTTCACAAGAGCTGCGTGCACACATTTTCTCATAGAAACAAATGAACTAGTCATAAAAACTTTCCCGATACCGTGATGGTGCGATTTGTGCTCTACGACGTTTTCTGCGGCTCGCAGAAGAATGGCCAGCTCTTGCACATCTGTATTGGAAAGTTTGTCGGTGCAGTGATGGAAATCTCGCACTCGCACCGGTGAAAGTGAAACATATCGCTGCCTTACCACTGAGTGCTTAAAAAAAGAGTTTTCCTCATTCCCATTGAGTTGGAAACACCCGGAATGTGTTGCGGTGAATGGCCGTCTGATGCCTTATCTCAGATTTTGTGTTCGTTTGCAATTGAATTATTTAATAGCTCACTTGCGCAGTGCGTTGCATGATATTTGTTACGAACGTTTACGTCCAGTTTGTTTTGTAGTTTATTGCAATCCGAAACGGTTTCATTGGCATACGTTCGCTAAGCTTCTTCTTTGTAATACTGTTGTGTAACGTTGTTTTGAATGCTCGTATTAACCTCGTGCTCATCAATTGCTCATCAAAGCTCTTTCATAAATTGTATAGAATCTTTCGTAAGTTTTGTCAGTACGCGTTAACAAAGACTTATAAAAAAGTAATTGATAACCCGGGTGGTTGGATCATATAATGTTTTTCCGGAACTGTCACAGCAAAGTAAAACATTATTGAATAAGTATTTTAACAAAATGCCAGTATCGACAAAAATTACACACATAATCCTATACTAATATTTACATAGATAGATATCTAAGGCCCGTCGCCGATATAAAAAAATCTTGCTTAAATTTTGGTTTATCTTCGCCATTAAAGGCCCCTCATCGCTTCTGCCAGTATCACCAATTACCCAAATTGATGTGTGCGCTGCACATATATCCCGTCAAACGAGGCAGAGGGGCCCGTGGATAATTGAATCAATTCCCTCCTGGAGTGCATTTAGTGCGCGCGGTACCTACTTCACCTACTTGATGCAACTACAGCTTGGTGGAAGCACACCGGACGAATCCTGTACCTACAGTTTGATCCACTGTAATTACTGGTAATTACTCAAGTCGTAGAAATTACTTAAAAAGTTCACAATTTTTTTGGTCTATTAATTGATTCCTATTGTCTAATCGTCTGCATATGTCTATTTGAAGAGCACAATTTCCTTGTTACATTGTAAATACCTTAGGATCATGAATACAAGAAACATGAGCGATCCCGTGAGAAGTCACCGACAATGGCAATCGTCATCAGCCATTAACTTTTTAATTGCGTTCAAAGACAATCTGAAATTAACCTTTTTGCGTCTCATTTGTTTCCGTGGTCTCTCGTCTTTATTATTTAATAGTATTACCTGATATACTGAAGTTATAACCTATTGTTTTTTTTGCGGGTACTTCCGTAATGCTTGTGGCCTTGCGATTATTACATTGCGGAATCTTCCACAAACGCAACCAATTTGAATCAAAATTAGTTTCATTTAATGTTCCCCATTAAATAAATGTACATATCCCAGTATCTATATAAATATATCTTAAAACAAATGTATCAGCGTGTGGAACCTTATATGTACCTATTATTACAATAATTTGGTGAATATCTGAGAAATCAAGATCTCTTGATATTTTAAATTACTTTCAGTGATTTTTATCGCGTGATAATATTCCCTGAAAGATTATCACACGATAAAATTTCATTTCCATGTCATTATAATAATAATTAAATAATATTCTCTAATGATGGAAGCCAAATTCAGTTATGAAAATTTTATTTAAATTAAAAGAATAATTGAAAGGTAATAATTTCTAATAATAAATGATATTAATGATGATGAAAGGGGATTAGGGTGGCCTTTGCCCTGCAGTGGGACAATGTAGGAGTCACCACCTACCTAAAACATGTACATATCAGGTGCCGAGTCCTTACCCTGGATTTCTCTATAATATCCTTATCATCAACCTCTCCTCCACCTACATAAATAATTGAGCAGCCATTTTTGAGCCTCATATTGTTGGCTTGGACTCCACTAATGCCTTCTAAAGGACCGCGCTACGCCTGATAATCGAAGATCTACAGATATCATAGCTTATATAACAGTAAACCCAGCTACATACAGAACGAAATCGAAAAAATGAATGGTGGGTACTTACGTAAAGAGCACGCATATTTTAAGTCACTTCAATAAAATGCAAATTCAATGCATAGATAAGTACTAAGATTGTGGGTGAATACTTAGTTTTGTTCGAGCAGTAAGCAGTTGGGTATTAACTGACATTTCTCAATCTTTATCTACATTATGTGGAGCTCGCACTGATTCACACTCGGACCTGTAAACAATTGAATAACCACTTGCATCATTTTATAACGCGCGCGCTACAATTCCATACAATAATTACGAAACACAATAAATGTGTTGCCAACAAAAAATATATAATGACAACACACGTGGGACAACGTGTGTATTAAAACTTTCACGCCACTCGTTAGACTTTCGCCGGTAATTAAACAAGCAATAGAACAATAGGTAGCAAGAAGCAGATCTTGGGTACGCGATGTTGCCAATAATTGTCGATCGGCTCGACCCACGCTTTCTAACGAGCCATCTACGTAAACTCACTCGATCATTGCTGTAGAAAACGCACCAAATGTTCCCTTCTATTCTATAACTTTGTAACGACGCTTGTCTATGGTAGCCGAATACCAATCGTGCCCATTTCTTCAGCAGAACTGCCCGTACCCATTTCTGCGGCACGTATTTGTGTAATCGCTGTGTGTTCCGGTTAGATGGGGTTCAGATGATATTAAATTCATATGAGATCTCCCATCATCTTCATCAGATTGACGTTTGCAATACTGTGCGATATATAAATAAACATATGTATGTGTATATAAATATAAATAAATAAATATTGGTGGACATTCCACACAGCGCCGTCTAGCCCCAAAGTAAGCAAAGCATAGCTTGTATCATGGGAACCAGACAACTGATATAGTACTTAAATACTTTTTTGTAAATACATATCAACACCCAGACACAGAAGAAACATCTATACTCGTCACACAAATGTGTGTCCTGGATGGGAATCCAACCCACTACCTACAGCACAGAAGACAGGGTTACCAACTGAGCTGTGGGATGGTTAGATCGAGGATTTGGTTAGATGGCTCATGTCGAAATGCTTTTGCTCGGGGCCGAGAATAGTTTAATCAGTCGTCTCTCATGATAAAACTGCGAGATAGCCGCTGCCGCAGGTGACGCGAAAATCAAGTCAATTGAACGTGTGCAATAATGGGATACTTTTTGCGCAAGGTACGCCCGTAGAAAGTATTCACGCTTGTAAAGATTAAGGTTTATTGTTCGATACAATCGCTTATTTAACCCGTGATACGGATTTTTTTATGGGACCCCTTCTGTGAGTTCTTGAGACGAAGGTTTTAATCCGAACGAATCGCATTTTTGTGAGTACTGGTGTGAACAATCAATGCTCATGTATTGTGTTTCGTGCTTAGGCATACGTGTTATAAATTATAGTTCTCTATAGCCTTTATCAGTATGGTATAATCTCTGTAGGTACTGTAGAGGGTTTAAAGATTCAATAAAGACAAACTGATTCACGGAGGTGTTAGTTGATGTTAGTGCTACCAGTGCAAATCCGGGGCGGGTCGCTAGTTAGTGATAAATAAACAAATATGCAAAGGACTTGATCTCCTGGCGCAAAGTTAACTCTCGCTATGGCCGCTCTAACATCATGGTTTTACTGAAAACTAAGCAATAAATTATGGTTTACAAAATACCAACGTGAATAGTTAGCTGAATCTTTACCTAGCAATCGGAGCAACTTTACATAAGATAGCGGGGTCGATTCCTGCATAAAACAGTCTGAGAGGTGTTTTAGGTTCCAAGTAATGCTAGTAATTGGAATCTACCTACTTTTATTAATGTGCTACTTCTACTAGTCGTTCAGTGAAACATTGTGGTGAAAGGACTTTAAGTGCGCCTCAAAAGGAGCCTCTCTTTCGTTCGCTTATTTAATCTGCAGAAAATATGTATTATAGTTTTTACCTACTCCGACTTTTTCATATTTATCATTTCCAGTCTATCAAATCGATAAAATTGCAATCAAATATGATAATTTAGATTATATTAGATAACGTTTCTTTGTGTTTCTGTTAAAAAAGAAACAATAAGTAACCATATATATAAATATTAATTTGTTAATTAATAATGGTCACGGTGGACTTGAATTTAGTGCGTAAGCGAATATGGTTTAAAATTATATCACATTTCAAAATTATTTTGTGGTAATTCATACTATATATTGTCAGTTTCATTCTTTCACTTTAGAGAAATCATATACTGTCCAAAGGGTTTAATAATATATCAGCATTAATTATTCTAAATTATTTTATTAGAAGTATTTAGGTACCATGACTTATTTAATAAGATATCTTACTTAACTTTGACTTAATAAAATATATAATTCTTGTATCGACGAAGTAACAACGCAATACAGTGTGGTAGACTATAACAGTAATTTGAAATGATCGTTACATAAATCGTGTCTGGCATCTTCTCTGTATAAACAACGTAATAAATACGAGATAATAATGTACACGACACTAATACAGGTAATACAATGAAATTAGAAGTGATGATAAAAATATTTAATTAAAAATGGCCAGGTGTTAAATAAAATTCATACACTCATAATAGCCCAAAAATTTTTTATTACTACTTTTAATATAATAATAATAAATCAAATTTATTTTCTCTCATAAAACAGGTATACAAAGAAAGTACATCTAAAATGTAAATATTTAACCTGCTTTATGAAAGACTGGTGCCTGAAATAGGTTTATGTACCTGTGACACAGATCCCACTCCGCGAATCAAATCCTGGAATATATTACAATAAACAGAATACATAAAGAATCACATATTCAAATGTGGTGTGTGTGTGAGCGTGTGTGCGTATGTCATTTTTTCATCTGTCCTTCCATCATCAAATCATCAACCATACATTCGGACATCAGCCTTGACTTCCATCTCGGTAATGCTATTTGAATTAGGCAATCATTCAGTGAGTAAGGACTTTGATTTTCATATGAAGAATACACGAAAGGCCTTATTCTATGTAAAAAAAAAAACTTATCCACTATTTTATAGTTATAAAGTAGTTAGTATTACAATATTGTTTCTAAGAGCCCAAGTTATTAAATAATTTAATAATATAATATTGGTGGACATTTCACACAGCGCCATCTAGCCCCATAGTAAGCTAAGCATATCTTGTATAATGGGAACCAGACAACTGATATAATACTTATATACTTTTTTTTTGTAAATACATACATATTAACACCCAGACACAGAATAAACATCTATGTTCCTCACACAAATGTTTGAAATAATGACTCCACAATTTGCTCGGTGCAAAAACTTCATGTCAGTAGCAATATCTCGCATTTGCTTAAGATAACACTTTCTAGCCGCTTAAATAAACTACTTAATCATCATTTTCGATTGTGGTATATCTCGTAATCGACCGAGTCCTATATTTTGTAATCTCTATTCACAGTCTTCAGACGTCTTATTTTGTTATTAGACAAATGGCTCGTTTTATTTATTATGATTGATTTATCTTTGCCTTTATTAAGCTATTGCATAGCTTCTATCGCGGGCCTTGAGCGTGGAGACCGAATCCAGAAATTCCGTAACGAAAAAAACCTAACACTCCCCACTCCGACCGGCACAGCGGTGATACTTTTTAGTTTTTCCATCTATCGATAAATACCGAACTTTTAATGACTTTTTGAAATATCACGCGCAATATCTTTACCGCGGCAGTCTCCGAGTGCCACACGTCTTTTTTGTTAGAGATTTTGTGTAGTTAAAATTTATTAAAGTAATTTTCTTCGTTTTTGGAAACGTACGAAAACGAGGCATTATTACCTTACTTAAGTGGCAATGCACTGAGCTTGTTACCCTACGATATGTAACTGGTAGATCTCTATATAATATATATATTATATAAAGATTATTATTATCTATATATTATATCTAGATATAATAATAATAATATATTCTTTCACAAATCTTTTGCACAATAATAAATTCTTTTAATTAATTTGTCGCCTGAATTTTTTAATACATAATTTATTTCATCTCATTTCATATAGTTGCCGTGTATGATCAGTTTCTTATAAATTTTTTTAATGTTGTATTATGAACTTGAAGCTTAACAGACAGACATACTAAAGCGTATATATCCTTCTACTTGTACAATTACACAAACACCCACGACATGAGAACAAATAAACTCTTTAAGTTTTAAGCTTTTCCGAGGAAGTACTGCCACCATACCCATTTCTACCCCCAAGCAGTAATGCATTGGCGTTTCTATGTTCCTGTTTGAAAGTCTTAGTTGCCGGTGAAATTACAGGCACTTGAGACATGCCACCTTCTCACATATCAGAGTTACGGACGCAAACAATGCAATTTGGGTTCTTGTTCTATCTCTAATTACAGGAAGACCCGAGTTGTATTGCTTGTTATGGGCAGAGGTTAACACTTAACACTAGGTGGGCCACCTGCTCGTTATGTAATGTTATCACATAAAAAGGTCTGCTGTGAGCTATTATCTCAACTCCTGGTAAATAGCGTGGTTGAGGAATAGGTAACTCTACAGACAATGCGTCTTGTGTTACCTATTTCTCGATAACTTTCTGTTTACTGACTTGTATGTACCCAGCTCTCTTATCTATCATCTTATATACTTCACTTTGCCCCTCGAAAGACCTTTACCAAACCACTGATAACGCTTTGGATGTTTAAACGTAATGTTCTAGTTCAATTTGAAATACAGCTATCAATAATCGAATCGAGAAAACCTGTGATATTCATCCGTAGTTTTCAGAAATAAACAGTTGTCGTCATGACTAGAGCTGGAACAAATATTTGCATACAGTGCAGAGATTATATCTGATTGGCATCACATCTCAGTTGGCAGTAACTCTGTCTTCTGCGCTGTAGATCTTGGGTTCGATTTCCACCCAGGACTAACATTTGTGTGATGAACGTAGATGTTTGTTCGGTCTCTGGGTGTTTATAAGTACTATATCAGTTGTCTGGTTCTCATAGTACAAGCTATGATTAGCTTACTTTGGAGCTAGATGACGCTGTGTGAAATGCCCACCATTATTATATGCTTACACCTAGATCCGTTTCTCGAATCACTGCTCTGTTTCAATCCCAATAATTGACTAATTGATTTTATTCCCTCCATTATTATTACGATAGGACTTCTCTCGTCTACTTGGCTAAACAAAGATTCACACGCGCTCATATCGAACGAATTATCTTCTGAAGATGCTGTTGTAGATAACTTTGATTAATCTAATTGGCTGCTCATTGGGAAACCATCAACACGTGACAACGACCCATTTCCCCTGATTGTCATCAATACCACATTCGAAGTCGGCGGGGGAATTATTTTGGGGGCCACGTTGCTCTCGTCCGTATGTGATTACCCTTTGAATCCATACACGTGTCTCCCGGATGGTGCAAAAAGAGCAACCCAAAGTAGCCGTAGAACTTGGGCTAAGTTTTCCCGGAGAAGTACTGCCACCTGGTAATCTGCCGCCAAGCAGTGATGCACTCGTGTTGCTGTGTTCCGGTGGAAGGGAGTGGGTGCCTGTGAAATTGCAAGCGCATAAGACATAACATCCCCATCTCGAGGTGATGGACGCAACGCAGTGCGACTTGAGTCATCTCGTACTATGGAGAGGACTCGAGTGGTACTGGTGTTGTCTATGGGCGGCGGTTATCACTTGACATCAGGTGGGCCGTCAGTGCAACGACATTAAAAAAAACGTAGCAATAGCAAAAGTAAACATACGCGGTTCCTCATTTTCCCACCTGGCCTTGAACAGAACATCGGCCGGCGCGGCGAGGCGAGGCTAGTCTAAACTATTCTATAGACAACAATAAGGCCTGCGCCTGCGCCGGCGCTTACCCGGCGCGGAGGTCGTCGACCCCTTGCCGCGGGTTAAGAAACCTCGTGCTTTAAACCGATCCGCTTATTAGGTATTCTATATACTGGACGCGCACTTTTGTGTTGTGCGCCGAGCGAGTGCCGTGAGCGAAAACTATTTTAGGAATGGGATGTTTTTCTTGTTCGATCATAATCTTGAGAAATGGTATGAATATTACATGTTTGGAGCGGCGTCGGCCATTTTTTCTGTTCAACGTTATAATTAAAATTCTCTTGTATAGATAATTTCCGCTGGATGCTATTGGAATTATCATGCGTTCTTTAATATTAATCATAATATCTTTCCACTGTATAGTCAAATTAACTGAATAGTCGTGCAGTACTGTTATGGGGTCATCTGGCTACCATTTCATCTCCTTCCACGGTCGAATATTGATATGAACAGCCTGTGTTTGTCAAAATTGACTCCCCGTTATATCCAAGACAGGTTGATATTTTCGTAATGTTTAATTTGATTAAATATTTTCTTTTAACAATTTTCTTAGTAACTTAATAACTTCTACCAGTCAGTGAGCAGACACAAGCTGAACTTTTAAGATGGTCCCGGCGTGGGTGTCGACAACCAACTACAGTTGTTTTATAATGCCATCGCTTCTACAGGCAACATTTGCAAAGTTCGTCCGGTGAAGTACTGACGCCATACCGATTTCTGCCGCAAAGCAGTAACGCGTTCGTGTTACTGTGTTCTGGTTTGAAAGGTGTGGTTGTCTGTGAAATTGCAGGCACTTGAGACATTCCAGCTCCACGTCTCAGGGCTGTAAACGCATAGGATTTGACTTATGTCTTTCCATGCCTAAGTACGGGAGGAACCAAGTCGCATGCTTTGCTATGGGCAGAGGTTGCCACTTAGCACCAGGGAGACCTGCACTTTCCTTACCTTTTTCACATGAAAAAACTAAGCATAGCTTTGTACTATGGGAACCAGATACCTGATAGAGTGCATATACATATATAATTTTTTTTTAAATACATACTTACATATTAATACTCAGACACAGAACAAACATCTATATTCGTCACAATCGAAATCCACCTCTGATAATATAATTAATGTTAGTTTTAAGACACATTACAATGTTCATACTCGCAAAAAGGAAGTTATTAATGTGAGTGCATTAAACTTAACGACCCATTATTGATATGAGAGGCAATAAATGAAACAGCCCATCTAAGAGCAAGCCGGAAGTCTCGTTAGACAATCCGCCTTCAAATCAATGTAACGCCGTTTGATCACGGCCCTTCATACATTGTCCCTCTCGGGGATGTAATTGGATACATCCGATAACGGCGAGAAATTCCGAGTCTGCCAATACGTTTATTTTAAAGTACACAGATCTTAGAAATATTTCAGCCACGCTGAGTTATATATCTGACAATATTTAACACGATTTGCAAAAAAAAATACAATATTTTAAGTTCGGAACTATACAAAAATAAAGGGTAAGACACCCGAATAAGAAAAACAATTTGATAACGAAGATATTCAGAAGAGCATGATGTCAAGTTTCCTTCTGCAGCTTAATAAAATCGAAGTGTTCGACACTTACCGCAAGCCCATGTATATTATTGATTAAATCAGCTATTTCCTCAATTACGCGTACGAAATCGCGGGTGCTTAAAAAATACTGAAAGTAGCCCAATGTAAGCCGCGGGGATTGATTTGTGAAGTGATTCCGAACTTTCCAAGTCATAGGAACAACATCCTTTGACCAAAACTACGTCCAATCCCAGCCCTCCATTGTCCCCAGACCCTCGTAGGTCATCGAACCCCGAACGAAGCCGAGGAGATTGTAACACCTAGTTGATGATAATATATTGCCGCTAAGTATTTAGCACATAGGCATTTATATTGGGTTTCGTGGTGCCGCCCGTGAAACCATTAAACCTTCGGGATTAGAAAGTTCCCGTTTGAATGACGGGATGAGAGCGGCTGAGGTACCTTTGTTTTGATATACGGCCGCTGTAAATAATACATATTCTTATATAATATTCATCCACATAAACTACTGGGCGAAAGAAGCTTAAACTATGAGGCGCACTTAAAATCCTTTACTCTGTACTTTAAAAGTAAATCCAGTATAAGATATAAGAATTAGTAATTAAGATTAAAATATGTTTTTTAAGATCTGTGAATTTATTGAAATTAAACAAATAAATATAAAAATGCACACTGGTTCGATAGATTCAGTGACTCGATTAGTAGTCTTACATAAACTTTGTGTTATAATATGAAATATAACATTTGTGTCTATCCGTTACTTTTCACGTTACCGATATTATTTGTCCTAAATGGTCGTAGTGTTTGACACTCGAAGATGAACATATTTTTCATCAATAAATCTATTCTTAAAAGCTGTAAAGTGGGTTTGAAATGTATATTGTAAAATCTTTCGTGATTAGTGAGTGAAAGAAGATGAGTACTGTGAGTTATCACTCACACGGATGAGCAGAGTAAGCTGATAGTTAGTGCGTGAATCTCAGTTGAATTACCATGAATGAGTTGGATGAATGAGTCAGTTGATTCGTTGTGTTATGCGAAATATCATTCATTCTATTGAGGAAACCACACACTGTATAAAAACTAAAATACGATCCCTTGAAAATTGATCAAAATAATTCATTCTAATTTAGCCTTGATGTCAATATTATGCAGTTTTTATACCTTACACCAATAACACAGCCGTGCTCGGCAACTTTGCCGGCGCCATCATAAGGTTTTTTACGAACATTATTCATATTAAAACGCAGAATTGGCGATGATAAAGATCAAACTTGACATAATTTTATGTCTTCTACATGTGAACTTGAAAAATGACTGCCGAAACGGTAAAGGAAAGAATGTTGTAGGCAGAGACATAGGCCGTGAGTATGACTTGCCATGCGACCATCACATTATAGTATGTAGTTAAATATATGTTATTTTTTATATAAAAATCCTACCTGATATTATGTTAGCTGATGTAGCAAGTTTAAATGACAATAATGTTTTTAATAGAATTCGGTAGCTCGTGAAACTTACTGAGGAGACCAGATATATATGTATAATAATAAATCATTTATTCCAGGTGACAATGGACACATACACACATAATTATTCTAAAATAAACAAATCTGTGTTGGTCACACAGATGTCTTGGGTCAGAATCGAACTCACAAGACGTATATCCCGGCTGAGCCGAGTCAAAAAATATTATCATAGCAACTACTCGTAGCTACTAAAACTTTACATAAATACGCGATTCACGCATACGTTTCAATGAGCGGCACTTATTATGTTGAATAAGCCATAATTTCCAATACATATATCCTGGCAATATAAACTTTATCTCCCGACTAGTTTTATCTTTTCAATCGCACTTCAATACAATCTGAGATCAGTATTTTTTTACTGAATGAAAATACGCTAAGACATTTATTTCTGTGGTGGTCAAGCACACTCGGAGAACTGGTTGGAGCGAGGCGGGCGGCGGGCGGGCGGCTCGAAAATGCCTCGACGAGCCTCGACTATCGTGCTGCCCACGCGCAATAAATTGAGACATCGCATACCTATCAAATGGGGGCTTAAAGGCAATAAACAATTTATCATCAGCAGTAATCAAAACCTCGTAACTCGCAACGTATCGATTCGTATCACGAGCGCGCGGGGTACTGGCTTAAAATCCCTTTTGCAAATCCGTTATGTAATTGCAATATATTAAAGCTTCGAAAGTATTGAGTGTTTTATTTATATTTTACGACAAAGTTGACCCATTAAATTGACTTAATTTGTTGCTCTTGTCGTCGGTACAAAATGTTGGCGTTTTGAAAAGGATACATTGACTGAGATTTAACTAAATAAATAAACTAAAAGTAAATTGCCAAAAAATATAATAGTTTTTTTTTTATATTGGCATTTGACAATTAAAATGATTTTTTTATTTGACATTTCACACAGGTACATCTAGCCCAAACCAAGCATAGCTTGTACGATAGATACTACATAATTGATAGAATACTAAGACATATTACCGAACCAACATCTGTGTTCATCACATAAATGTTTGTCCTGGGCGGTAATGGAACCCATGACCGGGAGGCGGACTTCCTACCAACTGAGCTATGATGCCAGTCAAGCTATGAGTGAAGTTAAACTATGAATGTCCTTTGATTTATTTATTCTTATTGTCATTATTATTTCTTCTTTTTTTTTATTTCTTTTTGTTGGCGATGTAATCGCAAGCGTAACTGCTAAGAACCCGAAATAAAATTTATAAACGTCGTCGGGAACTTTTTGATCCAAAATTAACTGCGCCATAAAAAGAAAACCAGTTCCGCCACAATTTCACAATGAAATGAACTTTTTTTTCTCGTATGTGATTGTGTCCGCGGTGACGTTTTGTTTCGTCCGGTGGAAAAAGGCAGCGGCACAAAGAATAATTGTGAAAAGATGGAAGTGGTAATGTAATTGATGTTTCTTGATGTAATGTACTTACGTGTTTACGTTAATTTTAATAAGTAAGATTCACTCCAAATATGTTATAGGGGCAGCATGTGGGATCCCGCAACATCATCGTTAATTCTTCACAACGACCTGTCAAGGGGATTAGAACTCTATCCAACAATTTGTCATTACGCTCCGCAATACAGTTAGGTGCAATAGCTAAGTGTATGCGTATACTTTTCATTTTTAAATTGACTGATTGACGTTACTAAGCAAATTTTTTTTTATGTGTTTTCGATCGCGGAACCAGCTGACGGCCCACCTGATGTTAACTGGTAACCGCTACCCATAGACAACAACAATACGACCCAAGTTCTCTCCACCAAAGTATGAGATGATTGCGTTGCGTCCATCGCCCCGAGACGGAGATGTTACGTCTCATGCGTCTGCAATTTCGCCGGCACCCACTCCCTTCCACCGGAACACAGTAATACTAGTGCATCTATGCTTCGTGGCAGATTACCAGGTGTGGTGACAGTACTTCTCCGGGTGAACTTCGCACAAGTTCTACTGCTAATTTGCTCCTTTCGCCCCACCCAGGGGACACGTATAGGGATTCAAAGGTTAATCACTAACGGACGCGAGCAACTTGTCCCCCCAAATATTTCCTTGAGAATTCAACCAAAATAAAGTTTTCCTATATTGTCTAATGCCATTTCCACGTAATGGTGTACTCCTCGTGCGGTCAGATAACACGCGGGTTGACTCGGCTGGTGACATTCCGCACACAACGAAATCGAGAGTCAATCGGCTCGTTAACGAGCCGGTTACCGGAATTGGACGCGGCGCGGCGCGGCGGCGGGCGCGGGCGGCGACTCGATACAAACTTTTTCTGAGTCTCAAATATAATCGAATAGGCAATTTTAATGCACGCATGTCCTCAACTGCATTCCGTGAATGTAATTGTGCGTGTATGAAAATGCGTCGGAGATACTTTGTAGCACTTTCTTTATCGATATAGTGATACTCTTTCATTACTGTGCGTATTCTGTTGAGTGTTTTACAATATTTTGAAAAAAGGAGCATTTGCACTACCGGTTTTCAAACGATGCGATGCGTTATTTAATGAATTTCTTAAGTCAGATTCTCAGTCAGATCTATATTATCTATATATTATATCTAATTTAGAACTGCTCCTAATCGTGCCGCTATTCCTCTCGAACCAGGTGTGGTGAAAGGATTAATGAGCGCCTCAAAGAGGCTCCTTTCTTGCAATTCAGAAATGACTGAAATTTACTCTTCAAGTTTCAACTATTAGCCTAGGAAAGCTTAGCCCTAGGAATTCAAAGAATCAGATGCTATTAAACTAGGAGTATTTTCATCAACTGAGTAAGACAATATGTATCCGAATCGTAATGTTACGTAAAGGTTTGCAATTATTGAATGAGTTGTTTAATTTTGCAACCCATAATATTACCGAATTGTCGTGTCCGCCGTTGTTTTATTTAATCTCATGTGTGATGTGAATGGTGACCCTGTCATGAATGTTAACATTCTCGATTTCCGTGGTGCGCTGTGTGTTCATTAGCCGGTGTCATGTAACGCGGTCAATGAATGGAAAGCATTTTGGTATCTTGCTCGAGTAATTAAAGTAAACGAATCCAGGGAAAGCTGCCGTGAGAAGCCGCCGTATGAGCAAATGGTTTTTTCTCTTATGTCATTGAAGTGACGGAACGAGCTGACGGCCCACCTGATGTTAAGTGGTAAACGCCGCCCGTAGACAACAGCAATACGACTCAGTCCTCTCCATAGTACGAGATGACTCAAGTAGCATTCCGTTGCGTCCCCGAGACGGGGATGTTACGTCTCATGCGCTTGCAATTTCACCGGCACCCACTCCCTTCCACCGGAACACAGGAACACGAGTGCATCACTGCTTGGTGGCAGATTACTAGGTGTGGTGGCAGTACTTCTCCGGGCGTACTTAGCACAAGTTCTATTGCTACTTTGGGTTGCTCCTTTCGCACCACCCGGGAGACACGTGTATGGATTCAAAGGGTAATCACATACACACCTATAATTATTGAAAAGTGGAGTTTTGTATTCCGAAATGCAGCGGCCATATTACTGAAGTTTGTTCACGCCGCTACGCGTCAAGAAACCGCCATACCACAATTTGAGAACGTTAAACTTTCAAACGTACCTTCCTCAACACAAATGAGTTCCGGCCGCTCGTTCACGGTGGTGATGCATAATTCCGTGATAAAATCTGCGAAACAGCCGCGGTCTGCCACCGCCCGCGCCGCGCCGGTACTTGCGATCGGTGCAATTTTTATGGGTGGTAATCGTGTGCGTGTAATTCTTTATGTAATTCCCTGTCGCTTATGGCGAGCGTTATGGCTTTTCAAATGAGCGAGCTGAACTACAATATCTTGAACTGTTCCGCTTTGAATGATATGGATGTCGGTGAAATTTAAGGTGCTATACTTTCCTTCTTACGGAGACGGGCGCGCTGCTAATTAGAGAAGAAGATTAAGATTTGCTGGTATTATGTGCAGCGAGCGGCCCAAATCACGTGTCTACCCATTCCTGCAGCCGAGTAGTGCCGGTGAAATTACAGGCACACGACGCGTTACATCTTCCTGTCTCAGAGAGAGATGGGCGCGATGCGACCCGATTTGTCCTGTCATTCGTCTTCTCTCGCAGGTGATATTGCTGTTGTTTCCGACGGGACATCTGCTCGTTCTATCACTTCAGTTACACAAAATAACGTTTCCTCCTCGGTGACCCATTTCCTATGTAACATTATATAATAATACGTGTTTGAACATAAGTACAAACTAAAATGTACCATTATAGTAAGGGTGTTGAATGTTAACGTGTAATCTTATTTAGTTGCCGCTAATTGATCGGCTTTATTCGATAATCTAATTATATTCACATGATCCACTTGTAGTCAGTGTTTATATACTTGTAAAACTTACTCGGTTACACGTGACGATTATCCCCGTAATCCTTGAAATAATCCTAAGAAACCTAAGAAATATTTCGACGAAACCATTTCCGGGCTTATTCTGCCGAAATATAAAGGGAGTTATAATTTTCGATATTTACGAAAACACTGTAGGGTTCGTTCTAACGCTGTGCGAAAATAAAGGGTGGGAATGAATCACAGCGCCAGAATCGATGTACACTACGAAATATTGGTTTTCCCTAAGCTTTGTGCCCTTTCAGATTAGAGATAAGGCGTCTGATCGATTGATTTCATCGCTTAGGGCGTAGACTCTCGCACGGGGGAACTTAATACAATCCCGATTAGTCAACATACGTGGTATTAATTCGTCCATTCACGCCAGCTCTTGAGGAGACTGACTCCACAATGAAACCTGATAAACTCAATAACCAATAAACACTACAACTAACTGCCTAAATTCGATAGTGACACAAAACCAGATGTGTCAAAAATGAGTTATTAGTGTAGTTCGACGCGAAATCTTCTGTATTGTAATGTAAATAAAATTCATATTCCTATTCGCCCAACTGAGCGAGTGACGTCACTAAATGTCGTTATCTTGATTGGTTGGATTTACTCGCCATCGCTCAACGCAAAACCGCTCTCCTGAAAAATGTACTTTTTTTAGTTGTGTCACTGTCGAATTTAGGCAGCGAACTGTTTAATTACACTTGCGCAAATTTTCTTAAAATTTACCACGAGTAGATTAATTTCAATAAATGAATCATCGGCCTAATGTTTTGTATGAATCACCGTATTACAATGCGGGCCACGCATAAAGGATAAACTCACCGGTCCCATCTGGTTGCAAGGTCGTCGATGGAAACGCATCCGAATTTTAAATGCATAAGGAAAGCCGCGGAGGAAGTCGCGTGCTCGTAACACGTAGAAAGTGCAAGTCGGCATACGATTTACAAGCCGTGGCTGTGCCATGGCCGAGTATGTTAATTGATATCGGCCTGTTACAAAGCGCTTTCTACGTATAGTATCCCTGTGAGAGTAATAACCTGGAGACACGATGTACAGTCGATGATCAGACAGACAGCGATTCGGTACTGTTAAAAGATTAGTTAACAGTTAAAGTAACACGTTTAATATGTACGGTCTCGGATGTATCGAGGTGATGAGTCTGCGGCTGATCGTCTCCGTAGATGAGTTTTAAACGATTTAAACGATTCCGTAACTAATTGGTTTTATCGATAGTTCATTAGTTTCACTGATACGTTTGTCCTCAATGATCGTTAATTTGACTGCGTTACTATTCTTTGATTAATCGTTAAATCGACTGTTCTCGATGATGTCGAAATGCAAACTATTCGGGACATAAGTAATTATTCCTATAAATAAACGCAGTTACGAACACATTCCTGAAGAGGCATAAAAGCGTATCACGTAATAATCGAGCAGGTGTAAGATGCGAACGAGTAACTTGACTCTCTTATTAATTGAAATTCCTTGCTAAATAACGGGTGGAGCGACTCGTGATTTCAATAAAACTGCAACGATTATACACACCACACTACACGCCACATGAAGAGTACTTATAGAACTTGGTTTAGTATGTATGTATGTATGTATGTACGTACGTATGTATGTTTGTATGTATGTATGTATGCATGCATGTGTATCATTGAAATGACTTCGCAGTTATTTTACAATGGAAATGGAAGCGATTGTATTTCCTAATTAATACTCACGGAATGGTAAAAAAATTAATTGTAATGGCAGAACATAAATATACATTATTGGATAAAATAACTATCAGAAATGCTGCCAATGTCGGTATGGGTGCATTCAAACTGGTTTTGAAAAAGGCTATTTTCCACTCATAACGTAATCTGTTGAATAACTCGGCGATCCTTATTTCGAAGAGTTATGTGACTGATTGGCAGGACCACATGCTGCTAATTGGCAACTTACCATGGGAATTACCGTTTACGGTTTACCTGCCTGCCAATTACAGGCACCAAAAAGTTTTAAAATGAACGATCAAATATATATAATTAAAGGAAAAATAGTTGGTAATCTATACTGAAATGTACACATTTCACAAAGCCCTATCTCCAAATTAGTATATATCAGTTATATTTTTAAATACAAAGCATACATAGTAACATCGTGACATATAGCAAACATGATTGTCCCTCAAATGTTTGTCTTGTGTAGGAATCAAACCTACGACCTACACCGCAGAAGGCAGAGTAACTACCAACTGAGCTGTGAAGTTAGAGAAAAGGATGTCTGAGAATTTTATTTAACTGCATGTAGCAGTTCAATAAAATTATAAATCAAAAGTATCTAAGACCAGTAGAACTTATACCAAGTTTGTCCGGGAAATTTCTGCTACCGTATAGCTCTGCCGTTCTGCCACCAAGCAGTAATATATTCGCGTTACCGTGTTCCGGTTTTATTGATGTGGTTTCCGGTGAAATTACAGGCACTTAAGTCATTCCACCTTCGACCCAACGTAAGAGGATGAACAAGAAAATCCAAGTTAAAAAAGCCGCCTAGGATAACCAACTTCCAATTGAAGAGATACAGTTGCATCGTGTCATGTGTGGTAACGTAAAAACGTAACGCGTTACACTCGAACGCGCCCCCACTTGTGTAAGGGGCTGGTGATAACAGCCGTGAAGAAATGTTTCATACGTTATTATACCATATAATAAATGGCTTGAAAGAAAAAGATAACCGTTATTGTATACCTATGTAAAGGTTACACTTGAACCTTAAGGTTGACAATCATATATATATGTTTCCCTCCTACATTTATATTATGTATATAAAATAAGAAAGACATATAGGCTGATATGAAGATGTTTAGGTTGATGCTTGTTTCGAAGTTTAGATATAACTGTGAATTTTTAACAATGAAGAAGAGAATGAAGAAGATTGAATTTTTAAGAATGAGTTGTCAAAGTGTTGGATAACTATTTGTTGGTTATTGGCTATTGGTTGGATAACTAATTTGTCATAAAATATATGTATTTTAAAAATATATAAAAGTATTCTATCAGTTATCTAGTACGAATAGTACAAGCTATTTTTAGTTTGGGGCTAGTTGGCGTTGTGTGTAATGTCTGCCAATATTTATCGATTTATTATTTATAACATGTGTTCGAATATGTTAATCTACTGATTATATGGAGTGTCTGAAATGGTTGCATTAGAGAGACAGAGACACAGACACACACAGAGAGAAATAACTAACCAAATAAAAACTTTCTATAATCTCTTTGCAGACACTTTTAACCGTAAAACCTGTGCAGACGGGGCAAAAACAAAAAGTTGGAATCAAATTAGTCGCAACCTCGACTATTGATAAGACGTAAAACGACAGTAATCGACCGAGAAGTGTCGCAGTCTCGGTAACAAAACACGGCGTCTAAACTAAGTTCATTATCACTGTCTATTTTTAATTTATTTTTACATTTTTAAGAAATTTAACAGCTAGCTTAATGGATAGGTTAATAATTAAAGGCTTACGGCTAGTTAAAAGATTAAAAGATGTCTGATGTCTGTCTTATATACTGTTCGCATAGTGGGGCAAGATGCAAGCTCATGGTTACTTTATTTGTGAAAACAGTCATATTATATTGCTTGGTCACTGTACCCACTGAATTTTATAGAAGAGCTATAAAAATTTAAATATATTCAATTCATATACTTTCAGGATCTCATGATACTTTGAAGTTATTTTTCATTTTATTGTTAACTAAGAGTTTCTTCTCGAAGACTATAGTTAAAGTGAATAATACTTAGACGCATTACGTGCTGTTGAGAAGCGGTGCTTTCTTAATTTGTCACCATTAATGTAATTAATATATTGTGGCTCTCGTAATGCAGTTAAGTTTTAAAAGTTATGTGTTTTAGACCCGTACAAATCTTTCAAAACATATTTTTAGTTTAATATCTTACGTGTGTCATCAGTACACTCACGTTCGATATCCACAGAAACTAGAGTAAATATTATGGACGCAATAAAAAGTAAGATTTTCATCACGCGTTTCGAAGAACTGGATTTAGAATTGTAAAATACAAGTCAATTTCCGTTTCCTCTGGCGATAGTCGCGTGCTCAGATGGCGCACGCTGCGTTTGCGCAACTCCGTTCGGATGCAACGCAACACGGGTACTATTACTGTAGTACATTGCTATTCTGTGGATCTGTCCCTACTATCTTCTATGCAGCAACGTTGAATAGTTCCAGCAAGCATGCAACGCGTGTTTCCGCCAATTACTTACAGTGTTCGATTCTTTCTGGTTGCCATTATTTGCTGCGGTTCAGTTTAAAATTGATTTGAGTGATGGTTCCTGTAATTACTTCGTGTTAATCGTTTGCAATGTTTTTATGAGAATAACTTGTGTCGACGCCTTCCTGGCGCTTAGCAGCATCCGTTACTAAATCGTAATTTAGATGAAAATATTGATCGTGATTTATTGTAAAACAATTAATCGACAACTTATCTAAAATGTATGTTTGTATGTGTAAAATACGGCTGTGGAAAGTCGGTTAAATTTTAACTTGTATTGCTCTCCTATTATGAAATGCAAAAGCGATATTGTCAATGTAAGTGTTTGAATTTTTCAACGAGCAATCAACTGCTCGGGCAATGTTGGTTAATTTGTAATACTGGGTGTGTGCAAAAGTGGGTTAACATGTACCTAAAATAGATCGTTGTGGGTCGTCCGGCGACGTCTGCGTGAGAAATCTGTTGGATACGACATGTCTGTTTTTTTTTTATCGAAGAAAAACCTAAAATATTCGCAACATCCTTCATAATATTGCATTGCTTATTTGTATATGAATTTGTTACAATCTTTCAATCTATTTTTAGTCAATAATTCAATAATCTCGTTCAACTTCGTAAGGTTTACCCAAACACTAAATCTTGATTTTGTTGCCTAAAGTTTGCTTTCTAATATCTGCACTTTCCTGTCCTCGTCCATTCCATTTATAGCTTCATGCTCCTCTGGCCCGGCGTCCAGTGTGATGAACTTGCTTCCGCTGCAATAACACATCACAAACCTAGTATTAATATGCTACTACACCAATGATACGTTACGCCACACGATGCAGATGAAAGTAATTCGAGTAACAAGTCCTGCTCTACTCCCCTACATATTACGCAACAGCTTAAATGACAATTTCCCTGAATTGCTTGTTTTGCATCAACACACTTTATTTGTACGCGTCGATTTTTAAATCCTTTACATAATAAACGGTATACCAATTTTTACTGTAACGTTACACAATCCGGAACATAATCTAAATATATGTAAATCTCCTCGGATCGAAAGTAAAATTACGAAATTCTGATCTTCCAACATTTCATTGTAGAAATTGTAGTCAATTGTCTAGACTTAATATAAACATAATTTGTATTAGAATAACGTCTTAAATAAAGGATGCTTTTTTCAGTGCTGTACTAATAAAATGCGTAAGCAGTCATTTTAATCTCTATAAAGTCATTTGTCCATTCAATTATGTTTTCGATCTCAACGCAGTCTTGATATTACATATTATTAGGCTAATCATGGCTTTCATAGGAGTAAAATATAATATCACAGAATACATCATTGTACTTAAGTGAAGATGTCTTGCTTTGATGTTAAAATTGACATAGGACCAACAAAAATCCAAATGAATGTAAGTTACACATTTACAGCAAATTCTATAAGTTATAGGTCGCGGTGCGCAATGCGTTCGAGAGTCGAAGCCTTGATTGATGATGTATACGAAGTATGTTACAAGAGATTTGTGCAACTTCACCTTGTTTAGGGAACATGCCTCAAAAATGAAAATGTAACGACCTTGCGTGTCCGTTTATTCGAGTTTAAATTCCGGTCCCCCTAAAGTCATCGGAGCGTGTACAAACATCGTCTGTTAAAGCAGGTGGTCTTAAAGGAAAGGGGGTGCGGCCACCCATCGCGTGCGCTCCGATCATACTTCGCGTAATGGACGTTGGAAGCCTTTACAATTTGCCCGTCTAATTTGATATGTCAGTATTGTTTAATCACTGGGCTGGATTATGAGGATCATTTTCATTTGGCTAAGTAGCCACTCGGAATGTACAATGTGCGTGATATTTTGACATTACTAAGCATCACAAATTGAAACGGACTGTCGGAATTTTAAGATTCACGGAATTAACTAGTTATGTTAAAGTTTCATCGGGAATGATATCATTTCGTTCATATAATTTTGTCCAGTATTTTTAATGCGTTAAGTTATATTGATTGCATCAAATGTATCTCACGTAACCAGAACATATTGAAGTATTATTAAAGTTACAATAGCATTGTGTAGGGTTTTGTGTGTCAGCGATGACCGCATTTTCTCAATGTCACATCGTTCAAACGAGCTACCTTGCCCTTCCGTTATTCAACCATCTTGCACGCACTGGCTAGACGACATAAGTACAAGGTTAATGGGACTCCTCGATTCAGCTCAACGGTATTCTGGAAATATCTTACACCGTCACTGGCACGTCTTAGAGAAATTTTCATGATGAGAAAATTCTATTGGCACCAAGTGAAAGACGGCGCGTAAAAGCTAGTCGACTAATTGCATTTTCTAATCCATTTTTATGTTGCTGCGATGATTAGACACATTTTCATGTCTAGATGGCAATTGTTTTACAACTGTTTAACACTAATACTGTAAGTAGTTAAAGTGTTTTCGCGCCGCTCGCACAGCGCCGCTATTATTAAGTATGGACAGCTTATTTTTCAATGCCAGAAACTATTGTACCTTAGTTAACGCATTAAATGTATTGCTCCTTGTACTAACTTTAATATCTTACAAAATCTTCCAAGTCCAATATATATAATGTGATCAAAGTATATATAAATACATAGTATATAATTCTGGTCACACTAATACAATTAGAATCCTTCGCTGGTTATCGTTACGTCTTCTGATCTGATTGCCGTCCTAGTTTACTGTCCCAAACTGGTCTGATACCGCTTCGAGTTCATTATTATGTAAATTTGATTCTGTATTGTACACAGATATAACCAAATACAAAAAAGTTATAAAGTTATTTACAAAGGCGAGCTTAATCCAAAGAAGGGTTCTCTTCCATCAAATCTTTGAGGCTAGAGGGTAGGACATATAATAAAGGGAAATTAGAACTAAATTTTAAGGTGTTTTACTGCAAAATTAAACGTATGATTAAAAAACCTTTACTATGTACACATATCCATATAGCAATTTTACAGCATTGCATCCAGATGTGTAAGTAGTTTCTCGAGGCGACCGTCCGCGACAGATGGTATGCTCGCCCGCCCGGCGCCAATAACACCTTTACCAATATACCTTACATTACATATACACAAACATATAATGCACCGTGTACTGGCTTTAAATGCAGCGTCATTTGAAGTGTCAGTGTCGGCGACTCGTGATTCTGTTAATGTATTATGCACTTGGATAAAGATATATAATTGCAATCCCACTTTTACGGTGTGCACTGCATTTAGCGGCGCAGTAAGATTGTCTTTAAATTCCAATTTTAGATTGTACAAATAATATTGCTCATTTTAATTTGGGTTTACGTGTTTATCGTGAAACGTGTACTTGGAATGTTATGGTTTTTTTTGTAGATGATTCGGTGTTCCCATTTGTACAAGTTTCGAAAGATACACTTTCATTTTGTTCCCAAGGATCTTTGATATCGCTGTCGTGTTTAATTATTTTATATTCGTAATTGATTCCCTAGCAAATGTTTACCAGATTATAAGGATTCAAAGAATTACGCACTTCGCTCACTCTCCGCCCCAGAGCAATTCGAGGCCGGCTGTTTACTTCTGTGTCTATTTCTCGTGGAGGCTGTTTTACGCGTAATCTTTCTCAATTGACACTCGATATAATAACAACCGACACTTTGATATTCATAATATTCTCTTTCATAAAGATATCATCGCAAATTTTATGTTCACAGTTTGTTCTACCTTTTGTGACTACCGACAGACTTGGAATTTTGCCAACTTAGTTGTTAGCTGATAATTTAGGGGTGCGTCTCATTTCTTCGCAATATATTTTGTATATTTTTATTACGATATAGTTAACTGCTGCTGCTGTAATAAGACAAACAAATAATATTATTTGTTTCGCTATTTATTTTCTCTCGGTTTTTAAGTTCATATGAAAATGAAATAATTTGTTATGATTTCTTGGCTACTTTTACGATTTGATATAGTATGCTTTCGGAGTATTCCAATTTTTCATATAAATGAAAGATGATGCGCGCGAAATGAATGTATATTGTTTCATCTTCTGTCTGCAGGTATAGCTAATTGTACAAATAACAATAGAAATAAACAGAGCATGTATATATGTGTTTATTATGTATATTTATGTATGTACATTTTCGACTCACTGATGGAATCCCGAAACGCGATGAATGGCGTTGTTTACCTTAAGTTGACGCGACCAGAATTAAGGCGTATCTTAATTTAACGTTAGTGAAACATTTTGATAATATTTGTTCATTAATCTTTGTTTATTGTATAATAATAATAAAATTCATTTATTTGCAGAGTACGGGTTGTTGTCAGATGATAAAATAAATAAATTGTATCACTATTTTCTACCCCCTCTGGAGGGTTGCAAAATGTTATTAAAATATTACATTATTACGTTTTTACAGTCAAAATACTCATCAATGCTATAAAAGCTGTTAATCAAAAGCCATTGTTTAGTTAGAAAGGAGTCTATTTGAGGCGCACATCAATCCTCTCCCCACTAGCCCTATTAGTAGTAGTAATCTTTGTTGTTGAGTGTAAATAAACAGTATCTACGCTTTAAATATAAATCAACAGTTTGGCAAATCTCAAACCGCGTTATGGGCGCTCAAAGTAATCCGATTTCTATAACTGAAGCATATCAATTACTCTTCCATTACAGTCCATTTAACTCGGCTAGATGCGCACGGCTGCTTTTATTATTGACGTTATTTCAGAAACTGAGTTTTATAGTTCCATGGCACAAAAAAAACGGCCGAGAATCAAAATATGAAAATTCCTATAGTTTGAGCTAAGTGCCCGGCAGTAAAGCTTTCTGAAGGTTACTTGGGCAATGCGGAATATTACGTTTTGTTCTATTTATCACTCATGTAAGAAGATTCTCGAAGGAGTTATTACATTAAAAATCAGCGACTTCGTGGTTTAGTAATAACCGTGCCTAAAAAAGGGTTCCGGGTTCGCTCCCCGACCGGTATAGACTTTTTATGGTGGATATTAAGTTTGTTCAAGGTCTTGGATGCCCATGCCACTTGCGACACAGGGAATCCTAGTGCAGGGGTGTGAGTGTGTAATCTTTATTTATCATTACTTATACATGATATATGAAAACCGCATTATCCGAAATATAAAGTGACTCTTAACACCCTATTTATAATTACCGCACAATGTTTTGTACTAGATTTATCTCAAGATCCAGTGTTTATATCCAGCGCTGCAATCCAGTGGCACTGGCTCGTTATTGAACGAATTCAAATGTTGTACACTTCAGTTCAGCTGTTAATCTTTTTTTTTTTATGTGGTACAGTTACGGAACGAGCCGACGGCCCACCTGGTGTTAAGTGGTAACCTCTGCCCATAACAACCGATGCGACTTGGGTCCTCCCCTACTAGGTACGACAAGACCCAAGTCGCATCGTATGCGCCCGTAACACTGAGACGTGCAGGTGGAATGTCTCTTGTGCCTGTAATTTCACCGGCAACCACACCTTTCAAACCGGAACACAGTAACGCGAACGCGTTACTGCTTGGCAGCAGAAATGGGCATGCAATCTTCTGTCAAACTGTCGTCATCGCTGGATTGTAACACTGGATCAACGTAAATCGGTCTTAATTAAAAAGAGCAGATGGTTTATATTAATTTCAGTTAAAATGGAATAAAATTCGTGATTTTACGGAAGACGGAACGCGATTAATCTCCTGAGATCGGAAGTTATGAATGCTTCATCGACTCCATTATTCGGAACCACTCCTACGCAATTAGTTGAGTTTGAACCAATTCTAATTTTATTATAAACAACGGCTGTTGACATGAAAATGTAGCTTCTACTTCGTGTCGGTATTGTAAAGTCCCGTGTATGAACATACGCGTTATATTAATTTATATATTACCTTTTTAAATTATAGCTATCAAGCTGTGTAAATATTGACAGTCTAGTCAATCCAGAGACATGTCATTCTAATGATTTAAGTTAAGTACTTAGAGCGAACTCAGTTGATATTAACAAAAGTTTCTTCAATTCTCATCAGTCTCATCAAATGATAATCAATATCGTCAAAAACCTTCTTTTTACATCAATAGCTCTGCAAAGATATCTCAGAACTGACAATTGATATCAGAAACAATACAAAAATACAATATGTAGTTGCTATTATTTGAAAACTCTTTCAATCAAAAGATAGAAGAAGACATGAAGTTTGTTTATATTCTCAACAGTAACGAAACATACGCTATGATGCAAATGATTGATCAGCCGTACTGCAGAATAAACAATAGTCTGTATTGATCGACCGTCAACTCTTTAAAAACAGGCGTGCCCATCGGCTGTGTAAACAATACCGATTACGAACGGAACTAGTGCCATGGTCAATTGATTGTACCGTGTTATGGTGGCTACGGCCTGGTATTACCACCCACATGTGACAACTGTGACAAAACTTTAGTATTTCCTTAGTAATTCAATAGTATGAGTGATTCCAAGCTAAAATGTATAATTATTATCGTCAAAAGTAAGTGAATTCACATTGTAATAACAAAACAAAGTCCTACAAAAATAATGTATCGACCAAGTTTTATTGCAACCTACATATGGGATATCAGGCTAGACAATGGAACTGCTTGTGGTAGATTTTAAGTGATTGAACCATAGAAGTCTTATGTCTAATAGATATCCAAACCAATCTACCGTAGCGAGACAAACGACGTAGCAAATAGATTTGACGTCGATCCCTAACTCAATAAATAGAACTATAAAACCGCAGATAGCCATTAAAAGCGTTCCGTCCAGTGGGCTCAATGTCAAAATAACTCTGCGACAAGGATGAATCAATTACAACATCATTTATATTCTTGAAGAAATTAGTACCAAAATGCAGTCTAACAGTAGAGTATCATTCATTATAATGATCTATGGGTGCTCCAATAAATTTCCCAATCAACGTAAAGTGCAAAAATATAAGTGTACCTAATACATAATGATTTCTTACGCCAGGTTTTTAAGCTATTGCATAGCTTCTATCGCGGGCCTTGAGCGTGGAGACCGAATCCAGAAATTCCGTAACGAAAAAAACCTAACACCCCCCACTCCGACCGGCACAGCGGTGATACTTTTTAGTTTTTCCATCTATCGATAAATACCAGAACTTTTAATGACTTTTTGAAATATCACGCGCAATAGCTTTACCGCGGCAGTCTCCGAGTGCCACACGTCTTTTTCTTCAATTTTTATCATACGTTTAATTAAATCGACGAAAATTCTTATTATAATTACACGACACAGCTCTTACGTAAAAAGAATATAAAATTCTCCAACATTCATAAAGGTGCCTCAAGATTATAGCAATGAATTTTTGCGCAGACAGTCATCATAAACGAACTCGTCGAAAACAAAAAGCGGGCCATCTACCTCAGACCTTTAGAAGTTACAAAGGTTATAGATATAGGTCACAAGAACGTTGACCGAAACCGAAGTTAATACCAATATTCTGGCTAAAACGAGACAAAATCAATTATTCACAAAGTCGTTAAGGTCAATAAGATTCTGTGATCATCTGAAGACATTAAATTTTCTGGACTTTGGCCTCTGATAAAGCCATACTATATAGTACTGTACAAATTGGCATTATCAGTATTAACTTTCTAAGCTCGACCCAACTCTTGTTAATGACGTCCTAATTTCATGGATCCAACTGGTATATAAACTTTTATTGGCTTATCAATTTAAATACACGTAAAATGGAATGATAACGATATAGATAGATAGATAGATTAACTCTTTATTTGCATACACCAGAAAAACATTTCAACAAAAAAGACACTAAAAAATTAGGCACACAATGGGCGATATATTTTATGTTCAACAGAAACGATCTAAAACTACAGCAATAATAAAAAAAAAACACGTTTTCTAACCATTTATGACGCCAACAACAGACTTATGTTCAGAAACCGCTCTAAACCGGTAGAGCCAAATGTTTGTTTATACACCCGGGGAAATAAATCAACTTACTGCCTTTGACCCAGTCACCGGCTTACTACGGCTTCGCTGTATCGTCTGCTTTGTAAGCCGATTTGAAGGGATTTTGTCGAGTCTCATTACTTATAATTTTTTATAAGGCGCGTATCTTTGGTTGCGACGGAACCACCACCGTATATAATTTCGTTTCACCTGTCAGATAAGTCAATCAGACAGAGTATTTGTAAGCCTTTATCGTGTTAACACATTATGTGACTCATTGAGGTAAAGGTCCAAAAAACAAACGTTTAAAATGTCAGTCACGCCTTTCCGCAAGCGATATCCATTTGCCTTATTTTTGCGCTCAACAATTCCGGCACGAGTTCCTAAGGTCTCGCAAATTCAGCTTCGTCAAGACCACGGTCACGATTTGATGCAAAATTATTTGATAGAGGAAAATGATACATTATTAGCTGCATCAATGTCAAGTACATTAGCTGTAGCAATCTGACCATTCCACTAGATAAGACATAGAGTCCTATAATTTAAGTGCTTTGTTAAACTATAATGGATGAGAAGTACCAAGCGACTGTCTCTTCGTTCTTTAAAGTAAAGCATATATTTGTATTCACTCTCGTAGTTTAGATCGAGATAACATCCGAGAGGTATGACGGATGGGCGGGCCAAGAGGCGCGTGCTTACATAAAACGTGAAAGTATTATGTCGTCCAATTGGAAAGATCAGCTTTAAATACGCATTACACTGATGTGAGAGCTATTCAATTCTACTGAGTAATTTCTCTTCGAGCTAAGAAAACATCCGTGTGTAACTTGATCAAAATAATGTTTTTACTGCGTCATGTTAGTAAATAGAGATGATCGTACATAATCACTTCATTTTTAGCGCTTTACGTACTTAATTGTGTAATATGCAGTTGTGTTATGCAGTATTTAATTTTATGAACCGTTCATTGCTTTGTCAACGTTCTACTACTACTTTGAATCACATAGAGGTTATCTTTACTGCAATTGTTTGCCTAATATTTTCTAAGAAACTAGGAGTTGTATAAGATCCCTGTTATAAAATATTTAAAATAATATTCAAGCACAAAGTTCAAGGCTAAGGTTTAGTTTTCGAAATCAAATTTTCTTTTATGTTACAATGTTTTGGAGCAGTGCCATTTTTAAATAAATCTTGTCTCATAATCTGTACGTTTAAATAGTAAAGTGATGCACTATATGTGCACTATAGAAGTGTGTTAAGTAAAGTCACATGTCTCCGTAACGATAAGGATCGACCTCGAGTCCGTCGGCTGTAACTAATCGCCGACTCAATGGAATATGTAACGAACTTCGCAACCATCTTACCGCCAACTCGAACACACATACTAAGTCTATTCTATTCGAGTCACCGGTTCTGTCGAACCAGTGTGGTGAAAGGATTGTAAGTGCGCCTCAAAGAGGCTCCTTTCGTGCACTTGACACATGTCTACGAATTTTTAGTTCTAGCACATGCTGGTTTCCTCACGATGTTTTCCTTCACCGTTTTGAGAAAGTGGTATTGTGCAGTTAAATCTTTCAATCGAAAAACTCATAGGTGCCTGTCGGGATTTGAACCGGCGACCTCCGGATTGAAACTCGGGGTCAGTACCACTAGACCACCACGCTCTCAAACTAAGTATATAATAGGTAAGTTATAAAGTCTCTGTATATATATATAAACAATACTACAATAAATATTGTATTATTTTTGAAACAATTTATTTCTGTAGCGTGCTAAAAATAAATAATTTAAACAATAATACAATATTAGTTACAGGGTGTCGGTAAACCGATGAAAGAAATTGCCAATGAAGACTATACGGTACACTGTTCGGTACTATACTGTACGGAATTTGGCAATACGAGTACGCCGGCTTTTTATCGATGCATGCAAATCGTTATTGGTACCGTGAGGCAGGAAGCTAAACTCATTACGATTGCAAATACACAAGGTTTCAAAAACATAAACTGATGGTGTATTTTTTTTGATAAATGCCTAAATTTTTTTGATGTTCAAGGAAAATATTGTCATAAAAAATATAAACAAACACTTCATTACCTAATAATGGCATTATGCCTGTTTATCGAACAGTCGATGACCTTGCCACAGTTTGGCCCACTACCAAGTGCCGATGACTCCTCTGTCGCTTTCTATTAGTTTTTATTACCACCAAACTAGTCGACAACTATCATAGATTGAGCCACATGCATTGATGTTTTTGCTATTTGTTTGTGTCATCTTATTTGGAAACAGCAATGTTTGTTGTCATTGCGATATTCTCAATGATATTAGCTGTTTGTGTGGGACATTTGTGTTGAACGTTATCACTGTCATTCGGTTCATAATTGTTTTCGTAACTTTGCTCCATCGTGTGGATTTTCTTTGAAGTGTCTATTAGTGTAGGTGTAAGCACTTAAATATTGTTTGCAGGTGTGATATTGTATCAGTTTCTTTTATACATTTAATTGTTTTTTTATAAAGTGAAAGATGATAAAGATTTCAAAAAGAGAATTGACATTATATAATAATATAATATTGGTGGACAATTCACACAGCGCCATCTAGCCCCAAACTAAGCATAGCTTTTACTATGGGAACCTGACAACTGATAGGATACGTATATATTTTATTTTTAAATACATATAAAACATATTAACACCTAGACACAGAACAAACATCCATATTCGTCAGACAAATGTCGTCTTGGGTGGAAATCGAACCCACGACTTACAGAAGGCAGAGTTACTTTCAACTGAGCTGTGAGGTCTGTCTAAATGTGCCATGAACTATGAGTTGCTATGTATAACTTAACGTTATTGAATAGCTGCGGCGTAATCTATCTCAAGACTTTCTTTATCTACTCTAACCAGCTTCTCGCTTGCGACTTGAGTGACGTGGACTTTGTATCGTATTGGTTTTTTATGTCAATTTTTGTCAACAATCTCTTCTGTCTGTTGGTCTCTGCCGATTTAGGTAGACTTAGCTGGCAAGGTGTGCAGAGGCGTATATGAAATTGCTATTATCAATAGCTTCAATAATACTGAATAATTTGAAATAAATATAATGAATTTTATCTAATACATAATTATTTTTCTAATATAATTTAATTAAACTGAATGCCTACGGGTCAACTATGTATTACCCCCTGTCTATATGAAATAACCAGCAACTACTAATTTGCTTAGTTCATGTCTTTCCGGTCATAATAAGACGAATACACTGCAATTCGATTGAGCGGATATTTGTCATACATTATACCATTTAACATCAAATGAGCCGTCAGCTCGTTCCGTCACTTTCGTTGACAATACAGTAATGTAGTTAACATGGAAATGATCTGACGATGGTGCCGGAAAGTGCCCTAGGAACCTATCTACAGGATATTTCTCAGTGCTGTCATTTTTGAGCTAGTTGAATTTGTCTTGAAAAGTGATATATTCCTAGGTCCTTTTACAATTCAAAGTTCTATTAGTAAAAGCTTAAAAAGCTTATTTATTTTATTTTATGTTTGATAGCCAGCTACTTATTTTTTATTTGTTCCATTATAGTGTTTTGAATACAATGTATGTTCCTAAGATGTATTTCAAATGAATATCTAAGGTATGCATAGAAAGTTCAGACTAATTATATTTAGTTCCAGACGCAGGCGCAGGTGTCAACCAAAATAAACGCATACACCTGCTCGCTCGCGTTTGCAATATTATTATAGTGTTAAATGCCCGCGCTTGTGTCACATTCGCCACATTTCGTTCTGAATACGACGACCTTAATTAGAAATGGCTTGTTAGGGTGATCTCTCTCTCCTTGACGCGGGTACATTCTGATTCTTACTCAAATTATCCTCCTCGCTAACAAAATTTCCCGAATTTACAGATATTCCGGGAAAAAAGTGTTGTCGGAAAATTATCTACTATGTATTTATATAAATGTATAGCGAGCGTAAATTCGGGCCCTTCCCGAGCTAAGGGAGATTATTGTAGTTTAGAAAAGGTTTAATTTTGCAATTACGTTTTTACTTGCTCTAATTGTAATTTTAGAGGGTCTGTTGGAATCTATTTGTAAAGTTTTAAAGATGTTTTTCGATGAGTCTTTGCTGATTTATCCGTGAGATATTATGACGGTTTAACCCATACACCTGTCGAGACGATGTCAAAATCTAAGTCCATTGCGTGAAAGCCATAGCTGAGTTGAAGGCCTTTTCCTGACGCTTGCCTGACAAACTTCTCAAAAATTCGACCCCAAACCCTTAACCGGTGTAGTAATGGTAAAATAATTAAAATTAAAATTGATATGAAAAAAAATGCAATTACTCCCTCTAATTGATTAGGAATAGGTCGTAAAATAGCATAAGCAAATAAAAATATCATTCAATTTGAATATGAACAGGAGTTACTAAAGGATTTGCTGGAATAAAATTAGAGAGTACCCACTTGATAGTCAGTTCCCAATTTAGTATTGTTTGAAGCAATCATCGGCTGCTTGATCGTTCAACTAACAGCAGGTGACATGAAGTCAAACATATAAAAAACGGCATTGTCCTCGCAATTTGCGTTTAATATTGGGTGGTCTGTTAAATCACAGTGATTACCTGGTGCGTGGGAGTGTAAGCGAAGCGCCATCAACGCCTTCCACCCACCAGTGTGTTGCGAACTATAGCTGCATTACACTTGAAGAGTCTCATAAATGATTTTACTTTGATTTACATTGAGTACTATGCATCGTCTCAGCCATTAGAACGCTGGTACAGATAACTAATAGACACTAAGAGCCGAGACTAAGAGTTTTCCGGGGATTTTGTGTGATGTACGAGATCGTGTGTCACTCTGTTATTACATAAAACCCTGGACTCCCCTCTGAGTCCGTGTCTTTAGATATTCCCGCTCTAAAGACGGGTCTACTCTTGACATGCGAGAGCTTATGTTTTTTGAATGTCGGATATTTTATACAACTGGTGAAACTCAGCACTTTATCTCAATATTTTTTAAATTTCACTTATAACCCACACATTCTGTATATTTCATTAATATCACTATTTAGACTGATTTACTGTCCACTTACACGAATCTACCACAGGAGGCTAATCCTGATTGGTAGATATCACATGCCTTTGGTCTTCCTTGTCTGGTCAGTGACAACGCACACATTTTATATAATCATCGACGATAGTGCCAATTCATTGAATCAATTACGTGTCCTAGTACGCTTATAGCTGAGTAACATATAGGTCGGAAGGATGTGATGTAATTCTGTTATCATGCTCTATTACCTAATGTAGCAGTCCCCTCCTTATCAATGTTCTCTCTGCGATCAATGGCGATGTGGCCACTTCACTTCATATATTTACGTTTCCCCAAACATAGTACCAAAGCTTCAAAGTACTATTTATTATTCTTGAACGTAAAGATAGTTAGAGAGCAACTTAGTGTTTTTTATATAAATATTGATTGACAATTTTAACAGCGCCATCTAGCCCCGAGGTAAGCTAAACATAGCTTGTGTCATGGGAACCAGACAACTGATATAAGACTTATATAATTTTAAACTTTGTAAATACAAACATATAATACATATCAACACCCAAACACAGAACAAACATGTTCGCCGCACAAATGTTTGTCCCGGGTGGGAATCGAACCCACGAATCCCACCACCAAGTCCACCAATATTAGTATTATTATCAGTCATCTGGTTTCATGCTTGTTTGGGTTTAGATGGCGATGTTTTAAATGTTGTATTTTAATATTATTTATTTAATATTCTAAAATAATTTGTATATAGATAGTAAATTTTGCACATTTGATCATGTTATTGTCAATATACAATATTTCTCACTTATTTCATGTACTGTTACATACTTTTAGAAAGTTTAAATATTAAATGTAGAAATTATGAAATGAATTTTAATTATTGTATGCAAATGTTTTTGTGTAACGTTTCGCAATCTGTGAATTAAAAAAGAACATTATTTCTTTTATTTTACATAACAAAGCAACCCGCCCGACAATCTAATTTATGCCTGGCCATGTCAAAATGTAACAACAAAGCCTATGAACATGAAGTAAAAATTTAAAATTACCTTAACACGTTCCAGCTAATGTGGGCTACATTTGTTTATATAAACTGGAGAACTGAGAGACTGAACTCTAGTTCAAATAAACAATATTATGCAGTCATCGAGATTCCATTGAAGTGTTCAGTTTCAATCTAGCCAGTCTAGACTCATGCATGTAATCACGCTTTTGTCCCGGTACGGAGAGGGAAAGCCACGACGGATCTCTTTTCACTGTAGAGGACATTAATTTTGGGTCAAAGATGTGACAAGCGGTGATGTGATCAAGTCGTTGCTCTCTCACTAATATCTCTGAAATACGTGGAAGAGATCGCTTTAAGCAATAAGGCCGCCCATTGTGCTTCACTTTTAACTTATATTTCTTGTATCATTGTGTATTTTTGTGGTGTACAATAAAGAGTTTTCTATCAATCTATTTATCTATCTCTGCGAACACTTTCTTTTCCAGTAAATTGATCCTAAGTAAACATATCCAGGACATTTCCATATGCTTACCATTTGTACGGTTATATTCCAGCATGGGCCAATGTTTCGGCTAAGATTAAGATCCAACACTATAAATTTCCGTTCGTCTCAGATTTCTACTCACGCACTCGTTACGTAAGACACGAGACGCTGCTTCACACAGAAAACGTTAAGAAATGCTCCATTTGCTCATTGAAACAAGAGAAATGGTATAAATCGCCATTCATATTTAAAATTAAAACCACAGCTAATGAAGAAAGTATCAGTGGCTCGACTCACAATTCACCGTCACGCACGCGCTATATTTTAAATTAAATTAACCATGGTTTAAATAAGAAAGAAAAAGTTGTATTCTTCAGTCATTAACTACAAATACTTGCCAACAAAGAGGGATAATCGTTCGCAATACTGACCCCTAGTGGAATGTCTCATGTGCCTGTAATTTTCACGGGAAACCACACCCTTCAAACTGGATCACAGTTACGTACAATTGTAAGAGAATGAATTACTGCTAAGAAGCAGAAATGAGTACGGTGGCGGTACTTCCCAGGAACGAACTTGGCATAAGTTCTGCTGCTTTTAAACGATTAAGAAGTTCTATCATTTATCATTTTATATATGATTAATGGCGTGAAATTACGAAATAATCTGACGTTATAATGCTAAGCGGGACCTACGTAAATTTGTGTTTACTCAATTAGAGCAAGATTCAGCGTACATGTGTTAGCCCAGCTACGTTAGGAAAGTTGGCATGATGAGCAATTCGCAATGATATCCTACCTTGTTGTCAACGAAATCCCGACTCACATCAAGCTTAAAGCACTGAAAGCGTCGTACTCGACTGTAACATATCCACTGTGGCAAAACACAGCTTGTATTACCTTAGTAATAGCCAGCGTTGCCTGCAATTTTCACGTTAAAGTGATAATAATACAGCTCGGCGCAGTTAAGTGGTCGTGGTTAATTTATTAAAGGCATTCGGAGCATGTAAATTAAGCTTAGCGATGGCTGGAAAGCTAAATAAAATGTGTTTTCAACGTAAATTGTTTGTTTCGTTAGTATTTATTTGTTAAAAGAAAGTGCGCTTGTATTATTTTATGAAATTGTTTGTAAAAAATAGCTTTGTGCTCCTAAAAAATTACCTAACAGTTAGCTCATAATGAAAATTCAGAAAACCTAACAGAATAATACTAGTCTGCAAATCATTATAACATTCAATCCAGTTACATGCAAATCTGCGATTCTTTGTAGGTGCAACCAAGGGCTAAACTAATACAATTACAGCTCAAAACATGCTATCTTCACCGCAGCTCTCACACGCTAACACAATGTTACACAAAAACGAAAAGATTCAGGTTTCAGAATGTACCTGCCATTTCACTGGTGATTATATCACCGAAGCCATTGTACTGCGTGCGTTAGTACTCGGCGGCAAATACTTAACGTAAAAAATATGTTTGGTGGCCGATTAATTCCTGCTACAGACATTGATTCTCACGACAAACATTTGTAGTTCGACCTATTCCTTCGCGCAGTGGGCGCAGAGGAAGTTGCATCAGAAGCACCTTGCCTACATTGCGGGCCCACGTCTGCATGTTGTTATTCTGTGCCGCCGTGGGTGATTGGCCCTTTGTTCGGTGTAGGCCTGAGGAATCATAAAAAGTTGATTTAGTCTCACCCAAAAACAAGGCTATATATAACGAATGAAAACGTTTCGCTACAGAATTCAACCAATAACGTTGTTACTGAGTATTGTTGATAAAAATTAACTTTGCTCAGTGCTGTTCTTTAAAAATAGTAATAAATCACATATTTAAGTAATGTGACACAGTTGGTTAATCGCGACTGTTGCTATAACTTGCAACTTCAATCAATCAACCAAATACAGGCAAACGAAATCTTGTTAAATTATTTTAAATCACAAATCAAAGAACGTATTGCTATCCTCATCTCGTCTCTTTCACTTGTGATATCGTCCATTCCGAGCTGCAAATATGCAGCCATTTCTCCACATAAGCTTGATATATTGCGGATGCCGCGGAATATTCAGGCGTATCCTTCATTCGCTGTTAGCTATTAGAGCAATGAAAAATCCGGGCAGCCAAACTAGAAATGGACCGAAAATGTTTAGAAGAATTTTTTGCTTCCGTCCGCATGATGTATTCTTCTCATTCAGGTGGCTATTGTTCCGTACAAAACAAGGAGTTATTGTTCTACAGAAAAAAAGTTAACTTGTTCAGTATTTCTCTGTATGCATTTGGAGGACATTCACGGCTCGTTCTAAAGTGCCAGGCGCAACAATATTCAGATCAGAACAGTTTTTGAGTACTTTTATTTCTTATTAAGTATTCTATGCAGAAACTAGTATATTTATATTTAGTTTTTTTGTTTCAGGTATTATACCTCCGATTCCGTCATTAGTAGTATCAGTAAGTCCAAAGTGTACTTGACACGTCTGACGTTAAGGAATGCCACGAGAAATTGTTCAAGGTAATTGTAACAATAACAAATGGTGAAAGACAGGGTGTTACAGGATGGAGCGTTGACGCAAATGCCTGCTCCGAATTCGTCCCACTTCACACGGCTCGATGCACGGAGGATTATCTGCCATCATATTTATAATTTAAACCGTGAGGCATTCCAAGTATGCGACCGTTCGACGAGACACACGTCTCGAACTTCCTCACCAATAGCGATGCAGCTCCATTTGAATTGCTTAGACTCATTCATCTTCTCATTACGTCAACTTGCTTCATTAATCAGATTTGTTGTCGCGCTCCACACATTCAATTAATTCTCGCGTTATTGCTTCAAAATGCATGTGCATAGGATATTTCAGAGAAGAAATTTCAGTTTCATTATCCCTCTCTCGAAGGAGAGAAATAAAATCTGGATGAACTGAGGATTAATTCACTTTGTACATTTAAATTCCCCGTCTGCCTCTCGTTTGCATTCTGTGTAAAATGGATTTCACTTTGTGACGCGAATTACTTTTTGTTTGCGTCAGCAGGTACTGATTGTTTTAACTTTTTGTCACTTAACCTTCGATGGCAGCTCTGGCATTGTTAAATTAAATATTCTTGTAATAGATCTGAAATCTGTTAGATATCGTTCATCCTATTGTTTAGAGTCAAAGGAAGATTCAATAAACTAGTTACGTATTTACAATAGGAACTTCGGACAACTGCCGTATTGTTTAGACAGGTTGATTTACGAATTACAAAATTTGTGATGTCATCTGCAATCATAATTCCATTCCAAATCATGACTTGTCTGTTTAGTAAGAATGAATAACCGGGAAAGTGGACAAGCTTTCTCGTTTCTAAATGCCAAGTATTGTCTTGTTAGATTCTTATTGAAATATTGACTTGGGTTGATTCCGCAATGTGCATTAATGAATCTTTGCGACTGTTGCCATTAAAAACCTTGCTTTAGGTGCTGCAAGAAACTTAATTATTGTATATATATATTCTACTGTTCTAAGATTTTAAAATGGAAAATATCGTGTACCTTTATTAGTAAATAATTTATTAGTAAGAGCAGTAGAACTCTCGCCAAGTTCGTCCGGGGAAGTACTGCCACCATGCCCATTTCTGCCGCCAAGCAGTAACGCTTTCGCGTTACTGTGTTCCGGTTTGAAAGGTGTGGTTGTCGGTGAAATTACAGGCACACGAGACATTCCACCTACACGTCTCAGAGGTACGGGCGCATACGTTGCGACTTGGGTCTTGTCGTAACTAGTAGGGGAGGACCCAAGCCCCATCGCTTGTTATGGGCTGAGGTTACCACTTAACACCAGGTGGGCCGTCAGCTCGTTCTGTACTGTATTACATAAAAAAAAAAAAAAAAAATTTATATGTGCTTAACTAAATTGTTCACTCCATCGATTGCTACGGTGGCAATTACCTCCCCGGAGTTTTGTACAAAGAACTCTATACCCTCAGGAATAGGATGTCAATTATCGAAAATATATAATATATAAATAATAAATACAGTGTTCAAAACATTAAGGAATCCTCCAACATCTATTTGTCTTAGTTAACCTACTTTTAGTAATGTTCTGGTTGGCATACCTAATGATTTTGAATTTCTGTCGTGACACTTTTCGTGACTGTATGCCAAAAATTTTGTTCAGATAATTAACATGATAATCGTGGACCTAATATCTAGGCGGGTCTCCCACGAGAATACTTGTTTTCTATTAGGCGCCGAACAATGGAGCACGCTTGATTTTGATGACTATTCCGTGACACTGTGTAATCGTTATGCACAGTCTGGCATGCGGCAATTCGGGTTGCGCCCACGCACCCCATCCATTAGACAATAATGGTCAAAAAATGTTTAAGACATCTCAATTTATACTCGCATCGGTGGCAAATCGTTTTATTGTTCTCTTCGGGACTGCTTCTTATTTCCTCCAGACTACATTTTTAAGGGCTTTGTTCTGGGGTGATCGCTCTACGTATGCAACGCACGTCCTGGCCAAACCGATGCTTTTGAACTCCCACGCAACTCGTTATTCCAGCATCTGGTATATTTGAGCAGTTTGCGAATTATCGACATTCGTCTTTGTCAGCCTTGGTACAGATTCCGGGACGGTTAGCGTACCGGTGTCTATACCGTTCCGCTGAAATTAGCCCCCGCGGATATCGATGCTAACGGACTACGTATTTGTGTCGTTTGGGCCTTTCCGTGCTTTTGTGCTACATTGATGATGTTATAGAAAATACTAAAGATTTTATTACGAGAAATATTAATGCTAAACTAAACTGTATGAACTTTTCAGAATCAGCGACAGAATCGATGATTGTGTCGATCACGATATTTGTATTGTGGTTTTGTTTTTATGAACTTACTCTTACTTAATTGTTTGATTGTATGTGACCACATGATGCTCCTTATTTAACTTCTTTACTTATATTATGTTTTGTGGCCCCACTTAAACCATGCAGCATATCTCCAAAGCATTAGTTTCCAACAATAAATCAATGTGTATTTACGGCCTGTAATATAGCCTCTTTGCCTTTTTCATGGCTCGTCTCCTAGCAATAAATTACTCAGTGCACAAAGGTGTTAATTTAAAAAGATCTGATCGTAAACTTAGATATTTTGATGACTACAGTGTCAATTATTTTAATATGCGATGAACTTTAATAGGATTGCTTAACACAAATTTATGTTTATTTCATTTAGACTTTTGCTGCAATGCATTATCATAAATGTTAACTCTTCAAAGATCACCTTTACGAAAGTTCCAACATTTTCATATCAATATTCTTATTTTCTTTATTCATTTTACTGTTATTTGAGGTCATCTGTGTATTTATGAATGATCAATCTGGTTCCCAAAGTACAAGCTATTCTTAGTTTGGGACTAGATGGCGCTGTGTGGATGGTCCACCATTATTATTATATAGTTTAGAAGTCCTTTCGGTCGGAGATACTCACAGCAGCGTGCGAAGCCGGGACGGGTCGCTAGTTGGATATTAAAAGAAGCCCACTCGTTTCATAATTTAATCATCGGTGGCTCAACAGATACCTCGCATCTGAAACGGTCACGTATACTTTGCATAATCGTTGAGACGTGTCGGTCTATCCCCGCGCCTATTTGTGATGTCTTGTGAAAGGAATGCACTTGTCGCGAACACTGCAAAGCGAATGCATTACACACAAGACTGCTGAGAATGCGCGTGCGATTGGTTGAGGTCGCGTGCCACTATTGGGAATGTGCAACGGGATCCGATGGACTCCTCAATAATGGAGTTCGTGTAATAAGATACACTGATGTAACGCTTGCACTCGCTCGCTCCTCTGCAGATAATATCGATACTGCAGCAACCTTTGGGATATTTATTTATTTATTCGCACAAAACACATTACGATTTTAAAAACTATATAAATAACAAAAACTAAATATTTAACAAATAAGAAAATATATTATTTGTTTTTTCTATGTGTTAGAGATCGTTGCTAAAATAACAAATATCTGAAGAATATAAATCAAAAGAGTTAACTATAATAACCATGCCCATTTCTGCCGCCAAGCAGTGACGCATTGGCGTTACTGTGTTCCGGTTTGAATGGTGTGGTTGCCGGTAAAATTACAGACACATGAGATACATTTCATCTACACGTCTCAGAGTTACGGGCGCATGCGATGTGACTTGGGTCTTGTCGTATCTAGTAGAGGAAGACCCAAGCCGCATCGGTTGTTATGGACAGAGGTTACCACTTAACACCAGGTGGGCCGTCGGCTCGTTCCGCAACTATATAACATAAAAATAACTGCATTAAGTTAGATAAATCAGCGGTCTTCTTCTTCTTCGAGTCACCGGTTCTGTCGAACCAGTATGGTGAAAGGATTGTAAGTGCGCCTCAAAGAGGCTCAATCAGCGGTAATAGAGATTGATGTGATAGTAGAAATAAACCCGAGGTGGAGCTTTTCAATTAGTAGTAGGTATGTAGTGCAATTTGATGTCTCCCGTTTACACAATACCTGCACGCACCGACTTGCACAATAAAAACAGTCCAACATATACAAATGGTAACATTGTACATTCGCAACGAACGCCTCGAGATTCCGATCAAATTAATTAACTCTCGATCACGAATCCCAATATGTAGCCCGTCCAATGCAAAAATTCTAGGCCACGATTAAACAACTTTGCACATATAAAAATAATTCAACACTTAGCTGGATAGAGAAAGAATGCGGTTTTGTGTGTCAGATGTCTGTTTTCGACCTGTACGGCCTTGCGTGAACTACTCGGGATTGTGAAATACGTGAATAATTAAAATGTGAAATAAATAAGTAAATTGTACGGTGATACGACACGCACGGTCACCCATGTTACAAGACAATTAACATTTATATCAGAACTATTGGTAGGTATTGTTTGAACTTAGCTTTAAATAAGTACGCGTGATCTCTAGTTTTTAAGTTGACATATTTACGTTTCAAAGCCCTTTTTTTAAGAACTCCATGGAAATAAATGTTTTCTATCGACACGATATTACGCTGACTACGCACTAGTTGTAAATAATGGTTTTGTCGAGAATCAGATTGGCGCCAATACTTTATCTTTCTCAAAGTTCCGAAACTAAAATTCGTCCCATTCCCATAATTCCTTCACGATCCTACTAATCCTACTAACTATAAACGTGAAAGTTTGTATGGATGTTTGTTACTCTTCCACTCTCAAACTGTTTAATGGATTTGTATGAAATTTGGTACCGAGATAGCTTATATCCTGGATTAACACATAACTACTTTGATCCCGGAAAAGTGCAGTGTTCCCGTGTGATTATTTATTCGCCGCGGGTAACAACCGCGGGGCGCCGCTAGTTCGATCATAAAGAAATGAAGCAGCCAGTAATAACTCGGAGAAGATCATTTACACATGCAATGTACGGTCATCAAATGATTTTGCGTGATGCATAAAAAGTGCATTTTCCGTGGCGCCGCGCGCCGAGGCGGGCTCTTATTTTTAGTCGGTCAGAAATAGCCGATGTGTGTCGTTCCCGATGCACTCACATCACCATTATATCCAGCCGGCGACGGAAGGCTATCCCTTCAAATAAAACCACAAGTTGATATATGTATAGGGATTTCGGATCTCCCGTGCTGCGGTGTTGCGTAGTTATCTTTTTATGGCATTCTTCTCGTTTATCGGACGAACCTGCTGAAATTTTTACTGCTTATAATAATGATAAAATGGTTTTTGTTTTGTTGCATACATTATATCGTTGGCTGAGCGTTCAAAATACCTAGTTCATTCTTGATAACACTCATATAATCTTAAGATAAATATTGTATTCTGACTGGCCTCATAGCTCAGTTGGTAGTAAGTAACTCGCCTTCTGCGCTGTAGTTGAGTTCCTAGTCCCAAAGAGTTGTATGAACCAATGATATTTGTTCTGTCTGGTTGTTATTATGTATTTATTTCATTTTGTCCGATTCCCATGGTACAAGCTATGCTTTGTTTGGAGCTAGATGGCGATGTGTGAAATGCCCACCATAATTTTTTATTTCTTTATATAAATACTCGACAGGCAGGATAAGCTGGGGCTTTAACATGTATACGGCCTCTAAATCGTCTACAATCGGACAGACAGAACGTTTACAATCGCCTACTAGATTGACTTGAACATATTCACAATGGCGGATGAATATTTTCATATGCAAAAATTATACCTGCTCTTGTTTGAAAATTTGTCCTTGCGTAAAGCTTATGAATACGATTTCATACTAATTCCTATTAACCAAAACGTAAATGTTCCTTTATGTTATAACTTATATTCGCAGATTTTGTTTACCTTTTAAAGCCGTTAGAGATACAATAAATACATTTTGTTTTATTAATTCGTATGAAGTAGTAGTTGTAGTATTTAATTGTTGCGAGGTAGAAATCAAGCTAAACTATAAGCTATATCATTGTTTTTTCATGTATAGTTAAGGGAGGCAGCAATAATTTTAGTCCTGTCTAAATCTTTGTTGGTTCATTATGATAGTCAAAGAATCGACAGCATTGAATCACGTAAATTTAAAGTGCAGTTCTCAACGTAAACATATTATGTCGTCTACAATAAACTCAGTCATAATTTATTCGCTCAATCTGAAATCTCCGCAACGTATTCCCACATTTTCCGGTTAAAGATTTCTAAAGCCTTCTCAGCCTCGCAAGTGCTGTTCAATATTTTACTCAAGAAAATTAGGCTGAGATTGTTGACCTACCGGGTACAGGAGGTTTGCGTACTGATTTGATCAGTTTGATTTTTCAGGAATACTTTGAGAAATACGTGTTCAGAAGCGCAAAATTTGCTTATTAAATTTAACAAAAAAAAAGACAAGATAAAATTCTTTTGTGAATCGTAAAATAACTCTAGAGCCGTTTTTTTTTAAATTAGAGATAGGCAAGCATTTGACCGCAATCTCACCTGATGTTAAGTGACGATGTGGTCTACGATAAAGCATGCTTGTCTAGAAAGAATCTATTCACTCTCCTCTTGAAGACTTCCAGATTATAGGTTTCAAGAAATACTGACGCAGGCAACGAGTTCCACTCTTGGGCTGTCCGCATTATGAAACTGGAATATAAATATAATACAAAGATAAGATACAATACATTCAATTACAAATTCAAAAGTAAGCATATCTTTTTATCGCATTCTTCATTTATGTTTTTGCTACGTTAAATACATGTTGAAGTACAGCTAGTTTAAAATAACATCTTCAATAACAGAGGTCCCGTTTCAACGGTTCCTAGGGTCGCATCAATTCGGTATATGGCTGCGATGCCGATGCGGGCGTGCGAAATCTCAGGTCCATCTGCCGCCGTATAGGACGTGGTTTGCTTTTGATGAATATTTGAATACTTTAAGCCTTCAAATGTAACTATAGGGCGTTAATAAATTGCAATTGTTTTGAAAGAAAGAAAGATCAATATTTTATTTGCAACTAAGCTTACACAGAACATAAAAAAACAAGACACAATTATGTAACTAAATATTATTAATTTATAATAAATTCAATAAGCTGCATGCAGAGATTCTTGACGTAAACTAAAATTGGAAATTGAATCTATTTATTATCTCAAGATGATGTCTAACCATGTCAAAGATTAAGATAAAACGTACATACGATTTCTATTACAATTCTTTTAACATAAGAACGGGCTTAGTATCTGAACAGTTCTTCAGCCACCTATCTAAATACAGCATTACCGTGTTTCATTTTAATAAAGCATCATCTAAACACATTGAAACCACAATTCGGTGAAAGAAAATACAATATTCGGTGTCACAGTTACTATTATCGTGGCGATTTCGTTAGCGCCGTATCTATAAATAGCTATAAAAAGTGACGATAATAGCGTTAAGAGCCACCTAAAACAATGAGCAGTCAAATGCGACGCATTACCCGGCTACGGGGCTTGTCATAATGGTCGGCTCGTCACGACTGCAGTGTACATGAAACGTGGCTACTGATTTAGAACCCATTGTTTAGAACACCTCGCCCAGTGCGGTAATAAACCTTTTAATCCACTTCATTTTATATCTTTGCTTTTGTCCGGTAAAGGTTACCAGGATTAAAAGTTGACTGTGGTGATGCAGGTCATCATCTAAGTAATATGTGAACTTACAAATATTTGTTCAGTAATAAAAAACCCCGATACATTGATGTTCAATAAACAATACACAATGGGAGATCTCGTCACGCCCAGATACAAACGCTGTCAATCCGCAGCCGATAATCCGGCTAATTCTCGACCGTGCGAAACTTGAGATACAATCTCTGTTGTCCATATTTGCGCAGGTTATAAGCCACGCTTCGGGTCAGAGGGAACCCTTATTACGAGACAACAACCTACGGCGATTTAACGACTGGAAGACAATTTTAAGATATTATTGTTACAGACGCGACGTGCTCGTTATAAGATTATCTCTTGTTCGTCGTTTTTGCAGGCTCTAAACTTCACGTTACGCCTAGTTTTTGAATGACTGATAATTCCGATAAGTTTTCGTATCATGAACGCTGATTGGTCGACATTCAAACGGATTTTGCATACCTAATGACGTTTTAAAGCTACAAAAAATTTGATATATGGCTATGCAGAAAACCATGTTGGTCATATTATTATGTGGTCCAGTCTTTGTATTTGTGCAGTCAGTTATTGAAAATGTAGCTAGGTATTCTCAATAATTAACTTATAAACACAAAAATATGTCATTTTACTACAAACTGGTTTGATTTCAGCATTCTTCTGTCCCGTAGCTAAACCATCTCAGAGCTTTTGTGGTCGATGCAATTATGGAAATTTCCCCTGGCATCCCGGAAGGATTAGCCACGAATGCCAGGTTTATAAGCATTTCAACCGGTTTAAAAGACGTCGCGATTGTAAAATTTTATTTTTATGAGTGGCTCAACCGAAATACCAAAGAATTTTTCCTGGCGATGGAGATAAATTGAATTCGTGTTTATTTCTATAAAATTATGAGAATATGAAGTTTATTCCGTCTTCATTATTGATTTACATGATATTAAAAATATATACATGCGCCGCTTAGTTCCTGTTCTTAATCACCTAGTAAACTAGTGCAGATGAAATATATGTATATACAATTTCTATGATAGATTCACCGCTCTTGGTCTTGCGTCACACAGAAGGCTTCCGATCGCAGTTTAAGAATCTCGTGGAGGTCATTCCGCATAAGTAAAGTATTATTTTGAAGTAACATATTGTGCCTTATAAATGATATTACATTGTTTAGGTCAAGGGGTTTTTGACGCTGTCCGGTTCGTATCATGTTAAGTGAGTCTGTGCCAAATTCAATGTGGTCGTTTTATCTTGCTTTCCGTTGTCATAATAAGTATATGTTTATTGATATGTGTAGGTTGAATTTATTTGATAAAAATATATGTTTTAATACATTGTCCTCTGGCTTGGGTTTTAGTCCGATTAGTCACATATATAGGCCCTGCCTGAAAACCGCTGGGACTGTTTTACAGTGCATCACAATGCTGCGACAGGCAGCCTTTTTGTTCTACCCGATACATTTCATATTATAATCTATAAATTATTTGTAAGTGTGTGTGTTGTGTTGCAGTTGGTTAAAATAAATGTGTCTTTCTAATTTCCATCTGTATAAGTCAGCCGGTAAGTCATTGTATTATAAGTTACTTTTAATTATAAATTCTTATATGAAGAAGAACTTTGTTTTTCTAATCCATCTAGTTAACTTCGTATTGAATTTCAAATGTTGTGTTTACATTGATCTGTAGCATCACATAAATAATTCTAGTTTTATCTATATATAATATCCGTTCAACGGTAGGTAGGTACTGGAAAGCGTTCCCTGTACAACAACAATGCGTAATTTACATTGAGTAAAATACAGTAGCTTCGAGATCATTGGAACCTATCCAAACCTGATTGTACTCGTGTTATCACCACTAGAGTATAAATGGGTATGCGTTTCGCAATATGTTTTTCACCTAAAAATTAAATTCGATTCCAACCCAGGATAAACATTTGTGTGACAAAAATAGATGTTTGTTCTGTGTCTGGGTTTTAATATAAATAAGTATTATATCGGGTGTCTGGTTCCCATGATACAAGCTATGCTTAGCTTACTTTGGCTAGATGGCGCTGTGTGAAATGTCCACCAATATTATATTTATGTGTAGCATTCGTCGGGATGCGCCACAATATTCGATAAGAGTATTTTTAGCTACACGTTAGGCACTGACGCGTGCGTTGCGGATTTTTATCTTATCATTCCTCCTCCGCAGTTTCTCAACGTCCTCTATGCACCCCGAAGATTGCTCTGCTATAATTACTTTATTATTATAACCGGTTTTACCAACTTGGGTAATTCCTTTGATGTTTTGCAGCATTCTGTTTTGCATGTTTTTATTGTTCGGAGTCAGAACTTGAAGTGGATTCGCGGGAGACAATTAACTTCATCAAAATTCCAACAGTTAAAGATTGAGGACATTAATTTGTACTTTTTTTTTTTATTTGTGTTAATTATTAATATTTTATTTGTTTCTATTATTGTAATACTGTTTTGTTTTCATTTCCAGCATTGTAATTGTATTGCTTGCTATTTATAAAATAAATAATAGTGGAACTATAAAAACTCTTCAGGTCTCTGCCGTGATTGTCATGCTACGTTGTACACAAAAATTATCAAAGATATCAAGAACAGCTTATAGGCACTGCACTGACTATTCCTCGAGTGTTGTAGACGTTTATAGGCGACGGTAGCCACTTACCATCAGATGAGCCGTCAGCTTATGAGTCTTATCAGGACTTTGCCTTTGAATGGCCTCACACCTCAGTTGGTATTAGCTTTCTGCGCTGTAGGTCGTGGGTTCAATTCTCACCCAAGACAATTGCGTGACGAACATAGATGTTTGTTCTGTGTATGGGTGTAAATATGTACAAATTTATGTATTACTAATAAAAAATTTATATACTAAAACCTATTTATGTTCAATTTGGGGCTAGTTGGCGCTGTGTGAAGTGTCCACCAATATTATTATTTAGTTAAATAAAAAACAAAAATGTCATGTCTTATTTAATCATGAACTAGTAAAAGCGCTCCAGTTATCCCCTTAGTTCCGATGAAGCTTCATCATCAGTTCGTTAGCGGGGTCGTGTCAAGTGGTCGAGCGTTTCCAGTGACCGTCTCCCGAGAAGATGCGTCTTCAAATCATTTTCACGTCGCTCGACTGTCAACTTAGCGCCTTTTGTATAAGGCTTATAATTCTGTAACGCTTGTGTGCAGAGTTGGCTCGTGGGCGTCGAGTGCTGTTAGTGGATGCCACTCGGGATAAAAAAACTGTTTGGATTTTGATTTAGACAGGTATTTACCTTCGGCCGTTTATGAGGCTGTGGGAGCATGCAATGTGTGTTTGACACGGAAACAATGTCGCCACGAATTTTATCATGATGTTAAAATAAGTATAAATATTAGTGGACATTTCACACAGTGCCATCGAGCCTCGAACTAAGCATAGCATGTACTGTGGGAACCAGACAATTGACGGAATTCTTAATTTTCTTAATTTTGATCACACTACTATTTTTCCTGGGTGGGAGTCGAATCTGCAGAAGACAGCTGATAGTAACTGAGCTGTATGGTCATTCTGTACTGATACAAAGCGAATATGGTTATTTCAGTTTCGCGCAATGTTTGCAGGCTCAGAAGGCAGGGTGGCACAATTATACTGCAGGGTCGCAGGCATATTCTTGACAGGCGATGGTATATGGGCTTTAGCTACCACAAGTGCCCACATGTCTTACAGTTTTTGTTTGCCGGTTTCCTTACGATTCCCTCAACAGTTTGCTAACATGGTATATAGTTATAAGTTTTCAAGCGAACAAAACTCATCAGATACCTGAACACCGCACCCCGCCAATGTTAGATAGATAGGTGTTAGAGAGAAAGTCAGCTCGTCTTATGTTTAAAATAATATCTTTTTATTTATATGTAATTCACTTTAACCCGGAGTTTCCGTTTTCATTGTATAGTTTTATGTTTATCGACAAGTATATACTAATTATATACGGACTTTTCTTATGCTTACAAAAGATCGTTGGTACAAAATATCTGTGAACCTGAACTGAATCTCAAAGTTGTGTAATTAGTGTGTTCATAATCGTTTACACACTGCCTCCCCTATTCATCTGGTACGAGTGTGGAGTCGGCAGTACGATATAAACTACCTCTAATGCGTATACCAACTTTCCCGGTCCCTAACCCCTCGGTAGCACTTCAGATGAAGTCAAGTGGGGGTGCTGTTGTAATAATCCAGTGGTTTCTTATGTGATTTTGAAGGTAGTAATAGTTATGTGATTTGTGTAACAAATAATAATATTTGGAACCAGTACTTATGTACTGATTCAGCCTAGAAGTAGTCATGTAATCTCCTAGTACAAGTCGCAATCTGCCTCTGTCTATTTCTCCGCTTGCATCTTCTAAACCACGGATTTTGATACGGTTTTCATTAATAGAAAGATCGAAAAACGAGGAAGGTTTCTGTATATAATTTGTTAATATACAAAATGCCTGTGTTTATAAAAAAAAACTCTTTCTTAATATTTTCTTTATAGCGCACTTCTCATTTTCTTTATTAGTAAGTTGCAATCGAGCACATAATTGAACTTATGAAATTCGTATGAGACTTACATAAATTAATTTCAAAGACTAATCGCCTTTATTGAATGAATCGTTTGAAACAAAATGACTGCTTCTGATTATATTAACGTATCAATAAATAATGATTTATGAATATTGGAATGACTAATAACCGGTGTTAAAAAACAGGTAATGCAATTCAGTGAAACATTTAGAATTTGATTCTAATATTGATGTAATTCCTTGTATACGAAATATATATGACGCGGCTTCACACTACGTATATCAGAGTGATACAGGTAAATAAAGATAATGAACTTATGATAAGATTATTGTTTATGCTATTTATTCTACAGGCAAATGTAAAATGACTATAACTATACACATTGCACCAGTTCTAGAAGGAGATTTCTTCGGTGGTGTATCTGCGCGCGCGCATGTAGGCCGCGACGTGTTCTACACCAGATCGTAACACTAGATCTAGACTGCCTCACGAGCTAACCGTACCGTGGCGTGGACGCGCCGTCTACTGTTGATAATCGTGAAAAGTTTTGTTTACAAATAAAAAAAAAAATGTATTAATTAGAAGAGACTGGCGCAATGAGAGACTTGGGTCTTCCCATACTAACGTAACGTAGGTAGGGGAATATCGTATTTCTGTTTTTATGGGCAGAGAATAGGACACTTCTTAACATCAGGTCATGCGTAGTCAAATGGAAATAACAAAGATAACTGAAACTTTTGAAACATTTATATATAACAATAAAGAGGAAGTATAACCGCCGAGCAGAGTAGGTACAACAGACTAGGTCATCAATCTTTTATTAATTCGTACTGAGCCAACCCGCATTTAGACGGGGATTTAGCATCACAAATGTGGTCGAACATCCGCCGGCATCCCTTTGCTTATTTAATGAACGGTTAATTGCCATTTGATATTCCCTTGAATTATGGAGCGGTGTTAGATTGAGACTTTGCTGGTCGACTGTAGTAATTATAAGATTTTATACAGATACACGTTAAAAATATAGTGTCACATTTTTTAGTTTATTTTATATTGATTAAGCTTAAGATTTTACACACGTTTTGTTTTGGTTAATTGATTTTAAGTACTGCCACCATGCCCATTTCTGCCGTAACAGTAACGCATTCACGTTACTGTGTTTCGGTTTGAAAGGTGAGGATGCCGATGAACTTACAGGCACATGAGACATTCCACCTACACGTCTCAGTGTTACAAGCCCATACTATGCGACTTGGGTCTTGTCGTGCCTAAGCAGGCGAGGACCCAAGTCGCACTACTTGCTATGAGTAGAGATTACCACTTAACACCAGGACATCGGCTTGTTCCGTAACTGTATATCTTAAAAAAACATTGATGTTGCCACATTTTGAGTAAAACTTTTGTATACATCTCTCCATGTCAGTCAAAGCGTAAAGATAATAGCAAAAGAATACACCGCTACACTTAGTTCCTGGCGCGTCGTCACGCGTTCGATGTGTCGAGTTCTTAAAGTTCAAGGAGAACATCGTTTTTATGCGCTAAAATTAAAAAACATATAGATAACATTATTTAGATTGTAGCAGGTTAATTAAAATCTACCGTAATAGCCTCTAATGTTCACATCGCGGGGACACAGCCTTGCATACTGTCGACGAGCGAGAGTCTCTAGGCGAGAGAGAGGTCTCTTGCAACAGGTGCCTCATCCGGAATTTCTCTTTTCCCACCTATTTTTTTGGTTCAAGACATGTCGGTTTCCTCACGAAATTTCTGGCTTTTGAGAGAACATGGTATGCAAATAAATTTTCGAGAGAAAACTCATTGTTCAAATAAGACGTGCTATTTTGAATTGACCTCTGGACTGAAAATCAGGGTCTATACCACTGAGTCTCCCAGCTCTTTGTTTTAATTATAACCTGCTCAAGATTAAACCTCATAAAGCCATTATTATTCGTGCCATAATCGCGGGTCTTAAATACACTTTGTTGCTTCTTTATCGCCGCTCTGCGCCTTTGTAAACTTCTTAAAGCTATCGTGAAAGCCTCCCGAACATTGTTGATTAACACGGTTACTTTGTTGTGTTAGGCTGTTTTCATACGCGCGAAGTAAACGCTGCAAAGGCGAATTCAAGTTTGGACAGTTTTGCATACACGGGCGAAGGTTCCCTTTTGGCATTATTACTGTTTAAACCCCCGTAACCGAGGGGCGGTCCCCGCACTTCCCTCCGCACTATACTAAGAGACCAGAAGACCCGAACTCTGGAGAATGCAGCATCACTGTCAAGAGCGTGGTGGTCTAGTGGTACTGATCCCAAATGATCTGGAGGTCATCGGCTCAAATCCCGACGTGCCTATGAGTTTTTCGATTGAAAGATTTATGTACGCAATACCACGTTCTCAAACGGTGAAGGAAAACATCGTGAGGAAACCGACATGTCCTAGAACTAAAAATGTGGCAAATGCACGAAAGGAGCCTCTTTGAGGCGCACTTAAAAATCCTTTCTCAACTCTTAACTCAAGTCTTATTGCTATTGTTGTAGAGGATATTAAATCAACATCAGGTGGACCATCTTTTTGTTCCGTTCGAGCATCAAAGACCTTTTTCACGTTAATGGAAGAGACCTATGGTGTTGACGCCAGACTGTTAGCGAGCACGAGTAAAATAACGTTCGTCAGTGTTGGACCCGGCAGTAAGAGACCCCTAATGAATCTCAACATTCCTTTCCTTTTCGTTATCGCTATTTTCAGTGTACTTGGTTACAATGTATTCGCAGCTGCATTCCTCGCTGATTTATGGGCGGGCTTCGTTGTTCAACTTCGTGTTTTCGCTTTGGAAAATTTCTTAAGGTCCAGGTGAATTTGAATCGGTGAATTTTGTGGTTGCAAGAGTAACGTGAAATGCCTCCGAGGACACTTCACATCGATCGGACGGTAAAATAATATGATATTCTGAATATTGTTCATTAGTTCTTGGTATTCGTTTTTGGTAAACGCTTTGTTTTTACTTACAATGTTGCGTTTGACTGTTTTGTTGTGCGAATAGTCGCAAATAGGCTATCGGATGGTGGCGTAACGAAAATTTATTATCGGGAATTGGCTCTCAATGAGGGCTACCAGAACACCAGTTTGTTCAACTTAAGAGCTTTACTTCCCCTGCCATGATCGCTGCATAGTAACCGGTATCCAAATATTTCTGAAACTTAATTGAACATATGTAACCAAATTCCTCCCGGTGTCTACTAGCAGTAGACACTTTATAGTGAATTTTACTCTTTATTTTACTTTATTAGTTCATTTTTCTTAACTAGTCCGAATACTTAGTGAATGGAATATTTTGTAGCAGAAATTTAATTCAATTCTCTAGGTGAACAAATTATCAATTTACAATTTTATCTCATACAATATATTTGTATAATTGAGCAGAGGCGAAATATTTCACTCAGTCAGAATAGAAGATCACTGTCCTATTTATGTAGTAAAGTCTCAAAATAAATATCTAATTCACGAAACCAACACACGAGTAAACAAAAACCTACGCAATGTCACACCCACCCTTTGCGTGCGTGCGCATAGTAATAGCACAATTGTTTTGGCAGGTTACACACATACACACACACACACACACACACACACACACATACTCACCTCCAGATGAGCCAGCAACAATAAAGAATGGGTGATAGTTATTCCGGTAGCTGAGTGGTACAAACTATTCTATTCTATTCGAGTCACTGGTTCTCTCGAAACAGTGTGGTGAAAGGATTTTAAGTGCGCCTACAAGAGGCTCCTTTCATGCACTTGACACATGTCTTCGAATTATTAGTTCTAGGACATGTCGGTTTCCTCACGATGTATATAATAATAATAATATAATTACATCTTGGGATTCAAGTTTGTACCACATATACATCGTACATAATACACACACATATATATATATATGTGTGTATATTGTTTAATTATATTCAGAGCAGGAGATAAATGCTCCTGATTCTAGCTAGCAAATTTGCTTCTAGGTTATAGTACCTCACTTGCTAGAATAAAGTTATTTAGAGCTTTATTTATTTTTTTGCGCGACAATTGGACGTACAGATGGCCCACTTGGTGGTAAGTGGTAAACTCAGCCCATATCAAGCAAGATATATACAAATATAGCTAATAGTAAGAGACGACTTTGTTCCTCCCTACTACAACTACCTATTTAGGTACAACAAGACCCAAATCTCAATGTATGCACCCGGGAATCGTGAACTACCTGAAAATGGAATGCCTCATATGCCTGTAATTTCACCGGCAACCACGCCTTTCAAACCGGAACATCGTAACGCGAATTCATTACTAATTGCTGGGACAAAAGAGTATCGCGGCAGTACTTCCCCTGACGAACTAAATTCTACTGCCTCCAAAACAACCCAACCTTCGTTTGTCCAAACTCTATGTACATAAAAATAAAGTATATATTTGTATAACAGGTGACCCACAAAACTTCTGGCAAAGTGATGGTGCTGAAGATGAATCAGACGCGGGCGAACCGGCCGAACATGCTTCGGGAGGTGCAGCTCATGAACAAACTGAAACATCCCAATATATTAGGGTGAGTGTACAATAAACATATTCTTATTCTTAGGGTGAGTGTACAGTCAAGTGTTTGTTATCATGTACAGAAGTTACCTTTATGATGTTACCATATTTTTTTGTTTACCTATGTAAATTACAAATACAAAAAAGTATGGTTAGTAGCTACGAAAATGTCACAGAGGTTTGTGCTAGTGCTTACAGTCTAAGTCATACAAAATAAATTTACGATTTAAAAGTACGTTAGTAAAGAAAACATGAAACTAAAAAATAAATTAATTAATAAAAATTACACATTAAACATATAATATACATATGTATTGTATATATTTACAAGGATTGACACTATGTAAAATGTATGATTTTAATTTATTCTTCAAATTGGTTTTCGATAGCGTATCACGTAAATCATAAGGTAAAAAGTAGTAACTAGTAACCCTGTATAAATACTTGTGTTTTATTAATAACGATTATATTGTATGGAACATCGTAAATCATTTTCATTAGTTTTATTATACAAGTTCTAGGAAACGTAAGCTTAGAATCGATTTATAATTTCGCTTAGTAATATTATTTAATGGCCAATTGGGTTAAAAGTTATGCGCATTACGAAAATGTCAATGAAATACAATCTGCTTCAATTCATTAGATGGAATTAACATGTCAGAGAATGATTAATTAGGCGAAAAGCCGGCGAAGTTCTTTAAATCGACTTGGGCGAATAAGCTTTGTATATATGTATGTATGTATGTCTGACTCTCACACAGTTAACCCAGTCTTCCTGAAACTTGATAGTTAGGTAGCTACACAACAGCTAATTTTAAATAATTTTATTCAAATATTTAGGGATGCTGCTTTTACCTTTACTGAAATTATCAAAAATATTAAATTTGCTTGACAACTTCCAATGTGCCTTCACATGCTCAATTTGTATGTGTTTAGTATGTGTTTTGTAACCGGTAGTAACCCTGCCTTCTCCGCTGTAGGTCTTGGGTTCGATTTCCAACCGCGACAAACATTTGTCACGAACATAGATGTTTGTTCTGTCTGAGTGTTAATATGTATTAATGTACGTATTTACAAAAAGCGTATATATAAGTATTATATCAGTTGTCTGGTTCCCATGTTACAAGCTAGTCTCAGCTTGCTTTGAGGCTAAATGGCGTTGTGTGAAATGTCCACCATATTTATTATTCTACTTATTTCAAATATGATTTAAATTCTAGTAACATTGGCCGGTGAAATTGCAGGCGCGTGAGACGTAACATCCCCGTCTCGGGGTGATGAAAGCAACGCAATGCGACTTGAGTCATCTCGTACTTTGGTGGAGAGGACTCGAGTCGTATTGCTGTTGTCTATGGACGGCAGTTACCACTTACAATCAGGTGGGCCGTCTGCTCGTTCCGATACTTCCATCACATAAAAAACTTTCGGTGCTAGAGTTCATCTCTCAGAGGGTAACATACATTGAGATATGCACTATCATCCATTATTATTTTCAAGCCAATTACGAGGAACTAACCGCAATTTTTTTGCAAACCCTCGTTACGGTTGTCAGTTTCATTTGAAACATCTCCATACCACAATGGCGATACATTTTTTAATTTAAAACTATTTTTAAATGCAAAATTACTTCATCATTATACATGAAACAATGGTCGCTAAGAAAACTAATTGTTGCTCTGACGTCAACGGGTCGAGTGTTCTCACTTGCAAGTTATTTTATTTCTTTTAGCTTCTCATGTTGTACATTTAGCGGATGTTTACTCTCTTGGCTTATGTTAGTATATATCGTTTTCGTATCGTTACGTTTTTACATCCTACTAATATTATAAACGTGAAAGTTTCTATGGATGTTTGTTACTCTTTCACGCTCAAACGGCGAATGGATTTGGATGAAATTTGATTCCAAGATACCTTATATCCTGGATTAACACATAGGCTCCTTTGCCCGGATAAATTGCAGTTTACACGCGTGTATTACTGTTAACACTCAGAACTCTCGCCAAGTTCGTCCGGAGAAGTACTGCCACCATGCCCATTTCTGCCGCCAAGCAGTAATGCGTTCGCGTTACTGTGTTCCGTTTTGAAAGGTGTGGTTGCCGGTGAAATTACATACTGAGACATTCTACCTACAGAGTTACGAGCGCATACGATGCGACTTGGGTCTTGTCGTACCTAGTAGGGGAGGACCCAAGTCGCATCGGTCGTTATGGGACGAGGTTACCACTTAACACCAAGCGGGCCGTCCGCTCGTTCCGTAATAGTATAAAAAAAAAATAACACCGGGATTCCTAGTATGCAGTGAGAACTCTATAGTCAGATGACTTTATTTCTAATATGCATTTCACTGTATCAGATCTGTGCTTCTACTAACGGTAGTTAACTGTTGGAAATCGGTAAATCACCCTCTTCAAAAAGTGGAGCGTCGATTACGGGCGGTTAGCGGAAACACCGCGGCAGATATAGAAAATCACTTTGGTCAATTACTCGATCCGCGTACATATCATGAACTAGGTCTGCTTATCATATGCGTAATGCCATTATCTGATTTCTACATTTTTTCATAAGAAATGGAAACGAATCATCTAATAACATAGACGTGAACTATACTTGAAATTTGATGAAACTCTAGCTGTACCCGGCATGCGTTGCAATGCCACGTTACTTATAAAAGTTTCATTAGAAACGAAAAAGAAAAAACATTTATGTATAGGTTTTTATGTGCCAAGGACCGTCGCGGGCTTTCCCAGAACACTCTATCAAAGTTTCATCATATATATATTTTTTTATTTTTATTTATTGTCATAGAATCAACAGCACTTGGCGAAAATTTACAATTGAGAACTTATAACTAAAACTTAATGCCAATTACAGATTCTCACTAATCTGATCAATGGTTTCGGAACGCATAGGGAACAGACATTATAACATTGATTTTTATTTTTTATATATAGATAAATAATGTCTGTCTGTACAGTCTTCATGAAAAACTACTATACCGACCTTGATGAAACTTATGATTAAACTATAACTTAAAACTGGTAGGTATATATTTTGCCTCGTTACAAAGTTACAATAATTTAGATGAAGTGAAGGCAAATTAGTAAAGGCATAAAAGGAAAACGATAATAAAGCTACCTAATTGTTCCTGCTTGCACATGATCTTGATAAGTTTAACGATAGGAGGCAAACAGATCACATCATTACTTGATGTAAATATCTCGTCAGTACTCAAAATATCATGAATGAAATTGGCCAACAAACCAATGAAGTATGTCCAATGAATCATATTGTAAAAAACGAACCTGAGGTCAAAAAATCTTCATTAAGAGCACGTGCTCGGTTCGCTGTCCTGGTCTTGTTTAAGCAAGATATTTAGTATTGGCTTATATGGTTGGTTTTAAGTGCAGTAATTAGTAAAGCAACACTGTTTTAGGCATTTAACAACATAATAGTGTGTTCTGTTTCAATCCATGCACATGTAACTTGTATCTGCGTTTTTCATGCATTTTTATTTTCATACACTTTAGTTAGTTACCTAGCAAATTTTATACATTTCTAGTCTGTTGCAGATATTATCGTATTTTTGTCTATCGTATACAGTCCGTTTATTATGTATGCCCTTAATTTTTCAAATCCAGTGATAGTTAAAAAAAAAAATAATGCGTTGTAAATTTTGATAAGATCATCAACTTAGTTTATACCTCAGGCCAAAGTACAAGTCTAAGGCGATATGTTGTAAGCTATGTGGGTTGCATAGTTATTAATATTAAATAAGTATTAATCTTTACATCCTTGATGTGTCACTGTTTGTTACCCAAATAAAATAATAAATGACACGGTAACCCTCTCCGTGTATTGCAGATATGGTCATTATTTGTACATCGTGCAAGTACCCCTGTCGGTCAATCGGCAGACGTCGTCTCCCTTTGTTTCGGCCACGTTTCTGTTTGTGTTGACCAAACATTTCTGGCTTCGAGCCGGTTTCGGAGCTGCATTGTTTGATCTTGCGTCATTCATCCAGTCCAGATATGGGGTGGCATACGATTTGTTGAATGAATTTGATAGATTGTATGACAACTTTTAAACGATGACTTTACCAAGTAAGTACTAATGTCTACTATCAAAATAGAATATGTTTTAAAATTAAGGATCGCAAAATAGTCCTCACCCTCTTTAAAATGTTCGATTCTACCTATGACTCTTTGAATAATGTAATAAATTTATAGATATATATTTTTAAATATTGGAGCTTATAAGAATAGATTTTCATCATATTTAGTTTTTTTTTAGATTTAGATTTTCACGCTATAAAAATCTGGCTTGCCGCATCATGGTTAATTAAAGGTTGATTGCTTATTGAGACTAATTAGTTCAATAAATAGAGAAATAACATCTGCAATGCCGGAAAGCTAGATAGACAATGCTGCCGATGCAAAAGCACGCGACTTGATTACAAGATTAACCGATAAAGCATCACATAATACGTATAGCCACGGAAGAGTAATGAAACTATCTCACGCGTAATCTCACATTATAAAACAAACTGCGCCCCACATACCACAATAACAATCACAACACACGCTCACTTCCTCTTTCAAGTGACCCCGGAATTTGGGCAAACTCGGCTCAGCTTTTGTATTCATGTTCTCAGCTCGATGAGACGATTTATTAGTCACTTCCAGTCGTGGATCGCGAAATTTGCGTAATACGTTACGAAATAAACGAGATGAACCAAACAATAGGATCCGCTGTCCCCCATTTCGCTCGTTTCCGTCTCTCTTATCTTCAAATAGAAAAACAATGCTCGCTCTGTTTCGATTGTTCTTTCGGAAATTTTCTTTTATTTCGCATTCATCTAGACCAGCTGCATTTTTTAAGACTTGCTTTGGTTCAAAAACCTCGCTACTTCATGTAAGTTCCGCATTGAATATTCAGTTCATCGTATTTTTTTTTAACTCATTCTCAGGCTGTAATTATCATTGTTAAATATATTATGAGGATATTTTTTAACAAATCTAAATACACCAAGAAGTTCATGTGAATGTTTAAATGCTAGTTAGCAAATTGTGACGTGCAAGTTGATTATAACCTCTATGGTACATCAACCAAGGTTTCGTTCCATGGAAACTATCTTACCGATCATTCACCTTTTTGTGGCTAGGATTTATCTCTCCATCAATAAGAGTTTCATTATAATTGATTTCTTCGCAGATGACTGTTTGAGTTGCACGCGAAGTATTTAATTGGCAATTTGCATTGATTACTCGATGCCTTGACATCGGGCTCATTGCATGTCTTCGAGATAGGCGCGTCATAATTATTACTCGTATTTGTTTTTCATTGCAGGACTTCTATCAAGAAACTTCATTCTGAGCTGTAATTCAAACGTGTCATGAATTATATCGTGCCATCTTTTCATACTTCGAGTTTTAAGTTTTAGCTTTGCCTAATTCGTTCAAGATTTTCATCTTTCGATCGAATCGCCGACAGATTCATCAACTCACTCAATAATACCACCTCTATTGTATTAACGTCAGTGGGAATCATCATTGTGGGATATGCTATCATTTTCAAATTATATTCAAGCTCTGTCCGCGCTTCGTCGCTTTTAGTTCAATTGCATTATCAGATTTCTAATCATCTCAGTGCATTGACCTTGATATTTGCGTGGGAAGATGAGCAAATATAAATCAAATTAAAAGATTGTATCGGAGATTTAAAATATATATTAGCGATAGGAACCTTGAAAGGTGCGATTCAGTTTTTTTTTTTTTTTTAATTTTCGTCTATATTTTTGTGTAGTAGTAGAACTGATGCCAGTTTCATCCGGAAAAGTACTGTTCCATACCCATTTCAGCCGCATTTATAACTGTAATCCATTTGCGTTATGCGTTTCTGTTTGAAAGGTATGGTTGCTGGTGAAATTACAGTCACATGAGACACCTTCACGTCTCAGAGTTAAAGCGCATACGATGCGACTTAGGTCTTGTCGTACCTAGGTAGGGGTGGACTCAAGTCGTCTTGCTTGTTGTGAGCAAAGTTACCATTAACGCCAGGTGGGCCATCGGCTCGTTACGTAACTTTATCAAAATATAAAAACACAGCGGCGTAATTATTAGACGAGTGAGTGTTCTAAGCGATCTTGTGTTTGCAGGGATGTTCCCTACATCAGAATGATGAACTGTTTCACTTTCACTGATAACTAGCATTCTCTTAGCATTACGTCAAGCAACAGTTTCCTGGAATAAACAAGGAATTTGATCTATTTATTGTCTATCATATGCAATACGAGAAAGCTGTAGAGTCTCATTGTAGCTTTTCTTTCTGCGGAAGATTTACAATGACACTAATTAATTTTCAATCAGATTTCTTGTTATCGCGTATGTAAGTTATCCGTGCCAATTAAAATGAGTAACGTGCGTTAATTGAATTGAATTCTTTCATTATTTTCTTTTGATAAAATATATATCAATCTTTATAATTTCTTATCCTTACGTTTATATTTTTATATTATCAGGAAGTGTGTCCACAAGTAAGAAAGTAGTCTTTTAATAATAATTTAATATAATAATCCTTACTATAATATTATAAATGCGAAAATGAGTTTGTTTGTCGGTGTATTTTTCACGTTTTCAAGCCTAAACCGCTGAATGAGGTTATGATGAATTTTGATAGAGATATATGGGACCCTGGGAGACGGTTTTGGGCTAAGAAAATAAATAAAAACTGTCTTCATTATTTTATTTATTATCCAGTTTTTTTCAGATCATGTTTACGACTTCAGTAGCTGTTATAAATTCAGTTCGCAATGATATATTATTAACCGAAACATAGCAAAGCGAGTGCACTACTGCTAGGCGGCATAAGATTGTATGCTATTGTGTGTATTAAGTGTTTCAATATGTATTATATGTATGTATTTACAAAAAAGTATATAAGTATTATATCAGTTTTCTGGTTCCCATGATACAATCTATGCTTAGCTTACTTTGAGTTTAGATGGCGATGTGTGAAATGTCCACCAATATTTATTTATTATTATTATAGTGTATCATCATTGGCATTAATCCACGTATCACCATATTTTAGTTTCATGGGTGCGTGCGTACACGAGGGGCAGTTGCACGCGCTCACGGAGTACATGGAGGGCGGCTCCCTGGAGCAGCTCATCCTGGGCCGTCCGCTGGCGCCGCTGCCGCAGACGCTGCGCATCTCGCTGGCGGGCGATGTGGCGGACGGTATGAAGTACCTGCACTCCCTCGGTGTCTTCCACAGGGACCTCACTGCTAAGGTAACACCTGTCGGCCGCATCCAGTAGTTCTTTAGCTAATCCTGGAACCTGGCCTGACGCCATGAAGTACGGACCAGTCTTTCCCGTCGCTCTCTACGTCTATCATAGAAGTGGTAATTCGATCTTTACCTGTTTTAGCCACTCACATATTTTATACTAGTGTAAATGATTCCAAAGTTTATGAACAACTTAGAGTGATGATATTAATGGATTGGGTTAAGCAATTTCTATGGGTAACCATTAGTCACATTTACAGCAATGTGATAAAATAGTTTGACAGTCTTGTACCGGGACCAGTTTGAAAGCTATGTTTACTGTATCGAAGTATCTAAGAATATTTCGTAAACGTATTTCTTATTAGGAATTTTCTTTGGCTAGCGATGACGACCCATCTCCTTTGGGAACTAGAGCAAACAACATAATGATCATTATGATGTGTTTATATCGGTTTTAAAACAATAGTAACATTTCACCATTAACCTGATTGGGTTCTAATGCTATTAAACTAGGTGAATTATCTTCATAAATTGGATTTAACCGTCTAACCGTCGACCGGTACAAAGAACCGCAAACATCGATAAATATCATTAAAGCGTGAAAGAACCAAGAATAAACTATTTGCGGTCGGCAACTTAGTGTATGCGCCATAATAAAAAAAAACCTGTATGAAAGCGACGGCAGGGAAGAATTAGATTTACTTTTGAGGCATAGATTACTAGGTTCCATTATAACAAGCATTTTCTCCTTATTAGCTCCTTAATATCTACTAGTTAACTTATTATAAACCCTAACTGCAGCGTTCTTTTGTGACAGGCGAATTGTTACTTAAGTAAATGTTAAACATAATTCCTCTTTTGTCCAAGCCTACGGGGAAGGACCCTAAATACGCGAATTCTTGAAGAAAAATTTAATTCCATTAATTTTATGTATATGTTGTGCTTAGAAGCTTAATAGGTCGATCACCTACAATTTTTTTGTTTGCGTTAGACCTAATCTGGCCTGATTTGAAATCTCTTTTGTTTTGAGTTCAAAAAGTATTATAAATGTGTATAATGTTATTGTTTTCAGAATGTATTGCTAAGGAAATACGCAGACGGGGACTACATGGCCGTCGTTGCAGATTTCGGTCTCGCTGCCAAAATACCTCATCCGAAGTAAGTGCATATATAACGAACGAATAACGAATAGTTACTTGCACAACAAGATCTGTTAAACGACTCGACTAGCGACGTTACGAGCGCATCCTCATCTTTGTCTGTGTTTATAAATTTGTAGCAGTGAAACAGTAGATTGTAACTTATTGCAGATGGTTCTTATGCCGAAGATATGTAGAGAGAGAGTATAGAGATACGTTTTGTGGCAAATCACGCGAATACATTCAATCATTGGCTTCCGTATGTTTGTACAATCGTGTACAAAACTTGAAAATCTATCGATTTGATCGAATGCATATATATAATATGAAATGTTTTTTTATATATTTTCTTCCCCAAGTTCCCGCGGGAACGGGAATTTCTCAGCTAATTAACATCGCACTGAGCCAAAGCGAAGCGTGGCCGGGAACATAAAAAAAACTGTAAATTTGTTCCAACGATAACTTTGCGTGTTCATTATTACTTCAAAGACACGTATGATATTGAGAAAAAAATTGTGTAAGCTTTATATTTACGCAATGAACGTAAGAATTCGATTATGCAATTAACGTTATGTGCGTGTTAACGGGGTGCTTGCACTATGATGATATACTGGTCCTTTGACCGAATGTAATTGTTACCTACGCCAAGTTCGTCCGGGGAAGTACTGTCACTATATCCATTTTTGCCTTCAAGCAGTGTTCCGTTTTGAAAGGTGTGGTTGCGGTTGAAATTACAGGCACATGAGACAATCCACCTTTACGTCTCAGAGTTACGGGCGCATACGATGCGGGGTCTTTCGTACCTAAGTAGGGGAGGATCCGAATCATATTGCTTGTTATGGGCAGAGTACATCCCCGTCTCGGGGTGATGGACGCGAAGCAATGCGACTTAGGTCATCTCATACTTTGGTGGAGAGGACTTGAGTCGTATTGTTGTCGTCTATGGGCGGCGGTTACCACTTATCATCAGGTGGGTCATCTGCTCGTTCAACTGTATCGCATGAAAAAACTTTTAACATTCATATATCTATCGAAAAACGAATAACATTATAAGTTTCTCGTCTTTGCCGAGATTATCTCACACGTATTGGTGTAAAGGTCAAAGCATATCGTCTTGAGTAACTCGCATTAAAACGTTATTTTCCAGCAACGGATACAGACTGCCGTCGGTGGGTTCGCCGTGGTGGATGTCTCCCGAGTGCCTCCGCGGGAGGTGGTACGACCACCGCTCAGACATATTCTCCTACGGTATCATACTGTGCCAACTCATCGCCAGGGTATGTTATGTTAGCTTTGTAGGACTGGCCTCACAGCTCAGTCGGTAGTAACCCCGCCTTCTGCGCTGTAGGTCGTAGGTTCGATTCCCACCCAGAACAAACATTTGTGTAACGAACATAGATTTTTGTTCTGTGCCTGGATGTTGATATTTAGAATATGTATTCACAAAAAGTATATAGATACAAGCTATGCTTAACTTACTTTAGGCTAGATGGCGCTGTGTGAAATGTCCACCCATATTTATTATTAATGTATATCCTCTAAATTTAAAACCAGAAGCCATTTATGAATGATTGCTAACTCCAGGTTGATGCCGATCCGGACGTATTGCCTCGCACCGACAACTTCGGCCTCAACTACATGGCGTTCGTGGAGCTCTGCGATGAGCACACCGTGCCCGAGTTCCTGCGGCTCGCATTCAACTGCTGCATCGTGAGTGCACCTGCAGCTCACTTCCAGCTGGAGTGACAGAGTGTTCATCTTACCCCGTCCACCCTACCACCTCCCACCTCCTCTTGAACTTCATTTGTTGCTCTGCCGTGATCGGTGTATCTGCACACACCTATTTGTGACCAGCTCTTGACTTCCTATACGGTTGGTCTTACCAACTTCACATCATCACATAACGTTCGTGGAGATCTGCAAACGAGCACACGGTTACTTGGTTCTTTTGATTCATTGAGTGTCGCTAACTTCACACTGAACTGCTTTCTTAGCGTGTAAACCTTGAAATAGTATGACAAATAAGTTGAAGCCAATTATCACTAGATGTCATGTTTCTCAACAGGTCAATTAATGTTGTGTTAATGTTGTTCTATGATAAGGCAAACGCTTCGCCCACTCCCTGAAATACATCATCTTTGAACTATAACACTGTCATGAATAAAATATCTGAATGCAGAACTATTTTTATTTACAGTACGAGCCGAAAGCGCGTCCACTATTCCCCGAGATAGTGTACAAGCTCGCCGAAGCGAAGGAGGGGCTCGACGACGCGGCGTGGGGCTCTCTCACGCCCAACAACTCATATGACAGGTGGGATAATATATATATTCTCACAGTCATCAAATGTGAATTACCAAGTGATACGATTAGGATGCATAGAGCCGAAGATTGGATTCCGATGCTTCAGTAAGCGTCGTGGAGTCCAATCTTCGGCTCCCTGTGTCTTCCAGTAGAGATACCCATCTATTATTAGCAATGGATTCATGTAGACGATAGTGTAAAATGGCATCAGCACCAAACTGTATTTGTTGCGTTTGAGCGGGGAAGTATTACCTCCATACCTATCTGTACTGCCGGGCCGTAGGGTAGTTAGTGTTGCATTTGTGGTTTAAATGTGCGTGCAAGAGATGTTCCATCCATAAATTTCTGGGTTGTCGCAGGCGCTATGTGATTTGAGTCAGAGTCACAGACAAAAACTTAGAATAGATAAAGAAATGGCTTGGAAACGTCAATAATATTCAAAACATAAGATTACGCGTACTTATCGCTAAGTTTGACGCCTGTACAAACCCTATCCGACCCTCCATGGGGGAAAACAGACAAGAAATGCCTAAAGGAGGGCTTCCTTTTTTTCGCGAGCACGATCCATGGAACAGTCTGAGTACTTAGATCCATTTTACATGGATCTTCGATGCTTTGTTATGGACCGTGCAGTAGATATCGTTTCACGTGCCTTTTATGCGAGCATCTGCTCTTCCTTCACTTACGTAAAATATATATGATTACAAAATCTATAAAAAACAAATACAATTTCAGCGAGGACTGCGACTCGTCCGGTCCGCGCTCGTGCCCCGGCCTCGGGCTGTACGCGGCGCGCCCGCAGCGCTACCGCAGCGAAGGCAGCCCGCGGCCTCGAGACCGCGACACGCGTAAGTCTGCACATCATGTCTGAATCTAAATATTTATTTATTACACCAACGGCTTTGTTAAATTTAACCTTAACAACCCATATAAATGTATTATATATCTCATTATTCATTTTATGTCCATGAGCGATGGTGACTCTTCAAGCTCCCTGTCAGCTCTTCTGCTCGCTTTAACGTACAAAAAATACATTGTTTACAATACAATATATTGATTTTAGTAAAACTTATTAATAAAATAAAAAAATTATTTCCAGAAAAGATTCATCCTTAAACACAATTAATTAATGTTCTATTTTAGTGTAATGAATATTCCGACAGCAATAAGCTATTAGTCTGTTTAGATCTTCCTGGAATAAAATTTGTATGCGATTAAATCCATATGCATAACGAATTGGGAATGTTTAAAATAACTTGTATATTTATTTGTATATAATATACGAAAGCGGTCCCAAGATTGATCCCTGAGAGACTCTTGATGATGTATTTAAAGTGTTAGGACTGATGTCGATTTACAAAAATATTTTGTGTTCGAGTTTGAATATTATTATGAAATGAGAAGATCCAGTGCAATAGATTTTCATGTATACCATTGTTAGTTAAATTACTTTTGTCGTATAATTCGTTTATATAAATAATAATATATCATGTACAATCTAGTCAAAGGGTCTTTTGAAATCTTTATACATTGTATCAATTTCCAGAAGTACGTCAACATTCTAAAAAAAATATATTAATGTTTGCAAACACATGTCAAATTTGAGACAGTAGATAATATTTTTATAATTTGGCGATATTTTAAAATCATTAATAAAGCTGGCTGACAGATACATATATTACATAGGTAGGTAAAACAACTGCATTAGGTAATAAAAACTGTGTCGTTGATAGTGTTGTGTGGTGTTCAGTGCAGCACCGGCGCTCGCTGTCGGAGCTGGAGTGGTGCGAGTCCCAGAGCGCGGCCGGCGGCGGCGGGAGCGGGGCGGGCGCGCCGCACCGCTCCGCCGGCGCGCTCCCCGCTCGTGCGCCCCCCCACCCGCGCCTCGCCAGGTACGCCAGTCTACACACACACACACACACACACACACACACACACACACACACACACACACACACACACACACACACACACACACACACACAAATTAGAAAACAGGAACAAGTTCTAATCCTTATTATCTGATTCCATTTATTTTATGTCACTTTGAATCCATTTATATGGTATTAAGCTCATTTTGATTTTTTAAATTCTTAAGTTGAAACTGGTATCTGTGTTCCAATTGTATCGATACATAGAATCAATTTTATATGAATTATTAAGCAATCCATTAATTGTTTAAGCACTCACGTATTACAAAATAATCAGTAATTTCTAATTTTGGAAACTTGCGTTGCTTTTGTATAGCACGAATGTTCAAATATAGTTCTATATCATATCTTTTGTTTGCAGATTGCACCGTCTCGCGCACATAATGTTGCTTCGCGACACGCACGCCGCGCCGCATCCCGCGCGCCGCGCGTTGCACACCTTCCGGGGCGTGAAGAAGATAGTCGAGGGAGGGGGGTACTCGTGCGACCCCCCCTCCCCCCCGGAGCGGGCCGCCTCCTTACCCTCCTCGCCGGTGCCCTCGAGACGAGCGTCCATCGACGCGCCAAGGTAAACCAATAGGCAGATTTTCTCTAGATTAAGCCGTGGATAAGATAAAACTAGGTTTCGAGCTTTCTCTGCGGGATTCCCGAGCGTAATTGTAATACACATCGTTCAGGTTGGTGCGTCGCGCGTCGTGCGAGAGCGGCATCTTCTCGGTGGCCAACGAGGAGGAGTGCGCGCTGCGGTACGTGTGCTGGTGCGCTGTGGGGCGTCGGCGCGACACGGAGCCGCGGCGGAGACTGTGCGCCGCGTGCCTCGCCGCGCCGCCGCCCCGCGCCGTCGAGGAGCGCCCCACCTCGCCGTTCCTGTGCGGGCGGACGGACGAGAGCGCGGAGAGCGAGTGCCACATCCTGGCGGTGTGCTGGTGCGCGCCGCGCGCCGGCTCCGCGTACACGGACAGCTCCGACGACGTGGCGTCGCTCGCCGGCTCCGACAGCGTGTACTGCGACGAGCGCGGACCGCACGCGCGCCGCGCACGCTCCGCCCAGATATCCAAGATAGTGGACTATTTCGAGCGGAAGGGCGCCGACTTCGCGGAGATGCGGTACCTGCCGCTGTACCGGCTCGGGGTGCCCGCCATTGACGCGGCGGTGGCGGGGCGGCGCGCCCACCCCCACCCCCGGCTCACCGTCTGCGAGGGCGCGGTCAAGTCCAAGCTGTCGCTGTTCGACAAGAAGACGTAGCGATGTGTCCGCACGCCCGCTCACGCTGAATAGATCGCGTTACGCTTTTCCACTGTACAAGTGTTTTAAGATGTTTAGGTGTCGACGGGGCCGCGTCCATCTCCCTAATCAGTTTCTGGAGGCAGGAGGCAAATTTTTACTTTATTCGATAGCAAAAGTCCCTCCTTATAATTTTCGTGGGAAAACTACGTCATCAACCGTAAAATAATCTTCCCAGATGTTCTCAGTAAATTTATTGATTTGCCTCACGGAAACTGAAGTTCTGATTGATTCGGACTTCGTCGTTTACAATACTGATTTCGCCTACTTTGCATCAGGGACTTGTACCTTGGAAACACTCGTACTATCTATGAGCTTTCGAGAGTTTGCTCTCGAGGCGGGCGTGCGTAGCTGTCACACGAGCTCGAGCCGTCACACAGACGCTGGGACGATTTCAACACTACCGCTTCAACAGCGGTCGGTTTAGTTTTAAATCAAGTTCAAATTGTTTTAACTAGAAAACTGGGATTTCAAAGTGCATGCCTACAGAATGTTGCGACTATCTAAGGTACTGAATACATACACACAAACATAATTAATGAAAATCTGAGGAAAACATATCATTTGATGTACTATCATTTTCTCTTGTTCGTGTCTTTTCTTCGTCTTTCCGTTTAAATTTACTTTGGATAAAGGAATTTCATTAGTCAAATATAATTCACAATTGTAATTCAATGTACAATATGGGGTGGAACCGCAAACAAGAGAAAATTGTACTTAACTTTGTCTTCGTGATTTATACATGGATATGACGACAGAATCGTATTGTATCCTTTCTGAGACTAATATCACAGCGAAAAACTATATATTGGTGTAAATCATTTATGTAACAGGTAATGTGAATCGTCCTAGGGTAGATAAACCGCGGACTCGAGTCAATTCTGCCCGGTTAGTGAATTTAGCTGAGATGGTTATATTATTGAGATTACCGAAGGTTGTTGGAACTAGGAACTGACGAATATATATATTAAATATTGATTATTGGTCTAGACTAGGCCTATCCGTTTGTGCCGAACGTGTTGGTAATGAAAGACTGAAGCTTGGCTCTAATCTGGTGCCAAATTCAACGCTCTACCTCAAAAAGTAGGGATCGCTCTAAACACAAGTGGCAAAGTCAAGTCATAGAAAAAATGGCTTTCAAACGTCAATAAATAATATTCGAAACAAGGCCACGCATATTTATCGCTAAATTTGACGCCTGTTCAGACCCTATCCGACCCCCCATGGGGAAGAACAGACTCTATCTGGTTGTCAGAAGCATACAATATAAGGTGCACATCAAGGTCTCAAGGTCAAGGTTTCTAAAAAAAGGGTCATGTCATATAAGTGTCCGATGTATATAGTATCACGGGTCTCTTGAGCTCCTAAAATTACGGTGATCAGTAGTGGGGTAATTTACTCTGATCAGTATTGGGTAATTTACGGCGATCAGCACTGAGTAATATACGGTGATCAGTATTGGTTAATTAACGCTGATCAGTATTGGGTAATTTACGGTGATTAGTACTGGGGTAATATACGGTGATCAGTACTGAGTAATATACGGTGATCAGTAGTGGGTAATTTACGGTGATTAGTACTGGGGTAATTTACGCTGATCAATACTGGGTAATTTACGGTGATCGTTACTGGGTAATTTTACGTTTCAGTTTACCCAAGCTTCGGTCTTTAACTTCGACTATGCGTTACTTTGATACGACTGGTTACTCTACTTATAGTATTAAGATTAATATTTTGTTATAAATAAACAACAGAGGCAATTTGTAAACAATACTTTAGATTATTTTCCATTAAAGCGGTTTTTTTTTTATTTATATACAGTATTAATAGTACTTGCCAGTTATAAATTATGGTGTAAATAATTATTTCGATATAAGTTTTGTTCGTTTCATAATAAGTTTTTACTCGGTCTACAGAGAATTTCTATTTATAGTTTAATATTTTTAAACTTTAACTTCAAAAGCGATAAAGTCGTAAAATTTCTTATAATTTCTTATTTACCTAATGACCCATAAAAAAAATATTTTTTATTTTGGAAAATCACGTGTATACTAATTACTAGGCGGGCTAAATTATGTCCCGCGTAACTATTTATCTCACTAGTCCTAAAAAATGTCTACCGTAACACCGTCGACATATAAAATAACATTTCACGAAATTACTGATGGTAATGAGGCTAAAATTTACCAAATTAATTAACCAATTAGCACCTGCCTGACTAACGTTTCTTTTTCAAGAGAATTAGTGACCGTGGGTTTGTGTACAATTTGTGATACATTTGACGTACTCAGAAACTTAACAAATTTCATACACGGCTGTTTATATTAAGCAGTTAACTCATATAAGCGACGGTAGCCACTCAACATCAGGTGGGGCGTCAGCTTGTGTCACACCATTAAAAAAATTGCCAGGGTGACAGTACGACATCAAATTACTTTACTATAACAGAACGTTTTGCGTTGGTGGAGTTGGGCCTAAATTTAAAATATCTCCAAGTGGGACGTCCGGCACTTAACATGTGTCGATACTAGAAGATAAGATAATAATATTTCATTGTTATGAATGTGTGATATCAGGATTTCTTCACGAATCACAATGTACAAATGTCTATGTGTCAAATGTAAACCAAATTAAGATTATTGTTGTGAACACTGTAATAATGCAAAATTGTTAACGAGGAAAGTAATTTGCTCAATTTCAAAGATTTTCCCATCACTTGTGTAATGCCGAGTTTCTATAAAATACGTTCGGTCACGTATATCTCTGCCTAAATTCGACAACGACACAACTAAAAAAAACATTTTTCAGGAGAGCTGTTATGCGTTGGGCGATGGCGAGTAAATCCAACCAATCAGATAACGACATTTAGTGACGTCACTCGCTCAGTTGGGCGAATAGGAATATTAATTTTATTCACATTATAATACAGAAGATTTCGCGTCGAACTGCACTAATAACTCTATTTTGACCCATCTGGTTTTGTGCCACTATCGTCTATTCGTATTCGTCATAATATCCCAATTTTTTTATATGTTAACGAATATCGTTCACTCTAAACTTGTCGTGTTAACATTATTAGTAATGGATGGAAGCGTCCAAAGTGTGTTATTAGAATCCAGCTTAATTTTACTTGTGATGTGATAGTGAGTGTGGTGTTACTTTTATCACTCGATACTCGATTACTCGAGTTATGGGATTGATTAAGAGATTGAGCAATTCGAATTAAACGTTCAGGTTGATACATTTCAGAAGTAACTGTCTCGTTACGATTTAAATATTCAAAATATTATATTCACATAAAATCATCCTATTTTTGTAAATAATGTATTTATTTTCCATCTCAACCTATATTTATTTTTATTAAATAAATAAATATATTTTAATGTCAGTACTCTCGGACATGCTATGTTCCCATGTACACGGATGTATCCATAGTGTATAAGTATTGACGTGTATAACAGTGCCAAACATATTATTTTCAAAAATCACTTTGTCACCCGATGTTTGTTGTAGATCGGGCCAACACACCCCGGGGGAGGGGGGAGAGGGGGTGAAACCGACCAATAGCGTTGAAGCCGAGTCATTTTGCGGCATTCCCATTGGTTGATTTGACTACTTATCTTTGGTTACGGCTCCCTTGTTATTGTTTTAGGTAAACAAATGTATGAGCAATTATGTGTCCGTCCAGACGGTGACCGCGGAATGTACTTGCTTTTGTATACAAATTGTGCACGCGTACAGTACACGCCGCATGATAACGCACGTTTAACTTTTTTTTTATACGTAGTATACAATGTACCTAATATTTATGTTCTATTTTTTGGTTATTATCTAGCCATTACAGCTAGTGAGTAATTTTAGATTCAGTTTACTATATACAAAGCTAATAATCCTTATAACATACTGAATATGTCTAACTAATATTCAAATTAAAAAGAGTAGACATTTGAGATCAATTATTTGATACATTAAACACCCAATAGATAGATATCATTATATTTCTCATTCTCAGAATGTTTCGTGGCTTGTAGCAGATTGTAGTATCACATCAGGTCACAATTCACTTTTCGACCATTATGTTGGTGGAATATTGTGATTATGAATATTCAAGCATTTCTAATTTGTTTTAGTAAGTCAGTAGGTTTGAAAGTAATTTTGATTTTATTTTTTGATCTGACCAGACTTTTCTGTATGGGGATCGGCGCGTACGCATATTTGTTGTGACATCAACTTCCCCGCACGTGTCCATATTTGTAACGCGTGTCGTTATCATGTGGCGCGTACTGTACGCAAGCAGTTTTGTTAACTGGACACGAAGACTGATACGATAGAGCAGCTTTTGTGACTAAACGTTAAATAGTGTAGTTATTGTTTAGTTCCCGCTAACGTTATAATTATAGTTATATTTGAGGTAAACTAAGAACTATTTAGATGATAATGGTAGATGAAAATAAAGTTGTTATATTATACAAAGGTTATTTTTTTTATCTGCTTCCCGTTGTAGATAACTGTAAACTATAGGATGTGAATTTGTTTTTCATAACGGTTTCACTGTCATTATTACTACTACTCTTTAGCTCTCTCTTAAAAACAGTCTGGTTAAAGGACAAAAGTGCGCCTCGATGAGGCTCCTTTCATACACTTGACACGTGTCTTCAAGATTTTTGTTTTAGAACATGATGTTTTCCTTCGTTTTGAGTAGGTGGTACTGCGCACATAAATTTTTCAAGCGCAAACCTCATTGTTGCACCACGGTATTTGAACCAGCGACCTCCGGATTGGAACGCGGGGCCACTGGGCCACCACGCTACAATTATATATTGATTATGTATTTTTCATCTAATTATAAGGTTTAGGTAAGGGTAAATAAAATTACCCATAAATGGGTAGAGCCACAAGGACCACGGATAACTAAACGCTCACCATAAACTACAGATTGGTGGCAGTACTTCCCCGGACGAACTTGGCATAGTGTCTGCTGCTACTTAACGCGGTTAATAGCTTTGATATACATTTGACCATCCCGACTTCCTAGCAACTGGGTTACTGACCTAAATAATTTTTTTAATAATATGAGGACTTACAAACGGGCATACAAATTCACAATGGCACAGTTCATGATTTATCAATGTACCTACTTGATAAGCATTTGCAATAGTAGGTTCCTTATCGTATAGTTCTGAATTAATTTTTTTGTACCTTATCTAAATACATAAGCTTGATGTAAATAGGTACACAGGATTTTGGGGGTCCACGTTGCTCGCGTCCGTAGATGATAACCCTCTGAATCCCGACACGTGTCCCCCGGGTGGAGCGAAAGGAGCAACCCAAAGTAGCAGTTCTTCTCTTCTTCGAGTCACCGGTTCTGTCGAACCAGTGTGGTGAAAGGATTGTAAGTGCGCCTCAAAGAGGCTCCTTTCGTGCACTCGACACATGTCTTCGAATTTTCAGTTCTAGGACATGTCCGTAAGTAGCAGTAGAACTTGTGCTAAGTACGCCCGGAGAAGTACTGCCACCACACCTTGTAATCTGCCGCCAAGCAGTGATGCACTCGTGTTGCTGTGGTCCGGTGGAAGGGAGTGGGTGCCGATGAAGTTGCAGGCGCATGAGACGTAACGTCCCCGTATCGAGGTGATGGACGCAACTCACTGCGACTTGAGTCATCTCGTACTTTGGTGGAGAGGACTCGAGTCGTACTGCTGTTGTCCATGGGCGGCGTTTACAACTTAACATCAGGAGGGCCGTCAGCTCGTTCTACTACCTATTTTACATTAAAAAAAATGCGGGATTCCTCTGTAAAACGTTTGTTACGTTGAAAACTCGGAAAATAGCTGACAGTTTTAACTAATGGTAAACAATTGGCAGTAATTATAGAATACACAGTTTAACTGTCTTCACTAAGACAGTCTAATTATTATGCCACCCATTTTAGGCTTTGGTAAAATTCACGTTACCACATGCAGTGGGAAAGCTACATTTACAATTAAAAAAAAAACATCCAATTTAAAAAAGCTCCCCCTATTTCGTCTTACAAGCAAAACTCCAAAAATTGGCGTCAGTCAGTGTCTTATTGTGTATTTCCCACCTTTTTTCTTTTTTAAAATATCACTGCTTTATAAATTTACTTATGTTTACTCTTTTTAACTAAGTTTTTAATCTTAATTTTTTTATATATCTGACATTGTAGTAAGGTATAAGGTTCGTGACGTCATGCAGGCTTTGCCTGAAAACCAGCGCGGCTACCAGCATGATGGGTGATATCTATCATGTTTGGGAGTGGCATCTTGCTGAGACGGAGACCCATTTGACCACACCATGAATAAAAGTCAACTTATTTTAGTATTACTGTTTATATGCGTGTCAAAAAAAAACTATTCAAAACTGTTAAATAAAGAAAAAAACCCAAGTTCTGTGATGTTATTTATGCTTTCGTTTCTAAATTTGACTTTCACGTAGCGCTTTTTATCAGAGTTCCAAAAATCCTGGTAAGAATATTACTCCCCCGGCCATTTCTGTAAAAATGAAAATGTTACATTATATCTATTTTTTAATAGTTTGTATCATTCAAAACATAACCCTTGCATGTCGGTCGGTTTCCAACTCACATCACTTTTTGGGACAATGTTACGGAACGAGTAGATGGTCCACCTGGTGTTTTGTGAAAACCTCTGCCCGTAACAAGCAAACGACTTGGCTCCTCCCCTACCTAAGCAAGTACTACAAGAGTTTGCGCCCGTAACTCTGGTGTAATGGTGGAATATCCCATAACTTCCTAGGTCATCATAGTAAGTATTCACAACAAATATTTACCAATCTTTTTTCATTAATTTTGCACACGCAGTGTCCTTTGCCTCTACGAGAACCGCCTTTACTTTCCGGTTTCCGCTGTGAAGGCGACGTTTCAACCTGAGACCCCCATTCGAACATCCCGGACAGTCTGCCAACATTCCTAGATAGAACACCTATCAGCATGAGGAGTAGGGCCGAGCCTCCGATGTAAGGCACCCAGGGTCCGGCGCCGTCAAGCATGTCCTTAAATCCGGAGAATATACCGCCAGCAGGCGCGTCAGTTTGGGCGCCATGATTCGCTTTTTTTGCTTCTTTCTTGTTCCGCTTTTCTATTTCAGTTGCGCTAAAAAAAAGTTATATTTCAAAAATTAAGGAATTCTAGACCACACTGCCCGCTTTGTATACTGATCGAGGTTTTTTTATGTGGATCTATCCCCAAACCACGCATAGCTTTTTGTAAATACATTCATATAATACATATTAACATCCAGACACAGAAGAAACTCTATGTTCGTCACACAAATGTTTGTCCTGGGTGGGAATCGAACCAACGACCTATAGCGCAGAAGGCAGGGTTGCTACCAACTGAGCTGTGAGGCCAGTCAAACAATATCTCGGAGAGCATCGCACTTATGGATTGTTAACCGATTCCGTGCGGATGGCACCGCAGTGGCGCCATGGATATATTTTGTGTATGGCGGGTGGCACCCGAGAGGAGCCAAAATTTGAACCCATAAAATTGGTTAACCGTTACTAATGACTCACCAATCGCACATTATATTTTTGCGCCTTTGGTTGAATTAGCTATTGTTCTGTGAAATTCTGGAGAATCATTGCTTTAGTTATTTGTGATCATTGCTTGATTTTTCTTTTGCCGTTTGACATTTTGGCTACTGTCAATTTTGTCGGTTCATTCTACTCGTAGATATTGACGAAGAAGTTTCATTTTTTTGCTTTGTGGAGTTGACACTGGAAATATTGTTTATGAAATGTCAATGTTGAATGGGGTAATTGTAATAATAATAATAATAATAATAAACGTTTATTTCATCACAATACATAAATATTATTATTATATATTCTGTTTGTTTATAAATCGTTTATCGTTTATGTTTGAATTAATACAAAAAAGTTATTATATAATGTTAAATATATATTAAATAATGTTAAAATAAGAATTGTGTTGCTAAGAATACTGTTTTGTAGATTGAAGCAATGAGACCCAAACTAAGCTTGTGCCTACTTTAGGTAACAGTTCTCACCCATCGGACGTTACTATAATAAGTCGGCAGATACCTAATATATATATTAGAATTATAATAGATTGGATAATAATTAATTTATTAACAAATAACTTATTCAACTGAAACACTCATTCTGCCTTTTCTTGCCTATTTGAAACAGCGGAATACATAATATTATACTTTTCGAACCCACAACCTACACCGCAGAAGGCAGAGACTTGAGAGCTAACTCAAGTCCAGCTTTGAATGGTATGCTTTTCTGTGTCACTGACCACCCCTAGGGGACAATGGGGGAGACAAGTGGGTTCTAGAGAGCGGAAATAAACCATTTTAAAACACCACCTACTATTAACAGGGGGTAAACAAAATAAATGGCCAGGTACAAGATGTCTCACCGCGTCTTTCCCCCCGCTCTTACAAACGCACCGGTACACTGCGTTTATCTGCTGGTTGTAAGGTGTGTTCACATTGGTCCGGCAGCCGGCGAAGAACAGCTTGTAAACTAGCGCGAGAAGGCCCGCGCTCACTGCCACTCCGGCGGCCACCGGCACCCAATCGTTGTCGCCGCGGTTACTCATTCTAAGTACCTACTGTAAACTATATTTTAGGAATCCATTCGAAACTAAATACATGGGACATTGAGTCGGTACCTATGCGAATAGTATCTATGTACACAATTGTTCATTCGCTACATAAAAAGCAAATTAAATATTGGTGGATAATTCACACATCACCATCTCTCCCTAAACTAAGCATAGCTTTTACTATGGGAACTAGATATCTGATGTAATAGTTATTACTTTTGTAAATACATAAATATTAAAACCCAGACCTAGAACTAACATCGAACTAAACAAATGTTTGTCCAGGGTAGGAATTGAACCCACGGCCTTCACTGCCACGTTACTACCACTGTGAGGCCAGTCAAATTGATCGTCTGAGCATTATATAATAAACGGTTATCACCTTAAATAAAGCACATTACTCATTTTATTCCACACCCCTAGATAAAGTACTATTTTCTCATACTTTCAAACTCCCTGTACCAGTGACTGTGAACAACAAATTTACGTGGATTTCTGTAATTTATTATTTTGTTGGGGTTGTAAGTTTGTAGGAAACTGTGTGGGATCCAGTTTGGCATTTCTGATTTTTGACACAGATGATTTCGACTTTTCCAAGGGGAGGGCCATTCTTAAAGAAAAAAGGTTTCGATTTAGCATCGTACATAACGTGTTATCGTTCAACCAGATAATATACTACTTAAAAATTTGTAGGCCGTTAAGTGACGGACTTAAAAGGAATTAAAAAGAGTTCTCTGAACATATCTCAAAAACAACTATGTGGGCTTAGAGGACGGCATCATTATGCATTGCACAGGCAAGGCAATAATGTATAATATATATAATGCGACCTCATTAAATTCGTGTACATGGCTTCAGTAATCAGGCAGTACAAATCAATAATTATCAGGTGCATTCATGTCCCAATATTTTTTACAGGTGTAGCAATTCAAAGGGTAATCAGTTGATTACCCTTTGAACGGACGCGAGCAAATGGGCCCACGAAAGGTTACTTCAATAAAAAATTGTATATGAATATGTATCATTTATTGTGTAATCTTAGGTATGTCCGTATAAAATAAAATACACTTAAGTACTCTCGCCTCTTAATTATTCTATGAATACAGTAAATTTTTTATAAATCAATCATTCTCTAACTTAAGTAACACTTATTATACAGTCTTAAACATTCATTGTATTTCTTTTTATAAAATGTATTCTTAAACTATCTGTAGTCTAGCTAGATTGTATATTTTATATACCTAATGATTAGTCTAGATTCTAGATTAATAAGTAGGTATATTTTATATACTCCACTTGTACATACAATAATCTATATCAACTGAAACAGCACCAAGTTTGAGGAGCAACACAGTACCTAATGCTAAATATGCAGGAACTTTACTTTGTAATCCTTGAACTGTTGAGGCGACAGGAGATATTTAGCAATCATTTTATAGTTGTTTCCGTGAGGGTTTTCCAATATTTGCATAACTGGGACCAGTTTGGCCGCATAACTTGAGAGTGTTTTGGGATCTACACTACCTATAAGATTGTTCCTCGCATTCCAGAAATAGGGTATGTTCCCTTTGACCAGAGCCGCGTGTAGTCTCTGCAGCATGTGCTTCAAGAGGAACGCCGGGTTCCGTCTCCAGAAGGACTTATCGCTTTGTGCTACTATTTCCCAGAAGAACAGTGTCTTTATATAGTAGCTGGCGATTTTCTTCATTCCCTGCTCGTCTCTAAGCTTCTTTATCTGCAAGTTAATGTGAATTACGTCTTTATTACATACAAGCTGACCTGACAGACAAAACTCCTACAGACAGATTTTCTAATTTCCCAGGAAACTTTTAACAGTTTTCCTTGTTCAATAATATCTTGTTTAATATTATTTTATATATTATTATACAATTAGACCACAGCGGATAAGTACATACACGAATCGGGTCGATTCTGGTTGAATGTGGTCATTTCTTATGTTGTACGTATGATTCTGATGCCCACAATCTCATTTACAATTACATAGCATATTTGAAAACAAGTTTTTTTGGTTAAATGGTAGTTTTAAACTTTGTTCTAGCACCACCTAGAGTAACTCACCTGGGCTAACCTCAGCAACTAGGGTCCTCCTTTACCAAAGTACGGAAAGAGCTAAGTCGCACTGTAAGCGCCCGTAACTCTCGAGACGTGAAGGTAGAATGTCTCATGTGCCTGTCATTTCACCGGCAAGCACAGAACACAGTAATACGAATACATTACTCCTTGGTGGCAGAAATGTGTACGGTAGTCCAAATAACTAAAGATCAGTTACCAATCGGACGGCTGTCCGTAAGTTGTAAGTGTTGTGCATCAGTTCCCTCTCCTGGTTGTGTAGAGCGACCCTCCAGGTTTCCTGTTCATGCGGAGGTGCCTCCTTGTTGGGCTTCGCGACCACCATCCATGTGCCCTTGCAGCATTCGAGCGGTATCTGCCTGTAGTTCTCATTGATCGGCCAACGGCTCTCCGGAAACTTCAAGGCCGGAACCAAATCAATGTCCAGTTTAAACCCTCGAGGTTCATTCTTGATGAACAGGGTGAAAGCCGGGCCCGATTCAGATGTTTTTATCTTATATTCAATCCCGTCTATGAATAATACAGGAGTGTTGTCTTTGTGTTGAAACATGTTCAACGCTCTATTACAAACTTTCTTAAACCAGTCGAGGAACTTTGAACGACAGAGATATTTGTCGCTGTGCATCCAGCGGTACGCTGCTTTATTGTTGAGCCACTCCACTCCATCCCTCATGTGCAGCATTTGGAACTGTACTCCCATGTTGAGCTTTACGAAGCCAGCCGTATGATTCTCTATTATGATGTCACTTTCTTTAGGATTTGGTGATTCCCTCAGGTTCAGGGGAAGTCTGATAACAATATCCATGTCAAACTCATCCATTTTTTTGATACGTAAATTGTCATAATGGCTGCCTGCAAACTGAACCTACAAAACAACAATATTCTTTAGGTTGGAGCCGATGAAATACAGGTTGCCGATGAAATTACAGGCACATGAGACATTCCACCTTCACGTCTCAAGTGTTACGGGCGCGTGCATTGCGATTTGGGTCTTCTTCTACCTGAGAAACGGAGCACCTAATTCATATTGCTTTGTTATGGGCAAAGGTTACCGGGTGGGCTATCACACCAAGTCGCCAGCTAGTTAGTATAAATACTACATTATAAACTAATTACCGTGCTTGAGTATTTCCCATAATATTCATCAACTTCTTTCATCTTTTTATGTAAATGCTGGAACACCCGATCAAAAACCTTGTAGTGCAGTTGGAAGTCATCATCCTTGAGCTGAATGAAGCGGACGTGAATGTCCTCAAGCAAGGAGTTGAGGTTAGTTATGCACTGGGTTTCTGGTGGAGCCCTCTTAGCTACTTTCCCTGTCATATAGAATTTATCACTGAAAATGTATAAGGGAATGCTGAAATAGTTATCATTATAATAGCAATAATATATATGCATAATATACCTTCACAGAAGAGGATTGGTAAGACATGGTTTAAATTACTGATCTACCATATAAACAATAGAGTTTATAACTTTATTAAAAATGCCTGAGGGTACTCCCTCAGGCAATAAAATTGATAAACTTCCTGAACAATACTTTGTTCAGGAAGTTTATCAATTTTAAACAGAGAAACGAAATAGACACTTGAATTGATCTCAATATGGATGTGTACAAACAAAGTGTAAATGTATCAGTTTCAACTGTAAGTTGCGAATGTCATAGCAGGCAAATTATTTTGCCCTATTTTGCACCGCTGGGATCAAGACTGTTATTATTTAGATATGGACAATTTAAAACTGTAAGTTGTTTGCAATAACATTTATTATCATTATTATTAATTAAATGGAAGTATGATAAATAAATAAATGAAAACATGAATACACTACATTTACAAAAGTTTTTCCTAATATTTTATTACAGGGCAGGTAAGCTACACAGTGTTTCAGTTATATATAATTTGTTATACAGAAATATAGAACTCTAAAAGTACTGCAATAGTTTATTTATTTAACTCATTAATAATATTAGATAATTTGCTGTTTTTTTTTTTAAGTGACTCTGATAAAATAAAGGTAAAAAAATGGCTATAAATATTAGATAATTTGTTCAGTATACTATAAAGAAAATTACAGAGATTCTGATTACAAAAGGAAGAAATAAGGAGGGCTAATTGGTGGCTGATAGTATGATAATGGTGCTCCATCATAATTACAGAACGCAAACTGATCAACAGTTTATCCACATAAGCGAGGTTACAAATACCATAAAAAAATTATATTCATAAGAGTCTTAAATACCTTGGTGGAGAGGATACAATAGCACTCAACGAACTGATAACACCCCAAACGCCACCGTTGCCTGCTTTTGTTTGTTCTCTCGGTGGCTCCTGTGTGGAACGGAATTTGCTGTTCCTGTCCCTGGAAGTTTGTGGTGACCTTTTCTGTTCGTTTGCCATTTCATCAGTTTTCCCTGTGGAGCTGGCGCGCCACACGAAGCCGCCTACCACAGCAGCTATCCCGCCTGCCACCGCAGCGGCGGTGCCCCAATTCCAATAGCCCGAGCTCCTCTCGGCTCCCTCGCCAGTGACATTTGTGTCACGATTCATTTTTCAAATTTACTTGTTCTTTTGCAGTAAAAAGTTTAAGGTTTATTTCAATTACTGCCACTCACATTACAGGATTTGTTATTTCTTGGGAGTCCAATACACGTGCGCTGTATCCACTAAGTTATTTACGAAGTATAATGTAGTACTAATATTAAGAATCTGGCTTTTTGTAAGAACTTTATTGCCGTATCTACACATCCGCAGACAAAATTACGGTAGTACTCTGCGCTGATACTTCTATAGGACGACACTTTATAAATGACCAATCCAATCTTAGTTTACTAATACACACTTTCACACTTTCATTATATTTATATCTTTCGATCCAGTGGGAAGGTAATTCCGTTTTCAAGAAATCCCCCATTTAACCTAACACAGAACACTTGAAGTTCAAGTTCAGTCATATACCTAGTTGCCAGATCTAATTTATTAAATCCGGGAGGTGTAAAGAAAAAAAGCATGAGTTTAAAAAAACATCACAGAATTTTGAGTTTTATTTCAATATGTACGTAATAAAGAATCTAGGGAAAATATCTGAAATCCATGAATCCTGAACCCCTGTTTAATACCTACTTATTTTTTTGTTGCTTTACATTTGTACATACATTTTTCTTTTTTTATGTGATAACGGTGGTGGAACGAGCTGACGGCCCACCTGATGTTAAGTGGTAACAACATTTTGTTTTGTTCTATAATTAATTTTCATTGTAAGTACTAAAAATTATATTGAAATGAAATGGAGGCAAATTGCTTACATTGTAAATTCCCTATTTTTACAGCTCTAAAACGGAATAGCAAAACATGGGGATATCCGTAGACTTCTAATAAAATTGGATGGAGAACTGCCGTAAAACCGAGACATATGGCAACATTGCATGTTTCCACCGTTGTGCTAGAACAATGTTGCCCACCTATATTTAAAAATCTACTTTAAAACTTATTCCATTATTCAGTATTCAGCACAAGTAGTCTGCCAGTGCCACAGATTCAGTATAGTGTGTTTGACACTAAATTTTTCAACTTTCAATCACAACATTTTCAGTACCTCAGGATGCTGAATATTGAAGAGTGTGTGTGTGTAATTCGGAATGCGGACCTAGCATTAAATAAGCTGCGTTCAGAAACATCAGCATGTCGGTTAATCACAAAGTCTAAATAACTCCCAACGAGCGACGCGACGTATCTAAGTCCACCTTAGAATTGTAATTATTTATATTATAGTTACAGTAGTTTGCACCTGCCAGACGTTGTTCTGCCATAGGTAAGATTCGTTCTCCATGAAAAAACTTAGCTGTGCCAATTTCGATGGTGACCGGCCAACCAGTGTTGCGAGTTTATCAACTTCATACATATTTTAACATAATAATAAGTAATAGTAGAAAATATTCAACAATGGCAACTTTTAGGTTAGTTCAGTGTGGGAGATCCCAAATGCAGTCTAACTACAGTCAGTCCCCGAGACGCCGAGAATAGAATATTTTTTATTATTTCGTAATGAAAGTGTAACGCTGCGATGCCCGCCCCCCAATCGCACCAACTCAGTTCACTGTGCCGGATGTGATGACTCACCTTCTTCCAACTTTATTGGTGCGCAGCGCAGCCTAACTGAAAATCGTTATTAGGGCTTCACTTTATTCTTAAAACATCATTGAAAATGCGAAATCAGCGTATCAATGTTTATTAAATAACATGTTTCTTCAAATACAATGCACTGAACCAAAACTGCTTATTTACATAATCATACATATACATTCTATTAAACAATAAACGCATAAGTTGGGGTTTTTGTGAATAGGTTATCGATCAGCGAAAGATAATTTTTAAAATTATATCACACTCATCTTTATCAGAAACAATATATTCTAAAATAAATATAACATGTATGCATAGGCTCCATATTTATGTGTTATTTTTGGAGCCTTACAGATAAGAGGAGTTATCGTCAAGTATCGCGAATCACAACGCGATTCCGCCTTGAGGGCCCAGTACCTGTTTCCATTTGCGTACGATTTCGTTTGAAGCGCTCGTTCGAACGTCAACGAATGGATTTATTTATGCTGCATTTAAATGTGTGGCTCGTGCATACTGAGCTGTTGGCCTTGACACACGCTGTCAAGCCCACCTGCGGCCAAAAGCTACGATGTCAACTCAATAAAAAACGAACCATACGTGGTACTCTATGGATGGTACGCGAAAGTTGGTCCGAGTGGACGATAGTCCATCTGCAGCAATATGGATTTTGTTTTTTTACTTTTTCGTGAGCGCTACATGCGATTTGGTATATCCTAATAAATGTACCTTTTCCGCAAGAGACGTTGAATCGAAGACTGAGCCCTCTCTGTGTCCATATAATATGCATGCTAAAATGCAATACTTGGACTTATGTTGCGTTGCATTCGCGTAGCTTCACAAGAGCAACGTTCTAACTGCTTTAATTGACTGATAAGTCTATATAAATTTTATCATACATCAATTATAACCATACATGAAAAAAAAAACAAAATTAGGTTTTCACTTAGAAATATGTATATATTTTGAGAATTTAGTACAAATAAAAACTTATATATATGTTATCCTTTAATTTCTTTTCTCTCTCTCTAAAGGCGTTACATAAAAAAAAACAAAAATAACAGCCATTATATATTTCGCAAATTATTACCAACATTATGATGTAACACGCGGTCCTTTCAGTACATATTAAAGGAATGCTAAATCTAGGGATGCAACACCTAATCTAAATCCGAACAATTCAGAGTAACATAATTTGAGATGTCTTTATTAGAAAGCCTAAATTACAAATAAATTCAATTTACCAGAGCATTATATACAGCTTGCTGCAATTTGGTTACTTTTATAATACACAATAATACATGGTAATTTAATATATCCCAAGGATATGCACTGACGAAGCTTGAAGTCAAAATAAGCCTGAAATTGCGCAAACATCGGTATTAGCATGTTATTAGTCCTAGTTCACTTTGCATCCGCACAGCTAATTTTGGGAAGCTAACATATTATCAAATATAGTTCTATAACTTTATAGTGTAAATTTTACACTATGAATAAATAAAAAAGCCTTTAATAACACACAGTTGTATTGAAATGGAACAGTAGAGACACTTATATTTACATAGGTATTAAAAAAAACATCGAAGTCCCTAAAACTACACGCCAAATAAGTAACGGGAAATTTACGCTTATCGAATTCTTTTTCGATTATCGAAACAAAAGTTATTTTCGTTTTAGTATCAACAATTTTAAGTTGTTTTATATGGTAGGCTAGCAATTATTTTAAAGTAAGCTTTGTATTTCTCATGTTAGTGAATTATTGTATTCTATAAACAAATTTTATCAAGTAATTTCGGCCATATATTTTAAAATTGATTTAAACAATCCAGTTTTAGATTGCACCCTAAGCTGGGCAGCACCGGTAGAATATAGAAACGGAATGTGATAATATATCGCAGCTTTTTACATGAATAGTGTCGTTCTAGCTATCCGTCATGATGGAAATCGATCCGACAAAATATCGGACTGCATGTGATGCAGTCCGATATTTTAAATTAAAAAAAAAACAGACGTGATAATGTCTGTTTTTTTTTTCTAAAATGTTGGCTTCTCTCCTCTTTATATGATCGGACCTCGGGTTATTTTTGGGGCATAGTTGAAAGGGATTATTATTTGGTGATCAATGCGACTACCCGCGTTCGTTCCCAACATCAATAACAGATTTTACCTTAAAATAAATCGAAGTATCGTCACAAAAACCAACGAAGTGCAAGAAGTGTCCTTTTTCCCTTTTTTTTGAGAATTCTTCGGTTTTTTTTATATTGTCTTTATAGACAGTGTATTGCGCCATTTCAGCTATTTGAATGTATTCTAAGAGCCCGGGGATTTATTCGGATCATAATCGAGATATCTAAATAACACAGCACACTTGAATTACAAATCTAGTGACTTTACTCGATGTTGTGCCAACTGTGAGTCTAATTATGAAACGACCGACGACGACGATACAAACAAAAAGTAGACGTATTTCTTCATGTTTACATATAACTTCAAGAGATGAAGTATTTAATCTATCCAGGAAGTCTGAAATAGTGGCTAATGCTGTCTGCCGCGGATGTTTATGAAATATGATTCCGTGAGAACATAAATATTTGAGGAAACATTTTTCAAAACAGCATTTTTTTTTTTATATAGAGCATATCAAAAAAAATGTTTTAAATCAAATAATATTAAGCATGGTTATATATATTGTTTATAGTTGCACCCAATTTCATATACATATTGAGCAAAATTAGTCCCACACTAGGCGTTTTATAAAATAACTTATAATGTTACCTAATAATATGACAATATAAGTATATTAATATAATTACTTTTTAACGTTATATAATAATATAATGTTATATGGAATTAACGTAATTCTAAGTTTCTTACATCCACAATATAGTAAAGAGTTGATAAAAACCACATTCTTCATTAAAAGAGGAAAAAACGATTGTACAAATGTTGATATGTCCTATTGCACATTATCTGACAGATTAGTATATTTTGGATGTAAAAATTCATTTGTATGTGGCAGCCGCCTCAAATAATGACTAATACAGCGTGTTCAAAAATATCTAAACTGTTGACACCAATAATAAGGCCAATATTTTTTCTCAGGGAACTTCAACTGACTGACGAGCAGAGCCAACCTTAACGTTAAGCGATTCCACCGCCCATTACATCGGTAATACAACTCGGAAAAGATACCTTTGCTAGTTTTATAACCGACTAGCATTTGGATCTTGATCCTTTTACACAAAAAATGTTTAAGATCATCGAAAGCGACAGTCAGCGATGCCATTTGGAGAAACGTACGCTGACTGTTAAAAAACTATGAGTCCTATGTGTCATATTAGTAATATATATGGTATAAAATATTGAGTAAGATCAATCCTAGCGATTTTATTTATTTTATAAAATCAAGCGATCTCAGTTTTTATGTGCTTATTTGCTAAATATGCGAAGATACTTGTCTTAGAATAATTGCGACGATACGAAAGATACAATTTCATAGGACTCCATTCTGAGTTGCAGGATGAAAGTTTACAACTATATATATGATTCTATTGAGAAAATTGTATGTAAACATGGTTTTACCTTTACTTCAATAATCTAATTTCACATTATCAAAAATGAGATACACAACTTTTCTATAATTTGTCTTACTCTCAACTGCTCAATGGCCTACTGAACAGTCATCGATGTTGAGAAAAAAGGCGTACATTATGGCCTTCAGTCAGATTAGAGCATTATTCTAAACATTAGTCATATTTGAGACAAGTCACCACAATTAGAGAGTGCAAAATGTTTTAATTATATATATTTTTTTATGACGAAATAAAAATAATACATTATTATAGTTTTCAATAATTGGTCTGTGCTATAGCGTCCACAAATGCACTAGACGACCACACTCTTCAGTCATCAGAATGTGACAAAGATTGATCAAACTGAAACAGTTCTGACATTGTATAACATGCCTAAGATAAGAGTAGCATTTGTGTAACTAATAACCTAAAACTTTGATTCTAACTATTTTCACTTTGTTATCAACAGTTTTTATAGCGATATAGTACAGCTGATCAATTGATTAATTACTTTGTATTAACTAATTGTGAAATCTCATTACAGTCCTGCGTTGAATACATAACCCCATTTGGAACGATACACTTATTATATTTAAGCCATTCAGTACAAAACAAGCCTATATTTTGTTGGAATGAATTTATCTGATTGTTCCTTTGATAAATGGAACAATGGTTTTACGCGATCTACTCGGCTGTGTTTTGTCTAAAACTCTGCCAAAACACGGCGGACCAGCACAGCCACAAGTCCACTCTGGCCGAAGTTATTTTTGTGAATACATTTCTGCTCACACGTATCGCGTAATGACAATCAATTCGTACAAAGCCGCAATGGTTTATTATCCAGGGTCGGTTTTATGACGAATTATGCCACTTTTTCCATTGCACAGTACGGCTAGCAAAATAATTTCGTTATATTTATCAAAGTGTTGATCAGATCAAAATTCACGTGAAAACACGAATAAGAAATGCTTCTCAGCATAATTTATTTAAACTGGATATATTACAAACTGGTATCAATGTAGAAATAAAATATTTGATCTGATTTGACGCACCAACAGGACGCACCATATACTGAATCAGACAATTGATCTGACTTTATTATTTCAAAACACTGAGACGCTGTCGACTGTCTTACCTGATACTGAACTAAAATATATTCTAACAATACTAAAACTTCCACTATCTCTTTTAAACAATATTAAACAGAATGAGACGGACAGTTTATTATAGTTTCTAGCTTCAGCATCAATAGTAGGTACTACTTTACTCGGTGGAAAGGGCTAGGCCAGTCTCGTAGGAGATTAGAATTGTAACTGTAATCGGATAGACTACATATAGATTCGACTTCAATTCTACTATCCCATCAAGAGTAGTCCAGTAAATGTACCTTTCCTAGGGTTATGTAATTAACGAAATCGCATCAGGATATAACTGTATACCTCATCCATACTCCAAAGGCGTAGTGTTTATCGAACTATACAACAAAGCTAGATTTTGTTAGTAAAAAAAGGCCAATTGATATACGGAAAACGTGCAGTCAACGTTTACAAAATCGAATCAGTTTTTAATGTATACGAATCGGACTGTACATAGTCCGCGGCTTTGAACACGGCGTTAAAGAATCGCGGGTCAGAGTAAAATCCAACTTGAGTATTAATATTAATCTGGCAGCTACGTAGTTCAATTGTTATCCTGCTATAGAGCGAGGTATGGTGCACTTTCACTAATCATCCCGTATCTAACTAAGCATTTAAAGGGGTTATAACCAAGGGATGCGTCGAGTGAGTTTAAGACGTATAAATCAAATTACTGTCTTGCTGTATACCTACCACTTCTGCTATATTTCCTCATCTTAGGTGATATTTTATGTTACGGGAAGGTTGGTAAAAGTGTGTTTTAACTATTTAAAAAAGCAATTGTCCCATGCGGTTCTTTGGCAAAATCAACAAAATTATTATCATTTTTCAATGAGAGAAAATTATAAGTATTTGTCATTTATTTATTTAAAAAGCAATCTTGTTTATTTTACTAGTAATTCTCTCAAGTGGAACAAAGTGTGGTAACAAATTGGGTACCGCGCGATTTCTTCCCACCGTGTGTTCTTACCCTTATAGAATAATAATATTTCGTAACTAACTCGTTTTGCAACAGTCTACTTTATTCTAGACGCTAGAACTTAGTATTAAAACAGAGCACACGACAGTACACGTGATTTCAATCCGGCCTAGGGGAAGCAACTTTGAAATCAACCTTATTTGTGCATTCAAAAAGTTCATAGTCGCACTAAACATTAGTAGATAGATAAGTTGACACGAACTGATACATTTGCATAGCAATTTTATATTCTTGTCCTGTCCTACATACATAGTGTAATCTTTGAAGGTTATGTTTGTATTGATTATAAAAAAAGCAACATTGGAAGTCTGGTTTTACGTTCAAACGACTAGTCAATTCAGATCAATATAAGTTCCATCTTATTGTGTAACTCATTACTCACGTCTGTAGCTGGTTATATGATCAGTTTCCATTCCTATTTTTGAAGGATATTACGACTGCACACTAATTATAATTCAGTTACCATGTTTACAGCCCAAATTAACTAAATGAGAAATTAATATTTTGTACAGCATTGGTGTTCGTATCAAACTAAACTCGAAATGATTTTTGGTTCAGATAGACACCAATAGAACTATTGCCAGTCGAATAGTTCTACAGTATATGTGATATTATCTTGTGGAAACTTTGCTAGGTTTAGCATACATGGTTGGAGCCAAAACCTGTTGCAGCCAACAGAAAGCTGCCCATTTGTTCTACCAGAACCATAACGAGCCAATCAATGAGCTTAATAATACTGAAAGCACACCACACTTAAGTTCCCCAAAGCTGTTACCGAATCAGGGCAACTGAAGGTAACAAGAATCGTTTGCACGGTTGATAAACCTAACTTCAGGTTATAAGCATGTTAAGCATATAAGCGATGGGTCGAACGTCAAGTGTGCGGGCCTCATATTATAGCCGGGGAATCGAATCAGGTATCAGACATTTGCAGGGACGCTAAGAACATAAAATTGGCAGTGTGAAGTGATGTGTAGTGTAACATAGAGTTGAGTGGCACTACGCCAATGCACAGGGGAGCTTACGTCGCGGGCACGGGGTCTATCTTCGCAATTAGCGCGCGCTGCCCGACTTACTGTGCGAGATGAGCCACTGGAGAGTGATATCGATGTTGTCTTTCTCCTTACACGAGATGGAATAGCAGCATATCTCGCGGTCCTGGATCGCGGATAGGTTCCTGGAAATCGACGCCAGTATGTCAAGCCTTTGTTTAAATTCCCCTGCTTATAATGGCAGATTCACAATAAATGTTCGTGATACCTCGGTATGACCAAAGCCATTCTAAATAACATGTTTTGTGTAAAAGCGTTCATTATATTCTGAGATAGGTTCTTATGCCTATCCTCGTCACAGTATCGATGTATATTATCGACCGATGAATCACGACACATAAGTCTATTTTGAATCTGCCATTAGCTTGTAATCCTGAATTTGAAACCAGTTTTCTCCGAACAAGTCGAATGATATAGCAAAAAGATTTGGTTTTAGCACCAAAACAAATATTTTTTGTATGTCTACTGCTACTGCTCTGCTGGAGTCTCGATTTCGGCTCTTCGCATCTATTTTACGTTAATAAGTATAACTAGATAGACGGTATAAGCAGATGGCCTGTCACTTCGGCAGCAATAATGCGGGTATACTCACATTCTCTCGATGAGGCCGTGCTCGTCGAGCGCGTGCGGCAAGTCCCGCTTGTTGCCCAGTACCAGCACGGGTATGCCAGTAAGCTGCTGCTTCTCGAGTAGACTGTGCAACTCGTTCCGGGACGCCTCGATCTTGTCCGGGTCCGCTGCGTCTACCATGTATCTACACAAGATAATATATAGCTGAGCAACACGATATGATTAATAACGAAGCACTTGATTAATAGAAGCTTTATTCTGGTTACGGCCCGCCTGATGTTAAGCGGTCACCGCAGCCTATAGACGTCACCATAAAAAAAACATGTGATAAACAAATCCAGTTTTGATGGCAGTACTCACACGATGGCGTTGACGCCGCGACAATACCTCTCCCACATGGAACGGAACCGCGGCTGGCCGCCGATATCCCAAACCTAGAGCACAACCAAATGGGAATTATGAAACAATCAATTCAGCAACATTGTTGTTGCATCTGTTGTGAAATATCATTCAGCATTTTTTTTTATGAATGGACTATATTGCTGTTGGCCGCAGATGGCCTTGACAGCGTTTACACGGGCTTTTGTTGAGAGCAGGCTCTCAATCGGTAAAACTTAAAATACACAACGTCACCAAGGGCAACATTTAGGTACGGAACTCGGCTTGGGGCGTTGCGAGTCGGGAGGAAAAAGGTTTGAAATGGTTTGATATGAATGAGGAGACGCTGGGATTTCATTTAGCATCTTTCATCATTTCAGCTATTTAATGAAGTAGCTGAAATATTTATTTATAAATGTTCCGCTAACCTAGTAATTTCGTCGACAACTCAGTTTTTTATGTAGATATATAATAGTATAACAGTAATGTTATTTTATAGGAAGGCGGTTCATCAGCACTCAAATTAAACAGGCAATTATAAAACTGATTCCTTTGCGCCTAACTGAGGTTTAAAACATTTACAACTATACCGACATAAAATCTTTATACGTAAATTATCGTGTACTTTAGTGACGGTTTATCACACCGATAATTGTCTCAATCTTGTTAACATCAAGAAGCAAATTACTTATTTTAGGAAACAAACCATTCCCGATGACGAACGCTCAACTTAAGATATTAAATATTCATATGACCCTTTGCGTTGTTCTATGACATTACTTCCCAAAGTCGTTTTGACTGGCCTCACAGAGCAGTTAACTTTGCTTTCAACGCTGCAGGTCGTGGATTCGATTCCCAAACATTTGTGTGACGAAATTAAATGTTTTTTCTGGGTCTACAAGCTATACTTAGTTTGGCTAGATGGCACTGTGTGGAATGTCCACCAATATTTTGATATTATTTATTACAGTGCATACGAATCTTTATTACCAATTTATAGCGAAAAAGAAAAATAACCCACATTCAATTAGCTAGGCCAGTAACACTTGAGTCATTTGGATATTTTGAATCACCGCGGTCGCGTGCGTGGCTAGGTATATCATAATTAGTTTTGAAAAACTGACTGAACAGCTTTAAAACAGTACCTACTGAACTAATAAGACTGGAAAGTGATTAATTATGCATGTACAATCGATATATAAAATCGTTTGAAACGAAAAAAGACGTTACATAATGATGTCTCACGGTGACGGACGCCATGCGATGAAACTTATAGTAAATCCAAGATAGTATTGCTGTTCACAAAGGAATTGTTCAACTTTTGTTCTTTGCTTTTGTTTTTGCTCCTTTACGACCACGAAAATATTTTATCGTAAATACACGAAAATGATCTGGTTTTTCAATAAAAAGTATCCAGCTAATAACCTACACGACCCAAATTAAAAAGAATTAAAATTGCTTATTCTATGTTGTAAAATCATCATTTAATATAGCACTACGAATAAATGTAATCGGACTATTAAAAATCTGGAGAAATCTCATTAAAATTACCTTAATAGTGACGTTTCCTTTGGTGATTTTGCGCATGTTGAAGCCGACTGTCGGGATCATGTCTTCGCTGAACTGGCCAGACTAAAAACGATAAAAACAAATAGTTACAATAATTTTCTGCTTCTTAAGGTCCTTAATCATGTATGTCAACAAAGTATATTTTTTTCTAGTAGAAGTAAGTTAAGTCTAGAAGAAGTAAGAAGCCAAGTTTACTCTTGTCTTGGATATTTGTGCTGTGTATCTAAGCATTGCCACCTGCGACACAGGGAAAACTAGAGCATGGGTATGAGAAAAAAAAACAAATAATTCTTCTCATCTATATCCCCCCCCCCCCCGGCGGTGTAACTCAAAAGTGAAAGATACCCATTGATTACAGCACCCACATAATATGAAATTTTACATAAACTTCTACACTTCATTTGTACCTAAGATTTGTTTGTATATATACGGCAAAGTTTCATTTATACTGTTCAGAACAGATGTTCTTTATTTAGTACACTACCTACCTACAAAACAGTTGTACACAAATTAATTAGTATTACACAAAAATGCCACCATATTCCCAAACATGTGACCGAGAAACCAAATAAATTCTGGGCTGTATGAAGAATTTATAAATGGCAATTTCACAATTACTTTTAAAGTTTTGTGGTTTCATCCAATTCCCATTACTCCTCATAATTTAGTGTGAAGTTCCACAAAATGCTTATAATATAACTTCTTCTTTTATGCTTATTTTAGTGAGCCGGGATAATGTTAGATATATTAATGATGAGTTTCACAATATTTTTTGCATTACAGCTTCACTCGAGTCATTTTTGACTGTTTTTTTTCTGTGAATAGCTGTGGAACTTGCAGATGGCTCAATTGATGTAAAGCGGTAACCTCTGCTCATAATAATTGTGACTGCATCAGTTGCATGCAGCGATTATTTTTTGTGACTAATTTGCGAAATAGCAACATGGCATGGTATTGTGCACATACATTTTAGATAGTATACATTTTAGGTGGATTATCTCAAGTGCCAGTAATTACACCGGCAACAAACATTTCAAAACTTCAAACACTCAATGCTGTTTTTAAGCCTAATCATGTCACTAGGTCTACTGGACCATTGTGGTGAAAAGATTAGAGTGCACTTCATACAGGATCCAACAGTATATCTGCAATATATTGCAGACTATTCGCTGGAACCTGGCATGTTGCTAATGCAATTTGCCAACACGCAGGCCACCTTCTGTCAATAAATTGTATTTGTCTATTTAAGTGCTATGATGTAATGTTTTTTGAAAAACAAATTTATTATTATTATTATTGTTCTAAGCCTGAACCTTAGCACAAGTTCAAGCAATAAGTTGACAGTAGTAAATACAATACAAACAAACAAACCTTGATTCTTATATATTATAATATGGATAGTCACATACATACTGCTATAAGTGATCAAAGAATGTTGAAGACATTCAGTTTGGAGAAGCAGATCACATCACCTGGAGTCAGAGACACACCTATTCAAGAAAGTGATGTGGAAAGTATTGCACTGTGTGCAACACAACTAAACAAAAGTTTTTATCACTTTCAGAGCACAAAAGGAGTCATAAAGGTTTATTCAATGTTATTCATTTTATAAAGAGACAGTGACTCAACTGGGTGCATAACCACGACAGCCAAAGTGGCATCGGAATGTGATATGGGGACGGATAGGGTGGAGACCCTCGCTCATCAGTAGGACAACATGGGTGTGTTAACTGGTTTTTTATGTGAATAAGTTACGGAACGAGCAGATAGCCAACCTGATGTTAAGAGTAACCTCTTCCCATACCATAAGCAATATAACTTGGGTACCACCCCACTTAGGAATGGGATATGTACTATGTTTAAAATAAAAAATATATAAATAGAAATAGAAAAAAAGGAACTGACTGATAAATTAGGCATAAGTAGCCATCAAATTGTTACTTTTGATTATATGACTATCATGGCAACAAACAGCAACTTACACTTAATATTTTGAAACCATTGTATAGGAGAGGTACCTCCATTTATAAGTAAACTACATTAATCATTTTCTGAATAAATATTCACTACATATTGATATGTAATCTTCCATACGTAGCATTATGTTCCACACCGCTGATCAATAACATTGTATCTAATAGAACATAGAACAATGAGATCGCATAATCCATAATCACAAAGTGCCGACGTTTCAACTAATGTAAAATATGTGATCTTATCACCGCCCTTCACGAATGAATTTCAACGAAAGGAATCACACCTCTACATGCATACAAACACATATATAAACAGAGGAAAATCTGGTAAGCGACCTCAAACAACACACAATTTATATTTTCAGATAATACTAACGGCAATGACGTTAACAAAAGTTGTTTTTCCAGAGTATTGCAGTCCGACCAGTGTGAGCTCCATTTCCTCCTTCCAGAACAAGCTTTTGATCCAATCAAGGATTCGGTTAATTAAAGCGATCATTTTCAAGGATTTATCACAGTAATATTTGGAAAATCGAAAATAATTTAACGCCTCCCCGGAAAATCTCTTGACCGATTTGGTTGACGTTGACTTGACCGTGCATGAATGACGAGCATGACAGCTACACCAAGTGACATTTGATAGCGATTTCCTAAACAGGCCGGCGATTACATATTTAGCTTTAGGATAAAGTACTGTGGTAGGACCACAGCTTTTAAAGATTATTGTCCAACTCTGTGCAGTTTCGCGAACCATCCATAAAGTAGAGGGATATGTTACGTGTTCTATGCCTGCGTTAGGGAGACATAGAAGAGGGTTGTTCGAGAACGCATAGGCTAGCGCCTTATTTTTTTTGTTAAAACGATGTGTTCCTCCGTCAATTTTACGTATGTACCTATAGGTTGTGTGCAAGTTCTCATGCTCAACACTGTAAGAAATAAATATGAACCTAACTAGTGTGAGCCTTTCCCTTGAAACTAACTCGCACTAATGGTAATTTTGTGTAAATTATTTTGTTATTATGAAATACCTCAGAAGATCCAATATTCTGTGCGTGTGTACTTAACTTGTAATAATGCATATTAAAATAACAATACATATATACATTACGATACGGATCTTTATTCTCAAAAGAAATATACATTCATCACTCGGTGGCAATACCTACTAAATTACATTAAATACTTTGACCCGCCTCACAGCTTAGTTGGTAACTGCGCTGTGAGTCGTGGATCCGATTTTCAGATAATCATTTGTATGACGAACATATGTTTGTTCTGTGTGTCTGGGTCTTATTATGTATAATATGTATGTACCTGTCAATGATAAGTAAGATGACCTTGAAATTACCCCGCTACTTTTTATCCCGGAAAATTACGGATCCCTTGGGTTGACTTTTTCACCGCGGGGCGCAGCTACTTATGTATAAACGAATATAAACGAACATGAGTTAGTAGAGGAAAGTTCTCGCGTGTACACTTGTACGAACAATGAGTTCTGCGCTTCGAATCACATTTTTCAAGTTGTTTGCCGGTACCCTAAGTAGGTACCTACCTAAGTATCTCCACAAATTCTTAGACTAAATAAACTACCAATATAATAACTATTGTCTAGGTACCTTCCTAAATATACGGCAAATGTTTGACACAGTAAAAATAGGATTGGGCTTCAAGGATTAATGAAATGTATAAATTACGTTAACTGTGGAATGTAGGCACATTCCATAGCCCGTGCTGTATTTTGACGCGTCACAGTCACATGACCGAACCGGCCGGCGTTCAATCAGATTGCCGCTTAGAATGGTCGCGAATCGCGTTCGGTGAGCACGTATATTTCCGTGTCCCAGCCTTCATTATATTTACGACCAAAACAATTCACAATCAGTGTTTGTTTATTGGAAATGAATTGCAAGGAACTGACATAGTACCTAACTCGATATATCTTGTGCTGCGCCCGTTTGGGAGAAAATGGGAATAGATTTGTAAAAGTGATAGTATTGTATTTGTGTTATGAATATGGAAACCAGGAATTATTGGGAGGAAACCGGACATGCCGCGAAATATGATAAGTAAGTTTGTATTATCATTATTTTAAATTAACGTTTTTCAAATAGATTACCTGACACAGCCTTCGACATCAGCTGGTGAATTTGTTGGGCCGCGTTGGATTTTGTTTTTGTTGAGAGAAACAGTATTTTTCTTTAAATGAAAACAAAGGTTTCATTTAAAGAAAAATACTGTTTCTCTTTTCTTTAACCATAATCTACTGTAATATTTTCTTGACCAACTATAGTTTTGTCCTACCAATTCTTATTACATTCGTCGTCTGGAGTACATTTGTATAAAATATACCTACTGTACTTTCGTATAATAAAGATACTTTGGTATTGTACTTAACTAACCAATACTTTGTGTTGACAGACATTACATATATGATTAACTTACAGTTGTTCTTACCATTAATGATGTACTAAGTAAAAAGAAGTACCTGCGTACATTATAATACGATTTAATAACGCTACGTGTATATTCAATGACTTTATTTCGCCTTCGATGTGTTAATTCATTAATTAGGTACCTACGTTCTTTTAGAGGTCAAGAGCGCTCGTGTTTATTTATTTCGTGTCTGAATTAAGGTTCCTTTCCGTACATTAAAGGTACGGCTGCAGACGGATATGCGCTGTCCATCTGTCCATTCTCTTTATTTATTTGACAAAGTTACGGAAAGAGCAGATGGCCCACCTGGTGTAAAGTAACCTCTGCCTGTCACCATTTTAAAGAAGAATGATTGTATAAAGTAGATAGGTACTTACAGATAATCCGGCCTTAAGGACCAATATTTACATGCTGTTTGCTTACTTGGTAATTTTGATTGATCAATCGATAAATTAGATATATGGGGGGGTTCTTAATTAATAAAGTCAACTTGATACTTCATATTTTTTATACAGTTTTGTATTCGTATTTGTGTCGATAGTGTGAGTAGACATAAAACGAATATCGTCAGGACTGTCGATAGATACAACATCTGGTGATATTACTGATGACTTGCCATCAGTATTATCCTACTATTAGGTATAAACACGAAAGTTTATTATGTATGGATGTTTGTTACTCTTTCACGCTCAAACGGCTGAATCTAATTGGATGAAATTTGGTACCAAGATAGGTTATATCCTGGATTAACACATAGGCTACGTTGATCCCGGAATGCAGTGTTCCCGTGGGATTAGTTATTCACCGCGAGTAACACGGGGGGCGCAGCTAGTTCATTATAAAATTCAACACTACCGCACAGGCCTCACAGCTCAGTTCAGTTGGTAGTAACTCTGCCTTCTGCGCTGTAGATCGTGGGTTTGATTCCCACCCAGGAGAAACATTTTGTGTGACGAATATAGATGTTTGTTCTGTGTTTGTTTGTGACTATGTGTTACCTATATGTATTTACAAAAAGTATATAAGTAGACTATCAGTTGTCTGATTCCCATAGTACAAGCTATGTTTAGTTTTGGGCTAGATGGAGCTGTGTGAATTGCCCACCTATCGTTGATTGTTGTGCATTCCAAAGTGCCTAAACAGTTGTTTTGAATTTAGCAAATTACATTCCATCTTACGTAGTTCAATAATATGATGAATTTAGCAAATTACATTCCATCTTACGTAGTTCAATAATATGAATTAAAAAAATGTGTTTTTTTACCTAGTATTGACAGTCCGGTTATGGATGTTGGCAACACTGAAGTCGGCTGTTTCTTTTGACATTCAGTTTTTTTTTTCTTTCTAATATTTCTGCTAGCCAAGATCCGTGGCTCGAACATTCACATTCTACCAATGTTATTTGAGTAGAAAACGTACCCGTTATCATGTGTATATTTCCACCGAACTGGTAGGGCAAACAATTATCAAGAAGCCTATCATTAGTATATCTACCATTAAAGTAGGCAACTAAAAATAATTTATCAAAAAACTAAGCCGACGGTGTGATGATACTTGAATCTTAGCGTTCAGGTTTCGTATGTGCTGAAAATATTTGGAATAACTATTTGAAATACCCTTACAAATAAACACAGAAAACTGTACCTATTTAATTACTTAAAATGGCCATGACGTAATTACAGTCGAAGTCAAAAACTTTATTGTCCATAGAAAAGAAATGACTGGAAACATAGCTCAGTAGGTAATTAAAAATATCTTGTTACTTAAAGCAAAGCCTGGTTATAGTATCCAAAACCAACAACGTTGCATAAAATGTTAATGATGTAAACTTTAAAAATATATCCGATGATACCTACACGTATTGTCACACCCAACTTACAAAAACGTTATCGGAAATAAACGCGTTATATCTGCGACAATGTGTGTTTGCGGGGAAAGTGCTGCTAAAATAACAACACATCGGGAACACGTGATTAGACGGCGGTGCCGGGCGTTGTCGGCGGCACGGGTTATATCTCCACACGCCGCGCCGCGCCGCACGAAACGTGACTGTCACACACACACACGCACACGTGCACATTATGTGTAGCACTGGTAGTACTCTCACATTCACACGTAACCGCTCCACACTCTTCCGTTCCCGAGTATTATGATGGCGCATGGCGTGGCGTTACACACCCGTTCATCCCCATGGAGGGTCGGGTAGGGTTTGAACAGGCGTCAAACTTAGCAATAAGTACGCGTGACCTTATATAATTATGTTTTGGATATTATTGACGTTTCCAAGTCATTTCTTTATGAATTCTATGGAAATAATGAAAGACTTTGACATACGCACGTAACCGCTCCACGCATTCTTCTGTTCCCGGAGTATGATACTTCGGCGTTACTCTCCCATACGCACGTAACCGCTCCACGCACATTTCCGTTACTTCGGCGTTACTCTTACGCACGTAACCGCTCCACGCACACACTCTTTCATTACCCGAGTATGAAATGAAATGAAACGTTTATTGGTTGTTTTATATTTGAAAGAAGAAAGAAAATATATTTATTTGTCTACATAGAGCGAGGAACATAATCAGTGTACTGGACATTGTAATTATTTTATTTCATGTGATAACTTAAATGTTTTGTGTTTAATGGATTAATTAGGTGTATTAACTGGTGCAATTGGCATAAAAGCCGTTCCGATTAAATTAAATAAATAAATAATTGGGGCGTAGATTGTAATGATACACAAAGTTGTAGCTGTTAGTATGTATGATATTCCGGCGTAACTTATACATACATACGCGTTTATTTCAATGTATGTATTGGCGAACCAACACTCACTCATTATCGTATCGTCTGACTTCTGTATTTTTTTATTGTCTGTGGAGGAAATTATACGCAGGGTATTTTCCCTCAGCTCAGTTAGTAGTAACCCTGCCTTCTGCGCTGTAGGTCGTGGTTAGATTCCCACCCAGGACAAATATTTGTATGACGAATATAGATCATTGTTCTGTGACTAGGTGTCAATATTTATAATATGTATGTATTTACAAAAAGTATATAATTATTATATCAGTTGTCTGGTTTCCATTTCCCATGATACAAGCTATGCTTAGGTTATTTTGGGGCTAGATCGCGCTGTTTCAAATATCCATCAATATTTATTTTATTTATTCACAATATAGGTCAGAATATTTTTTTAGGCAGACTTTTATTTGATTGTACATAGCAATTTGAAGTATCGAAAGGGCTCATATTTACTGTATTTACTGATTTCCTAAATATTTCGGCTTTGTCATCAGATCAGGTATTATCATTATTATATCATTATGCCATCGAAACTACATGTGAATTTCAGTTGCAATTGTCGTCGCAGTCGTTAAATTTCCACGATTTGCACAAACATTCAAGATTGAACACACAGATCTGCGCACCAACAAAAACTAACTTTACGTCAAATGCAATATATGCCTCTGAACAGTCTCGTATCGAAATGTTGTCCGATTCATTAAAATATATTTAAAACCAATTTTTATACTGGGTTATAGATGTAAGTGACTTCACTAGCGAATCTAGCATTGGTTAGAATTCCCGCAAGTGTGTCTCTTAAGTGTCTAAATGTTATGCCTAAGTATGCGATTATAATAAGTGAGGCCAATCAAATTATAGCTTATTGATTTATTATATATTGATTTTTCTGCCGACTGTACAATTACGTCATGGCTTGAGATCCCAGTTGTCTAATTCTCTTGAATTGGTTAAGCATTATATTGTCTGATTCTCCTGAAGCATAGGAATGCTACTGGGCGACTGAACAGCGTACCCAGTCCCAGTCGCCAGTTTTGTCTTGCAATATATGTAGGTACCAATAGGTTTTATGAAAAACTCGAATGTCCTTACTACAGTGTAATAGATGAAGCCGTGGTCAACGCACCAGCAACCTTGCACCGATACGGTGTGCTCGTAAACAGCATTGACGACACGTGCAGTAATTGCACGCGCGACCAAACATTGCGCTCTGTTGAACTATACACAGTTCAAATCAATTCAGAATACTATATACATCTGAGTTGCTTCTTGAGACGTAGATACTATTATAACAATTTTTTCAGCTTCATTATAAATAGTCATAGGGGACTATTTATCCTACACTTTATCCTACAATTACTAGGGTTTGCGAAACGTAAGCACGGGATTCGAAAGAGAAATCAATTTTACTTAATAAACAAATACTTATCAGTTTTTACGACCATTATAGTCCCTTCGATGTCGTTATGACAGATTTTGACAGTACTATGGAATGTTTTGATGAAAAAAAAAATGTGAGCGTTCAAGTATTTAATTTTAAGTATCTACTTAACATTTGAATAACTAAAATTCCTAGTTAACGTGCAGAGTAAATAAAAATTTACTCGGAGGTTTATTGTCAGCATGAGTTTCCATTCTCACTCATATCCGGCTTATTCTAGCCGCAAATATAATACATGTAGTGTAAATGATTCACTGATTGGCAGATAGCCAGCCCGATGTGTAGTCGTTACTCCGTTTACAGTGGTCACTTACTTCATGGCACAAGTGACCTTCTTTGATGATTCGTATAACAGAGATCGAAAGTCATAAGACCAGCCAATTGCATACATTTTGTTTCGTATTGAGATGAATCTCTGCAAAGAGATTTCCCTTATACTCTTATCTAGCGATTGTTTTATTTTTCATCACAAGCTTTTTACAAGCTTAAATTTTTGTATGTTTGTTCAGGTCAAAATACACAGAAACAGGTGCCACAGAAAACCAGCGCTGAAGCAGCCAAACCGCTGATACAGCACATGCTGAGTGGTAGCCTTTTTTTGCTACTACAAGCCACATTTTCTTTTATTTGTACCTAATTTTATTTCTAATAATATAACACAAAATGAATATTTTTCTTTCTAAAATTTGCAAATGAATTTTGAACCAGTTCTAACCCGAATAGGTTGAAATTTGGTATTCATGTTTAAATGAAATCAAATTTTGTATAATTCTCATGACAGTGTAAAATAATATTTTATTTATATTACATTTCTTTCTTTATTCATGTTACAAGGTACTAATATAGATCTGACTGTACTTCAGTTCATAGCTTCATAAGTAACCTAGTTACCAGCTTGACTCTGTGAGTATCTAATGTATTTTTTCTAGGTCATGTGTTTGCATCGTGCACGAGAATCAGTTCTGACGTCATTAGCTAGCTGCACCTACCAGTAGGGGCTTACAGACGTAATAAGTGCATCGTGATAGGACGTGGGTTATTGTATTTTTATGATAATTTATTTTTTCTACATCGATGGCCCCAAAAGGCTATGCTATCTATAGAGAAATGTAATAAATCAGATATTCATTTCATATACCTATTTCATTAATTTTTCATTCCATTTAACAACAATTATTTAACAAATCATGTCCGCACTTAACTTACGTGACCGAGATAACATGAAACATTTGTCAAATTATAAATGATTTTATAATTGGTTAGAATAAAAATGATTATTGTTTAGTTTTAAAATTCGGCGATGGAATACGGGCACCTCTCCAGTAGAAGTATATTTAGATTAGTTTTGAAAGAGATAGGACTGTCCATAATCCCATAAATTCAACATTCACTACTGGTGTCGGATCATGTAAAAGTGACGTCTTTTGAATGAACAGACAGACAGACAGACAGACAGTGGACAGACAGTCATTTCGAGAGACCGTTTTCATACATGTCGGCTATATCCGCATCACGTCTGAGACGCAGGTAATCTGTCAACCACTGAGTATCTAGAATACATATATAAGTACAAGAAACGAAGCAAAAGTTCTTGAGCTTTAACTGGATGGCTTTTAATTAAGTAACATACTGAACAAAAATTTGTACTAGAAAACCAATGCCTAAAACAATTGTATGAAGAAAAAAATTGTGCTATTCTATTAAAGTTATTCTTTTAATGTTATTCAGTGATGCTCTACATTCATCAAAATCACGCATACATAACGTTGTCCAGTGCAATGCAACGTGATGTGCCCAGTAAGGTTGCCAGATGGTAGAAATAAATCTTTATCCATTGACTTATTTTAGGTACAGCTATAATATATGATTAACACTTAGTATCTAATATAAGGTAACAATTATACTTTGCCAGAATTAGGAAATCCTGTGTCTCAAGCGAAAAGGCTAACATAGTACTATAAAGTATTAATAAACTTACAATCTATGTTCCTAAATGATAACATAGAAATGTCTGGATTATGCCGATATTTTTAACACTATGTTCTTAAATGCCTATGTGGCACAAAATGTTGATAACAACACACACAGACGTAAAAACTTGTTTAATAAGGGTGATTGTGTTAAATTCTGAATTTGCAAATCGTTTTCTATTTCTGTTCGCCTGTCACAGTTTTTTGAAGTTGAAAATAATGTATATTTTTAACACAATTTACCTTATCAAGATACGTAAACGAGGCCCAGTTTTGTACAAATATTCTTCCAGTTACCTGCCACTTAGACAGATACTTAAATATAAAGAATTAAATACTTAAAGGTCAAGACAAAGTCAAAAAACATTTCGATAGAATTCATAAAGAAATGGCTTGGAAACGTCAATAAGTATTGAAATTATACGGTCACGTGAACTTATTGCTAAGTTAGACGCCTGTTCAAACCTTAACCACCCTCCAATGGGAAGAAAAATTTGTGTGGTGATAAATAGAGGGTTGTAAATATATCCTAATGTAGTCACAAGTTATAAGTCTTAAAAGTGCGTGCAACGCCAAGCAAAGCGGGTCTGTAGCTGCCTTTATCTATGTAGTACAAAAACGCATCCGAACAGAAATGCGTACAGATAACGTTGCACCCAAATGACATTGTCGTAGTTATTTAAACTTTCTGGAAAGTTTTCACCTTGAAGCCTGTTTCACTTTGGATTGTGGACCCTATCCGACGAGATATAGAGCTCATTACGTTGTTGTCGAGTGAGTTACGTCAGGCGTTTAGAGCGTTCTGTCGTTTGCGCAAGCCTCGTGGCCGGCAACGTGAGCGAGGCGGCACGTGTCGACCCATGTTGGTGTACACAGACACACCTTGCGAACGTGTGGTCTAGTGGTACTGACCCCGAGTTTCAATCCGGAGGTCGCCGGTTCAAACCCCGACGTGCACCTATGAGTTTTTCAATTGAAAGATTTACGTGCGCAATACTACGTTCTCAAAACGGTGAGGACATCGTGAGGAAACCGACATGTTCCTAGAAGTGAAAATTCGACGACATGTGTCAAGGGCACGAAAGGAGTCTCTTTGAGGCGCACTTAAAATCCTGGTTCGGGAGAACCAGTGACTCGAATAGATAGATAGACCTTGCGAACATAAACTAACGAACGCTGCGAACACGTGTTGCACGGCGAACGTACAACGTGCGTTTGCGAGCACGAGACGATCGCTGACGGAGCGCCCGCCGCGCCGAGCACGTGTTGCGCAGTTCGCCGGGTGTGTCGTAGCCGTTAAATCAGCTACCGAAATAGCCTTTGGTTTTTGAAGGCTTCGTCCCTGGAAATAGAGCGGTTTCGACGCAACTTACCTAAAATTACCCCGAACTTTTCATGATCTTTCAAAGTTTACTTACGTAGGTGCGTTTATTTTTATTCTTACAAAGTCTCCTTTGAAAGAATAAAAATAATTTTTATTTTTGTCATGTTAAGTTACGGATAGAAATTAGTGAGTACGTATAAAATTAAAAATAAAATTATCTTAGTTTGACAATTATGTGATACAAACCTGAACCAAAGAATACTTACTCCGTCTATACCCCGAATCAAGTTAAGGGCGCATACAATGTTAAGTGGTAACCTCCGATAACAAGCAATGCGACTTGAGTCCACCTCCACTTCGGTACGAGATGACCCAAGTCGTATAATGCGCGCCCGTATTTCCCCATTTTGTGTCAACTTTTTTTTAACTTGCAGCCAAAACATTCGTGTATTTATTTCTATTGAAACGGTACACATCCGGCGATTGGCTCGGTGGCTCGTGCTTTGAAATTTTAATAAAACCATTGTAAGCAGCTCTCTTGAGCACTCGCCATAGTGCTAACGCAACATTGTACCTAAAATAATAATAATAAAAAATGGGAGCCGTCACGGGACGCCTGGCAGATGTGAAACATCGACATTATTTTGTAAGAAACTAAGTACCCCATCACTAATAATGTTTATGATTTGTCGTAACCTTGAACGGACCAATCAGCGCTCATGCCGTGGCGACGCGTCGCCAAGCCAGAAATCGGTTTTACGTGCGGCTATAGATGTTTCACATCAATAACAATAATGTTTATTTATTTGGAACAGCAACAACATTTTAAATAGTAAGAGACACGACGATCCTTGCAGGAGTAAATTACTGTGTCGCAAGCATCAATTCCCCCACCTCCGAATAAAGTTATACAAGTTCCACAGGTACAATATTAAATATTGAAGAAAAAAAATAATTTTTGATCTACTCAAATAAGTACATCCTTACAATATGAATCTAAAGATCTAAATTAAAAGATTATTGTTTGATGTGTGTGTGTGTGTGTGTGTGATGTTTTGTAGAAACTGAATTATGAATGTATTTTTCGCCAATTTCCGATTTTATATTGACTCGCCTCACAGCTCATCTCAGTTGGTAGTGACTCTGCCTTCTGCGCTGCGGTCGTGGGTTCGATTCCCACCCTAGACATGGACAAACATTTGTGTGACGAACATCAATGTTTGTTTAGTGTTTGGGTGTTATTTATATATTACTAGCTGTCCCGGCGAACTTCGTACCGCTATATTTTTTTGCCGTCAATACTGTCTAAAGTTTAAGATTTTAATTTTAAATATTTGCTATTACTTTTTTTTTTTCATACAAACCTTCTCCTGACAATAACGTACACATAAAAGAAAGATTTATCCAATTTGGTGCAGTCGTTTGGAAGTTATGCGCGTACAAACATTTCGGTGATTCATTTTTATTAATATAGATATTATGATGTGTTTAAATAATATTATTATATCTATCAATAGTCTGGCTCCCATCGTACTTTCTACTTTGGGCTAGCTAGACAAAGCGGTGTGAAAATAAAATGTAACTAATAATAAAATTTTGAAGAGAAATTAAACAAGTTCCTTTTTTTATACAAGTTTGTAACTAAAATACAAAGACTAGGCTAGCACCAAAGTCGTATTCCTTGTTATGAGCAGAGGTTGCCACTACACCAGGTGGGCCATCGGCTCATTCCGTATCTGTATCACATAAAATAATCTACGTGTCTACTGATAATAACTAGAAAATATCAAAGCCAATAAGCCCGTGTTGAATGAATCTGATAACTTTTTGCACGAGTTTCGTTTGTTAGGTCAATAGTACCCATTTATTTGGTCACGTGTCGCGCGTGACGCCCCGTCACCAGTCACGCGATACGAATTAAAACGTTCGAAGGAAAACCTAATTCCTGTCCAGAGTTGGTTTCGTGAAACTCGTGTAATATTGCACGTTTAGATAGATAGATAATACTTTATTGACATGTAAATATCGTAAAGATTCATATTTATGCTAAGGTAATACAATGGGCGGCCTTATCGCTAATAGCTATTTCTTCCAGGCAACCTTTCTTTACTCAAATGGCGGCCATTTTCTAAGATTAATGTCTTAGCCCTCACAGAGACTTTCACTAAGTACCAAAATGTGTACTTCGAGAGACAGTTCCCAATTCGAGTGCTTCGTGATGTAATGTAATGATTAGTAATCGTCGAAGTAGATTCTGTAGTCAAAAGGTTGTAAGGTTGTCTCCGATAAAATATACGCAGATATTTATAGAAATTGTCCTATTTTGGAATCTATTTCATTTGAAGCCGTACGAAATGTGATGTGTAGTCAAAATCGAGCGTTAACAAATAACGTTATGTTTTCAAAAACAAAAGAGAAATCTCGTCGTGCGGTAAAACATTTTTTTACTAAATCTATTATGTATTATGTAATATACGGTATAGAACGAGCTGACGGCCTACCTGATGTTAAGTGGTAACCGCCGCCCATAGACAACAGCAATACGACTCAAGTCCTCTGCACCAAAGTAAGAGATGACTCGAGTCGCATTGCGTTGCGTCCATCACCCCGAGACGGGGATGTTACGTCTCATTTCACCGGCATTCACATACATTTATTTACATTACAACAATGTACAAAGACATTAATAATGTACATAATATTTACAAAATGCAATGAAATCAATTGAGCTATTTCAAGACCGTTTCCAACGATCTATAATAGCTAAACTGTTCGAATTCACTAACAGTCATAATTGTGCCTAAAACACTGTCAGCATTGCCTCGCTTGATGGCAACACTCAATCTCTGAGCCGAAATGGTGCCAGCATTCGGGTCACAATCCTTTTAACCCGTTTTCCCTTTTTGACCTTTTGAAAAGCGAGAGGTTTTATAATGGATCGATTTCAATCCGTATTTAATTGCAAACCAAGATAACAGCGATTGTCATTCTTTTTACACAGCTCCATCTAGCCCCAAAGTAAGCTTAGTATAGCTTGTATCATGGAAACCAGACAACTGATACAATACATTAGTATTGTATGTATTACAAAAAGTATATAAGTACTTTTTTTGGAAATGCATATATGTATATAATACATATCAACACCCAGACATAGAACAAACATCTATGTCCGTCACACAAATGTTTGTTCTGTTTGGGAATCGAACCCACGACCTACAGCGTAGAAGGCAGGGTTACTACCGACTACCGACTGAGCTGTGAGGCCCGTCAAAAAAGTATATTTATTACGCTCTCATATTCGATCGGCCTTTCGGTAAGTGGAGGTCGTAATGACGGCCTCGCTGGCTTAGCGGTTGAGACGCAATAAACATCATTCCAAGCGAAACTTTATTCTGCATTTATAGTTTGGAACCAATAGTTAGGTGACATTTTCTGATAGTGGTTACCTGACAGATGTTTCTCTTGAAATGTATTCTTTAAACGTTGGATAGGCGTGTCTGCTATTAATAAATTAAAATCGTAGACTTATCAAAGTGTATAGCGCTGCACTCCCATTGTCTGACACTTATCGAAAGAGTTGTAGACTTGTATTGGGTGATGCAATGCAAGGTCACTGTCATGAAAGACAGTTTTTAAATCACCTGCCATTTCCTGATTTAAGGGTTATCAGCGTAAAATCGGCGGTTCCTGCTACAAAAAAATCGATATATATATATAATTTGTAATAATATATATCGTTTTTAATTATACTTATACCTACTTATCGTGGCATTGCAACGCGAGCCGGGTACAGCTAGTATGTATATATATATTTTAGCTTAATATTATTTCTTTGGTGTTGTTAGATACTTTCTCTATATGAGTTTCCAATAATTTGCGTTTCTTCTCTTCTCACTTTCAGTTTTCTTTCAGATTTGATCCATGATTGTTTGCACACAAAAACATTAATAAAAAAATAGTAATAAGTATTATGCATTACTTAAATTGGGTTGTTTTGATTAAAAGGTTTTTTGATGCGTTTTTAATCGTGCACAGGACGATTCTCAGACTTTTTTTGTATTACTTATCGTTTCACTATCATACACTAAATACTAAATACCTTTCCAAACTGTGGGATTTTTGCCTAGTCTAGATGTCTTACCATGTTGCCTTTTTACGTGTCACTTAAAGATACGGGACATAAGCCATTGTGAACGTGAGCATAGGAATCTAGAATTAGTCCTCCCACGGAATAAACAATTTTTACACGTGTAAATACTAATCTTATATTATAACTTTCTCCTACATTGTAGCATTCACATGATCGTGAAATAAAACACGTGTTCTAATACTTACAACTTAAAAGGAAGTAAGAACAACACACAAACAAACATAAAGCTTCTGGAGTTGACTACGTCAAAAAGGCAGCTTTACAAAGTGTATTTTGTTTATTTCCTGTATGTGTTATAGTGATTTTTAACAACAAGTATAAATTACTAATTTAAAACAAACACTATAGACCTTCAAGTGGATTGAATAATTTAATAATTGTAATAGGAATATTCCATTGCGGCATGATATTCTTAACAAACTCGGAAGAGCTTATGACTTCAAAGATTAAAAATATGGACAGGCTGGTGGTAACCCCCGAGTTTCCGTCCGGAGGCGGATTAGTCGTTTGTATTCGCTGCCGGGGGTAGTCGGTTCAATCGAGATGTGTCACAACAATTTTTCGCTTGAGAAATTTATGTACAAAACGGCAAAGAGACAAAAATTCGAAGACATGCATCAAATGCACGAATAAAGCCTCACTGGGTCGCAAGAGCCTCTATATTAGCTATATCAGGAACTACTGGCAAGAGATTTTGATGCGGTGTAATCGATAATTTCTCGAAAAGTTTATATAGATTATTACAATTCTTTCTGACGTAGATAATATTAATTCTAAAATTGCGTTTATGTATAAGCTTTTACTAACCCCATGGACTGTTATCTAAATAAAGAAATTAGATTATTATTATATCAAATATTCTCATCATTTATTTAATACAACCTGTTAGATGGTGTTAGAACTGTGTTATGTAATGTATACGTTTGTTACGAAAGCAGTGAGATGTTTCATACACGCGGCGCGGTAGGCCCGTGTGGATTCGTTTGCAGCACGTGACTTACAAACAAATTATATATACATAGTTACAAACTTACAACCATACACAATGTTGCTGCTCAGAATTAGGTTTATCATCTATGCAACATTGTCTATTATCTGTAATTATATAATTATGTGCTCTATGTGAGAATACGCAATCTTTGGAACTGACTAAAAGTGAAAATTCATAGTTCCTTAAAATATATTTGAAGTAGTCGTTACACCTTTGTAGTGCTATTTCACAAACGGCTATCCCAAAATACCTATTGTGACCTACTGCTTACAAAACACCGCATATGACTAAAAATAACGCTGGGAGATACCATCGGACTATCCAAGTCGCACGGTCCATCCCTACAGCATTACACATTTTAAAGTTCAATTTAACAAACGACTATCCCAAATTGTAACCTACTGCTTAAAAACATTGGACTATCGTAGTCTCACTGTCCATCCCTACAGAATTAACACTTTCAAAGTGCTATTTAACAATCGACTATCCCAAAATACGGATTATTGGTGGGGCGTTGTTACAACTCGCATATTTTGGGACACAGAAGCCCTGGTATTGGAGTGGGGTGTAGTGTCATTATCTGATAGATCGGCACGTTCCGTCGCGTCGTGTCGGCACGTGAGCGCGGCACGCGTGGCGCGTGACGTCACGCGCTTGCACAACCGCTGCATCGCGCCGCGCCGCACCGAGCGCTGCCCGTTCCATTCGCTCAACTATATTTAGCCGTGGAGCGATGTTGGATAGGATAGGTCAGTTTTTCTTTCTAGTAACTCTTTTGCGGTACTGTCTTTGGCGTTGGAGGGAAATGTTGGATGGTTAGATCAGTTTTAATTGAATTTTTTGATGTGAAACATCTATAGCCGCACGTAAAACCGATTTCTGGCTTGGCGACGCGTCGCCACGGCATGCGTTGCATATTACTTTTACAAAATAATGTCGATGTTTCACATCTGCCAGGCGTCCCGTGACGGCTCACATTTTTTTTTACTTGAAATATTTCGCCATGTATTTATAGTAGTGTCTATATAATGTTCTTGATGATGATGTTGAATTAAATGTTGAGTGCGAATATTTCATATAGTCAGGTTGGTTTTCCTTATGAATTTAAGGTTTTTTTTTAAAGTATGTTTATCGTTGTAACGGAAAATTACCGGATAGGATGTCAGTTTTCATTTGTACCCAATCAATATTTACATCCCGTTGAAGGGAACAAAGAGGGCCACTTCTTCCCCTAATTTATTTACCTTATAGTGATTTGTCGGACCATTTTACTTCCTTGTGTAAAAGTAAAAAAAAAACTAAAATTGATCACCTTAAGTTTTATTTTTTGTATCTCACAAAGTATAATATGTGTCTATAATGTGTCCTCATGTCACTTCTCTTGGTAATATATTCTTGAGAAAAAGGTGTCCTTCATAAGACTTAGCATGTGAAATTTAATATCTCGAAACCTAAGTGTACTTTTGTGATTTTACATTTGTAGAATAGCCCCCTTTCGGGATAATACGCAAGTTTTAGGACAGCCTGTATGTTATGCCCATCTTTTTAAAGTATTTTTTTATTGAAATGCAAATAGCTAACATTAGAACAATAGCCGAGGTCAAAGCTTGATAAGTTTTACAGCTTGACTGATAACGAGTTGATAGGGTAACATTCACTTGACTCAAAGTATATTTCATTAACACTTGAATTCCATTAAGTAGGTAATGTCTGCATAAATATCTTTTTTTTTTTTTATGTTATGTACTTACGGAACGAGCCGACGGCCCACCTGGTGGTAAGTGGTAACCTCGGCCCATAACAACCGATGCGACCTGGGTCCTCCCCTACTAGGTACGACAAAACCCAAGTCGCATCGTATGCGCCCGTAACTATGAGACGTGTAGGTGGAATGTCTCATGTGCCTGTAATTTCACCGGCAACCACACCAAAAATATATTTTAAATATTAATTTAAAATTATTAATTAAATATATTTTCTCACTTATAAAATATACTAAGCAGAAGACGTTCTCATTAGAAAAAAAATGTTCTGGATGAGAAACTACATATTATTATTACATGCAGAGCAGAACGCATTCGAAAATAAAAAGTTTTTTTTACTGTGAAAGATTAACTTTAAGTTTGTTATATGTTATTAATTTACAGTGAATTTGGATCATTTGAGTTATCCACACAAGCAATAGCAATATTCATTACATAGCTCAGTTATTTTAGCTTCTGCGTCGCAGCATCCTTGAGCATAGCTTGTAGATACACTGGTACTATGTTGAAACAGGCAACTGAAGAATAAATATATTTTTTGCATATTACATACATATTATGATACATTTTTACGCCCAAAGACAACAAACATCTATGTTCGTCACCCAAGTGTTTGTCTTGGGTGGGAATCGAACCCACGACCTACAGGGCAGAAGGCGGAGTATCAACTGAGCTGTGAAGCCAAATATTGTACATAAATCTCATTTCTTATATTCCTTATGAATCTGTTTAACTTCCTCAGAGTCATTCAACGTGTATCCAAACAAATTCCAATTAGACTTTTTACTCACGTAGCCAATGTCTAGAAACACGTGCTGACACTGTTATACCCATGAACCACCGAGAGCGAAGGACATTTCCAGTTACCCAGTTTTTTTACTATTTAATTTCCCAGTTTTTTTATTGATGGTTACCTGCAAGGTCAAGGTACATAAGTAACTATTAAAAATATGGCAATAGGCATGCAAATCCACAGGTTTCTGAAATACAGTGTTTATGCGATTTGCGAGTGGTAATGCGAAGTGTTGATTTTTCAAAATGGCGTTTCAATTTGTTGTTCTTAATCTAGTCTTATAAGAAACATCTTCAACATTTCAAGTCTTTAAGACCAGTGTTTTAGGCTATATGTTGTATGACAGACAGTCAGGACTTACTCTTTTATGAACCATAATCATTATTGACAGTTTGAAGAATAAACCCAGAAACAAAATTATACTTGACTATATATCTTCGCCTATTTACATATAGATGCTGATTGTGCCTTTTCCCAACCCTTTTCAAATCCCATTCTTTGCATTAATACATCGCTTTTCTTAGACTCTAAAATCAGTCCAAATCGACAGGCAGTTCAGTTGGTAGTAACCATGCCTTGGGTGCTGTAGGTCGAGGGTTCGATTCCCACTCAGAACAAACATGTGATGAACGTAGATGTTTGTTCTGTGTCTGGGTGTTGATATGTATTTACAAAAAAGTATAATAAGTATTGTATCAGTTGTCTGGTTCCCATGATACAACGTATGCTTAGCTTACTTTGGGGCTAGATGGCGCTGTTTGAAGTGTCCACCAATTTATTATTTATTATTATTGACAAATAAAATCTCAATGTTAGACACAAAAGCACAGTCACCCTAACAGAGTACGTAGTGTACCCGTGACTCGGTCGGCGCGCGGCGCGGCGGTAGAATAGAAACTCGAACAGTGGTCGCAAAGGAGCGCCCGGTAGAGACGTGTTTTACTGTGATGAATGCGCTTCTAACTCCCTACTTGAGGGAGGAACGGAAACCTGACCCTCTCCTTGCTGGACTGCTGTCGTGAGTTCAAGTAATTTTTTTACAAGCTTTTATTTAAGAGCCAAGTACAAACTTTGGTTGGTGTTTTGTTTAGGTCATTTGCAACTGAATTTTGAACCGGTTCTCTTAGCCCGAATAGGCTGGTATTTGTTTTATGCCATGTAGCCGATAATAGAGCTGACGGCCCACCTGATGTTAAGTGGTAAACGTCGCCCAATGAACAGCAATACGGCTCAAGTCCTCTCCACCAAAGTACGAGATGACTCAAGTCGCATTGCGTTGCGTCCGTCACCCCGAGACGGGGATGTAACGTCTCATGCGCCTGCAATTTCACCTGGTGCGAAGCGGTAAAACTCTGCAATATTATGGTGATGTCATGATGCTGCCAGGGTCTCCTGCAGACCACACAACTCCTCAGTAGCTCTCAACAGCCATATCGTGTTTAGACTTGTTCGATTTTCATCGATATTGAATAGGTACCTATTGTTAGAAGTTATGATTTATTTTTTGTCTTTTTTGTTAATTAATTTTTATGATTTTCTTTGTTTTTATGTTCGCAAATTTGAATGTGTAAGCTAGTGTTTACTCAAGCCCTATATAGGTTTAAAACACTGTGGATTAGAATAGTAATTGTATTTTTTTTGTTGCACATTTCACCTTCAAGAAGCGACTTAGGTCTTCCCCTTAGTAGGGCAGGACCCACATCGTATTGCTTGTTATGGGCAGTTTATCACTTAACGCCAGGTGGGCCATCTGCTCTTCACTTTATAACATAAAAAACTGTCTTTGCAGCCAAAATTTCAGTGTTCATTCGAATTTCGTGTATACAAGAATAAGTTGTTTGCGCATTTCGTCCACGGTTCACGGCCACAAGACTGTTTGTTGCTTTATCTTAATACTTATTTATTTACTTGATGACTACTTCTCAGTGAGTCACGTTTTCATACATGCATGCCTACTCTGCCTACTATGCAACGGAACACAGTGTGGAACGATTAGACCCTAATTTTTGTACTATGATTTCTAGTTAAAAATCACAAACTACGTACAGCATAAATAGCATGAGGCAATTATTATTTTATTAGCAGTAGAACTTAAGTCATGTTCGGCCGGGGAAGTACTGCCACCATACCCATTTCTGCTGCCAAGCCGTAATGCATGGTTGCCGGTGAAATTGCAGGCACATGAGATATTCTACCTTCACATCTCAGAGTTACGAACGCAAAGGATGCGACTGGGGTCTTGCTAGGTAGGGGAGGACCTAAGTCAGACTGCTTGTTAGTTTACCATGTTAAGACACTAGGTGGGCCATCTGCTCGTTCCGTTACTTAGTTGCATAAAAAAATCAAGATGATGAATTATATATATCAAAAACGTACCTAACTGCGAGGTTTGGTGTTGTTTATTTATTTTTAGTACTCCATAATTGCTTATCCGATGTTTACAGACCACGATAACTCACATTAATCAGAAATTCAACGGGAAAATTACGTCCTAGGTTTCATTCTGATAGTAGGATATGTAAAAAAAAAACACCTACGAACTTATTCGTTTTCACATATTATTCATTATTTATCGATTGGCCTCGCAGCTCAGTTGGTAGTAACCCTACCTTCTGCGCTGTAGGTCGTGGGTTCGATTCCCACCCAGGACAAACATTTGTGTGACGAACATAGATGTTTGTGAATATGGATGTATTTACAAAAAAAAACATTCTATCAGTTTTCTGGATCCCATGATACAAGCTATGATTAGCTTACTTTGGGGCTAGATGGCGCTGTGTGAAATGTTCACCAATATTTATTTATTTATTATGAATCAAAGCGCGGCCCCTCAGTCCAGTTAAAGTGAAAACAATTGTCAACAAGCTTCCATCACTCTACTATGTTTTGTGTTGGCACAAACAGCACCCTGTATATACATACATATAATACACATTTGTCTGTAGTCCGACGTTCTTTTTTATATGAAACAGTTACAAAACGAGTAGATGGGCCACCTGGTTTTGAGTGGTAACCTCTAACCATAACAAAAATACGACTTGGGTACTACGTACGTATGCGCCCCTAACTCTGTGGTGAAATGTCACTGGTGCCTGTAATTACACCGGCAGCCACACCATTCAAACCTGAACACAGTAACGCGAATTCATTATCGCCAAGCGGCAGAAAAGGGGGGCTGTAATTGTACTGCCTGAAAAGTGTTGAGTCCAAGAAAAATTGAACCAAATACATTTTGGAATTTCGAGGTACCGTCTCGTTATCGTTATCAATGTCGTATTTTCTCACATTGTCGGGCACGTGAGCGAGTCGCGAAGACGATTACTCAGCAATGCTCACCTATAGGTAGGGTTGCCAGCTCGTAAAACCGGACAGACCAGCTACTTTAGCCGGACATTTTGGTAAAAAAGGACACCTCTAATTTTTTTGTCTAAATACCACAAGGAATTTTTTTTTTTATTAAAAGAAAGGCTTTTTCATCATATACCAAAATCATAATCATTTTATTTTTTCAACTTCCAAAATTCTTATGAAACAGCAATTAAATTGAATGAATCTGTCTTCTTTATACAAACATAATATGAAACATTTTAAAAATCTGGCCAAATATAATAAGCCTAACAAAAACCGGACAGGCCGGTCGTCATCTAATTTGGCTGGACACGCAACCAAAAAGCCTGACTGTCCGGCTTTATCCGGACGCCTGGTAACGCTACTTAGGTATACCCAATGACATTCTATATACCTATATATAATATTTCTATATATAAAGGCAGATCTTAATATTATGTATTATTTAATAGCGTATACCATATTCGATATTAATTATCCAACATTCATTATAAAGAAACTCCATAAAAACTATCTTACCAACCCTTACCAACTTTTAATTCCCAGATTCGTCTTGGATTTAATTTTAAACGCTTTTAAACTACAGTTTCAAACATTTATTCAACAAAAATGGCCACCTGAATAAGATTCATCTCTAATTTAACATCTGTCATTAATTGGGGATTAATATCGAGAAATGTATGGAATTTGTTATTATTGTATCTAGAATATTCGCGAAAAAGTCAAGAAATTTAATGAATAAGTACTCCGAAAGTAAATTTTTAAAACATAATTATATTTTAATTTTTTTTTGGGTAATAAAATTGATATATCGTCCAAATAACTTACGAAGCGTTGATAATGCAGTCTGTCGGGATGGGTACTTCTCTTCATTACATTAACACTGCATTTTTGTTTATATATTAAGAATTAGTAAGAACGCAGTACCTACTATTTCTTTTGTTTGTACCTAATTGTTTTTTATTTTCTGTTTCATTGGTGTAATGTGCAATAAAGTGTTTATCTATTTATCTATCTACTAGTGGCATCTTCCTTTTCACATAATCAATCAACCAATAAGAAAAACCAACAAACTATATACACCGCGCGCTCGATGTATACTTTCATCGATGTAGAAGTTATTTCGATGTTTTCCTTCATCGATGTGATCACGTGTAAGACTACAATACATTATGTATTTTCTAGAACGTGTTGTAAATTTTCATCTTATATTTTATTCCCGGTATTTTCCACTCAAAATATGAATTGTTTGACCTTCGAGTCACGTGCCTGAGTCACATGTACGCTGGCCTTGGGGAGAGGCTGTGCCTACATGAATTCTTAAAACTTCTGTCTATTGATTCGCCCCCCGGACAAGGGGAAGGAAATATCTACTCGGAGAAAATATACTGCGAAAGTCTTTCCATATTAAACCGGCTTCAAAAAAGGACTAGGTTCTCAATTCAGTTTTGAACGGATTTGGAAAACTTTTTTTTTTAATGAAAGGATATTATTTAGATTGGTCCCATAGAAATTTCATCAAAATCGGTTCAGTAGGTTAGTTTCTAATCAACATAGCTGGGAAAATTATGTCATCCAAGTACGAAAGAAGTCACTAGCGTTCATTAGCGATGGAGTGGTTTTTTCGTTATGCAGGGAAAAGTACCTGTCGTTCCAAAGCCTTTTTTTAACTTATTTGAGACCTCAAAAATTTTCATCCTAGTTAACGCGTTTTATTTTTTGTTTGGGTGGTACCCAAGTAGTAGCCAAATAATCTTATTAGCAGGTAGTCAGGCTATCTCTGAATATCTTCACACGGTGAGCAACGAGCATTCCGCTCAAGGTGACCTTGCTGGTTTCTAACCATCTAGACAACAAATAAACCATCTCGCCCATATTTGTGTCATAAGGAGGAATGTCTCATGTGCCTGTAATTTCACCGGCAGCCACGCCAATGCATCACTGCTTGACGGCATAAATGGGTATGGTGTCAGTGCCTATTTCCCCGACCGAACTTTGCTTAAGTTCTACCGCTGCGTAAAATAAACTTGACTAATGTGTATCGTTTTCCTGTTGCAGCTACAACTCAAACGATGGCTTCGGGCGGTCGGACCAGCTCAACTTCGCGACGCCCTCGGAGGACGAGGCGGAGTACCCGGGCGGACCGTATCTGAAGAAGGGAAAGGTCTCGAGGGCAAGTCTACTGAATATGGCCCTTTTGTTTTATACCATCGTAGTCTAAATTACCATCATTTGCACGATTACGACCATCGTGAATCAGTCGGGGTTTAACCTTTGCATGAGTTTGAGTACACCGGGCCTTTGCATGAGTTTGAGTACACCGGGGCTTTGCATGAGTTTGAGTACACCGGGGCTTTGCATGAGTTTGAGTACACCGGGCCTTTGTATGAGTTTGAGTACACCGGGCCTTTGTATGAGTTTGAGTACACCGGGCCTTTGTATGAGTTTGAGTACACCGGGAAAGGATCCAATGTTGATGACAATAGTTTTTTTCAAGTAATTTACTTTACTTTTGTACTGTACTTTTTTAAAGTAAATTCTGGTCATTTAAGCTTAGTAGTATTTCGTAAAAAACACATTTACACCTAATATCGACATGACTTCTCCCATGGAACAACCTCAGTCGACTTCCATATGGTAATTGTCCATGTCTCTACTACTAATGGCTGCTCGGAACCAGTGTGGTTAGGGATTTAAGTGCGCCTCAAAGAGGCTCCTTTCGTACACTATAGTCGATCGCAAGTGATAGTAAAAGCCGCTACAACAACGTTTTATCCCCACAGCAAGATCCGATGTCCCACCGTATAATCGAGAAGAGACGCCGCGACCGAATGAACAACTGCCTGGCAGACCTCTCCCGGCTCATCCCGCCCGAGTACCTGAAGAAAGGGCGCGGCAGGGTCGAGAAGACGGAGATTATTGAGATGGCTATACGCCATCTGAAATACTTGCAGGAACGCGCGAACGGTAAATACCTACATACATTATACATTTTATTTCAAGATTTGATCGCTGGTGATCTGTGTCACAGGTTTACACAAACATATTTCAGTCTTTCCCAAAGCAGGATAATATTTACTACTTTAGATGCACTTTCTTGTATATACATATATATAAGTATAAATTTGATTTACTATTATTATTATTATAATAAGGAATAAAAAGGATAACTTTCTTAGTTAGAGTCTTCTTAGATAGGGTTTGAACAGGCGTCAAACGTAGCGATAAGTACGCGGGACCTTATATTTTGAATGTTATCACCATTTCCAAGCCATTTCTATGAGTTCTATGGAAATAAAGTTTTTGACTTTGACTTTTGACTTAGTCTTTGGCATACTGTCGAGTTCTTCCAATAAGATTGATCGCAGCTTATGTTTTGGATCACGTGATAGGTGGTGCTATTTGAATGCTATCTTATCACATGTCATGGTTTCGATAAAAATCTAAATTGTTTGATAGATTCAGGATACATGACTCTTTAATCATGAATCCGGTTTCGTAACATAACTTCAAATATATCAAACAATTTTGGAGTCCATTATAAAATCTAGCAGACTTCTATTAAAATGGGATGCTACGAATTTCCAAAATACTGGGCTTTTTAGAATATGGGCTTTTGATTGCAGAACAAAATTGTGTCGCGTCTATTTTGGAACCATCCCAAATGTTATAAACGGCATTGGTTTCTTCAGAAGCTTTCAATTGTTTTAAGATAATGTTAGAAATACTTCTACGTTCAAAGCCTTCACCGGCATACGTCAGTAATTTCCTGCTTTATCTCGGAACGATGCAAAGTTACGTCGAGTAAAATTTATTCAAAGTTTTTTTAAGGCTACGTTTCAATTTATTAAAACCACAATGAATCATGACTTAGACATGTGCTTAGACACTGTATTACCAATTCCAAAAGCAACGTGACTATGAATGACATTTCTGCGTCACAAATAAATGTACCTACTTAAGTATAATGTAGGCGTTTATTTTGAAATACAATTGTGGTTTCAATAAAACCACGCGGAATACACATATCTTTGTTTTCGCGCTAGTTCACCCATTTACTTGGAAACTGATCTACAAGTTTATGTAACATTTGTGCGTGTAAGTAACGGAATGAGTGAGATGACACACCTGTTAAGCTGTAAACTCTGCCCGTTACAAAAGCAAATCGCCTTGGGTCCTCCCTTACTCAAGCTTGGGACTCAGGGTTTGCGCCCGAAACTTTGAGACGTGATGGTGGAATGTCTCCATTGCCTGTCATTTTATCCGCACACCTCTATTATGGTATTTGTAATGTCAAATATTCGTACAAACACTTATCAACTCTTTAATACAATAAACTAATTTTATTTTCGGATCGTCTGTCAGGGAATTGTAATAAATGATGTGAAGTTCTAAAAAAAAAGCTTAGTGATAAAGTTGCCCTATTTTTTTTAGAAGTCTATGTCTGTTTACAGAAACTTATGGTGACAGTGGATAGGTCCAATGTGCTTGCGAGTTATCCAGGGGGTGTTGCTTCATGATCGCATTGGTTGTTTCAGCTGCCGAGCGCCAGGCCGGGGAGGAACACTTCAGGGCTGGTTACCAGGAGGCGGTTGGGGAAGCGGTGCGGTTCCTAGTGGAAGTCAGGGGGTACAGCCCGGCAGATGCACTCTGCATGCAGATGTCGTCGCATATGCAGAGACATGTTGAAGCCGTCACTAAAGGTAAGAACTCTATGATAACTTGAATAGGTAGGAATTATCTGCGATAGAGTACATCGGGAACAATTCTTGAGGGCTGATTTATTGGTTAAGAAGGTGGACGCTGACTCAGCTACACAGTTAAATCAAACTTTTGCATTAGTCATCGTTCCTTATTGTTTAATGTATCATTGTGTTGCGTTCCAAATAAACTGTTTGTATTGTATTTGTATAGAGGTAGATTGCTATACATATTGCTTAATAAAAGTGCAATAAAAACGTGGGATAGGTAGTCGTAGATTGAAATCTGTGGAAGACTGAGGGAGACTTGCGGAACAGCGGGACCATAATAAAAGAATAGAAATTGTTTCGCGGAAGTTGAAACTTAAGGTTGAGTCAGATTAGCCACCATATTATATCAGTTCCTTTTGCGTGCAATCAGGAGTTTGTCTAGTAATAATTCCCTCTTATTGACACGGCTGTAAAATGTTAAAATTTGTGTGAAATGTTTCTGACGCAGTTTTGATACCTAAACAGCTTAATATGCTCGCAAAAGTCTCTTATTCTCTTCTGGTAATAGGGTTTTTGTATCATTTAATTTGTCGACTTCCAACGCAATCCTCACTCGTTGAACCTATTGTGGGATATATATTTTCTTGTATCTACAAACCGCTGTAACGGAGGTGGGCGTTCATGCCTGCGACACAGTTTTATTACTTCTGCAGACATCGTTTCTCAACTATTGTAATCCACTGTTTTGTTCCCATGATAAATATTTTGTATGATTTTTGATAAACGTCTCCTATCTTTCCAGGCGAGGCGCTACCCCGCGAGAAGTTGCGTTCGCACCCCAACTCGTCATCGGAGACGACGAGTTCGTCGAGCAGTTCGCAAGGGTTCGTCAGCAAGAGTGTGATCCAACCGCCTGCGCCAGCGCACCCGCCCTACGGGGAGCCCTATCCCATGGAGTGCGATAGAGGTGGGTTCGCTCTGCATTCACGCCGTGAGTACTCTCTCCTTACTGCGTGGTGGATGTTGTTTTGTGCCGGCGGCGAGGCCCCGTTTGGAACCCTTCTACTCGACCGTAGACTGCTGTGAGTGCTAAGACATTTGTCAATAGAGCGAATGGTTGATGCTGGCCGATCAGTCATATCGTCGATTAGTTCTAACTCGGGCTAGCGCTGCCGAAACTGACTAACGTCCCTTTTAATTCTAATGAGAAACAGAATTATTACAAATAAACTATTTCAGGATTTATAGAGGTGTAATACCATTACTTGTAAATATATTTATTGAATGCATTTCAATGTTACATGTGTGACAAGATGCCATTTAAAGTGGCCTTTGAAGCCGGTTATAAATATTCAATAGACAGTAACTACTCAAATTCCATTGAATCCGTTAACAAACGGCTTGTAATTGTCAAATTTCATTGAATCCAAGTTTGGTTTGCAGTGTCAGTGAGTCACGGCGACCATCTCGAGCCGGAGTCGTCGGAGCCGCTGGACGGGCGGCGACACCCGGAGCAAACTCTTCGCGCCGTCCGCAAGCCCGAACACACCGACGATTACCTTCACTCATACAAGTTCAAGAACAGCATCGAGCGCCGCTTCTCCAGATCGCAGGATTCAGAAATCACCGAGGTAGCTATACAGACTTGGACTTTCTTTTACATAAAGGATTCCGTGAATCAACGCAATATTCTATGTTTAATGATGTTTTTGTTCCATTTAGATTGTTAACACGGAATATGTTGGTTTCCCAGGCGACGGACATGCCGCGGCCGGCGCATGCGCACAACAAAGTGTACTCCCACAAGCGCAGACGAGCCGCCAAACCGGCGCCCTCAGCCTCTACTTCCAACTCGGGCTCCACCGAGGACAACCGGGATACCTCGCCACAAGTAAATATCCGTACCCTACTCGTCAACCTAGTTTACGCTAAATCATCAAGCTGTCAAAGAGTATAGAGCCAGTAGAGACACTGTGCATCAATCTGTATTCTACTTCACCTTCAACTCCGGATCTGGTGCCGAGAACCGGGATGCCTCGCATGAAAGGACGAATTAGTAGCGTAATTGCTCGACATAGAAAACTGTTCGTACCTTTGTTGTACCTTTACCTTGATTGTAAAGCCATTTTTCTAACTGTTCTGTCAGCAAAACCGAAACCGAAATAAGCCTAACTCTGTAAACTAAATTGACTTTTAACGTCTTTTCCCGAATTGGTTGTCTTCTGAGACAGAGAAAAATAATCAAATCCCGCAACAGTGATTCTGGACCACGTGTTTCTCCAAGTTACTGATATAAAAACGCCATTCTTTAAGATTAATTATGATAAATACTTTTTTTACTTATAATAATATTTTTTATTGCATTTTTAAAATGTATATATTTTAACAGGATACCTCAAGCGAGTCACCTCATCACCACCACTACGAGAAGCCGCCCAGTCAATACGTTCCGGTGTTCGCTTTGAATGCTATTGGTAAGATTGCTATCTATACTAGAATTTAGCGAAACACCTAAGAGTGAGGTAGCCGACACACCAAGAAAACTCGCTTGAAAAAATATTATACTATGATATTTTTTAATAAATATTTTACGTACAATATCAAAAGATCAGGAACCCATCAGAACACTTAACGCGATGTTTCTATCGCAAATACTATACAAAACCTCGAGTTAGTATATACTTCGGAATGATAGTCAAGAGGCCAGACAGCTCCATTATGTAAAGCGAGTTTGAACCACTCTGAACACATCTGATTGATTATTTGGGGAAAGGGAGTGTACGACAAATACATAATATCAGCGTATACGTAATTAATAATAAATATTGGTGGAAATTTGACACAGCACCATCTAGTCCCAAACTTAACATATCTTGTACTACTGGAACCAAACAACTGATAATATTTTTTGTATACTTACACATACATAATATTACATACATATATTAATACCCAGAGATAAAAAAACATCTATGTTCGTCGTACAGATGTTTGTGACGGAGAAGGCAGGGCTGTGACGCCATTGAAATAAAAACTTTTTTTTTCTACAGGAAAATACTACGTGCCGCTGAGTGTGGACTACGCGTGTCTGTCGCGGCACCTCGGCCCGTACGACGTGCTGGACGCGCGCGCCGTACACCTGTCGGCGCCGCTGCATCCCGTCACCATTCACGTCAACTTCCAACCCTGTATGAACTACCACGTCAAGCGGGAACGCAACGAAACGGAATGGCGAAATCCTTAGGCCAAAAGTGTCATAGCCGGTGCGCCAATATGGCGATACAAATGACGCCAAGTTATAAGATTACACATGTCTGATGAAGAAGAAATACAAATGAAAGTGAATAGGGAGCCTTGCGCTTAGTACAAAAAATGTATTACCGATCGTGAAAAAGGAATACATTTCATTTTTTTTTTATAACTGATGTAGGGATTTCCAACAGCCAACCAAGTTGATTTTTATTACATGTTTTACTCCACTTGCACTAAAATGAAAAAATGGTTTTTCATTTCAGGACATGTGTCTTGTTGAGAATTCCGGGTTCCTGTTTAAAACAGAAGTTGGTGTGTTTTAAGCTGTATCATTAAAACATTAATAATCCAATGGCAGTTTCCGGTGTTGGATCAAAACCTAAATACCTCCTTGTTACTGATTTCCCAGTTAGTGGGTGTTTATATGTACTATATGTATGTATTTACAAAAAGTATACATGTATTCTATCAGTTGTCTGGTTCCCATAATACAAGCTATGCTTAGTTTAGGACTAGATGGCGCTGTGGGCGTTGTCCACCTATATTATTATTAAACTTAAGAATCGGTTATTTGTTAAATAGATCGTTTTTTTATTAATTTCATCGCTTGGAAAACGTTGTTATGGAGGCGATTCGCTTTTCTCGATTGGCTCTCTGCTCAAAGCATTCGGATTGATGTGTACTATAGTCATGAGTCAGTTTAATTATAGAAGTACCAAATAAAGTAGGTAGTTATTGTTATTAATTTTTGTAGATCTTAAGAGTTACCATAACCAATAATTGTTGTCAAAGATGTTGGCCATTGTTTTGTATTCTGATATAAAGTTGGGGCGGCTGTGATAATAAATGTGTTTATTGATAATAGCACATTGGAATAATATGTAAATATTTTTATTATTTTGTTCTTCCGAATTGGCATTTTGTTTTAGAGATCCCGTTAGAACTGTTATGATAAAACGTGTTTGTGTTAGTTGAAAAGAATTTCAAGGTGTGGCGTCCGCCAGTCGGACTAGATGATAAAGACTGAGGTTATTTACTTAGGATTAAGCATTCAATGTCGTTTTATACTGTTGTATACCATACTACCTACTTTTATGCGTTTCGAAATGTGTGTGTGATCTAAGTGTCAAACTTAATGTAAGATAAAGATATTTTGTACATACAAAGTTTATTGCTAGTAATAAATGTTACTTATTTTATGGATTAGGTGTTTTATTTATATTAAAATAGAATACCCACCTCAGCTAAAGGGCTACAGAATAGAAATAACCCAATTTCCACTGAGTTAGTGTACAAGTTAGTTCAGTCAACGCCTGATCTTCGGTGTCAGCACTCTGGAGTCACTCGGAGTGTGTCTATGGTGTTAATAACTCATTGTGATATTTTCGTACCCTCTACTAAGGGGCTTACGAATTTGTTATTCAGTTTCTCTCTCCCTCTAGTCCAGGTTACTAGACTGTGTTTTATATAAGCAACTCCGAAAGATACGTACTGTATCTAATGGAGGGTAGCGTCTTCAGATAACTAAAGGACAACCAAAGTAGTCCAGCCCCGACACATCTCATTGCTGTTTCTTTCAGGATCATGCTAATAATGGTTTCTCTTCAAACTATTATGTGCTAGAACCAAAAATTCGAAGACATGTGTCCAGTGCCCGAAAGGATTCTTTGAGGAGCACATTTATGCTTTCACTATACTCGTTTCAGCCGATGATATTACTCAGTAGCGTATTATAAACCTTTTATTATTAACATAATATAGACAGGACAATTATTTAATGTCTCAACATTCCACAGCTTCATTTTTTAAATATTATATTTAAACATTGTTTCTATATATGTGGGGTAATACGTACAGAAAAAAAAACATGTCATTATTTATTATAACATCTTTTATTCTATATTATTATTTTAAATTTTACATGCTTACTTTCAAACATTAAGAAAGAAATAATAATATTTAACATCTGGATAATATACAGCTCTACCTTTTTATGATCCACTTAGCGATAAAAAATAATAATTAAAATATTGCAAAATATTCTATCGTTACCTTACACGTTAATAAAACAAAAGGCAGAGACGAAAGTGGTGGGGTGCGATCACAACGGGAAACAACCAATCTAGGTTCAATATGGCAAAAGACAGGCAGAAAGTGCGCTTTATGTTGACCATCAACAATATATATACATCCCCCCCCCCCTCACACATAACGTTACAATAATATATACAGAGTTCTCTACAGGTGAAGACTTTTATCACAAATATTTTTCTAATAAACTACAGAAACATTTAAGAGTTAAGAGCGCATTATGCTGGTTTCAGTTTAAACTGACAGTTACCAGCGGGCGGAGATACGCGTCGTTACAAAGCAGGGCTCCCACAGCCCATTTGTGATACCACACAACATTTAAATGCAAATAAATGTTAAATTATTACGTAAATTGTTCTTGTATGATGTTAATTATCATTTAATTCTATTACTGAGCATAATAAACAATTTAAGTCAAGTAATTAATAAAAAATGTAATTTTAGTCAAACTTAGTGATAAGTACGCGTGATCTTATGTTTTGAATATTATTGACGTTTCAAAGCAATTTTTTATGAATTTTATGGAAATAGTTTTTGACTTTGACTTTAGTAAAGGTAAGTTTTCGTTTTTAAGTCAACAAGCAAACTCGCCCAGTAGTAAATTGAAAGTTTATCTGAAATCACGAATCATTAGATCTCTAGTAGCGATCTATCAACAACAGTGCTGAAAACTGAGCAGTCCGATTGCAAAAGTGGCAAATACAAAATTCTAAGTATATCATAAACTGCTTTCCTTTTTTAATGCTATTTTCATAGTCATATATTTAATAATGAGACTTTCGTAGAAGTTTATCATTATTTCCAAATTGTCATGTAGCTATTAAAATATTTTACCTTCTGTCCGGTCAAACACTGACTTAGCCACGTTTATAATGGGACTACTCAGTTGTGTCGCCTTTTGAGATCATAAATTCTATGTGAACAGCAAAATGCACCATAACGACAAGACAGTAAGCGGTTCTTTTAATACTAGGTAAAATCCAGATCAAAATATTTACAATTTGTATTTCATATACAAGGGGAAAAGCCATATTGGACCAGCTCTGAATAAAAATTCACACTATATATTTGATTTATTAAAAAAAAGACCTTACAATACATTAATATAATAAAATCATGAATTAAATAAAGCGGTAATATCGATCTGTTATTTTGTGAATAATAAACCGACAATAAATTTAGTTAAATGCCTTGCAGGCGTTATTGCAACAAGTTGACTAAAATATTATATTCATTACAGAGGATTATTATGCGTCTGACTATAATTTAAATTAAGTAGCTGGAAGCTGCAAGCTATTGCTGATCGACCGAACGATTGATACTAAATGCTAATCAGAGTTGTCACGTTTGAGATTCCAATCACTACTTTCAACTGATCACCTCTCAGTTTTTTCAAATAATTTCGTTACACTTTCGTTATTCAATTTTATTCACTCTTTATTCAGAAGTATCAATTAAATAGCCTTAATAATCATAATTTTATTATTCACAATTATATTCTGTGATAAGGTATGAAACATGTTTGTCAGTCACGAATACCAAAAACAAAAGCCCTTACGACGTTTAAAATCATTCTGCGCATTATTAATTGGATTGCGGAAGATCAGCAATTAAATAAATAAAAAAAATGTACCACAGTCAAATTTATCGATATCACCAAATTATCGGCTTACCCTCATACTTGAAAGGGGAGGCAGCAGCACCCAAATGGCTGTTAATAGACTCAGAAAAGGCGATTACTCCCACACACCATTGCAAAGGCACAAAAGGCAGTGTATAGAGGTCAGATCGAAACCTCCAATATCTGAACAACATTTGGGAGCGCAACACACTGGACGAACATTACAGTAGTTTAACTACATCATCTATATACCTAAAAAAGCTATTTAATTTGCATGTGATTCGAAATAATTGCTTTATAAATGTTATCTTCATAATGACACCCAAAAATGTGTATATGTATTTTCATTTTGCTGTAAACTATCGCAAGCTAGGCCACATTAAAATTTTGAGCTTCGATGTTAAATATTAAAACATTATATTAACATTTACCGAAAATTTAAAATTAATATTACGATTAAAAAAGGCGGTTTTAAACTAAAACGATACGCTATCCTTACAGTATAACACACAGAATATTTTGCAACTGACGTGCCTTACATCACTGGGTATTTTGCGGGTAGTTTGTTTAGTCCGGATTATTCACAAAATCGATTCGTTGTTACTATACACAACATTATATTACATTTATATGAACGTCATATTCCAAATTATCGCTATGTACAACTATGAATGGACTAATATAAAAAAAAACACGCACTATTATATGATAACAAAAAAAACAACCAAATAATTTAATTCCTTCATCTGTTGCGAAACTTGTATGAGAATTCACACTTTGGCTAGATAGAAATACCTCTCCAACCTTGCATTTGGAAATAATTAATTCACTATCTTATATTGAATTTAGTTATTAATTGATCCTACGACTATTTTAAGTAATTGTTTCACTAGTGGCGATAACAATGATATAAATATGATTATCCTGAAAATCCAACTGTCACATCTATGGATTTGTAATTTTTACTTCTTATGCAAAGTTTTCGAGTCATTATACTTTATCAATATTTTATGTACAATTCATAAATAAATGTCACATATTGATATAAAATGCATATAAGTGATGTTTATTATTATTATATTGGGATATCACTCAAACTACAAGTGATTGAGGATATAATATCTAAAATAACAGATAAATACAATCAGGCTCTATTTTTTTGTATAGCTTAGTTTTGTAAACAAGACAGACAAACGTTTATAATATATAAAACAATAGAATCGATTGGCATTGCATTTGTGTTACTGTAATTTCATGAAACATGCGAAGTGAATCTGACCAAGCTGCCAAGTTTTGATAGTTCAAAGAAAAGTATGTAAAATAATAATGTAACCTCTGTAAATGGCTGAGGGTAGGTCTACATTACACGTCTAACACTAACAAGAGACCTAGACACTAGGCGAGCCCTTGGACAAACTCCATACGCTAAAAAACGTAAAACAAATTAATAAAACGACTATAATTTACTTAAAATTATGCGTACAAAAACCTAGCCATCGTTCTATAAACTTAGTATCGTAGGAACGATAAAAAAATAAATATATATAAGATACGTTGTACATATATTAAAAAAAAACTCTTCCATACCACTATACATATTACCGAATTCCCTATAATTTTATCTTAAAATCTCCTATATACAATATGTACAAAGGGAAAATAAAAACAATTTGTACTTGCAGAAACGTGTGAAAATAAAGATGTAGAACGAAACGGAAATATACAAAAAAAAAAACGCGCATCAATCGCTCTCACCTAACAACACAACGATATAAACACATTTGCTTTATATTATAATATATTTATAATACATTTGGAGGGCGGGCGCGGCGCTCAAGTGATTTTTATAAAAAATACGTTTGCGGTGCGGCGCCTCTACCTGTCACACCGCTTCGCACCAACAGCGCCATCTGCCGGAACAAATCAAGCCTTTACAAGGTATCCACAACACTACACTACACTACACTACACTACGCTGCTTCATCGCGTTTACATGTCCTCTCTCTAGCATACCCGACGGTGTACACATAATGTCAACGCTTATATAGGCGCAACACAGTTCATAATGAAGAACACATAAGGTAAGAAACTAGACCCCCCTGCGCCCCCAGTTGAACCGGCGGGCGCTGGGGCCGGGGGGAAGCACCAGGTCGTCTCCCGGCAGACTGTCGGTGTGGAAGCGGGCGCTCGCCGCAGACGCGAACGAGTCGTGGCTGGTGGTGGAGTGCGAGTGCGAGGGCGGGCGGGGCGTACCTCCGGCGTGGGCGTGGGCGTGGGCGTGGGCAGTGTCGGTGTCGGCGGTGGGGGCGGTGGGGGGCGGGCGCGCGTCGTCGTCCTCAGGCAGCGCGAGCCCGAACTCCCGCCGCAGCCGCAGGCTCAGGTTCTCTCTCTGCCGCTCGGAGGCAGTCGGCTGCGCGTCAAACACACCTACACAAATACAACATATAAACATATATATAGTTGACTAGAGGTTGCGCGTGCTCATTGCGCATTATAATGTACATACCAATACCGTACACACTTAGGTCGGAACTGGCCTTATAGCTCAGTTGGTACTTGATTGTATACTTATATACTTTTTTGTAAATACATACATATAATACATATTAAAACCCCGACACAGAACAAACATTTATGTCGTCACACAAATGTTTATATTGGGTGGGAAATGAACCCACGACCTACAGCGCAGAAGGCAGGGTTACTACCAACTGAGCTGTGAGGCCAGTCTAATGGATAGAGGTTACCATTTAACACGGGGTGGGCCTTCAGCTCGTAGGAAGAAATACAATCGACTAAAACGTATTTACTCGTCACAGATTAAACGAGTGAGCATTAACTAGGGTTTTGCGCAGTATTATATGCGGTACTTGCCGTCAAGGCCAACTGAATGATTCGACCGGCCGGCGGCGGTACTTAGTTGCAAGCGAATATTACGAGTTAGGGCGCGTTCCCACTTTGTCGTGACGACAGATAATCGTGTAGAAAGTGTCGTGGCTTATATATTTAAATGGAGGTGTTCACATATATAACGACACGATTAACTATCGTCTACGACTTTTTTGCGGTGACGACAGATTGTCATAACAGTTGGAACGACTAGAACGACAGTCATGAAACGATAAAAAAAATCGTCACGGACAAATAGTGACGGCAAATCGTGTGTCCTTGCGACTATATATCGTGGCCATTCATCTTCCTTCTTTTAATAAAATAATACATTATTAAAATTTCATCTGCGTCCATTGTACTCAAGAGCATAAACGCACTACTGATCTCCAAGAGAACGTAGAGGCGACTGTAGAGTTGTAGCTTGCTACCGATGTGCAAACGACAAGGAGACTGTCGTGAAACGATAAAATGTCGTCGCGATCCAATAGGAACAGCAAGATACAATAGTCGTTAAACGATAAAATAAAAATTGACGACAAGTAGTCATTATAATGGGAACAGCTAGAGACGATAGTCGTCCGACGATAAATTAACCGTTGCGACATAGTGGAAACGCGCCCTTAGTGCAAGAGAATATTGCGCGGCGAAAATGTTATTACGAGTTAGCTGCACCGGATACGTTGCATATTGTACGACGATAATGCACTTATGTATTATATATTTACATATATTATATACCTATACGCTTTACGAACGATTTTATATGAACGGTCTTGTTTGTTTGACTGCTGGATGTCTTTAGGTCATATAGATTTGGAACTTTCTGGAAGACAGAAATATGTACACAGAAACAATACATTAAACGCTATAAATACATAGCTTATCTAGAAAGTAGATAGAGAAGTAGAAAGTAGAAGTAGACTAGCAACTTATGAAACAACTTCCCTATGGTACATCTGACCGTTTATTCGTGGACTATTACGCTATCCATTTCACTTATGGCAAGAACGTCTTTTACAAAAGTGTCAAATCGACAATAGGCCGCCCATTGAAAATCCATTACTATTAAAAACAATACCACGGAGATGGCAACCGAGCATTATTTGCATCCGTGTGGTAGCCGGTGAAATTACAGGCATGAGACATTCTTTCCTCCAAGTCTGGGTGACGGGCGCATACGATGCGACTTGGGTCTTGTCTTACCTAAGCAAAAGAGGTCCTAATTCGTATTGTTATGGGCAGAGGTTACCACTTAACAACGGGTGGGACATATGCTCGTGCCGTAATATTATTAAAAAAAACACTTGTCATGAGCCACTTTACAGCGCGTTCGTTATTTGTCACAGTATCAAATCGATCTCTGACATTGTGTAACCGACAATTGTGTTAGAACAGGGCTCGAGTTTATCGACCGCTTTGTAGAGCAGTTGACAAATACAGTTATTTAGTTTCCACTATATTCATAAAGATTATTTCTATGATACTAGTCGTCACTGGCTCATTCGAACTAGTCTGGTGAAAGGCGAAAGTGCGCCTTAAACAGGCTCCTTTTCCACTAGATTTCCTAAAATGTTGGGTTCTATGGCATGTCGGTTTCCACACCATGTTTTCCTTCACCTTTAAAACAACGTGATATTGCAAATATGATTTCATTGAAATTGGTGCACGTCCGGGCTTGAGCCCGCGACATCCGGATTGAAGCTTTGGAGTTCTGTACCACTGGGCCACCAACCTCTACGTACTTAGTAAGAGTTAAGTTGTTATGCGTAAGATTTTTTTGTGATGTAACTACATGGAAAGAAATTATGTAGAATTAAATATTTAACGCAAGTATGTCTCTTGATAAGTTGACTGGAATTAATTTAACAGATTGTTCGAGTTTGCGTTCATAAAGAAACTAATGAGTGTGTTGCACAATTGAGTCAATTGAAGCATGGCGCGACGCAAACCTAATATTACACACACGCACACACAGACAGACAGACAGACAGACGGGTACAGTCGACGACCTTGAGTATCTAGCTCCAAACGCATTTCGTAACAAACTAAATTAAGCTTGTAAATAAAATGTATTTACAATTTGATAAAAATAAATCCCACAGTGTAATACGCAGTTTGAAATTTTTATTTTATGGTATATATTTTTAATGTAAACTATGCTTTAGAATTAGGAGAAAAACTGCTTGTAAAGGTGACTAAGCGTTATGAAGTATTTTTTGTGCAGAAAATTCTTTCCTATTTTGTTTTTGATTCCACAAAGTCTATCAAAATATCTTTAAAACTTTGCTGTTATTTTTCCCAAATTACAAACGTTATGGAAACTTTTGGGTACCCTAAGTGGGTAGATGCAATTAAATGTTGCGACGTGATCGGGCGCAATACGCCACGGTAACACGATTCTACGATACTTATGAAGCGTACATAATGTGAGACCTGGTAGACAATTGACCCCTTTATTATTTGAGCACGCTGTATATTCTTGGGACGCGGCCAAAACGTAGGTTAGTGACTTGTAGGTTGGGGCGTTTCGTCTTTATCGGACATATAGGACACTCTCACAATGCCATTTGACGTATAAACCTAAACTGATTGAATACACAGATTTAAGTTTAGAAGAGGTAATATCTCTTACGTTCTAAAGTTGCAATTCTTCTCTTTCGGATGCTGCAAGATTACTGCCATTAATATTGTGACGCTGACTTGAAGGCGATATTTTTCATCACCTCCGCCATAACTCCGAAACGGCAGGACCGATTTTGACTTTGTTACTTTTCCGAGGGTTAAAATAGGTGTGTGTGACAAAATTGACTCCACGCGGACGAAGTCGCACGCAACAGCTAGTTTCACAATAAAAGGTATCCAGTATATAAAGTACGGTACTTGAACAGTGTACTAACACCCCCTGACGAGATAACGGCCGCATATCCGGAGTTATTCCTATCGTCAGCCCCCCCACAGAGAAAACACTCAACCTTCGCAACGACCCCGCTGGCGTGGTCGAAGTATCCCCGTAAACGCCCGCGCGGGGCGCATTTTCTCCCATTCCTCCTGAAATGGTACCCTTGGTGACGTTGTGTGTAAATTTTGAAGTTTTACCGGTTGAGGGCCGTCAGCTCTCACCAAAAGTAAACGCTGTCAAGGCCATCTGCGGCCAAAAGCAAATTGTCCAGTAAAAAAAAAAGCGTACTAACCTTTGGGCGTGTGATCGGCGGCGAGCTCCCGGTGCAGCCGCTGCTCGAGCTCGTCCGCCGCGGCAGCCGCCGCCGCCTCGAGCCGCTGCGGCGACAGCGCCGAGGAGGACTCCGACGAGTCACCGCCCGCCCCCGCGCCCGCGCCCTCGCCCGCCTCCGCCTCCGCCCCGGCGCCAGATTCCAACGACTCGTCGCTCGCGCCCTTGTGCCGCTTACGGTACTCCGTTATAGAGAGCTTGGGGAACACATACATAAGTTAAATACAGTTCTGCAACTGCTTTTGCTTAAGATAACTCCACCACATTTAGAATGTCTCCATACAATAACGAAAGCAATATATTTTATAAGAACTTAAGTGAAGTGAATCTCGGCTTATAAGTGTAAGTAGGTCAAGAGCGAGGGGTTAGGTCGGTCAAGGTTGCCATTTGGGTCAAGGCTGTAGTCCGTGAATTTTGCGGTATTGGGGATCCGGGATAGCGATTAGTTATCGAGGCACCCATCATGATGCTGATTTATAATGTGAAAAACCTTGCTAAAGTAAGTTATTTAATGTTACTGGTGGGACTCGAGCTCTAATCTCGACAAGAGAAAGGGAAATTGAGTGAGATGGGAGGAAGAGTGAGACAGGAGAAAGAGAGAAGAGAAAGACATAATCGGAGCCTAATTATGATTGGTAGATGTCAAATCTATGCAGTGTGGTCACCACAGAAGGCAAGAAGAAACATATCCTTCCAAGTTAAACTTTTGTTATCTCATACATAATCATCACTTGACAAAACATTGTAAGTCTGTCACAGTGATCGGAAAACCTGAGCGCCAGATAGTGAATATGTCACGAGTCAATTGACAATAAGTAGGCAGACATTGTGTTGACCTCATACAGAGTGATTCTCTTATCTAATCTAAGGCCTTGGTTAGTATTAAATCATACCGAAACCAGTGCATAACCATGCATCTTTAATTAATACTACATTCAGAATTTACAATCAGTATTAAGTAATGTAGTATAACAGATTTAAAAATAAAACGAATGTAATTAAAAACATAGGTAATAAAGTGTAATGAAATTAGCTGGCTATTAGTTTTTCTGGTAGTGAAAACAGACCGACTGGTAGTAAGTCATTTAAACTGGGTTTCAATAACATATAGTTTGATCCTTGATGCAGGATCACTATATTAATGCTGTTAATCAATGCTTTAATACAAAAAAAGGTGTAAAGGTAATTTCGCTACTAATGTATGTATAAAACCCAGCATTTAAGCAAGGACAGTATCACTATATTAAAAAACATATGAGCTACATTATAGCTAACTTAATTAGTTATCCACTCACCTTTCTTCTAATAGTTTTTGGTTTTTCAACAGGGGGAGGATTCAGTCTGGGGTCGTTTGCTCTCGCGCAGTAGGGCTTCGCCGCCGGCTTCGGAGTGGGTGACAGCAGGCCAGCCCTGTTGGAGCTCTTTAACACCCCCGATAATAACACACTGTTATTCGAGTCCATATTATTAACACGGGTCAGGATTTCCTGAACACTCTTCATCTCATCCGACTGCGTAATACTGTCTTTGTCGAACAAACTACTGTCTAAACTTGTAGTCCTATATATTGCACTTTTTATTATGGACATGTTGGGTACGTTCTCGTTGATGGAGTTGTCCACGTTGAACGGTTGTGTTATATTGTTGAATATGCCGGAGAAGAGGCCGGTCGCGCTGAACCGGGAGGAGAAGGGAGTCGGCGAGCTGTCGAGGAGCGAGGGCCGGTCCGGTTTCTCCTCGGCGGCGGCGGCGGCGGGGGGCGGCGACCGGACGGGGGACGCGCGCCGGACGGGGGACGCGCGCCGGACGGGGGACGCGCGCCGGACGGGGGACGCGCGCCGGACGGGAGACGACCGCTGCAACGGAGAAACGCGTCGCGGGGAGCGTCTAATCGGGGAGGTGCTCACGGGGGAAGCCCCTCGAAGCGGCGACGCGACTCCGGGTGAAGCGCGACGCACAGGCTTCATCGGACCTTCGGGCAAGGGGATCGTCTCCGGCGGCGGCACCAGCGGCATCGGACTCGGCTCCTCCGGCAGCGGGATGTTCTCCGTGGAGGAGGAAGGCAGCGGTATCGACTCGACCGGCGGCAGGGGTATATTCTCGGGTGACATGTCGTGCACAGAGTTGCTCATCTCGTCGTGTACGTCGCCGTTGATCTCGGGCGACTCCCTGTCGCTCTCCGTCCGCAACTGAATACTGATTTGGTCGTCGACCATGCTGAGATCGAAGTTCAAGTTGACCTTCTTCCGTTTCTCTTTGGGCTTCTTGTTTCTGCTCCTTAGTATCTGAATGTTTTCCGTGTGGAAGGAGTGGATCTTCTTCTGGATGTCGTCCATTTCGTCTCGCTGCGGCGAAGAGTTCCCGCTCGTGTCCGCTGATTGGCTGCTGTTCAGTTTGTCCGTGGGGCTGTCGATTCTCTTGGAGTCGACGGTGTTGCTGTCGATCCTGTCCTGTATTTTCGGTTGAGGTATCGTCGTGTCAATGTCCATGGGCACGACTTTGTTGTAATTACTCTCCTCGAGTTCTAGATTGTTGTTGTTCATTTTGAGGTCGGGATCGTCGGGTGTGGGTATTTCCGGGGGCAGTTCTTCCTCGGGCGTGGGAACTCCGATGATCCGGCGAATGTTCTCGCTGTCGTGAGGCCCTCTCAGGTTGACGTTGAGAACGTCGTTGTCCATGTTGCACTGGTCGTCGGAGCCCTGGCCGCTGTCCGACCTCGTGCGATCCCTCGCGCCGTAGATGCTCTCCATTATATTTCGGATCTTGTACTGCCTGCAGAGGGAGTCGTCCTTGACCGGCGAGTCTTCCGACGTCAAAACCGGGGAGGTCTCTTCGTTGCACTGCGCAAATAAAATCTAGTTAGAAAAAAAAACCGCAAGACAAAACTTATAAGACTTTTGCGTGATTACTCACAGGCACGATGGGGTTCTGTTCGTAGGATAAGGATTCACGTGCTAATCGGCGCTTCTTCAACGGCGTAAACATTTCATTGGGCGGAGACTCTGAAAAAAAAAAACTAGTTTAATACCTGATCACATAAAACGGATATGTATACATATATATATATTGATTTTTGCCTGTGGAGCATGAAAAACTCTAAAAGATAATTCCCCGGAGGGTTTGATCCCTGGGGGCGAATATTCGTGTGATGGAGCGATTTTAGTCAGTGTATGGACAGTGTGTAAAGACAGACAAACCTGGTATATGAGAGTGGTCGCACTCTTCACTGATGGCCTGCCGCAGCCACCGCTTCTTGGCGCTGTGCTGCGGCAGCACGAGCGGCACCACCTCGGGCACCCCCGCGGGCGGGTCGGCCGCCGGAGTGCTCCTCGTGATCCTCCTGGACTTCTTGGGCGGGCGGTTCCTGTCCCGGGCGGGCGTCCGCGGCGGCGAAGCGCGCTCCTCCTCAGTCTCCGTCGCGTCCTGATTCCCGCTCAGATCCCCGATCATAGTGGATGCGACTCGCACTAAACTCTCCAGAGAGGGCGCGGAGACCAAAGCCGGCCTGTACGGCGAGCGGTACGGCGACGGAGTGCGCTCGGGCGAACGGCCCACCCATTCGGTGGCCATAGTTTTCTTGGTTTTGGGCAGTTTGAAGGCGGATTCCACGGAGCCTACTGCGGCTTCTACCAGCAAACACGCCGAGCTCAGGCCTAGGTCCTGTCGACAGATTGTAAATTAATATCCTAAATTAACATTTGATTAAAAGTTACTTTTCTTTGGATTCTGAAGTGACTTACCTCATGAGGATCGTTATGCCTCTCGGACTCGCTAGGTAGTGGCAATGTGCTGTTGCGTCGCATCGGGGGCGCAGCCCTAGGCGGAGTCGTCGGAGGCAAGGGCGCTTCGTCTCCGGACGTCACCATATCACTATCGGCGGAGTTCAACCGCCGGCGGTTCGACTGAGACGTAGTCCGTGCACGTCCCTTACGTCTGTGTAAATATAAGTTTGCATGTTTAAAATATGTAAAATTGAGATATTAACAGCATTAGCTAGATATGTTATTTGTAAATCAAGCGGTAACAATTGAGCTATGAGAACTGTTTGAATAATCTGCTACTCACTTTTTCCGTTTCTTAGTAGAGCAATGTACTTCTTCGTCTTCATCTTTGTCTAAAGCGTTGGGATGTGGATCAGACTCTCGCCTCTTCTGTCGTTCTTTCACTTCTTGTTTCCGCTGCTGAGCTTTTTCCATGCGCTCGAACGCTTTCATAATAGCCTCCATCTTTCGTTCCTCGCGGGTCTGAAAAATGGATGAAAATGTTAAAAAATTGCATATGGAATACAATTCCAAATACCTATTGGTAGAAAAAAAATACACATACACTTACCATTTTCCTCTTCTCCTTCTCCTTTTGTGCTTTAGTTGTGATTTTGTCCTGAGAGTCGTCTGTTTTGTCGTCCATGGAGTCTTGGCTGACGATATTTCTGCTAGATCGTGAGGATCTGTCGTGACAGGGAGACTTGGAAGTTTCTTCTTTGGGCGAAGATATATCCTCTTCAAGTTTAGGTTCCACCTTTAGATCTTTGTTCGGTTTCTTTTCATCAAGCTTCTCCTTCTCAAGTGGCTCGTCATCAGAAGTTTCGTCTTTATAAGACTCTATTCTTTCCCTGATTCTGCTCTTTCTCCGCTCAATAATCTTCTCTACTTTAGGTGCAATTGCACATTTTACAGGCTTTTCTTTCTCTTCTACTTTAGGACTTACAATTGGTTTAGGAGTCACGAGCTGTTTAGGAGCTACAACCGGTTTCGGAATTGCAATTGGCTGAGGACTCAAGAGAGGTTTAGGAGGTTCTTCTACTTTAATTGTCTCCTTTACTATTTCAACGGGTTTAACGATCATAGGTTTGATGTCTTCAACTTTTTCTTCAGCACTGCAAAAATCAGGTTCATCATAATCCTCCGGCTTCATGACCTCTTTGGAAGTCAAGTCCATTTCTAGTTTAGGCTGCTCCACGTTTTCATCCTCTATTGTATCAAATTTCATCACATTGCCCTGCATTAGCTCAGTTTTCAACGATTTCACAATCATCGGCTCTATTACCATGGGTTCTGCTTTCATAGGTTCTTCAAAAACGGACATGACCACCGGTTTTGCTGGCGACAGAGGCGGGTATTCATGTTTGATAGGAGAATGTTTATCCGCTTTGATATTTAGAGCTGAAGGAATATATGGTGGCTCTCTGACCGGTGGTGTTAGCGGGCCAGCTAGCGGCGGAGATACGGGAGAAGACGAACTGAAACATCTGTTCCGGCTTCTCTTTTCTCTCGGAGGGTAATCGAAGCTCTTTCTTGGAGGCAAAGGACTGTTCAGTCCGTTCACTTTGCAATGTTTCGGATTGCCACAAGCGCAAGGCTGTTTGCTGCCGTCAGAGTCGTGGCCGACTGTTATCTCTGTGTTGGATTGGATGACTCCAATGGTCACCAAGTACACGTGTAGGGTCCCCTTCACGATACAATGTTGAAGCTCAGCGTTAGGTTTGCAAGACCTTCGAGCGAACCGCGCTTCGTTGCCGTACGTTCTCGTATCAATACAAATTTGAGTGTTATCCTTTGGCAGCCTGTAGAAGAATACGAAAGGACCAGGTTTCTGACTGCCAGCTCGGGCAGTGTTCTGTAGTTGAGGCCTGTGCTGATTCGAGAGCATATATTTCCCTCGGAGTTCTATGATGGGCATGTTTTCTTTCAAGTCCTTGGTGGCGATTAGAATTTTACCCCCTGCGTGAGGTACGGTGGTGCACAAGTGCGCGTTCGTGGCATACGCCATGTTGGGCTGAGTACCTAGCTTACTGCTATATTTCATGATTTTCGCCCTTAACTCTGGGCTATAATGGTTAGTCACGGCCAGCTCGTATGCGTCCTGCCAGTGCGACTGGTTCGAGAGACTGGAGCCATATTTGCTTCTGTTAAGAATCATCTCCTTTTTGCGTTTGACTCGCTTTTCTGCTAGTTTCCTCTTAGCTCCCTTTCTCAGGAGCTCAGTTTTCTTCTGTTTCTGTGTGAGTTTAGGAGTAGGACCGCGCTCGCTTGGGCGCTTGGGCAGCGGGAGCGAGGGTTGGGGCAGCGGCGGCAGCGGCGGCAGCACCGGGACCCCCGAGTTGTAGGTGGTGACGCACGAGCCGCTCGTATTGGTGTACGTCGTCACCGTGAGCAGGCACTTGCGTCTCTGCCCCGGGGCGCGCGCGATCTCCGCCGAATCCGAATCCGAAGCCCCGAGCGCGCTCAACTCCTCACGTTTCCTCATCTGTATGGCGCGAGCGTGGCGCCGGTCGATGGGCCTCGGCATGCACAGTTCGCACATGTACGCATCGGGGATGTTGTTTCTGTCGATGCCCATGCAGTCGACGTGCTGCCACTCGCCGCAACGGTCGCAGCAGATCATGTAGCCGTCGTCGTGAGTGAAGTCGCAGATACACCTCGTCTTGCCTTCCTCTTCGCCCTCGGGGGCGGTTTCCGTATCGCTTCCGCCGGGAGCTGGCTTCCGGTCTCCGTCGATCGACGATATCACCGAAGCGGTATCGTCGTCCGGCGGCGGCGGCCCGCCCTGGGGCTGGTACGTCAACGGAGCCATCTGAATAGACGCGACTGGAACCGAAGTCCCAATGACGGTATTTGGAACGGTGATCGGTAGGTCGTAGGTCGCAGGGGACACGATCACCGGAGAGCTTCTTTTCAGGGGACTCATCGGAGAGACGGTAGTCACCGGGGGCGATACGACGGCGAGCGGGGAGGAAGGCGCAGGAGGCGCGGTACACACCGGGGAGAGAGGAGTGACCGGGACGGGCAGGGGCAACGGCTGCAACTGGATGGGGGCGGGCAGCTGGAGGGGTGGCGAGGCCGGCACTTGCGGCGGCAGCTGCAGCGCCGGCAGCTTCTGAGCCGGTAGTGAGTAAGTATGATCCAGCATAACCAATGCAAAGGGGTGGACGGAATATCGACGGAGTTCTTCTGATAGGTTGGGTCTCTCCTCCATTCCGATTAAATCATCTGCAGTGAGTAATGTGGTTTTGTCACCCCTGGAACAAATAAAATGCATATTAGCACGCTGAATACGTCACTTTGCAGGTCAGCAATACAGTATCTCAATACTTACTTGATGATTCGATTTTGATAGGGTAGTTTATCCTCCACTGGTTCCTCCATTATAGAAGCTGGAAGCTGAGTCATGGTAGCGAAGCTGTGATTTATTGGTGTGGCACCCGTTTGTAACATCAGCTTGGGTTGTGACAGTGATTGCAAAATCTGAGCTGTGAGCTGTTGATTTGCCGACACTGCTGAAAGTTGATTGTCTGATCCATATGTTTGAACATAACGCAAGTTAGGAGTAGCTCCAGACTGCACGTAATGCGGTCCCTTGGGTAAGCTTGTGTTTATTGGTGCAGTTGACAAAAGAACAGGACCACACGGAGATTGAAGCACCAATCTCTCTCCTTTAGCTGGGAACTTCTGTAGAGGCATAGCCTGTTTACTGTTGGGACTGCCAACTTTTTGTATAATTTTGGTTGCATTAGAATCAACACCGTAAGTTCCCTGGTTTTTGTATGTGACACTAGCCACAGGCCAAGTTTTTGGTTCTGATTTATGTGTAGATACTGCCTGTTGTATTATCTTTATTGGCCTCGACTGATTCTTCTGACTCACTTGGTTTGATTTTGATCCTTTGAAAGTATTTACAGATTTTCTGCCTGAATGCACTGACATCTTGTTAGGACCGGAAACAACACGTGATAAGATGTGACATTGTGTGCTGCCCGAAGAGGCAGCTACCATAGCATTCAGGTTAGCACCATTGTTTACCTTATTCAAGTTTGTGCCCTTGGTAAATGTGTGACTGTAAGCCACATTTTTGATAGGACTGCTGTTGTTGATCACACTTTGGGTCAGAGTAGAGCACCCCATTAATGACTGGGTTTTTGGTGTTTTAGCACATAAAACTGAGCTTGTAAGATGCTTTTGTGTCACAACATTAGTGCTTAACTTGTAAACATGATTCTGAGTGGCATACACAGGAGTAGCCGTAGCAATCTCTTTTGTTTGGGTGATATACTGTTGTGAGTAAGTAGGATTCTTGGGTAGAGATATGTTACTCAATATCTGAACTTTAGATGCTTTTGGTCTTGTGATGTAACTTGTCTCAGTCACTATATTGGACCTCCTGCTGATGTGAGTGTCGTTGGTATAGCTTTCACTCGATATGATAATTTGTGACACTCCAGCTTGCTGCCTTTCTTCATCATTTTTGGTGTCACTTGCAGGGGTGCTGGTAGCTATTATTGTGGGCAACCATAATGTTTGGCTTCCAGAAACATCTTGCGCTACATTTTGTATCGCTGTTATATTGCCGACTGCAGCATCTACATTGATTGTAAAGTTTTGGGGCAATTTTGTTACATTTTGAACAATTGCTGTGCTCAATGGAGCTTGTATTAAGGTAGCCGAGTTATCAACATAGTTGCCTTCATTAGAATCATCTGCCTCTTGCAGCAATGGGTATGCTATGCGACCCATGTTGTCTAAAGAGCCTTCATCTATTCTGACGATGTTTGCGAGCGTATCAACAGATATCTCTGTATTACTTTTCTTCTCTGCAATGTGAAATTCTACCTCTTTATCAGTTTTAGGAACTGAATGGATTATGCTTTCATGGTTGGTGGAGTCTGGTTCTGGATCACCCTCATTAGATGAAAAGGGCACAGCCCTCAAAACTGGAGTCCTGATACTTTGTACATTCATATTTTCTGCTAATTTGTGATCCATAACTTGTCCATACACATGTTCACTGGTGGTGGCCGGCCCGTAATCCTGTAACAAAACACACAAAGTTAGATATAATTATTTAATTTTGAAATGAAACCTGAATAGAATGAATTATAATATATTTTTAACACCTATAACAACAAAACTATTCTTGCACATGTTACATTTTAAATACTGAAACACAATATAAGTAGACCATGGCCTACCATAAAAATAAATACATTATCATTTAATCAACATTCAATGCAGAGTAAAGAAAATGACAATTATATCAAACGGCCACATTATATACACACATAATCATATGATAAAGAAATGAACAATGCTAACTTATAACTAAATTAAACAATTTACTTACCTTTTATTCATTCATTAATAACTATAAGGTGTAATGAATAGACTAAAATTTTAAAATCTTTATTGACACAATGTTCCTGAAAATACATACATACCACACAGAAAATATTCATTACTAGGGTCTGTGATACAATTGTTGGGCTATCAATATGCCACTATGGTATTACATTATTAGTGAAGGCCTAAAATAGTAGATATATCTTAGGAAAGCGATAGACATGGGAGGTTTTTAGAAGATCCAAGGCATGATTTCCTTTGCCTAGCACTTGAAAATAATCAGAACAACAGAAGGTATTAGAATATGGGACTAGACTGGGCCTACTTGTATAGCACTATGGGTGTATTTAGCACTTGGTAGAGGGAAGTACTTACTTGCCGGGCCGTAGATTCGTATTCTGATGAAGCTGACATGCTGTAAATACTATCATCTTGGGTTAAACCCGAGATGACGCCTTGGAGTGCACCGCGGCCTCCAAAATTTATTTCATGTGACTGCAACCGAAAATTGACTCTTTATCCATCTGTCTTCAAAATCATCACGTACGGGCTTGATGCACACCATAATGCTCTTGGTAAAATATTTTTAGTCCACAAATAGGATACGACCGTCGAGGTCATTGTTCTCGAAATATGTTCAAAAGTCACTTTATTTCCTTTCCTACGAGAAAGTATAACGTAAAACACAATAATAATTGATTTTAAGTGCAGCTTCATATGAATAATTACATAAAATAAGTGAATAGGTTAATCTCACTGCCGCCATTATTGTCGCACGGAAATTGAAATGTCTGGCCACAAAACATCAAAATAAGTAAACACTAACCTAAAATGAGAAAATAGCTAGGTTTTGAGATCTACATAATACAATTATAAATAAATTGTGCATGAGGTCACAAGGCCCGCTTAGTAACAAAGAAATGAAAAATATACCTAAGTACATACGAAAATGAGGTTTGTATTTATATCTGTTTAGTAGGGTAATTATGACATAAATATAGAATTTTCACATTTACTTAACGTTATATGCACATAAATGGTGTATTATTTACCGAAAACGATATCACCACAATAGCAAAGTACTGGAAAATCCAGATGTAAACACTTTAGCAGAAAATACGAAAGAAAACTTGTACTAACCTTCGCTCTAAGAAACTATTAACACCTACAATTAAGCGAAACTATTTTCATCAAATAATTGCATAGCACATATGAAATAGGCGTCAAAGTCCTAAACTACGACCAAAACATTCACAAGAGTCGAAGATGGCGGCCATTGCATTTTCTTGATGCAAAACAACGGGGTCTCACGAAACATACCAAAACAGCTAGTATTTCCGGTCAAAAACGTACGTATATTTTTTTACCAATGTTCAAGTACTCTAAAACACAGAAAATATAAGAGAAAAAGTATATATTTTTTTTTTAATTATAGATTTATGATTTTAAGTTATATAATCAAATTGACTTGCTGTAATTTTTAATTAAGTTGTAAACTGACTATCTATCTTGTCTCTGGGTAAAATATAAGACATAGAGTTGTACTCTGTGGTTAACTCTTACTCTATGCATTCATAGACATTTTTTATTTTCTTAGCTTTGCCGTACATAGCCAATAGTTTCACACAACAAAAAAAGACGTTCTTTCGTTTGCTTCTTTATGGGCTGCGTTCAAATATGTATAACAAAAGTTTCGAATGGCTTTTAATACTCAATTCGAAAGCTGCACGCGATATTAATCAGTCAACAATAATTGTAGTCTAATAAGCTCTAGCCTTGTAAACTTTATACAACACTTTTAAACATTTTGAGTATCGCGTGCTTAATGCATGTAGTCTCATAAATGTCGTTACCAAGCTCATCAAACTTGCTAACTAACTGGCTTTTCCAGGGGTTTGAGATAATTTAATATTAAGTCTATCTGTGATTTAGATTAATCAATATAGTGAAAAAAGTAGCCATGCTAACTCTACAACATTTTAATTCAGCTTCTAATAGACTATTCAATACTTAATTAGCAAGTTCGCTATTACATTACACTGTATGTATATCATAACTAAATATATTTACATCTGATGTTAATCAAACTATTTAAATACATATATAAAATCACGAGGAAGTCATTTTCTTAAGTTAATTATGTCGATAACATACATAATTATGTATTCGAAGGTGGTGTCTCTGCCTCAGCTAAATAAATAGTTTGATTTCATGTATGAACGTATTAAAATATATATCAGATAAAACGTAAGTGTCCTTACGTTAGTCTTCATTTTAATTTATAATTTTAAGTATAACGTATACTGTTACATATTAATAAATCGAGAGTTAGCAAGGCTTAGTCTTATTACACTACTCTGAATCCGAGACATAATATATTTAGTGCTGAAGCTAAAGGGGATATATAACCATTGGATCCCGGATAATTTATTTATTATATGTATTTCCATATTTAGTTACTGTATAATTTTTATAAATTTGTAGCTAGACCTTATATCGAAATGTGTAATAACCATTTTCACTAAACGATTAATTTATATATGTTTACGCGAGAGTGTTGTGTTCAAATGGTTGAAAAATCCAAGATCCCTGGGTCCCTGGCTGAAATCGAGACATAAATAGTACAATGACTTTTACATTGGCCATCAGGTGTAAGAATACAATATTTTTGATGTGAAACATCTATAGCCGCACGTAAAACCGATTTCTGGCTTGGCGACGCGTCGCCACGGCATGAGCGCTGATTGGTCCGTTCAAGGTTACGACAAATCATAAACATTATTAGTGATGGGGTACTTAGTTTCTTACAAAATAATGTCGATGTTTCACATCTGCCAGGCGTCCCGTGACGGCTCACATTTTTTTTATTTGTTAAATACATATTTGGTGTATGTCACAACTATGCTTCATTGTTAAGTGTCAACTTCAGTTTGTGAATCTCACGTTGTTTTCGTTTTCTTTCTTTCGTGAGGTTAGGTTATGTTTGGATTGTGAAACTTTCAAAAGTTCAGTTAAATTGACACAGATTTACCAACATTTACACCATGAGTGACTTCGTATTGAACGATAGTGACACAGAAGTTGATTCCGACGAAGAAGTAAGTTATATTTCATTATTGCCTTGTTTACTCATGTTCTTATGGTTTTACTCGTATTTCTCATTGATTTTAATTGTTGTAGTTGCAAGAAGCCTTCGCCAAAGGCTTGCTGAAACCTGGGCTCAACGAAGAAATTGAGAGAGTAGAGAAGAAATTTGTTAACAATGTTGCAGATTTGAAAGTAAAATTGAAAGAATTCAGGCTAAATTTGCCATGGGTCGAGACGTTGGATCTGGTGACTACGGTTGCACCGATGGCACCAGATGTAGCAATGCAAATGCAAGAAACTGCACAAAAAAGAAAGTTCGTTTAATCCGGTTATGTATTCAAAATTACGTTTGAGCTAATTAATTTTGGAATTAGTTATACTTACAATATTTATTTATTATTAATATTTATTTATTATTATTATAAAAATTAGTATCACCAAAAATAATTACAATAACTAGTTAGCAGAAATTACTACTAGAGACAAGTTGAGTTTAGTTCATAAAATATCAACCAAAATAAACTCCATTGAAACTCGCAGGAACATCAAAGAGAACAATAAAGGCAAACAGATGTACGATCCCACTCAAGACCCTGTGCTGAACGAGTTCAAAAGAGAGAACCTCATCCATAGACAAGGACAGGCGGCTGTTGTGGAGGGACTCAAGAAACTGAAGGAGTTGGGGCTGCCTACCAGAAGGTATTCAGCATTGTCTCTTTCGTATTAATCCAATAATGGGTTGTATTAAGATTTTGTACCAATGAATGTACTTTTCTTTTAAGGAAAATTCTTAATTTTCTTATATATATGCAGCTGTCATTTTTTTAAATTACATTTTGCAGCTTTTATGTGTCATCCATCGCCATATAGACCAAAACACATACTGTTATAAATTAAAAGATTCTTTAGGGACTACACAGTTGGGCTTGGGTTAGTTAGCTGCATTTTTGTAATAAGAACCTAGTAAGTTATATACGATACTCACCAGGCGTGTGCGTTCGCCCAGCAAAAAGTATCGTCTTTTCAAGAATCGAATGATGCAGATAATTAGCGCCCTATGTCGTGTAAATGTGCCCAAAATTTTATATTTGTGCCTCCAACGGCTGCAGAGTTATTTATGAAAAACTGATTTTGCTGCACGAACGTTCGCCCAGCAAAACTTTTTTAAAAAAAAGGGTATAGCTGTATTTTAAATATGCAAAAAGATAGCTTAAATACTAGCCTAAATGTGCCGTTAAAGCCAAATTTGTGCCTCTAAAGATTTTAGAGATATTTAGTTTTTTGCTGGGCGAACGTTTTGGTGATTTCTATATCTCGGAAACGGCTGAACGCACAGTCATAATTTTTTATACCTACAGATACGGTATATTTGCGCCTATTTGCGCCGTAATTTTCATTAACATGAGTAGCATGGTTCAGGAGCTATTATTGTATTTCCTAGAAAACGGAAAAATGCTCTGGCTCTCGAATGAACAAGACCAAGGACTTCGCGTTAGTGCCGACTGGTACCCATTATATATTCACACGATCCTGTAAAGTTTCGCCGGCCTACTACATATAATAGACGAGTTATTAACGATTTTGTCTTTTTTTTGAGGTTATCTTGAGTGAAATTACTTAGGATACGAAAACACTAGTTTCCTGTGAGCTGGCTTATTACATGCTTCTACAATAATTAGCGCCCTATTTTAAGAATACGTATGCAAAAAATCATCTTTGTATACCCAATACTTTAGACAATAATGATAGAAAACCATTCGAAATATTTTTGGTAGATAACCAGACCAAATTCGAATGAACATTAAAAAGCGGCCGTACGATACTACTAGCTCATGCAAGGCAATGGCCCCCTTTCTTTTGTTACACTCCTTGCGGTTCAAGGCAGTGGTGAAATGATGTATGTAACAATGTAATTTATTATTCCTATGCTTTCATCAATTAATGAGAGTGTGGTGGTCTTGCGGTACTGACCCCCCAAGTTTCAATCCGGAGCTCGCCGGTTCAAATCCCGACGTGCACCTATGAGTTTTTCGATTGAAAGATTTATGTGCGCAATACCACGTTCTCAAAACGGTGAAGGAAAACATCGTGAGGAAACCAACATGTCCTAGAACTAAAAATTCGAAGACATGTGTCGAGTGCACGAAAGGAGCCTCTTTGAGGCGCATTTACAATCCTTTCACCACACTGGTTCGACAGAACTGGTGACTCGAAGAAGAAGAAGATCAATTAATGGTGTGCAAAGCGTTTTTTTTATCTTGTGTCTATTCCTTCTCCTACTAAATGTGCTCGCTGTCTTCCCCAGACCAGAAGACTATTTTGCAGAGATGGCCAAGACAGATGAGCACATGCAGAAGGTCCGTAAGAACCTTATGGCCAAGCAGGCAGCTCAAGCACGAACAGAGAAAGTTCGCTCGCTCAGAGACCAGAAGAAGGTTGCTAAGAGAGTACAGGTATGTTATAAAAATGCTTTATGTAAGTGAAATTTAAAGAAACGTAATGGTCTAATTCATAGGAAGTGTAAATCGTCTGGGAATTATAATCCTAAAACATTTTTAGATATTCTGATTCTGCTTGCACCCAACTATTCAAGTATGTTCAAGTGTCTCTCTTCTTTTGCTAGTATTTGTAGCGATTAGTATATAAATATATAGATTGTATATAATAATGAAACACATAAAATCAGTTGATATGATAGTTCTAAAATTCAGTATGGTCTGTAATGGTATCTTTATTACAAATGTATTTTTAGATTGATGCAAAACTGAAGCAAGCCGCAGACAAGAAACAGATGTTGGAACAACTGAAACGAGTCAGAAAGGGCAAGTCCGCCGATTTAGACTTCTTAGAAGATAACAAAGGGAAGGGTAAGGGGCCGCAAAATAAAATATCCAAAAAGAGAAGTATGAAGGACAAAAAGTTCGGTTTTGGCGGCAAAAAGAAAGGATCTAAGCTCAATACTAGAGAATCATCAAACAACATGGATGGCTTCAATAGTTCAGCTAAGAAGAAGCCATTCGATTTCAAGAGTAAAACGTTTAAGCCTAATAATAAGAAGAACCAGAGACCGGGGAAGTCCAAGAGGAAAGGTGGTAGAAAAGTTTAGGTTTTGGTAGTTAATAAAATTACATTATAATAAAATTTCCATAACGTATTTTTATTTTATTCTCCTATTAGCGTTTATTCGATAAGGCGTTGTACACGATAATGAAAGTCGGGTAAGAGTTGCTAAAGCTAAAATGCTACTTTAAATAGGGTAACATATTAACCTCAGTCCTCAGAGAATAATACAATAAAAAAAAGGTGCCAAATAAAAATATTTATTATATATCCTTCTGTAAGACACATTACTGATAATCACTTATGGCTACCACTTGCGACCCTTGCCTTTCTTCTTCTGCTGTTGTTTGCGTTGCCACGCGCTCTCCTGCTTGGTGCTGGTCTCCACGGGGCGGGGACTCTTGGCCGCGGCCGCTTGCGGCTGGTGCTTGCTCATGTCACTGGAGGAAAAAGTGCTCGTATTATTTATAGGAAGTAGCGCTATAACACCTGGGGTATATGTATCGGTTTCCTATCATGGTCTAAGGGTCGGACCATATATGGATAATATAATAATAATAATATTACTGGTGGACATTTCACACAGCGCCATCCGGCCCCAAAGTAAGCTTAGCATAGTTTGTATCACCGGAACAGACAACTGGCAGAATACATATAATATTTTTTGTAAATACATACATATTAACACTCAGACACCGAACAAACATCTATGTCTATCACACAAATGTTAGTCGTGGTTGGGAATCAAACCCACGAACTACAGCGCAGAAGGCAGGGTACCAACTGAGCTGTGAGGCGTCGACCGGTCTGCTAGCATTGGTCTTCAGCCATCCTGTACGTTGCCTGCTTGAGGAGTCTGCGAAAACCGTCAGTCACAGCACCGCCAGGTCAGGCCCACCTGGCGGTACAATTACCCATCTATCTTCTTTACGAGTCGATGGTTCATTTCATAATAGTTTTGCATAACGTGAGGCCAGAGCATTGCGTGGTCTGCAGGCTTAGTGGACAACTCAGCAGACGGTGCATGGTTTGGACCCGGGTTCGTTTTCTACTACAGTGGCAGCTCTGATCTCTGGTACATGGTTAGGTACTGACTACTGGTCGGTGGCGGTAGTGGACATGCCCTGGGAGCCCTTGATGACGTCACGCCGCACGCCGCGCCGCTTGCGGTACGCGGTGCGCTCGTACTTCGGCAGCCATCTGGAACAAACCACATCGTATGCGCCCGTAACTCACGACAAGTGAAGGTGTAAAATCTCATGTGCCTGTAATTTCATAGGCAATCATAACTATCACACAGTAACGCGACTGCGTTACTGCTTGACGGATGAAATGGTGGTCGAATTTGGCTCATCCCTACTGCCCCGTACACACTTTCTTTTTGTAAATGTTAACTGAACCAATCGCGGGCTATCAATGGCTCATTGAAATCTACAGCGAACAAGACCATTTTGTATGTATGTTTATCTGTCTCTCTCTATGTGGACGAAACGGATAATAACATGAAACAGCCGAGCACGCATGAAGAATGTGATGAGAGTGAATGAAGCTAAGGTAGCAGGTGGAAAAACCATGATCTCTGCCTACCCCTCCGGGAAACAGGCGTGATTTTATGTATGTATAATGAAACAGACATACCTTTCCGGGTCCGGTGGGCGCGAGAGGTCCGCGTTGGGCGGCAGCTTGCTCTTTCGTTTGCGCGCCGGTTTCTTCTTCTGCGCAAGCTCCGACCCAGGGGTACTGACAACATATATTTTCTCTCAGTAAATAAACGAAGCCGTGAAAGTAAGACAGAGAAGAGAGAGAGTTTAACTGATTTATTTAACCAATAAAAAATGAACAGTAATTTACAATAAGTAACTTTAAAATCGATTGAACTGTGATCTGAATGAAATCCAAAATGGAATTTCTACCGCCGTGAGGAAGATCACACAAATTTATGCCATTTTGGTGTTGCATAAGCGAGATACAAATATATAATACAATAATCATTCATTAAAAAAAAGAATACAACAAAAGTTAATTAAAATAAAGAGAATTAATAAAAAAGTTGGTTAAGTTTTATGAAAATCTGGCAGTCGAGAAGTACAGTCTCTTCATAGCTAATCCATTAATTATAATGCTGAGTCCCACTTAATCGTGTTACTGGTTGGATTTTTTTCTTCCCAACGAGTCACAGTGTAACTCATCGGGGAAAAAACCCACCTGACAAAGCTTTTGGCAGGTCCTCCAAGAAGTGTACAGACCAATACAATCATAATAAAAGTTAGGTTGTTCTAACCTCAATACTGGTTCTAACGAATGGAATTACTACACCTTTGAAACGGAACATTACAGGTTAAAAATAAGTAAACCTGTTTCGGATGGAATGTAATTATTCATAGATGTCTCACCCGGGGGACTGCTCTTGCTTGCTCTGTGCAGTTTTCTTGACAACCTTCGCTCCCATCATCCATTTCGATGACTCCAAAGCATCGATGTCGATTTCGGTCTGAAAAAAATATTATATTGTTTTTTAATTGTGTCCTATGACTTTAGTTACTGGTCACTAAAGTGGCAAGATTTTTCTTTGAATATCAAACAACTTGTATGAATACACCGGAGCCTAGCTCCAAAAATGGCCAAAGCCACTGGCGCCTTGCGTCGGAATGTTGCTATAACGAGCTGTGTACAGGGGCCTGCCTCCAGTAATGGCAGATGGCACTGGCGCCTTGCGTTGGAGGCTCTAGCTGTGAGCTGTAGTGTGTCATATACCAAAGACCAAAAAGGCCTTTGGTCAGTGGTGACAAGGCGGCCTCCTCCATCCCCATAGCCGCGTCGCTACCACGGCACAAGGTCGGCCACAAGGCCTCTTTGGTCACACGTTACACGTCTCCGACCAATGAAGCCTTTGGTCGGAGACGTGTGACGTAGGGAACTCAGTGTGGCCGACCTTGTGCCGTGGTAGAGACTCAGCTATAGGGATGGAGGAGGCCGCATTGGGAAACTGCGTAGCAGATACGTCCGACACGGGTCTCGAATGTCTCTATGAACAGTTGCTGCTCTGGAAGCAGCGCTCTAAGGGTCGACTCATCATTTTCCTCTCACCTGTTAAGTTGTAAACATTTCTCGCTCATGTCATTCGGTATAACCCAACAACTATGATACGAAAGGCGCGACAAATGCGACACCCTCGCTAACACCACCCTCCTGGTCGCCGCGCCTCTGTTACCTGCTTGTTGTGCGGCGGCGGCAGAGTGGCGGCCAGAGCGCGGGCGCGCTGCGGCTCGTGCGCGCACAGCGCCTTCACGAGGCGCGCGAGGGAGCGCGTGTCGTGCGGCGCCGCGGCGCACAGCGCGGTGTGCGCGTCCGCCACGCGCGACGCGTCACCGTGCCGCTGTTACCTGCTTGTTGTGCGGCGGCGGCAGAGTGGCGGCCAGAGCGCAGGCGCGCTGCGGCTCGTGCGCGCACAGCGCCTTCACGAGGCGCGCGAGGGAGCGCGTGTCGTGCGGCGCCGCGGCGCACAGCGCGGTGTGCGCGTCCGCCACGCGCGACGCATCACCGTGCCGCTGTTACCTGCTTGTTGTGCGGCGGCGGCAGAGTGGCGGCCAGAGCGCGGGCGCGCTGCGGCTCGTGCGCGCACAGCGCCTTCACGAGGCGCGCGAGGGAGCGCGTGTCGTGCGGCGCCGCGGCGCACAGCGCGGTGTGCGCGTCCGCCACGCGCGACGCATCACCGTGCCGCTGTTACCTGCTTGTTGTGCGGCGGCGGCAGAGTGGCGGCCAGAGCGCGGGCGCGCTGCGGCTCGTGCGCGCACAGCGCCTTCACGAGGCGCGCGAGGGAGCGCGTGTCGTGCGGCGCCGCGGCGCACAGCGCGGTGTGCGCGTCCGCCACGCGCGACGCGTCACCGTGCCGCTGTTACCTGCTTGTTGTGCGGCGGCGGCAGAGTGGCGGCCAGAGCGCGGGCGCGCTGCGGCTCGTGCGCGCACAGCGCCTTCACGAGGCGCGCGAGGGAGCGCGTGTCGTGCGGCGCCGCGGCGCACAGCGCGGTGTGCGCGTCCGCCACGCGCGACGCATCACCGTGCCGCTGTTACCTGCTTGTTGTGCGGCGGCGGCAGAGTGGCGGCCAGAGCGCGGGCGCGCTGCGGCTCGTGCGCGCACAGCGCCTTCACGAGGCGCGCGAGGGAGCGCGTGTCGTGCGGCGCCGCGGCGCACAGCGCGGTGTGCGCGTCCGCCACGCGCGACGCGTCACCGTGCCGCTGTTACCTGCTTGTTGTGCGGCGGCGGCAGAGTGGCGGCCAGAGCGCGGGCGCGCTGCGGCTCGTGCGCGCACAGCGCCTTCACGAGGCGCGCGAGGGAGCGCGTGTCGTGCGGCGCCGCGGCGCACAGCGCGGTGTGCGCGTCCGCCACGCGCGACGCATCACCGTGCCGCTGTTACCTGCTTGTTGTGCGGCGGCGGCAGAGTGGCGGCCAGAGCGCGGGCGCGCTGCGGCTCGTGCGCGCACAGCGCCTTCACGAGGCGCGCGAGGGAGCGCGTGTCGTGCGGCGCCGCGGCGCACAGCGCGGTGTGCGCGTCCGCCACGCGCGACGCGTCACCGTGCCGCTGGTGCGCCGCGGCGGCCGCGCGCCACACCTCGCGGAGGGATGCCACGCGCTCCTGTAAAGTAATAACAAGTATTGTTTCACTATTACCTGTGTCGAACTACCATCTACTGTTAACGTATAGCCAATGGCTCGCAATGAAACGTGTTATACTTGTATATGACACTAAAGTCACCATATTTCCTTGTACGATGATTTGAATTAAAACAATTCGCAGCTCCATTTAATAAGCTACTAAAAAAAAAAACTGTTGTCTACTGTCAAAATGGCAAGAAATGACTTACCTCATCATTCTTGTAATGTTCATAAACATCGACGAACATCTGCGACGCCTTCTCGTACTCGTTATCAGCGGTGAGCAGCGTGCACAGCGCGCCGATCACCGCGGGACGGTACTTGAACTCACTCTCCTCTAGAAGTTTGACGGCGCCCTTGCGGTCACCCTGAGAACATAAAGGTTACATTCGTTTATAGGATCCGGGAAGGCTGTAACCGGTCGTGAGTGTGTAGTGTAGTGTAGTGTACCTGCGCTAAGAGCACGTGCGCGGCGGCCAGGGAGAGGGCGGCGCCGCGCGCGAGCAGCGAGGCCGCCGCTTGCGCATGCTTCCCCTCCTTCACGAGAGAGGCCGCCTCCACTAGCGCCGCGCGACGATCATCATCGAACTCTCGGACTAATTTCACACAGCATTGCTTGCAGAAATCCGGCTGGGGAAATATATACATAATTATTAGTTCTGGAACAAACATGTAAGTATGTTTCGAACGAAATAGTTATGCTTTGCGGGGATTATATCGTTCAGAAAAACCACCTGTTAACTGCATACACTCATAACTGATAGGATTCCATGTGTGCTGCATAGATACGTAACGCAAACATCCCAGACCTGAGAGCAAATTTACGCTTATAACATAAATGTTTATGTATTTATTATTACTTAATATAGAGTTCTAAATGGAGCTCATTATACAGTTTTACATATTTCATCCAAATCCAACATGCAATTTTTTTCTGAAATATGTTAAGTGTTTTTTTTCTTATTTCCTTGTCTACAACGTAAGAGTGATTATGTATGTTCCTATATTTGGGAAGACACTTTTCACAGTTCTTTGTACCCTTACTTTGTATTAATAAATATTTTTGTAATTGTTTTAGCCCGCTGACATTAAAATGCTGTCTTACTCCCCAACCAGGGATCGAATAAGGGACCCCTTACAGCCTTGTGCATGCGAGGGTCCTACATTTTAAAACAGAACCATATTAAGAGCGTTGTAATGAGTACCTGATTGGAGTAAATGCTGAGTATCGCCTGGTTGTATGTGATGGCTGCGCGTTGCCGCGAGTTCAGTTTGTGCTCGAGTCCGTCCGCGCTGGCGGCCTTCATGCGCTTGCGAGAGTCGAACACATTCGCGTCCCTAAAGGTTGGGGGGAGATATATATAATAATATAATATTGCTGGAATTCACACAGCGCTATCTAGCCCCAAACTAAGCATAACTTGTACTATGGGAACCAGACGATTGATAGAGTACATATATCCTTTTTGAAACTACATACACATAATACATATTGACACCCAGAACAAACATCTATGTCCGTCACACAAATGTTTGTACTGGGTGGGAATCGAACCCACGACCTACAGCGCAGAAGGCAGAGATACTACCAACTGAGCTAGACGACTGAGAGCTTTTGGTGGTGGTAAAACTTAGTTGTGACGATTTTATAATACTCTGAGTTGCAATTGTGCCTTTTGCTCAGTATGGAAATATATATGTACTGGAAGGCAGTGCGAATAGCAATAGTTTTGATTAAAAATATTTAAATTCCGCCGTAAATAACTTTTATAATTACCTGTTGATAACGACAGTGTTGTTGCTAGCAATAGCAATAAGTGCCTGGTCGCTCGGCTTGTCCTTCAATACGTTGTGGTAGATAGCGGCCGCTTCCTTCTCCCTGCCCATTTGCTGGAGACAATATGCCTGCTGAACCCTGGAACATAGACGCTTTTTAATAAAGGAACCAAACCTCCGTCTATTATAACAACAATACGACATAGGCCCTCTGTAATAAATTTATCTATTTTTAATTTTTAATGCGATGTTACGGAACGAGCAGACAGCCCATCTGGTGTCAAGTGGTAACCTCTGCCCATAACAAGCAAGACGAATTGGTTCCTTCCCTACTTGGGTAAGACAAGTCCATCCGTCCAAGTCAAGTATCCAAGTCGCATAGTATACGCCTGTAACTCTGAGACGTGAAGGTGGAATGTCTCATTTGCCTGGAATTTTAGCGGAAACCGCATCCTTCATACCAGAACACAGTAAAGGGAATGCAATACTGCTTGGCGGCAGAAATGGGTATAGTGGCAGTACTTCCCCCGAGGAACTTGGCATAAGTTCTACTACTACTAAAATACCATTTCATAAAACAAATTAAAATCTACATAAATCATCTTGTGGACTAACTTGTTTCTGACACTTGCCAATCACTGCCGTGACAATCAGAATGCAATTACCTGATGATGGCAGCTTCTTGCTTTGCTTCCTCCTCCGTACCTCCATCCTCAACAACACTCTCAATACAAGCCTGTTCCGCTTTCTTCAGCTGCTGCAAAGCTTCGTTGTACTTCCCTCGCATTGCAGTGGTGGTGCCTGCATTGTATGTCAGTTCGTAGGTGGTCTCTTCAAACTGTGCTAATTCTGAAGACTAAATATTAAGAAGGTTATTGTATGTGATTGAAGAGACAGAAATGCATTATAAGATGAATTAATTAAACAGTAGCAGATCCATATGCTCCAGATTAACCGTTGAGGTATTGAAGAGATCTGTCAGTTCCATTCAGTAATAAATATAAATATAGCTGAACATTTTACACCATGCCATCTAGCACCAAACTAAGTATATCTTGTACTTGTACTATGGGAACTATACAACTGATAGAATATTTTTAAACGCAACAAACATCTATGTTTGTCACACAAATGTTTGTTCTGGGTGAAAATCAAACCAACAACATACAGTGAAGAAGGTAGGGTTACTACCAAGTGAGCTGTTAATCTTGTGTAATATTAGGGTGCTGGCTGTGACTAGGGCTGCACTACAGTGTTACTGTTTACCGGGTTGATTGCAGCAAGGTTGGCCACCACGGCAGCCATGTTGGCCTTCCTCTCGTCTTCATAGTCATCGGTGGTGTTTTTCACCAGGTCTCGGTACAAATTGTAACAGTCCTGGTACTGCTCCAGACGGTACAGTATCTGAGCCCTAGAATGAGTACAAGAGCGATTTGAAAACGAGTTTGCTGTTCATTCACTTTCACCACCAATTTAATAAAAATAAAGTATTAACTATAATTTAGTCATAAGGAAAAAATCCAAAATTTAAGTAAATTCAGGATTCAAAATTTGAGATCTTTTCCATTTATTTTTTATTAGACTTTAGCTTTTGCAACATTACTTTGAAATGCAAAGTGTGTGGTAAGATAGAGATTTATCTGTTTAACTTTAATTTGTTTAACCTTAGTATAGTAACAACACATAAATTTGTGATATTCCCGAGCTGCGAGAGTAAGGAACAACAAACAGCCATTTGAAAATATGAAATACAATAACACATAAAATACATAAGTAACATATTAATAAGTTGGCCCACCACACTATTCACAGGTTTCACATTCACAATTCAGTTAGTTTTGACAACAAAGACCATTATACTATAGTAACTTCCTTTGTATAAATAAGTAAACCAGTTTGATCATGTTAGTATTCTAAGTTTGTAACTTTCTAATAGGATCAAATTCCAGATCTGGAAAACTTTATTTTACTATTGTAAGATTATATTTACCTCAACTCCTTCAATGCTGGCGTCTGTTCCGGAGCCAGATCTACAGTCTCCAGGGCTTCCTTGGGCGTGTTCAGCCGGTACTGGACGTAGGCCTTCTCAAAGTGCAAGTCAGCGGCCAATGGAGCATTCTTAGGCTTGGTCAGTACCGACAGCGCCTCCTTGAAGTTTCCCAGCTGGATGAAGCATATTATCTTGCAGTGAAACGCTTTTTGCTCATTTGGAGCTATCTGCAGGACTGAAACGGATAAATGTTCGGGGTATAGAAATGAAACAGAGTACTGAACCAGCGAGTGAAATGGTCACACAAAAGTACTTTTTATTAGTAGCAAATTAATTCTACCTGAGTTTCAACCAAGTTAACATCTTTTATTTTATCGAATTTATATGCGTGCCACATTAACATATGGGAAGTAGCTTAAAAAACAAAAAATAAGTGACGAAATGTAGGTATAACTTTTCGTGAGTTTTGAATGAAATCGGGTAGTTATGAGTACACTAACCATACAAAAAGATTACTTACTTTTTCCTGTTGCTTTTAACGCTCGATCATAGTCTCCGCCAAGGCAGAATTTATTTAATTCGCTATATGCCTGAACAAGGTTAGTTTCCTTGTTGGCTGACATTTTTTTGACAACTTGGCACAACTGACTGGCTGGCTGATTATGTCAATTTGTACTGTCTGTTGTGACAGCATAATAATACGTCATTAGTTTTGCGTTCCTTCATATGAGAATAAAATAAGATGGTATCAAAGTTACTACTACTTACTAATCGCGTCATAGGTTCTTTCAAACCAGCAGCTTTTAAGTCCTTTTAATGAGGCTCTATTCGTTCTTCGTAATATCGTTCTAGACATGCCGGTTTCCTCACAATGATTTTCATTTCCTTCACCATTTAGAATGCGGTATTGCACACAGCTTTTTCATATAAAAAAGTCATTGGTGCGTGTTTGGATTTGAACCAGCGAAATCGGGTAACTCAGGGTTTATACCATAGTGCCACCATACTTTCAAACCTATCATAATGATTATTACGCGATTTAGTATTCAGCACGCGATATTCAGATTTAGAGTAGTGTAATAAGCAAGCTACCTATGTCACTAACTTTGTCAGTCACATGTCAGGGGCAAAAGCTTCGAGATTCGATGTTTGATAAAGTATATGTTTGGGGGCCCACGTTGCTAGCGTCCGTAACTGATTACCCTTGAATCCCTACACGTGTCCTCCGGGTGGTGCGAAGGGAGTCACCCAAAGTAGCAGTAGAACTTGTACCAAGTTCACCCAGAGAAGTACTGCCACTACACCTGGTAATCCGCCGCCAAGCAGTGATGCACTCGTATTGCTGTGTTCCGGTGGGAGTGGGTGCCGGTGAAATTGCAGGCGCATACGACGTCCCCGTCTCGGGGTGATGGCCGCAACGCAATGCGACTTAGGTCATCTCATACTTTGGTGGAGCGGACTTAAGTCGTATTGTTGTTCTCTATGGGCGGCGGTTACCACTTAACATCAGGTGGGCCGTCAGCTCGTTCCGCCTACCGAAATACGTTAAAAAAATATGTAAGAAAAGAAAGGGTAGAAATTTCACTAGGTGCCATCCGGTTTCGTACAAAATATACCTACGTTGTGCTCTTTGTCAAACTGTTATTTCCTGAAGTTCAAAACAGCGACAAGGTATTTTTACTACAAAAGGCTAGCGAAACAAAACGTCTACAAAGTAAATTCTTGTGGAGTTTTATTCAAAAGTAAGGAACAACCATTGTGAGAGACGACGGGCGCTTATGCCGGCGTGTGTCGAACTCATCAAACTTTGTCTGCCAAAGTTGACTGCAAGCAAGAACGCGTCTTTCGTCGAAAAATTGTTGAATTTTCGCGCGGAAACTCTATCCTAGCCCTGTCATGATAAAACGCTGCAATCTGTGAGACTGCAAGACGTTAATTTTTATATTATTATTTTTCTACCATATCCAAGTTTATTTTCATTTGTAGATAATATGAGCATAATTTTGACAGTAACATGATTTATGAATAGATAGGTTTTTGTTCTCGGACTTGATTAATACTGAAATTGTAGTCGAGATATTTCCATCAGTAGGACCATTAGGAAATTTAATTTCCCAACTGACTACCACACTTTGCATCCCAAAATCTAAGGTCGGTGGTTCAAATTCGGACTGGCACCAGTGAGTTTTTCACTTAATAATATGTGTGCGACTAAGTTATCAGACCGGTTACGAAACGTAGGGGGAAACCGTTATAACCTAGAACCAAAAATTCGAACTCATTAGTCAGTACTTTTTTGTAAATACATAGGTACATCCATACACAGAACAAACATCAATGCTCGTCACAGAAATGTTTATCCTGATTGGGAATCGAACCCACGACCAGCCTTAATTGTATTTAATGAAAGAATGTAACAATTCCAAACACAAAACAAAACTTTCAGACCCATAAAATCGATTGGCATCTTGCAATGGAAACAATGTTAAAGTTACATCTATTGTCGCGCCGCGGACACCAACGCGACTTTTAATCGCATTACGAGAAGTTCGCGGAAGTTGTTCCCCGGCCACAGATTCAATTGTATCTAGTGGGTACAACAGTCGGTGGATCAGGTAGTTCACTTTAGATGTTTGTGTGGCGATACTTCGTTAAAGTCATCAATCAGATCAATCAGAGGACCTATTGACACTAATGATGAATTTTGGGGGACCAAGTTGATCGCGTCCGTATGCGATTACCCTTTGAATCCATACACGTGTCTCCCGGGTGGTGCAAAAGGAGCAACCCAAAGTAGCAGTAGAATTTGTGCTAAGTTCGCCCGGAGAAGTACTGCCACCACACCTGGTAATCTGCCAAGCAGTGATGCAGTCGTGTTGCTGTGTTCCGGTGGAAGGGAGTGGGTGCCGGCGAAATTGTAGGCGCATGAGACGTAACATCGCCGTCTCGGGGTGATGGACGCAACGCAATGCGACTTGAGTTATCTCGTACTTTGGTGGAGAGGACTCGAGTCGTATTGCTGTTGTGATGTTGTCTATGGGCGGCGGTTACCACTTAACATCAGGTGAGCATCAGCTCGTTCTGTCACAAATATGATATAAAAAATTGATCTATATAATGTGTTTGCTAATCTATTATGTGCTTGCCTGTTTTTGTAAAAAAAACCTTAACTTACGTGTACATTGTTGTAAATAATATTATGTGTCAGTGTCAAAATAAATATTTTTTCTTTCTTTCTTCCTATAAGGGCTTTTCGCGGCGTTATTTCTAAACTTGACAATACATGGAAGTATTATGTGATAAGAGTTTCAAAAAGTTAAGTATTTATTACAATATTTTTTAGTTCGTTTCAGGGATAGCGAGTAACTCTTGGTTTATATTAGAAAGCTAGTTCGAATACATACGACACGTAAAAAAACGAAAACGACTACAAATTACTTCATGAGAATTATTGCTCATTTGTTCATTTCCGTTCAAAGCCTTGATTGTGAAAATTCATGGAATCATTTAATAATTATTGTTTTTTTAATTCAAAGGAGACGAAGATATCACTTTGACCTGTGCAATCACTTGGACTTCCCCCCTCTTTAGACCTCCCTAATCAAGAATAGATTAGCTCAAACTGTGCTAATATTAGTTACCACCTACAAAGTTTCAAGAATATTGGATAAAGTGGGTGAAGGTTTTCGTCAGACAAATAAACTCAAGATAGGTACTCGGACCAAACATACATAGGTACCTACATACACGGTCAGACATCTTATACAATGCAGATTCATCCAAGTGGATATTAACAGCTTCGCTAGCTGCGCTCGCATGTTCTTCAATAAGCCTAGAAGTAATCATTTATTTACCACTTAGGTACAAACAAAGTCACAAGTGTCTGAAGCTTAGGTACTCAAAACTTACAAAGCGTTATGAAAGGTGCCGAATGTCATTAAATTTATCGCGGGATTCACTCAGTTCGAATTAAATTGTTTGAAGGCGCGTGCACCGTATTTTATCAGCGCTCCGTGATAAATTGCTCAAAATTCAATTTAGAAGGGTAATGTTTGTCCCTATTACGTCACTCGACGCTTGCCTATAAACCCCCAAACAGACGGTCCACTGAACAATCGAAATACTGCGCCTTCACATACCTCACTCCATAAAAATATTGGTTAGGTTAGGTACTAAAGGCTTCCGAATGGAAACTCGTAAAACAGAGGTAATAAAATATTTTTAATTAAATGGTAAAAGGCGAATATCTCCAAGTTTATGGTTATTTTAACTGTTAAATTCATAAGGTCCCTTACTCAACGAATAATAAAGCCGATTTTTTTTATAATGACGGATACAGTTTTTGATTACAAATTAATTGCAATTTGCGTTCGTTAACTACGTATTCGTAAATCATGTGAAGTACAAGTGTGTAGTGGGCGTACTAGTAGCGGACAGACATAATAGTATCAAAAATCCTCGATTCGTTGGTACTTATATACCAAAATAATTGTGAATTTTAGGCCATTTCCATTATCTATTCAAAAATGGAATTTACATTCAGAATCCTGTGGGAAATTAAGCTTTCAGGTTGGGGGTGTATTAATGGAATGGAATTACTCTAACCGATGGTATATTCAAGAGAGTGAGTGGTGTAATAAAACAGCGCAGGGTAACCATTTCATTACTGATTCTGATACAATACGTTTATGGGCAATAGGGAATATGCCTTTGCCTTTTTTGTCAAAGAAACAATCTAAATAATAACAAATTAAAATTTGATTACTATAGCGAAATAGAATGTTGTTGCACGTAATATTCTTAATTAATAGGAAGCTATTTCTGCCAATAACCAAATTATTGAGCAGACAATATAATCGAATACATTAAAATATATCTGCCAAAAATAAAAAAAATAAAAAAGTTTTGACTGGCCTCACAGCTCAGTTGGTAGTAACCCTGCCTTCTGCGCCGTAGGACGTAGGTTCGATTCCCACCCAGGACAAACATTTGTGTGACGAATATTGATGTCTATTCTGTGTCTAGGTGTTGATATGCATCATAAAAAAGTATACAGGTATTATATCAGTTGTCTGGTTCCGATGGGCTAAGTGGCGTTGTGTGTAATGTTATTGCTTATGATACCAACTGAGCTGTGACTGGCCTCACGGCTCAGTTGGTACTACTGGATACTAGTACTACTACTTAGTACTGGACGACTCAAGTCGAATTGCGTTGCATCCATCACTCCAAGACGAGGATGTTACGTCTTATGCGCCTGCAATTTCACCGGCACCCTTCCACCGGAACACAGCAACACGAGTGCATCACTGCTTGGCGGCAGATTACCAGGTGTGGTGGCAGTACTTCTCCGGGCTTAGCACAAGTTCTACTGCCTTTGTACTCAAACGCAACCCTGTTTATTGGCATGCAACTTGTCTGTTATGGTGATAATGTGTTATGAAAAACGTCGAAGGAATGTCCTGAAAGTTATGACGTGCGAGCGGGCGGTGCAGAAATGTGTCGGAATTTTTCCCATTCACCGGTCAGTTAGTTTTACGTTCATATTTGCCGTTACTTTATGGGAAACTACTTATGTGTTGACGTATTTACTGATAAGGCGGACAACCTTAGATTTATTATAAGCATAATAATAATAATATTTTTGGTTGACATTTCACAAAGTGCCGAAGTAAGCTAAGCAGAGGATATCATGGGAACCAGACAACTGATATAATACTTATATACTTTTAATTGTAAATACATACATAACACCCAGACACAGAGCAAACATCTATGTCCGTCACACAAATGTTTTTCCTGGGTGGGGATCGAACCCACGCCCAACGGCGCAGAAGGCAGGGTTACTACCAGCTGAGCTATGAGGCCAGTCAAAAAGTAATAAAGTATAAAACATCATGTTTTTTTTCATAATTTCATTATTAAAAATTTCATATTTAGACAGACGCGCCGAATGTGTGTTTATTTAACACCATCTAGGGTCAAAAGTATTTAGACAGCACCTTGGTATGATCTGAGGAACCTGAAAACTTCCTTAACATCTTACGTATATGTTAGCTGTGGACTAGGCTAATGACCGAAATGACGTCATAGGCTCGTCAAAGCGTCCAGTCCTTTAAGTACGGAACCCTAATATAAATGTATGACTTAAACACTTGGTGCCATTGTAAATACCCTCCACTTGGTTGAGCAGTCCTGGTAACGGAAAACGACCCCAAAACGCAATTCATCAAAATAAATCCTGTTTTTAGTTACTTACAATAATCTGTCCGCTATACACGAGGGATAACAGATTAGAAATTTCCGTTAGACCAAAAAGGTTGACCCATTTGTTTCCAAGCGGGACACTTTTTTCCTGACAAATTGCCTGAAAGTAATTTTAAGCTAAGACCAGTTATTTATGTGTATTACTCTAGCTTTATGTTCAACCTCGTTTATTATTTCATGTTATATTAATTATTTTTCCTTCAGTAGCACTTGAGTATTTCCGTTTAAGATTGCAAGATTAGAATCGACTCGAAAGAATATACAACCCGATGAAGGTTCAATTTCAATCAAAAAAGTAATTATGCTACATAAATCTTATAAAAAATCACCAGCACATTGCTTTTTGCCATAAAACAAGCATAAGACTCATGGCGGTAAGCGGTTACCGTAGCTTATGTACACTTGCTTACAGTATCACCAAAGTGTTGCCAACTATTAAAAAACGTATTAATTTAAGGTAATTTAAAAATTGGTCCAAAGTACAAAATCATTAATTAATTGTAACCTCTAGTTATAAGCAAACAAACACAATGGATTGTAAAATTATCGGAATAAATAAATTAAATTATAATTATAAAACCAACCTGCGTGTTGCCAGCCGTAAAAATAAATATCTCAAGCTCGATTTGATATGAATTTAAATTCACTCGTAAATTACCCATAGGTGATGGATGGGGGACTCCAGATTCAGACGCAAACGATATCCCTATCATTAGGTTCGTAAATGAAATTACATCCGATGCAGGGATGACGTCTTGACGCAAATTGGACAGGTGTCAGGAGTCTCGGGAATCGCCTGAGACGAGACGCGATCCTAGGATTCTGCTCATCGTTAGTAATTTCACCCTTGAGGATAGGGTTGACGTTTGCAAAAGTTTAAGTTATGGATTTGTTTTTCATTAATTATATTTTATGAAACATTTTCTATCTTTTCTATTCGCATTTTCATCAATATTTAATTTGAATTTTAGTATCTAAATTTAAATGTCTTCTAAATGCCTGAGTTCATTAAAGTTTGAAACAAAATTCAGCGCTTTTGTAGTGTTTCAGACATTTTTAGGGGAAAATTTATTCATAAAAATCTTTTTTGTCACCTTTTTTTGTAAATAGTTTCTGTTCAACCCTAACATATCGGAATGGGATGTCAGTGAACCACCTCGAGTCGAGAGTAGTCGACAAGGATCGCTCGGTATCGCCTAAATAGGCCCGGCATATGAGATTTCAATTTGGGGCTCGATTCGAAGCTTCTAACCAGCCCACGTTCCATAGTGCTTGAATTTCAAACGTATTCAAGAGCCAATAATTGGGTAAAAAGAGAAGATTATGAGCTTATAAATGTAAACTTCGAATTAATTTGATTAAATGAAGGGACTTCATTTACATTAGGATTACCGGAGATTACATTTTGTTAATTAAGCATAATTTTTTATTAAATAGCAGCAAAGAATTGGACATACAATTTAAAATTAGAAATGTGGTAGGAACATATTTCGTGAGTGTCAGAAAATACTTACTGTTACATAAAAAAAACAAGGACATTGTGGTAAATAGATTATGCAAATAATATTCTATACGGGCGCATGCGATGCGACTAATCTAATCGTATCGTCTTATCTGAGAGGGCGTTGCGTACTTGTTATTTTATTTAATTACTGCACACAGAAAAAACAATGTACAACAGGAGGCCTTAATGCTAAATAATTTTCTACCAGACAACCTTACAGGTGAGAAAAACTATTTGGGACAGTAGTTCACACCAGATGGGCCTCTCAAAAGTTATGAAGCTTTTTTCCACGTAAAAATTTGGTACAATCATTTCAAAAACCCAAAACGTATCTACTTATAAAAGGCACGTAATTATTTCACGAACTACTCAGACCCCAACCGTCAAACTTTACGCGGGGTAATCAACGCAAAGTTAACTTTCCTCCAAACATTAAAACTCAAGCGAAGATGGCGTTCTACATCATAGTAATACCTTCCACCTTCGCTGTAAATTCCAACTGATTCGTCTCGTCACCGTCTCGTCATGAATATTCGTGGGCACGCGTGTAATACATCAAATGGTAGACGCCCGTGGTTCTAATCAACGCGAGATAATGAAACCTGGGGCACAAATAGTGGAAATCCAAGCTCCCCTCTCTCGGGCAACAACTACTAGCACTAGACGTAATTTATGATTGTAAACTACACAACACGATCTCGGGAGTATTGCACTGTGGAAATTGAGAATGAGATTTAATTAACATAACTAGCTGTTGCCCGCGACATCGTCCGCGTGGAATGCGGTTTTATCACGCACCCCTATTTTACCCATCGGAAAAGTAGCCTAAGTTACTCCTTGTTACATCAGCTATCTGCCAGTGAAAGTCCTGTCAAAATCGGTCCAGCCATTTCTGAGATTAGCCGGAACAAACAGACAGACAGACAAAAATTGAAAAAAAAATCGTTTTGGTATATGTAACGTGTATACATCCATATTCACTCAGTAAAAAGCGGTTATTTTAATATTACAAACAGACACTCCAATTGTATTTATTTGTATTGTATAGATTAGTTCATATTTTGGTTAGTACAGACATTTCTCATTTGCGTACATGAGATGGTGAATAATTTTATGGTTATTGAACAAGGAATAGGTTTTTAGAGGTGATTTAAGTAAATTAAGACTTGATAATAACTACGTACGTAGGTACCCATATTTTACCATATTTTTTAAAACAGTGATGCAATAAAGGTAATTCTTATTTCGATACGAACGGATCCTAGAAACTTGAAATATATATTTTAAAGTATATTATCTATGTTGGAGTGACCGACGAAAAGCAAAATCTTCCTGAAAGGGACAGCCTGACTAACAGGCAGATAAGCGTTCTCGCAGAAGATACTTTGAAAAGTACAATAAGGGATGTTTTCTACATTCATGTTCCTAAATTAAAATGGGGAGCGAGTATTATTAATATGCCTGTCGATATTATGTCATCTATGCTCATAATACCCAAGTTTGGTATTAAACTTTTGACGGGCCTCACAGCTCAGTTCGTAGTTACCCTGCCTTCCAAGCTGTAGGTCGTGGGTGCGATTCCTACCCAGAACAAAAATTTGTATGACGAATACATAGATTTTTGTTCTGTGTGTCAATATGTATTATATGTATGTATTTACAAAAAAAGTATATAAGTATTATATCAGTTGTCTGGTTCCCATGACACAAGCTATGCTTAGTTTACTTTGGGGCTAGATGGCTGTGAAATGTCCACCAATATTTATTTTATTTATTTTAAACGTTTGTCGAATGCTGCAGTCAACAAAAACATCTCCGATATCCTGCAAGTACTGATTCTAACTGAGATAAAGAATCGAGCCTAATTGTCCAATTATAGAGCCCGTCTCTAGAGCTGGCTCTAAATCGCCTACATCTAGATTTGATTCGTTCTAACTAGAGCTCACAATCCGTTTACCGCATGCGACTATTGAAAGCTATTCCACAGTGATCTCAACTTTTTGTGAGATTAATGTCTAATTTCGTTAACGAAACAGGGATGATTTATGCTCGGACTGCTGACTCATTGGATCATTTAATATATTATACACACACACACATTTAATATATAGATAAAAAAAATATGATATATTTATACATCCAATCCCTTTTATATATTAAATATTTCACTATAAGTTTCATTACAAGCTATGTTTAGCTTACTTTGGGGCTAGATGGCGTTGTGTGAAATGTCCATCAACATTTATTTACTTATTTTATATATTTTAATTTATAAGTCACGAGTTTTCTTTATTATTACTAATTTCTCAAATAATAATATGAGAAATTAGTAATAATAAAGAAAACTCATGCTCATGGGTCAAAACTTTCGGGTTCAATTTATCTAAAGTATATGTGTGCACTGTGGATTGCTCACGGCTGGGTTCATTTTGGAGGATATCGCTCGCGCCGCGCGCTCGGCGGGCGATCGCACGGAAAATTGGTCCTCTCCACTATTTGATTACGTTCTAAGATCCCGTACGATCCGTAGATTTTTGCGCGAAAATAAATTGAATAATGGGCTTGTATTACCTGGTTTATGGAACGTTTATTTCCTACGTAAGTAATTATTTAAAAATATATAAATATTTTTGGACATATCTCACAGCGCTATCTAATCCCAAATTAAGCATACATAAAGCTTGTACTTTTTTAATACTTATACTTAATGAAATTGTATGAATATCATAAAATTAAGTGCTAGTTTGTTAATTTTATTTAATTTTTAACACAGTTTTGTTAGTCTAAAGTTCACGTATTGTAACTTCCTAATATTATTATTTATTCTTTTAATTTTTAATTCTCTCATTAATTTTTACCTTTCTTTCCATCAAAGTATGACTTTGCTATTAGCTTATTGGCGAGATATATAAGAATGCCTAAGAATGGGATTACCTTCTTTAGACAATGCCGTAAGGTCGTACCTATTAGTGGGCGGATCCATAATCAGGTTATATCATCTCACACCAATTAAGTTAATCCTACGCTATCATTGACCATCAACTCTAAGCTCCGAGTAACATTGATAAATATTATATGATCGCTGGGTTACGCTGAAGCACTCTTATCTAGGTTACGGCATTAGAAGATGAGCCTAGGGACTATTCACACGTTCTTGTGGTAATTGAGTTTCCTTAATGTCTACTATTTGAGAATACGTACTAAGAATCACAACGCGTGGGCCATAATAAGATGAAATAGGTAGGTAAGTAAAATTTACTTTCAACATCTACTTAAAGAAATTTTCAAAGGTTAACCGCTATATAAAATGGCAAAATATTAGTAAAAACATTTACAGTTAAGCTTATGATTATTTTATTAGTTATTTTAGATTATTTACTGAATCATTGTGATGTATTTATTTGCACCACAGTAACAAGAGAGAGTAAAAATTGTGTTAGTATTTTTAAATAAGGTAATGCACTCTTTTCATAGTTGATTATACAAGTTGTATGTCAAAGTCAAATTTATGTCACTTTGACATTTGGCTTCCATTGCTTACCACAGACTATAAAGATTATGTGCTCACGTTACTCAGGGCGCCGCGCCGGCGCCGCGCCGTGCGCCGTGAGTGAGCTATAATCCAAGAAAGTGATGTCATCCGTGACGTCATACTCGCAGATAGAGGGCAACGTTTGCGCGCTAACTGCAATTCAGAACGAATTTCAAGCGCCGAATTGTTATTAACCTTACCGCAGACAACCTTAATAAGTAAATTTCATACCATGCTGTACAACGACCGTAACAAGTTACTTCAAAATCACTAATGATTCCACCCGCCATGTAAATCTTAATTCAGTCCGCAAGTTCTAATTGTTGAACCGAAGCACAACTCTCAAGATTTCTATGCAACCAACGGTGCCCGAGTAAACAAAACAATGAGTTTGTGAACTATTCCGTACGTTGCAAGTTTCCCAATTAAGGGCGGCAAGGTAACTGTGATTATGGTACCGACATCGCAAACAAATTGGATAATTCTTATTTGGGAGTAGGCGGGATATTGATAACTAATGGTGGTGATCTGGTATTTAACTAAACTAATTAATGATACGTGCATCTCTTCCTCTCCCTGGTTTAGAGACTAACCTGTTTCTGGCCACGGAACCCTAATTTATCGCATTATTACTGACATACACATTTTATATATTGAAAATACTTTTCTATATATAGTAATATAGTACATTATAGCTCCGTAGTTTTTTTTCTTCCTTTATCTGGTTTTATACGAACTGGTTGATTAATTCAATTTGTAACTATAAATTGTGGTCATTTAAATTGATAGAACCTGAGTCAAACAAGTTATATAGTCAAACCTCATATCCATCCAACCAAATATCATAGAAGATACTTATCTATCCCGAATATCTTTATGTAGAACATAACTTAAATTCATGGATGCCCGTTACAAACAGGAGATTATCCTGTCCCGGATTTGCTCGTGATCCGGAACTGTCAATAGTGCGTACACGCCTTTATTATTTCTGCAGGGGCCGGGGATGTCTAGTTCCGACACAGACGACCTTCATATTTTCATAATGGAATTATGTTTGAGATGATTTTTGATTTTATATCTGTAATAACCGGCGTAATAAACAGGCGAAGACAAAATAGATAAAATTTTCTCTTGTTTGTGACTTGATTAATTTGTAGTTATTGTCGAGTTTTTCAAAAAAAAAAACGCCCATACACAACAGCAATGCGACTCAAGTCCTCTTCACCAAAGTACGGGATGACTCAAGTCACATTGCGTAGCGTCCATCACCCCGAAACGAGTATGTTACGTCTCATGCGCCTGCAATTTCAGCACCCACTCCCTTCCACCGGAACACAGCAATACGAGTACATCACTGCTTTGCAGCAGATTACCAGGTGGGGTGGTAGTAATTCTCCGGGCGAATTTAGCACAAGTTCTACTGCTACTAAAAATTCGTATCTCTCACAAAACAGTTAAAAAATACAGATTTTAAAGTTCCTATTCCTACAAATGAATTTCACTAACAGACTTCGTTTTAGTTTATTCAAATAGGAAAGTATATATTGAATTCTAGCTGTCGCCCTGATTGTGGTCACCTGACAGGAGCCGAAATACGAGGGTAAAGGTCGTGGGAGTAAATCCAAATACCAAAGTTTTTTTCAGAGAGTAAGCATATCCTAGGCTTGAGCGTTAAAGTAATAGAGGCGTTTGTAACTGTTATGTTAAATATTTACTTGGGTAAGTGATTCGTATTGGGTATTCACATACCTATGTGTAGGGGAGGATTCAAATCTTATTGACTTTGAAAACATATATAATAGCTAATTATTTTAGAAGTGACTTAGTAGAAGTACTTAGACAATCATTCGATAATTGGTAAGTGAACGAGAATTGAAATTTTTTAAGGACGCGTCACGTTTAGACAGATTTCGTTAGGTAAATGAGAGAGATGAAATATATGACGTAGAGAGAAATAAAAAGAGATATATTGAGATTGTATATTGTTTCCTAATATTCCTAAACATTTTGATACCTAGGAATATCGTAGAACTAGCTACGCCGTAGCGCATACCAAACGTAATATAAAATTCGTGAGCGCTACGAAGTTTACTCAATTTATGCGTCAGTACGTTTCGCTCGCGTACATGGCAGCTCTCCTAAAATATTCCCGAAGGAAGCACAAACGCATGTCTACAGGTAACCCGTTTCAATTGAAACAGACGAAAATACATAAATTCGCAAGTTTTCGCGCAAAACATTCGGTGATCGATGGACCGATGGGGGCTGAAAAACTTGGACCTTCGTCACCTGTCACCGGCCAGAACTCTCCAGAAATTTAATTTACCGCTATGTTACTCAGGATAAAGCGTAATTTAATAAGTTATTCGTAAGTCCACTATTTTGCGGTTTAGCAGGTTTTGGTGACAGATTTTTGTGGCCCAGTGTATTATGTGTCTTCCAATGGGTATATTTTATAAATTTGTATTGTTTATTCATGTTTTCGTGTCACATAGTTAGTGGCTACTTACTACTACCATGTACATTAAATAAAAGAAACTTATTTAATTCCTGAAATGTATGTATGTAGATTGTTTTCGGGGAATTGCTACCACAATACCATACCTATAAAACTAGTTTTCCAGTTTCAAGGTATAAGAGCTGATAAAATAACAGGCACCTGACGGTTTAAGTCTTTATGTCTTGTGGCAAGTTAAATACGAACTACGACTTTTTTCTCTCAAACAACACTCGCACCTTATTTAATTATCTGTATAAGTTTTTTTTTATACAGATACGAAATGTGCCGACGGCCCACCTAGTGTTAAATGGTAATGGCTCAGCCCATACCAACCGATGTGGCTTGGGTCCCACCCTATTAATTACGACAAGACCCAAGTCACATCGTATGCGTTCGTAACTCAGAGACCTGTAGATGGAATGTCTCATGTGCCTGTAACTTCACCGGTAACCACACCTTTCAAACCGGAATAAATTAACGCGAATAATAATCCATATCTAAGAATATGGATTATTATTTGGAATAAAATGATTATTATTTATTATTGTTACTTTACTAAGTAACTTAGACTAATTATTTATTAAAAGGAAATAAAAAATCCTGGAACCCCATCGCAGCGCCACCTATCGGGTCCAATTGTGAAACTAACCAAACCAGGCCCACTCACCAAAAACAACCACCCATACACTCAAACTGTGAGGCTTATCAAATTCGGTACTGCGGTTTAAGAGGAGTTCAGTGAATACACACGTACATAAATTCAAAAATGACTAACTTCCATACAAATTTTCATTTAATTTTAACCCCCTTTTGGTAATATTTTTTATAAAACCCTCTCTTAATCCACAACAACATATTAAAAGGAATCTTAGAAAGTTTCACACTTCTAGACCAACTAGTTTTTATTACTTAGTTTAAGTGTCGTATGTCAGACAGTCTCAGAGTTTTATTCAATAGATGTATAGACTTAGGCTTAAGTTTATTTTCGACGTAACAAAGACTTTGATTATTTCTCAGTATTCTGGTATAAGCCAGTTACGTACCGCTAAGGTGGTAAGAGCTAATCTAGGGCAAATTTAACTAAGGCAAGGCAAAGATCTTACCTACAAAATACCTGACTGTGGATTTAATTTGAGGCTTATCTTTAGACACTAGTGAAGTTTTAAGACCAAAGCAAGTAGCTACTTTGTTTGAGCTAAGTTGTGTAGAAATTAAATAGTTAGTAATGTGATCTTAATACTAATTTGAAATATTATATTTTTTGTATTATGTTACTTAATTCAACATAAATAGTATTCGTATTGTAAAAGAGCATGTTTTGACTGATTGACTGAAGTCTAAAAACCTTTAGCTTACCTTAGTGACGCCATTTTGAGGATGTGTTGCTTATTCGTAGAGGGGTACCACCTAGGTCTTCTGTCATGATGGGCGCGTGCAGCGAATAGTTCTTATATATGGAACTTAAACTACAGATACCCTGAATCGATGACTGCATCGGAGAACCGAAATGGCAAGTCTAACGTATGCTCCAGGTTTAGAATTATTATATTAATAACGTAACTTCAGTTACAACGATCCGTGAATGTATAGGCCTGCTTTGAACTTCAGTTCTCATTGACTGTATAGATATAATTTGCGCTACAATTCTAGACGTGGCTTGAATTCCAAGATTCTCACACATGGGTACCTAAATCAATTAAAGCTCTCATAATTTGCTGAAGTTATATTGATCGGCCTTTTGGTGAACTTATCGACTGTTATTTAGTTTAAATTAGAATTAGAGTTAGAGTATGTGGCTCTAGAAATCGTGATTCGAGTAATAAATTAAGTTTTGAAACAGACTTTCAGTTACAGCGACGACTGTTTCGTGGGTTCAATCCTCAAATTTATATCGGTATACACCTATTTCTACTTTTATAATGCTAACTATTAGATCGTAAAATGTCGAATTAGAAAACACCTAATTTATCTAATAATTGGATTGATTTTATACCCGACTCTAATTATCAAATCCCGCTTAGTCACTTGTAGAAGTCGCTTTTTATGATTGATTTAAAACCAAAAACATGTCAGATCCAGTCAGCCAATAAACGCTGTTTCTCAATAAATACAATATAGGTTAATCCATGCATTCCAACTCAACTCGGCAAGCTAGCCTTAAGGGTCATTAGCGCTCTGATGTTGGATATTCTAAGTAACTATTGCATTGTACTAGGCAGTATTGATGTGCCAAGGAATTACTAGTTGAATAGAACACTATGGAACTATAATATCCGTGGTCGATACGAACATAGATCAAGGTATTCATAATAATAATAAGGAATTTATCCCGTTGCGTGTTAGCACTACCAAGCTACTTATGCCACCGACAATCTCAAACCATTGTGAAAGGATTAAAGTACACCTCACCGGGGCTCCTTCCGTTCAATAATAAATAAATAAATGTTGGTGGACATATCACGCAGCGCCATCTAGCCCCAAAGTAAGCTAAGCATAGCTTGTAGCATGGGAACCAGACAACTGATATAATACTTATATACTTTTTTTTAATAATACATAAAATACATACAGACACCCAGACACAGAACAAACATCTATATTCGCCATACAATTGTTTGTCCTGGGTGGGAATCGCACCCACGACCTACAGCTCAGAAGGCAGAGTTACTAACCAACTGAGCTGTAAGGCCTGACGAATTATCATTTCTTTTCGAAGTTCTAGGACGTTACATTTTCGACGATTTTTTCTTCACCGTTTTGGTTCTAGTCCAAAATCGGGATTTAAATTAGCGAACTCCTAATTGAAACTCGTAGTCTGTATCAATGAAAATCACGATCAGTTCATCATAGGGTCAGTGTATCACACCGACAGTATATCGGTGCACAGCTCAGAGACACCCTAGCTTTCAACCTGACGATGGCTTTCGGATACTGCCGAAACATTGTTGGTAAAATACACTAGGCCTCTTTAGAAAAAAAAAGAATGAAAGTAAAATATTTTTATTCACCTTATGAACTACACTAGGTACACAATAAATTGGACTAATATTTTTGTGCGTAGGTAAAGGTAAGGTAAGGTAAACATGGCTTTCGCTCAGAATTGTGCTTTGTGATATCAAAAGATCACCATCTTCTTGGAATGCATATTATGCGATAACTTTAAATCTTCTGCCATCTGTTTTGATCCAACAGAATATTTCAGACAAAAAGTAGATTTGCCTAAAACGGCTATTAGTTAGTAGCAGACACATCTGGCTCATCTTACTACCAGATCTCAACGGGCCGATATCCACCGGAGTGGTGCCTACGTATATTTTGTATTTTAGAAATTGACAACTCTAACAACCGCCCATTGTACTTGTATATTAAGTAGTTTTAATGTTTTTACTGTATACATATAATGGTGTACAATAAAGAATTTTCATTCGATTATTCATGCACTCATTAATTCTTTCATTCATTCATGCATTCATTCATTCAACTCTGAAAAATTGTACAACGATACGTTTTCAATTGTACTAATCATGTCACTTCTGGCACATTTTAATATGACACCGTTATCCGAAATACCACTCATGCATTTCAAAAAGCAATGGTTAGCTTACTTTGGTACAAAATGGCGCTGTGTGAAATGCCCACAAAAAAACCTTTAATATTCCTAAGTTACAGTTACGGGAAGTGAAAGTGAGCATATTTTTTATGAGAATAAGTGACGGCAGGAGCAGATGGCCATTTTAAGTTAGCGGTATTCCTAGTACACTTTACGTTGTCATTATTTGGAAAGATCCAAGTCACATCGCATGGCGAGATATTAGTATGGAACGTCTTATGTGGATGTAAATTTCATCGGCACTTAAACCGGAACACAGCACTGCGAGTGTGGCAGAAATAGGTTTACATAATGCCGTTTGTTCTATAACTATATTAGTTGTATTATTTCAGTGAGCTTGCTACCAAGTTCCTTCAGCTTGTTAGACGATCTCCCTCACTACAGAGCTCAACTCGTTAATAGCACGCAGGTTTGTCTAACATCACAATCAGAAATTCAACAACAAATCTTGAGTTTTGGTAATTACCATGTAAATTTGCGAAGTTTGCAAAATAATTTAACGCCGTGACCGCTGGATTCAAAACGATTTATATGTTAATTCTGGAGGTACGGAGTGTGAGGGGTTCCAACATGTCGTCGATTGTACCAAGGCTGCACCAGAGCGGTGGGATGAGACTGTGGATTACATAATAACTACGAACAGCAAGCTGTGGCATCCTAGAACAGCGGTGCTGCGTCATTTAGCTAGCCGCTGTATGACGGACGCAAACATAGATAGATATTCTAGGTACTCTTCATTGGGCACCAAATGGATCATTCGCAGTCATAAAATAAACGATTTAGTGGTTGACATGACACGTAGCCAGGCGAGATGATGGCTGGTGGAGCAGAGTAATCGATAGGTGGTCACTATCTAAAGTAGTGCAGTTCATTTGGCACCTAGATGCGTTAACAGTATAGTTGAAATTTTAGGTTTCACATGGGTCACAGCACAGGACTCCAATACATACGATGGGCAAAGGGATTTCTATGCCCAGCACTTTAAATGTTATTTAGTATCACGTACTCCCTCGAACTAGTGTCGTGAAAGATTAAAGTGCGTCTAGAAGAGGCTTCTTTTTTGCACTAGACACAAATTCGAAGTTTTGGTTCCGTATCCATACATATATATCATTATGAGACCTGACACAATTTTTTTTAACTTATTGGTTCATTTCCTGATTTGAACCTGTAGTCTGCGGATTGAAAACTGGCGTTTGTACTACTTGACCAACTCGCGTTCACGATGAAGATGACGTCCTCTTGAGCTGCTCCATTAGCGGAGGTACAATGTTGCCTTTTCATTTACACAAAATCTCAGATAATAGAATATTAATTTTTAAAAATGCTTCGTACAACGGTTTTTTTTTTCATACAAATGTGTTCACAATGGCATATCAAAACTGATCGAAAAAATTGATTTGTTGCACGAAAAACTGCTAAACGGATAATAATGTCCGTTATTGTGTTTTGTTTGTATAGAATTTTTAAATTTATTTTAATTATATTTTTTTTGTTATTTTGATTCTTACTTACTAGTAGAATATTAAATATTTTATAATTATCTGTAATGATAGACGTATTATTTTCATAAATAAATAAATATAAATCTAAGAAAATTACTGGCTTTGCCTGAGAGCCGTCCTTGCACCCAAACTGGCCTTAATAAATAGTCACTTATATCATCATCGTATATCTTATAACAAAAAATAATTTAATCTAACTCAAATGCGAGTAAAACCGCCCGGGCACCGCTAGTCCATAATAATTAAAGCTTAATCTATCTGAGAGGGTAATGCTGTCATAAAAAGTCCAATAAAATTGATCACCTTGACGAATTCAATTGATAAGCGACATTCCGCCAGTTGAACTGCCATGTTGCTAGATCATTTGGCAACCGAACTTTAAACTTTTATGAGCGCAAATATAAATTTGTGGTGCCAAATCTTCAGATGAGGTTTTAAGTGTGTGTGAAACGTCTCAGTAGTAAAGAACGTCTAGTTTATGTTTCGATAGTATTATACAGATATACAGAAATACAGTCTCATTCTTGACTAATGGAAATTAATGCGTGATAATTAACCAAAGGATCCCGTTTTATTCCGCGTTCGAATTAATAGATGCCACATGACATTCTTGCTCCTTTGTGTTACAGATCGTCGAAAAGACGTAATATCCTGTACTTATTTTTATGTTTATTTGTTCATTATCTGAAAATAACACTCTGAAGGCCACATTGTTCTTCGTAATAATTCTTTAATTAAAGTAACGGTACTAGGGCACTTGTCCCAAATAAATATATTATTCTGCAAATAAGTTTAAGCTTGTTGCTTGCCTGTATTGTTTGATATATAACTTGTACGTAGCAGTATATATTAATAAGTCTGTAACAGATTATGTAGTTCTTAGGTGTCCGAAAGTAATGTGTTTGCCTACAAATATCTAATTCAAATCACGAAACTTCGCAATGCTCACGATTGCTCGCTAAATCAGAATCGATTAACGAGAAATTTCGGTCTAAATCGATTTACTTCGGCATCTTGTGAGTAGATCTCCCAAGTTTGCCGTTAAACTAACGTCCGCATCCAGATTGTATCGCTTTGAAGGGGCATCGGCAAAGAGTTACAGTTAGAACTCCAGGTTTAGTTATAACCGCACCTATGGATATATGTTTAATAATGAATAAGTTACGAAACGAGCTAAGTTTGTTAATGCTTGTAACACAAATACACAATTTTGTAATTCCGCCCTAAGTCAAATTTCTGTTATTGATAATTAAAACCCTTTATAACCTAGAATACGGAGTGATTATATGAAACTCTGAGATTATACTGAATAGGCACTGTAAGACTGTACGATCAATTAATAAACTAAGTAGCCGTTGTCAAGTGAGTTTTACTTTATATTTAGATATGCCCAAGTATTAAATAAAACTCATTGTTATCATTTTAATGTCAAGTTTTATTGATAAATCTAAGTAACTGTTGATATGTGCATGGTAGCCGCAAATATAATATGTTATGCTAGGTACGAACAGCTAATCCAATAGTTACAACTTTTTTGCGATAGGTTAACATCTGACCGCAATCTCGATGTAGCATGCTCGCATATGACTATCCTTTATATTTTTTTACCTTTTTTCCTTTATTTTATTATGATTATGTTATTTTGAACCACCACAAATCACCACCACCCACAATCTATTGCCAATCATTAAATCTATATACTACTTTGTACCCACAAACACAATAAAAGTGAAAGTGAAAGTAAAAAGTACCAACACAATTATCTGTTTGTGACGTGAGCTTGCCATCAAGAAAATATATTAATTTTATTTAATGATTTAATAAAATGAAACCAAATTATTCCCGAGATTTTTCCTCTCGGCCTTTAATTACGTAAACATTTTTTGAATTTTAGATATCTCATGGGGACCTTTTTTGTAATTTTTCGTTGGATTTTTTTCCTTTTCCTGACTCCAAGGAGAATTCATTCGTGTCCGTAAATAATGAAGGGTTACGGTGCCGACGGCGACGGCGCAATTCCGTGATTTTATTAATTTTCATATTATTTACTTCAATAAAGATTGACAAGCAACTTATAATCGGTGGTAGCTTAAGGCCTACACAAATATATATAATCACTCCTGTTTCCCAAAGGGGTAGGCAGTAACCAAGGATTGCCAGACTCATTTATATTTTAAATTGCATTTATTGCAAAATCTATACGTCGCATTACGACGCATGACGCATGACGACGTCGTAATCGTGTGGCATGACGCGTGAATAGGAACGCGCGGGCAGCGGGCGGCAGACGCGTCCAACCCGCTACCCCGACTGAGTTATCTGGTTTTCCTGTACACCAAACATCCCGTTGTACCTGCCTAAAGGTGAATATAGAGTATAATAGTGATATACTATCTGGCTATAATGAATATTTAATCTTAGTGTACGTAGCCGTGAACGTTTTAAGATAAACTTATACTATATAGTGCAATGCTACAATTTTATAATATATCTTTCAATATTTTTCTTTTGCTAACAAGATTTCAGTTTGTTTCTTTCAGCAATGTGTAGAAACTGTAGCTTCTACGAAGTATCTGCAAAAGAATTAAATGTAAACTATATCCATATATTATCAAGGTTTCAAGGTTGTATACTACAGATAGTAACTTCAAGTTTCAATCCATAGAACCTATACCGCATATGTACCATAGATTGAAACTCCTTTTGGTTGTGACAACATGTTTGCGGCAATTGTGATTATTTTTGCAACAATAAACTAATTTTAGGTAACTCTTCTTCCTTTCTCTCTCTGAATACAAAGAGAAAAACTATAAAGTCAAACTAATAATCCATCAAACATGGCGACCATGAGGCATCCACAGACATTCGGTCTGATGAAGATGAGTAAACCTAATGTTAGTTCTTTTGTTGCCAACAAAACCACTGTTCGGCCAAAATCAATAGAAATCACTATTTGCAACCAGTGGAATAATAGAAGGTCAGGGCAAATGAATTTATTGTGAACGGTGACTAGAATCATGTATTTATATAACACAACTAATAAGCATTAGGGCTAAAAAATATATTTCAGTACTAAATTCTTCTAATAATAAAGCTGTCACTTCCAACACCCATTCCCACGTTTCCCGCCGAGATATCCTATCTCGTGTAGAATCTACGGCTACCTACGCAATCAACTTCAAAACGGTCAGAAATATATAAAATCTGAAGAAGCAATGTGAGCGTTGCTTCTAGATTATTATATTTCTGATAAACAAAGTTTAGATATATGCAGTGTTCGTGGGTGCAAGTTCTGCCAACTTATCTACCTATTTCTGTTGCGAAGCATTGCATTCTTAGATATATATAGAATAATCATACTTAGATAATATCAGAAACTACTATAAAAAACTGCACAACCCGACAGCATTTTTTTTTGTACTGCGTACCTATTTTATTGTACAGCGCCCCATAGGGCACATAGTAATACCTAGCATAAGACCTAAAGTACTGCTACTAATTGTACATGTAAGCAAATATAAATGAATACCAAACATCATCAAAAGTAATGAACAGTTACTTACGCGTTCTACACCAAAGCTGTCAGAAGTCGTCATATACACTCTGCTGCCGCTACTCCGAAGCTTACATTATTCTTCTTTCCCCCTGTCGCTATTGTAAACGAAATACTCACAGCGAGGAACGTGGATAGAGTCATCTCGTTGAACGGCCCAGCTCTGAACGCGAGCCGTTTCCTGGTCGTCATCGCGAGAAGTGCCACTTGCTTCTGCAGCTTATTGTCAGCGTTCACCCAGTCGCTGTTGAATGTTCCGTAGCTCACGCCCTCGCTCTGCCAGAATCATATAAACAAACTAGACTGGCCTAACATGGCCTGTGGGTTCGATTCCCACGACAAACATTTGTCCGACGGACATAGATGTTTGTTCTGTGTCTGGGTGTGTGGATTTGAGTCGTATTGTTGTTGTCTATGGGCGGCGGTTACCACTTAACATCAGGTGGGCCGTCAGACCGTTCCAGCATAACAAAAAAAAGGGGTGGTCGAGCAATTCCCGACTGGCTTGCTAACTGACTCAAGTTGTAAATATGCTACGTATGCACCTAAATGCGTTATGGTAGTCTCATTTGAGATTCTCAACATTCCCAGTCTAGGCTTTGCACTACCATCGAATCATTTAAAACATCAGGTGCATGAAGTCTAAAAGTCTCGCGAAAAGAAGACCTCCTTTAGGGGTTCTTATCTGTTCTTCCCCACGGAGGTTCGGATAGCGTTTGAACAGGCGTCAAACTTAGCGATAAATACGCGTGACCTTATGTTTTGAATATTATTGACATTTCCAAGTCATTTATGAATTCTACGCAAATAAAGTTTTTGACTTTGGCTAACGTAACAATATATGTAGAAAAAAAAAGAATAAGCTAAAAGATAATTCGTTATCTCCATTACCTCAACAGTGACTTGGTTGCCGTGCCAGTAGAAAAGCAAAAGTTGTATAAGGCAGGCGTTGATGTACATACAACCGGACAACAGCGCTGCGGCATCATCATCTAACTGGACACACATGGAATTGAGGAACATTAAATAAAAATACTTTCATCAGACGGCTCCTATAGCTCAATGACGGGTAAGCCCCAATAGAATCTACAGATCTAACCTTTGAAGTGAGGGGTCCCAAGTTTGATCACCATCTGGGGTAAATATTTGTGTGTTGATCATAAAGTTTGTCCTCGGGATGTTCTTGGATGTTCCTTTTATTTCCATGCCATTAGCGAAACAGAATCATGGTGTGTGTATATGAATATGAGTTTTGGGTATTATCATTGTTATCTAGCAATGTATTAGAGAAGACATGGTGTAACACGGTACTGAGGAAATTATGAAAGGAAGTTTTTAACAGTTTCTTACCTCTGCAATCTGTATGATGCAAACTCCAAGATTCACCGATATTATAATCAAGTAAAAAAACATCACCGGTGATATTAGTTCATTGAATTTCTTCTGATACCTACAACGTTACAGAGCAATTAAGAGCATTCTAAAAAACTGAGAATGAAAGATAAAAATATTCTGAAAAATTTGAAAAGTATCATTACTTACTGAACCAAAGTTGTGTAAAACAAATGGCACTCAGCAATGTTCCTCTGACTGTTGCTAGCATTGTTCAGATCGATCAACCGACTGCAGTACAATCTGGTCATCCGCAGCTGTCCGACGAAGAATATCATCAGAGTAACAGTCATCATGTCCCAGCCGACGATATAGAAGCTCATTGCGTATCCAAACACTGTCTGAATGAGCATGCTGTAGTAGTAGCCGGGTGGCTCTCTTCGGAACGGCGTAAAACCGTCGAAAAGGTACAAATAAGTGGTTACGTTTTCTGTCACCACATTCTTCTGATACGGCTCGGTGAATATAGTAAAGTTAGACAAGAATGCGAGGCTGAAAAAGAAATACGTGACCCGTCTGCTCCATCGTATGTAGCTCGCGATTATCTTGTCCTGTTCTGAGTCTTTTTCGTTCACCTGTTTCCGTTCCAGTGAGCTGATTGATTCTATCAACTCCTGCCACTTTTTGTAGTCTTTCTGGAAGAAGCACGTCTTCAGTATGCCCATGTGGAACGGGGCGTATTGAAGGATCAGTTTCAAGGAGTCGAGGTTGAAGAAGAATACGCATTTGAAATATTGAGTGAAAAAGAATATAATATTTATGTAGAAGAACATAAGTTTGAGTCGCGGTTTGAGGGATTTGAGGTCTGAATGCCACATGCCGGAGAAGGTCATAACTCGAATGAGTACCCCGAGACAAGGGTACTTTGGATCCTCCAGACACTGAAGATATTTATAAATTTTGGGGAACATAGCATTCGTATAGTGGGCACAGTCTACCGGCAATGAATTTCCGAGATGTGTTACGCGGTATAAAATAATTCTTCGATTATAATTGGCGTGAGAATTTCAGTGGAGAAATTGCAGTTGTTACGAATATTTTGTGTGAATAATTATAGAGTGGGACATCGCCGATTGAATTTTATATCAGCTGAAAACGACGGGTGTAATTTGTCGTATTTAATTTTAACGTGTGGGATGTTAAAATACTATTTAAACGGCGCGCTACTTTTGTTTATTGTTTTTGAATACATCAGTTTCAGCAAAATAAATAACTGTTAGAAATTGGAATGTGGGTGGACTAATAAACAAAAAATATCATAGAATAATAATAGACTCTCAACTCAAACGACAGCTTTGTTTACGTAGTAGGTATTTATATTAGCTAGTTGAAAGCTATTACTGATGCTATGGATCTCGGAACCAACCTCCTTACCAACCTACTTATTAGCCATTTCTAAGTAGGTAGCATAGAATGAAATTGTGCGTACTTCCTCAGTTGTTTGTCCGTTGAATGCAAAGCGTCGTCATGTCTAGATAAGATCGAGCGGAAATTAAGAGGAAATTGTATTTGTTTCTTATAGCGACAGTCTCACAAAGAAATGCTGCGTGTTTATAAACGCTAATTTTGTATCGGGATTTCGGTAAATAACGTTGTTGAATAAAGGAACAGAAAATAAAAACAGTTTAGATATTTCGTTTAGGTAAGTAATTAAAATAATTCAAGTCCCGATCACATTACACATTAAGTATGGGACCCTAGGAGATACCTAGGTACATGTTGTTTTTTTACATTCCGTTTTCGGATTCCGTTTCGTCAAATGAATAGGTGGTGAAATAAAAAACACAAGCAACGTTTTACCGCATTTGCCACGGTTTCGCGGATCTTAACCTAATCACTAGCGAACTTATTTATTCAAATCCAGGAGTGCACCTCGCGTCTCCAAAAGTCAAAGCCCGTACACTTTATTCGCATGTTCAGCTTGGAGTGCATGTGCAACGGTAAAATTCAAAAGTCTTGAAGCACTGCGTGGCTGCGTTTTGTTTCAAGTGGCTCAAAGGTCACGTAGAGGTTTATTGCAATTATATAAATAATTTATGTCGCCGACAGTTGTAACATGCAGACAATGTGCTTTAAATAATAATTTTAAAAAGCTGTCATGATATCAAAAATGCCATCGCCAGCCTGCTTAAAATAAACCAAGTGAAAAGTGACGCATATGCAATGAGCATCCAATGCCAAAACGCCGAACGGTTGTGTCAATTCAAAATATGACGGTTAATTCTAGTTATTCGAACTAATTTACTTCGTGAGAATCTATCTGCAAATTATTTTTCTTTGCTCTTTAATTGAATTATTTATGTGTGAATGTGACGGGAAAGAAAAAAATCGGTTTATAATACCAGTGCCCCAATGTCTTGGTGGCGTGGGGTTTAAATATAACAAGTTTCGTAGTGAAGTGGAATATGGTGAGGATCGATATGGTGAGGTCTGCCTCAGCAGCCAGGACAAAGGCAGCCCTGGTACCTTCCAAATCTGGATCTACGCAGAACATGTGTTCAAACATCAAAGTGGCAGTCAGGGTGCGGCCCCTGAACAACAGAGAGATGGGGGAAAACTTGCGCGTCGTTGTCGACGTAGTGGACGACAGGATGCTCGTATTCGACCCAAAAGAAGAAATGAGACCTTTTTTCTACCAAGGAGTCCAACAGCCGAATAAGAACTTCCTGAAGCGCGCCAACAAGGAGTTGAAATTTGTTTTTGACAATGTATGCGACCAGAGCGCGACTAATAAGGATGTGTTTGAATCCACCACTAAAGACATGCTCGCATCGTTAATGGAAGGGTACAATTGCTCTGTATTTGTGTATGGGGCCACAGGAGCAGGCAAGACATTCACAATGATCGGAAGTATGGAGCATCCAGGAATAACATACTTGACCATGGAGCATTTGTTTTACATCATTAATTCATATGAACATGAGAGAGAATTTGACATTGGTGTCTCCTATATTGAAGTAAGTTAGATATACTTTATTATTTGTTTCAACCAAATCAGAACATTCAGCCCGCTTTGATGTTCAACCTACCTTTTCAGTTTACTCTGTTTATAATATATGCATTTAGAAATCTATTTACAAATATAACACCAGAAGGAAGCATCAGCTGTGTAAATTTTTCTTAAAACCATAGCAGCAATGAGCTTATTATTTCTTTGCAACTGTTACAATGATTGTTCTCAGCAATGAGAAAACACTGTTTCCAAACTCTAACTGACGCTGAGCGCTTCCAAAAGCCATTACTTTTTAACTAGTTTATTAAGGATACCACCTTTGCCCATTACAAAAGCAATATGACTTGGTTCCACCATACTTAGGTATAGAAAGGAATACTAAAGTTTTGTTGTATTGCGCCTCTAACTCGTGAGACATACAAATACAAAATACAAAATTGTAAAAAATTGTACTGTCACAGGTTGAAAAGATCTTCGTTCAACATACATAAAAGAATCTGCTTTCTTGAGTATGGTGGTGATTATGTTCTTCCCACTTTAAATTAGACGAGACATGGACTCCTAAATCTCTTCGATTGTTGACAGATTCCATGATGACCATTTATATTGCCCAAGTGGGCCAACATAATTTTTATTGATTATTATTTTTATCAGGTATACAACGAAAATGTGTATGACTTGCTGAAACCCTCAAACACACCGCTCCAACTTCGAGAAGACAACAAATACGGTGTCATGGTGGCTGGACTCACTCTATTTAACATCAAAACTGCAAAAGAGCTGCTGCAAATGCTAGAGAACGGTAACAAGAACCGGACGCAGCACCCAACCGATGCTAACGCTGAGAGCTCTAGAAGTCATGCCGTTTTCCAGGTAAACTTGTCTCCAATTTCATTTATTTTAGTCATGCAGCATAGTAAATAAATTAATGCTTACTGCAAAAATTTATAAAATATTACATGTAAGAAATAAAAGAAATACTTTTAACTTCAGGCTGGTAAGTAATTAACAGTTAAAAGTGAATGCCGTGGAAGAACTTTCACACCAAGGTACAATCAAATGGATCTTACATCATAAAATGCATGCTTGCACACATCTATCACCATCCCAAAACAGTGAGGGAAACATGGTTAGGAAATCGGCATGTAACTGGAACAAAAAAATTCGATGATGAGAGTCGAGTGCACGAATGGAGCCTCTTCAAGATGCCCTTTAATCTTTTCTTCATATTGATGGGACTTCATTTAACATCGAAGCCATCAGTGAGCGCTTCAGTTGTGTGCCCTAGTGCCCTAAATATTGGGTTTGCTGATTATATCATATAGTTCTATTCTATTTGACAGTCTGTATGTCTGTTGGTGTGTTTGAGTGATGTATTTCGTTATACAGGTATACGTTAAAATGCGTTACAAGACGAGCAGTCAGCTCCGCATAGTGAAGCTCTCCATGATAGACTTGGCGGGCAGCGAGCGCGCCTCGGCCACTGGCTGCGTCGGAGACCGCTTCAAGGAGGGCGCCAACATCAACAAGAGTCTGTTGTCTTTGGGGAACTGCATCAATAAACTGGCCGATGGGAGCAGCTACATCCCTTACAGGTACAACACAACTAAACTAAGCTGATGATTAGTTTGGGGCTAAATGGCGCTGTGTGAAATGTCCACCATTGTTTAGAAATAGTTTAATTTTAACTACAGTACTATACATAGAGAGCGACCTTTATAATATAATAATAATAATAAAATCTTTATTGGGAACAAACAAAGACACATAAAAAATAGTGACACGATGGTAACTGCAATAGTTATAGAAAAATACAACTGTGGCGCAGTTACCAACGCCCACCTCCTAGGACAATCTTTATAATTTATTTTGTATTTTGTGTATATACATTATTTGATTATTTTGACTGGCCCCCGTGAGTGTGTAACAATTATTTTGTATTTGACTTCATTAAATAAATTATTACAGGGATTCAAAACTCACTCGCCTTCTGAAAGACAGTCTCGGTGGCAACTGTAAAACGGTGATGATAGCCAACGTCTCACCGTCAAGCGTGAGCTACGAAGACACATATAACACTCTGAAATACGCAGCCAGGGCCAATAAGATCCAACTCAGCATAAAGAAGAATATAGTGGATGGAGATATGAGGCTGTCTCAGTACGTGACCATTAATGAGGAACTAAAGAAGAAAGTGAAAGAGCTGGAGGCCAAGCTGTCTCTCTCCAGCATCAAGGTGGTGAGGGAACCGGATTTGGCCAAGGAGAAAGGTATTTTACTTTTTCCACTATTGCAAAGATTTATTTATTATGATTATGGTTTGATATAGATTATATAATGGCATCAAGCTTAATCTTGGACTCAACACGGAAACTCAGTCTTTTCTGTGAATGTAAGCTTTCACAGAAAAAAATCTTAATACTCAAGGTAAATTGCTTTGCCACAATTTACTGTGCAAGCAATTTCTTTTAGATGATCTTTGCTGATGAAAAACAAATGTTACACTAAAAGAAGTTAAAATCTATCTTAGGTTTCAAATATTGGAAACCGGTCTTTTTAATTCAGTTCAAATCGTATTGAAGAAACGCTTCGCCTATGAAATAACGTCTTCGTGTAAAAACAAGTTTTTGTTGAATACTTTACTGCAGTGACACAGTATTCGCCTTAAATGTTACACGTTACCACTTGAAAGACAATAGTATCGATTGTGTCACTATTGATGTAATGTCCAGTGCGCAAGGAGTGGCGTCGCCGGATAGCGGTGCAGGAGGAGTGTCAGTGCGCGCTGCAGGTGTCGCTGCTGGCGCTGATGTGTCAGCAGCGCGTGGTGGCGCTGCGGCAGCGGCTGCGCGCGCGCGCCTTCTCGCACCTCGCCGACCTCGCGCACCGCTCCTCCACAGAGGCCGTCGACCAGGTGAGGTGATCTCAATACATTTACTGCTCACGCAATGGTTCACAGTGTTCTAGTGCAGACATTCATTACTTTTATTCACATTCACTTTCGTTGACAACCATTTTCTCCTCAAATGTTTGCTGGAAGGTTACTCTTTTTAGGGTTAAGTTCGCCTTCGTACATGTCTTTTGTATAAGATAATTTATATTATAATATTTTTTGTGTACAATAAAGAATAAAGGCTACTTAACTTCAATGCTAACGCGAAAACCGTTTCTTCCCGATCCAGGTGTACACTGAGGACATACCGCGTCAGGAGCGCAAAGTCGAAAACTTCATGAAACAGTCCACCCGTTTGGATTCCGAAGTCATGACCGCCTGGACGGAATGGGACGAGAGCAGGAAGAAACTGGACACAGTCTGCGAAAAGGCCCTGACCGAGTGCCCCGAACTCGCGGATTACCTAGAAAACGTGCACCTGCGAACCGAACTGCGCCTCATCAGCGCGCGGGACGATCTGCGCCAGAAACTGCTGTGCATTCAGAACGAAGAGATCGACATGTTCACCGAATACATGAGCGACATGCCGAGCTTGCTCAAAAAACTGTTCCTGACCCTGAAAGGGTACGACAAAGCGCCGCCCGCGCTGACGGCGGAATACCTCGACGTAATGAAGAAAGCCAAGTCCGCTAAGGGCATCACCTGGTCCGACAAGCACGACGAAATCGACGCGCAGTTCAAATTCATCCTAAACTTGGACGTAGACAAACCGTCGACGACTAAAGAGTTCATCCAGAGAGACGCTAACGCTACCGTCGACATCGTAACGGACAGCGACGACATGACCGACGTTGAAATCTGCGAAACGGCCAGAGTGGCCATCAAAAGGAGAGGCACGCCTATAAAGATGCCCAACAAACAGACTATAATAATAGACGACTCGTTCGAAAACATCGACACGGCGCAGAATTCGGCCAAGAAAATCAAGACTGAGATAGAGTCGACTGACGTTGAGAACTACAGCGTTCTGGATCCGAAGAACTTGAATTCTACGTTCATTTTGGCCGGGAAGATGGAGGCGTCCAAGGGAGCCGGCAAGACTGCGTCGAATACGGAACCGTTTAAGCGCGGACTCACCGACAGGACGAATATGATGAACCAGAGGACTCTTACGTTTAATAGTGACAGAGGTGAGCGTTTATAGTTTTATGATAGAGTCACGATTTCTTGTAAACAAATTTACAGACACCGGAAGCTGAAACTAATCGTAGGTTTCCAACCCACAAGTTTAACGTTACTACCAAAGAAGCAAACAGTAGTAATTATATTTTATTATTTAAATATTGGAATCTTAATATGTTAACAGCGAAAACAGTGAAGCCGATAGTGGGCAAAGCTCTGCCCTTCCGCCGTCCCGCCACCGCGCCGCCGGGGAAGGGTACCGGGTTCGGGTCCAGCCTGTCGCGCGACGGCACTCCCTTCCAGAGGAACGTGCAAGGTAACTAACAACACCAACAAATTAATCATATAAAACACAAAATATTTTTGAATGTCTAATATACTTGTACCTATTAACAAAATGGTTAAATTTCCTAAAGCTATATTTTGTTACATCTGCAAATATTTCTTTGAAATATTTGTGGTACCTTTTTTGTGTGGGTGATCAGTTTTGTGTGCCTGTAACGTCACGGGATAACTGCAAAGGCCAATATTATAAACTGTTCTGGTGCCGTTACAAAGAAAACGATCGCGCGAAAGGCAAAGAATCTCATAATATGTCCCGTCATCTTTTCTTATTATTTCTTCTTCCTTCTTCTTATTACTTTTTAAACTATTTTTGTCTTTTATTCTTGCTTTTATCATACTCCTTACCCTTTTCCTTTGGCACTACGCTAATTTCTACTCGTCTTTCCTTATCAAAGACAAAGAAAAATAAAACAAATCAATACATGTCAGTTAATATGTCTATAGTATTACAATTATATTAAAATTACAAATAAATGTCTGATAAAATAAATAATGTCATCAAATCATGGCACATTGAGACATTCCACCTACATATCTCAGAGTTACGGGCACATACGATGCGACTTGGCTCTTGTCGTACCTAATGAGGGCAGGACCCAGGACATATTGCTTGTTATACCAGCTCCGCCATCTGCTCGTTCCTAAGAAAATACTTTCTTGTCCATTATTTGATTGAATAGTCTCAGTGTGCACACAGTTATCCTGTGACGGGTATACACGTACCTATGTATATATTACTTACTATGTATATAACTTAACCTTATTAAGACTGGCCTCATAGCTCGGTTGGTAGTAAACCTGCTTTCTGCGCTGTTGGTCGTGGGTTCGATTCCCACCCAGGACAAACATTTGTTTAACCAACTTAGATGTTTGTTCTATGTCTCGGTGTTTTATATGTATCAAAAAAGTATACAAGTATTATATCAGTTGTTTGCTTCCAATGAAACAAGTTATGCATAGCTTACTTTGGGGCTAGATGGCGCTGTGTGAAATTTCCACCAATATTATTATTATTATTTCCATGTGTTCGTCGTGTGCCGTCCACTAACAAACTAACAGAGTGTGTGCGCCAAAAGACGAACTTAACTCAAAAGTCAGTCGGTTGCAAAGCAGTACGCGCCCGCGAGCGATTCCTGAATCATCCGTACTCGCGACCCGCCCCGCCGCCCGCCGCCAACATCGCCAGGAAGTGACAGCCGCCGAGAAGTGACACGTGACGACTACGGCTTTCGGTACATTTATATTTACGATTCACGAAAAAAAAAAATTTAGACTCGGTCCGGTCTCGAAATAATTATTTAATTATCAATTAATATTAGTCTTCGGGTAATATTTGATTATATTTAAAGACGTGTTTAATACATAATACGTAATTAGACGTCGAAATTATGTATTTATAATTGCCGTCACATATTTAGAATGTATACTTACCATAATGTGTTAGAATTAATTGATGATCAATTCGAGACTGGATTTAGTCTAGATTTTTTTCGGCAAAATTCTGCCTATGTGGAATTAAATAGAAATATCGGAATTGTGCTAATAATAGATAAAATAAGTAGCTCTCAGTCTTTTAGTGTTCCTTTGATTAAGTTTATGCTAAGCGGTGCCTTTATGCCTTTTGATTTAATGTTATTACAAATGTATGATTGCTCCACAAATCCTATTAAGGGTCTACAAAATCACTACCATTTTTTATTAGTGTATATTGATGACGTAGCGTGGATTGATGGTCAGTTTTAAGTTTCAGGAGTTGTTTGGCTAGCTTGGAACGGAAGTTTTCCGTATAACAGTTGAAGACACTTCAAAAAATTCGTAGATGAGCATTTCTGAACTTAGAGTAAAAAATCTGTGTAACATTGGGCTATGTATCATTTCTGCGCCAAAGTTAACATTATTATTATATTATATTGGTGGAAATTTCACACAGCGCCATCTAGCCTCAAAGTAAATAGCTTGTATCATGGGAACCAGACAACTGATATAATAACAATAGTCTTTCGTCACACAAATGTTTGTCCTGGTTGGGAATCGAACTCACGAGCTACAGCGCAGAATGCATAGTTACTACCAACTGAGCTGTGAGGCCAGTCAAAGTAACCTAATGTCAGAAATACTGGTCTACAATTTAAAGACAATTTTAAAACTAATTTTAAATACGTTTCAACCTTCTCCATTTTTTTAATATTGTATGAGAGACCACATCAGTTCCAGGCTAGCCTCTTATTAACTTTTTAATTACATTAACTACTTAATTACATTTTAATTACAATTTAATTAATCCCATAATTCGCTCATGCTACAATTAATTATAAATTCTCAGCTAGCCCCAAAATGGCCAAGTGTGGTATCTTACCACATTGCCACTTACACAAGAGGCAGTACTACAAAAACTGCGCACAGATCAGTTGTTCGAAATACTAACCAAGAATTTATTTTCAACGACATTAATTTTACTGTATGGATGCAATGGATCAATCAAATATGAAATCAATTTTTCATTATTTTCTAATAACTGGTTCTATTCCTTATTCTTTACTATACACAGAAAACATGATACAAAAAATTCATAAGTAACACACAACATAAGTAGTACAAAGGCGAGTTTAACCCTAAAAAGAGTTTTCTTCCAGCAAACCTTTGAGGCTAAAGATGGGCAATTTTGTAGAGGTAGGAAATTTAAACAAAATTTTTAAAGGGATTATAATACCTACCATTTGAGAGTTCAAGCAAGCGATATTGAAATTTGAAATGCTATAATTTGACCGCACAGTATACTGCCAGACGATATTGTCACGAACTCGGGTGAAGATTTAATCGTAATAAACTTAATGTTTGAGTGCTTACCTTTAATATGTGAAAACGGTTCGGTACAACAGTTTGTATCGAATTCTGTGTTTCTGTATATGAGACTAGGCTGTGTTCACGCTAGGCTCACAGTTAGCGGCTCACTGGCACTGCCTGAATCTGAATAACTTGATCCTTGGTTGAAATTTTTCTAGTGAAAATCAGTAGAAAGATTTCACACACAAATATTTTACCAGGTTACCCGCAAACTTATTAATCTAAAAAATCACACTTGGTTTGGTCAAGAAAATGGTGGCAATACTAGATCTGCTATATTTATATAAATTATAGTGAAAAATATATTTCTGAAAAAAAAAAAAAAACCTTTTAGAAATGTGTGTCATTTGATTAATAACGCGGTGCCTTTTCCAGGAAATGGCCCTAATGTACGTATCACAGCATTCACAGCCGACTAGATGAATAAATATAGAAAGAACTAATTTAACTCTGTTGAGAAAATTATGAAGAATAGCGGCAGACAATAAATATACTAAGACAAATGTGTTAATGATACGCTAAGTGCGCCCAGTGAAACAATATTCAAAACAGTGACTACGTAGTGACCTGCTAATTGTGAACTAGAGCTGAAATTAAATACGTTTATAATATTTCATAGAAGCTGATGAGTGAGACAGATTTTCGCTAACTCGAAATCTGTTTACACTTGATTTGAAAGCTTGAACTGTATTATCCCGTATTTATACTCTCAGACTGGTAATTAGTTTTTAAGCGCACACGGCCTACCTACTCCTAATCGCTTATGCTTTGCTTACCGCGCCTTATTGTCATTTGCGACACATCTGTGTGGCCTTCTTTAAATCTTCCTATTTTTTATTAAGCTATTGCATAGCTTCTATCGCGGGCCTTGAGCGTGGAGACCGAATCCAGAAATTCCGTAACGAAAAAACCTAACACCCCCCACTCCGACCGGCACAGCGGTGATACTTTTTAGTTCCATCTATCGATAAATACCAGAACTTTTAATGACTTTTTGAAATATCACGCGCAATAGCTTTACCGCGGCAGTCTCCGAGTGCCACACGTCTTTTTTATTTTAAATACATATACTTACAGTGAGAGTACTCCGAAAACACGGTTTCAAATAGTATTTTCTTCGTTCAGTGTTACACGATTTTGTCTTGTTCTTGAATCAATGTAGGAGCTATTTTATCAATTTATTTCAAATACAAAATAGTTAAGTACAATTTTCTCTTTTGTTTCGGAATGATTTCCTCAAACTTTTCAAAATGGGTATGGTATTTAGATCCTTCGGGAGACCACTAATATAAATAAATAATCATTTAAAATTCTCCAATTTTGCACATAGTGTTAAATGTATGTTTACTACATACAAAATGTATGTAACAATATTTTCAATAACTTTTGTATATTATGGTTCTGTTGATGTAATTTTAATATCATGTTGACTTTTTACTCGCATTCTCGAATTGTATCGTCATATATATTATATTGTTAATAATTTTAATTTTTTGTATTAAGATTTTTATTTTAGTATTTGAAAATGTAATTTGATTTAATAAATATTTAAGATTTTGATATAATACTTGTATTTTTGTTGTATGTGTAACTTTTATTACTATTCTACAAATGTATTTCTTATGACCATTATGTAGATTACCAGCTAATCACGGAACTATATCTTTTATCTATATTCCTATTCATGTGTTTACATTAAATATAAAAACTAAGCTATACACTTAGAACATACCTGATAACAATAGTAAGAAGTCCTAGGTAGTAATAGGAACCTTACTTATAAACAAATTCTGCAATGGCGCAAAACGCTATTTAGATAAATATACCTTTGAAATGTTTATGAGTTAACTTTATTAGAATGTAATGTAATTGCTTAGCTAAATAATGACACCAGGTGTAACAGAAAATACCCTTAAGGCTTAGAGTGGACTGATATTACATATATATTTGTCTGGGCAACCAATTTTAGTTCTACGATTTTTAGACATTCATTTATTTGCCACTGAAACACAATACAATTTTAATTACATCGTAGCAGATAACATAAATTTTTGACATTTCGAATATTACTACTACTAATACTACTGCACGGGCCAACTCTAAATAGCTGCCTCATTGATTGACCTAGAACTGACATGACTGAACATAACATGAAAGAAGATGCCGTTTTTATACATAGATTCTGTTATAAATTTTAATAAGAACATGTTTTTTTGTGCCTAAAGTAATTTTCTAAGATTATCAATGTTTGATTATGAGATGTAAATTATGAAATCACAAAAAATAAAATTTGCTCGATATTGTGGGCACTTCAAGTGACTATAATTGTCTTACACTACTACTTGACCTTACTTATAACCACACAACTCACTCACTCACTCACTCACTCACTCACTCACTCACTCACTCACACTAACGATATGGGAACATCCAATTAATATGCGACTGTTCTTAGGTGTTTACTTGTCATTGGTTGCAGTTTAGTTTTTCATTAGGGTTGTCTCACGTTTTGAATATAATTTTAATAAATTAACCTTTTGCATGGGAACTCTTAGTAATTTAAGTGTGACGTATTTAACTTTAGCACACATAAAAGTATTAATATTTATGTAGAAAATTTTGTCTTCCGATTTCTAAGCGAAATTTTGTTACACCTCGTATAAAAAATCACATTGATTATATTATAATGCTTTAAATAACTTTAGACTTAAAATAATAATATAGTTGTTGAAATTATATATTAAACTATGCGTCGAAAAAAGCCCCAAAGCAAACTAAGCATAGCTTGTTATCATGGGAACCAGACAACTGGTATAATACTTATATGCTTTTTTATAAATACATATATATAAATACGTAGTAACACCCCAGATACGGAACAAACATCTATGTTCGTCACACAAATGTTTGTCCTGGGTGGGAACTGAACCCACGACCTACAGCGCAGAAGGCAAGTCCCATCAATTTAAACACTGCCTATGAAATTCAATTACATAACTCGAATGCAATTCTATAATAAGATCATGCTCGCTTATTGGTAATGTAAATAAGCGCTAGACTTTTCATGCGAATAAAATGAAGAAAACATACCTCTAGTTACCTATCAGATTTAATTACTACTCATTTAACTCTGACTCTCTGATTTATAAACATTTAGGGGATTAGGCTTTGCTATGGCATAGAATAATTAAGAATAGAAGCGAAACTCTTAGTGCATATCAGAAATTTATAGCTAAAATAAACCTTGTGCTAGATTTTATATTTTAAAAAGAAAACTCTTCTATTTAAAAATAAAATTACGTTCTATATTTTCGTTCTTGAAAATGAATACGATACCTAAGCTGTGTTAATATTTAAAGCATTACTGGCTATTGTTATTGTCTTAAAATTCTTGAAGATTAATTACTCTATCACAGCGCAATGTCAAAATTTCAGCTTGCGCGATGTATTCAGGCAACGGAGCTTATAATTTTTAGACATGGCAATTTCACCAAATATGTAAAATACTAAGTAGATTTAAAGAGAACAGCAGCGATTCGAGTCATTATCGTAATAGTTCATTTACTTAAATGTGTTTTTAGTTGAGTGTTTATAAATTTTCATAACTTAGAACTTATTTCAATAAATGGATGTAATTTTGATGTTATGTGAGTGTCTTATGTCTTCTTGTATCTATTTAGCTAAAGCGCTTCGGTGTACTGATTTGTTTATTAGTAGAATTTAAGCAACTCGCTGAGGTCAGGCCCGAGTAACTGAAGTCTGCGCAACTGTCAATCAGTATTGGTTTTCGAGTTGGTTTATTCACTGTCATTTTGTTTACTAATTTGTATTCAAATTATATTTAAATAATGTATGATTTTAACTCAAACTTTAATGACTGATATTTTTAGGCGGTTGATATTATTGTATTTTATGATTTATGTAGTAATTTTATATTGTGTGAGGGTCTTTTTATTAAAGTTTTGTAAATATTATAAGTTGTTTAATTTAAGCTCGATGTCGTAGCTACTAATGCTACCCGAAATAAAAATGGTTGCAAAATGTTATGGTTGAAGTGACTTCGTAGCTGGACAAAGGCCGTGTCACCATAAAACGATGTCTGCAGGTTGGCAGAACCGTAAAATATGTTTGTAATTTGATGAAACAGGTAATGTTGGTGTGGTGGCCGGTGAACTTACAGGCACGTGAGGCATTCCACCTTCACGTCTGTTTCAGGCGCATTATAGTGCGACGTGTTCTTTCCGTACCTAGTTTTTTTTTAATGTGATCTGGGTGGTAGAACTAGTTGCCGGTCCACCTGATGTTAAATGGTAACCGCCGCCCATAAACAACAACAATACGACTCAAGTCCTCTCCACCAAAGTACGAGATGACTCAAGTTAGAATTACATGGTTCCGTAACTTATTCACTTTTAAAAATCCTCTCTGGTGATGACTTCGGTAAACTTGACGTTTTTGGCACAGTTGTTAGGTAACAAACGTTTCTTCAAACGCCTGGGAACCACTAGGATTTCAATGGCAAGACACCAAATCAAAAGAACCACAACAAAACAATTATTAACAACTATCGACTCGCCCCGGCTTCGCACGAGTGCAAAAAACGCTCCTTGTTTATCGCTCTTTTTATTATTGAAATCCCATTATTCGTTGCGTGGTTCAGAAGAAGTAAGCGGAGAAACAAGAGGCACATAACATTAATTTAAACTATTTTAAAAATGGATATTAAATCCTCGATGAAACAAATGGCACATGATTATGATTACAGCCAGTTCACCTCGGGAAGGTAATACTAATTAAATGAGTCAACTCGAAACTACATCTTGCAGCGGCGCGAGTCAGTGTCTAATTACTGTGGGACAAATTGAAGGCTTTTGAAACACCCTGTGCACCCATTCGTCTGGTGACTGGGATGTAGCTAGAGGAAAATTAGTGGACCTAAGAGACCTTTATTTATAGAAGAGAAAGTATGTGTACGGCTCTCGTTTGTACTGCTTTCGTCAGCAAACCAATTTCAGGTTCATACGTCTATACCTTCCTATTGAATGAACAGTCAGAAAGACAACAGACCAGATTTTGGAACTGTCAAACTGAATTTAATGATTCGGTCTTTCAGTTCGAGATCTTTAGCGCAAGTTGACTCACAGTTCAACTGTTCAGTTTTTATTTGACAACTCACTCACTGCTCAGTTGGTAGTAAATTGCCTTTTGCGCTATAGGTCGTGGGTTCGATTCCCACCCAGGACAAACATTTGTCTGACGAATGTAGATGTTTGTTCTGTGTCTCTGTGTTAATATGTATTATATGTATGTATTGACAAAAAAGTATATATGTATTCTATCAGTTGTCTGGTTCCTATAGTAGGTACAAGCTATGCTTAGTTTGGGGCTAGATGGCGCTGTGTGAATTGTTCACCAATATTATATTTATTATTATTATTATTTACTTTAGAGGCACACACGTACGTATGACGAATAAATTAACAGCTGTTGTACAAAAAAACAATTAACAAATCTTTTCATGCTATATTCTTTTCTTACAAAAAACGTAAAGTCACGCATATTTTGCGAAAATTCTATGTGGTTTCCTACGCATCAAAAGATAGAAGAAAAGAAAGACAGCCCTTTGGAAAGCAGGAAAGACGGGCGCGGTGTAGCATTAGTAGATATTATCTACTAATCTATACGTCGGAGCCCATAAAATTAAAATTTGCTCGGGAGTAGCAAAGGGTGTATGAGACATACGTTTTGATGTAAGTACCTAATCGGTTGGAAATTAAGGGGGGTTACAATTAAAACATGAGTGGATTCAGAGACCTAAATTAAAAGTTAATCCATGAAATGAATAACTAACTACCCATGTATTTAACTATAACGACTCTTACTACTAAAGATGAAAGCTCTATCTCTAACTTTGGCACTAGGCACAAGTGCGATATGACATAGGATACATAATAAATGTGAGTAGGTAGGTACACTCCTTAGTAGACATCTCGCTAAGTTTCAAATAGGTTTTCCCACTCGGGAATTAAAGCGAGAAGCGATTAGGATCAGAGAATCTGAGTAAAAAACTTGAACCCCGCAACTTGACTACAAAAACCCAACATACCCGTAAATGAATTGATTCAAACAATTTTTCCCGCTCCACAGATCCGCTCATTCTTTCACGGTCTGATTGAACCGGTCAATCATTAGGTGCGAGTCGGTCTTAACGTTCATTCAATAGAAAAACTGGTAATTAGGTTCGTTTAGAGGTGATAATCTGTGCAGGTTTGAGATCTGATAAGGAGACATGTATCGCTGATAAGTTTGCAGATTTCCGGAGGAAGTCCAAGATTAAAAAGGGTAGGGGTTATTTGCATACAACCTTCATCAACTTTTGTGATATTGAAAACCGGTCTTACAATAGAGATTAATGAGATTAGGGTAAATATCTGTTCTGTGATCGACAAGGTTATTAAATAACTAATCTAAATGTAAGCTCTAGAAAATACAACTGACTAATCAAATCAGTCAGTGAGGGTGAAAGGCAGTGGCTATTACTGTGTTCCTCCAATTAGCATTAACACAATGTGATTAGTTTTGTTCATACTTTTTTTTTATTTAGCACAGTTACTCGTAAGCATTCTGCAATTATGTTTTTACCTTCGGGGGGCCCACGTTGCTCGCGTCCGTATGTGATAACCCCTTGAGTCCATACACGTGTCCGGTGCGAGAGGAGCAACCCAAAGTAGCAGTAGAACTTATGCTAAGTTCGCCCGGAGAAGTACTGCCACCAAACCTGGTACCTAACATGCCGTCAAGCAGTGATGCACTCGTGTTGCTGTGTTCCGGTGGAAGGGAGTGGGTGCCGGTGAAATTGCAAGCGCATGAGACGTAACATCCCCGTCTCAAGGTGATGTACGCAACGCAATGCGACTTGAGTCATCTCCTACTTTGGTGGAGAGGACTTGAGTGGTATTGCTGTTGTCCATGGGCGGCGGTTACCACTTAACATCAGGTGGGCCGTCAGATCGTTCCGTCACTTCAATGACATAAAAAAACTTGTAGTGGTGGTACCTCATGGTGGTATCATCACTATCACTACAGACTAATTGGTAATTCAATAAGTAAATAAATATAAAAGCGGTAGTTTAAACATTTTAGAAAAAGGTTTTGGAAATCTGTTGTTACCGAACTGCACCCGGTGTATATTTCCATATTGAGCGAAAAGGGACAATTGCAACTCAGCCCAATCTGGCGTATATCTGAAATCGTCAAAATAGAGTTTTAGTATTCCCGTATTTTTAAACGGTTTTATTTAGCTCGACCCGTACGGAATTTTTCAGTTTATTTCATGCTGTATTACAAAATAGTAGCAATAGAACTTACGCCAAACCAGGTGGGCATGTCTCATTTGCCTGTAATTTCACCGGCAACCACAACTTTCAAACCCGAACACAGTAACGCGAATGCGTTACTGCTTGGCGGCAGAAATGGGCAGTAGATAGTGGCAGTACTTCCTCGGACGAACTTGGCGTGAGTTCTACTGCTCTTAAAGTGGTCGAAATTCGGCCATTATCATTATTGTAAACTTAACTATTATTATTTCGTGTTTTTCTTCTTTGTGTAAGCGTTTTGCAAGTTGATAAGCAAATAATGTTTACTGATTACACTTGAGCAAAAATAATTAATGAGCATCGGGAAACAGCGATCGCAATTTGAAGCTGCATACTGACAGCGTGTTATATGTCCGATCGGAGCAGAGCCCATATATTTGGTTTAAATAATGAATATTGTTCGGATTCCTTTATTAATCAACGAGAAATCCATTCCAGTACATTTAAAATTTAATTTTTCCATTTCGTGTCGATCGCTTGGTTCTTGAAACCAGTAATTCATATTACCCAACGATAATGATAAATTTTGGTACTTACCGTACTAAACTATGGGAACACCCAGGTGCCTGTAATTTCACCGACATCCACACCCTTCGAGCTGGAATACAGCGATGCAAGTGAACTACCTACTACTACCAGAAATGGTATAGGTGGCAGTATTTCCTTGGATGAACATTGAATATAGGTACAGTTGCTTACTCTGCTACTAAATCTCTGTGGCTGCAAGGACTAGGTACGAGAGGAGAGAGGAATAGTAGAGTAGACTAGTAGAGAGGAATTTTGATGATTCACTCAGTTTCTAGGTGGGTTCATTCGTTAACCTCTCGTAATACTTTACTTACGTATTCGCATAAGAAATTTTTTCTTTATGGACAATTAACCGTTTGTCCGCAGATGGCCTTGACAGCGTTTACATGGACTTTTGTTGAGAGCAGACGGTTCTCAACCGGTAAAACTTAAAATACACAACGTAACCAAGGGCACTTAGGTTCGGACTTCGGCTTGGGACGTTGCGAGTCGGGAGGACATAACCGACAACCCGGGTAGCGCGTTCTTTAATAAAACAATTCCACTGTTTTAAACTGTAACAAAGACGTTCAGCGCAGTAAATCCTCGGTGTGAACATTAGTTCCCATAGGGGCAGTGAGCGTTCACAGTCCAGTGGGCGCGGACCCGAGTTTGTCGATTGTTTCCACGCCCAATCTTTACACTTTCGTCCGTTTTTACACGCAGCTGTTTACTTTGCAGGACCGATACGGGCTTCAATTAGGGATGTGAAAACGTGCGCTTTCATTGTTCCGATATACTTACGCGATAGTGACCAGAACTTCTGTATGATTGTACTGTACTCACGCCAAGTTCGTTCGCGGAAGTGCTGCCACCGTGCCCATTTCTGCCGCCAAAAGTGCATTCGTTACTGTGTTCCGGTTTGAAAGGTGTGGTTGCCGGTGAAATCACAGGCACATGAGACATTCCACCTACATGTCTCAGAGTACGGGCACATACGATGCGGCTTGGGTCTTGTCGTACCTAGTAGAGACCCAAGTCACATTGGTTGTTATGGGCAGAGAGATGGGCCGTCGGCTGGTTCCGTAACAGTATCTCATAAAAAAAACTACGATAAAGCCTCCATAAAATCGTTGTGTAAACCTTAAGATACTATTGGGCTTTTCTGGCAAATAATAGTTTTGGAATTTTCTCTCCTCTCCTTCGTTCCTTCTTCTCCATTTTAAACATGGGGGCAATATACACGGTACACCAATAAAATTATCCATCAATGTACAATTGAACAGCGCAGCAAATTCCCGGTACAGCAACATTGGTAGCGGGCGATAAGCCTCGGGTGGCTTCGGTCCTTTGTCGAGACCTGCTTTGTTCCACTGCACAATGACTACTGTACTGTACGTGTATCAATAGTAATCTGGGGCGGACAGATTCCAATCCGAGCGTGTTCCGTCGATTTTGTGTAAAATTTGTTATGACAACGCTTTGCAACTCCATCCAAATAACACTTTTTCACTTCACAATACCATTGGAATACGATAACTTTATTTCATGCAAAAACAACTTTAAAATAAGTAGACTTAAACCTTATACATGATAAAAAAGATGATTAAAAATCTAAATATCTCTCTCTAGCCTCAAAGGTTTGCTGGAAGAAAACTCTTTGTAGGGTTAAGCTCGCCTTTGTACATGTATAACTTATGACTTTTTTGTATATTTTATTTTCTGTGTACAATAAAGAATAAAGAATAAATATACATATATCTTTTTGTCTGCTTCAATATTAAAAGATTACTTGCGCTTACATTTATATTATTTTACATCGCCCATCTAGGTTATGTTCCAAGTCAGAACAAAGCTTTATTGTAACTAAATATGTATCCCAATTTTGTAAAAACAAAAAGCATTCCAAATGTATTGTGTAGTAATGTGTGCTATTAATTCCAGTTTTGTAAAAAAAATGGGATCCAAAATGCTAGTAATGTGTGCATATTAAATTAAAAAAGTATAGCTATTGAAACTTTCTTCTGGAGTGCATCCCTAAAACGACTATACATTGGGCAGAAGTGTGGAGCGCGAGGAATGTCTCTTGGTATCTACTTTGCTGACGCCTGGAGCACGTAGGAATCCGCTATTAGCAATGTGATTGGAGGCTATCGATATTTTCTTCTCTTGGTTGGAAAACATACTTCATTTTGTTTTTGCAAGGTCTTAACGTCAAAAATCATCGATGAAAATAAGCTACGGCTAAAACTGTGTCTTCATAATTTGATGGGAATTCATACAACAAGAACACCGACTACCTTTAACAGGAGGCATCTGAAAACGGAATGATCGCAACCACTGTTTACTGTTTTGACAACAACAATAGAGGCAAATGGGAATTATTAAAAAAAAAACCAGAACAACCCTGGGAGAATTTCCTGTGTGCTGACCTGGTATGACCCACACAACCGCCGACCTTAAACAACTAAGGTCTGTTGATATTTATCATCTAAAAAATACAATTTGTAAAACAGCCTAGCGGCCTGGTAATGTATTTCATTCTGAGATAAACATTTATGGAACAAACAACCAAATTTCAATCTAAATGGTTCCACGAAATTGCAATAAAAATCTGACCTACAAAAATAAAGCGAATAAACTTAGACATTTCAGAAACATCCCAACATCAACGCGTTTCTAACTAATGTTTGCGTTCTTGAAAAAACATTTCTTGAACGGATGTTATGTCAATATTGTACAATAAATAGGCCACGATTGTTCGTTTTTCCAGTCGGGCGGTCTTCGAATCGTCCAAATATTGTTCGAATTCAGCGAGAGAGTATAAAATGTAAATAAACATAGCTGTCGATAAGTCACCTCGCTTGACTGACGCTTACTGGCGCGCGAGACGTAAACTTTTTTTACATTTTCGCGCGTATTTTTTTGCGGTGGAAAAGGATTTATTTGAACCGGCTGACGGAGATGTGTTCGGTGGTTTATTAACTTTCTATTCATGATGTGTTTTGGATTTTCGTGGCGAAACCAAATAATTAAATTAACATTCTGACTATTAATACAAAAAAGAAACATTTTTACACAGTTTAGGAGAACACTCAGACATAGAACAGATAATAATAATAAATATTTTGGTGGATATTTCACACAGCGCCATCTAGCCCCAAAGTAAGCTGAGCATAGCTTGTATCTTGGGAACCACAAAATAATAATCAAATATTTTTTGTAAATTATAATATAATAAAATAAATGTAAATATAATAAAACATATAACACATATCAAACATAGAACAAACATCTATATTCGTCACACAAATGTTTGCCCTGGGTGGGAATCGAGCCATAAAAATATTTAAAATTAATTTAAATGTAAAAAAGGAACATAAGAATTGTTTCTTATATAGTACTGATGATGAACCGATCTGACAACTTCCTCCTGTTTTGAAGTTGGTCAAAACATCAATAAATACCACAATAAGACTTTCTCTACAACAAGATTCAGCTTCATTGATTTAGAGTGTCACCTCACAGCATTGGGCGCAATCCCCACCTCTCCTGATTGCCCTAATAAGGCCTGATCAAGTATTATTTACCGATGCCTCCTGAATGTAAATTGATGTATTTGAGACGAATAGTAGGTAGTAGCTATTTACCCGACGATTGCGGTAATTCTTCACAAACTAAAACAAGCTTTAGGTTCACGAATCTTTTTCTCACATGAAATAAATAAAATAAAAAATAAATCAGATTAAAAAAACAGTATTGAAATGTTATACGATATTAGTAGAAAACAATATTTATTTGGTATTAAATAAATAAAAAAAATATATTGGTCAAAATTTCTCACTGCGCCATCTAGCCCCAAGTAATAGCTTGTATTATGGGAAACAGACAACTAATATAATACCCATATATATATTTTTTGTAAATTCATACATGTAATACATATTGACACCCAGACACAGAAAAAACATTTATATTCGTCGTATAAATGTTTATCCTGGGTGGGAATCGAACCCACGACCTACAGCATTGAAGGCAGGGTTACTACCAACTGAGCAAGGAGGCCAGTCTGAAATGTTTTACTACGCATGTCACCCGGAGAAGTACTGCCACCACACCTGGTAATCCGCCGCCAAGCAGTGATGCACTCGTGTTGCTGTGTTCCGGTGGAAGGGAGTTGGTGCCGGTGAAATTGCAGCCGCATGAGACGTAACATCTCCGTCTCGGGGTGATGGACGCAACGCAATGCGACTTAGGTCATCTTATACTTTGGTGGAGAAGACTTGAGTTGTACTGTTGTTGTCTATGGGCGGCGGTTACCACTTAACATCAGGTGGGCCTTCAGCTCGTTCCGCCAACCCAATAACATAAATAAAAAACAATTTTTATGAAACTTTTTGTGTTCAAAGTCGCGGGCAAAACACTTATTACATACATTTCTGAATATAATCAACACTGCGAACTGTACTTCTATCGCAGTGAATATGCAATGGTTTTATGAAGTTAATCAAATTGCATTTTAATGTTGAGCGTTGGAACTCTTACAAATTGACTAAGTGGTGCCCTACTTTTTCCATCTGTGAGAAGCTAATCTTTTTCCCCATCAAAGGGAACCTCGACTTATCCGCAAAGGATTGGTTTGAGGGATAATCGAGTCAGATGTCGGCCTCATTAGTAAATCTGTGATTTTTCACTCGATTGTAACAAATCCTTCTTTGCGGATTCGTTGGGAATTGATGAGGAAGAAAGGAGTGATTTATTTTTATAGATACCTATACCTAGTGAATCTAGTTTGAAGACGATCCAAAAAGTGACAGGAAGACAATAGGACTTAATGCCAGAGCGTGTACAAACCCAACATTCCCTCCGAAGGTCACTGGTTCAAACCTAGGCAAGCCAGAACCTATGAGTTTTCCATTTGAAAAATATATGCACACATAACGATCTTCAAAACGGTGAAGGAAAAGATCGAGAGGAAGTGACTATTTTCCCGCCACAGATGCTTGTCATTATGTCTATTTCCTCGCAATGGGAACGCGTTAGAAGCTACCAAGTTACGTAGATAGTTCGTAGAACCGTAGTGGAAGTCGTAGCCTGAGATTACGAGTAACGGAGTTTTTGCAACACCCGACGCTTGCGATAGCTACAAATTTACAACACATGTAACTTGGAACGGCAGTGGAATGAGTTCATAATAGGTTTACTCTCAACTTGCGAGATAGACACATTTACTGTAAGTTCATATAATATATATAATGTGACTGGTTTCACAGCTCAGTTGGTACTAACGCTACCTTCTGCGTTGTAGGTCGTGAGTTCGATTGCCACCCAAGACAAACGTTTGTGTGACGAATATAGGTGTTTGTTCTGTGTCTGGGTGTTGATATGTATGATATATGTGTATTTACAAAAACTTATATATGTATTTTATCAGTTATCTGGTTCTCATAGTACAAGCTATGCTTAATTTGGGGCTAGACGGCGCTGTGTGGATTGTCCGCCATTACTATTATCAGAAAGAAAGAAAAAATTACTGTTGTTATGTCGTTAGGATCACGATAATCTGTGTGCATTTAGTTTTATAGTAGAAAAACTTGTTTGTCCGCGATCCAAAGTACCGAAGGCAAAAGGCCTTCGGTACTTTTTATCGCGGAAAATTTCCTATGTCAATATAAATGCGCAATTTCCACTCATTAACGTTTAATTCTTTCAAAAAGCATCGGCACTGGTGTTGCAGATATCATGAACCCACTTTCCACGAGTTGGCTGGCAACTCATCAACTGCTGTCACATAAAAGTAACGTTTACCCCTCACCCCTATCAGACGAAAGGATCAGAGAGATTCACTGCAACTTTGTAGCTAATTATCTCCCCCAGAGGAAAACATCCGATGAAATATTGCGAACGGGATATGTCATGTAAGTTTGGCCTATAGAAAAAGAAACATTTTTCTTACCTAACATTTTCTTACATTTACTGTGGAAGTTTCGTCTCGGGGGTGCGAAACATCGGCTGGAATTCCACCCACCCCGGTGAGGGTATTCACCGAACATCAATCTAATACTATATTTGACAGATCAGTACTTGTATCATATTTCATCGGCGTTTGGGAATTGTACTTTTGTAGGTTTCAAGCAATCTACCTAAAATATATCTATCTCACTGTATTTTGTTGGAACTTTTTATTTAGCTGGCCCTGTTTACTGTAGCGAAGTTTAAAATAAACGGAAGCGTATATACAAAAAAAGTATATAAGTATTATATCAGTTGTCTGGTTCCCATGCTACAAGCTATGCTTAGCTTACTTTGGGGCTAGATGGCGCTGTGTGAAATATCTACCAATATTTATTTATTTTATTTATCTCCCAAGGTGAATCTACTAGGTTTCACAAATAATAGTAAAGATTTAACCGTGTTGTGGGGTATAAATAGAAATGTCTTACCTCTGAGCAGTGGGCATCGGTAACGTGAGACGGTGACCCGCCAGTAATTGGTTTTATGTAAATATAGAATGAGCCGCGATACCCTGCAGTCCACGAATCGGCGATTTCATCAGCGGAAGCGATTTAATTAATATATTACGTTTGCCCACACTTCTACCAAATGTGTGTCGTTTTGGAGAGCAGGCGAACATGCGTGAATACTGTTTTGAGAGTGAATGAGTCTCAAGGAAAGTGTTTTGGGATGTAGGTGGAAAACATTATTAGCCAGAAAATTGCTACAGGATTGAAGCAGTCATCTTTTGCCCGGCGAATGTAATCCGTTGTGTCTTAAGAAAAAAGTAGTAGCTGCTCCCTCCACCTAATCCAGGTGGTATACTTAATATCAATCAGTTAGCAGTAAATACTGGTAAGGAAGAACCTTAACAATCTACAGCTTATTTGTTATGCAGTTTTTTTTATAAGAATGCTCACTATTTGCTGCACTAACTTTCGTTTGCTGTAGCGTTACCAATGCAAAAATGCATAAGTAAATGAACTCATAGGTGAGATTTCTGTACTTATCTGTAAACTCCAGACTCACCATCTTTGCATAGCAAGGAGTGCCGGGTTCGAGCCTCCGCTAAGGCAATCATTTGTGTGATGTTTGTCCACGGATCTTCTGTGACACAGGGAATGCTAGTACAGGTGTGCGTTCAAACGTTTTAATGATCGACATCCTACCGCGGTGTTCGTGGCCCAACCGAACTTCAATTCCACAAGTAATATTTGAATTAAAGCGACGATTCCCAGCCGGAGGCACTGTCGCCCAAATACTATGTACTTGTACCTACCAGTCCGGCCTCAACACGCCGCGTCTTGTTCGGGTTAATTGATTTATGTATTCCACTCCCGTAGGCTTAGATTAATAGATTGTTGCCTAAATAATAATCCAAGATGAATTTACAATTGCCAATCCAAGTTGTTGACGAACTCTGTGCATGTTCGTGATTAGGTGCCCACTTTTCGGAAATTCATAATACAGATATAATACGCAATTCTGTCGAAATCCCTGGAATTAAGATTTCAACTTGTTCTACTAACTTGAGAATTGAGAATTACAATCAGTAGAGTTATTCTTCAATATATAGCCGCAGGAAGAATTGAATTTTGAAATGTTGTGTTGCCAGATTTCTGGAAAGAACGTGTATTATTTTTTTCGAATTTGGATTAGTCTACAAAATATCCTGAAAGAATATTTACAGATGTAGTAGGTATTTTGTTTTTAAAAGTGATGAAATTTCTTTGCGAGATTACCTTTTTTAGTTGAATAATAAATTTCAATTAGCTTTGTTCGACAAGGTCAATAAGAATATAAAAACAAGCAATTTCTATTATAACTTGTAATATTTGTTTTTCACGGATTTTTATCACTATATTTACAAAATTGTTATATTGAATGACCTTGTTTGCTATCGTTAAGGCGTAATAATTTTGAATTTAGTAGTTACTTAATAAGATTTTATTAAACGAAAATTATTTAAGAGCCTGATAATGAATACTCAAAATCTAAAATATTCCCACTTTTAGATAGGCGCGCAATTGTGTGCGTTTGACTACTTACTACTACTACGGTGAGACGTAATGAATATCATGAAAATATTGTCATTTTTTGACTAAAAAGTCACGTCATAATGAAATAAACCACGTCTAGGAAAGGAATCGATTAAATTCTTATCCCATCTGTGAAACCTCATTAGAAAACTAGTCACACCTACGTAATCTACAAAGGTTTTGCAACAAAAGAATTAATCCACGCTCCCGCTAACCACGATAAAAATCACCGTTAACTTTCAAAGAAGGGAATTTACTTCAATTACATTTGTAAATTAAGCAATGAAAGGGCGCGAACGAAACGTGAGGTGGTTATTAAGGTTTTAAGATGTGTTTATATTATTACGTGGGGAAGGCAGAATAAAACGTAATAGAAAAGTTACAGCCGAATAAATAAGTCAAAGAATCCACTGGTAAGTTAAGTTCGTTATCTTTTTCACTAGTAAGGTAAATGGTAAAAAATATGCAGTTAAGTTGGAAATGTTACCGTTTTCGAAGTTTCTTTTTGGTAAAACCAAAAAAAAGTTTTGGAACGAGCAAATGGCCCACCTGGTGTTAAGTGGTAACTTCTGCCTAACAAGTAAAACAACTTGGATCCTCCCCTACCTAGGTACGACCATACCAAATAATTGGATGAATTTTAGGTGTATTTGTATGTAAGACTCGAAAAACGTAATGGTCCTTTAAAAGAAATGCATGCTTGATATTTACAAATTAAGAAGTGCCTAAAATGTAAAATCACTTAACTATCACCGGCATAACAGAAAAATGATCAAGTAGAAGTAACCAAGTCTTGTGTAATTAAATTAACTTAAATTGTTAGTTAAATCTTAATTTTTCTTGTCCCTAAGACTGTTTAAAGTATACACATAATTTATTTCGATTAATAAAGTCGATCATTGCTTATTTTGGGTCCAAACTTGTTATTCCAACCCTTCATCCCTTAACACACTGAATAATATAAAATATCTCTACATGCCGTACTCTCCCGTCCCGTTATGATTTGACTAGACATTGTTTAATGGGGACTGACGAGTGGAATTGGATCTTTTGCGTTTGAGTCTCGTAATGTTACAGGTTATAAATGTTAGTCTATGTAACGTGTACCATAACGTACGTGTATCATAATAGAAAGCTCTCGCATTTGAATATCATTTGGGGAAAATATTATTACATAGCAATAGGTATCTTTGTGTATGGCGTTTTATGATTAATTTGAATTTGAAACTGATGGATAATGTAAAGAATAGTAAATTAGAGAAGTTTTAAAATAGCGCCAGTAACAAAAATACCTTATATACCATATTTTTGTAAATATTATATATACGTACGTGTACATATTAACACCCAGACACACAACAAACATATATATATATTCGTCAAACTTGTGTTTATCCTGGCAGGGAATCGAACCCATGACTTACATGACATGACCTTTGTTGGTTATTTTGTTTTCAAAGACAAGTTATATTTGCATTCAATCAAAATCAGCTCGTTAATGTGATAATGACTAAAATTAAAATGATGTATATAAAAAGTTGAAAAACATAATAAATCTATATATTTCATTATGTTTGATTAGTAAATTCAATTAACTTTATCATACAAAACTAAAGATTCATCATGACCGTCGACACACCCCGAGAGGGTCCTTCAAATATAAGCAATTTTCATTGCTGAAAACGAAATGCTCAAAAATATACCTGTCTTGAATTCACTTATTTATATTATACAGGCAGGTTTAGGCCGCGGGTGGAATAACGGTTGTAAAGGTTTATTTTTCGCCTCAAACCGAACGACATCTGGAGAATGGTCGCGCATTCCAAACAATTATTAAAACGTGAACATTGAAAATGGCGAGACACAAAAGCTGTACATTTATTTTACTCAGTAGACTTTGCTTTTGGACTGAAATGCTGTTACACTGCTATTTGTATTCCCATACATAAGTAATAATATAATAATTATATTGGTGGACAATTCACACAGCGCCATCTAGCCCCAAAGTAAACTAAGCATAGCTTTCACGGGAACCAGACAACTGATATAATACTTACTTACTTGTTTTCTGTAAATACATTACATATTATACATAGTAACACCCAGACACAGAACACACATCTATGTTCGTCACACAAATGTTTGTCCTAGGTGGGAATCGAACCTGCGCAGAAGGCAAGGTTACTACCAACTGAGCTATGAGGCCAGTCAAAATGGAAGTCTTGTTACATTTTATAGTGATGGCCACTAATATGCCGCTGGCTCCTACAGGACTCTTACCTCCGTGCACACGCCACCCATAAAACAGGCGCATACATTCTGAAAGCGTAAATCAAACACGAATTCCAATAAGGAAATCTTAAGAATTCGCGTGTACGTAAGACTCGTCGAAGAATCCGGCAAGAATCCGGCGAGTTAGCGGGCTAATAGAGCGGATTCCGATCGGAGCCGGCGGAATGCCGATCGACCGGCGTAATTAAAACTGCCACGTCTTTTAACTGATATCCCGGCACCTGCTAAGTAGAACAGGAGTCCGACAACTGTTTTCTATCATCATATACTAATATTATGTATACGAAATTTGTTTGAATATTCAAACAAATTTCTTCTAGCTTCTTCTAGCTGTAGCTAACAAGTCCTATATATAAATAAGTCCTATATATAATAAGTCCTATACCTATATCAGTTCTGCGTTGTCACAGTAAAATATTATTTATATATATATATATATATATATATATTATAGTAAAATATTTGATAAATATATATTGGAGGAAGGCATCAACTAATAAAAGGACCAATCTGTGAGTATATCCTTTCAAATAAAATAAGTATTTTTCCAATTTGTTTAAAAATTACGGAGATCTGAGGTAAAAGACATAAAAACAACAACTGAATTGATAACCTCCTCCTTTTTCTGAAGTTGGCTAAAAGTAGACGCCTGTATAATATAATGTCAATTCATTTAGTCTATATTTTTGTTCTTATGAAAATATACTTTTTGTCTGAAAGAGTAAACTTAAATACAATGGGTTACTTTTCGGGTAGCTTGAATATAGATATTCGTTTTACGTTGGAAAGACAGGCGTTATGAATTCATTTAGACTTCTTTCCTAATAATGAGATCCTTACTACATAAGTCTTGGTCTAACTAATGAGCTGCCCAAATAAAGTGACTATCCAGTTCTACTGTAAAGGTAATCTACTAAAAATTCTGAATATATAATGACGAAAGCTTTGGTCTACCCTCTTCTAGACTACTCAGCGTTTCTGCCTCTAAGAATTCGGCTGAACTGAATAGTTTCTCAACTTTATTCCGAACAATTGGTAAACTAATTCGTGTAGAATTTTTTCGATCACTTATAAAATTCTTGTTCAAACGAAAAATTTTACAAGGCTTTCATTTAGCTCGTATTTCAAAATTTCACTAAGCCTTCAATTATAAAGCTGAAATTTGTATGGATGTTTATTACTCTTTCAGCTCAAACGGCTGAATGGATTTGGATGAAAGTTGGTATCAATATAGCTTATATCCTGGATTAACACATAGGCTACTTTGATCCCGGAAAAATTGAGTGTTCCCGTGGGATTACTTATTCACCGCGGGTAACACCGCCGGGCGCAGCTAGTATTTCAATAAAAATATCATGACGTCATCACTACTTGATTGCAGTTTTGAACACTTTCGATTCCATACGTGTTGTTTAAGTTTTCACTAAAAATAAACACAACAGTAAAGCAAAGAAACAAATATCCATCATTAAACTATCTCTTTACTCAAATATTTCTTATAGGGACTTCGTCGTGATAAATTTAATAGATAATTGAAATAAAAAAATTACGTCTTCCTTAAAAAAACTCCTTAAAACTCGTTGCCTGCGTCCGTATTTCCTGAAACCTATAATATGGAAGTCTTCAAGAGGAGAGTGAATAGGTTCCTTCTAGGCAAGCATGCTTCATCGTAGACCACATGGTCACTTAACATTAGGTGAGATTGCGGTTAAATGCTCGTAAAAAACACAAAAATACTCTCTTCAGTGCTGACATAAGTCAAGACTCTCACCAACAGAATCTGAAACATTGATACAAATTTACAAAGAGCATACTACTCTAGTGTATGAAACAGGTATTCGCAGACCTTTCACCTGAGTCTTATTGTGAGGCGCGCCAGGAGGGCGGAGTGAAATGACAGATAAAATAATGATGTGACGTAACTTTAGGTCTGTAAGGCAGACCGCGTCTAGGACTTGTTATCAAAGCATTACTCTGTTATTGATCTCGCGCCACTATTATGTCTACAAGACTTAACTACCTGGTTTGACTATAAATCCGACACACGTGGTCTCCGCTACTCACCTATCTTTTTGACAGGCGTCACAGCTCAGTTGGTAGTAACTCTGCCTTCTGCGCCGTACGTCGTGGGTTCGATCCCCACCCAGGACAAACATTTGTGTGACGAATATGGATGTTTGTTCTGTGTCTGGGGTGTTATTATGTATGAATTTTCAGACTGGCCTCACAGCTCAGTTTGTATTAACCCTGCCTTCTATGCTGTAGGTCGTGGGTTCGATTCCCACTCAGGACATATTTGTGTGACGAATATAAATTTTCGTACTGTCTCTGGGTGTTAATATGTATTTATAAAAACTATATATGTATTCTATCAGTTGTCTGGATCCCCTAGTACAAGCTATGCTTAGTTTGGGGCTAGATACCGCTGTGTGAGTTGGCCGCCATTATTATTATTATCACGTAGAGTACGATCACGGAGTTAAACACAAACGGATAGCGCGGTTAAAGCAAAAATTTGCATTCACATTCGTCAATCACATTAAATCGTTACCATCACCTTGATACGTGATTCAAAACGTGTTGCGATCCACGATACCAATATCCATAAACTTTAAAATGAGGGTCAGATGGTACAGTTTACGGGGCAGCCAGGTGACGGTTGTAAAATAGATCTGGCTTCGTCGTAGGCAGGTCGTAGATGTTTCTGCTGTAGGGTAAAAAGCTTAGGCCTGAAATGCACAATTACTACAGCTTTTCTCTAAGCTCTCTTGGGTGTTTGCAGGTAACAGCTTGTTATATGTAAAATTGGTGAACTAGTTATTTACTACAATTGTTGGTATCGTTATGTTGTGCTGGACCTCAATTTGAGTTCCAAAATCATACGATAAATGTCTACCTAGTCAAAATGGAAAAATAATATGAAATATTTCTTGTGCATGTCTTGTGCAGGAAATAGCTCAAGTATGACAAATTTAATAAATAAAAACTTAATTCAAATGATTTGAATAATATGATATATAATTATGAATGATATCACGTCAAGAATAGGGCCCAGTTACCTCTGGGGTAACACTAATTTCTAATGAGCAGTTTCAAGCAAAAAATGTAATCAAAACGAGCATTAGTTGTATTAATGTGTCCCCCGCCAAAGAAAGCACTCAGTTACAAGGCACCATCCTAAACGAGACCATCGTTAGCTTCGCTATCAAACTGATAACAAAACGACCACAGAAGCTCGAAAGAACTGAAATTATCCAATCAAGTCAAAAAAACTAATATTGAACATTGAAGTAGCAACTTTATAGTTATTTATTTATATTTACTATTAAACCTTGCGGAAGTTCGTAGATATTATGAACAAACTAAATTTAATTTTAGACCAACTAATTTTGGAGGGAAATAACTTAAATTTCAAAATAGTCCGAAATAACTTTAAAATTGACTCGTGAAGATGCTGAAACAAATACAGAGCGTAGCAATGGTGGAACTGTGGTTGCAAATTGCGAACGCAGCTAGCATAGTTACTTCTGGAAGTAACTAGCCATTCACAACAGGGAATTGTAGTTCACTGCTAATGAGAATAATTCATTAAATATCTATAATATCAAAGTCAATCTATACTACTTATTTAAGTGCATCGGCGTCATGGTGTTTTGATGCAAATAAAAATATTTTTTTCTTGTAATAATTTAATATTCTGATGTCAATCGATACGAATATAGCGTATTAAAAATTAATAATGTTTTGTTCGCGTTCGTGATGTAGGTATTCATACTTCTGAACGTATTTCGCTGAGTGAGTTAGCTGTTATAGCAAATTTTAGTCCGGGTTTAATATAATTCAAAATGGCTGAGGTGAAGATATTCCCACCTTTCCGAGATTTTACGCAGTTAAGTTTAACAATTCGAACTAAAAATGCAGTCTGTGGTTTATAAAATCCAGTAATATATAAATTATTTAATTTATTATATCTATATAATTTATGCGGTTGGATGATAGTGTTCTGGAGTACCATGATGATCGCTATGATCACATGATGATAGCAATGATTATGAATTGTATTTAGACAGATTTTTTTCTCTTTACCTTAAATAATGCCTATTATTTAAGGTAAAGAGAAAACGTCTTTCTCACTCGCTGATTAATCACGAAATCACTGAAAGTACAAGCCGTCGAGTTTGAAACGGGTGAAATTGGATCTAAAATGTTTTGAATGGAAATTTAACCAAAAGCAATGAAACGAAATGAATTGAGACTAAAAATGAAATGAAAAATGAAATGAAATACAGATGTAGTTGCGGGACGGTCCATTAGGCTAGGATATTAAAAAAACGCACATATTCTACCAAAACAACAGGATCCGAAGCAAATTTAATGGCTATCGTAGGTAAGTTATTAGTTAACCTCCCGCAAGAGTGAGGTTCGATCCTCGGCCGGGGTAAACATTTGTGTAAAGCATTTTGTTCTCATTGTGTGTTGGTTATATACAGGGTGTGGCGTAATGAGTGGATAATAGGGTACCTGCGGGTAGGGGCCATTGTGGCGGTTCAGAAAAATATTTGTTATGCTCAGTAAAAGTGCCTCGGTTTTCGAGATATTCGACATTTTCGAAATGTAAGAAATATTTCACCCTTCGTCACTATTTTTGGCGCCCAGACTGCAAATGAATTTTTTTTTTCTATCTGTTTTTTGGATAGTATTCTTGGATAGATGTGCTATCGAATGGAAACTATTATTTTTATAACACAAGCACAGTTATGTTTTTAAAATAAGATTTCACTAAAATTTTACTTGCTTACTTGCTTCGAAAATGTCGAATATCTCGAAAACCGAGGCACTTTTACTGAGCATAACAAATATTTTTCTGAACCGCCACAATGGCCCCTACCCGCAGGTACCCTATTATCCACTCATTACGCCACACCCTGTATATGTGCATAACCAATGATATAGAAAATCCTAGTACATGAGAACTTATGAGTATACAAGCTTGTATAAATTGAAGATATTTTTTATATATTTTATGACGAGCTTCTATTTTCAAAGGTTTAGCCCGATTGATCTAGGTAAATGAATACAGTGGGTATAATACACTTAACAGCATTTCGTTGCATATAAGAACGAATAATAAAAGAATCCAGAAACTAAAAAATCTAACACTAATATTCTATTTGTCGTAAAATTAATATTATCTTTAGGACCAGTGGATTTACGAACTCTGTAACCAGTGGGTTAGATAATCTTCTAAATATATGTTGATATTGCGCATCTCTCGTTACGGGAAAAAATAGCGTCTAGGTTGGTGTAAGATTGAGCTCCATTTTTATACTTATATTCTTAAAAAACATTCGTACTATTTACCCATAGCCTGAAAAATGAGCATAAAGCAACTAGGCATGCGCTCAATAACTACATGATTTTACTTATATCAATAACATCTAACTCTTCAGTTTATTTAACATCTATATCTAAAAATATTTGGTAAAATCTTTGTAAATATTGAACCACTTTCTTCGGCAAACGTTTGGAAAGTTATCTTTCAGACGATATCTCAATCGGTATGCCTTTTTTTATGTAGCGAAGCCTTTTTGAGTTTACCTGAAAATAGTTGAAATAAATTATTCCAGTGTCACTTCGTAGTTATGTGCATCAATAATGGTGTTAAAAATATGTGGCTCTTGAAATCACCGTAGACAATTCAATTTCGACGTTTGCTTGTGACTCAAGTGATATCCCTGCTACCGTCGACGGATCGCTAAAACGACCGTCTTTTTGTTCGCACTACTTGCATTCAAGTATGTCTATAATTTCGTTTTTTAGGTAAACTGTTTTTCTTTCTGTATAAAATGAAAGCAATGATAGAATACCATAAACTTTTAGTAAATACATACATATAAAACATTAACACCCAGACATAGAACAAACATCTATATTTGTCACACAAATTTTTGTTCCATATGGGAATCGAACTCACGACCTACAGAGCAGAAGACAGAATTACTACCAACTGAGCTGTGAGGTCAGTCTATAATAGATTGATTTCAGTTTGGATCAAGATTCGATAAGACGTGTTATCAAAAGCTAAGTGGGCGCTTTGAAGAATCCTGCAACGGAGTTGTACTCATTATAAACTTGCATTTGGTTATACCTACACCAATTTTCTGCAAAAGAGAAATCTGGGAACAAGCTTGGATCATCCAAAATGGCCGCTGCTATGCTTAAGTCAATAAATTAAGCCAGAAAGCCGGCTTAAGCGTTCGTCCAGATATTTTAAGTGCTATTTAAAGTGCCTGCATTTCGGTTGGGATACTTTGTAAGTGAAAGCGCGTTATGAATACCGTTTATACATTATATCCGCATATGAGTGGACTCACAGCTCAGTTGGTTTAGCTTAGCTTTCTACATATAGAGGTCGTTGGTTCAGTTCCCACTCGGGACAAGGTTACGAACATCTTTCTGTGTCAGGGTAATTTTTAAGTTAAGTGCTTGGCGTTTCCTATTATTTATTGAAAATTCAGTGGACATAAAGTTTTCATATGTCTATCTGTTGCCTATAAATGGCGTTTTTTTTTCTAGTCAGTATGAGGGATATAATAAAAATCACCTTTAACACATAAAAATGTAAAATACAAACCAAATACGCCAAAAGATGATACAGACATCGAAAAAAATGTCACAGGCGAGTATATTCTCCGAGGTGTCGTTACGTGCGACAAATTTGTCGAATATCCAGAATTATTCAGTGGGGAGAGGGATGATCCATCAATCAACTGAATTCCACGTAGATGTAGTTTCTTATCCACTTTCCAAGAACGAATAACGCTAATTGATTGTTTTGGTATATTATTTCACTGAGTACATATTGGCCTTATTCGGTTAGTTGTAATGGTGTAGTTTGTAAGTGTAAAGAGCAGTAAAGCTCACACCAAGTTCGTCCGAGGAAGTACTGCCACCATGCCTTTTTCTGCCGCCAAGCAGTAACGCATTCGCATTACTGTGTTCCGGTTTGAAAAGTGTGGCGACCAGTGAAGTTATAGGCACATGAGACATTCTCAGAATTACGGGCCCATACGATACGACTTGGGTCTTGTCGTACCTAGCAGGGGAGGACCCAAGTCGCATCGGTTGTTATGGGCCGAGGTTACCGCTTAACACCAGGTGGGCCGTCGGCTCATTCCGTTACTGTATCACATAAATAAAGTTTGTAAATACCGTATTTCATAAGCGGATCACAATAAAACTTAAGACATGCATTCTCTGGGCTGCAGAGTTATATTTCCCATAAAAAAACAGTTCGAAAATCCACATTAGCCGTTTTAATATTTTTTTGTTCTGTCTCTTTGTAGTAAACAACAAAGTTGAGATCTGCTAGCCTAAAATACATTTAATTTCAACCAGTTTCCAAAGTAAGCTTTTTCACTTGAATAAATAATTACTGTCGCAAAGTACGGGCTTTCAACAAGTAGTATTATTATAAACACATTATTATTATTTAAACGCATTCACGTTACTGTGTTCCGGTTTGAAAGGTGTGGTTGCCGGTGAAATTACAGGCACATGAGACATTCCACCTTCACGTCTCTCAGTTACGGGCGCATACGATGCAACTTGGGTCTTGTCATACCTAGTATGGGAGGACCCAAGTCGCATCGGCTGTTATGGGCCGAGGTTACCACTTAACACCAGATGGGCCGTCGGCTCGTTCCGTAAATGTATTACATAAAAAAAAAAAAAACAGTTCCGTTGAAATCGTGATACATTTTTTGATAATAACAATAATTCAATCTTCGATAAATTTATGTATTCAATACAATATTGAATCATCTGCAAAATATGTTGCAATTGAAATTGATTGTTCAGAAATGTTCGGTAAATCTTGAAAACTCACAGAGCACGAATGACATTTGAAGTCACTCGTGGCTCTCTCTAACCAATGTGGTGAAAGGTTTGAGCGCCTCAAAGAGGCTCCTTTCGTGCATTACAAACGCTTCAACTGTTTGTTAAAAAAAGGCTCACCTGAGAATCAAATACGAGACTGGAGTTATTATACAAAAGAAGTGATTTATTCCGCTTTAGGTCACACACTCGGCATTCTCAGCCGCAACTGGAAATTTTCAGCCGCACCAACTTTCCCCGCTCAAAATTAAATTATTTATGTCCTCCCCGCGCACCGAATAAAATATATTTTTTTGTCTCAGGAATTTAATATTTTTCATTTTAACGTGTTTTATGAGTCGCTTATTGAATCTCGCTGTGCGTTATTTTTGATTAAACGTCGCGTTTCACCCCCCGTGCCAACTTCTTTGGAATTTTAAACATTCTCATGCGAACCTTTACTGAATATTTTCTCGTTTCATTTGGTCTTGCAGGTGTGTTTTGTGCCAATATTTGCGCCATATTTGCGAGTTTATTGTGACAAAAATGCAAATGAAATGTGATGGAATTTCTGGCAGAAATGTGACGAGTTTTAAGGAAATTAAAATATTCGGCGGGGGAGGTTAATTTATTCCGATGTTGGAAAAAAATCTCGTACTCGCTTCCATCTATTATTTATGCTGGCGTAATGCGAATGTGGGTGTAACATTTTATGTGTTTATCTCATTTTCTTTGAGGTGATTCGTGGAGATTTCACCAGATCAACGGCTCAGAACCCTTTTTATAGGAGAGTCAATATGTGATAAAGACTCAGCTGCAGTAATACATTCACTCAACTAGGCTATAAACCATCATGTTAGTGTGCATTACGGACTTACACAACTCCGTATAAATACAACATGTATGTTGTATTTATACAGATACTCTATATTTATTTCAGAATTGTTTAGTACTTAGCTGCACATGAGTGGTTTGGGGAGCACGTTATACTATCATTCCAATCCGGGTAGATAAATATATATAAATTCATAAATTTCTAACACCAAACTAAGCATAGCTTGTGCTATGGGAGCCAGATATGTGACAGAATACTCGTAAATGATTTTTTGTAAATACACATATAATACAAAATAACATCCAGACACAGAACAAATGTTTATGTTCGCCACAGAAATGTGTTTGTTCTGTGTGGGAATCGAACCCCCACCACCCACAGCAAAAAAGGCAGTATTACCACCAACTGTCTTATGGGGATAGCTATAGATAGTAGTCAGAACCTCAGCTTAAACGATCGTGCTTGTTTCTTGTTTGCAAAACGTGTATCATAAATCGTGCTGAATTCTTTGATCCGAGGAAAATAGCTATTGAAAATCCTCTTATTTACATAGTTGCCATCAAAATATAAAGGAACGATTCCCGGATATTGAAAAAACCACAATCTCGACATCAAAAGTGGCAAAACCGGCGGAAATTAAGCGAGGATCAAACATTGGACATGCAAAGTCTTTGTTCGTCGGAGCTCATTAAGATTTACTGGGACGCCGCATTAAATGGTCACAAGATAGAAGTAATTAAAGTTTTTTAAATCCCTGTCACACCAACGTTGAATGATGAATTAAAAATGGTTGTGACCGTAGCGGGTAGACTGAAATTTGTTTTTTCATCTAATGGGACTGGTGCATGGAACCTGCATATTAGAGGGTACATTTTGCAATGTAAAACTCACGTGTTATGTAAACGCCCTCGAACGAGTATTTTATTACTGAAATCCGTGTACTAATCGTGCTTTCATTATGGACTGTTTCTTTTATGTTATGGGGATAGCCATAATAATATAATATAATAATATAACATTGGTGGACAAATCAACAGCGACAAACTAAGCATAGCTTGTACTATGGGAACCAGACAACTGATAGAATACATTCTTTTTTTTTAGGAAATACATAAATATAATTCATATCACCACCCAGAAGCAGAACAAACATCTATATTCGTCACACAAATGTTTGTCCTGGGTGGGAATCGAACCCACGACCGACAGCGCAGGAGGCAGAGTTACTACCAACTGAGCTGTGAGTCTTGTCAAATGTCAACAAGTACGAAATGATCAGATGATGAAAGGTAACCTCTGCCCATAAAAAGCAACACGAATTGGTTCCTCCATTACTTAGGTATGGAAGACCCTATGTTCTAGAATCGCTGCTAGATTATTTTTATTAGGTAAAGGGAACGTTAAATTTAATACATAAATAGATGAAAAACACTGTATTTTCTTAACTTTAAGTTTAACTGGCCGGTAAAAGAAGCTACGGGAAGTTTTAATGAAGCTGTGTGCCCGGCTAATCACCTAACTTCGGTTACTTTTGGTGTACAGTTCAAAGTGGCATTTGCTGATTATTAATTGTAACTTTTGTTTAAGTTTTCAACAAGTGACAAACATTTTTACATTAGGAAACTCTTTAGCAATAACATAGTTATGACTTGACACTTGACACATGTCTTTTAATTTTTGGTTCTTGGATATATCGGTTCCCTCATGATGTTTTCTTTCGCCATTCTCAGAGCATGGCAAACTCATTGGTGCACGTCAGGATTTGAACCTGTTACCTCCTGATTGAATCTCTTCTTCCACCAAGTTCTCAAATACTTAAAAGAAGACTGGTTTGAAAACATTAACACATTTTAGATAAAATCTGTAGCTAACTAATATAAGTGATGAAAACTCCAACATTTACAAATAATCCTACTATAAACAAGCTCAAACTTATAAAACAGTGGTCTGAATCAGCTCTCTGAAAATAAGTGGGTATTTAGTGGAAGGAATCTGCTCATTCTAATGCTGCAAATGGCCCAACTTTCAACAAAGTTGAGATTAATTGACTCTTTACATTATAGACTGTAATTCATCCCACCAATTTCGTCGACATCGAAATTATTTGATATTCACAACTCACCTAGAAAAAAATGCCTTTACTACAAATTAACCATGAACGAAGTCAGAAGAATGTAATATAATTATTATTAATTATATGCATTATATACCTGTAAATGTAAACTGTGGCTTTGTTTATTTTTGATGGTCTTTTTTATTAAAACTGACTTCACCAATTATTCTATTATGTTCCTACGGTAATAAGGCATATGGATCCGAAAATCTCCCGGCATCTGGATCTTTGAAATCCAGAGTGAAGCTATTTACTTTCATAAATAACACCAAGGAATATAAATAAACAGTATCTAGTACTATCTGCTGATTTCTCTTGGCATGTGCAAATATTGCCTAGTTCTACCGCCAGCTACTAAAGCACTTATTGCTATATTCCGGTGAGAAGGTGGAGTTCAAACATATCACTTGCTAAAATTATAAAATCCAAATGATCACAAAAACGCCAGCATTATTAAATGACAGAATTCGCCAAACAAATGTTTGTCCTGGGTCGAACCCACGACCTACAGCGCAGAAGGCAGAGTTACTACCGAGTGAGCCGTGAGGCCAGTAAAAAATATATTAAAGTTTTCAAATACTAAGCACAGTCACTATTAAATTTTGTCAAATCGCATTTTTCATTGTTTTCAGTTGGATGAAACTGTAAAACGTACAATTTGACTAAACACTGAAGATACTTAAGAAAACTTTCAACTTCATTAAGTTTAAGATTAACTAAGGACGGAGTTGAGACTCCGACATGTCTTAACAATTACGTCAGAGCGCAAACACGAGGTGACGTCATCTGCTCGCGAGAAACCTAATTTGTAAGAATTAACTTTGATAATTGTATGACTGAGTTAAGCGGATCAGTACTCCCAAATCTTCGTTACTATTACAACTGGTGTCAGAGACACAGGCTTTCTCCAACTAGAGTGGCGAAAGGATTAAAGAGCACCTCACAGAGGCTCCTTTCAAGCACTTAGGATAATCCAAGTCATATGGTTGTTACGGATAGAGGTTACCATTTAACAACAGGTTCGTGCTGCTCATTCTATATATATCACAAAATTTACCTGACATGAGAAATATGCATAGGTATTAGAAATAGGTATAAATAAATAAACATTGGTGGACATTTCACACATCGCCTTATAGCCCCAAACTAAACATAGCTTGTACTATGGGAACCAGATTACTGTTAATATAATATATTTTGTAAATACATATAAACAGAGGTAAATTCATATTAATACTAAGACACAGAACAAATATCAATGCTCGTCACACAAATATTTGCCCTGAGTGGGTATCGAACCCACGACCTACAGCTCAGAAGATAGAGTTACTAACCATCTGAGTTGTGTGGCCAGTCAAAATAAGCTATATAATCTAGTTACTCCCTCAAATGCATTTTGCACATATAGTTTTCCTAGCTACGAAAAAAACAAACTTCTCTGAGTAAATTTGTGAAATAAATGAAATAGCGTTGTCCATTTAATTCGGTGAAGTCCACATATTTGAAGGCCTCAATTAGAATCGACCTCTGGATACAAACATGTCGAGGCATGTTCAATTCTTGTAAGGAGCGGCCGCTCACATTAACTCTTGTAAGACGAATCGCTGTGGGGCTAGGAGCCGCGCGGAAGTGAACGTCTGGATAGCTGAAGGGTCCAAAAGCTGATGGAATATATTCCAAACTAGCTGTTGCCCACGACTTCATCCCGTGGAATTCGGTTTTATCACGCACCCCTATTTTACCCCTCGGAAAAGTAGCCTTAGTTACTCCTTGTTACATCAACTATCTGCCAGTGAAAGTCCCGTCAAAATAGGTCCAGCCATTTCAGAGATTAGCCGGAACAAACACAGACAGACAAAAATTTTAAAAAATGTTGTTTTGTTATATGTACCGCGTATACATCCATATGCACTTAGTAAAAAGCGGTTATTTTAATATTACAAGACACTCCAATTTTATTTATTTGTATAGATTCCAAGCCTTTCGTAATGAATTCTATGGAAATAAAGTTTTTGACTTTGACTTTAACTGTACTGTACTGCAATATTATTTACTACTCGTGTACTCGCCTCGTATTCGGAAAACTCTTGTCTTGATCAGCTTTGATTTCTATTAAATGTCTACGTTGAATGTATTTTTACAAGGTTTTGTGTAACTTCCCCAGTTGATAAATTTCTCTTCCACTATATACGAGAAATAGATATAGAAAAAAAGATTGATTGCAACTATACATAGAGTGATAACAGAAACAGTATTACATAAAACAAGGTGTCTTGCTGTGCTTGCTTCTATCGAGATGATCACGTGACATCAGACGGATTAATGATTATTAATTAATTTTAATCACAAAAGTAATGATAATGACTTGAACCAGTGTGGTTTAAGGATCAAGAAGCGCACCAGAGAGGCGACTTTCTTTCAAAGATTTCCCATGTAGCGTGAATTGGCCACACGCGGCAAAACAAAAAAATCTGTTTAGTTTTTAAAATCAATCCATGTGTTATTTTAATTCCAAAAAATCTACGCTTTCAACAGCTGTGTGTTTCGTGGCCACACGCGGCTGACCTATCCGTACCCCGTTAATGTGTCGGCCCTTGATTAATTCCGGCCCACATCGGTCCGACTGCGACTTACAACGAAATGCCCAAACGTACCGCGGGTAATATGACATATTTCTAGGAATTGAGGGAAAAACCAACATAAATTGAAAATCATTGTGCGAAAACACATGTTATGTGGTAACCTCAGTCGTCTATTTTGGCACTCGGCTACAAGTACCACTCTCTTATTTCAGCTCGTAATCAGACAAACTATTAATCTTGTTTTTGTTACACTCTCTAGTCTAGTTTATATATTTCTTGTTTCATTCATCTCGTCTCCTTTAGTTCAATTTGATTGGGTCCCCTCTAACACCGATTGATTACTTGCATCGCATCAACTTAATCCCGGCTTAGACAGACCGCACATCCATCTTATTTTTGCTTCGAGTTGAATTAAATACTACTATTTGTCTAGCCGTACGGGTAACCCTCAAATAACATATTTTAATTAGTTGAGCGATTTGCTATTTGCTAGTGACGTCGCTTCACGATCTGCAGGTCGTAGGTTTGAATCTTTGAGCTTAAGTGTCCTGTGAAGGAAACATCGAATAAGCCATGGCATGTTGGTAAGGCTATGCTTCCTACCTTCCAATTCCAGTTGAAAATGTACTATTGAGCATCTTCTAAAGGTACTAAAAGCCTTATTTGAGAGCCAGTTCCAAGTCCAAGCGCTGGGTGATGCCACTATCGTCTACATAGTCGTGTAACTTAGGATCCTCCCCTACTTTGGTATGGGAATACTGAGTCGCATTGTATTTCGCCCGTAACCCGACCATTCAACCCGAAACACTCATGCATATGCGTTAGAGCTTGGCGGCCGAAATAGGTGTAGTGGCAGTACTTCCCACGACTACCTTGGCACAAGTTCTACCATCTAAAAAGTGTGTTAAGGTTATTATTATGATATTGTAATTCGTGCCACGTGTTTAGACATAGTACCACACACACATCCGTCTTGTTTTTGCCTCGCGCCGGTTTGTATATTTTTAGTTTGATCCATCGCATCTCCCGTAGGCTCAATCTGTTGAGACGAGGGTGCTTGACGTAGGATCTGAGGATTTAACATAACAAATTGGGTAACTTATAAGTTGCCCGTTTGCGGTTTGTAGGTATTCGAATTACAATATATTATAGTATGGTTGCTTTAAATAGAAGCCTGATGTGTTAATTGATTAATAAAGTTCTGTCTATATTGATAATATGTTTTTATGTACCTTCTATATGTATTCAGCTAATATTTTTATCGTTATATACGAACGAGTCCTTATTAAGAAGTAATAAATATTGGTGGACATTTCACACAGCGCCATCTAGCCCCAAAGTAAGCCAATCATAGCTTTTATCATGGGAACCAGACAACTGATATAACACTTATATACTTTTTTTTGTAAATACATACATATAACACATATTAAAACCCAGACACAGAACAAACATGTCCCATAAATGTTTGTCCTGGGTGGGAATCGAACCCACGAACAGCGTAGAAGGCAGGGTTACTACCAACTGAGCTATGAGGCCAGTCGCCAATAATACCTTATTTTGGGTTTTAGTTCTAGTTCCACTCCTAGCGGGGTTTCATTTCATCGCGGGACACGCTGTATATAGTGTTTGAAGTCTAGATTTACCTCTAAGTTTGCGAACGTGCCATAACACTCAGACTCAAAACAAACAGATTCAGATTTTCAAATATTTGAATAAATGTGATCTGAACTGCTTCAGCCTGACCACTCGTGACATCCTCCTATTGGTTTAAGGGAGTTTGCATTTTGGACACAAATCTGTGCAGGGATGGAATTAAATTGATTTTTGTACGTATGTGTTTCACTACCGTTCTGATGACTATTTTTAAGGGTATATTTTTGCGTGGCTAGGACTTAGCATAAACCTCATTGGTTCTCAGCAGTTGAACCTGTTAAACACATTTAACTCTATCTCTGTGCCGCGAAAACTTACAAGCGTATCTACCGTATAAAACCTAAGTTTTTAATTAATATCAATAAGGAAGGTTAGTTCCAATTATGAGTAAACTGACGTTAACATCTCGGAGTAGAATGTTGAAGTGAGTTAAAACTTAATTCAGCCGCGCACGAGCGGACTGACTCAGACAAAGGCCATCTTACTAAAACGTGACAAGTGTTCAGAAATATGACAACAATGGAGTCGTGTCAGTTTTATGACCTTTTGAAAATCTTGTAGAACTCAAATGTTACATTGAAATGTTCGAAAATACAAATTCAATTTATTGTATTATGCAGTCCATCAATTTTGTGAAAGATACTATTTGCACAAGTATACAAGTGAGTTTGAATATGAATAAGCGGCCAATTAAACTGACAGAACCTCATAGCTCAGTTGACAGTAAACTGCCTTCTGCGCTGTAGGTTTTGAGTTCGATTCCCAGGACAAACATTTCTTCTCCGGGCGAACTTAGCACAAATTCTACTGCTACTTAGGTTTAATCCTTTCGCACCCCCTGGGGGACAAGTGTAGGGATTCAAAGGGTTGTCATCTACGGACGCGAGCATCGTTGGATTGTTCAGTTGGTTACTTAATTTACTTATGGTCAGCAATCTAAGTTAAGACCATCGAGAAAGTTGCTTAACCCGTTTGTTATTTCAGGTTAAAAGTCGCAAAACTACTGAAAAAGCGATAGCGCTACTTCCTTCTTACAATCGGCGGCAAAAAAACGTCCTTGTATTCAAACACCTCGGAACTCCGACAAACTTTTGAATAATTAAAAAAAAAGAACATCCCGGAAACATTTCCAAGTCGCGCAGTCACTGTACCTCTCGCAGATTCAACTCGAAGAAAAATATAGTGAAATTTTTAAGCGCGCGAATTCACTAATGAAAGTTTTTAAATGACCGACCAAAAAAAAAAGAAAACTCATAACCTCGTTATTTCGATTACAATCTTTCAAGTTGCGGGTGAATTTTAAATCCCTTTAGAATACGTTTTGTAAGGCTACGGGAATAAGGTCGAATTTCGTGCTGGTGAGGTTTCACGCTAGATCAGGCGTTTGGTTTCTGTTTAAAAACTTTTTTTGAACTTTTTTACAATCCAGGGAAAACAATAGGTCGGGAAATTCATAAAGGGCCAAAGCGTCGACAACACGCGGACAATGGCGCACGATATGAACAATTAATCTCTGAGACGAATCGAACCTCGACCGTTGATCATTTGTTGGAAAATAAACCTTTCATATCGTCCTGTTTTTATTCTAAGCTTGTTTTGTCTTAAACCTTTAATAAACCATTGCGAGTTATTTATTACAGTTTTATATGAATCATCTAGTTGAGGTTGAGTATTTTTAACAGTTTTTTCCCATAGTCATTACGTAACATATAATGGTAATTTTTGATGTGACAAATGACGAGTTAGGAAATTGATAATATCAGTTTAAAAATAGTATTTTCGCAATCTTAGACATGTTTTGACTTTTTCATTCGGGTTTATTACATTATTTAATAATATTACGTTTTTTTTTGCAATCTACTGATTATGGTATTATGCCAGAATTCAGACGAATAATCCGAATTGTGTCTATGGTTTAGTCCATGGAGTTCAACATTTTCACCATAAAATAATTATAAATTAAACATTGAGAGAAATATATTGGATACGAAAGATTATGATAATTAAGGTCCTATCACTAAATTTTACAGTCATGAACCGATGTCCCAGCGCAGAAATGAATGTGAAATGATGTGGTAGTTTGACTCGATTTTATAGGTTTTATAGGTACACTGCATTTAATTCACCTGTTCATATAAAGCAAATACAAAAATGTATTAAATAAAAACAGGAGTAAACTGTTTTGTTACAATTCTTAGCGAGGACTTAAGATTCGTTAAGGTAAAAAATTTAGATTCAAGTCATATCCGTGCATATTTTTACGGACTGACAAATGCTTGATCGATTTGACTGATAATGAAGCTTTAACAAATGATAAACTTTAATTTAATATATTTTAATGTTTAGTATCTGTCTTTAAGTAGGTATCATATGATATATTAAAATTAATTCAAATATTCAATCACTTTTAATAGGTAATCACACCGGGGTACGCGTTAATATTTGAGACTTAAAAATACATCATTATCACTTAGCAACACAATTACTTAACTGTCTCCAATACCGTCGTCCAAGTTACGAGACAACTATAATTAACGGTAGAAGCGGAACTACACCTATAATTAATCTGTCTGAAATATCTGTGACGTCACGGCTATGATTAATTGCACGACAAAATGCCAACAATTTTATGATAATGGAATGACACTTAAATTCTTGATGAGTCCACCCAAATTTATTTTTAAGGCTGCATAAAAGGAGTAACTTGTAATCCCATGGTAATTTTCATTGTTCGAAATTCTTTCTATCATTGCATTCATATACATGTACGACAAATTTCACATTTTTATCTTCATGGATACGAATGGGAAAGTAATGAAATATTTAACCCTGCGTACCGCCTTATACTGGAGTCTGAATTTCGTATAATACATATATCGGAAGGAGCCCCTTATTTAGCGTTGCACGTTCAAATCTATACTGATTAGTACAAAATATTTATAACATACTTTCCTGAATCAGCCTGTCTATTGGAGAAAGCTGATAGAATATCCAAACAGTGCTTTCTGAAATTAGTGAGACATACAAACGCGACGTGAGACCCTAATTTATAAATGTAGTTTCTCCATTTGGTTAGGGATCCACAGTAACGGTTGTTTATTCAAGTTTCGGTACCTAAAGTTTGGGAACCTGTGACCTTCGGATTCATCCCACAACTTTGTTATAAGTTTGTTGGGACTGTTTTGTTTGGAACTTGGAAAACAAAAAAGTATGGGAGGGTTTTTCCTTCCGGGAAGCTGCTTGAAAGGTTGAGGGATGACGTGCGTAGATTAAGAAAGTATAATATTTTATTCGCATAAGTGACTGATCCTTTTTAACTATATAGGGGTAAGTTGAGGTTTAGGCGTGACTTTCAGGACTAGATCCCGGCATTGCGAACCCGGTGGGCGGGCGCATACGCAGATCGAAATGACAGAAAAATTGGCTTTTTTTTATTTTTTATTACTGGACATTATGCTGTTGGCCGCAGATGGCGTTTACACGGGCTTTTGGTGAGAGCAGACGGCTCTCAACCGGTAAAACTTAAAATTATACACAACGTCACCAAGGGCACCACTAAGGTTCGGACCTCAGCTTGGGGCGCAATTTTTATGCTTTTATACATTTCTGCCGTCCTTTAACTAAAAGGCCGTTAAGCCCAAATTATTTTTGAGATATGTTTTGTTTTTTTTTTAAATCTCCGGAATTAATTATAATTTACAAACGTATCTAAGACAGAAAGATAGAGAATTTTGAACTGTATCGCTTCCTATTAAAAAGACAAAATTGACCTTTTTAGGGTTAACGGCTTTCTAGTTAAAGGACGGCAGATTTTATTCCTTGTGTGTTTAAATTATTTGTATTATGGATCCTGGGTGTAAATGTTATTATAATATTTTTTCTCGGTCAGTTTCAGTCCGTTAGGTGTTAGTGGAGCCGAAGCTAACAACACTATGAGGCCCGTTTTATATAGGTGATTATTATGGGGAGGTGTAGAGAAGGTAGATAGTAAAGCTGTTATAGATATTATGGAGAATTCCGGGCTCTTGCGTTTAAACACTAAATTGTGTGCTTATAGGGCTATTGCTATTTATTATTGTTACTTACCTATAGTTTACCTACCTTATGGTTGTTTTTATTGAACCATTCAATCATATATACATTCTCACGTAGTTGGTAAACATGGCTTTTATAGTCATTTAATATTTTAAATAAGTATATTCAGTATTTACAAATTAACGAATGGTTATGAAACTGGTTATAAAGAATTAATTATGAAACATACCTACCATAATGAAATGAGATGCAAAATTTATTCGCACGATATAAAATGACGATATCGTACAATTTTAAATGTTGGATTCACATAAGGCATGAATTATGAATAACAATGTTAATGTACGAGCCTAGGAATCATTTAAGCAGGTCTTCCGAGCTGATTCTAACAATAAAGTAGAATCTGTAGGCCATGGGTTCGATTCCCACGCAGCACAAACATTTGTGACACGCACTTCGATGGTTTTTATATCATATAATATTTATTTATTTATCAGATCATCTGATATAATTTAGATAACTCCCATTTCTGCTTCAAATAAACTGCGAGTTCTACTTTATGAAATCGAAATATAAAATTAAACCATCTCAAATATATTTGTTGAGGATATTTACTAGAACACAAATTACATCAAAGCGAACTCTCTATTTTCAACTGAATTCAATGGAAATCTAATCAGGCTTGGAAAGACCTAAATTTGTTACAGCTTCAAAGTTTGAAAATCTTTATTATGATATAATAATCATATTACGGTTTATTAAATGGTGCGTTCATTTTATTACTGAATGAGCGAGCGAGCAAAGTAATTTCTCCAAATCGCCTTGGACGAATTGGCGTTTTTTATATTCGGATGGTTATTTATGAGTTAGATCGGTAGAGTAATCGAAAATAGGTGATTCAAAAGGGGTAAACAAAAGAGATGTGTCATATCAAAAGGTTTTATTTCAAAACAATATAACAGGCTCTTTAAGTTAGAACCATGAAATTTTTCAGATACAATCCTTGTATTGAAAATATTAAATGAAAACCTCTAGAGTAATCCTAATAATCCTACTGCACTGATATTTGGCATATGTATAGTTTGTGTAAAACGGCTAATGAAATTTTTCCGAGATCCAGATCACAATTTCAGTAGATTTCTAGTGAAGCGAAGTAGGCGGCGAATAGATAGACGGAAACGACATTTACCAGCAACAGCCATGGCAGTAACTATTGAAAGATCGAAGGTTTTTACACGATCAGTCTAGTGTCGATCTCCCGTGGCGCAAACCAAAATTATCTATGTTTTCAGATTCAAAATATAAACTCATTAATTGATATATTTCATGATAAATTTGAAATCAAGGAATCGTCTTGACATCAAGGTTGCTGATTGATCTGATACCAGTTGGAGCGTCTAAGGGTCACCAAAGATTACGATCCCTTTCAGTCACAAGATAAACCCCATATCGGCAGACTAGTTATAAAGTATACTTTATTATAAGTATACTTTAACGGTATCGTTTGTAACAAAATTTCTGCTCGAAATAAAACAATATTTTTATAACTCGATAATTATAAACTTTGGTCTTATGAGCGCTCTTTTATAATAATTAAATCAATGCCCAACGAACGTTATATCAGAATTTAAACATATCACGTTACTGTGTTGAAAATTCACGTGATCAAACTTTGAGGATTGAGATATATTCATCGGACCCAAAATAAATTATAGGAAAGCTGTAAAAGTACCCTAATCTGTAAATTACGTTTACCTTTACATAAATATAAGGTAATTACCAATATTAGAGTATACGGCCATTTTCGGCGTCGGGGACCCTAATAAACTTTAAATTTGGAAACATTTGGCCCTACGTTTGGAGGTCCAGATGTTATGTTGTGGTGCAAGTGATAAATGATAAGGCTGTCATGTTTTGAAGTAACCATGAATTTATTAAAAAGAAATACACTAAAAGTATGTTAAGACTGCTGTCTCGTTACAAAAACCAATAATGTAAAGGTGAAAAAAAGGAACATTTTTATAAGTTAATGATAAACGTTGAAATCAGGTGATTTATCTCTTTATTCCGTCACTAAACTCACATAAAGGTATACAATATTTCATACACCTAAAATGCAACAAAACTAGATGAAACAAAAATGTTACGAAAATCTTTAATTTTTGAATCAATAGCTAAAATTCTGCATAGACGGGAACTGAACTCGATACCGGATTAACTGTAGCTTTAATCTCTTATATTAGTCTTTCTAACTTTTATACTATAAAAAGTTAAAAATCTTAAACCGAAATTCACTTGTAGTATTCTCACAATGGAGAATAAAGTTGCGTTTAAACACGTTCCACTCTAAAATGTGGATGTAAACACGTTCCGCTCACAAGTCATCCCCTAGACACGGAGAAGTTGGGAACTAACTAGTGTTGGCAGCTGCACTTCAATATGTTTGGATTTCGACACTCCTGCGCCCGAAACAATATTCGTACAATTATTAATTTTAATGAGAAGGCAAACTCCACGTAAATCTGAGGTGCTTATAAACTTGAATGCTGTTAACGTAACGACACTGTATGAATTCTACGCCCCTCGATGATTGATTTTGGGAAACTTTTTTATGGGGAATAAGGCTAAGTTCATATAGTCACGGGACTATAAAAATAAGTGTCCTTTAGAGCTCAAGGAGTCGCGACTGGTAAATCGCTGTACAATATGTATACCAAACCTATAGGTTTAGTGGTATATAACGCAGTACAGACACAGTAGAAACATCTATTTTCGTCACACAAATGTTTCTCCTGGGTGGGAACCGAACCCAAGACTTACAGTTACTATCAACTGAGCTGTGAGACCAGTCAAACATAAAAAAAATGTCACGAATAATAGCCACTGCCAATACAATTACAATATCCCCCTCCATGGAAGGTAATTTGTAACTCTTGAAGCATGAAATGGCGAGTAAATGTGACATTAATTTCACTTCCAAGCTGATGCTTGCCAAAAATCAGATGCCCTTTGGACCAGATTCACAATGCAATCACGTATATTAATTACTGTATTTTTAAGTTATTCGTTTATAGAATCGAACCCCTGGATCGACATTTATTACGGCATGACATATCTTAAAAAAATCAATGAAAGTAGTAATAGATTGAGGCGTAGTTTTCCAGAAATACATCCTAATCTGTAACTGGAAGGAATTTTAATACACCTCCGCTAAACTTATTCAAGTGACTTTCCTAAAAAAATGTACCCGTCTCCTGTGAGATCCGATCTTATAGTCTGCAGCGCTCAAAATACCTTAAAATATCAATAATAGGTCAGAGAGAAGAGGCCCTCAACGTCGAACCGAGATGACAATGACCCTGACAATGACCCTTCGCAAGTTGCACCTAATGACTTCAGGCGCCTGATGGAGTGGTGAAGCAAGGGTCGAGTTAATTACTTAGCCAGAAAAAGTAATATACCATTTTTTTTCTATTGCTTGATTACGTATTTATTTAATGCATTACATAAGTATTGAAATATGTATAAAAAATATAAAATAGATATATCAAATCAATCAGTTACCAATTTACTTCCATATAATACAGATGTACATTAGGATGCAACTTAGACGAAAGCTTGATGATTCCCTAAGAGATCTTCTCTTTAAAGTTTCCCCCACTTGAGTCACTCGAATAATTTGACACTTCATGATTTACTACATTTGTTATGCATTACGAAAGATGGACCAAAAATCCCCAAACAATGCTAAAAATCATACCCATGTTAGAAAAATGCGCATTTACCGTGCTTTGTTCGGGATAAAGTCAGATCCTCAGAGACCGCGGTGCGCTTTCAAAGGCAGCACAAATATTCAGCTTTGTCTATTCACTGCCCGGGCCCCTATTCTAATATGAATGTCACCTGGTAGAAGTTACATCTCGAGCGACGATCGAGTTCGGTTTGGGATTAAAAGTTAAAATCTATGTTAAATGCTTTTTAATCACGTTCAATTTAAGTATCAGGTAGAAATCATAAATGTTGAATAAAAATATTGAAAATTTCTTGCCCCGGTTTCGCTCTCGTGGTACTGAGATAAAAATACGATGTCTGTTACGCCTGGACAAGATCATACTTTTTTTAATATTTCAGGCATATTAGTTCGGTAGTTTTAGTGTGAAAGAGTTACAAATATACATCACGTCCATTCATACAAACAGCCATACTTTTATATTTTTGTGATCATATAAAAACCATGCATTATGTTTTTTTTATGCAAAAAAGTTACTGTACGAGTGGATGGCCTGCCTGGTGTTAAGTGGTAGTCGCGACCCAGTAGTAAATATGAATTGTGTCCTCCTCTACTTAGGTAAGGCAAAAACCCAAGTCGCATCGTATTCTCCCATATCTCTGAGACGTGAAGTTGTCTTATGTGCCTTTAATTTAATCGGCAACCACACCCTTCCAAACTGGAACACAGTAACGTGAATTAAAATGTTTAAATTGTCAAGATATATGATAGCAAAATTAAGCAATCGCCCGTGATTGTCGTGTTTCATAATGTCATTTACCTGGGTATCTGAATATTTAATTATTAAATAAAATTGTCACGTTTGGAATCACAATTCCTCTGTTACTTGCATGTCCTAAAACAGTAGCGTCCCTGCGTTGTTAATAAACGTTGATGTCATCTCGTACTGTGGTACGAGAGTTCATCATGAGAATATATCCCCAAAAGTCATTTCAGTACATTGTAGTATAAGTTTTGGACGCTACACATGCTGCTGTGAATCCGGCAGATTTACCGTGGGAACACGAAGTTCTATTAAAATTATTTATTATTTTTTAGTTGGTTACTTCAATGTAGGTAACCATAGTTACAAGATTAAATTTACATAATATTATAGAATCGTATATAATTTTTTTGACAGTTTGTCAAGGTTGGCAGTACGACTGCAATTATTCCCATCACAGCGTTTATGAGAGAGATTTTTATATGAGCTGTCAGATCCCATTAACAAGCGTTGCTTAGTTTGGAACTAGATGGCGCTATGTCCACCGTTTTTTATTAAATGTTATGTCATCAAGTATCGTCTTAATTCTCATGATTTTTATTTATTGTTATTTGTGTTCTGAGTTCTAGCACTACTAAAACTGTCCAATGACTGAACTGACTGTTTAGAACTTGATGGACAAACGCTTCTTTGTCAAGATTTGTATTTTTTCTGCATTACATATTTCTTACTGCAGAATCAAAGGGATTCGAATAAATACAAAATCATTTCAATCAATAACTTTTCGTCGGCAAAAGTTCCCCAGTTTAATTTGTTGCGTGCGAAGCAGCGGGAGTACAATCAGATTAACTTCATTAATGCTTGTCGTTTCTCTAATTCAGTGCTTCAGTCAAGCGTCTGCTATCTCGTGATTTAAAAAGTTTCGGAATTAAAATATCTCAGATCTGTTAATGCTGCAGTTTTTCTCACTCTAGTGAGGGAATAATTATACAACACGACAATTATACGATATCTTTAGTTCAGTCAGTATTTTGCCTTGTAGTCGTTTGGATGAGTTACGGAAGGAGCAGATATCCCATCTCTGCACATAAACATTATATAAATACTGATTGGCCTCAGAACTAAGTTGGTACTAATACTCCCTTATGCGCTGTACTGAATAATCCCATAGGGGGAATATATTAGTTTTAAACAATAAATATAAATATGTCGACGTTTCTACAGCGCCATCTAGTCCCAAAGCAATGCGTAGCTTGTATCATGGGTACAGACAACTGATATAATAATACTTATATACTTTTTTGTAAATACATACATATTAACACCCAGACACAGAAGAAAGATCTGTGTTCGTCACACAAACGTTTGTCCTGGGTGGGAATCAAACCCACGACTTACAGCACAGAAGGCAGGGTAACTGCCAATTGCCCGTGAAATTACAGGATACTTGGCTCAAAGAAGAATTGTACATATTAATCTGCGTGCGCTGTGTCGCGCAGCGGGAACGGAGTCTTTTGATTAAGTTCATTAGCGCTCGCTGTTTCTCTAATTCGATGAGCGTCCGCCGTCTTAAGGTCGCTCGGCTTGTAGCCGCTTCTTCCTTTAAGCCATTGATTCATAGTTTTATGAATTATATTACTTAAGTATTGTTTAAGTGTATTACAGGCACAGAAGTCGCTCCATTTTAATATTTCAATGTACATAATTTGAGATTTTATAGTCACTAAATTTTAAATAAATATGGATGGATATTTCATACTAAGCTATCTAGCTCCAATGTAAGCAAAGCATAGCTTGTATCATGGAATCAGACGACTGATATAATACTTATTTTTTTTTGTAAATACATACACGTAATACATAATAACACCCAGACACAGAACAAACATCAGTGTTCGTCACATAAATTAAGTTTGTCGTGGGTGGGAATCGAAACCACGACCTACATCGCAGAAGGCAGGGTTACTACCAACTGAGCTATGAGGCCAGTCCAATATAAAACTATTTATTTGTTTCAACAGATTAATCTAATGATAGTATCCAGGCCCTAGAGCCTTGTCAATACATCTGTAACAAGCTACCACAAGTCTTCTGTAAGCCTGCCCCGCCATCTTTTGAGCCTTCCCGAGAAAGTTCATTTGCAGTCTTTTGCTGCCGACTCCTGGAGGCCGGTTGCGACTCACAAATCTTCGGTGAAGGTGAATTTCGATAGCAAGGACTATACCTGAAATGGAAAATGGCTGGTCATTTCAACATCGAAAAGAAATTAAATCGGATTTATTGAAAATAGTCAGCAAACCTGTGTTTGTTCTATTAGAGTTATTGAAGAGTGAAAAAGTTCGAGTGAATTTATGTATTTTATGTATGTGGATTTATGTTTATTATTTAAGTGACGATACGAGGAGATAGTCCACCCGATGTTGAATAGTATCCAAAAGTATCTTCCGCTCATTAAAAAACAATATAATTTGCGTTCTCCCGTTCAAAAATTAGTCCCCAGAACGAAGTCACATTTCACATCAAATTTCCAAAATAATCTCTGTGTTCTTCACAAGTGTTTCAAGTAAAATGACCTTACAAACATCACTAGATGGGTGACCGTTACATTATATAAATATATATATCCACGCATCGTGTTAAATACGTACCAGCCAACAGATATCCAATGCCGAGCAAGCAAAAAGCACCTCTCAGCATCCGAAGCGATACAGGCTCCAATCCTTTAGCTGACTCCGGCTGCGGCTGTGCAATTGAGTTTAAATCATTATACAATTTTGTTACTCACAGCTACGCTACTTACTACAAAGCAGACAGACCGACAAACCTCACGGCTCAGTTGGTAGTAACTCTGCCTTCTGCGCTGTAGGTCGTGGGTTGGATTCCCACCCAGGACAAACATTTGTGTGACGAATATAGATGTTTGTTCTGTGTTTGGGTGTTAATATGTGTTATATGTAGGTTTTTACAAAAAAAGTATACCTAAGTCTATAAGTTTTCTGGTTCCCATAGTACAAGCTATGCTTAGTTAGGGGTTACATGGTAATACCTGTAGTAGAAATTACCTGTGAATGTGTATCGCCAGCATTGGTCTCCCCCATCATTTCGTTGGCCTGATGCTTGTCGCTCTCTGTAACCGGCTCGGATCTCCTCGACTGTTCTGGAAGGTTCTTGTATTCGTCCGTTGTCATCTTCGCTAAGATACCGGCCTCGAAGAGGGTCATCACGCTAAGAGAAGATAATAAAGTAACATTATTTTGAAGGTCTAGTATTCTAGCTCTTTGCAGGGTCTCGGACTACTCTCAATTGCAACAGACAAATTTAATACTATTTATCATTTAAGTACTATTGTTTGTAAATAATAATATTGGAGGGCAATTCAAACAGCGCCATCTAGCCCCAAATAATATAAAAAAGTATAAGCGTAGAGAAATTGATTTTATAATTGATAATATAATCGAGAGCTATTACAGTTAGGTCTAGCGAGCTTTAGCATAAGCACTAGTTTTAATAAGTAAATTAATTACCTAAACAGGTAACAGGTAACAAAGTTATAAATTCCACTATTATTTCAGTAAAAACTGAATTTACACTCAGTAATGCAATAAATATCTAGAATCTTATACGAAAAGATAAACAGGTGGATGGTATTTACTCACACATCATTGAAGGTCTCCAAATATGGGCACCCAATCTGCAGGGCGATGGCTGAATACCGCGTGTAAAGTTTCTCACTCAGGTGGAAGTTATGTGAGCCTGTGGACACCATAGACTGAATGGTGGTCGAAACAATAGTACCATGAATATGAATTAGGCTTTCGGGATGGTGGGTGCTGGTGGATGGTGCTGTGTTTTGGTATGTACAATATTACAAAATTAAACTACAACAAAATTTATCCAAACATGACATACAGACCTGAAGTGAGATTTTTTACTCACTGTGCGCAATACCCCGTTCTCAAAATGGTGAAGGAAAACATCCTGATGAAACTGACATGTCCTAAAATCAAAAATTGGAAGACATGTGTCAACGGCTCAAAAGGAGCCTCTCTGAGGCGCAATTAAATCATTATATCACACTGGTTCTACAGAACAAATGACTCGACTAGCATTAGTAAACTACTGGTATAAAGCAGTTTCGGTTATTTTTATTTGGAAATTTAAAGCCTTAACAGAATTTAGTACTGATATTGTAAAATACAAAATTGTAGGTATCTGGTGAATTTCGGCCTTCAACATTAAGCGGGCTAAGACAACACTTTGTCACGAAATAAAAAGAATATACTGCACATACAACAAAATATTACCAAATCTCTCAGTATCGTAATACAATGTCTCTCTCCCTCCAAGCACAGCGACTCTCTTCCTGGATAGCACCAATCTTACGCCAACTTCCACGTTGCGTACTCTTTGGATCTTCTGTCGACGCATCAACTTAGCGAGACGACCGTACACACCTGTTCCATTCTGTCAAAGGTAACACAGACAAGGGATAATATTTTTTGTTCTCTTTTTTTTCAATGGGTTAGTATAGTTAGACATTGGTCTCGGGCCATAGGCATATTTTCTCTCCATGATCCTGATAAAAAAGGAACTTCTGAGGAAATTCTGATGATTTTGAAAGAGATGTTTTCAATATTTTTATATTTGTAATTTAGTCTTGACGCGGCCATGGCTGTTCTTAAAAGTTGCATAAAAGGTGCATGCTGTGTTCACTAGGATTAGAAATTACACCGAGTCTTTCTTTATGTCAAAAATATTTAGAATTATTAGTTTAGTGTAAATTTCAATTTATGAGCTTAATAAAAAGAAAGTTGCCATCACTCAAATGAAGCCCAATAAATCAGGTACCTCTAAAATAGCTAACGAGGAGCTATGACTTTCCACCACCAGCTCGTATCCGTAGTCCCTCATAGCATCCTCCAAGGCCGGCAGAGTCCCGATCGGCCGTTCCCTCGCAGGTCTGGCTAGAAGACTGGTCAAGTTCGCAGAATACATGTCTCCGATAACGTAAGTTGCTCCAAGAGAAATCAGGACTGATACTAGGCGAGCCTTGTGGGTGCTCGACGGTTCTTTGCTCGATGCTGAAAAATAAGATTTGGAAAAAAAAAAATGGGTTCAACTAACAGTTTCACAGTTCTAACATAATATAAACACTTAAATAAATTACTCCCTGTGGAATTCCCACCACAGATTACTTATGTACACTTGGCGTCACAAAAATCGCACCTTTTAAAAAAGCAACTTTAGAATACTTTTACTCAAATTTTGTCAATAGTAAGGGTATGATTGTAGGATATCATTGGAAAGGTAATTGAATTGCTTATTAGAAATTAAAAACATGTGTATGTGTTTTAAATCTTTTAATAAAAAAAAACATAAATAATGACTAAGTTACAAAAAATAAAATTTAAAACATTTAAAAAATTACAAATAAGTCCTTAAAATCTAGTGCTTCCACCCCTTGCTTTGATCACAGCTTCCATCCGACCCTTCATGGACCTCACGAGGGTCTCCACTCTCTCTTGGGGTATGTTCTCCCATTCTTCCGTCACGGCATCCTGGAACTCTTGGAGAGTGGTGGGAGCAGGATCTCGTGCTCGTACGTGCCTCTTTACATCGTCCCAGAGATGCTCAATCGGGTTCAGGTCTGGGCTTCGTGCTGGCCACTGCATAACAGGGATCTCAACCTCTTCCAAGTAGTCCCGCACAGTAAACGCAGTGTGGCAACGGGCGTTATCGTGCATTAACATGAACCCATCGCCAACAAAACCGGCATACGGGACCACATGGTCTTGTAAGATCTCCGTTATGTACCGCCCAGCATTCAGCGACCCTTGCCCACGACCATCGCCAGTCCGAGAGACGCACACAAGCTCCGTTTTCCCTTCGACGGATATACCACCCCAGAACATACAGGAACCACCTCCGTATGCGACGGATTCTTCTATACAAGCCTGGGCAAAACGCTCTCCTCTTCTTCGGTATACTCTTCTGCGTCTGTCGTTGCAGAAAAGACATACTCGTGTCTCATCGGTGAAGAGAACGGCCCTCCACTGGTCAAGCGTCCAGTTGACATGCTCCTGAGCAAATTGCAACCGCTCTCTTCGATGCTGCACGGTCAGTTTTGAGCCCTTAGCAGGTCTGTGAGCTCTCAATTCCTTTTCTTTCAATCTTCTTCTAATCGTAGAGACACTAACAGACGTTCTGCGAGCTGATTGGAGCTCTTGTTGCACCTCAACAGCATTGCTGAAGCGGTGGCGCAACGACGTCGACACAATGAAGCGGTCGTCTCTTTCTGATGTGCAGCGTTTTCTTCCGGATCCACGTCTTCGGGTATAGCCACCAGTCTCACGGAATCGTTGGTATACTCGTCGAACTGAGAATCGGCTGAGGTTCAACTGTCGAGCAACGTCAACCTGTCGCAGTCCTGATTGCAATAGCGCAATGATTTTAGCTGCTTCATCACAGGTTGTATCCATCTTCAGGTATTGTTCTTTTGCGTATGTTGTTCCGGTGTGTTCATTCTAAAGTCTGAGTAGCGACTGACCCATTTTTTAGCTGGAAATGACCTTTTATACCCTTTTAAGGTAGCTCAACTAGCGCTCGCTAAAGTGGCAATTTTTTCCAACATTTTGTTGATTGGTCCCTGGTTAGAAATGGTAATTGGTTTTTAATGATACAGGTTATTAATGTAAAGGTATTGAAGTGCACTTTACAATGATATATTTTTTTCACATGTGGTATTTATGTGCTAGATTCTAGGAGCGATTTACTGAAAAAAACATAAAGGTGCGATTTTTGTGACGCCGAGTGTATTATTAGAGGAATGTAGAAGAGATGTAAAAGTGCTATCTAAAACTTTTTTTAATATATATAGATTTAATATAATAAAAAAAAAACATATTTGTCTTCCTGGCTGGTGTTCTATTGTTTTTGTTATGGGCAGTAGATGCTATTAACTAGTTTCCAAGCCATTTCTTTATGAATTCTATGGAAATAAAGTTTTTGACTTTGAATTTATTATCCCAAAATCACCAAGTTGGTTACCATTTAACGCTAGAACAAATTATGATCGTTGCTTCTTGCTGGTCACTCTGCACCCATCATTTTGAACGCTGAAAAAATATAAACTTTTCTGTTCCAGTCATCAGATTTGTGGTTATTTATTTCATCAACTTACACTGCCTCAGAAATAGCGTCGTAGTGAACCAGCAGCACGTACTGAGCAGTCCGAGCTGGTCTCGTTTGCTTCGCTGCCAGAGAGAGGGAGCTGCGATCACAATCCAGAGAGCTGGACCGGTGATCAGTAAAGTTGCGCACACTAACGGCCACACCTGGAATAATAATAATAATAATTTATTTCAGAAAAAACTTTCCATAGAGCACAATAAAAAATTAACAACAAAATACAATAGAAAATTAAAATAAATTATAATTTAAATAATCTAATATATTTATAAACCAATTTAGAACGAATAAATGAGATACATATTGTTTTGCAATACAATTTTCAAGTCACTATTTACGTTGGACACCAGAATGATAAATATAAAATACATAAATATTGGTGGGCATTTTACACAACGCCATCTAGCCCCAATGAAGGATAACTTCTACTATGGGAAACAGGTGACTGATAGAAGACTTATATATTTTATGTTCCTAAATAATAATAAAACTAATTGTTTATAATTACTCAAAAAATATAGATTTATCTTAAAACTAGACGCAATAATGTAGGACGAGCAAAAAATCCTACTTCGTGCGAGACTGGTGCTTGAGATAGGTTTGTTTAAAACCTGTGTTACAAGTCACCAGGGCTGTGACAGCGCGGACATATTTTTATAGACGATTACATACATATAAATACTATAGGAAGTCTGAGTTAAGAGACACCAAAGAGTTTTTAAGGCGTACGTTATCATGGCTGAATGTAAATCGCACGCAAGCTTCAGTAGAGGAAACGTCTCTCTGGCCGTGGACTGACATTTCTCGGGGCCATTTTGTTGCATGTTTAAATTTGGTATTTGATTGTAAAATTGTGGATAAATGTAAATCTTCTCAGTTTGTTATTGCTCTGTTTTTTTAATTAAATTTGGATCAAATACACTACATCAGAAGTGGGATACGGTCCACTTTCTGGTGAGACTGTATCCCGCCCACTCTGTTATTACATTTGATTTGTTTTCTTACGCAATTTGGCCGAAAAATGTCGGATCGGGAACATCGTAGACGAAATCGTTCGGTCAAGCGACACAGTAGATATCGGGATCGTACACCGGAAGGTGGGATTCGCCGAGTGATGGAGGTAATAGCGGCCAGGCTCACTGCACTGAAGGAGCGGTCGGCTCCGCGATCTTCAAGGTCACGGCGTGTGTCATTGACCCTTGCTGAGGGGTGTTCATCAATGCCACGTGATCGGGTGCGGTCTACGCCGCAGCGTGCCCATGCGCGCTCACCGCAGCGTGCCCATGCGCGCTCACCACAGTGTGCCCATGCGCGCTCACCGCAGCGTGCCCATGCGCGCTCACCGCAGCGTGCCCATGCGCGCTCACCGCAGCGTGCCCATGTGCGCTCACCGCAGCGTGCCCATGCGTGTTCACCGCAGCCTGGGCACACGCCGACGTCAAGGCGCGTCGGAGTCTGAACCGGGATGCATCGCCGAGGCAACGATCTCGCCAATATTACAGCAGACGGTAACGGATCGCATTGTAGATGCCATCCGATCCATCAATACAGCGGTAAGATCCAACCATTACTACATATGATTTTGATCCTACCGTCGAGATTTTCTATGTTTGTTGTGCTAAGATTGACCGGAGGGTCGCGTTATAATTGTTGGGATTTATTGCGAGTGTCCCTCACGCATCGCGGGTCAATCTACCCACAAAATATTGAAGTTGCTGGAACTTTGTTTGATGTGATGTATACAGATTTACTTTGAACAAAACTGCGATTGTCATTTAAAGTATTGCAAACCCATACATGAAGGTTGAAGGCTGAAGTATTTAAGTAGGCTCATGAGTCAGGGTCAGGTACAGCCGAGCCTTGAGAAGGTTTGAGAGGATCTGAGAGGAAGCATTTATCAAGTTACCAAAGCCTACAAGTCAGTCTACTAAGGCAAAGTGCCCGACCGTGTTCACGGTATTTAATACGAAATTATCTACCGAGCTGCATACGCACGCTAGTGCGGTCTGTTTCAGTGCTGTTCTGTAGCAAGACTTGAGGGTCAATGTAAGCGTGCAGTAACTAATCAAATTAGGGTAGATTTTGAAGTAGTGATGGACTGTAATTCGCTGAAATTGACAGTGTAACAAAGACTCTGTAATTCCCGTGTAAAACGGGTAACGGGTGCGTTATCTCGTAGAGATTTTCGCTACACCATAGGAATGGGATACGAAAACCACATTTTTGATTAGTTTTAGAAAGTGTTGCTTTCTTTTGTTTTAAAACAAGTGGCTTGTTACAAGTTATTAAAGTATGGTGCGACCGGGCACCTTTATTGTGTTTTGCAGAACAGAAAGACATCGTTTGCGGGACAGGGGGTCTCGTGGCCGGCGACTCCGCGGCTGCACGCGTGGTCAGCGCTTGTGCGCCTGCTCCGAGAGGCCACTGCGCGCCTGCTCTGGATGCGCTTGTGCGCGTGCTCCGAGAGGCCACTGCGCGCCTGCTCTGGATGCGCTTGTGCGCGTGCTCCGAGAGGCCACTGCGCGCCTGCTCTGGATGCGCTTGTGCGCGTGCTCCGAGAGGCCACTGCGCGCCTGCTCTGGATGCGCTTGTGCGCCTACTCCGAGGGTGCTTGCGCGCCTGCTCCATATGGCGCTTGCGCGCCTGCTCCAAAGGCGCTTGTGCGCCTGCTCTGAAGGTGCTTGTGCACCTGCTCCGAAGGCGCTTGTGCTGCGCGCCTGCTTCGTGCGGCGACTGCGCGCCTGTTTTGTGCGGCGTCTGCGCGCCTGTTTTGTGCGGCGTCTGCGCGCCTGCTTTGTGCGGCGTCTGCGCGCCTGCTTTGTGCGGCGTCTGCGCGCCTGCTTCGTGCGGCGACTGCGCGCCTGTTTTGTGCGGCGTCTGCGCGCCTGCTTTGTGCGGCGTCTGCGCGCCTGCTTTGTGCGGCGTCTGCGCGCCTGCTTCGTGCAGCGTCTTGCTTTGTGCAGCGACTGCGCGCCTACTTCAGAAGGCGACTGCGTGTCTGCTCTGGGATGCCATTAGATAAGTTACATGACAAAGGACGGCCGAGCGATTAGACAGTTGTGATGCGTTCTGTTTGACTGTTCACAGGTACTGCTGTGTACTGCTGGGATATGTAGTTCTGCCTTTATGGCGACTCATATGCTCTGCTTTCTTTGGGGGTATTTGTTACCCGTGTGGCCCTTGAGGCAGTAGCATCAGTCCGTTGGGATGGTGTCTACATGAGGGTATTTGTTACCCGTGTGGCCTTTGAGGCAGTAGCACCAGTCCGTTGGGATGGTGTCTACATGAGGGTATTTGTTACCCGTGTGGCCCTTGGGGCAGTAGCACCAGTCCGTTGGGATGGTGTCTACTTTGGAAGCTGGTCGGTTTTGTAAATCGATCAGTCGCTGTGTAGCGTGCGTGCACAGTGTTTCTTATTTGGCTTGTTAATTATAGCTACGGCTACAGTTATTTGTGTACTGTCACAGCTGAATTTGTTGTACTTCAATATGTTTTAATGAGTTTATGATTTAACGATGAGTTTTGCTTTTGAAGTACTTGAATATTCAGTTGCTTCTTATGCCCTTGATAACAGTGTCGTCGTTGTTTACAGTAACGGGTGATGGTGATGATGTAGACCACCAGGAACCAGGATCTCCACGAGGCTTCGAAAACGAGCACAATCAACGGGAAAACTGGACTCCTGCATGCGGGGGCCGTACCGCGTGGTCAAGGTCCTGCCGCATGGGCGATACGAGCTGCAACTACTGGCGGGCTCCTATGGGAAGTCGACGCAAGCAGCGGCGGAGTACATGATCCCGTGGCGTGGAGAGTGGAATCCTGACGTCTGTGCTGCCGTCTTCGAGAAGTGCAGCTGGTGGGAGGATGCGGGAGCATTTTGTGCTCTCGATCCTACTTGACAGGGCCAGGAAAGGGTGGTCGCGCCTCCTCTCTTGGTCGGGTGGTTCTTGTCTCGCCTCACGTCGTGCTTCTCGACTTGGGCCACTCTGGTTGAGCAATGCTTCACGTCGTGCCTCTTGCTAACCATTGTTGAGATCTTGTTATGGGTGGCTACTGCTTCACGTCGTGCCTCTAGCCTACTCGTAACTCGATCTGTTGTCTGTTTTGGCTCATTCTATGCTTAGCTATGCGCCTCTGGTTATGTATAAAATGTGGTCTTGTCATAGTAAAGTCACTTGTTTGTCATATGGCTTCACTATAATGTTTTTTGGTGATGATAACTTTTGCTAAACATGGCTATTCAGTATGCATGCATACGCTTTAGCCTATTTTTTGTCCAGACACAGATAACGTGGAGTCCGCCGTGGTTACTGCTCAGCCACCTTCGGCAGACAGCGAGCAGTCATCCACAGCCATCCAGCCATCCGCGAGCGATGGTCAGCAGCCCTGCACATCAGGAGCCGCTTAGCCGTCGTTGGTCGCCGATGCAAGCGCTACTGAAGAGTCGCGCATCAGCATCGTGCCCCGAGAAGAGGACCCGCCAGGAGCAGAACCCCCAACGCATCAGGCTGAAAATTCTTACAGCCCGAGTCTCGAGCTTCTCGAGTCCAGGAATATGCCCTCAATGCCATTGCTTGACACTGACCAGGAGAGTTGAAGGAGCCCGAGGACGGACTCCTGTCAGGAGAGGCCGTATAGGAAGTCTGAGTTAAGAGACACCAAAGAGTTTTTAAGGCGTACGTTATCATGGCTGAATGTAAATCGCACGCAAGCTTCAGTAGAGGAAACGTCTCTCTGGCCGTGGACTGACATTTCTCGGGGCCATTTTGTTGCATGTTTAAATTTGGTATTTGATTGTAAAATTGTGGATAAATGTAAATCTTCTCAGTTTGTTATTGCTCTGTTTTTTTAATTAAATTTGGATCAAATACACTACAATACATTATTAAAACCACGATTGACTATTATAATAAAGTCTCACCTCCCAGCGGAAAGGCCTGATGATAGCTAGCGTCTCACTCAGTTTGGCTGGGGCGTGAGTCAAGAATGCACCAGAATCAGCAAGAGTCAAAAATGAGAACTCCACAGCTTGCAGGCGCTCCCAAGTCATTGTGACGTCACCGATAAAAAAGTCAGCTTTCTAAAAACAAACAGAAAAATGCGGCGTCTAGGATTCCAAATTCTTTTAGTGCCCGCTCGAAGTGACATGCGCCTGGAAGCTGCATATTCCTGGCTCACAGAAAGCATTGCTATCCAAGGCAGCAATCCTACCAGCTGATATCCACATTATGGTTGGAAACTGTTTTTAGATACCTCATTTTATGCACTTTTAATCTCTTTCATGTGTAAATTGTTAATCGTAAATTATTCCAATGTAAATAGATTAGAAAAAAAACAGTATACAATTCAAGGGTTTTTACTTTTTATCTCATTAATAGTGCTGGTCTATCCCGATTTGAATCACATGCTTTCGAAATGCGGAATGCATATCGTTTTTTTTTCGATCCATATATATTTAAAAACAATTAGCGGGCATAGGTAATGTTAGGGTGAAGGCTGGAACACGGGACGTTGCAATTTTCAGACTTAGTTCTTAGACTTAGTAGAATTATTCATAGTATTATACTCCGGGATTTAGTAGTACATCTAAAAAAATGCGGTACTTACCCGCTTCCAAATGAGACCAAGAGTCCCTTTGAATGTGCCGTTCCCTGATATGCTGGAACCTTGGCTGTGGTCTGGTGGGTCATAGTACCTATACCTTGGAGGCAAAAACATGAATAGACAGTAGACTAAATATTTTTTATATTTATATTTTTTAATATTAATTATTTATTAGGAAATGGATTGGTTACGTCTTTACACAAATTAAAATTAGTTAGTCACATTAAGGAAGATTTTAGCTTAAAGGAAAATGTTGGTCTTTCGATTAATATTATATACGTACATCATAGATTCACATCTTTATCCCCAAGGCGTAGACAGAGCCTCAGTGGATATTTTTTCACTTTTTGGGTTACACTACGATGGGGTAAACGTGACTAAGGCTCTATGCCACCTTTGTTTACTCACGAATAACTCAGCTAACATTTTTTCTCAGTAATTCTTTCCTCGATAGCCAGGACAAATCTTATACCGAATAAGTTGTTGGTCCGGTAAATCAGTAAATATTAACTAACTAGAATAATAAGAGAAATGTAAGTCCAGCCACAGAAATATTACCTAATAATAATATTCTATTCATACGGCTAGACATATACTGTTTTTATTCCGTGTGGAACCTTTAAAAGGATAAACATAATGTGGCCCAGGTGGAATGAACAGATCAAAGATAAATATTTAGGACCGAACAAGGGACTTCAGCTTTGCAAGCACCGATACTGGCAACTCGGCGACGGAGTCATCAAGTTATTGCTTTATAACTAAAACACAAACAGGGGGTTACCTGAAGTTAAGTTTCATGGCCATCAGAGACAACAGCTTATCGTCGCGTCCGCCAGTAACTTTGATTGTAGAATCATTGTAGAAATTGACGAAGTGCCACGGAGGTGCCTTGAAATTAGAAGCGTATGTTCTTACGGCATTATTTTTCGGCACTGGGCATATGGCTACATTTTTTCTTTTTTTGATGTGTAAATAAAGTGCAGATATAATAATAAATATTTGTGGATATTTCACACAGCGCCATCTAGCTCTAAAAGTAATAAACAATAATAAGAAATAAATGTTTCATGTACCTTTCTTACGGATGAGCAAATACAATACCATAGTAGCAATATCTGATGTGAAGTGGCATAATTTGACCATTGTTTTTTCATATGTCGGTTATAACAAGGGGTTAGAACGAGGGTTAAGCTAGAGTTCTGAACTAAGCCAGTGCATTGAAAAAAATCGGTAGAATTAAATATTTGTTTAATGTCAATTGATTTTCCTGTCTCAAAATGAACTTACATGCAGAACAGGAACATCGAAGATCCTGCCTCGGAAGTCGCTGTACACCCGGTCAGCAGATGGCAGCACCGGTGACTTGTACAGACTACCCGACCACCAGTTGACCAGCGTCAGGTGGTGTAGCCGGTCCGGTGTTGCCTGGTTGTAGTATATACGGAACCTTCAACAAAAATATAATAAATATATATATTGAGCCATTTTAGGCTTCGTTTAGCTCCAAACTAAGCAAAGCTTGTATTATTGGACTGGGCGTCTGATAGAATATGTTTATTGTTTTTTGTTAAACACAGATAATTTACATATTATTTTTATTTATTTAGATTTATTATAACATTCATAATATAAAAGTTCTAGGTGGGAATCAAACCCGCAATCTACAGTTTAGAAGTTATAGCTATCTACTGAGCTGTAAGGCTGGTCGTCGAGATGTGATCATTGTATCTTTTTTTATGAGACAGTTTTTTTTCTTTTAATGTGGATTACTTTCGGAATGACCAGATGATCTAAAGTTGACTAAAAAAAAAAGAAGACACATCAAACATAAATATTGTTCCTATTTTAATATTAAATTAATTTACTATTAAAATTTGCTCTCAGAACTGGAAAAAATTTGAGAACTAATAGTATACCGGCAGCCTTTTATGAAAAATACTTTTTAATTTGGTACAAGATTTTTAACAATAGACTTAATTTTATTACCCTTAAATTCTTCAATAAATGCAATTTTTTATATATTCCATTATACTGATGAAGAAGCAAAATACCATTAAGTAGTACTTATATTTTTTTCAAAATTAGTCAAAAATATTCAGGTCAGTTATGGATTCGAACTAAAAAAATGTTTACAATGAAGTCGTGCAATAAATTGTGTATTTTCCTTGGCACGCCATGAAATATGTTTCAGCCAACTCTCAATCGGCGTGCGGCCCAATCGAATTACAAACTACGTGCCGTCCGGCTTTGTTCCGTATTGAACTTCATAAGGGGGGGAGGGGGAAGGAGGGATGTAATTTTTAGAACAACCCCGCACAGTGGGGGACTAGGTCGTGCGTATGTTGCTGATATCGAAAATTTTCTTGGTTATCGATGTTACCAATTTTTTTACATTTATTTGTTTATTTTTATTTTTACGTTTAGGTACAGTAACAGATAAAAAAACCATGAGAACAATAATTTTCTAAGTATACATATCATAAATTAATATATTCACACATTAAATCAAAATTTAGTAATATTGATAATGCATAAAAATAAATTTAATATTGAAAATGATTAAAAATCTATTAAGTAACACTTTCCCTAAACATCACAACTTATAATATGTTTACCATTCAGTACAATAAGTAATTTTATTATAATTATATAATTAAAAAGTAATTTTTCATTTAAACTAAAACCTAATAATTAAAGTAGGCACTAGCTGTTTCGCCATTTAAGATATATTTAGCTTCCTCCCACGGATCTCTTGAAAACATCAAGACGAGTTGTCGAATATGTGTGACAACAAGTCCATGCATCTTAAATTCTTGCGTGCAAAGTACTGTACTGATAAACATGTCTGTTATCTGTTTTGGATACGACTTTGTTTATATTGCTTGGTCCAACGCCACATACATAGAGGTACATATGTCTGTGTGCAACGTTTCCTTCAAAAGTTCTCAGAAACAAGTTAGAAAAGAGGGAGAACAGAGAACAAGAGGACGATTTCAATCAAAATCCATTAATTACATTTAATATATTGCAAATATTGTATAATTAATGGTGAAACAGACAGAATTTTGTAATACTATTTAAAAGCCCATGACCAATGCTGTGAAATAAAAATATTTGTATCAATTCCTTTTCCTGGTTCAGGAGTTCATCAAAACAGACCGGCAACATAGAACATAAAAACAGGTATCATTTTGCCAAACTCATTAGTTTCCATGTTAGTTAATTTAATGGGAACATGAGAGTTAATGAATACATTTGCATCAGAAATTAATTGATATTTGTTCGTATTCACTTTGTGTCGATGAGCCATCACATCCCCTTTTGGCAGAATCAATTACCCTTAAATTTTATTACCCCTTTCAATGCTGGTTTCTGAATAGCACTTTTGTGTTGCATCTCTCAATAAGTAATATGGTGGAAAATAGTTATTCGTCTGAGCTAAACGAACTCTTAAACATCCGCACTGAGATTTGTTTAATTTTAGATCTAGGAAAGCATTCAGAACTTCATGAATAGAAAACGAATTTACAGTGTCAGTTTCATTACGTACCAATATTTTTGTTTTTCTCATTTCGACTTAAAGCTTGCATCACGCTTCATTGCAATGGTTTTTTCAGGGTCTTGAATATCATCAGGGTTAATCTAAATATTCCACAAGTCACGTCTATAAATAATGAATTCACTCATGTTCCAAAAACAGAAGAAAAGCACATAACAATATTTCTAAAGTTTAGTTTAGGGCAGTAGGAAATTTATTGTAATGTGATGGATAGCTAATCGTTTCCTTACTTTATACTTGCAGGCATTGATAACATCTTATGAACGGAATTCCAAATTTTTTGAAGAAGCTTAATTATTTGTTTATCAAAATAGATTTGTTATGCCAAACTAAATGAACCACATTCTTTGCTGTTTATTTCACAAAATCCACAGATTTAAAAACATTATGTGATGCTTAGTTACTAATTCTTACACCTAACAAAAAATTAACATTACATATAATTAAAAAGTACATATAATAGTTGTTAAATATTAGGCAAGTAAACATAAATTACGATATAAGACAATTTGGTTATGTTCAAAAGAAAGTAATTCATCATAACACAACTAAGCAGGTAAATATAAAAAGCACAGATATTTCACATTGTGGTCATTCAAATTAAAGAAACTTCACCTTAAGTAGACATACATAGTAAAATATATTCATCTTAGTACCGTCTTAGAATCGACTTCATTTAAAGCCTCAGTACTTTTCGTACCGGGCTCCTGACGGGTACCTAGTAAAATAGATAGTTAACAAAAAGCGTTGTGTTTTTAAAACATAACATTCTTTGTTAACGCTCGACTCATTAATTTATTCAATGACAAGAGTAAACTCCAGTCGCGCGTCGGAATTCAAAAGCACAATTTTTATTGACGATATATTTCGCTTCTCACATTTTCGTTTACATATTTTTTTTTATTAAATCATATACAAAGTAATATTTCTAGACTGGGAAGCATCGGTAACAAAAAATAAATCTGTAATATTGATCACAAAAAATTGGGTTATAGATGATTTATGGCTGTAAAAATAAAAGATCTCAATAACATTTTAAATTACATTTCCTTGTTACGGTATCCACTTGGACTCACCCATAGAGACAGATCAAGAAAGCTTTGCGACGTAATAAATCGACTCCTTCATTTGGACTATATCCGGGTTAGTATGCACTAATCGAAGTTTCTACATTACGTACTTACTTGGAATTACGACTTTAACTGCTATTAAGTAAGTGTTAAATTCAATTTATGTCGGGTACGATTTTAGTGGTCACCGATTAAGTGATTAAAATTTCATAATTAATTTTGTGAACCCAAAGTTATAAGTTAAAGCGGAAAAGCGTACGTTTTCTCCATACTAACGTATTCGTAATTTCCCTCCCTGGATTTTAATCGACTACTAATCCAATTTAGTCATTAAGTTTCTTTAATTAGTTACTTTCTGGAGGTATGAAACCTCAAACATCTATAAAATTGCCCTAGTTTGAGAGCGTTCAATGTGCAAAGAAATATGGTCATTTAAAAAAGAGACAAAAGTGTGTATATCCAATACCAAAAGTAACTTATTATCTAAGAACATTTGTTTGTTCTGTCTGGGTGTTAATATGTATTATATGAATGTATTTACAAAAAAAAGTATATTAGTATTGTATCAATTGTCTGGTTCACATGATACAAGCTATGGTTAGCTTACTTTGGGGCTAGATGGCGCTGTGTAACATACCCACCAATATTTATTTATTTATTTTATTTATGTGTCATAAAATTAATGAATTCATTAAAAATGTAAAACACAACACGCCAAAACCTTTACCGTAGTTAATTGAAAGCGTCACGAAGCTTCATTCATCACTAAAATAAATCAAATCGTAATCAGCTTGCGAGCAGACTCAAAATAAATAATATTGAGCGTTCATTAATCATTATTAATAACGCGACATTTATAAGTATGAATCACCTGTACCAAACGTAATGACGCTATAGGTACACATATATTCACGCCTTTAACACCGATGGGGTGAGTTCAGTGGGCCACTTTTCGTAGACGCACTAGGGGTGCACTTGCCGCCGTTATGTTTTCTAACGAATAACTCAGTTAACACTTTCTCCCAGCATTTCATTCCTCAATAACGATAACAGTGACAGCCTGGACAAATGTTAAATCAACGAATTATCAACAAATCCGGAAGACGTTTTATGGTATGGCATATTAACGAACTATGCGTACATAGGGTTGAAATACACAGACGTTTGCAAAGTTACTTGGATTATTTGTATCGCAGGTGGCATACAGTTATAATACTAATAGTTTCCTTCGGCGAGGTCCTTCGATTGAGTCCGGGACCTCTCGTGAATCAGTTATAGAGCAGTTAAGAGAACCATGGGTGGATGAAGATGAAAAATGAATTACGTTATAATAGACGATGTTGTTGAATTTGGTTTTACTTAATTTTATAGATGTCCCAAGTGACATACCGTTACTCCCGAACCAGCTACTTCCAGATTCAAGATCGGTAACTGTACCGCTGTACCAAGCTCTCTCATTTATAATAATATTAAGTTACTTACACACTCTCCCTGGGATTGGTGATGACAGCTACCCGCATGGCTTCAGTCATGGTGAGTTGGAACTTCTCGCTGACTTCTCCGTACGGCCAGTAGAAGATATACAGCATCGTGCGGTGTATCAGATTGCTTTCCGTCACCTGTTTCAAAGTCAAAACTTCATATCCAAAGAATTCATAGAGAAGTGACTTGGAAACGTCATTTAGTATATAAGTATGATCGTCTTAACTCTTCTATTATATTGTGTTTGTGTAAATGGGGGTATATAACCACGATCGCCTACGATAAAACTTGGGTCTTGTCTTACCTAAGTGGGGGAGGCGCCAAGTTGTATAGCTTGTTATGGCAGAGGTTACCTCTTAAATTCAGGTTGGCCATCTGTTCGTTCCGCAACTATAGTACCACTTAAAAAAGGTATTAATGTGTTGTGAAAGGAGGCAAGAGGGCTAAGGGTATTCGAAGTTAGTGTCTTTATCACATTTATGTGACAATCAGTCGGGTAGTAACACAAGCATACTTAAAATAACTCTCATTCGTCATTTCATATCCACCAGATTTATAAATACACCAGAATCGATCCAATTAGCTTTGAACCGTTACTAAACGTTTTCTGACCCTTCTTCCGGTCGGAAATTCCACTGATCTTGTTGGTTATTTAAATTTTTGGCGAAGCAAAACAACTGTACCAAGGTTCCCTTGAGGTTCAATCTTTTATGACAAGGGCGTCAATTTAGCTTAATGTTTTTAGTCCGTGACGAGGATTGTACTCATCTGTATTTACGAAATTTTATGGAAAATTATAGAAAAAATCTGAACGCTTGAATAATAATAATAATATTGGTGGACATTTCACACAGCGCCATCTAGCCCCAAAGCTAAGCATAGCTTGTATCATGGGTACCAGACAACTGATATAATACTTATATACGTTTTTTTGTAAATACATACATATTAACACCTAGAGACAGAACAAACACCTATGTTCGTCACACAAATGTTTGTCCTGGGTGGGAATCGAACCCACGACCCACAGCGCTGAAAGCAGCGTTGCTACCAAGTGAGCTATGAGGCCAGGCAATCGATGTACAATGAGATCAACAACCGCCCTGCCTCATTGAAACGGAATTGATGATTTTTTCTCGTATGTGACTGTCTTGTTTTTACATATTTTTCTAGTACATATTTAATTGTCATGATATAATGTAGTGTCGACAGACTGCCTACTGGAATGTAAGTTAGAGCCTAAATTCCCTACTTGAGACTAATATACGGGCTAATGGCTAATGGCTGTGTGAGAATTCGTTTATGGCTCAAGTTTATTAATAAAAATGGGATAATTTACTTTCACCAATGTCTTGATACTCAGACGTCTGCCACGCATAAAAAAAATACTCTGAACACTAATGATATATAAGTACTTTGCCAGCAATGTTTGGGCAGCTATTATTGTCTAGAGGCAGCTTTAGGTACGTTGCTACGAAGTGCTGGAATAATATTCCTCCACCGATTAGAGAACTACAAAGTGTTCATAGTTTTAGGCGTAGATTGAATTTTTTTCTTAGAGACCAGCAAAATGATAATACAATATTGAAACACGAAGTCTCTGTTATTTACTAGGCAGCAATAATTCTTTAATATTTTCGTCCGGGGTAGTTCTGCCACCATGCCTTGTCGGCAGCCATTCCTGAGCTTTGCTAAATTGGATGAAATCAGAGACCCACTGAGTATACTCGGGCCTAGGAAGGTAACTCAAGTTTTCTCGACTATTTTTTCTCAAAATGAGTGTTTCAAAGAAATATTCATTTTGAGACTGAGCGATTATGAGGATATTTTTTAAGTGATAAAGATACGGAATGAGCAGATGGCCAACCTGGTGTTATTAGGTAACCTCTACCCATAATAAGCATACGAATTGGGTTCCCTAGGACTAACTACTACTAAGACTACTAGACTACTAAGACAAGACCCAAGTCACATCGTATGCGCCCATAACCGTAAGACGTGAAGGTGGAATATCTTGTGTCTGTAATTTCACCGGCAACCACACCTTTTCAACCAGAATACAGTATCTGCTTGTAGGTAGAAATGGGTATGGAGCCAGTGCTTACCCGGATAACCTTAGAACAAGTTCTACTGCTACAAATTCTTAGTAGTTCAAATTACCTCGGTAAGAACATCTTCGCATTCCCGGGGCTCGCATAGGATCAAGCTGGTTCTCTGGTCAGATATATCCAAAGCCTTTTTGAGGTATGCATAGTACTGAAATAACATAAAATTAATTTTTAGTACGGCAAAAGCAAATATCAATTACGAATGAATAATCTACTATTGAGATTGAATGAAATTGGAGATTTTTGAACTCAATCCGGCACCGCTTTCTAAATAAATAATAATAACGTATATTAACGCTGATCAAATAAATACCATTCCATACCAAGAGTGATTTAGAGAATCACTCGCTTCACTCGCTCTTACTTCTTAACTTGGAAGGGTTAAAAATTTAAATCTTATCAACAATCTTAACACAGTTAAAATTTCATCTTATTTGTCTAACTATATGATGCATCAAAAATAACATAGGTTTACCATTTCCTTGTTTTCTTTGGTTTTGATATCCAAGTTAATTATTTGTATGTTGTGCTGTGTCAGTAGACATAACAATTCCAAAATATCTTGTGACCTGCGGAAAAACGATATTATTATTCATAAACATGATAATAATTTGCTGAACATTTCACAAAGCGCCATCTAGCCCCAAAATAAGCTAATTATAGCTTGTATTATGGGAACCAGAAAACTGATATAATACTTTTATATATTTTTTCTAAATAATTACATATAATACATATCAACTCCCAGACACAGAACAAACATCTATGTTCGTCGCAGAAATGTTTGTCCTTGGTGGGAATCGAACCCACGACCTACAGCGCAGAAAGCAGGGTCACTACCAAGTGAGCCAAATGTTTCCCTGTTGCCGGCATAGGCCATAGGCCATTTTTACGTCTCACCTCGTACCATTTGGACGAAATATTCAGTACCAGTTGACGAAATCTCTTGTAGAGATTTATATAGATACGTTTTGCGTGAGAAGATCAGGTGGGAAGTAAATATTAGAGCGATTATTACAAAGCAGTTAAGCAGTTTTGGTACTGTTACTTAATACTTATTGCCTCTTCGTATCAACAAAAATTGTCGTTGACTTGAGGTCTAAGAATAAATTAATCTTGTGTTTAGTATCAAAAATATTGATATATTATTTTATTAAACAATTATGCGCTTCCTTATCTAGGATTCCCTGTGTCGCGGATGGCATGGATAAATACAGGAACACACAGAAAATCACATTTTCTAATCTATAAGTGAACTGCATCATACTAATCTCATGTTATTTTTAAGGTATTCCCTTGCACAAACTTTATTATTTAAACAATAAATAAATACTAATCTTGCCTGATGCTGGTAGAATTTCCACTCACGACCGTCATAGTCTTCGACGGTAGACTTTCAGCTATATCCTTAACCGCCACAGCGAAGTCTAGCGGCAAGTTATTTATGGTATCAGATACTACATCTTGTATATCGAACAACCCCAGTACCACGTTTGGAAAAGCAATAATGATTAATATATTCATTATCTATAAGACTACATTAATCAACTTAGTCGATAAGCTACGTCGTTGTTGTCCGCTGGTTTCACTAATTCTGAGCAATATTTCTGGTAATATATCACGTTAAGGGAGCGGCAATGAATATGAAGTACAGATGAACCACTCAGATATATAACCCAAAAATTTAACTACAGATACAAACTTACCATACAAATAGTTTTTTTACTGTCTAATAAACGATACATTGGCCATAATTAACCATTTATAAATGTGGTTTAGTCTCTGCTCTTTCACAGAGCGAGTCTGGTGAAGAGCGAGACAGACTACTTTGATCTGTAGCAACATTTTTTACCCTCGAAAAAGAGGGGTGTTATATGTCTGAAGTGTGTATCTGTGTGTAATTTGATGATGATGATTTGATTGAGCTTTTTCGTCATAATCGAGATTGTTAGCTATGTATCAAGAATCTGCTCCGCCGTTTGAAGATCATCACCTCTTTTCTAGTAGATGAAGAGTTATATACAACTTCCACGGGTGTGATCGATTCGACATTTGAAATCCTGTCACTTGTCAATGATATTACAAAAGTATGATAACCTTGACATGGTCTTTCACTCTTTCAATCTTTGTGGGCAATACCACTTTCTCAAAACGGTGAAGGAAAACATCTTGAGGACACAGCCATGTCCTAGAACCTAAAGTTGAAGACATACTGTGTCAAGTGCACTAAAGGAGCCTATTTAAGACGCACTTCAATTGTCGCAGTGGTGGTGATACAATAAGTAGTAATAGTATCGAAACCCTCAAAATGGTCGAGAAGAGATTGGCACATGAGACATTCCACCTACACGTCTCAGAGTTACAGGCGCATACGATGCGACTTGGGTCTTGTCGTACCTAGTAGGGGAGACCCTAAGTCGCATCGGCTGTTATGGGCCGAGGTTACCACTTAACACCAGGTGGGCCGTCGGTTAGTTCCTAGTTATATCAAATAAAACAATAAGTAAGTTTGTGGTTGTCATATCTGTACAGCCTCCTATTCTTTGGGTGTGTGCAACGAGGCACAACCGTCCCCTACCAGGATTGGCGATTGACGAGTTAAGTGGGCGCTTTCCATCGAAGGGTCGCCATGACCGATGGCTTGAAAGCATTGCCGTGTTACCTTCACGGTACACCTTTGACGGTACTTATGACGTTGAATAGGGCAGAAATTATTTCATTCGATTCACGAATGATGGAAACTTTGATGATATATTGATAATACTATACGGGTTTATCATAAAAATTGTTACAAACTGCCGATTGATCAAAGCGTCTTTTCTGCCCGGTAAGTTTTAAAGAGTTTTTTTGGGGAGATAGGATCGTCAGTAGGCCACTTTTTACTTTTTTTTTTTTTTTTTTATTAGCGATAGGCAAGCATTTGACCACAATCTCACCTGATGTTAAGTGACGATGTGGTCTACGATGGAACATGCTTGCCTAGAAGGAACCTATTCACTCTCCTCTTGAAGACTTCCATATTATAGGTTTCAGGAAATACGGACGCAGGCAAAGAGTTCCACTCCTGGGCTGTCCGCATTATAAAAGTGGAAGCAAAACGCTTCGTACGGATGTGTGACCTTTTAATATTACTAATGTATTTTTTATACTAATAAATCTTATTACCAACTAATATATTATATACTATTAATAATTAATTATATAAATATATTATTATATATAAAAAATATAATATAATAATATTAATATTATTTTTCATTTCATACAGCGCCATCAAGCCCCAAAGTAAGCTAAACTTAGCTTGTATCACGGAAACCAGACAACTGATATATAATACTTTTTTTTTTTTGTATATACATACTAATCAACACCCAGAAGTAGAACAAACATTTATATTGGTCACACAAATGTTTGTCCTGGGTGGGAATCGAACCCACGACCTACTGCGTAGAAGGCAGGGTTACTACCAACTGAGCTGTGAGGCCAGTCAAGGAGACATAAGGAGTTTATACAAAAGAGTAGAGTTTATATCCACCGGTTTTATTTATACGCCCGGTGTGTAAACGCCTAAGAGAACTCAAAATACTTCAGCTGGTTGTCAATGTTGAAATCTTTCCTATACTAAAGTTAAATGAATGAAATGTGTCGTGGCTGCCGCATTTATTGCCTTGACCTATTTGACCAACGAGAAAAAATACAAGGAAACTCTCAGTTCAATTGACACGTGCTTGAATTCCAGGGTCACGGGTTGGATTCGTTACATGAGTCGTCTCTAAATTGATGATTTCTCCTGTTTTCATACATACTGACATATAATCACACCAATTTTTGCGAAGGGGTAGGTATACAGAGCTGAAACGAGTTTAGATTCAATGTGAGCTGATTTATCGCAGGCACACAGAATGCTTTGGCCTATTGCGGAAACGTAGACCAGACAAGTCTTAAAGCAACGAATTCAACAAATGTATCTAACGGAATATATCGAGACGTAATAATCATCAGATTATTATCATTATACGTTAAATCCCACACTATTCACCTTTGAGCCTTTGATACAGCATTGAGGATTGTCTATCAAACTAGTTCGGGTGGCAATGAATTATTTATTGGCCCGAAATGCCAAGTAACACAGCTATTATAAGTCATTGGTTTTCCTCGAGTGGAATTGTGTAAGGCTTGGCTTTGGCGAAGGTAAAGCCATAGCCATAGCTAACCATATGCGACTTACTACTAATCATAATTAACGAAGGCCTATGATCAACATCAGCTACTACTACTTAGGACAAAAGTTTTGGCAGTTTTACAAAACTGCCAAAACTTTTGTCCTAAGTATCTTTAAGTACCTACGATATATTTTTCTTTTGTAAGTAGTCATAATATTGCGAATTTGATCCAAATGTACGCTTATTTATGCAATAAAATATCTTGTATCTTGTACTAATGCTGGAAATAGACCTATTTCTGTCGCCAAACAGCACTAATGTAAGCTACTGTGTTTTGGTTTGTGTGGGTGCTAGTGAAATTGAAGGCCGTGAAACACCCTACCTTCTTAAACATACTCTACACACAAAGTACTCACATACATATTTCTAATGAAAAAAATCATTGGTTCGCGTCAGGATTTGAACCAGTGATCTTTGGATTGAATTTGGGAGGTCTGTACAACTGGGCTACCGCACACTTTCTTATGTTTCTAAAAGCCAATGAATCTAGCCCTTACCAGAATGTGTCCAAAAACGCTCACTGCTTATTACTTCAGACAGCACCAACTCGTGCTTCTAAGCTAAGAATGTTGCAAGCGGGGCGCTTCCTGCACTCCAGCGGGGGACATCGCGGTGACAACAGGAACGTACCTAATGCGAACCTAATGGATTTGCATTACTGAACATTTAACTGACAATTTACAATGTATCCAATAAAGTCCTGCTATTTGGATACCTAAATACTTTATAATCCTTAATGTAAGGAATAGAATGCACATGGTGTAACTATGACTAAATTACTATAACTAAAACTATGACTAAATAATTCATTATTTTATAACTGTGATTTGACAAAAGGTAATCTAGAGTTGCTGCTCCGTTTTATTTAATGTCATTTGGGTGGTGAAATGAGCTGACGGCCCACCTGATGTTAAATGGTAACTGCCGCCCATAGACAACAAAAATACGACTCAAGTCCTCCCCACCAAAGTATGAGATGACGTAAGGCGCATTGCGTTGGGTCCATCACCCTGAGACGAGGATGTTACGTCTCGTGCGCCTGCAATTTCACCGGCACCCACTCCCTTCCACCGGAACACAGCAACACGAGTGCATCACTGCTTGGCGGCGGATTACCAGGTGTGGTGGCAGTACTTCTCCGGACAAACTTGGCACAAGTTCTACTGCTACTTTGGGTTGCTACTTTCGCACCACCCGGGGGACACGTGTAGGGATTCACAGAGTAATACTTACGGACGTGAGCGATGTGGGCCCCCCTTAACTACCATATCTACCTTATCCATACTCCTGCTAATAGTTGATCTAGAAAAGTACTGTCAACATACCTATTACTGTTAATATGGCTTCGGATATGAATCCGATTAATTGGAAGTACAATGAAGTATTTTTTAATCAATACTTAACATATATAAATGAACAACAATAAAAGTAATCCAGCCAGCATTACTGGGAACAGTTTGAATTATTTGACCGGCAAAAATGATATTTGATTCAAAACTGTTGGACACGGGCCAAAATGCTGATTGAGCGCAATACTACTTATTTGCCATCAGGCCAATCACACTGCAGATTATCATTTGGGATTTAAAATGGATATTATTTTGTTGCCCCGATATACCTGCCAATCAGGGAAAAGTAGGATAATTGTTCCCTATGCGGCCGGGATACGATGATCACTTACAGGCACTATAGATATATAATAATATCTAATATATAAAACTGTCGTGTTACAGTGTTTGTTACCAAACTCCTCCGAAACGGCTTCACCGATTTTTATGAGATGAGACATTTCACACAGCGTCATCTAGCCCCAAGGTAGTCACAGCTTGTGTCATGGGAACCAGACTTAGTTCACTGGTGTTTTATTATTATAATTATGTAACAACCAACGAAGCCAGTCTACGAGGAAGACGAAAGGTCTGTGAATAAATTTAATGGTCGGGTGTATCCGCGGGCATGCGATTGTTACAGTAAGCGTGCACTTGACTGTAATCACAAAATTCCTTCAGTTGTGTGACGCGGTACAAAAATGGCGGAGACTTTAAGTTCTTGTGACAGATTTGCTTTTCTTTTAGAAAAATTAGATTAGTGATTGATAATATTTAGAGTTTTGTCTTTTTCAGCCGAATTGAATAAATACGCCTGATATGAAAAAGAAACCGTTAATATTAAAATTCATAAATACATTTTCTAAGACCTTTAATATTTTTGATATGTCATATGGTTTGATTGTCGTATTGCTGTTGTCCATGGGCGGCGATTATCACTTAACATCAGGTGTGCCGTCAGCACAATACGTCGCTTTCGTCACATAAAAAATAAATCATTTTTAATGGTGGAAATTTCACACAGCGTTATCTAGCCCCAAAGTTAGCTAAGTAAATAGCTTGTATCATGGAAACCAGATAACTGATATAATACTTTAATACATATCAACAACTAGACACAGAACAAACCTATGTTCGTCACACAAATGTTTACCCTGGGTGGGAATCGAACTTACGACCTACAGCGCAGAAAAAGCATGGTTACTAACAACTGAACTAAGAGGCCATTAAAAAAAAATGTATACGGAATTGTATAAATTCGGTGTCATCTATCATCGTGTCGTATTATAGACGCGACATCTGTCCGCAGCGCCGCGGTCGCCGGCGGCGGCGATTCGCATTCCTCTTTGTCCAACAGATTTTTAATATCCCAGTCTAATGTTTACTCCATCGTTCTTTAATATCTAAGGTAGTGGCAGTGTACTCGCTTTTAAAAGTTGAATGACTGTTTGGTGTCAAGATTACTGATGTTTTGTACTGAGTGGGTAGGATCATCAATTCATCACCTTTTTAAGAACAGTAGAACTAACGCCAAGTGCGTCCGAAGAGAGTACTACTACCATGCTCATTTCTGCCGTCAAGCAGTTACGCATTCGCGTTATTATGTTCCGGTTTGAAAGGTGTATATGCCAGTGAAATTACAGCCACATGAGACATTTCACCTGCACATCTCAGTTACAGGCGTATACGATGCGATTTGGGTCTTATCGTAACTAGCAGGGGAGGATTCGAGTCGCATCGGTTGTTATGGCCCGAGGTTACCACTTAACATCAGGTGGGTCGTCGGCTCGTTCCGTAACTGTATCACATAAAAAAATACTGTATCTGCCGTCAAGCAGTACCAAATTTACATTACTTTGTTGCACTTGAAGTATATGGTTGACGGTGAAATTACAGGCACATGTGATGTTGTCTCCAACTGAAGTGTGCCATGCCATTCTTGGCTCCTAGTACTTGGGAAAGAGAGGACCCAGATCGTTTTACTGTTTGTATGGACAAGTGATATCGCTTAAAATAAAGTAACTAATCTGACAGAGATCACCAAAGCCAATATTCGAGGCTATCGCTTTAGTTGAGAACGGTTCCATGGTGGGAGCAACTTTATTAAAATACCTATACCTTATGTAATATGTATATTTATATTTTGATATAAATTTTGACAGGTCTCATAGCTCAGTTGGTAGTAACCCTGCCTTCTGCGCTGTAGGTCGTGGGTTCGATTTCCACCCAGGACAAACATTTGTGTATGAATATAGATGTTTGTTCTGTGTCTGGGTTTTAATATGTAATATATGTATATATTTATAAAAAAGTATATATATCTATTCTATCAGTTGTCTGGTTCCCATAGTACAAGCTATGATTCGTTTGGGGGCTAGATGGCACTGTGTAATAATAATAATAATAATGTGTAATAGTCCACCAAATATAAAAAATCTTATAAAAAGAAATTGAAATGCTACCAATATGTAATACTAATTAAAAGAGAAAACATTTTGCAAATGATCATTATAACGGTCAAAATGCGGTTTGCTACCAAAAAAAGGGAAAACCGCATCATTTATGTATAAATGTCGCCTCTATCCGAACGAGAAATCGCACACACCTGGTATTTTGGTAGATTGGCTGTAACCGCAACCAGTGTATCAGAAAATACAGTAACTCAAGTTACTGACAATGTTCTTCACAAAGTCTCTGACCGGTCTCACAGCTCAGTTGGAAGTAACCCTGCCTTCTGCACTGTAGGACGTGGGTTCGCTTCTAACCCAGTAAATTATTTGTATGACGAAGATAGATGTTTGTTCTGAGCCTGGATGTTAAATATGTAGTAACAAAAAGTATATAATTATTATATCAGTTGTTCCCATGATACAAGCTATGCTTAGCTTACTTTGGGGCTGGATAACTTCGATTCATTTCATTTAAAAAAAAATGATCTTTCCATACATATCATAAAGAAATGGTTTGGAAACGTCTATAATATTCAAAACATAAGGTCACGCGTACTTATCGCTAAGTTTGACGCCTGTTCAAACCCTATCCGACCCTCCATGGGAAGAACAAACAAGGAACCCCTAATGGAAGGCTTCCCTTTTTTTTTGTTTAGAAAATATAACGCGGTTTTTGATTTTGATTCCCATTTCTATTGTGACAAGTTAGCACACTGTTCTCTATGTACTCTGTATTATTGTGGCGCACCGCACTATCTCTTTAATTTAACGTTTGTTTTAAAGTCAACGTATTTCAGGTAAACTATTATTCAAGCAAAGCTGAATTTTAAAAGTTAGTTTTGCATAAGTCCGTATAACAGGAGAGTATTTTAAAAAACGCAATACACCCTGTAGTTTCACGGATGTTTATTTCGTGTCTGAATTTCGCAAAGTTATTACATGGGTTTATTTCAGTCCACTTTTTACACTGGAGGATATTAAACTTCGCATCTTTCCCCGAAGAGGCAGGCTGAGACACCGTAGGCCTCGATTCAATGTGAGTTAGTTAAGACTGTAGCAGTAAGTACCTACTAGACGACTGATGAGCTCATAGCTGCTATTAACGATGTCCTGTCATTAATAAATAAATAAATAAATATTGATAGACATTTCACACATCGCCATCTAGCCCCAAACTAAGCAAAACTTTTATTATGGAAACCAGATGACTAATAGAATACATATAGAGGTATACTTTTTTGTAAATACATAATAACACCTAGATACAGAACAAACATCAACGCTCATCACATAAATGTTTGTTCTGGGTGAGAATAGAACCCACGACCTACAGCTCAGAAGGTAGAGTTACTAACCAACTGAGCTGCGAGGCCAGCCATTGACCTAACGCTTTCTCCTACTTCCCCCATTTAGTATGTAATATATAGGCAATATCTCAAGTAAGACATTCTGTGGTATATAGGTCATTTAGATCAACCATGACATAATTTAAATATAACAACTAGCGCTTGAACGAGCAAGAGAAGTTTACGATTAAATTCTAAAGTTAAAGATTTCTCAACAATCTTCGGCATTAGAAGTTGGCGGTTATCTGTTTAACCAATTTATTGGTTACCGCACACTTGCAACGTAGTTTACGTAACTGATAGATAGTGCTGTGGACTTAAAGTTTATGTTTATCGTACAATAATAAGATGCTCTAGGGACTTGAAGCTTGAAACATCAGAACTGACAATACGTTGAGGTGATGCAAAGAAGTGTAAACAATTTAGTCAATTGCCTTCATTTGGTATTTATACGCCACATAATAGAGTTTGTTAGTTACAGATCACTTTCATTCAAACGCGAGTTTTTTGTTATTTTTTGACGAGATAAAATTATTATACCTAATATAATCGATCGGTTAATAAAAAATATTATTAATATTTATATTAATAGATCGGTTACTAATCTACGTTCGTAGGTACTACACACTTAGAATATGTAATATTATATCATAAATGATATTGAATATTTTTCAGCAAATAGGAGCCTAGGAGGATCCGAATAGGAGGTTTTTTTTTGTATTTGTAACTTTTTTAAATAATTATTTTTTTTGCGGTGAAATACGAAGTAAGTTGTGCTTGAGGTCGGCGCAAGTAGGTACATCTCCGATATTTGGTGATTTCTTATCACAACCAGCACAATTAATTTTGACTGACCTCATAGCTCAATTGGTAGTAACCCTGCCTTCTGTGCTGTAGATCGTGGGTTCGATTCCCACCCAGGACAAATATTTGTGTGACGAACATAGGTGTTTGTTCTGTATCTGGGTGTTGATATGTATGTATTTACAAAAATAAGTATGTAAGTAATTGTATACACAAGCTATGCTTAGCTTACTTTGGGGCTAGATGGCGCTGTGTGAAATGTCCACCAATATTTATTTATTTAATTCGCAGTCTTCAGTCCCTGCTTATCCCGTAACTGTTGTTTAGGACCTATTATATATATGAAACTGGTTACAGTGTAACTAAATAATACGTAAAAGGTGCTTAAACTACAATACTTCTCATTTTCACCGCACAAACAGTTTGATCATTTACCATTAACGTCACTATCCAACCGTTGCGTGCATTATTGAGTCTGTAAAACAATTATGAAAGTGCCAAATGAAATGAATCCATTCAGTTAATGAAAACAGATGTCTATTCAACCGAAACACGACACAATGACTCGCTAATTTGCGGATAACGATCGTTATAATTGTCTTACGACTTGCGCATTACGTCTGATTCATTATGGTCATTGTGGAGGCAGTTAAAGCCAATTTTCATTGTCGAATCATTGAGCAACATGGTTATTGTAACGCTTCATATAATTGGTCTTTAATGGATTAGTCGGGTTTCTTTTATTTTACATGAACCCTTTAATATTTACTGTACGGGAATGCCAAGCTACGGACGACAGGTAAAACTTTGAGTAGCAGAAAAGCATTAGAACTCACACCAAATTCGTCCGGGGAAGTACTGCCACCATACCCATTTCGGCCAACGCATACTGCGTTCCGGTTTGAAAGGTGCGGTTGCCGGTGAAATTACAGTCACATGAGACATTCCAACTACACGTCTCAGAGTTACGGGCGTATAAGATGTGACTTGGGTCTTGTCGTACCTAGTAGGGGAGGATCCAAGTTGCATCGGTTGTTATGGGAAGAGGTTACCACTTAACACCAGGTGGCTCGTTCCGTAACAGTATCAAATAAAAAAAGAGTCTGGTCTATAGTGAATTCGGATGGTGACAGGAGGGAATCAAAGAAATCTTTAAAAAAAGGCCTTTATTGAGGAATAATTTTCATTCATTCTCGTTATTTTCGTTTATTTCAAATAGTGAAACGTTAATTTATGGAAGCAAAATGGCCACTCTTTAAAACGTAGGCCACGCATTCGTGGAAACTTAGGCATGACATGTGGTGAGCTCATTTGTAAGTTCAATAGTTCGTTCTTGCAACAAATTTAATTGGATGCCGTTCGGTCTAAAAATGGCCCTTCCATAACACTACTAACATATGACTATTTCAAAAATATAATACCTTTTCTACGTACGACAAACACACTAGTTTTAAACTAGTTTATCAAGCTCTCCAAGCGGAGTTTGATAAAGTTTCGCATATCAACAAGCCGAGTTTATAAATTACATTATTCCAAAACTATTAAAGTGGGTTTGTTCAACGTTTTTTCCATTTAAAGCCTGCAGCCGGTGAAGCGCGCTGGAGAAATTCAATTCTTTGTGACCGCTGGAAAACAGCGCTGCACGCGATCTGTTTCAAACTCGCACGTAAAATGAACATTTTAGTTTGGGAAATGTTTTCTTTTTAAGAATAGGTCATATTAGGTAATCCTATTCCATCCTGGATTTATTTGAAGTAGTATAATTCTTGTTGTCTGACTGGCCTCACAGCTCAGGTGGTGCTAACCTTCTGCGCTGTAGGTCGTGGGTTCGATTCCCTTTTTGTTCGATATTTTTTGTTTGCATGCGTAGTCATATTTTTTCAGTACTGTTTTCATATCTAATCAGATAACGTGTTTTTTACTTAAATCTCACTAAGTAATTAACAAATTTTAATATCACCATAATAAGTAGTCAAAAAATTGTGCTCAAAGAATAATAAAGATCGTTGGATGTTTGTATGTATTCTCGAAATGTGTTTTGGTTTCTATGAAATATTAGCTTCTGCCCGGGTTTGTAATAAAAATGTAGGCTATGCGTTTTTCCAGCTCACCTAAGTAGCCATGTTTAGAATTTCAACCAAATTGTTTCAGTGGTTTTTAGTGACGAAGTAACAAACCTCATAACTAGATGTAAAGTAATGCACGTAGTTTTATTTTTAATGTTAATGTTTTTGAAATGCGCTTTATTTATATTGGATTTGACTATATCTCCCCGCTGGGGTAGGGCACGAATTTGCACCCTCTCTTTAACTTAACTTAAAAGACTTTAAAAAAGCTTTAACTTTAAAAACAACTATTTTTACATACGATATTAATTTTCCAAAACCAAAAAAGCCGGAAAATACGATGAATAGGGACAGTAACAATATTTTATTGACTGCTCCGCGTCTAAACTCTGGAGTACGCCTGCCTGAGGTCCCGGGTTCGGTCTTGGCTTGGCAGACTTAGTGTAGTGAGGTTGAAGCTTTTTCTTGGATGTTCTTATATTTCTGTTTGTCCATTCTACCTGCAACACAGGGAAAATGCAGATGTATGACTGTTTTTTATCTTATTTTTTGGTAATTATATTAAATTCATTTGAGTTTTTCAAACAGATATCAATCTTACCTTACAGTGAACATGAGAACAGACCACAGATAATGAACGGCGCCCGGAGGAGTCAGTCACCACCGGAGCGGATCTCAAGAGCTCATCTCCTAAAAGCATTCGCCGATCGAGCGAGTCAGGAGACAGTATTGCTTATTTATAATATTATGGAAATTGGAAGTATCGGAAAAATGGAGGAAATGAAGGAGATTTTCTCTTAAAAAAATGTACGTTACAAGTTCGCTTGGATCATTTGAGATAAGCAGAATGTGTGAGCCGGACGGACTGATCTAGTGCATGATCCGCTTAATGGTAAGCGATGTAGGAATACAGACGGCCTCACAGCTCAGTTGGTAGTAACTGTGCCTTCTGCGCTGTAGGTCGTGGGTACGATGCCCATCAAGAATAAGTATTTGTGTGACGACATACTTAAAGATCTCGGTACCGTAGTTAGGTAGTAATATTTCCTTTAAAGCAATTCATTTCTTGGTAATATACACTGATGTATATGGCATTAGAGATTTGAATTACCTTTGAGCCAAAATTAAGAATTTTTTAGCAATAGCGAAAAGTTTCAAATGTCAATGATGACGGGCCTCATAGCTCAGTTGGTACTAACCCTGCCTTCTGCGCTGTAGGTCGTGGGTACGATTCCCACCCAGGACAAACATTTGTGTGACGAACATTGGTGTTTGTTCTGTGTCTGGGTGTTGATATGTATTATATATATGTATTTACAAAAAAAATAATTAAGTATGTATATCAGTTGTCTGGTTCCCATGATACAAGCTATGGTTAGCTTACTTTGGGGCTAGATGGCGCTGTGTGAAATATCCACCAATATTTATTATTATTATTAATGATCGAAGAAAAATATTTGATAAAAGCTAACAGTTTAGTTTTGTAATATAAGTAAAATTACAATAACTGCTCCGATTCCCAACTTATTAATTGGGTCCAATCCAAATATTATTAACATACAAATCAGTCTTCAATGAAAAGGAATAAATTTTATATTTCTCCCTGGAATATGAAGGGTTCAATTCAGTTCATACAGTCTTGAATGAATGAATTATTAATTCACCGTAATAAAGTTATGAGTACAGAGTCGAATCTGAAATGTGCATGATTTTTAAGTCTGATTTTATTACTGAGAAAATTAAGATTACATCTTTATTATTCCTAGTCATTTATTCATAAAAAGACTTACTTCTCAGTCTTTTTTTTTATATTATTCGAATGGTGGAACCATCTGATGGCCCTAATGATGTTAAGTGGTAACCGCCGCCCATAGACAACAATACGACTCAAGTCCTCTGCACTAAAGTATGAGATGATCTAAGTCGCGTTGTGTCGCGTCCATCACGCCGAGACGGGGATGTTACGTCTCATGCGCCTGCAATTTCACCGGTACCCACTCACTTCCACCGGAACACAGCAATCTTGAATAACTATAAACGAATTTCTCTTTGAATAACCGTATTTTTATATATCGTGTGTGTTAGACATAAATAGATTTATCATTTTCAAAATGATATTTTTTAAAAAAGCTTTTATATACACCTATTGTGATTTAAAAAATTAGCCTAAGTATTCATTATTATTACTATTATTGTATATCTGACTAGCCTAAGTCATGTAATATAACGAAATGGTAAATAAATAAAAAAAAAAATGATTACAATAAATTGTAAATATTTAAACTCATTTTTTTAAAGTTGTTTCCTTAATAAATCATTTTGCGGTGCTAAACATAATCTAAACATTAGGTTCAAAGAGTATAAATTCTAATAAAACTCCATACTTATTAACAGATCAGTACCACTAAGCCACTACTCGCACGGTAGAAGTTATCGTAAGCAATACCTAGCTAAATAAATCGAATGAACCCTTCTCAGTGATTGCAAACCGTGGCATAAAAACAGAACCAAACAAAAGCGAGTTTCCTCAATAACGCTGAAAGGTAAGAATCCACCCGAAGACAGGTGCTAAAACAGTTAGATAAACCGTCCAGCAACGAATGTTGCATAAATCCAAAATCTAGTTTGGCAACTAGTTCAGTTTTGACACGGAATCAACTTACCATTACCACAACTACTACTTCATTAATTTGTTTTGTTTTCGATAATAGATATTAATGTAATCGCCAAAATTTTAATGTGACTGATTAATGTATTCAACTTATTTATCACATTATTATAAATAAATAATAAGGCATCCGGACAGCCATTTATGGATTTTTACGTAGATAAAAATATATTTATTATACAGGCCCGTCCTAGTTTAGGTATTAGAGATTTGTGTTTGCTAGTCATGTATCCAAATTTTATATATGTTTTACAAGTGACTAAAAAATTAAGTGTAGCAGTGTTTTAAAATGTAAATTGATAAATAATAAGAAATGATTTAAAACCTGATTTCTTGCAAAAGACATGCAAATTGGAAATTTTAATTCTATGCTGGTTTTTTCACGATGTTTTCTCTGACTGTTTTGAAAACGTGGTATTGTGCGCATAAATTTTCAAGCAAAATCACTAGTTTTGGATGGTTAAACCAGTGACATTTGTAGTAAAACTGGGATATGTACCACTGGGCCACCAAGTCCTCCAATTCATTCGTTTAATAAAGTGCGATCATTTGCAGCTTAGGGCTACATCGACCGATTGATAGTTGATCTTTTTATTTATATTATGTATTTTTTCTTTTTAATTCATTTGTTTGATGTGCTATATACAACTCAATATATATTTTGATATGTATAAATTAAATATAATATTAAACTTAATATTTAATATTAAAATGATATAAATAAAAATTAAAATATTTAATTATTATTAATTATTTCATTTAGTAATTTTATTATTATTTTATTTTTTATTATTAAATTTATTTAATTATTTTATATTTATTTTATTTACTTTTAGTTTTTTTTAAATTTAATATTATAAGTTCTTGGTCATAAAAATACTTTTTTTATACCATTTCATTCATGGATTCACTTTGGTGGCCAACGACCAACAAAAACACGTGTGGTCCTGCATCACTAAAATAACCGGCCATAAAATTGTCCCCCCGTATTTTGTAAATGTGCGGCCGTTAGTGGCGACGACAGCGAAGTCTGAGCTCAAACAACACAGAAAAGGAAATATACCAAAATCAGTCTAGTTTGTACTGTAATTTTGCTTGACCCTTGTCGACTATTCGTGAGTGCTTCTCAGATATGTGGAAGTAACATGTTTTTGAAAGTTCAAAATGAGAGCCATTTGGCCCAGCGGTGCACACCCCGAGTTTCAATCCAGAGGTCACTTGTTGCCATCCAGCCGTGCAGCAATGATAGATATCACGTCTTTAGGGAACTGGCATGTCGTAGAAGTATAAATTCGAAGGTATATTTGCAATGCACGAAAGGAATCTCATTGAGGGGCACTTTAATCAATTTATAGAGCGGGAGAGTCGAGTAGTAGCAGTAACATTTAGATCAGGTACAGTACTGGACGTCGTATAATGCCCATATAAAAAAAATACCTTTCATCTAAGTTCAGCAGCAAAATAGTAAGTCACCGCTCTACTGTGTTATGGTATGTAGAACATTAGTGCCGGGAGAATTCACTGGCCCATGAGACGTTACATCGAAGACTTAGGTATTCTCTGAGTTTTCTTGCTCCGAAGAGCAAGTTAAATTTTAATCCTTATAACCAGTTGCGGTGTAATTAGTCGTTTTATTATACCTAAACTTTTTGAGCAGTCTAAATATACCGACGAATTTACCGAGAGTTATTTTTACACGCCTCCCACGATTCATCCCTGAAGTAATAAATATATATGTAATAATGTAAAAAAAAAAATTTGTTGGCTCCACTAAAGGACCGGGATAAAAATAATGGGAGAAATAATAATAAATGAGTAACATATGCAGTTAATAATAAAACTTAATGTTATATGTTAATCACGTTGAACCCAAAAAATGTCTCGGCTCAGGCCCGTATCTGAAAGTTTGTTGAACATGTTAGCAGCTGCAAAACCGAAGTCATCGGAACCGAACAAACCGCGGCGGGCAACTAAATCACACCCGATACTGAATCAACTTTAAACTAATTTATTAACACCAAAGACATTCATTACTGGCGCCATTGAGTGGCTCAACAAACAGTTACTTGGGGGAAGGAACATTGGCTCAGTAACGTCATTATTTAGTCCAATTTGCAGAATTAGCTTGATAAATGTATTTGTATTAGCGTTTTCGTAGCCCGATGCGCGCGCCGTAGACCCTTTCGTTAGCCGGCCGCGTAGCTCAGTGTAGCCGCGCCAGCCGCGTTACCGCTACGTGTGCTACGCGACGCGTTTCACGACGCTACCCCGGACGTAACGAAAGCTATTTCCAAACGACGATCATTTCAGTGCTAGTGTTGTGATGTGCTCAGTGATTTTGTGAACTAAGGTGAGTCTATATGCTTAAAGTGACGTCAAAAGGTAGGAATAATAGGTAATAGTAGTTAATTTTATTATGACTCAGTACCGTTTTATGTTTATGTCTCTTTTTAATAGGGTCTAAGCTTATTATGTCATGTAGCGAAATACTTTATGTGTTGTAAAACATTTTATTGTGACCATTTCTGACACAATAATAAACGTGAACTAACGACTGCGGGTTTATGTTGTGTTTAAATCATTAGTGAACTTTTGAGAAATATCATGTTTATTCACGTCACTCACAGTAGCGATTCAATCTCATGCCGCAAAATTGTTTAATAATCAAAAACTTTAAACGATTTCTCCCAATTATACCAATGAAATTCGAATACTCCTTATTTTTGAAATCAATAGTAATTAATAGTGTTTTTTTCTATACTATCGTATATGGAGTAGATCTTTTCCATACATTTTCCTCTGAGTAGAAAAATTAAGATGCCACGACTACAGAAAGATCAATTGAACAGTTTCACCAATGAGGTGATTTATTTTCCAAACGTATGTCTCTATAGGACGTGTTCTGATCAAATTAGATGTAGTATTGAATTCCGTATCTGAGGGATTATTGAATGTGGGTTCGGATTCCCTTCATAAAATTGGTTTTGAAGGGAATCGTAATGGAAAAATAGCGACATGGCTTAAACGGGATTAAGGCAATGTAATAGAAAATTGAAAACAAATCATATAGGTTTTTTACATACCATATATACGAAATAAGTGTAGTTATTATGCATTTTGTAGTGTAAGTGAAAGTGTAAGAATGAAGTGAAAGAAGTCAAGTTTTGTAGTGGACTTATATCAATTATAAGTTACCAAAAGAATACTGACATGATTAACAGGCGCAAACTTATAAATAAGTAGGTACGCATGACCTTGTAATTTTAATTGGACTAATTGACGTGTATATGCTGTTTCTTCAAGAATTAAAAAATAATATAAGAAAGAAGATAATTTATTTTAGTCACTCACAAATACACACTAATAAGAAGAAACAAAATACATATAATAAACATAAGACAATAAAAATAACATAAATTATCCTAATAAATAAATAAATAATGGACGGTTGTTAATTTAGATGAAATATTTTTACTTGACATGTAAGTACCAGACCCATCCGACACGCACGAGACAATCTAGCAAAAATTTGACCGTCTGACAGCGCCTTAATTTTGACATAGACAACCAACACTTTTGCTTGATGCTCGATTGATAAGCGTAGCTTTACACCCCCAAAATTATACATTTTAATACGCAGTGCGGGACAAGACTTTTATAACTGATATGTCTCCTTAACGCGTTAGTATTTTCAATCTCATGGGATCAAAACCCAATTGCCGTAGATTTATTTCATAAATATATCTCATCGTACACGAAGCCTTCAATTGAAAATGTATTATTTTATGCTTTTGGAAAAAGCAAAAAATTTTTTGGTGTTAAATTTTCATTTCATCTCGTCTTTTTCATATATTAGATAAAAAAGCTATGAAATATTTTTATGTCAGTTTTAGTTTTAGTTTAATTTGATTCCAAGAGAAAAGATCCCTTTGCTTTTACTATCGTAAGTTAAAAAGGAGTCACTTATTACTAAACAATAATATAGATGTAAATAAAAGTGTTCACTCAAGTTCATCTGTTGTAAGTACCGTCCATATAGACTGATTCATCTGAACTTGAGGTATAATGATGATCATATCGATGTCTATGCAGAGCCAGAGTAGGTCACTTGTATGATATAAAATTAGTCAACCTACCTTTACGATTAAAGTTATTATCAAAGGCATTCACGCCACAGTCAATTGGGTCTTGCAAGATTTATTTGGAACTGCCTATGAGCTAACTTAATTTTCACCGAGAGTAGTTATGAAAGTATTAAGAACCAGAACCTTTATTTATTAAGGTATTTAGTAAAAAAAAAAACCTAGCGCAGCAAACCTAAAAACTGAACTAATGTGCTTACGCCATATTTTATTTGTAAATATAATTTGGTAATATAGATATGATAGGATTCATCAAAATTATATATTAATTATAATAATTATATTTAATTAAAATCTAAAAAAAACTGTCACTCAGTCCATTAGGCTTTTTATTTATTATCGTACAGTATAAGAAGATATATAGAAAATGAATCACGTAATAATCGTATATCATTTTATTTTAATCACATTTTCCTACGTTACACCACCCTGTTCAAACTTTTCTAGATGACGAAACATCGCAAACACATTCCCCTGGAACCTTTCACGTAAAACAACAGACAAACAAACGGAAAATTTCTACACTTAAAACATGATTGATGCTTGTTATCCCGATTCAGGTAAACATGGTCGGCCATTAATCTTGCCATGCGTCTGGCCTGTGTAAGCAGTGACCTACCGTCAAACATGTTGGGATACTTGTTTATGTTCTTGCTCCTTTCGTTGGTCCTCAGTTTTTCTTCAGTTCAGGCTTTTTGAAGCATAATGGTAATATAAATTCTAAAAATAAAAAAAAATCGAATATAAATAAAATAAAGAGGGTGAAATTTGTAGTTCGCTACCTAGACAGCCTCACTCTCAGTTGGTAGAGACTCTACCTTCTGCGCCGTAAGTCTGAGTTCGATTTCCACACATTTGTATGACAAATATAGATGTTTGTTCTGTGTCTGGGTGTTAATCTGTATTATATGTATGTATTTACAAAAAAGTATACCAGCAGAATTATATCAGTTGTCTGGTTTCCATGATACAAGCTAAGCTTAGTTTGGGGCTAGATGGCGCTGTGTCACCAATAATATTATATTATATAGTAAACTAATAATTTTATTGATTTAATATTGAGCTTGCTAATTTCCAAGAAGTCATAAGAAATTGACTATAAAAAATAGAGTTTGTACTTGAGTGGAGCAAAAGATAATGAATGGTGTCCATTTTGTAATCAAGAAAAACTGTCTATGTTGTGAATTCAAAATGACCACCGTCTCAACTGTAAGAAATATAATGAGTAGATTTGTTTTGGTTTTATTGATTTAATCGACAGAATCAGCACCGATTTAACTTTAAACTTATTATCGTACATTTCGCTTTACTGTGCTGTCAAACAAGTATTTTTAATGAGTTGGTTTTTGAAGCAGTCTTTCTCCAAAACCGTATCATATTAAAATAACTAAATCGTAAACTAAGTTTTTAAGATATTTATTGAACCATTGATAGAATTGAAAACTTAATTAATAATACTTAGATGCACGAAAACAGTTTAAGACATTCTGCGTAAATTACCTCTCATTTAGTTTTCTTCTAACAGATTATTAAAATGAACATGAAAAATTCTTGTAACATTTATGATTCCAAACTGAAAATATTGTTGAAATATTTTTGTTCAGTACTTAATTAAGTAAACATATATTATATGCGGGTTTGATTTTATGTAACTTCACCGCCGCCGCCGCGCTCACCCCGCCAGTGTTTGTCAGAAGCTCTTCAGTGTTAATAGGGCCTTAAAAATCCATGTTTACCAGCCGTCTGATTATGAACTCGCTATGGGAATGGGATTAAAAGTTTATATAACTTTTATACCTTTATATAATCAATGATATCCTCACAGACAATATCGCAGCCCACTTGAAATAAGCATCGTCCAACTAAGGAAGATAGCCATTTCTTTCTCTAAGCAGTGATGCATTAGAGTTCCGGTTTGAATGTGTGGTTGAGGTGAAATGAACATAGAATGACTCATGTGCCTGTAGGCACATGAGTCATTCTATGTTCACGTTTCAGAGTTACTTGGCGCATTCGATGTGACTTGGGTCTCGTTGTACCTAAGTAAGGGCCGCTCAAATCGTATCGCTTCACACCAGCTGGGCCATCTGCTCCATAAATTGATCACATAAAAAACCTCGACCACTTTGTATGTGTCAAAGGTTTTTTTGGTTATCTTTGCCGATTAACACCATTGCTATAATAATATAACTGCTTATATATATGTCCAAGTGGTGCGAGATGATCAAAGTATAAAACATATTACTGAATCTGTATTGAAATCCTCAACACTCATTTAAAGATTCATTAATCTCATCAACGTGAAATACGTTCACAATTTGAATAGTTTAATATTTACAGCTTTTTAAAATCTTTCTGTCTACTGATATTTAAAAAAAACGAATCACATTGAAGGCTACCTGTTTCTAGAAACTTGTGAACTATACATCATTCCGTTTGGATTTTTTTACTATACGACAATTAATGACATTGATATCTGGAATCCCATTCTCATATTAATATCGTAATTGAGGGCCACGTTCGGTGTTGAGTCTATAAACAATAGAACGCTTTGCGACGAGTTACGTAACAGCCTCCTTTGATGTGTGAGATTCATGCCGCGCTATTTTGTCGGAGTTTGTTTTAAAATTAGTTATAAAAAACAACGGTACGGTTTCTTTTTATCACTTTGTTGTATGACTAGCCATGTAAATCATGTTGTTTTATTTCCATGCACATTAGTTTGTAACTTATAAGCATTATATTACATACTCAATGCTACCCACGCAAAACCGGGATACATCAATTATATATAATGTACAGAACATCAATAAGAAACTCTGAGGCTTTGCTATGAAAAAGGCGTGTTTCTGTGTGTTCCGAAAGGGATTTCCCTAATACCCCGGCATTTGATTAAACCCCGAACACGCGAGTAATTGGTCGGTTCTCGCACAAAAGATGGTCACGGATCGCCGCGTGTGTTTTATTGCGTGCGGCATTGCCACAGCCCTCGCTCGACAGCTGGATTACTTACATTGTTTTATTATTTATTTAGATACAGTTTCGTAACGAGTAGTTGGGCTGTTTTTTTATGTGATGTATGTGATAGAACGAGCTGGCGGCCCACCTGATGTTAAGTGGTAACCGCCGCCCTTGGACAACAACAATACGATTCAAGCCCTCTCCACCAAAGTATGCATCTCATACTTTGGTGGAGAGGGTAGATATTTAGATATCCATTTTTTATGTGACAACAAGTTCAACCAAATAAAATAATAAATATTGGTGGACATTTCCTCCTCCGCCTCTAGCCATCTGCCATCTAGTCCTAAAGTAAGCTAAGCATAGCTTGTATTATAGGACCGATGCAACTGATATAATGCTCATTTTTTTTTTCTAAATACGTACATATAATATATAAATAAAATCCAGACACCGAAACAACATCAAATAAATGTTTTTCCAGGGCGGGAATTGAACCCACGACCTACAGCTTAGAAGGTAGGGCCCATTCGAATAATGAGTTTTTTAATTCAGTTTGAAATTCGTAGCATGCTGTCAACTGATATTGGTGTAGGAATAGTATAAGGCCTCTTTCTCTTTGAGTACAGAAACTATTTAAACAGAGTATATTTGTGTGTATATCGTGCAATGACCAAACTGTTTTCCCGTCACAATGAATTTGTTTTGTTTGTTATTGTGCTATACGACGCGATCATCATTTCGATTGGGTTATTCTTTTGTTGAAAGAACAACATATTTTTCCCATACTCTGCAAAGTGATGACGTCAAGAACAAGTAAGTTTGTTTATATGAGTTGAATATATGGTCAAAATAGTGTCCAAAATTGGCAAAAACTCTTGTATTTTCTGTTAATAAATTACGAGAGCTAAATGGTCTGCTACGAGTATATTGCCTATATCATATGCTGTTCTCACTTGACAGGCCTCACAGCTTAGTTCAGTAACTCTGCATTCTGCGCTGTAGGTCGTGGGTTCGAAGCTACCCATGAAAAACATTTGTGTGGTGAATATAGATTTTTATTCTGTGTCTGAGTGTTGATATGTATTATATGTGTGTATTTACAAAAAAGTATATATGTATTCTATCAGTTGTCTGGTTCCCATAGTACAAGCTATGCTTAGTTTCGGGTTAGATGGCAATGTGTGAATTTTCCACCAATATTATTATTAGTTGACTTTAATCCTGTCTTATTTAGGCGTTGACGTACTGAATGTATTTCTTAGGCATTTTCAACACGTATAATTCCCAGTTATATACTTATATTTATATATATTATATACTTATCATTTTAACCAAACTCGCGTGTATTGCACCATCACGACAATGAAAAGAGGGGACGAGGATTGATACGAGCGGATACGAGGTTATAGGCGCATATTCACTCTTACGAGATAGGCATTGGTCGCTTGAGCGTTTTTGTACATTCGAACGAAATGAGATATACTATCACGAGGAGAAAATACTAAAAAAATATAAACGCCTTACAATTTGGAGTCACTAATATTTGAATTTTTCTAAGGTCTAAGGTAATTCTGTTGTCCGTAGAAAATAATTTTAATTCACGCATATCTTCTTCTCTCTAGTGAATAAGCGACCAATACAGCAAATAATCTATACATACTTATATTAAAATCGTAGACATGTTATGTATGTACATAAAATTATTTTACAAATAATAAACTGGGATACGTTAGGAATATGAAACAGTATGCAAGTAACAATTGATATTTGATATAATAGTACCTAGCATTAGTTGATGGATAAGTTAATACGATGGAATATTTAGGTAACTAGATTTCGTGCTTTTATTTAATATTTATACTCATTTATATTCCTTTTTATTATATTTATTTTATGTAAACATTACTTTTGCTTTTGATATTTGATTTTGTGTGAGGTGTTAAAAGTTTTACCATAATTTTATCCACACAGGGTTAAAAGCTTAAATGTTGAACAAAATCATAATAAGTTTTAGGATTTGAAACGTGATAACTTTAGGGTTTTATTTATTATCTCTAAAAACTATGATAGTACACAACTGATTGGCAAATTGGAAAAGAGAAAGCAGCTCCAAAACGCTTCAAATGAGCTGACCCAGGGTCGTAAAATAAGGGTTGGTATCCTATTTACTTTGATCCACAATCGAAATTGTACCCTCTGTAATAGAAATCAAAAGTTTCAGAATAAAACCGTTTTGTGAAAGAACGTTTTGGATATTTGACATCGGGAGCTGAATTTTAATTAAAAAATATAATTTTTGCAATTAATAGGGGATTTCTCTTTGGAGGTTTGTGTGTATTACTTTATACTGCTACTAGTCGAGTCATAGATCTTTCCTAACCAGTGTGGTGGAATGAATTAGCTGCGCCTCAAAGAGGCTCCTTTCATGCATTAGAGACTCCTTTCATATTATTTCATGTAACAGTACTACGGGATGTTCGTAGAGTGATTTTAATACCGTATCGTACCGTGATATGTGATCTAGGTGATAGAACAATCCTGGCCCACCTGATATTAAGTGGTAACCGCCGCCCATAGACAACAGCAATGCGACTTAAGTCCTCTGCACCAAAAGTACGAGATGACTCAAGTGGCATTGCATTGCATTCATCACCCTGAGATGGCGATGTTACGTCTCATGCGCCTGCAATTTCACCGGCACCCACTCCCTTCCACCGGAACACAGCAATAAGTGCATCGCTGCTTGGCGGCAGATTACCAGGTGTGGTGGCAGTAGTTTTCCGGGCGAACTTAGCCCAACTTCTACTGCTAATAAATTAAATAATATTAAATTCACTTATCATTTTTGTCCTATCGATCTACAGAAGGTTTTAGCCAAAATAAAACCTAAAAAAACATTGAAAACACATCAACCACGTTGATTAGTTTGTAATAAATTTGGAAACTCATTTACATTTTAATTGGTATCAGGTGAGCAATCCCTGGTCTCTTATCCGGGAACTCCGCGATGTGCCGAAAAAAGGTTCCGACGCATTTAAAACACTTCCCGTGAAATTACTGGGTATACCTTGCTCCCGTGAATTAATTAGGTTTAGGCTGTTAAACTGATTTATTTAATTTGTTAGCTTGTATTTATTTGGATAGACACATTATAAATTAGTTACTTAAATGAATTTTAGTGGACATTACACACAGCGCAATCTAGCACCAAAGTAAGCATAACTTGTACTATTGGAACCAGGCAACTGATGGAATACTTAAATACTTTTTTGTTAACACAAATATATCATGTATTTTAAAACCCAGATACAAAACAAACTTCTATATTCGTTACGCAAATGTTTGACCCGGGCGGGAATTGAACCCAAGTCCTACAGCGCCGAATGCACAGTTACTACCAACTGAGCTGCTAGTAAAACATTCAAGTTTGTCTTCTGTGTCAGTCGTTCGATATCACTTTCGCTAAACATCCATTATGTATAAAAATGTAATCAGTCAAATAATGTAGAACAAATATATCCAGTGTAAAGACTTCAAAAATACAGCAGGGTTTCTATCATACACAACCTTAAACAACACAAAACAAATGTATATATAGATATACTTAAATACATTATTAAAAACTAAAAACACGATATAAGAAGATGGAACGTCCAATAGCAACTAAATCTTCGAACCAGAACAAAGCAATATGAATAATGTTCTGCTTGGCGGCAGAAATATTGTCCCGGACGAAAGAGTTAGCTGAGTAAGGAAAAAATGCAGCGCTGAGCCTATCACTAGTCATGCCTAATTTCCCACGATAGTGTAACTCACTAGGTGAAAAGTGGTCTATGAGGCTCTGCCTACGCCTTTGAGGAAACGTGCATGAAACTACGTACAATTAACAAGCCAAGCCTCTTGTTTTGAGATGAAACTTCACCAGAATATTGTCGTAAGTCGTGTGACCGGTTGCGGCAAACGATCCCATTTCTATCGGTTATAACGGTCTTTAGATATCCCAATTTGTTTTGTGTATGTTGCTTGTAACACATGCCTAGTTGTAATTGTGGAATAAGTTAATGCATAAAATCCTTAGTCTGTGAGATTTAATGGTTTATTAGGTATTATAATGAGGAAACATAATATAATAAGGTGCTCGCGAAAAAAAAGGAATCCCTCCATTAGGGGTTTGTTGTCTGTTCTTCCCCATGGAGGGTCGGATAGGGTTTGAACAGGCGTCAAACTTATCAATAAGTACGCGTGACTTTATGTTTTGAATATTATTGACATTTCCAAGCCATTTCTTTATGAATTCTATGGAAATAAAGTTTTTGACTTTGACTTTGACTTTGAAACGGAATTATATGTAAATTGATGATTCTATGCTTTCTAAATTTGTCTATGAATTTGTAATAGAAGCCAAGTTTAACTACCCTTAACCATTAGGGTTTTTACAAATGTTTTTTATAACAGTCACAATGTGCAAGAGTATTCTCTCGCTGACTTCTTCCCTTCAAATTTCATTCACAAATCCTCAAATAGCTCGTTAGTAACCTAGAAACAGATCTACTCACACGTAGGCGTTAAGAAAGCCCTAACAACCGGACCGGGACACAAGTTTGCATGCATTTTTAACTAAAGCGTAGTCGTCTAAGTGCTGACTCGTTATATAAAACTGAGTCAAGTACCGAACGAGTCCTCACATTCATAATTTGCGAGCATGCACGTGGTTTTACTTTTTGTGCTTTAACCGACATGGTTGTCTATGTCACGAGATTAAACGTGATTTTGTAGTTGAAGGCGCCACGACTGCGTAAGGAAATATCTGAGAAACTGCATACACATACACAGACCACTCATCAACTTAAGGTTTTTTTTATATTGGGTGGTTTCATACAGCGCCATCTAGCCATAAACTAAGCATAGCTTGTACCTACTATGAGAACCAGACCATTCATACAAATTTTTTTTAATACATACATATTAACGTCCAGGCATGAAACATGTTTCGATGTTTCTTAGCAATAGAACTACTGTCAAAGTAATAAAGTAAATGTAACATAGTACTTTTAGAATTGTTACAATGATACAAAAAGGAAAAAAGAGAAAAAAGGGATATCTCCATGGGGGTTTCCCGTCTGATCTTCCCCATGAAGGGTCTGACGCTTACCATCGCTTACCAAAAAGTAATTTAGTTATCCGCTAACAGAATCACTGCCGTTATCTAAATAATAATAAAACCGTACAATTTTAACATGAAGGTTGCTGGTTTATACACACAAAACATCTTGTAATATTTTATTTCAGTAGTTTATTCAGTATTCAGTTAGCAGTGCTTGCAACTTCATAAAAGTAGTTTATTTACAAGCATACGTATTACGTTGTACGCGTTTACGTACTCAGATTGTTACAAGGATTGTGCTCGCGAAGAAAAAGGAACCCCTCCTTTAGGGGTTTCTTGTCTATTCTGCCCCATGAATGGTTGGTTAGGGTTTGAACAGGCGTCAAATTTTGCGAAAACCATGCGTGACTTTATGTTTTGAATTATTATTGACATTTTCTATTATGAATTCTATGGAAATAAAGTTGTCGACTTTGACTTTGAAATTCTGAGCACCAATGAGGTTTTTAGATATGATAAAATTTATGAGCGCAATACCACGTTCTTAGTACTGTGAAGGAAACATCATGCCCTAGAACTAAATATTCAATGACATGAAATGTGTGATATGACATGTTTTCAAGTGCACGAGTGGAGTGTCTCTAACTCACTTTAATCCTTCTCAACTCACTGGCTGATGAACATGAGAGCGACACGATTATAAGTGGTATAATTTTAGTTCGATGAATCTACATATTTTTAACAGTACCATCATTAACATAGAAAACAGTGACAAGTTTACGTACGCACTCAATATTTACAAGTTGTAAATAATCTTACCATTAAAACATTGTTTTATTCTAGAACGAACGTTCTAGAACAAATCGAATTCAAATTAAAGTTTTAAAAATGTGATGGTACATCGCTTCGCCGCTGCCGGCAGCATCAAGTAGACAAAGAGTTCTCATGCCTTTTGTATTGTGACGTCTCTTTGTCGAACGTTTATCTACAAATGCGATTCAATTGTTGGGGTGAATGGACTTTTTATGCAGATATCGGGATCGGACTGGTTATGTGAAACATTCCATTGACAGAAAATTATAATATAACCATGACTCAAAACTAGGATCTTTGTTAGGATATCCGTTTTTAATCGTTCTTTGTCAAGTTATTTCCCAATTTACCTTCTCGTCGGGAATTTAAACTGCCAAATAGCCTGCTGTGTAAAGGAGTGGTGACAATGGGAATGTGAATTCGCATCAGCCCACAATGGAGATGCGTTGGATATTTTTTCACTAATTACAGTTAATACACACATTACAGTTAATAAAACCAACCAATTCGTAACTGAGTATTTTGTAACAAGTTATTCACAGCATTATTTATAAACAATTCAAGGTTGCTGTACTTATTTACTGAGTTTACTGTCACACACACAGCTCTGTTGGTAGTAATCCTGCCTTATGCGCTGTATATTGTGATTTTGATTCCCACCCAGGACAAACATTTGCGTGCCGGACATATATTTTTGTTCTGTGCCTGGGTGTAAATATGTATTATGTGTATGTAAATACATAGAAAAATTATATAAGTATTCTATAAGTTATCTAGTTCCCATATTAAATCTGTGCTTAGTACGGGTAGTATGGGGCTAGATAGCGCTGTGTGAAATGTCCACCAATATATATCGCTGTAATCACATAACTTAGAATCCCTGATTGTACTGGTAGTACTTTATATCCACTTACTTACGGAAGTGAAAGTGGGCTTTGCGGTCCAGCAGCATCATAAAAAGTCTGCAGTGATTGAAAAGATGTCAAAGCAATGTCCCGTTAAAATAAACGATGAAAATATTTACAGGTTTCCCTCAAACGGTTTTTGTTATTCCCTACCGACTGCCTATTATCCTTATTGCCCCGAAAAAGAGTGAAAGACAATAAAACTAGCAATCACTATAAAAAAAGGCTTAAAATTCTCTTCTTTAAGACTGCTTTCGCCCGTCGTAAAATTCAATGTGATGGTCTTAATAAATTATTGTAGCTCAAATGATTTTCTTGTATTTACTGCCTTAAATAAACCGAAATCATTAAGTTACCTCACTTTGGTAGCTTTTGCTAAATATTTTATTCATTAGAAACATTTATTCAGGTTTTTGGAGAAAAACACTATTATTTATACCACAAATGAATGAACAATAAATTGGCTTTATATTTGGCACAATTCAATTAAATTTATGAAATAAATATGTCTGGATTACAATTAAGGAAGAAATACTATATATCTCAAGATACCATTTTTTGGTATTGTCCTGACAAAAGTAATGCCTGAGTGAATTTAGTCGGCGTGCATGTGTACTAAAATAACTTTTATATGTATGAATAGTCAAACCATAATATGCTAAGTAAATTAATTAAAAACACTATAAATTAATGTTTTTCTTTTAAATTATTCGTCTTCGTATTTTATTATTATTCTTCTTCTTCTATTATTATTCTTCTTCTAGTTATTTTTGTTACCTGATTGGTTTATTGTATATTACATTTAATTTATCTGCTGGATGCACTGGTACAACATGTTCTTCTTAATAAGACAACCTGCTTTATACATTAGTCCCCTTTAGGTTCAATAAAGACTTAATAAATTACACCTTGTATCTCGCCATAAGGATATTCAACAATTGTCAAGGCACCTTTTAAATTACAATTTTTATATACTTTGAACGAATTCTGACTAAATCTACTCGAATGCCTGATACGAGAATTTAATGCCTACCTTCCCTACAACACAACAGCAATACTACTATCACCACCCTTGTCACCTGGTTAAACCAGTCTGGTGAGAGGATTAAAGTACGCCCCAAAAATGCTCTTTTCGTTCACGGTAAGGCCTTTTACAGAGCTTAGTACTATACCTGAACGTTCAGCTTTACTGGCGCCGCTAAATACAGCTGGCGGCCACAGCCACCTTCACAAACGCCACGCAACAACAAACGCCGCCGTTAAACGCCGTTAGTTGTTGAACCGCAGTAGCTCTTTAACGCAGCCGTTAAAAGTGGCGGTGTGTAATAAGCTTTTGCCAAGCACGTCTACGGGCTGATACGAGTATGGGCTGACTTCAAAGGGTCACTGTTATGTTATTCCATTGGATATTTTCAGTCTACGTAACCCAGAATTATACTCATATCCGGTGCTAATTAGCAATTAGCAACTAATTGTAATCCCTTAGAAGCTTAAAACTTTTTAGTTCAACATAATAAATATTGACTACTCAAATCCAACGACTAATATGTTTTTTCAACTGATTTTTTCACAAATATCTTTAATAATATTCTTACAAAATATTATATAGACAAAATAAGTTGAGTATTATTAATTTGAATTTATTAGATATGTTAGGCAGATCTTTATCCTTCTGCGAGCCTCACAATGAGTAATAAAAGCATCAGAACATAATGACTAGACATGACAAGTGATACACTCATTCAATTTTTTTTTGCTCGCTGTCTTTCTTCCATGCGAATAACTCAACCACAACTTTCTATAATATGCTATCTATCTATCTATCTACTCAAGTCACTGGTTCTCTCGAACCAGTGTGGTGAAAGGATTTTAAGTGCGCCTCAAAGAGGCTCCTTTCGTGCACTTGACACATTTCTTCGTATTTTCAGTTCTAGGACAAAAACAAAAACAAAAACACTGTAAGGTAGTGACAAAATATATAGTTTAAATGAATTTTTCAATCATAAAAACTAGCGCAGACTTAAAAGAACCGTTGAATTGAATTAACTGTAAAATTATAAATGACAAATTGTGTAAAAAGGTAGTTCTACGACTTTGGCGGAGTCGGCGGCATACGGAGTGGAAACTATTACAGAAAAATCTGAAAACTATCCTTATATATTATATATAATATGCTAATTATAGACAAAACAGAAAGGCAAGCAAAAAACTTATAACACATACAAAAAGGTCCAACGGTCAGCCACTGAATTAAACTTGTCAAATTAATCGAGTCCCCACCTCAAATAAAGACATTGTACCCTACAGACAGTGGCTCTGTTTAGCAGACAATGGAGCAAAGCACAAAAGCGAAGTTCACGAACAAAACCTAGCGACATTCACTCTTTGTTACTTTATGAATTGTCTTCGAGTGAAACGTAGCTTCGTTAGTTATTGGGAATTTCACTGAGACCGTGACATATCTAATACACAGTTATAGGATAAGGTTGTAGTTTGAGGAATAACGAAGTGGTCGAAGCCACTTTGAGACGCAATTTAATCCTTTCACTAGACTGATTTCACTATGACACAATTAGCAGAGTATTAGTAGTAGGAATAATGTGTTTAACTTGTAGGAAAATAGCAGTTTAGTTTTTACGTGCTATAAAGTATGTTTGTTGTTTGAATTAAAGTTATCGGCAATTATTAAATAATTTTTATATGCATTCCTAAGAATAATAAGTGCGTAGCTCATAATAATTGTCCATGTTTCTCAACAGAGTTGCTGACCATGTTCGATAAAATTGGTTGCGATCGTCAAGTTTATCGAAATAATTGAATGAGATTCATGCTTGCAGGGCGGTTAGCTACGAAGCCATACATATTTCTCATGACAATAATTTAAATAATATAATAAATCTAGAAATGTTAATAATTTACCAATCGAAAGCCGTAGTGCATTGAGACAGTATCATACTGCATATATTTATATTAACCTGACTTTGCATGAAGTATTTCTGTAGTATTTCCTCTGCTACATTTCAGTGAGATGAGGCGATTTGTTTTATACCTTAAATTTTTTATATTTTTACTACAAACGGTTCAGTATATTAAGGCTGGGACTGGGACCCGTCCACGTCCCACTGATGTGAATCGTCACTCACGAGATGAACTCATCACTTATCACGTCTATTAGCAAAGTGGCCCACTGAGACTGTCTACTCCTACGTAAGGCACGTGAATTTAAGTTAAGTTATTACAAAAGAAACACGTGAAAAAGTGCCATTAGTTAGTGATAATGTAAGCTAAAATATTTTTGGTGTCATATAAATTCAAGTTTAATAAATAATTCCGTTTCCATTTAAAGATGACGGCATATTTACGAGTTCTTTCTAAGATTTTTCGTCATACATATTTATTAGTCCATCAAGTTTTCCTCGGTTTACCTACAAAATAATCTTTTAAATTGTTTCATACATAATTTACATTCGATACAAACTTTTGCCAAAACGTAATGTATCTGATATGTTATTAGCATTCCGTTTTCAATATTGTATTCTTATCAGTATTTTATTATAATACCTGTATGACACTGATTATTAATGAAATCAAAATATTTCAGTTGAGTTGGCGTCGCTTTTATTTTATAATAATTGCATTTTATTGTACCAAATAACGCCAACTTGTATTAATACTACTAAATTATCATTCACGCATATCTTACAACAACAAACTAGAATTAAGTTAAATATATTTTTGCATATTTCGAGACTAGAATTACATTTAAGCTCCTTTTTTGTTAGCGGGCGATATCCATGGATGGGGGCGTAGGCAGAAAATAGTATATAAACAAATAATATAATCAGAATTTAATTGAATGTAATTAAGTGACGCAATTAGAGAGTTTCAAAGTTATATTGATGTACATCTACTTCAGTAAAATATATTAAATTCGCAGAACATGTTCACACAACTTCAACATGCTATTTACAATTTGATACCTAGACATCCATATTTATTGCTCAAGTTTCTTGAAAATTGAAAACGCTGCGTATATGGGGTTCTTCAGACGAAATGAATAATGTAAACTTTTCTCTATCCGTAGCTATTCAAGTGTATGTTAGTTCCCCTTCAATTGTTAGCCTCAGACAATAGGTAGATTGTCGATAAGAGACATGTAGCAAACGAAAATGTTCTGTATTAGTTATAGACAATGAGGGTCGTTATCGCGTGCCTTCCCTATTGGCTGATGGTATCTTGTCATTATACAGATTTATAGGCTCTTTGTAGTTCTTCGTTTATATTGTTGTTTCGTTCCACTTTAAGTACTTATATATTTTTGTATCAATAGATCTATCGAAAAAAATATCGCTTTATTTTGCTATGCATAAATTGGTAAACATATTTTTATGATTATTAATAAAACATACTTATTTCAGTCAACATATATATCATACAAATAAAACATTAACAATATAATTGTGTTTTACAGATAATTACTAATTGATTTTAATAACATACACGATCATAATAAATAATAAAATCTCTGTCTGTTTGTTTGTTGACTTATCCCCGAAACGGCTGGACCGATTTTGACGGGACTTTCACTGGCAGATAGCTAAAGTTATAAGGAGTAATTTAGGATTTTGTAAAGGTTAATTATAAGTTGATTAATTGACTACCACGTATCTACTCATTTAGTCAAAATTAACTCAAGGTGGGCGAAGCCGCGGCACAGCTGGTAGGCACACGGTAAAAGAAGTACTTCAGTGAAATAGCAATATCATTGATACATTGTGGGAGTATCAAAAGCCTTGTTTACAATAATAACAACAGTAATATAGAGTATTCTATACAGATAGCTTTCGTAGAAACACCTTCCTACATACGTACCAGCAATCTAATAATAATTGTTATTATGAACTTGTGCTGTATTGAATATTAGAAAGTCACCTTTTTATGTTAACCCACTGATTTTAAGGGCTTCTGCTCATAAGGAAAACAATACTTCTGGGCCCCCTACTTAGGTATGGTGAGACTACGTCGCAATGTAACGCACCCATAACTTTAAGACGTGAAGGTGGAATTATGTACTTTCACGGCGTTATGAGCAGAGGTTACCGCTTTATATTAAGTGGGTGACCTTGCTCGTTTACACTAAGAATATTTATTAAATTAATTATTAATATAATTATAAGAATTCTATGGAAAATAATTAAGTCTTTGACTTTGAAGCATTACTACCACAAGAATAACAGCTCTTTGCAACACGTAATCAAAACTAAATCGCCAACAGGCAAGCCTGCACAAAACTAGCTTAAACCGTGTTTAGTTCCTTGGTACTTAGAATTGAATTAAACAATCTTGCCAGAACTTGGTTGCAATCTTAATACAATTCGGTTGTACATGGCAACAAAGTTGCATCTATGTTTAGCGTATCATTTTAAGTGTATGGTATACATATTTATAGGATGTTGAAAAAAATATGAAAAGTATTTTGGTAAGTACCTATTCACAAAATCATTCCTGTATATACATTATAGGCAAATGTAACATTCCAAGGAGGGAAGACTTCCGATGGGCCAAGGCAGTCTGAATGGTGGCCAAGGGATATGCGTCGGCCCCAGGGCAGACCACCAGCCCGATGGTCAGACGATATAGTGAAGGCGGCATGAAAACAGTGGATGAGACTTGCCCAAGACCGGCAACAGTGGCGTGCCAGAGAAGAGGCCTATACTCAGCAGTGGGTGTTACTGGCTGAATAGATAGATAGATAGGTAGATAGATAGAAACATTCCACCTTCACATTACAGAGTTACGGGCACATATGATGCGACTTGGGTCTTGGCGTATTGCTTGTTATGGGGTAAAAGTTACCACTTAACTCCAGGTGGTCTGCTCGGTTAGCAACTTTAGTACATAGTTGCAAAAATAAAATGAGTAGGTACCTAAAATATTATACTCGTACTTAATATCAAATTGGATGTTTGTTATTGAATGACGGCATACCTCGTGAATTGATTTCATAAATAGTTGATCAGATCAGTTGACATAGTTTCATTATCCAACGCATTCAACAAATTGATGCACTTTTTGAGATACCTGTGTATTAAAATTAAAATACATTATGCGACTCGACTAGAATCTTCAGTCGGTTCAGCAACATCCCAGAGTTACATTACCTCCATAATCCACGCTTATAAAATAGAAAAATGCAGCTAGTTTATTAAAGATAGTTATAATTATTTCCCGCTGTTAATTTTCTTGAAGAATGCTCATAAGATAGGTAGAGTAAGTCATATACCAACGAGAAAACCTAAGAATAGCAGAGGTACTAAGTAATAGGATTTCATTATAAAATAGTTCCTGGTTAAAGTTTGAAACTCGACTGGCATCTCAGAAACTCCAGTATTCATCTAATACTTTGTTTTTCTTTATTAAGCACCGGGGTATTGTATTTAAAATTCTCTTAATATTATTATAAACAGCAGTTGAAAGGATTTTGATACAAGGATCTCTGTTAAAGACAAAGATGGCAGACAGGGCGCTACTTAAGTGCGCTTGGCACGCCTTGCTCTCAACGCCTTTTCAATATAGTTACTTTCCTGCAATTAAAATATGATTTAATTTTTATTCAGTCTGTTTATACGTTTATTTGTTATCGCTTTTTGTATTTCAGTTTTAAACACGATGTCTGCCTATAACATTTAAAGTAGCTTTTTTTTATAAATACAAAATAGTCCTTAGATGTCTTGTCATCTAAGGTCGAATGAAAGGAGCCTCTTTGAAGTGCACTTTTATCCTTTCGCAACATGGTTCGAAAGTGATACGATTAGAATACAAATACATGCAGCGCACCGACGGATTGCATCGGACGTGAAGGCGCCGCGCCGAGTCGCCTCGGTCATCATCCGCTTTAGAAAAACTATTCATATGAAGATTACTTCGGTAGTAATAGTACCATTAAACAAGCAATGTGACAAATATTTATTTATGTGTATAATAAGTTATATTATGTACATATAGAGTATTTTTCAAACTATATTAATATTATGTTCTCGTTTTTGTATGAGAAATATTAAAGAAAACGAGGACGAATGGCAACCTACGTCATAAGACGTCTTCTACGAGGCGGCCATAACGGAATCATGGAAACAGGTAGAAATTAAACATTATTTAGGTATTACTATTTAGGTATTATTTTATGGATTTACAGTAAATTTTAATAATACAATTGTCGCGTATAATAAAATTGATCGTATCTTGTAAGGTGGGATAGGATCGAGCAGGTGCTAAACGTATGTAATTTTCAACTTGACTAATTAAGTTTCCAAGCCATTTATTTAGAATTAAGTAGAAATTACATATAAAACTATTCCGTCAACGTTGAATCACACGCGAAATAAACTTTCATAATTAGGAACACAAATAGTACGAAGGGAAATTTTGAAATGATATTTATACCTGCAAATTAACCCACGGCTCAAGTGTAGTTGAATTAACAACCCACCTTTTCTCAGAAACTTTTCATTACATTAAATGCAATACACAAGTAACGGACTCGTTTGGTACGCTGTAGGTAAACTTTTTATTTTTACAAAATGGAGGCAGCCCGTTATGTGGAGCTTACGCAAAGTGAACGACGCCGAACAAACGTTGGGTGAACTGAATGCCGTGAGCGAACAAAGATAATAACAATTTAAGACTTTGACGGAGATAACTAGCAATTTTTTTTGTGTTAGGGTAACGGACGTATTGAGATGGCCCACCTGATGTTAAGTGGTACTCTCTGCCCATACAAAAAATCAAAACCTCCTTGGGACCTTGCCTATTTAGCCATAGGAAGACTGTGTCGCATGGCGTCCGTTACTTTGAGACGTGAAAGTGGAACGTCTAACCTATCATACCGGAGAACAGTAATGCTTCATAATCAACACTAAATACATTTATTGTTATACCTACAATACAATTGTCTGTTTACATGGTGGTCCTATCCGCTACTGCTTGGTGGCACAAATAGGTGTTGTGGCAGCAATCCCCCGGATGAACATGGCTGAAGTTTTAGTGAGAGTGCCGATAATAGGTGGAAAAAAGAGTAATTGTTTTCCTAATAAATATGGAAGGAAATATTTAAACTTTTACGGAGGTTTTTTAATACAATTACGTGTATGTGATTTCATGAGAAGTATCAGCTAATTATTTTGTTCGGTTCGGATAATTTTCTTCGTTCGGTTAGTATGTACCCATTGTTAAGTGCTCTCTACTTGTTGTAACGCAATAAAGATGGCAATTAACTCACGTAAAGCTGTTTTGCTGTAACTGTAGAAATAATAATTTTGCACTTGTTTAAGTGCTTTTGATGATAATTTGCTATATTATGCGGTGCCTTATGTGGCAACACTGTGCTGTGTAAAATCTATCAAAATATATAAAATCTGTCGGACACATTTAATTTTTAAGCCAGCTGTCCACAATATTGAGAATGGTCAGAATCAGTCAGAAAGCCTCCGACTTTTAATCCGATGGTCGCTGGTTCAAGGTCAGCCAATGAAACAATTAGTTTTACGCTTGAGTAATTCATGTGCCCTACACCACATTTTCAAAATGGTCACCGCATGTGACATCTTCTAACCCGGGTTGAGCTACCGTGGTAGATTTAAGCCCATTTACTATCATTTCTCGAGAGTAGGCCTGTGTGAATGGGTAAGTCATCCACAACAAAACCATCGATTTTGTTATAAAAATTATGTTTTTTTAGGCATAGAAGTTGTGCAAAGTTTGTCTGGGAAATAAAGGATATAGGAGATAGTATTTAATTTGATATTGATTAGCCGACAATAACAACCACAATGCATAGTAATAAATCGCAAAATAGCTCAGTAATGCACGAAAGGAACCTCTTTAAGGCTCGCTTCAATCCTTTCACCGCACTGTTTCGAGAGATTCAGTGACTTGAGTATAATAGTACTTAGTAGCGGCTGAATGCAATGCCCTGCTAAAACTTATGCAATAATCAAAGTTCAGCAGAGTGGATCGTTTCTCTAACCTTCTTTTACCTCAGGCAGTTTGAGTTGAGAACAAACCCTTGGAATTATGACGGCGACCATCCTAAACTATAGTTTCGCTCCGTTCCGGAAGTATTCCCACATTAACATTCCGATCACCACCCTTACCAATTCTCGCAACTACGTTATATATGGGCACGTATCAAGGGTAAGGGCAAAGATCCTTTGTTTGATGATATGTTGACTGGCTTCACAGCTCAGTTGGTAGTAACTCTGCCTTCTGCGCTGTAGGTCGTGAGTTCGATTCCCACCCAGGACAAACATTTGTGTGACGAACATAGATGTTTGTTCTGTGTCTGGGTGTTAATATGTATGTATTTACAAAAAGTATATAAATATTATATCAGTTGTCTGGTTCCCATGATACTAGTTATTAGTATATATATATATATAGAAACGTTCAGTAATATTTATTTATTTATGCTTATAATCAGGACCCCATCACAAGGTGTAGTGGCATTTAACTAAGCGTCGATACGCAGTGGGACCCCAATGATTATGGGATAAACATTAATTGAAAACCTTCTAGGTCCCAGTCTGAGTCACTTTATTCCGAAGAAATATAAAACAAAAATGGAAACAGCAATGTAAATCAAGATATGGAGATAACGAAATCCCAAGAAACTTTACTTATTAAGTTTAATTATGATAGAACTGGCGGACTCACCCCTACTACTTAAACCATTTGTACCCCGGTAATATCCTTTGAGTACGTCCCCTATAATACAATATACGCCAGTATAGACCTTCCTTGACCTGAAACTCCTCTATCCCAACTTATCTCTGATGTAAACGATGCAAAAGAGTCTCGTTACAAGGAACTCCCGGAATGAGTCTTAGGCATCAGAAATAGAGTTGAATTTCATCTGCTTGTCGATCTGGCTTAGGTTGCTTTGTAGGGTTTATGCGGCTTTGTGTAGAAAAAAAAGGTATTTGACCTTGACAAAAATGTCATAGCTTTTGTGTTAAAAATAACAGAATACTTGTACTTAAAGCTTTGAGTTTTATTTATTGAAAGTTCTCGAAATATCTCAAATTGATATTGATATTTAAAAACCAAAAAAAGATGCTTGATACATATCGCTTACCTAACATTATACATACTTATGACATACTTAATACATACTTATAACTAAGTAAGTTAAAATGAATAAAGTATGACATAGATAAGAGAAGTAAGAAATGAAACAAACAATTAAATTAAGCAGAATAGCCAAAATGGCTCAGTAGTAACTTTTTAAACACTTGTATTTATTGGACATTGGAAAATATATCCAGGTTTGAAGTTTTTTGGTTGAGGTATTGTATTCATTACTTATACGTATCGAGGGTAGTTGCCAATATTTGTTTGAGACGAAGGTATATTAAGTATATTATTGATAGGTTTTCGAGGGTATTGTGATAAAGAGACAGAATCGCTCTAAAATACGACTGTAATGTATAAAAATATATATGTTATAAAAATGATGATTGACTGTAATTCACTCGGTATTATACTAGAAATGTCCCGTGTCCTCGCAATTTCCCCGTCCACCCCGATACGATCAGGGCGTGTATTGTTTTCCTGCCGATGAGTGACATCTTCATGGTTTAATTTACCGTCGAGCTGAGGGGCCGGATCGCGTAGGATTTAAATTTCGGAGATTAATCGAACAACGCCAAAGTTAAATTGATTGGTCGACGGTCGACCTGATTTATCGAGATACCTGTCCGTAATCTATCTTATGAAATTATACGCTCAGAGATGATGTGATCGGTTGGGACGATCGTATGCGGAAATTGAAATTTCTATGAAGATTTATTTGTATTGGGATAGTACTAATATCTATTCTTGAAAACTTATTTTCAATAGAAGCTATTCTTTTGTTAGGAATTTTAACATTAAAAGTGTTTTTGCCTAGTGCATTTATATCACAAAATTATGGAAAAACTTCATTAAGAATAACAGAATATTAGTTGACAATTCACACAGCGCCATCTAGCCTCAAACTAAGCATAACTCAATCACAAATGAATGTAGAATTTGTTACTACCTCTACATTCATTTGTGATTCAAAGCATTCACATTTTTCTACCAGGCATCAAATAGCAAAAAAGCAAAAAAATATTAATATTAAGATTCATGAATGCCGCAAGTTGGCTATAAAAAGTTCAAACCTTTATTCAATGTCTATAAAAACAATTAATTTAATAGCCCATTATTTTATACGAATACCTTGCAGTCATTTTCGCAAGGCTTAGTCTCAGCAACCAGTTTAATTAAAAATGATTTAAAATGCAAACGTAAGGACTAAGCACACACTATATTAAGGTAGGCATCCATTTAAGTCGAGCATTCTATTCAATAGGATAGTGGGCCATCAACTTAGTTAATTCTTTGTAACCTATCCTGATGGCGGAACTGTGAAAACGCTAAAGTACAAAATATGACCACTGAACTAGTTGCTGCAACAACATGCGACGGAAGAGAAGAGTGGAGTTTAATACCATCATTCTTTTTCGCTGCCGCAAATTAATTTGACTATCAATCCTCAGTGATTAAACGTTCCGGTAGGAAAGAACGTTAGTGGAACGCCCCATTCAGCAGCGATCCTTATGCGAAGTCGACGGACTATGATACAAAAAATTATAACGATATGTTTTTTGACTAATGTTTGTCCTGTGTGGGAATCGAACCCACGACCTACAGCGCAGAAGACATGGTTACTACCAACTGAGCTATTGAGTTTCTTTCTTTCTTTCTATATACCGCAAAAGATGGATAGAAATGGATAGAAAACTCTTTATTGTACATCATAATATGATATGTATACATATAAGCAATGATACAAGAAATAATAGTTAAATGTAGCACAATGGGCGGCCTTATTGCTGAAAGCAATCTATTCCAGGCAACCTTTGGATGGACTGGAATAAAACAGAAATTATAAGGGATGGAGGTGTTATATAAAAGAGAAAATACACTCATATAAAATAACTAAATACATACTAAATATGCAAATTAAATACATAATTATAGACAGTTTACTGGGAAATATAAAAGTAATTATAATTTTGTAATGACGACACACTCGCTATCAACATACAAGGTATAAATAAGTATAGTGAGCGTAAATTGGCGCATATCCCGAGAAGGAGAAAAAAGAAATCACCTACCTAATCACCTCCTATTACATTTTACCACATGAAATAGGATCTAGAAATTATGATCAAGCACAACTCTATGGTAAATTATTGTTCATTAAAGGAGATAAGAGCTCAATAATGAATTCCATCGTTACATTTATTACCGTATTATCGTGATGAAAATCTGCCGGCGACAGATATCCATCGACGGTGCATCAGTAATCAGCTTAACTCGACTCAGATGACAAAAGGTAATGGACTGAAAAAAGTATCGACTGAATTTTCGGAGCGATTGGCTGAAAGCTGTTGACCTTTCGTACGTACTTCCAGCTGGTTTATTAATGTTTTCTCTCAACCTGATTCTGGAAAGATCCTTCGGAAACTGGGCTTTCTTGTAAATTGTATGAATAGTCTAGCACGTGGAACCCTTTTGTATTGAGTTTGATAATCAGATTACCTAAGGTACTTTTGATTGAAATATTAATGGATTCTCAAAGTGGGGTAATGGAGCTTTTGTTGGATACAAAGCTTTCGAGCACAGATTAAAACTGGTTTCGAATCAGATGAAATTATATAAGTTACTAATTATTATCAGAATATATTATGATAAAATCCAGTTAATTAAAATACTGAGGTTGTATTTTGATGAAGTAATTAAAAGCAACATGTTTTTTGCTCTTAATAAAACCAATAGGCAATTTGTTTTTATATTCTTATCAATGCCAAGGAACAAAATAATTTGTCCAAATTATATAAATAGTGACCTGAGTAATTGTATAAATAAAAGAAAAAATCATTATGTACTATTAAATTTATGACGATTAATCTACAACTCAGTTCAATACGGATCAGTAATGCCAAACTTCGAATTTTATTTTCAGTAACATGGCTATTCCTTTACGATATTTTCCTTCGCCGTTTCAAGATAGAGGCTAAAGCAAATTATTAATTTCAAACAAAAATCTTATTCGTATCTACCTGGTTAGGATTTGAATCACCAGCCTTCATATTGCAAGTCAAGTTCTGTCCCACAAAGCTTTGTCCATAAATTCAGCGCGCTAAGTAGCAATTGTCGAAATTTCCTAATAAATTAGCAGCTACGTTGTTTGTTAGGTGCACGGCGGCTATAATTCCTAATTAGACGCCGTTGGCGACAATTAGTCGGGAATTTGTCGCTCCGCCTTTGTAGTAGGGGTGGCCAAATACCTGGTTTCACGGCCAAATAGATTTTACTCACTTTTTTATCTGATATTGTCATATTTTTTAAATTATTCATTAAATAATAATTATTCATTAAGTAATATTATCATTAAGTAATTATTCAGTATTAATATTTAAGATTAAAATATGTTAGTCTAAGATCTGTGGGTTTTGTGAACTAAATAAATAAATAAGTAAAGTGGACTGAATGTGTGATTCATTAATATAATAATGTAGTTGGACAATTCACACAGCGCTGTCTAGCCCCAAACTAAGCATGGCTGTACTATGGGAAGCGGACAACTGATAGAATACATATTTACTTTTTTTTTATACCTATTAACACCCAGACACAGAAGAAACATCTATATTCTTCACACAAATGTTTGTCGTGGGTGGGAATCGAACCCACGACCAACAGCGCAAAATGCAAAGTTACTACCAACTGAGCTGTGAGGCCTGTCTGTGTAATGTTTTGTAAGTTGTTATTTTGCAGGTTCAGATGTGGGATTAGCTTTATGTTCTTTCCCCTATATCTCGGCTGATACATTCATTCACGGCTCGACCGTTACTCTGCGATTTCCAACGATTTATGTCAAAAGTTACTTCAGTGACAAACTTTTCGACGGAGAATTAGATGTGTCAATTTGTTTTTATCAGATCCGGAGGCAATTTATTTTAGTTTAGCCTCGACATTATCGGATTTAAAGGAATGCCGATAACGTTTGGTACGTAAGTTTTAATTGGTAAAGTTCGGGATATTTGTTCGTCGTAAGCATTTTCGCATACCTAAGTTAGCACCCTCTTGTTGAATGCTTATCCTATACAAAACTTAAAATTTGTCGCCATAGACAAAAATAAATAGAAAAAAGACTGTGTTGAGAGATTGAATTCGTTGGAACGTCAATTTGTAAAATAGTTTGTGTAACCACAATGATATTTGGAACATAATTGAACTGTTACAAAATTTACGGAAATAAAACCCGCTATTCTAGGTACTTGAACTGCGGAGGTGTTATCTTATCTACATCCCATTCATTTAAGGAAAACTTCCCAAGCCAACGACAATGGGAAAAACATCGGTACACTTAGCGGCAATAACTCAAGTCATTCTTTCAACTCCTAACGCTCATTTTTCATGTTACAACGTTTTATCTGTGAACTCACTCGGCGGCGGTCTAAGTGGCCTTTTGACTTTTTAACTATACGCTGCATATTCAGCGGACGAAATGCTTCAAGCGGTTTTTTCGCTCCTTGCTATATACGAAGATGGTTATTTTCTGCGGTATAAATACGTGTATTTAAGCTTAGGTATTTCTTAGTAAGGGCTAAGCGAATATCAAAAACACGTGGATCAAAGGTGGATATTTCAGACTCAATACTTAATGCTCTCCATGACAGGGATTAGCTTTTATGATGTGTTTATTTTCGTTCTGTCATAGATCATTCTTTACGCAATATCAACAGGTTTCTGAATGTTTGAAAATATTTTCGCACACAGACACACTTTCAAGAGTGTATGCTTTTTTGTACCAAAATGTTTATTCGATTTATCCGCTAGATCTACGTACAGAGTTTAGGTGTGCAATTTAGAGTCTTGTTTTAAGTTCTGGAATTGCGTCGTTTATTCTAGTTTTGCATGGAGATACTTTTAAAGTGCAATTTTGATAACTACTGACTTGATTTACCCGACTTTTATTACTAAAGATGGATCAAAACTATTGAAAAGAGAAAGAATAGTATTTAATCACAGTCAGCGTGATTGCCGTTTATATTAATTTTGTCCTACTTGTCATCAGTATATAAACTAAATATTTTATTGCCATATCATAAATTTTATGTTAGTTTCGTTCGATTTATCTTGGCTGTTTTGAATTCAAGCAAAATACTCACTAATAAATTAAATACTCAAAATGACACTCAAAAAAAAGTCTAATACGCGTGTGCATTGGGATTTGAATCAGAAACCTCCAAATTGAAACTCACAGTGTCCATAATGTACCACTGGACCAAGCATTCGTGAATACGATACGTAAATATGTGTGCCGGTATCAAATAGTACAATATATAATATAATATATAAATGTACAATATAGAGAAATGAAATAATCCGCGATACGACTTGACTATTTACTAGTACGACATTTGAAACAAATAACACACTCAAGTCGATATCTACCTGTAACGATACGAGATCGCATCTGAAATTGCCGGGAAGATTTATATCCCATTGTTTGTTCCGGTTTTGATTTGTTTCGGTGCCGTAAATTCATGAATGGGCGAATTTGGTTGCGAAATGTATCAGGCGGGGTAAGATTTTGGCGGATGAAAAGGGATTGCAACTAACAGAAGACAGAAGGTGCAAAATTTTATAATAACGGAACGCAATGGTACCAAGATAAATTGTTATATCAGCTGATCGTTAATAACGGGTCCATGAGGAAACAGCTATAATGTCTCGATTATGATAGCATGCTAACTAAATCTAATTGTTCATTTTAAGTTTCTTACTCTCATTAACTAAAGAAAAGGGACGAACTTTAATGTCAAAATAATAATATCATACAACGCGTCCATACGGAATTTTATTAAGGATCAAATTCAAGGATTCAAGATTCAAGAGAATTCAAATATAATGGTTTTTTTTTTCTCGTTTAAGGTATTTTTGTTCTTTATTTTTTCGTTTTTTATTTTAGTTTACTTATTTTATCACTATATTACTTACTTTTGTAAGGTAAGTTTCGATTTTAATTATTTTTACTTTTTTGGGACTTGATGTCTTTGTGATGGATTATTATAGGTAATAGTCAGAAACGAAGAAGCCAAGTTATTCGTTGCAAAATAATGGCGGCAGTAACTTAACAGTTGCCACATCTAAGTTAATTTAATGAAATCCCTAAACCTTATATTCTAAGCTGTGAATCATTTTGTGTATTGACTAGTTTAACTTTTGTTTTAGCGTCGATCAATTTAGAAATTTAATAACACTAAACTCAGACATTATTCATAACTTCTACAATTGTTTTACGAAACTGAGAGCAAATTTACAGGGAAACTCAATTCTCAACTTTCTTATTACCCTGACAATACAGAGTATTTCAAAATCAACACAATGTAATGGAAGACCTAATAACAATAATACCAACTCTACCCAATAAAAAGACCTAATAAAGTTACACATAGTTACATATTTTCACAGGCAGTAGAATTTGTGCCAAACGCGCCTGGGGAAGTACTGCCACCACACCTATTTCGGCTGCCAAGAAGTAACGCATATGCATTACTATGTTCCGGTTGAAAGGGGTGGCGGTCGGTGAAATTACAGACACGTGAGACCTGCAAGACTCGAAGTTACGGGTGCAATACTCATGGTCTTTCTATATCTAAGTAAGACGTATTGTTTTATGGACAAGGCTACTTAATATCTGGTTGTTGCTGATTCCATAACTTATTCAAATAATAAAGTCAGTTCTGGAATTGAACTAGCGCATTTATGATTGAAAGATGGGGTCTGTATTACTTGGATAGCCATCTTTAAACCAAAAAAATTACTTGAAAAACGTACCAAAGAGCTGACGCATCGAAACCCCCATGCGACATTATAAAATCTCAAAAAAATACACTACGTGCATTTAAACTGAGCACAGGTAGATAGTGTCAGTGGAAATCGTGTGGCCCCGAGCGCCCGCAATTGTAACCAAAATTATACACATCGAGCGAAATAGTGAATTGAGGCGAACATTTTGTGCGAAATACGCGACGATAACGCTCGCGATTGTACGCCACGTCGACTGGGAACTGTTCTGTGGTTGTTTGTTGTTGCTGTACTTTTGCAATGAAGTGTACGTTTTGTTTGATTATAATAACTGGGCTGAGTATCGATTTAAATGTTTCGTATTACTGAAGAGAGACCTGATTGACTGTTGACGGTCGCTACAAATAGTTTTCTTTTTATATCATACAGTTATGGAACGAGCCAACGGCTCACCTGGTGTTAAGTGGTAACCATAACAACCGATGCGACTTGGGTCCTCCCCTACTAGGTACGACAAGACCAAAGTCGCATCGTTTACGCCCGTAACTCTGAGACGTGTAGGTGGAATGTCTCATGTGCCTGTAATTACGACGGCAACCACACCTTAACCGAACACAGTAACGCAAATGTGCTTGGCGGCAGAAACGGGCATTATGGCAGTACTTCCCCTGACGAACTTAGCGAGAGTACTAATGCTCTTAAAATAGATGGTATCTTCTGCTTATTGAAATATATAATTATATAGGAAATATATTTCTGCCTGCGCAATATAAGGGAAATAAGTAGCTGTATAAACCAAATCATCGTCTGCTTATATTCAAAATTTCAGCCGTATCGGCTCATTAGTTTTGACGTGAAAGCGAGAACTTGCATCGATCAAAACATACTTAGTTTTACATTAATAGTGATAATGTGATCACACAATTTATAATGTATAAATTATACACAACATGATGACTTGATTGAAATAAATATTTATTATTTGTAACTTTTATTTCAATAAATATTTTTAATCCTTAAAAATGCAATATTTGGCTGGAAAGGAAATTCAATTTTCTTTTATCAAAAATTGTAATTATGGCAAACACATTGAAAACCGTTATGTATTTTAGCTTACTATTCGAGAAAGTATTTCAGTTTTAGGTTTTATGTGGGATAACAAAGCGTCCTTTGAGCATTTAACTATTTTATTAATACAATATTCCGATGAGGTACTTTTTCAAATAGCTGTCCCTTATTCTCTATACAGGTCTCTTTGCTTCGAATTTGAAGCGGTTTCATAATGTTCACAGAAGCACGTCCCCACATTGTATAAGAAAGTCGGAATCCCGTAATAAGTATTCGTCTACAAAAAGTCTTGAGCGTGACTACTGCGGCGGGTTGAAAAAGTCAATTCATTCTCAGTCTTCGAGAAGAGGTTTTGGCACCCATATTATACCATAAATGTGTGGTGAGAAAGGAGCAACCCAAAGTAGCAGTAGAACTGGGGCTAAGTTCGCCGGGAGAAGTACTTCCACCACACCTGGTAATCTGCCGCCAAGCAGTGATGCACTCGTGTTGCTGTGTTCCGGTGGAAGGGAGAGGGTGCAGTTGAAATTGCAGGCGCATGAGACGTAACATCCCCGTCTCGGGGTGATGGACGCAACGCAGTGCGACTTGAATAGTTTCATATCTGGTGTCTCTACACCAGATATGAAACTACAATACAACAACAATACGACTCAAGCCCTCTGGCTTGAGTCGTATTGTTGTTGTCCATGGACGGCGGTTACCACTTAACATCAGGTGGGCCGTCAGTTTGTTCTATTACCTACATCACTTTTTTTTTATTTAAACACTAAGTAAAGCTCAAATGGAATTTTTGGCTTAATAGCTGTCGTTTCGACAGGAATCAAGGCCTTCCGTTTCAAATGTGAGAGCGATTATATTTTTATCACAAATCTTCGACTCGGACAGTTTAAGTGCTCTGAAAGACAAAAATTGTTCGGTTCGCTTCCAATCGACCAAAGCTTAGGAAGTTTTAATAAACGAATTAACTTCGAATCTTGTTTAGATGATTCCGCGATTTCTGATTGTCGTTTGACGTCCAGTCTTGTGGAAAATGCAACGTCTGAGCCTTGTCAGGGATAAAGACTTCTGGAAGATTGAGATAATGTGGTTTACGCTAATAGCTTGAAGTTGTGTAAAAGCGATTTTAAGCATCTTTTATACCAAATAGGCAATCAAAGATTCAAGAAAAGGAGTAATAATTGCTCTTCTTTTAACACAATTCTTTGGATAATAAAGTCAAGTCACTTAATCTAAAATAATCCTTTCAATATTACCAATCCCCATTTCGCACGGTTCATATCATAAAATTCCCTTCCCTTGTTTATTATTTGTTTTGAATTATAAATACGGACGAAGTTTGAAGTACACCTAAATATGGATTCGAAACTTTGCTAACTATGTTTATAACTGCTTTTAGGAGTTGTATTGAAAAACTGTCAGAAGTACGTTTCGCTATTTGTTTTAAACAGTAAACGAAATTTCAATTCAAATTCTAGGAGTGTTTTTGTTTTAAGCCCAGTTCAGATAGTAGCCGGCATATGCAAGACGACGGATGATCGTTATACGAGAATATATGTTCGTGCTATTGTGTTCTGGTATGAATAGGAAGGAATAATGCTGAAAAGGTATAAGGCAGTTAAAATTACTAGAATGTAAGATGTAAAATGACCACGATTCTGTACTAAGCGTAACTCGTTTTACTAAATGTGTTTTTTGTCAGAAGAGTACTAAGCTAAGTGTCTGTTATATCTAATTGCTATCATTTGAAAAGTCGCATCCTATTGCGCTCGTAACTCTTAAACTTGAAGATGAAATCTCTCATGGATCTGTAATTACAATGGCACTTTTAGGCATAACTTTAGTTGACACAGGACACCACGGCTTGGCGGTAGAAATGGGTATGGTGGAAGTAATTTCATGGACAAACTTGTCACAAATTCAAATAATATAAAACTTTAAGAAATTACCAAGAACTAAGGCTAAAACATAGGACAACGAAACAAGGATATATTTATACAAAGTTTTAAAAATAGTTTCTATGAAAAATGTTATTGAATTATTTTAAACTTTTTGTATTGAAATCGGATTCAGAGAGTGCAGAAATGCTATAACTGTCTGTCTAGTCATGTTATTGGTTACAGGTGAACCATACAGGACAAATAAATGATATACACGTAGCTAAGGTAACGTTGTAATTCAGGGAGTAATATCAAAACTCAAAAATATTATAACATTTATTATGAAGTTTCAGACTTAATATACAGTATACGATTTATTCCACCAGACTGAACAAACAATTATCTACAAATTAATTATGAAAAGCTACTTAAAAAAGCTAGACAATATTCCTTGGGGACTCTAAAAGCATCCAAAATTCAGACCCCTATTACGATGAAACAAAACTTGACATTTATAACGAAACGTTTTGCCTCCGTCACAGTACCATGAACAAACAGTAGGGTAACTAAATAAAGCCTAATTAAGTGGCAGTTTATCTTAATCTACCTTAAATTGACATCATTTTGTTGATGTAGAATAAGCTGAAACTACATAAAAAGTTCATCTAGCGCTTTGAAGCCTCTTTAAGGAGTACTTTAATCCTTTCACTTCCTACACTAGTTCGAGACATGAGTTCAAATTAGCGAAAAAGTAAATGAAATTTTTTGTTTTTTGAAATATAAAGTTGATGACCCAAGTCGAAACCGCCATACAATCTTGAAAAACATACCGACTCAAAATTTTCCGTTCGTAAGCAAGTATCTCATATCTTAGTAGCAATGTTGCTTACGATTTTTTAAGATTAATTGTTTTTCCACGCATTTCACAAAATAATCTAAATTGAATTTCAGATCCAGTTTGAAAGGTGATTGCCGGTGAAATTAAAGGCACATGAGACATTAAAACTTCGCGTCTCAGAGTTATTGAGCATAGGATGTGACTTGGCTCTTATCGTACCTAAGTACGGGACATAAGATGTATTGCGTGTTATGAGCAGAGGTTCCCACTTAACACCAGGTAGGTCATCTGATAGTTCCATAACTTCATCAGATAAAAAAAAAAAAATTATACTTCATCCCACGACCCAGAGTGGTGAGTGATGTTTACTTTTAAAACTTAAAATCATTTTTTGAACAACTGGTTAAGTATGTATACTGTGCCTTGACCCTCAACTCTTCGAAACGACGTCAATTGAATCATATTGCGGCTGCGAGCCTATTTAATTTACTTTGCTGACTTGTAGACTGATTTAAATAAGGTCAATAAATCAAAATTAACGTTATAGCCAAATAATTAAATGATCAGTGTGTAAGTGTAATCTAATTCTCTAGTAAAATTAACTGGGACGAGTTTCTTGAAGGATTTCTACTAACAAAATTAAGAATTACTAATTAATCCATGGGTCCATCTCGTTGAAAAAAAAAAGGAATCCGTCCATTAGGTGTTTCTTGGCTGTTCTTCCCCGTGGAGGGTCGGATAGGGTTTGAACAGGCGTCGTCAAACTTAGCGATAAGTGACCTTATGTTTTGAATATTATCGACGTTTCCAAGCCATTTCTCTATGAATTCTATGGAAATAAAGTTATAACTTTCACTTTGACTTTGTTGTGTAGCACAATAGACCGTGTAAATCTTTGCTTATTAATAAAGTTTAAAGTATCCAATTGATTTTTGTTCAAATCCTTCTTTATTCTGTCAAAATGAAATAAATTGAAAAATATCACGGCTACAAACCTACTTAATTAACTTTTCCGGGCTATGACCGCCTTAAACCTTCGTATACCGGGTTTACGGCCATTGTACGAAGTCAATATCGACGGTTTTATTGTCGATTCGAACTCTTTCAGGAGTCTGGTTACATTATGTAGGGTCCGATTGTCACGGACTATTAGCAAGTAGTGGGACAATGGAAAATCCACATTGTACGGTGACGTCACTGTTCTAATAGACGTTCTGTTTTGTTTGTTTTCTTGGAGTGAGCAATGAAATGGTTTCAGTGATTTAGTCTACTGTGATATCGAGAGTACTTTAATACGCTAGCCTCAAAATGACAGTCGATTTAAATAGGTTGGATTTCTGTAAATATTCGAAGAGAGATCTTTTGTACTTTTTATATCTTGTGTCAATAACAAAGTAAATTAGATTTAATTGCTACTAAGAAATTATAAAGGTTTGGGCTAGCGCTAATTGTAGTCTAAATATATTTAAAAAGTGTTTAGATACTCATTCTTCGTGATAATTTTTTGTTTTAATGTTGGAAAATATACACAGCGCCATTTAGCCCCAAACTAAGCATAGCTTGTTCCATGGGAACCAGAAAACAGATAGAATACATTTTTTTTTTTTTTTGTAAATACACACATTATGTTATTATGATATATATTAACACTCAGACACAGAACAAACATCTATATTCGTCACACAAATGTTTTTTCTGGGTGGGAATCAAACCCACGACCTACGTGCAGAAAGCAGGGTTACTACCAACTGAGCTGTGAGGCCACTCGAATATACAATAATAATTCAATACAAAATGATTTTCAGTATGCATTTTATAAACATTGTTATTACTACCTTTGTATCTAAATCTGTGTTTTGAAAATGATCAAATTAATCATCTTAACTTTATTTAAAATACATTCGCCAATAACAAAATTTCACTCTAACATTCACCCGAAATATTGAATACCGTTTACTTAGGGCACGATATCCTAGTCCTTATGTAATTAAAATCTATTTCGTTTGTTGCAGGTGCCGAGAAAGACTAAATAATGACGTCATGATACTGCCAACTTCATATTCCTAAAGTTAATACCTATGTTGTCATAATATAGTATAGTTTAGATTCAAATGCCAGCAAGGTGGTCGACTAGATGAACGATTTCTTTTAAACCAAAGTATTGTACAGCGTGTTCGAAAACGCAAGTGAAGTAAACTGTTTTAGTTAACTGTTGTGAAGTGATCTAATTCAGTTAACTGGGGTGAAGTGATGTGAGATGAAGTAGGCTGTGATTTGGATTGTGGAAGTGTGCAGAATGGGGACGGTAAATACCTTGGTTTTCGAGTTTGGATTACTCTTACTGGGATGGATTACAGGTATGTGAATTTAATTATAGTCAATTATGTTAATTGTCTGAGGTACAGTTATATTATATGTGAGAACAGAAGCGGTAATCTGAATATTTAACTTTAATCTTCTGTTCTAAACGTAATTTTGCTTTAACCGTTTATTTCTGCGTCTTCTACGCAATCGCTTTATTTTATTAAGTGATTAAGATGCGTCTTAGTGTTGTATTCTTTGAAATATACCGAAATATTAACCATATTAATCATTTAAAAATCAAAAAATATGTCAATGTTTAGTTTTTGCTTGGGTGTAGTGTTGTTTTTATTCTTAAAGGGTTAAAATTTTGGTCAATTTATTGTACTACTATATTTTTTTTATAATGTAATGTCAAACGATAAATCGTTTTTATGTTGGGTAATAATGTGACTTTAATGCATTAAAGAAATATCACGGAATTCACTAAAACACAAAAGACAAAATCATCACTACAAAATCTATAAAACAAGAACGCAATCACTTACCCAAATGTAACAATGAATCGACCTTCCTTAATTATAGAATAAAAACTCAATTTCTTAATTATTTAACTCGTTCCTCAGAGGAAGTAAAAACGGCTTTTAGCTGATGAACTTTTCAATGTTCTGGAGGGGCTCCAAGAGATAAATCATTGAATAACACAATTAGAGTAAACATTTCATTATATACAGCTAGTGTCTTGAAGTTTTGTTTTATATATTAGTAAGTTTTTATGTATAAAAAGAGGGAACCAGCAATTAGCCCGCCTATATAAATTCGTGGCTAGGTATTTTGACCGCATTACAAGCCGGGCAATTGAAACATATTTTTATAAATACGTCGCCATTTTGTTTGCTATACACCTGAAACAATAAAGAACATAAAATGGCCCGTATTGTGAGTTCATCACCGCCATGTTTCTACAAACATCTTAGTCGACCTTACAAGTACCTAAATAATTATATAAATGTGACAGCCAGGGCAAACCTTACATCAAAGATATTACAAAAAATCCTGATATATGAAAAAAATAATTCAGTATTAACACCTTGTTGGACATTAAAAGAACATAAAAACGCCTGAGATAATCCGACACCATCCATTCCAATGGTTCCCGGAAACAGTCAATTTCACCATCCCGACAAAAAAACTTCTCCGAGCCGTGATCGAATCGGGGTCAAATATGTGTGTGGAATAATATCTCGTATATTATTCAATTTTCTCCGGCTATATCAAATTGTCCTCCGAACAAGACCATTACTTAAGTGAAAGCTGAGAAAGCTGGCACACTGAGTGTATTAATGTATTAATAGGGGTTTCTTAGCTGTTATTCCCCATGGAGGGTCGGATAGGGTTTGAACAGGCGTCAAACTTAGCGAAGACTACGCGTGACCTTACTTTTTCAATATTATTGACGTTTCCAAGCCATTTATTTATGAATTCTATGGAAATAAAGTTTTTGACTCCGACTTTGACTTTGAATAAACGAATTTCTATGGTAGTTTAGTTTGCAGCAATACTTCGGAAGCCAAGGGTGCAAGGTCCGATCCTCAATCTGTACAAACATTTCAGTAAAGATTACAATGTTTTTTCTGCACTTGTGTGTCATTTTACCTGCGACACAGGAAATCTTAGTAAAGATGTAAGTTTGTGAAGGTTAAATAATATATCAAAATGGTATATGAGTTAACCAGCTGTTTTCATAATGTGGCGGCACCCAAGTTTCCGAGAAAAAGATATGGAGCGAAAGTTCCAAATTATTATTTTTCGTCTGTCCAATAATTCGTTACCGAAGAAAGTTTTTCTGCGAAGTTGAAATCATCTGACCTGGCTCGCTATGAGATTCAGTATTATTCAGATTCCAATGTTTTACGGGCTTTATGGAGGGTCTTTTATGAAATTTTAGATAACGAGCCATTTCAATTTCTTTTTTTCAGTGTTCCCGTATTTGATAATGAACGAAACTTTCACGGAGAGAATTATTTTATAAAGTGTTTTTCCTTTGTATATAAGGAAGAAATGCTTGAGAAAAGTAATTAGCTACAGTTTTGAAACATTACCCGTACTTATTGCGAAGTTTGGTGCCTGATCAGGATTATGAAACTTACGGGATCCCATTTTCAAATTATGGTTTTTCATGGGATGAATCTTCTGACGTGGTCGTTGTCATAATCCTATCACAGCATCATTCGAGTGAAGGCCACGAAAAAACGAGTGTGGGAGAAAAACATGCATATGCTATATGCATGTTTTGAATGAAATATTAATATATTTTTATTAAAATGCCAGGGTTTTAACTGAAATCAAATGAGTGAATTTTTATTCTACTGAGAATAATGTTACCGGTATTGGCAGGCCCTATTTGGACTGTTATTTTAAAATCAAAGTTGTAAATAACTATCTCGAATGGAAATCTCGAATTTCTAAATAAATAGCTAACAAATATATTTGTCCTTCTCTAGTAACAAATACATAAAACATAATTATTTCAGTAAAAGTGAAAATAATGTTACAAAATTTGTCAATAATATTTTTTTATAAATAATATTATTGGATATAAATATATTATAAGTAATAACACAAAACAATATACAATAAACACGGGAATTCAATAACATGTACAACGAGACAAAAATAGTATGTGTATGTATAGTATAGATACAAGATTTTTGATTGTATAAGTCAAAGACTTATATATACAAACCTTGACGAAAAATTATTTATCATAGTTATTAGATATTCAGATATATAAGTGAGTTCTGTCTACCATATTTAACATTTAATAATATCATAAATAAAAAAAAATTACTAACTTACATCTTATTAATGCTTCGAACAGATCTAAAGATGAAATCCTCCTAAATACTTACAAATAATTTGCATCAAAAAATGTTATTCCCTTGAACTGTGTGCGTGGCTCTTTGAACTGTGAATTCGGAATACATTTTCACTTCAAAGGTTTTGTACAAAAGCTGCCCGATAAAGTTGCACACGTTATAAACGTGTAATGTTAATGTAATAAAAAATAAATAAATATAAATGTACACTGTTAACGTATTTTTTTTTCCGAAGAAAATATTTAAATAACCCAGGATACTACACTTTGCTTACTTGATTGCCAAATAATTGACATATACCTACAGTTTTAAGAGCAGTAGAACTCGCCAAGTTTGTCCGGGGAAGTACTGCCACCATGCCCATTTCTGCCGCCAAGCAGTAATGCGTTCGCGTTACTGTGTTCCGGTTTGAAAGGTGTGGGTGCCGATGAAATTACAGGCACATGAGACATTCCACCTACACGTCTCATAGTTACGGGCGCATACGATGCGACTTGGGTATTGTCGTACCTAATAGGGGAGGACCCAAGTCGCATCGGTTGTTATGGGCAGAGGTTACCACTTAACACAGGTGGGCCGTTGGCTCGTTCCGTAACTACATAACATAAAAAAAAGCCCTATTTACTCGTCCTTTTAATCAATGAATAATGTGTTCAATATTAGGGTTAGCAGACGTAGTAAATAAGTTATTAACATATACCAACCTGGTTTATTATATAGTTTGTTAACTGCTTTTGTACCTCAACTGTAAAAAGCTATATATTATATTCTATGCAGTAATTTTAGGAAACCATTATTTTGCATTTAACTAATTATGGTTATACATATGTTACCAATCCAGTATTACAATTCTTGTAATCCAGTTTTTCAATATCATTAGAAATGGTTTTTTTCTGTAGCAATCTAATGACGCAAATTATCATGTAATATATATTATATGTTTTTTTTATGTAATACATTTACGGAACGAGCTGACGGCCCACCTGGTGTTAAGTGGTAATCTCGGCCCATAACAGCCGATGCGACTTGGGTCCTCCCAAAGTAGGTATGACAAGACCCAAGTCGCATCGTATGCGCCCGTAAATGTGAGACGTGAAGGTGGAATGTCTCATGTGCCTGTAATTTCACCGGCAACCACACCTTTCAAACCGGAACACAGTAACGCGAATGCGTCACTGCTTGGCGGCAGAAAATGGCATGGTGGCAGTACTTCCCCGGACGAACTTGGCGAGAGTTCTACTGCTCTTAAATTATATTGTATACTAGCTATTGCCCGTAACTTTGTCTGCATAGTTTTCGGTTTTATCACTCATCCCTATTTTACCCCTCGGAAAAGTAGCCTAAGTTACTCCTTATAACATCACCTATCTGCCAGTGAGGTCTGTCAAAATCAGTCAAGCCGTTCCGGACATTAGCCGAAACAAACAGAAAGACAGACAAACATTAATATAAATTGTTTTGATGTTATATGTGAGTAGAGTATATACTATAATATATTTCATATGCATATAGTAAAAAAGTGTTATTTTGACAATACGAACAGAACCTTAAATTTGATTTGTTTCTGTAGATAAGGGCACCAAAAATATTAAAGTTCCAAGCAAAGTACAAATTACCAAGTAAAGAATAGAGAGTACCCCAAATCTTTATACTTTTCGCACAAACGTGCTTCAGCTAGGGCAGAACCTGGGATTTCTCATTTTGAAGGCAGGGCTTGTGCCAACATAGGTACCGTTCAAGATAGGTGCAGTATAGTTCCAAAATGTGTCTAACTGATAATGTGGCTAAATATCTTATTCCATGCCCATTCTTTATCAGATATTCATATAAGCTTCGTAAATGTTTTGCTAAAACACGTGCCAAGCTTGTTCGTATCTAGTGAAAATGTTGCACAGCAAAATATTATTCTCAAAGATATGGGCATCGCCAAAAAGTTAACGCCTGAACCCGGCCACACCCAGCTCGATTGCACGTGGACACAGCTCATCAAAGAGCGGCTGTGAAACTTTTACTAATTACAATTCATTTCATATTTATACAATACTATAAAAATTCCACCATCAAAGCAAAATTTAAATTAGAAGGAGATTCCAAAAAGAAATTAAACATACAGTATGTTTTATTTGCAAGTCATGAAATAAATAACTTATTATCAATTTATTATTTATGAATAAAACGATGCTTCATTTGTCATACAGTTAGTTCAGCGGTACTGTTGGTAATTTCGTTAGTAGGTATAAGATTTGTCGTGGCTATTGTATTTGGCCGAGTTATTCGCGCGATCAAAATGGCGGCGATGATCTCACCTCTTGCAATTTGTATTATGCTATCGTTTACAAGTTACCTGTATAAGAGCTGGCGTCAAATTCTTAATGAAGTTCATCATCATCTCGGGAAATACTTCATGCACTATTCACAAGTAAAGAAACTATTTAGGCTGGTTCTAAAATCAGCTCTCTCTCCCCGGGTGGCGTGAATACTATTTTCTCGCCTGAGATCAGCTCCATGCTGAGACAGGGTCCTACTTGACCATACATTGTAACACAGAGGGAAAATTACCTACGAATGTCATATTGTGTAATTAATAATACTGGCCTCATAGCTCAGTTGGTAGTAACCCTGCCTTCTGCGCTGTAGGTTGTGGGTTCGATTCCCACCCAGGATAAACATTTGTGTGACGAACACAGGTGTTTGTTCTGTGTCTGGGTGTTGATAGGTATTATATATGTTTGTTTTTAGAAAAGTAGAAAAAAGTATATAATATAGTATTATATTAGTTGTCTGGTTCCCATGATACAAGCTATTACTTTGGGGCTAGATATAAATGAGAAATGACCCCGATATTTATTTATTTATCATTATTTATAATTGTTTGTTTTTTTTTTCTTTTTATAATCATTACAAATTTAATTTCTAATAACTAATATCTACTGCCTTGAATTGTAACTAAGAATCTGCACCTGAAAGCATGAAGTAACCCAGCTTAGCTCAAAGACCTGTGGCGTATGTTTGCGTAAACCGAGCCATCTCCATCTATCCGAGATTAGATTGAGATAGGTATGTAACGTATAATCTGGCCATATTTCAACGACACTGGACTCGGAAGCCATTCTGGGGATTTATGCCCTGTGTCGCGAGAGACGATCGCTTGTCTCTACCATCAATACAACGGCTTAATTGTTGGTGGAGAATACATATGACGTCATCGCTGCATTGAATCTTGGCAGCCCGATTTTATCTTGACTAGACTAGGGCAAGGAGACATGGATTCAGAGCGCGTTGATTAATTGTAAACTAAATGTATGGAAGTAGGTAACTTTAGCAGTGATAACGCATCTAGCTGTTGTACTTAATTGCAAAGTTTTTTTGTTGCACAAAATACGTACGGGGCATACTTGAAGCTAGTTGAAATATAACTTCTTAGATTTTTTGATAATACTTTAATCAGTTCAGATCAAACACTAGGCGTATTCTCCACTTGACCATCAGAGATAGTAACACGTATTTTTTCTGCAGGAAAATATAAAGTTATGTAGTATGTAGAAGTGGGACCGTCAAGGGAAAGCTTTACTTCATTTTTATATCTGAGTACCGGCAGGTGCCGGTGTTAATTTTACCTAGGTAGGTAAAATTAACAAACATACGAAACACACGAAACTTTCAATACGGGCGCATCGCCATGCGTTTTACTATCTCACGCTGAACTGTAATTTAAATCGGATGGCCCATTAGCTAATTTAATTACTTTAATTTAAAAAGATGTTCGAAAGCTACGCAACGTGCATTGAACCCCGAAACATTGAATGCCGGTCACTAAAGCAATAAAAAAGTCCCTATTAGACTCCTAACTTATTTGTTCCTTCAACGTTCCTACGATTCCAGGATACTTTAATAAAGCATTTGTCGCTCACGCTAACAAAAGAAATTAAATACTCACCCGCAAAAAATGTCGCAAAGGAATATTCAAGAAACCCTCTACGGATTCACGTGGAGGAAATACTAAATCTCTGTATAAAATATTTAGGGATGCTTAACGTAGTGTTAACCATTAAGGGAACGCCCTGAAGGAAAACTTTTTTTGTTTATTATTAACCACGCTGGCTTACATTGCGGTTTAACTGATAAATAGCGGAATAAACTTGGCGTGTTTTGAATTTTGCATTATTTTTTAACTGTAAGGTATACTTAATTAAATAATAATTTTAATAATAGTGTGCTTATCTTTTTTATGGAATGAATAATCAAATAAAAGTGCTAAAGCTACAAAACAAACCACAGGCATGGGAATAATAAAAAAAAAACTTTATATAGTGTGAAAATAAATTGAGGTCCAAGCACGACTCACATTTGAAAAATATACCATAATGTTGTTTATATTTATATTCAGTAACCCACTACCCATATATATAATATAATAGTATTATAAATACCAAAGTTAATTGTTTCTATGTTACTATTTCAGGCCAAAGATGTTACCCCGATCTTACTGACTTTTTCCCAAGACACTAATCAGGCAAAGTTGGAAGCTTATCGAATTAAATGTCAAAAATTTACTCGATATAACCCCGCAGCTCCTAACATAATATGAACTAAAACAGCAACTTATCATCCTGATTTAACGCCAGTAATTTAGTTTAAATACCGAACGCGATCCATTGTAAAGTATCCACACAAAAAGGGTAAAGTCCCGCTCTATCGAAAATACCGTTATATCGAATAAAATGGCCCCTAAATAAATGCAACGAGACAATGGTGGGTATAGGAAACAATTGCCCACGTAATTTATGACCCTGGCCGGTATGTGGGTCACACAGAGCCTATTTGCGTGTATCATTTACTGTTGTAGTCAGCCCTATTCCGGTCTTCTGAGATAAATCATAATTTGCTATCATGCTGTATTAGTTGGGACAGCGATGAATTGGGAAGGATGTTTGATACATTAGACCTGACGTCTCCGTAGCTAAATTTGTGGTTATCTCTGGCTACGATGAGAGGGTTTTCGGTCGGGGAAATTTGTGATGAGCTAAGGTTACTATCAGGTCTCGGATGTTTAATCTATAAAAATAAATAAAATTGAAGTGTCTGTTTGTAATATTAAAATAACTGCTTTCTACTAAGTGCATATATATTTCTACTAAGTATATATAGCAAAACAACATTTTTCATAATTTTTGTCTGTCTGTCTGTCTGTTTGTTTGTTCCAGCTAATCTCTGAAATAGCTGGACCGATTTTGACGGAACTTTCACTGGCAGATAGCTGATGTAACAAGGAGTAACTTAGGCTACTTTTCCGAGGCGTAAAATAGGGGTGCGTGATAAAACCGAATTCCACGCGGACGAAGTCGCGGGCAACAGCTAGTAATAATTATAATAATATTGGTGGACAATTCACACAGTGCTATCTAGCCCCCAACTAAGCATTGTTTGTACTGTTGGAACCAGAAAACTGATAGTGAAAACTGATTTATTTAATCAAAAATTATATAATACCAGCCCAACGTTATCTCCAAAGTTAATAAGATGCATTTGAAATCCTTTAACAACATGTTTTATTTGGATTCGCTCCATTGTTTCGGTGTCCTGATGATTTCGCATTCAAACAGCGCACTATTTCCAGGAACAATGAAATGTCGAAGTACCGACCGACAAGGAAAACGCAACAAATCGTTACTATTCTGATGGTATGTATTATGATTGATAAACACTACCATGGGAGCATATTACAAAGGCCATAGCGGGATGTCTCACAGCTCGGTAGTAACTCTGCCTTCTGCGCTGTAGGTCGTGGGTTCGATTCTCACCCAGGACAAACATTCGTGTGACGAATATACAGGGTGTGGCGTAATGAGTGGATAATAGGGTACCTGCGGGTAGGGGCCATTGTGGCGGTTCAGAAAAATATTTGTTATGCTCAGTAAAAGTGCCTCGGTTTTCGAGATATTCGACATTTTCGAAATTTAAGAAATATTTCACCCTTCGTCACTATTTTTGGCGCCCAGACTGCAAATGATTTTTTTTTTTCTATCTGTTTTTTGGATAGTATTCTTGGATAGATGTGCTATCGAATGGAAACTATTATTTTTATAACACAAGCACAGTTATGTTTTTAAAATAAGATTTCACTAAAATTTTACTTGCTTTCGTTTGTTTTCCTGACCTTTACCCTTCTGTGGTGTAAAAAAAATGTATGGTCACTTGAATGCCAACGTTTAAAAAAATTAGCCTTTTTCATCGAGATTCCGAAATGGCAAACGAAGCAGCTAATCGCACACGCTCCCGTAGCTGGTCCACTGTATTATTGTAGCTGCTCAGAAAATCACAGAGCAAAGATTTGCGAACAGGATTAAAAGATCTTTTATCAAAAGGTGCAGAGCATGCATCAGAGCACGTGGTGGACTTTTCGAACACCTTTTGTGATAGTAAATTTAATAAATGAAATGCATTTAAAATTTATTGTTTCGTTTTATTTCATTACCGAATTTTAAACTAATGTTTTTAGGTGATTTTAAGTAATGAAGTAAATTTTAGTACTATTTGTAATTTTATAATAATTAGCTCTACCCATTTTAATAGGAATTAATTTTGAATCAACTTGTGGAAATACCATGTAATATACCATTTCGGAATCTCGATGAAAAAGGCTAATTTTTTTAAACGTTGGCATTCAAGTGACCATACATTTTTTTTACACCACAGAAGGGTAAAGGTCAGGAAAACAAACGAAAGCAAGTAAAATTTTAGTGAAATCTTATTTTAAAAACATAACTGTGCTTGTGTTATAAAAATAATAGTTTCCATTCGATAGCACATCTATCCAAGAATACTATCCAAAAAACAGATAGAAAAAAAAATTTCATTTGCAGTCTGGGCGCCAAAAATAGTGACGAAGGGTGAAATATTTCTTAAATTTCGAAAATGTCGAATATCTCGAAAACCGAGGCACTTTTACTGAGCATAACAAATATTTTTCTGAACCGCCACAATGGCCCCTACCCGCAGGTACCCTATTATCCACTCATTACGCCACACCCTGTATATGTTCGTTCTGTGTCTGGGTTTAATATGTTTGTATTTACAAAAGAAAAGTATTTACGTATTATATCAGTTGTGTGGTTCCCATGATACAAGCTATGCTTAGCTTACTTTGGGGCTAGATGGAGAGAACCTAAACCAGATAGCCTGGACTAGTTTAGTTTAGTACTAACTTAGACTTTTGTTTAACACGTATAAACACGACGATCTCTTATTTATTTTAGTTTTTATTCTCAATAAAATAAGCCAGCATATAATAAAAATCGAGGTCACATTGCCATTTATCAAAACTAGGTACGACACAATAGGCACATTTTGATGTGATGTATGCCTTTTTGTGTAATATTCATAACAATGTGAATAAAATAACTTTGTTCCTTTATTGGATGTCGTATTGCTGGCGCGGCGTAATTGCCTGAAATAGCGAATATTTTCGTCATCTCGGAATTAAGTCCAAATTATTGTTGCGGGATTTCGGCATCTTACAATTTGCCACGATTATTTCTATGAAATAAGAAACTATTTTTAAATTTAGCAACGCTTTTTATATTCGATTCAGTTTATTGTCTGACATCGATGAGAGTCCGTTGCGGCCAAGAGGCGTGGTTCTCGGATATTATTTCAAAGGTCGCGGGTTAGACTTGATGAATCACGAAAAGTCACTTAAAGTCAATAAATACGACCCTCCTCTACTTAGATAGAACAAGACCCGAATTGAATTGTATGCGCCCGTAACTATGAGAAATGATGGTGGAACGTCTCATGTGCCTGTAATTTCAACGGCAACCACACCTTTCCAACCGGAACGCTTTACTTTTTGATGGCAGGAATGGGTACGGTAGCAGTACTTCCCCGGGCATAATTGTCATAAGATCTGTTTACATTATCTACAGTACTAATTAATTTAATGTGAGTAATAGTAATATAATATTCCCTGAATAACGCAACGAAACGATCATTAAAACTACCCGAAATTCAATTGATATAAACTCGAGCTTAGTTCTCATTCAACTCAGTACTAAACTTCACATAAAATGCAACCGAAAATTTTAAATCAAAATTTCGAATTCGCTATTTCATTGTTTAAACCGTAAACATACCTACATTCAGCTCAGGCTTTCACATTCGTCAGACTTAAATGTGAAGCTTTAGAAATTGATCCTTATGTTCGAGAGCAGAAGGTGGGATTTGTTGTTTGCAAGTTAGTTAGATAGTTGGGAAACAATTTGTATCCGACATTCGTCCGAAGGCATGCATGTTACGTGTTAATATACAGGAAAGTTGTGCCATCAGATACCTGGAACTGGATGTAGAATGTCTAAAGCTTCGCTCACAACGAGCGGAGCAATGCGATGTATTCAATCACGGATATTAATTAGTATGAGCTTGGGTTTTGTTTAACATGGCTTTAATATATGCGACAAAATTTGAAAGAGAGAAAGAAATGGCAGATGGCCCACCTGGTATTAAGTGGCAACCTCTCAATAACAAGCTATAGGTACGTCTAGGGTAAGCAATACCTACTAGGTATAAGAAGTCTCATGACGAATCGTATCTTATGCGCCAATAACTCTGATACATGAAGGAATGGCTTACATGTAATTTCACAAGCTTTATAGTTTTCAAACTGGAACATAGTAATGCGGTAATGCTCAGCAGCAGAAATAGGTGTAGCGGTAGTCCTTCCCCAGGATTTGGGACAAGTTCTACTACCTGTAAAACTATGATGGTCGTTAACGTTATTGAAGTTAATTTTTTTTTTATTATTTTGAGATAATATTGAGGCCTGTAAAAGTACTGTAAAAGGCCATTTCCTTATAAAACATGTTTTAAAGTTCATCTCGCAAGCATAACAGGGGTTAAACCCAAGTAAATTGTTCATTTGCACATTTCGCACGAAATCCACGTGAAAAATGACTACTCGTTCCCAACAAATGCCGGCGACCGTAGCGACCGCAAACATAATCTAAATAGCTCTATCTATGGTTTATTAAACGGTATATTTTTGATGTGAAAACAACAGTTTGTTCATGTAGAAGTGAATATTATTGTTTACCTTTTCTAGATTAGCCCTAGGGGTAGGTAAGGGTGAAGTATATATATTATTATATTGACTGAATATTTGACTGGCCTCCCAGCTTAGTTGGTTAGTAACCCTACCTTCTGCGCTGTGGGTCGTGGGTTCGATTCCCACCCAGGACAAACATTTGTGTGACGAACGTAGATGTTTGTTCTGTGTCTGGGTGTTAATATCAAGTCAAATTTTTAACTCTTCCGACTACCATTTTTTTATTTTTTTTTAACTTTTAGTATCACTTGAATGTTTTACACAGTATATCTTTTTTAATTTAATTTTAAGTTTGAATGTTATATATTCATCAATTTTATTTTTGTTTTATGATTTGTTTGCAAAGACCGCATCTGCCGTCCGTGTTGTCAATGTCTAAAAGGTTTTTGGCTGAAAACCAGCGCTGAGTAAAATTACTCAGCATATGCTGAGACAACCCCTTTTTCGGCACTGGAGGCACAGGTACATATTGTAATATTTATTTTTTCTTCATGTTTGTTATTTTTAGTCATTGCTCTTTTGTGTCCTGTGTGCCGAATAAATGTGTTATCTATCTATCATCTATCTAATATGTATTATGTGTATGTATTTACAAAAAAAAAATATAAGTCTTCTATCAGTTGTCTGGTTCCCATGACACAAGCTACTCTTAGCTTACTTTGGGGCTAGATGGCGCTGTGTGAAATGTCCACCTTTATTTGTTATTATATTATTATTATTATAATATGGTTCTTAGGTCACCTGAATGAGTTTATTCCTGATGAAAGATCAATTACCAATACGCTTGATTTTATTTGTAGGTTAGAAAAAAATCGAGATATATTTATACGGAAGATGTCTTACTTACCCACCAGAACTATGGATGGGATCTACCTAGAAAAACTTTTGTCTTTCTTACGACGTCATCGCGTTCAAAAAGTATTGCTACGTTGAAGAATTCTTGTTTCAGCGGAAACATTAACGGCATGATTTCGTAGATACTCAAACGATTACTCAAGGATTCCTTAGTTCGTGCTTCTCTTACGTAACTAAAGGGTTTAGCCCACTGAATGGGGGAATAGTGATAAATCACCCGACACATTGCTTACACATCGACAAGATGAGTGTGGCCCAAGGGAGAGGCGGCGGCGAATACTTTCTCAACAAGTTATTCAGTTTTAAAACTAAAGTAGAGTCAAAATAAATTGAGTAAAAAAATTTTTTTTATGTGATGTACGTTATAGAACGAGCTGACGGCCCACCTGATCTTAAGGGGTAACCGCCGCCCATGGACAACAACAATACGACTCAAGCCCTCTCCACCAGGGTATGAGATGGCTCAAGTTGCATTGCGTTGCGTCCATCACCCCGAGATGGAAATGTTACGTCTCATGCGTCTGCAATTTCACCGGCACCCACTACCTTCTACCGGAACACAACAACATGAGTGCATCACTGTTTGGCGGCAGATTACCAGGTGTGGTGGCAGTACTTCTCCTGGCGAACTTAGCACAAGTTCTACTGCTACTTTGGGTTGCTCCTTTCGCACCACCCGGGGGACACGTGTAGGGATTCAATGATCACCTACAGACGCGAGCAACGTGGCCCCCCAATAATACATATACATATATAAATAAATATTAATATTTTTTAATAAATAAATAATATACAATTATATTATGCCCCTTTAAACGTACTATTATAAAAAAAAATAACCTACTTTCGCTTATAATTTAAAACGGGGAAGTCTAACCACGAACGCTTCTTCGAGAAACCTCATTACCACCATACAAAATCTGTTCTATATGTAATTTTGATTATGACATAATGTTTGTGTTAATTTGTACTTCTATGAAAGTTTTACTGACGATTTGAGCAGACCACATGAACTTAAATGGCAACTTCTACACATATCAAAGTGGTATGACTTGGGTCGTCCTATACTTGGATGACCCAAGTCGCATTATACTGCTCCCGTAACTGAGAAGTCAAGGTATCACGCGCCTATTAATTTCCGGCAACTATACCTTTGAAACCGGAATACAATTAAAGTTCAAATCAAATTTTGTATACATTGAAATAATGCGTTAAAATTTGTATTCATTTCTCCTTTTGTTCTAGAATCTGTATTAAAGTAGTATTTTTATGAGTATTGCTTGTAAACGTTTGTGGGTAATATAATTTATGCTTTATTGTTTATTTACGCTTTGGGAAGAACCGCGACACTATGAGAGGTAATTAGTTACACTGATATTATATTGCGAAAGTGGTATATGCATTGATGTAGATATGCTTTTGTTTCACCGATTTAATAGAAGACTTCTAACAAAAACATATAATGATAGACAACACATTTGCTACTTTTTACTGATATAATTCTTTTATACTTTTTGTGAAAACACACACATTTAACAACCAGACAAAACGTTTGTGGGAATCGAACCCAGGCAGAGTTACTGCCAACTGAGTGAGGCCATTACACCAACAAAACCAACTAGAATCCGCGCATTATGACAAAGAATAAAAGGTTCAGTATTACCTCAGTACGTCACAGCAGCTGAGTCAATCAAGCCTAGTTTACAAAAACGCTGGCCTAAATTGTTTCACATTTTTTGTGTAAAGCCCCAAACACACAGTTGACTTATACAGGCATTGCTCGGTTCCGACCGCGCTGAATAGATTGACACCGTAATTTTATTTTGTTGGTTTTGCGCGGCGTCGCCTCTGTGGTTTATTCAAAAGTTTAAGCGCAATCGCGTGGAATGGGCTTATTTTAGCGATTTGTTGAGGATATTAGTAAAAAAAAACAACGTTGTTGGGAACTTTGTAAAATCTATCGTAACACCAGGTGAGAGCGTGATGGTCTAGTGGTACAGACCCTGAGCTTTAATACGAAGGTCACCGGTTCGAATCAAGACGTGCACTTATGAGTATTTCGGTTGAAAGATTTATGTGCGCAGTAGCAGTAAAACTTGTGCTAAGTTCGCTCGGAGATGTACTGCCACCACACCTGGTAATCTGCCGCCAAGCAGTGATGCACTCGTGTTGCTGTGTTCCGGTGGAAGGGAGTGGCTGCCGGTGAAATTGCAAGCGCATGACACGTAACATCCCCGTCTCGAGGTGATGGACGCAACGCAATGCGACTTGAGTCATCTCGTACCTACTTTGGTGGAGAGGACTTGAGTGGTATTGCTGTTGTCTATGGGCAGCGGTTACCACTTAACATCAGGTGGGCCGTCAGCACGTTCCGTCACTTATATGACATTCAAAAAAAGTACCATGTTCTCAAAACGTTAAAGGAAAACATCGTGTGGAAACTGACATGTCCTAGAACTAAAAATTCGAAGACATGTGTCAAGTGCACGAAAGGAGCCTCCTTGAGGCCCACTTAAAATGTTTTCACAACACTGGTTCGCGAACCAGTGACTCGACTAGAAAGATAGACCAAGTGAACGGGCCCGTACAGACTAGAAAGAGTACGGCAGATTAAATATAAAAAATATTGTTTTCATTCAGTTCAGTTTTCATGGAGTTTTTCTAGGATATGCCTCTTTTTTTCTATACAATTTTAGGCACCTCTTTGACTACGGACATAAATTAGGCAAAAAACTCACTGATGGCTATGTATTTGAACGATCTTGGGATTGAAAATAGCTACCACGCTCTTTGGATTCTAACACTGAATTGAAATACTTCCGGAAAGCCAATTAAGTCTTTATTATTAAACCTGAAAATTTACATTCATTCAAAATATATTTTTAGCTCCAACGTTGTTTTTATATGACATAATATTGTGAGGGGAAAGTGAAAATAACATCGTTCAATTCCAGTAATGAGATATTTTGGTAAATAAAGTTTTCACGAAAACATGAGTTCTGGGTAACATTAATAATAATTAAACAAAGAACACCCACGTAAATAATAGTTACCTACAGATAAATGCTATTATTTTGCTATCATTTAAAATTTACTATTATTACTGACTTGTATCACAAGTCTTGAATAATGTAGTATGCTATATTGTGCATTTGACGCCATGTCATCGAATGTTACTTTCTAGAATGCCGTGCTCCTCACGATTTTTAACTTGTCAACTTGATAAAGTAATCTGTTTTACCAAAGTCAAAGTCAAAAACTTTATTTCCATAGAATTCATAAAGAAATTGCTTGGAAACGTCAATAATATTCAAAACATAAGGTCACGCGTATTTATCGCTAAGTTTGACGCCTGTTCAAACCCTATCCGACCCTCCATGGGGAAAACAGGCAAGAAACCCCTAATGGAGGGATTTCTTGTTTTTTCGCGAGCACGAGCCTTGTAACAATTGAGGACTTATTAAAGTATAGTAGTATATAAGTATATTATTTATTCTTGCGTGCAGAAAATTATTTCCCATATCACTGTCATTTTGAGCAGTGGAATGAAAGCTAACAAAAACTCCTATTTTTGTGTAAAATTATTATATCAAGAAAACTTCAAACAATAATGGTTTTATCTACTGTACTTACAAAATTCAAGATAATATTTTTATTTTATTTTGTTTATTAGCGAAAACAAACAGCTACATAATATATATTAATTGCTAGAATGCTTAAATATAATAAGAAACATTATTAATTACGGAGCCCACTACGTTATCCACATGATAAAGGTATAATCGTACATTATAAGATAGTATTACAACTAAAGGCAATCCAAACATATTAAGTATTTAGAGTAGATTAGGTATCTAAAGAAGTAATTTACTTGAGAAAGTTTCATAACAGCCAAAAAACAAAATCCCTTCTGTAGGGGTTGCTTGAATGCTTTCCTCCATGGAGGGTCGAGTATGGTTGGCACAGGTGCTAAACTTAGCAAGAAGTTCGCGTGACGTTTGGGATAACCAAGTTTTTTGTGTTTTGGAACTTTAGTAAGCAGGTACCTACGAAATGTTAGCTGGTTGAGTTGAATATATCTGTCGACCAAACAACTGATTTAAAAAAAAAATTACCATATTTATAAAATTATTGTCAGCCACGAACTTACTCGTAACTGAAACATTGGAGCTTAATTTTCATTTTGTATTTTTTTATTATATTTAGATTATTAAGAAGAAATATTATTCATATTTTTTTTGTAAAAACAATTTAAAATAATGAATAGCGTCCTTAAACCCTGTATAATGTGGCCGCCATAATGTTCCGGCACAAAAATGAAATGGATATTACTAAACCTAATTTAGCTTATGAAAATAAGGACCCAAATTGGATTCGCAAGAAACTATTTCCATAACATGAACCACAAAAGACATTTTCCCTGCGGCACGTATGACGTGGCTGGTTTTCCATAAAGCTTAGTTCACACAGCATTACGCGGACAAGAAAATTCCACGACTTACACGCAGTAAGCATACAGTGAAATAGGGCTGACACTCGTCTTCTGTTTGCACGATGCAAGTGTTTTGCACTTGAAACAATATTTATTTAGGGTTTCTATTAAGAAAAATGACGTGTATAATATGAAAGAGTATTTGCAGTTGTTTATATGTTGATAGCAATAGATAGATATATATGGTAACTGTAAAACTATAAGTAAGATTCCGTTTTCCGTTAGTATTTTTTACTTACGGGATCACCTGGATGGTTTTAGCTGTAGTTAACCCCGTATGTGGCAATTTTGTTAAATCTATGGGGCTTGGTTGAATAAGTTGCCATGCCGTTGCTGATAAATCATTAAAACATTACTGTCAAAGTCAAGCGAAGCAGATTGGGTCGATTTTAAGTCTACATATATTTACACAGTTTTATGAAGAAAATAAATCGTATGAATTCTCTCCTTTGTTTAATGCATACTCTTAGCATGTTATGTAAAAAAAAATCATTTTACAACAATAAATATAACATCTATTTACGGACGAAGCTCATTTTACAAAGCAAAATGTTTACGCTATAAACTTCTTTCGCTCTTTCACCGCCACGGTTATTTTGATTTCATAAAAAACTACATGAGCATATTTTATTTATCGGCTGATGTTTTTGGAACATACCAGTATAAGGTACAAGGCCATAGATTGAGACTGGTCCGTCATAAAATCATTATAATAATATTTTTAATAACATCTTTTATTAAAAAACAATCAATCTGGTAAGCATTTTTATTTTTCGTATTATTGTTTTACAATAGTGAGACTGATGGATCAGAATTAGATGTTTGGCTTTATTTTCAATTTTCCTTTCTAGATTGGAACCGCGACCAAAAGTTTATAAGCTGACGTCACTGCTAACTGAGTTATTATAAATTTTTCTCAATAATTATTACAATTACAGCTATGTTTATTGTTCCATAAAAACAAAATAACCCACTCCTTAGTTATACAACAAATTAAACCCCATTTTTAGCAACACTTTGCTCTCATTGAAGTGTGCTTAAAGAGAAAACATGGGTTGGCGCGCGGTTCCTGTAATCACTTTCGGTATGTTAATTTGAGCTTGAAAATTGTTTGTTTGGTTATATGTGAACCCGCTCCTATGATTGAAGGGTATAATAGAGGGTTTGTTATTTCTTACTAGCGTTTAGCCATGTCTTTGCTCCCGTTGTTCGGTAATAGTAATAAAAATTACCCCCTGTATTGCAAAAAAATGGATTCGTTGTCAGTGCATGAAAGAAGAACAAATTAACAAACAAAAAAAACCTCTTCACTCTCGCTTCTCGAGAATAGGTCAGTGTGGACATACCAGTAACAGTACTGTAGCGGTAAGCAGTGATTAAGTTTGAGCATACCTGTTTATTAATATATTTATATGTTTTTTCTATACATCAATCTTGGTAGATAGAACTATTTGTAATTCATTAGAAGATGTTTTTTCCTCATCAATGGAAATTTGGAAATCTAGAAGGTTAGCAGAAGAACAAAAGAACTTTGATATAAATGAGCAAAAAAATAAAACATAATAACAGAAATGTTAAGTCGTTTGACAAGAAAATCTAGATTATTTTTGAATGTATTAACAAAATAATTAACCATAAAACAAATGTTCTTTTGTATACTAAGCAATTAATTATCTAAAATGAGCCACAATATTAAAGAAAATGGGGAATTATATTATTCCCACATCTAGTTACAAATCGTTGTAATTATCTTTAAAACGGCAAAGGCCTGAAATATGTTATAGAAGCTCTCATGAGAATCAACTAAATTACATCCAGTATTTATTATAATCCAACGAAATAATTATAACCTTTTATTATCCAGCAAGTTAATCTTATCTCCAAGCGACGCTCATCATCATCATTAGGTATAAACATCATTTCAGTAAGACTTAGTTTTCAAAAATGTATGCGCGCAATACAAAAGTGTGAAGAATATCGTAAGGCTTGTCCAGCATCCAAAATTCGCAAACATGATGTCTACCGATTGAGCTGTGACTGGCCTCACCGCTTAGTCCTAAGGCCCTGTAGGTAAGGGGTTCGATTTCCACACAGGACAAACATTTGTGTGACGAACATAGATCGTTTCTTTATCGTAACATATATATTATATAAATTATTTTATATAATACATGTACAAAGGCGAGATTAACCCTAAAAAAGTGATGTAAGTATATAATTATACAGTACCTGGATGGCCGAGCTTTGCTCGGTTTTTTATTTTTGATGTATTGTGTTTTTTAGAAATTATATTTAAGTACGAATTACATACTGATAAAATGATGAAACATGAATAATATTTTTCGATCTTACCGACAGAATAAACGCCACCATTTTGTTATTTTCTTTCAATAAAAAAAAAAAAAGTTTGTTTAAGTTGATTTTCTGAAAATGAATCCTACCTAGATCGATTTATCGCCCCCGAAATCCCCTGTATACAAAATTTTATGAAAATCGTTGGAGCCGTTTCCGAGATTCAGATTATATATATATATATATATATATACAAGAATTGCTCGTTTAAATATAGTAAGATACAAGGTGTGAAACAATCATCGTACTCAAAATGTTATATTCCGAAGGTGAAACATATTATATTAAGGGTATGATATTGAAATGATGGATGAAAAAATGTATCTAATGAATAGCCAAAGGTTTAGAATCTCATTTTAAAGAGCCATCAGTTCAGTAGTGAGACTGTAAGCCGCGAAATTTCCAGAATTCACGGGTTTTTAAGTAGAGTTTACGTTCAAGCAGTTATGCTACTCGACAAGAGATGGCGTTGCAGTCGTTAAGTTGATTTTTGAAAACACGAATAAAACAACATTTTCTGAAAATGAATCCTAGCTAGATCGATCTATCGCCCCCGAAATCCCCTGTATACAAAATTTTATGAAAATCGTTGGAGCCGTTTCCAAGATTCAGATTATATATATACAAGAATTGCTCGTTTAAATATAGTAAGATACATATATATATATAAATCGCCCCACAGATGTTTGTTCTGCGTATGGGTCTTAATATTTATCAAACGTATGTATTTAGTTAATGTATATAAGAAATATATCAGTTGTTTGGTTCCCATGGTACAATTTATGCTTAGCTTACTTTTCGGCTGGATGGCGCTGTGTGAAAGGTCCACCACAATATATTTATTTTTATTTATTTATCTACCAATCTGGAGTTGAAACCTGTGGTAGATTAAGGGCTCACTCACTTTCGCTTATCGACAGTAGGCCTGTATCACTGCATTGAGTAGAACTTATGCCAGGATCGTCCGGGGAAGTAAATAGGTAAACCTTACCCCACACCCATTTCTGCCGCTAAGCAGTATTGCATGCGTTTTGCTGTGTTCCGGTTAGAATGGTGTGGTTGCCGGTAAAATTACAAGCAGATGAGACTTTTTGCCTTCATGTCTCAGAGTGACGGGCGCATAAGTTGAGACTTGTGTACTTTCGTATCTAAGTAGGCGAGGATCCAAGTCATATCGTTTGTTATAGACAGAGGTTATTACTTAACACCAGGTGGGCCATCTGCTCGCTCTGTATTCCTAGAGGCCGGCAATGCACGTTTCTCTCTTCATTTATTCTCGCTACCACGATCAAGTTCAATCGTCTGGTTGTCAACTGATACACCAAAAAAATAACATTACATTTAAAGCAGTCTATCAAAAATCTTTATAGAGCACTTCACTTCGGTCACGAGCCGACTGTTAATGAAAATAATAGCAAAAACAGGACGCAGACCCACGAGTCTGTGATGGATGGATGTGTCACGCGAGGGAATTGATTCGGGGGTGTGGGGGAATAATTTAGACGATGTGTCGCTTACGCTCTCCACATACTAAACTATAATATAATATGTATTAACTCATAGATATATGCTTCCCTACCGTTCAAAGAGAAACCGTTTTGCTCGGACATTTTGTTTGACAAAAATATATTTTGTACTGGACGGAGAATACTGTGTTAACTTCACACTGGTAATAAATACGAAAACGGGTTTGAAAAATATGTACACCACATTTCTGTTTAAAATTGGTGCACACGTAATATGAGTGCAAAATTGCAAAATCCCTTGTGCAGATGGCATGTACAGACTCAGTTTCATTTTAATGTCCATAAGCCGTGCAAATAGTCAACCTGAAGAATTTAGGTAGAAAATAATGCAAATATTCACTCTGATAACTCTGGTTGGGATGGTTAGCCTGTATAATAAATAAAAATAGATTATATTATAGATAAATATTTGTTGACATTTCAGCGGCATCGAGCCCCAAAATAAGCATAGCTTGTACTATGGTTGCTAGATAACCGCTGGTACATACTAATACACTGATAAAAAGCAAATATAAGTAGGTATATATTCGTAACACGAACATTTGGCCTTGGTGAGAATCGAATCCACTTTTTAAGTCCAATTTTTGCAAGTCAAAACTTCGCCAATTTTAATCTAAAAGGAGAATCTTCGCCACACCAGGAATAAAAAAAACTCATCTATTGTTTCTATGCATCCACATCCATTTTGTTTCACATCCGTGTGACGGCTGCTTTGTATTCAGTCAGTCTGCGGACAATAAAGGGCCGCCCCGCAGGACTGCGCCTACACTAAACATGGACTGAGTTTTGATCTATTTTTAGATGAGAGTTCCAGTAAAGAGTTTTTATCCAAACTCAGGCTTTTGACTATTTCATGAGAGTTTCTCTGGCGCAATGAAAACAGGTTTTAGGATTATCAAAGTTATGTGATTTGGGTTTCTTCAGTCAATCTGCAGACAGTAAAAGCTACGGAAACGGAGACTGTCTTCATATTTTCAGATGACAGTTCCAAGGGGAACGTTTTTATTGCCAACGTTGGCAATAAAAGGCCCATGTCTCATGTCTTTTATTATAAAATTATACCTCACGTTATATTATAAAATTATATATTAAATTATACCTCATTAGCCACGTGTATATTTGTATGTGTATCAATTATGTAGTCACACAATTCATTGTGTAGTACTTAGTTTGTAAGGCAATTAAAAATATTTTTCCTTTCCTTCCCACATAAGTTTTGTTTCTTTATTGTTTCTATATTTGTCAGCAGAATCTACGTCAACAGTCTCAAAATGTTATGTATTAATAGACTCTTAAATTGTCTTTAATAAAACCTGAATACTTAAAAACCATAACGTGAAACATCGTTTCCAATTGCCTGTTAGATTTGAGCCAAAGGCATGTTTTTCAAGTTTGAAAACCGATGGAATTTAGGGCTGAATTATCACACAAATACCCTTATCACAAGTGGATCGTAAAATTGTTAAGTACCGATATATATGCAAAATAGTTCAATTTGTAGAACATTTACAACTAAATCTTTCCAAACAGCGACTGTTTAAACTCTCCACCCCGAGGGCATAACCTGACAGGTACAGTCAACAGTAGAAGAAGTTGCAGTTTTGCTGACAAAGACTCCCATAATATTTATTCAAACTTCCCGATTCAAAAAAGTTGGTTTGCAGGCATATTTTGCTTGTTACTGTTTTAGTTTAGTTCCTTAAACTACGATTTAAAACCAGCCCAAGAAAGACATTAAATTAACTTTAAAAAATCCTGCCAAACGCCAAATATTCAGTCCGAACAAAACATTCGGCCCAGCAGTGAAAGCGTACCTTAAAATCTTTCATTGTTATAAAATGGTGCTTAGCTCCTTCAGGAAATTTTTTCGTCCCGGTACAAGAATCATCAAATTATATGCTCTAATTCAAAGGGTATTTAATATTATCTCGCTGACTGTACAGGCCTATGTTTCTTGAGTAGTAACGCTTTCCATTTAAATAGCTTGTTCAAAGATCGCTGGACACAATTGCTCACTTGAGAGGGATTTGCTTCGGGTCCATTTGTAATGGCGACTTTTGACCAAACAGTAAAGTTTTACATTGCAAAGTATTGTTATGTGTTGTTATTTATTTTCAATATATAAAAAAAAATGAAGTGGACACTTAGTGTTCCAATTATCTATTTAACATACAAAACTAAGCTATACTGCATGGTTTGATGTAGTAAAAGTATGAAGTATTAAGTAAAAGAAGCAGTTATTGTTTTAAAAGTTGTTAAAGTCAATTTTAAGTATATACTAATAGTATCCACAAACTGACAATAAGCTAGCTATTGATATCAGTTTTGTATACTTTGAATCCAAATATATATTATCCTTAAGCATCACACTGTATTCTTATCAAAGAACGTTAGCTATTTCAGGGGTGTTATTTCTCCGAAAATCTTGCAGTAACAAGCACGCAGAATGTTTTGAAACAAAACAAGGTCGGGAAGGCTTCATTTCCAAGCCTTTGAAACTGAACTACAACCAACAATATTTATACCTAAGATACCTTATGACATGACTCAAGATAGAACATATCTAACCTAGATACTTATCGTATTCAGAGTACATTGCTGCGACGAGCAAGGACTATCTTATGTTAAACGGACTATTTGGCCCAAACAAACAGCATAATTCCACGAATGACAAAACACACTGTATTCGGCAGACACCTAGAAAAGCAAGAAAGTTCTTTGATGTTTCCACTACTTCTATCTCTCTTGCGATACAGGGAAATTCCGTACAGGGGTATAATAATAATATATAGTTACAATAATTGACATCAAGGCTCTGCCCATACTAAGGAAAAACAAAAGCCGTGTTGCTTCACTTAGTTTGGGGATAAATGGCGCTGTGTGAAATGACTACTAATATTTATATATAATTTTATTTGATTTAATTCTTGTGTTATGAACCACGATTTTACTAAAATTAGTCTGTTACGAGTAAATTGAAACCAAAGTATGAAAAAAATTCATCCAAAATGCATTATAATTAGCAATATACCTAATGCTAAAAGCAGTTTCTTCTGAATAAATATCAGCGGTCGACAAACTTTCATCAGAGCTTATCAAAGGCGAAAAAAAGATATTGCAAACCACTAAGAGAATATTTTATAGTGAGAACTTCATTTTATTTTTAAAATCTAAAAACGAATTCATAGATCATAAGCAGCCTTGAAAAAGACAAATAGATTAAAGAAAATGGTTTTTGTAGGATTTCTATATTGCATGCTATTTTTAGGATTCTGTACTCAAAGGATAGAACACTGTTACTAAGCCTACAGCATCTGGCTCTCTTACTTAAATATTACTTAATAAAAAATTAAGGATATTACCTACTTAATGTTCGTAAAGGGGACAGATGCATTCATTTCAATTTCTGTTTGTTTGATTTGACTGTTTCGTTTTAACGGTAAACCGCTAAATACACAAGAGTGTGGAAAAACGGGAGAAAGTGTAACAAGTTGAAAGAGTTACCTCTTTGATTCAAACTTTGATCCATCGTTCGAGAGAGCCAGTGACATGAATAGAAGTAGAATAGAAGGCATTTGCGCTGCAGTGGGGTAAGAATGGCTGAAAAACAATAATAAATAACATCTTAATCGCACATAAATATGCACCAAAATCCCTTCTGAAACGGCAAAAACGTTCGTAGTTCGGTTTTGCATTGACTTTACATGTTAACGATATTTAAATCGGGGCTATTGTAGAACTCGCCTGTAGATATTAATGCAATCGCATTAAATGTCCGGTTTACAGGGTTCGGTTACCGGTGAAATTACAGGTATATTATACATTTTGATATTCAGGACAGTATTAAACTTATGCCTATGTATTGCGAAATAAGACTTATAACAATTTGACTTGAAAGGCCTCACTAATCAGTTGGAATAACTTTGTCTCTAAGCGTCGTGTGTTCGATACAAATATTTGCGTGACAGTACATAGATGTTATCTGTCTGATGTTGATATGTATTAGATGTATTTATTAACAAAAAAGTATATACTAAGTATTATATCAGTTGTCTGGAGTTCCCATCATACAAGCAATGTTTAGCTTACTTAGGGGCTAGATGTCGCTGTGTGAAATGTCCATCAATATATATTATTTACAAAAAAATATTAATATCAGTATTCTGACAATTATCTAGTTCCCATGGAACCTATGTTTAGTTACATTTAAATACAGGTTAACACGGAACTTTTAATCACAACTAAACATTTTCATGTGCAACAAAGTTACAAAAGTGACCGCTGCAGTCTTCCCGTTTACCATAACAATAGCGGAGGTACGTAGTTGGCTGCATTGTTACGTGTCTTGTACTTACTGATACTAAGTTGGGTCTTGTTCAGGTTTCGAGACAATGGCTTAAGCCTTTCTGAATCGTAAAGTGTAAAATGAGATCTGAATAGAAGACAATCCTCTTTTTTTTAAATCATGTATTCCTTGCACTTAAGGACCTTGTGACCTAATTTTTCGTTTTAAATATTAAGCATGATGGCCTTAGCTGGTCTTAGAGGACCATAACATAAAAACATAATATAACAATAAAAATAATAATTTATTTATTTCAGGCTAGTTAGTATTAAATACATTGGCCCATATGAATAGATGAATGATTAACTTTACTGAAAAACTTTCTAAAGTACCCTTGTTTACTGTTCATTAATTTTACGACTTTTAAAAGTGTATTTTTTTCTGGTATTTGAATAAAGTAGTACAAGAGAATAATATTAAAACACATTTAATAATGAGTCTATGCTGTGGTTATTATATTAAACTACCATGAACTTAGTTGAAATTTAGGTTATTACTAATAATCTACTATATTTCTAAGTAAATATAACAGATATGTACTATACGTACATAACCCTATCAAACAGGGTGAAAAAAAGGATCCTGAGGAAAGCAGCAAATGCTTTCCTGTATGCTTAATGCTTTTTAACAAAAATACGAATGTATGTTAATACATGCATTCGTATTTATTACGACCAAAACTACGAATAGTTAGACAATCGTGGCAAAATCTTTCTATGCTGTGAACCGAAAAGTATGCAACTTGAACTTTTTGAGACCTATTTTTCGTCAGCATGTAAAATGTGATTGAATTATGAAGCATTGATTATTTGTAGGTATAACCGCTTACCACCACTTAACAGCATTTACCCTGCCTATGTTTAATAGTTTTGTGTGGTTGACACTTCGGTCAGCCAGGGGTTGACACAATTGCGTACTAATGTTTATATGTAAGTATTTTAAAACTGTTATTTTCGTGATAAAAGCTTCATTTCGTTACAATTACTATTTGTATTTATCTAATTAAAATGATATTCTTTACTTTGTTCTGTATGTTTTTCTCAAATATGTACCCTTACTTTGTATGAATAAATATTTTTGTATTTGTATTACTTTCTTCAAATCAAATCTAAAAGTATACAAATAAACAAAATTGGAGTGTCTGTTTGTAATATTAAAATAACCGCTTTATACTAAGTGCATATGGATGTATACACGGTACATATACCAAAACAACATTTTTTTTAATTTTTGTCAGTCTGTTTGTTCCAGCTAATCTCTGAAATGGCTGGACCGATTTTGACCGGACTTTCACTGGCAGATAGCTGATGTAACAAGGCGTAACTTAGGCTACTTTTCCGAGAGGTAAAAAAGGGGTGCGTGATAAAACCGAATTCCACGCGCCACAAAGTCGCGGAGAATAGACAGGCCTCATAGCCCAGTTAGTAGTAACGCTGCCTTCTGTGGTAGTGGGTTTGATTCCCACCCAGGTGTAATGTTGTCTAACATTTGTGTAATGAACATAGATGTTTGTTCTGTGTCTGGGCGTCAATATGTATTATATGTTTTTTTATTATATATATTTTATTTTGTATTTTTATATTTACAAAAAAAAATAAGTATTATATCGGTTGTCTAGTTCCTATGATACAAGCTATGTTTAGCTTACTTTGGGGCTAGATGGCGCTGTGTGAAATGTCCATCAATAATGTTAAGTTACTTTTCTATTGTTCATTTCGAATATATCGCAAAAATTACTGACTTTATTTTGATTATAGTGGATGAAAGATAATTTTGAATATTATAGCGTATTAAAGTATATACCAACTGGTATATACTTTAATAAGCTACGTTCAAGTAAATTCAGGGAGCAATAATTCAGACTAAGTTGCGGACGAAATCTAGTCGTATGATCCTTTTGCTCCCCAGCCCATGCTAATGAGAATTCAGGATTTTCTCTGCTTTACTCAATATCTAACAAGGGATGCCTTAAAGCCTCACTGTATTTCTAGTTTATTAGAAAAATAGCTTGCCCCGACCAAGTAGAGCTATTTTAAGTACACGTAAAGCTTGGCTTTATTTTGTGGTTATAATTTAACAACAAAATTAATAAACCAGTTAGTAATATTATAGTAAATGCTGAACTTTCTGACTGAGGGAGTTGCTTAGTGACACATACCCTGTAGTTTCAATACGGAGGTAAATTCAGACGAGCAAAAATGAGTTACATAATTGTAAATCCAAGTCTGCGATACCACGTTTTCAAAACGGTGAAGGATTGAGAATTGAGATACAGTTTTATCTTTCACCAGGTATCAGCATCATGTGTGGCTGAGGCTGTAATATTTCCTTCGTTTTCTTAGTTGCAAAACCAAATTTTTTTTTTTTTTCTTATATTATAACCATAAAATAAAAACAAAAGCTAAAATAAAATTACGTGTACTCAAAATAGATCTATAAGGTTGGGGAAAGCTATTTTTCTCATAAACTATAATATAAGTGAGGCTTTAAGGCATCACAGGCTTGAGTATTAAAATGCAATCAAAATGATAATGTAAAACAATAGCTCAGTAAAGTGTAACACTTGTTTAAGTGCCGAGTTGTGAAAATGATCATGCTCGCGGAAATAAAAGGAATAATTAGGGGTTTCTCTCTGTTTTTGCCCATAGAGTTTCTGATAGAGTGTTAACAGACGCTAATCTTAACAATAAAGACGGTGAGTTGTCTGCCCTGGCTGTGTAGAGCTAATAGCCCGCTGCTACTCGCGCGCAACACACTCTCATCAAGCCCGGTGGCCCTTTGATGCCGCCGTAGGAGACTCATTTATTTGGGTCTCGGACCCACTTAAATATTTGCCAAGGGAGATTTAATTTGTGTACTTTGACGTAGATTTTGGTTTTTGTGAATCATTTGGGCTCTCCACAGCATAAAATAAAAATAGTTTTTGACTGGACTGCCAGCTCAGTTGCAGTATGTAGTGTGTTCGATTCCCACCCAAGACAAACATATGTGTGATGAACATAAATGTTTGTTCTGTGTCTGAGTGTTAAAATGTAAGTTTTTACAAAAAATGTGGCAAAACACAAAAACTTCGTAACTGAAAACAAAAAGTCGACGCCTATACATTTCATCATCCATTCAAACCCAGCACTGACACAACCTAACGAGGTCTCGCAAAAGGAGCAGTTTCGAATAGCATTGCGGCATCATTTACACCGCTCGTGCGGTGTGAAATACGTCATTACTCTCTATTAATGACTGGTTTTAACGAGGGATGTGCATTATGAGGCCCGATGTGAATGCTTCATTATACTGCGTAGAGGGTGCCTATTGCGCAATGGGGTAGGCAGCGTAGCCTGGCTAGTTACACTAGGTTTACAAATGGTTCTTATAATTTTAGTTTTCTCCCAATACTTTGAGAGGTATACAGCAAAAAGCCGGCTAGCTTAGCTCAAAACATAGTTATCTCAGCCCACTTTCTTCCAATGCTTGACTTCTTCTCGAAGTAGGCACCCAACTCGTTGCTCCACTTCATCCGGGGAGATGTTAGTCACAAACTCTTCTGCGTTTCTGTTACTTCTATAACGCAAAAACTATAGAACCGATGTATGTCGATAGATTTACTGGCCTCACAGCTCAGTTGTTAGTAACCCTGCCTTCTGCGCTGTAGGTGGGTTCGATTCCCACCCAGGACAAATGTATGACGAATATAAAAGTTTGTTCTGTGTCTGAGTGTCAATATGTATTATACCTCTATGTATTTACAAAATAATAGTTTATAAGTATTATATATGTTGTCTGGTTCCATGATACAAGCTACGCTTGGCTTATTTTGGGCCTAGATGGCGCTGTGTGAAATGACCACCAAAAAAGGTTATGGTCACCGATTATTTTACACGTAGAAAATGACCAAAAAAACACATTAGCTACTTTTTATATCAGGAATACGCAGGCTAAGTTTCAGACTGAAGCTAGTTCAATAAAAATATGGTTGCCAAAGTCTGAACGCTATAATATAGACATAAAATACTGTTTTCGAAACATTTTTGTAGTCCAAATGGATAAACAATTGAAATATATAGCTTCCCTAAGACCTCAATTTAGAATCTTAATGTATAGACAATAAGGATAGATTTAACTTATTCATGGAATTGTTTAACTTGGTAGGGTAACCACTGGCCGAATAAGGTGATTTATTTGAAGCTTAATTGGTTTTGTTTTGGTCAAGGGCTAGATTAACGATAGTTTTATACGTTTAATAGGCGCTTTGTATAAATACGTTGTCTTAATGACGCCATATTCCAAGGAACGCAGTTAAAGTTACGTTTATGTGTCTTCTTCAAACACTTGACTAAGGGAGTTAACGAATTAAGGATACTATGCAATTAATGACCGAAAGCTAACAACAAATAAACTACCACAACTAACTAACACACATAAATACAACTAACACAAATAAATAAAATTGGAGTATCTGTTTGTAATATTAAAATAAGCTCTTTACTAAGTGCATATGGATGTATACACGGTACATATACCGAAACAACATTTTTTACAATTTTTGTATGTCTGTCTGTTTGTTCCGGATAATCTCTGAAATGGCTGGACCGATTTTAACGATACTTTCACTGGCAGATAGCTGATGTAACAATGAGTAACTTACTACTTTACTTACTTTTTACTTACAAACCGAATTCCACGCCGACGAAGTCGCGGGCAACAGCTAGTTTTGTAATATCTTCTGGATTATCTATACCCTATTCATAACATTAATGTTTCAAGGAAAGCATTCTCTCTCCATTGAATCAAAGACTCGCTCCATCAAATTGCATCGGAGTCTAAGCCGGATTTACATGTAGCAAGTCCTTTGTTAAACGTATTTGTCACTTCAGTTAATCTAAAGCAACAACACGGCCCAGCCGCAGCCGGCTTGCAGTCGGCAATCCCTGGACATACAGTTCAATACGTCTGTGAGTGTTCCAACTATTATAGATATATCTACCTGTGTGCACAGTACTGTGACATGCTTTTCAACCTTATGAGATGGTTTCAAATACATTCGGACCTTAGTGGTATAAAGATGGTAAACCATGGGCAAATAAAGTGACAGAGTGATTACCAAGAGATATGAAAAGGAGAAAAGGCATACAGAAGAAAAGATGGCGGGACATATTTTACGAGAGGAGCAAGTTGATGCAAGCAGCACGAGACAGAAAACTGTGGAGGGACTTGGGGGAGGCTTACGCCGAAGAGGCGACTTCTACCAATTTTTTAATTTAAATTAGTTTGCCATATTATTACTAGGTCATATTATATATAATTATAATACTTTTTATTTTATTATTACATATTAATTTATTTTATATTTAGATACATATGTAATGTTCCTGTACGTGTGTATGTCACTTTAATCGCCACCTCTTTAATCGATTTTGATGCATTTTTTGTGAGTTTTAGAGCGAATGGCTTAAATTCACAATTGGATAGGTGGCGCTGAGTACAGATTTCAGATTTTTTTTACTTTTATGTGCTGCAATGCTCAATCAGCGGTTGGACTAAAATAAAGTGAGGGTAATTATTTTGGTTATGTCGTAATTCTAAATAAAATCCAAAAACGGGTAGTGAACCAAAGTACAAATAGCCTCAAGTGTATGAAATTGCAAAATCTTTTATTCCCATCTCAAAAAGCAACTATTTTTCCAAGATATAAGACAAAAACTTGTCACCAGAACGTGATATATTGGAGTTATTATAATGTTAACGGTCGGAGGATTATGACCCTCTATTGATCGGGTAAAACTTTCCTCAATAGAAATCGCAGGTATGTGAGGAAATCCCCATTTAAGGCTACTCCTCATAGATAAACTATGTTACGTATTTTCTACTGTTGTATTCCTCACTCAAAAGACGGTTACTAAAAACTAATTCTAATAACAAGTGTCCATCCTTTACAATTTACATTTTTAAACAGAAAACTGCCTGAAATTTCCTATATTAACTGAATTATATAATAATAATATAATATATGTAATATTTTATAATAATATTGGTGGACATTACACACATTGCCATTTAGCCCCAAACTAAGCATAGCTTGTACTATGGGAATCAGACGACTGATAGAATACATAACAATAACCTATACTTTTGTTTTTGTAAATACATACATATAATAAATATCAACACCCAGACACAGAACAAATACCTATGTTCGTCACACAAATTGTGTTATAGATGTTTAAAATTAACCGCAAGGATATTTTTTTATACGAAGTATTATTTAGTAAAAAAGAAATGGGTGCAATTTTTTCATATTTTATAAGCAAAACTATACATTTCAAGTGGCATCAATCTATCGGTTAGTGGTGCCCTCAAACCTCGTTCACACCGAAGACTAACGCGCCATTCTCTAGTAGTTCTTCACATAAGAGTGAGAGCACTCCAATTTATTGTACACGAGACTCTTGGTGTGTTCGATGCCACAGTCACGTGATAGACAAGTGTTTCATTGTATATGCTATCCACTAATAATAAATAATAAATATAAATATTGGTGGACATTTCACACAGCATTTCAGACATCTAGCCCCGAAGTAAGCTAAGCATAGCTGTATCATGGCTTGCTCAACCAGACAACTGATATAATACTATAAACTTTTTCTTTTGTAAATACATAAATATAATACATATTAACACCCAGACACAGAACAAACATCAATGTTACAAATGTCACATAAATGTTTGTCCTGGGTGGGAATCGAACCCACGACCTTACAGCGCAGAAGGCAGGGTTACTGACAACTGAGCTGTGAGACCTGTCAACTGATTGGGAATATCGAAAAGTGGGAGTAACATAATGTAGTGTGTATCACTTGTCGCACACACACACACAGTGCCACAGAAAACCAGCGCTGAAGCAGCCACACCGCTGACACAGCACACGCTGAGTGGTAGCCTTTTTTGCTGTTACAAGACACATTTTCTTTTGTTTGTACCTAATTTGATTTCTAACGTAACACAAAATAAATATTTCTTTCTTTATAATAGTGAAAAGTCAAAAACTTCATATCTATTTAATTTTATGAAAATCGAAACATAAATTCATACATCTATCCTTAAAATGGAACGCAGAGCCATAACAGGGCAGTTTTCACCTTGTGGTTTGCACTATGAGTAATATGAAAAGCTCACTTGTATTTATTGTATTGTATCACTTGTATTTTTAAGAGCAGTAGAACTCTCGCCAAGTTCGTCCGGGGAAGTACTGCCACTATGCCCTTTTCTGCCGCCAAGCAGTAACGCATTCGCGTTACTGTGTTCCGGTTTGAAAGGAGTGGTTGCCGGTGAAATTACAGGCACATGAGACATTCCACCTTCACGTCTCACATTTACGGGCGCATACGATGCGACTTGGGTCTTGTCATACCTAGTATGGGAGGACCCAAGTCGCATCGGCTGTTATGGGCCGAGGTTACCACTTAACACCAGGTGGGCGGTCGGCTCGTTCCGTAAATGTATTACATAAAAAAACAAAATAGTTTGACGCAAGTTTCATTTCCGCCATCAATTGCCAGTTCAGTCAAAAATAGATTCTCGCGGTGTGTAGAAATACAAATAATTATAATACAATACAAATTAACATTTAAATTAAATGTCAAAGCAATTAATTGCATAAACTCGGATTCGTCCCAGTTACAGCGTCAAAACTAGAAGCCCAAACAACACTGTGCATTGTTCACGAAATGGGTTAGTGGCGCGCTGCTAAATATAATGAAATTGAAGCGTCTCCAAACGTTGTATCCAAACTGTCCTGCTGATTGTTAAATTATATAGAGAAAGTGATGAAATAAACTGAAATAAATAAATAAATCAATAATGGTGGACATTTCACACAGCGCCATCTAGCCCCAAAGTAAGCTAAACATAGGTTGTATCATGGGAACCAGACAACTAATATAATACTTATATACTTTTCTTTTGTAAATACATACATATAATACAAATCAACACCCAGAAACAGAACAAACATCAACGTTACAAATGTCACATAAATGTTTGTCCTGAGTGGGGATCGAACCCACGACCTACAGCGCAGCGCAGAAGGTAGGGTTACTAACCAACTGAGCTATGAGGCCAGTCAAATGTGAATAGGGAAGGTAGATGGAGTACCTACCTGATATTATGAGGAACCTTCGGCTTGTAAATAGAAACATACGATTTAGTTCTCCACTAATTAGGTATAGGAAGACCAATATCATATTATATTGTGCCCATAACTCTGAGACATTTATTTTTATGTGATACAGTTACGGTAAGAGCCAACGGCCCACCTGGTATTAAGTAGTAACCTCGGCCCATAACAAGTGATACGGCTTGGGTCCTCCCCTACTAGGTATGGCAAGACCCAAGTCGTATGCGCCCATATCTACGAGACGTGTGGGTGGAATATCTCATTTGCCTGTAATTTCACACCTTTTAGCTTGGAACATGGTAAAGCGAACAAAAAGTTAAAATTCAACTGAAAAACATTTGCACGAATAGAAAGGTGAATGTTAAAACTATGTAATATACGTAAGTGTCAAATACCTTATATACCATATAAATCTATCACATATATATAAGGTTATTGACCTCCACTGACGGGAATCCATGTGTATCATCACCTATGCGATCTCAAACGCTACCTCTGGGCTAAGCGCTGCCCAAGAAACGTGATAACTAAAAAAGAAAATATTTTATTAGCAAAACTTATTAACAACCGCCGCACAGTCATCCAAACCAATCTATTTGTCAATAGTTTATCCCGCAATAAAACTGGATTACTCTCGCTCCTTAATGTCAAGTAGTTTCGCAGTTCACAACTTCTGATTGCAGTATCGTAAAAACTCACAACAAAAGTACTCAAACTCTCAGAAAACTCTTAGGTCGATCAAGTTTCACCCAAAAAATATTAACAGCATTATTATAAGTCCACGGCCTTATCGCTATCCGCCAGCCGCTCTTTCGATGGTCGCCCGAATAAATATGGATTAGCCAAAGAAAATATGAGTAGAACATGGTTCTAACCCTTCTTGCGATACTTCATTGTTGCATTTACGCTATAGAACACTTTGATAGAGGTAAATAGTTTATGTATATAATTTTTTCGCGAGAAGGAGGTTGCAGAAACGTTTCTGCTTGGGGGTGGATGCTGAAATATAGCTTGTCTCATTATGTTAAGCCAATACACTCTATCCGAAGGTGGTTTTTGCAAGTTTCAAGTCAAATCGGAGGGTTATGGACCTCAAAGTTGGTATAACCTTCTGCGCTGTAGGTCGTGGGTTCGATTCCCACCCAGGACAAACATTTGTATGATGAACATAGATGTTTTTCTGTGTCTGGGTGATGATATGTATTACATGTATGTATTTACAAAAAATAGTATATAAGTATTTTATCAATGGTCTGGTTCTTAGTTAGCTTATTTTGGGGCTAGACGGCACTGTCTGAAGTGTCTATCAATATTTATTTTTCATAAAATAAGCCACGCCGAAGTTTGCATTAAAGTAAATAAATATCTATATATCCTGATTGTTACACAGTCATTCAATTACAGGTAATTAGGCAAATCGAGGGTATGTAACCAAGGATTCTCTTTTATTGTGGGGAGATTTGTATTTTCTGTTTAGTCCTTGATACTAACATGTACCTACGTAAATAAAGATATATATACTTATGATAACTATTTATTATAATAATAACTATAATTCTATATATTATAATTTTGATTGTATTAAGTATTTGTATTACATAATACTTCAGTAGATTATACGACAAATCTAATCGAAAGCTAAGATCATCGTTATGTGATCTATTCCAAGCTTTCAAAATAGTTATTATCAACATTTGCACCAAATTTAGGAAATAGCCCTTCCTATATGACCAGATTAATTCAAACAGATCCTTAGTAACCCCCCGGCTAGGTCGGAGCAGTCTGTTTATAATGGTAATCCAGTTTTGTAGTGGCCGAGCCGTGGGCAGTCACAAGACTAGATGAAATAGCTAGTTTAGTTACACATGTAATTTATTTTTATGTGTAAGTTATATATAATTATATATAACTAGCTGTTGCCCACGACTTCGTCCGCGTGGAATTCGGTTTTATCGCGCAACCCTATTTTACCCCTCGGAAAAGTAGCCTAAGTTACTCCTTGTTACATCAGCTATCTGCCAGTGAAAGTCCCGTCAAAATTGGTCCAGCCATTTCAGAGATTAGCCGGAACAAACAGACAGACAGACAGATAAAAATTGTAACAAATGTTGTTTTGGTATATGTACCGTGTATACATCCATATGCACTTAGTAAAGAGCGTTTATTTTAATATTACAAACAGACAATCCAATTTTATTCATTTGTATAGATATATATACAATAATCCTACTAATACTATAAACATGACGTTGTGAGGATGTATAGGATTTTGTATTTTTTTCACGCTCAAACGGATGAATAGATTTGGATGAAATTTGGTATCCATTGGTTACTTTGGTCGCGGAAAATTGCAGTGTCCGTGGGTTGACTTATTCACTGCGGGGAATACCGCGGGGCGCAGCTATTATATAATAAACTCAGAGCAGACGGCCCACTTAGTGTTAAGTCTACCCCCATTTGCCTACTTAGGTACAACAAGACCCAAGCTGCATCGAATGCGCCCGTACCTCTAAGAAGTGAAAGTGGAATGTTTCATGTAGCGAGTTGAAAATAAACTAGTTTCAACTTATTATAAAGTGTAGTAGCTGAACCATATGTAATCTACATCCCGTTCAGGCATCCGCAGGCTTGCGGTAGAAGTAACTTCAAGTGGAATATTCTAAAAGAGCCCTCGGGTGACGCGATGCGGTACAAATTGGGTTCATTTTGTTTTTGGGTGTTTGGTTTATGCGTGGACACGGTTAAACATATGATTCGGGACAGATTGAAATTTGCTTTTCTTTTACATATATCTCGAATTTCATTGTAAAATAAGTCAAAATAAGGGGTAATAAGTCTGGATTATTTCGGTCAATTCTGTTTTCTTTTCGAGGAAGGCGGGGTACTGCGGAAAAGACTTAAAATTAATATAAATTAATAACCCTTTGGAATTGTTGTTTTTCTTCACCACTAAGGTCTTTGTCGAAAAATGGAGCATTCAGATTGTTTTATAAGGTGAATATGTAATAACTGAAAGAGCTAACTAAAAAATGAACTATCTCTATCACAAAAAAGCATTCAAACTCGTTTATTTCGTTATTAATAATTCACAAATCTGTAACGTCATATTATAAGTATTGCACTATCAAGTTCCTACTAATATAATTCAATTTAAAAAGTTATTTTAAACACTATATCAAACATATGCGCTAATCTTCTAACACATAAATATCCTCGGGTACATCCGAGTTAAAATGTAACAAAACATATTTCAAGCGATATTCTAATCGTCCACATACTGCACATAAAAATTCAGATTCTTGATATATGCGATCGCCGTTATCAAAACGCACAAAGCCAGTGACCTATTGGTTTTTCGGAATACCAACAAATGCATTTCCCTATTCCAATATGAAATTCACCCCGCCGTACGAAATACCCTTAACTGTGAATGAGAACTCTCTTTGTCACCTGTGGAGTGATGAACCAAAAAATATATATTTAACGTATATCTCTGTCTGAAAGAAATCGCTTTATGCGATAAGTTGCCCATTGAGAATTTATATATATATTTTGTTAGATTATTTTAGTTTAAGATTGTAATTGTTTAGTTATGGTGTTAATTATGCACAATAAAGAATATATCTATCTATCTTGATTCGGTAAGTTTCTATCAATGTCAAGTCTATTCATTAAACACAAAAAATTTAAAAAAACAATTAATTAATAGTTATATAAAACTTGATTTACCACTATCGGGTATCATAATTTTCACACGCAAAGCAGTGCCCTGTTTAGAAGCGATGTCGGTGAAGTAACAGGGGTAAGATACGTTCCATCGCTAGGAATCTTTAGGTCTCAAGTATCAGTTCACAGGTCAACATTTTACATAGCGAAAGAAAGAAGCCCTCCTTTAGGGGTTTCTTGTTTGTTCTTCCATGGAGGGTAGGATAGGGTTTGAACAGGCGTCAAACTTAGCGATAAATACGCGTAACCTTATGTTTTGAATATTATTGACGTTTCCAAGCCATTTCCTTATGAATTCTATAAAAATAAAGTTTTTGATTTTGACTTTGACATAAGGGGATAGAAATCTAGTGACCTGGTCAGACTTTTTTACTGGACTTTGTGAGTAAAATGCTGGGGTTTGTTAGCAACAAGATTTTTTAGCTCCCAGTCCATCCCTGTTCCCACTCGGAATATCCAGATAAACGTCTGCAAAAAGCTGCCTAATAACGTCCAGTTACGTATGACCTCTCCGCCCCCCGCGCCTCTATGTACAGCGCAGGCAACTGGGGGTCCGTAATACAGTTTTGAGGGTCGCAAATATAGTGTTCTGTATACAGACCGGTCGACTGTCATCGTTCCCTCGTTGGATTTTTAAAATGCAAATTGAATATGTTACGCCGCATGTGGTTGTTGCTCGATAGCAATTTACTTTGTCTCGTAGAACTGTAGAGTTGTTTACACAATGTAATCTCGGGATTAAAATTATCTGTTATCTTCTGTTTATAGGGTTCGTGTTTTAGTGTGTGTGTGTGTGTGTGTGTGTGTGCGTGAGTGTGTGTGTGTGTGTGTGTGTGCGTGGGTTTGTTTGTACAGAAAGGACACACGCATACACAAATTACAGAAATGCAAATAAAAATTTTAAAATTAACTTTTGAAATTAAAAGAACATGTACTTACATTCAGAAAAATAAGAATTCAATATAACATAAATAGTTATTAGTTTACGAGCATCTTTAGTCGTTATATAATAATTCATAATTTTTCAAGCCCCTATATTTATTATTAAGTACATTATATTTTTTAATACTGAATTTAACCATAATTTATTTCCTACAATCTCATTGTATCATTGCAAACCAATAAACCGTGATATAATTGAAGAAGTGGAAAAATTATAGAACATTAGTTGTCAATAAATAATCGAATACTTCTAATTCCTAATAGGTTACGTACGTACCCCGTATAACTCTGAATTCGGTGCCATTTCTGGCAATTCTCAGTCAATCCGGAACCAATCTGGTCAGTACATTGTTTCCCTCACCTCGCCGATTGGGTTAATTAAACCTCTTCCACTTGATTGCTTGTGGGTTGTCCACTATTAAGTCAGGGGTTGTTTGTCGTTTCCGAGATGGGAGCGATTTAAGGGCGTAGGTAAAAGAAGGAATTACTTCCGAAAAAACTGTACTTACATTGGTATAAGAAAAAATAAAATAAATGCATATAAAAGCTTTAAAAAAGGACCAGCTGAGAGATCTAAAGAACAGTTCCAACAATATCTATATATAGAAGTAATGATTGTAAAATTTTGATAGATTATTATTATTCACACAATGTAATTATGATTTTTATAAATTGAAATGCTTGAGTCTAATAATTACATTTTCATTTCTGTTCCAACCAACAAACTTACTGTGGCGTAGGTACTGTAATATAAACGAAATAGAATGAAAGCATTTTTTTTAAATAATCTTGTTTTTAAGTTTTTTATTTTTTGACTTAGTATTTTTTTGTATTTATTAATTTTATAGCCTATAATTATTGCATGTCATGTAATGACAAAGTTTGTGTAAATGTTTTATGTAACTATAAGATCTTGTAAATACTACCAGGCTTTATGCAAATAAATGATTCTGATTCTGAATAAAAAATAATTAAGAATTGATTAGCTGAAAAAAAAAGATATTTTCTGGTTCTGAAAACTTAAATATATTTTAAGTCATTTAATTTATTTAAGACATTTGTACAGGTAAAACAACAAGTGCTTTTCTTTACGTAGAACAATCAGTATTTTATTTTGTATTAGTGGTAACTAATCAACTGGGCCATACCACAAATATATTCACTTTTTCTCACAAAAACTGGAATAAACTGAGGTATTAATATTATTGAGATATTTATGCAATAATTCTCCAAATAACAAGTTAAAAGTCAAAAAAATTGGTTTCCAATGAATTCATAATATAAAGAAATGTCTTGGAAACATCAGTGAGTAATATTCACATAAAAATAGAACAGACAATTTCTTATAACAAATATTTAGGTAACTACTATCCAAATATTTAAAAGTTTCGAATTACTTTGCATTTTCACTCAACTCTAATCCATAACAATTTCTAGCAATTCTCAGTCAATCATGGACCAGTCTGATGGGTTTATTGTTTCCTAATATTGCTGATTGCGTTAATTAAGTATCACTTTGTTGATTGCATGTGGGTCGTCCATTATTAGGTAAGGATATATCCTGTTGGTAATTAATGGTGCGATGAAGGATAAATAAATAAATTTATACTTATTTTTTTTTTTTTTTTTTTTTATGTGATACAGTTACGGAACGAGCCGACGGCCCACCTGGTGTTAAGTGGTAACCTCTGCCCATAACAACCGATGCGACTTGGGTCCTCCCTTACTAGGTACGACAAGACCCAAGTCGCATCGTATGCGCCCGTAACTCTGAGACGTGTAGGTGGAATGTCTCATGTGACTGTAATTTCACCGGCAACCACACCTTTCAAACCGGAACACAGTAACGCGAACGCGTTACTGCTTGGCAGCAGAAATGGGCATGGTGGCAGTACTTCCCCGGACGAACTTGGCGAGAGTTCTACTGCTCTTATAATGGATAACGTGTCACTGTGACAAATGGATGCATGCTCTCGGATGAGAATGTAATGAAAACTCACTTGCTGACTCATTCATTTATGTATGTGAATTAAGCGACGGAAAATAACGCGCGCAGATTTATCGTGTATCAAAGTCAAAGCCTTTATTTCCATAGAATTCATAAAGAAAGAAAGAAACAAATAAATAAATAAATATTGGTGGACTAAGCATAGCTTGTACTATGGAAACCAGTTGACTGATAGAATACATTTTTTTTGTAAATACATATTAATACCCAGACACAGAACAAACATCAATGCTCTTCACATAAATGTTTGTCCTGGTGGGAATCGAACCCACGACAGCTCAGAAGGCAGAGTTACTAACCGGCTGAGCTGCGAGGTCAGTCTTGGAAACGTCAATAATATTCAAAACATAAGGTCACGCGTACTTATCGCTAAGTTTGACGCCTGTTCAAACCAATTCCGACCCTCCACGGAGAAGAACAGTCAAGAAACCCCTTATGGAGGGCTTCTTTTTTATGGAGGCACGATCCTTATAACAATCTGAGTACTTAGATCTTTGTTACGTTTATGACTACATAAAATACTGGAATAAGATATTACAAGATGTTTTGTGTGTCGTTGAGCAGAGCGACATCAGACCATGGGGATATGTACTTCGATTCCCAGTACTGACCCCCAAATATCACCAAAGTTATTATTAACCTCAAAAATAGCCTTTCCTTCGTCATGTTTATGTATACCGGGTTCAATTATGAAACAGTGACTAGCAGAAGCCAAGTAATATATTGTGGTTAACGGCTGTATTATACGTACCCATCGCACAGATTGAGCAACAGTTTGTATGAGAACATACGTCCCCCGTGCCACAGATTATCTTACAGTCAGTATTGGGACCGTGTTTGGTAATATAGATATAACAATAGTTAGTATGAGAATAGAGGACCCAAAGAATATATTATGGATAAAGTTGGTACGTCGATAGACAGCAGCTGACAATAATATATTTCCGATAAATGGATATTATTTTCAGTGTATATTTTCTTAGCGATAATATTTAATCAATACTGCGTTATTTGTTCGAATTATCGTTTATAATAATGAAGAGAGTCCTTGGTATTGACGAAGTTTTGCAACGGGATAGAATTTGATAAACTAAAATGGACAGTTAATCTTTGACGTTTTGAAATCTTTAACATGATTTACGATTGCAGCTACACTCTAAGCATTATATTGATATAATATTTGTTTTCTAAAAGAAACTACAATAAATGAAACTGGGGAAACAATGAATAAAAAAGTTATGAAAAATAAATGAAACTACATTGTTTTCTGTTCATGAATTTTTTACTGACTGTAGATTGTGTATTTTTTCCATGCGCACTTCTTACAATCCCATTTTAATCCTATCTTATGCCAGTGGTCTTCAAAATATCATATAATGTATCTATAGCCTATCCTCAAGAAAATAAATAATCTTTGTGATAAATAAAATTTGTTGAACGCGATTAATGTTATTTTCCGTAAATAACTTAAGTATCAAGAGGAGTCGTCGTCATCAGCAGCTCAGATAAGCCCACTTAAGCCTCTCCGAGTAGCCGTCTCGGTTCAGTTTTTAGCTCTCTTTCTGCATCAGTTGGTAGTACCTAACCTCGCTGTAGGTCGTGGGTTCGATTTCCATCCAGGACGAACATTTTTGTGACAAATATAGGTGTTAGTTTTGTGTCTGGATGTTGATAGGTATGTATTATATGAGTGTATTTACAAAAAGTATATAAGTATACATGATACAAGCTATGCTTGGCTTATATTTTTATTAATTTTACTTTACGTGGTGCTGTGTGAAATGTCTATGTAAAAAAAATATCTCATAACTGCTACCCGCCTTTCGCAACTTGTCGCTCCATCAGTTCACCCCATGCTAAATTAGCGAACTTGCCAACTACCCTCAAAAACTCATCTACAAAAACTATCATAGGTTCTTGTCGTATGTAACTAGGTCGCTCTCTCGAGGTGCATTTTGTATTCTAACGGGAAAATAATTCAAATGTGTCAATTATTTCGGTGATGCAATGTGTAAAAAATGTAGTAATGTCCACTGAAAACCACGGCGTGCGGTCATAACGCCAATTTAGGTTAATTAATAGTCATAGCAGCTGAAAATACACTTTAACGAGTGATTTAGAGGTACGTTTAATGGGAATATTTAATCGACTCGTAAATACTATGTGTCAAATGTCATTTAATTAAGCGATGTCAATTTTATTAGTTGTATTTATATTGTTCTCCTTTTTCATGTTCTTTTTCTATATACTTGGGGATTGGTGCAGTATATGGGGGTATATATATAAAAAAAAAAATTTGGGGTCCAAAGTTGCTCGCGTCCGTAAGTGATTACCCTTAGAATCCCTACACATGTCCCCTGGGTGGTGCGAAAGGAGCAACCCAAAGTAGCAGTAGAACTTGTCCTAAGTAAGCCCAGAGAAATAATGCCACCACACCTGGTAATCTGCCGCCAAGCAGTGATGCACTCTTGTTGCTGTGTTCCGGTGGAAGGGAGTGGGTGCCGGTGAAATTGCAGGCGCATGAGACGTAACATCCCCGTCTCGGGGTGATGGACGCAACGCAACGCGACTTAGGTCATCTTATACTTTGGTGGAGAGGACTTGAGTCGTATTGTTGTTGCCTATGGGTAACGGTTACCATTTAACATCGGGTGGGCCGTCAGCTCGTTCCGCCACACGAATCAAATAAAAAATAATAATTAATTCTGTCACACTCTTCTATTAGCCGTTATCGATTCATTCACTCACTTTTCTTCCATCAACCGCTTACACAATCCACCCATCTGTTCTTTGATCATCTTCATAATTTTTTCACATTATTGTTTTTCGTGCAATTTTTCAGATTTCTTCCCGAAAAATAGGTTACAAATATTTCTTCTAGCTTCATACGTCCAGTTGTTCTCAAGCGATTCGCTTAGCCACGAACGTGACTTCATTTTTGTTTAAATAGATATAATTTTGTTAGCTGGGGGGAAATGTGAGAAAAAATAGCGGCGACGAGCTTTACTAACAGTCAAGTCTACATACCCACGATAAAGGGACTCTCTCTCTGGACACCCCTTTGGGGAAAACTGCATGAGGTCATGCATGTTATTATAATGTACATTGAAAGTACAGATATGTACTAATATGAACGATAACTGAAAATTCTCATTCTACAAACGATGGCGGTACTTTCGACCGCAATATATTCAAAGCGAACTATTTCCTGTATTTTCAATAAATGCACGGCCACTCGAAACTGTTATGTCGAGTAGTTCGTATCGTATTTCAGTAGTGTTCACTTACGCTCTTCTGATATTTGACCACCCTTTATCTATGAACTGGGAAAGTCCTTCAAGTTTGAAACAATGTGTGTTGGGTTTGTAAAGGTGACCGTGCTTATACTGCGAAATAGTGTGCTATTTGGTTAATAAAAGATTAGAGAACCTATTCCAAAATATCTCAATCTGTCATCAGTCCAATCCATAGTATACTGTAGTTTATACATTTGGTATGGTCCGTGAAATCTGTGATAATGTAAATTAAATCGGTTTAAAGAAATGTTTCTCAAAAGATCTAAAATCAGTGATGCTATACCTATTTCTTGTAAGTTTTAGTGTGAAATGCTTCAATTTTAGTTTGTAACAGACTTCGCTATTCACGGAACTAAAATCACAATTGAGGAGAATCGGGCCAGATATCAAAAACGACTGTGATTGTTTTTTCTTTTTTTTTTTAAGTTTTCGACCAATCGAAAAATGCTTTTTCATATCTACAGTCTTTCATGATAAATTGGGGAGTTAGATTGTATCAATTTGTACAAAAATACAATATGGGTCAGCTGCCACGGATTTGCGAATTGAACTAAGGTATAAAATTACCTGAGAGCTTAGTTGGATTGCTCTGTCATTGGATAAAAAATAGGATCACGAGAAAACCTTCCAGAGAAAGATGAAGCCACCTCTTTTATCACGCATAGTTCCAAGCAGACATCCTCTGAAATGTAGCTGAATATATGAAAAGCTCCTGTTTTCCGTAGTCGATTGGCACAAATATAATGATATCAAAACTGCCGAGACATATTTTTCACGACTGTTGAGAACTTCTACAGCTATTTGAAACTAAGGTTTGATAGATCTAAAAGTGCTTGATTGAATCCAATTTGTCCGTTACTCTTATTAAATCTCCGACCAATAAACTTCACGAAATAAATCTCACAAATACATCGAAGTTATTTTTTCGTGGATAAATTGCAACGCCGGAGAAGTAATAAAATTGAGACCAACTGGCTCGTCCATTACCTAGATAGGCTGCTCGTACGATACCGTATCAATTATGTTCGGGTCTATCTAGCTTCTCCACAATATTGGCATGAGAAACTTGTAACGGAACTTGACTTACATACTAACTACTTACGATAAGTAAGTTATATGATTACTGCACGGAGCATAGTATCGTCAAAATATTTAACATTTCAAACGTGTACCGATAACCTTAGATGCAAAGCTTAGTTCTGTGGCCGCTTTAGCGACAGCATAAAGAGATGTGAGAGATGTGTGAACAAGTGTGTTCCAAATTTCAGCTTAATCGGTTGGAGTGAACTGTCCTTCATTTCTTTTTCATTTCAAGTTATATAAAAGTCTGTAAACAGTTTTTTAAGTATTGATCTGATCTTAGAAGTTTTGTATTGGCCGTTGTAAAGCTCACGTGGTAGATTATAATCCTCTCACACGAAGAGTAAGCTGGCATGTATTATCCTAACGTGGCATCCCAATTGCTCGTGATTAGGGCTTGTTAGAACAATGGTCGGTATAATTATAAATAAATCACGCGTCTCTCCTAATTGCATTAGAACGCCGTCCGTGTAATGTAATTGTTGGCTCCATGTTACTGTCGCGTTGGGTCACGGGGTGTGGTGTTACTGTAAGCGTGGGAATCTTACAGTACCAACAGTTTTATTATAAAAGTGCTTTTAATGTGAATGCTTTACGGAAAGATCATATGAATCGACCGATTTTCGAAGGCAAATTCTGCTAATACATCATATGTGACTGGCCTCATATCTCAGTTGGTAGTAACCCTGCCTTCTGCGCTGTAGGTCGTGGGTTGAGAATCGAACCCAGGACACAAACATTTGTGTTATGAACATAGGTGTTTGTTCTGTGCCTGGATATGTAATATATGTATGTATTTACAAAAAAGAAATTATGTATTATATCAGTTGTCCGATTCCCATGATACAAGCTATTTACTTCGCTTAGTTTAAGAAATATCCACCAATATTTATTTATTTATTTATATATAACTGTTCCCGAATGGGGGCAGTGCCTAAACATGCCGTGTTTCAACATCTAAAATGCAGCTGCTTCTAGATGTGGGGTAAATTAATTATGTACATTTTTCTGAGGTATCGTATTTCGATCGAAGGATCTAGTTACTTATTTAAAGTTATGTCATCAATTTTGTTACACCTATGTTCACAAAGAACGTTGAAGTTGAGAGGTGTCGAATTACGAACGGGTGTTCATATGTATTATATGCATGTATTTACAAAACAAAAGTATAAAAGTATTCTAGCAGTTGTCTGGTTCCCATAGTACAAGCTAAGCTTAGTTTGGGGCTAAATGGCGCTGCGTGAATTTTCCTCCAATATTATATTATTATTACGAATGGCCGTTACTCCAAATATCGCTATATATCCGACCGCACCCAGTCGACAAAACCACAAGCCCAAAGGAAAAAGAAAATGCGAACATCCGGCAAATGTTTTTGTTACTCCACAAAATTGATTTAGTTGCTATGTATCGGTCCAAGATTGGAAGAGATATCGAATGAAACTGTACTGAAATTCTATTCGATGGTATGGATTGATGTTTTTACTCTGTCCGTGTAATTTAATTGGATAGTGCGCGGTAGTCCAGTGGCAAAGCCCTCGACAGGTCTCACAGCTCAGTTGGAAGTAACTGCCTTCTGCGCTTAAGGTTGTGGGTTCGATTCCAAACCAGAACAAATTTTTTTTGACGAATATAGATGTTTGTTCTGTGTCTGGGCGTCAATATGATATTTATTATTTATGTATTTACAAGAAAAGTATATATGTATTCTATCAGTTGTCTGATGTCCATAGTAGCTTAGTATGTGGCTAGATGGCGCTGTGTGAATTGGCCACCAATATTTATGTTACTATATATACCTTAAGCATAACTATTTTTAAGTTACTAAGTTTCTATGTTAAAATAATAAGGTGCAAATAAATTATTATTATTATTATTATTATTATTTTATAATATGATTATTATTATATTAATTTCAATCCAGTGGCGGTACATCCCCCGCCTGGTTTTAAACCAGCAATTTTCTAATTGTTGTGCTTACCACTAAAAATTGTCATAATGAATTTGTTGCCTGTTATAATTACTTTGGTTTAAAAAGTTTTTCCTTGTTTCAGATACGAAAGCGCTTCGAGATGTGCAACTTATAGCGCCATCTGCTGTCAAACTCGGTGACACAGTGCTGTTAGGCTGTAAGTGGACATTGGAAGGAAACGAGACTCTGTACAGTGTTAAGTGGTATAGGGGTAGGCAGGAGTTCTTCAGTTATCTGCCCAAGGAGTTTCCATTCACGAGGATCTTCGCCCAACCGGGAATAGATGTTGATGTAAGTATAGTAATGTATACATTTTTTGAATTGTGTGGTGCGATAGAAATTAAAAATAAATATAAGTCAATATTGGTGGACATACACAGCTCCCCCAAAGTAAGCTAAGCATAGCTTGTATCCTGAGAACCAGACTATAGTTATGTAATTGTTTGTAAATATATAATAATACATATTAACACCCAGACACAGAACAAACATCTATGTTCGTCACACAAATGTTTGTCCGGGGTGGGAATCGAACCCACGACCACAGAAGGCAGGGTTACTACCAACTGAGCTGTGAGTGTGAGGCCAGTCGAATTACATGTATATGAGGCGTTCCGTCTTTATATCTCGGTATGGCAGGCAAGATTTGATATGACTTGGGTCCCATACTAAAGGAGACTCCAGTTATATTGTTTTTGTTATAGATAGAACGGCCATCCCCTTGTTCCGTCATTTATAGGCATGAAATTAAAAAAATAAACATCGCCTAATACTGTTGATATGTTTAATCTGGAACGAACCTCCGTGCAAAACCACGGGTAAAAGCAAGCAGGAAAATATATCACGATGCCCGTATTATAGAATTTTGATTAGAATACCTTTCTTTGATCGTAATAAATTTATCAAGGCTCTTTGTAAATATCACTTCAACAAAGAATTGGGTAATTTTACACTTCACTTGAGACTAAAGAATTTTCATTACTGCCTAAAAGGTGTTTCGAATTCATGGAACATTCTTCGCTCCTACAAACAAAGTAATATTTAAATGGTAAAAGTAAAATTAATTTCAAAAGTCAAAAGTCGTTTATTATGTCATGAGAGCGTAATGGCTCAGTTGTTACAGAGCCTGAAATTCAATCTGAAGTCACTTGGTTCAAATATAGACGAGTATGAATGATAATTTTGGTTAGTTTTTTTTGCGATACCTAGTTCTGAAAACGGCGAAGGAAAACATGGTTAGGAAACCAGCGATTCCAACAAATTGAAGACATTGTGTCTTGTGCAAGAAATAAGCCTCTTTAAAAGCGCATCAGCCTGTAACTCACGAGACAGGCAATGACATGAATAGTAGCTGTGTTTATTACATTTGACTACCTTAATTGCAAGTCTAAATAACTCTCTTTTAGAAATGATAGTTTATAAGCTCAGATGGAAATAATAGGGCTGATCGAAGCTACGCGTACTTCACTTACCCAATAGAATAGAGAGCGTGGTGATAGAATAGAATAGAATAGAATAATGTTTATTTTCATATATGAAACACATAATAAATTAAATTATAATAAATTAGGTGTACAAATATGTCTCGTCATGAGTCTAATTACTATTTTCTTATATTCTATATTTAATTTCTTAAAAACTACACATTTTGTCGCTGTAAAGGGGCGCTAGTCACAAATAATAAATAACAATAGTAATAACAATAATAATAAAAAACATTTGCGTTGGTAAATATTCGCTAGTCAAATAATAAATCTAAAACTATACATCATCTATTAAAAAACAACAAATATCTATGTTTAAAACTCGGTGGGTAGTAATCAAATAAAAAGTACGCACAGAACCGGCACGGGATTGAAACCTAAATTTCTTCGTCTATTTTAAACATGCTATAGTCATTACTTAAATATTCTTTTACACTGTATAGAGTATTCCCCAGCAATAGTTTTTTCACTTCATTGATAAATTTAATTTCACATTTTATTAATTTGATAGTATTAGGTAGCTTGTTATAAAGTTTCTGTCCCATTAGCCTCGGTAGTTTACCCGACATATTCAGTCTATGTGGGATAGTCTGTAACATTAATTTACTTCTAGCACTACGCTTGTTATTATGCCCAATCAACTTATATTCACCAATATTTTGTTTAACATATTTTAATATCTCCAATATGTAAACTGAAACACAAGTCAGTATGTTTAATTTTTTAAAATGTTCCCTGCATGTCTCCCTGAATGTTGCTTTCACTAGCACTCGTATAGCACGCTTCTGTAATTTAAGTACTCTCTCATTATCTGACGCGCATCCCCATAGAACTATACCGTATGCCATTATAGAGTGGATATATGCATAGTATACGTTTTTTAGGCATTGGTCGGTAGATATGAGTCTTAGCTGTTTTAAAGCATATATTCCTCTTGACATTTTTTTACAGGTTGTGTCAATATGCTGTTTCCACGATAATACTGGATCCAGTTCAAAACCCAACAATTTAACTAGAGAAGAGTTCATTATTACTGTTTCGTTAGTCATATTTATAGGAATTATATTTTGTTTTGAAGATACAGCATTAAATATTATTATGTTAGTTTTATCACTATTTAATTTCAACCCATTCATATCAAACCAAGAGCTTAATTTATCTACTGTGTTTCTAATATCCTCTAAGAGCTCTCGTGTTGTTTCTGCTGCCAATACAATTGTTGTGTCGTCAGCATATTGTATAATGTCGCCTTTTATTTCTATAAACGCTAAATCATTTAAAAAAACCAAAAATAGCGTATTTCCCAGTGATGACCCCTGTGGGACTCCTATTTCTGATTTTTGGGGAGCAGAACTGAATTGTTTTCCTTCTATTTTTATCTGCACAGTCTGTTGCCTATCGTCTAGAAATGATTTCATAAGGTTTAAACTTTTTTCTGAAAGCCCATACACTTTAAGTTTCTCCAGCAAAAGCTCATGATTAACAGAGTCAAAGGCTTTTGACAAATCTAAGAATATCCCCGCTACTTTTTTCTTATTTTCTAAGTGACTTGTAACTATTTCTATAAATTTTTGTGTGGCTGATACTGTAGATCTACCCGGTCTATACGCATATTGGCAATCTGATAAAATATTCTGTGTTATAAAATGTTTTAATATGGCATTTGACATTACAGATTCCAATAGTTTTGATATAGTTGGAACTATTGCAATTGGCCTGTAACTTTTTACTGTTGATGTGTCCCCTTTACCTTTGTATAGTGGCGTGAGTCTAACTCTCTTTAGGGCGCAAGGATAATAGCTAGAGTTAAGAACATTATTTAATAGAAAAAGAGTGTGGTCCCCTAAATAGGTCAGCATTTGATATACAAAATTACCTGATAAATCGTATATGTCCTTTGTGTTAGAGTTGTTGATTTTATTTTTCGCTAATTTTATTAACATCTCAAATGATATAGATTCAAATTTAAATTCGTTTTGTTTATCAATACAATTATTTAAACTTAATATGGCTTTCTTTATGTCAGGCTTATTCGTTATTTGGAGATCTCGGCCAATGGATATGAAATAGTTATTAACATAGTCAGCAACATGTTCGGTTTGAATCGATTTATTTGAAATATCATCCATGAGGTCCCATTTCCATTCTCTTGTAACACTGTTCGTTTCTTCTTTTATAATATTCCATACTTCCTTTTTGGGATTTTTTGATTCTTTTAGACGATTCTCTACGTATGCTACTTTTTCTTGTTGAATAAGTTTATTTCTATATATGATTTTTTTATTAATCAAAGGACATTCATATAATAAGTCTGAATACTGTCTTTTAATTACATGTAAGTCATTGATATCGTTTTGCAATTTCATAATTTTATCATTTATCCATGGACACTTTGGTTGGTTCTTAACTCGTTTTATTTTTATTGGAAAATATAAGTTAAGGTTATATATTATTTTATTTATAAAATTATTAAAAGAATTATTATTATACATGTAAAATATTTTATCCCATTCATATGAAAGCATTGCATTTGCAAAGTCCTTGAATTTGTCTGGACTGAAATTACGTGACAGTAATTCCTTATATTTGAATATAGGATTCATTAAAGTTTGAACAGTTACTAATTGAGCGTCATGATCTGAGATACTTGTTGGCAGTGATTGTATAAGAGTCTCATTTTTGTTAATGTTTGTTACAACACAATCAATGGAAGTTGCGATGCCTTTTTCTATTCTGGTTGGAAAATTTACAATATTTTGAAAACCGTTTGGTAACATTAAATCCATAAGAGCTACCTTATCGGGTGTATTCGTCAGAAAGTTGATATTCCAGTCGCCAATTAAAATTACTTTTGTTGCAACAGCGCTACCCAATAAATCGAATAGTTTTCTAAGAACATCCGTCATACTCTTAAAATCACCTTTGCCAGTTCGGTATATACCTATTACATATATTTTTTCTGATGGTGTTATTATTTCTACAGCAGTAAGTTCACATTGATATTCAACGGCTAATCTATCAATTTTCGGTATTTTTTTACATAGTTTCAAGTTATTTCTAACAAACAGTGATACTCCACCATGAATCCGTTTTTTTCTTATGAAATAGTTTATGTGGGTATAGCCATGAACTATAAAGTTATTAACGTTGTCAGGAGTAAGCCAAGTTTCACTTAGAACTAGAATATCTGGAGTGTATAATTCAACAATACCTTGTAATGGCATCAACTTATTACTGACACTTCTACAATTTTGATGTAGTATTTTTAAACCTTTAATTGTTAAGTTGTCACAAGGTTTGCTAATGGTTTTCCTAAAAAAGCCTCATCACTACAGTCCAGTTTTATAAAACTGTCAACTTGCTCACTTCCAGTTGCAGTGGGAGTCAGTACAATCAAATTTTCAAACGTGTGTGTATATTCTAGCATGGAATTATTTACAATTATTTTACTAAGATATTTAATGAATTTTTTGGAGATAACATTGTGTATAAAGAAATTCCTATTGTAAAAGTTTAGTTCAATTAATGTCATACCGGTTAAATGGTTTGCTAAGTTATACAATTCCACATTTATTTCGTAAATAATGTCATTTAAAAACTCAGTCACTTTCTTATTTCCTTGAAGATATGGTATTGTGGTTATCTGAAATTTCAGGTTTTTGCTCACACATATTTTTTGTATATATTTCACAATATCTATATTGTATTGACGCCAGTCCGATGTGATGATGATGACGTCGTCTCCTTGTTGGAGGTGTTTAATTTGTGCGACTAAGTCACTTATTATTTCTTTAAGAGGTGCTCCTGGTTTGCAAATTGATAGCACAGAGTTATGTCTATCACTATAATTATCATTTATGTATTCAGCCAGAGATTTTCCATAAGCATCACATAATATAAGCATTTTTTTAGGTTTCATTATTTTATTGGTGCTATAAGTGTTAGGCTCCTTGCTGGGGCCTTGGTGGGTCTTTAGGTCACTCGTAGGTTCTTCGGCTGTTAAAATTATATCATCTATTCTCTTCGTCTCTGTTGTTGGTCCTTGTTTTTCAAGAATTGACGGTATTTCAATAGTTGTGTGTTGTGTTCCACTGTTCTCCTTACTTTCATTTATATTTACTTTTGTTTTTGTGGGCTTCTTCTTACCTGCATGAGTACCTTTTAATGCCACCTTCTTTTTACATGATTTTATCCCTTTGGTTTTATTTACTTTTGCTTGAGGTGTATTTTTCAAATTTATATTTTCAGCTTGTAGCTCTATAATTAATTCTTTAAGACTATTTATCTCGATATTTAGTGTATTGAAATTTTGTTCTGTTTCTTGTTCTAATGATTTTTGCAGTTGTCTAAATAAGTCTTCATTATTTTCATGCATTCGTATAACAGCCAACGCTTCTTCATATTCATTCAAGTCATTAGTCTGTCGATCCATACAATTTATCAATCTATTTATTTCCATTTCAGATTCTTTTATTTTTATTTCTTGCTCTGCAAATGCCACTTTTAATGAAGAATTTTTGGCTAGGATTTTTCTGTAATCATCCGAACATTCTTCTTGTTCACTAATAAGTTTTAAATTTAGGTCTTGTGCCTTTTTCAGTTCAATTGTCAAACTACGTATTTTATTTTCTGCAATCATAAGGTTACTCTGGCTCCGTGTCTGAGGCATTTTGTCACACTTTAATTCAAGACAATTAAAAAGTAGTTAATGACAAACAAAAAAAACAAAAAATACAAAAAAAAATTTTTTTTTTTATATTTTACTCTGTAGACAAACAAACTGTCGATCTGTCTGTATCCGACGAACAACCGAGTCCAACCGCTCAGCCAGCCGGGATCTACTAACCGGCGTGAAAACACAGCACAGTTTAGTCAAAGTAGAAATTTCTTTATTTGAGTGTCCAACTGTACTGTACCGAGTTTTTTCAATCCACCGTCATCATTTGAATAGTCAATAATTTGAGTATTTTAATCACTTCTCACACTCACAATGTTTACAAATTCCTATTAATATGACAAACAATGATATTTTATCAACAATATTTTGTGGTTCAATAGTTCTATATTGTTAGCGCACTATTAATCACTGAATTATTTTAGGGGTAGTTTATAAACTTTTTTGCCACTGTGATCATAAAATCCAACTGTTGAAATTGTTACACTTGTTTTATCACTACGATAATACTTTCGCTGAGATTAGGGACTATACTGTTGTTATTTTTGTATTGGGTTATGCGAAACAAGCACAATATATATTTTTATTCAATTAATTACGCGGTGACAGTGTTGTACTGTACGGACGACCGACGACCTGTCATAGAAACTGTATAGTGGTACTGACGCCGAGTTTCAATTCGGAGGTCGCCGGTTCAAATCTCGACGTGCACCTATGAGTTTTTCGATTGAAAGATTTATGTGCGCTATACCGCGTTCTTAAAACGGTGAAGGAAAACATCGTGAGGATACCGACATGTCCTAGAACTAAAAATTCGAAGACATGTGTCGAGTGCACGAAAGGAGCCTCTGAGGCGCACTTAAAATCCTTTCACCACACTGGTTCGAGAGAACTTAGTGACTCGAATAGAATAGAATAGACTTACTCAATGAAAAAAGTAGTTTAATATACATAGCTTCTTATATATCGAAAATGTAACGGTTTACTGACGACACTGCTACCCCGGACACAGAATAGAATGAATGAGTTCATATAAAATGTATGGAAGCATTTTTCCCCGTCCCTGATTCTCCAGGTTTGGGAAGCCGGAAGTCTGTACGCATAATTGAGGTTGTCGAATGCAGACATTTTTTTGCTTACATGTTATTATTATTATTATTTTTTTCAGTTAATTGTTTTTATTTATAGAATAGTTTATAATCTCATCTGTGCAAAACTTGTTTGAAATTACGAGTATAATGGGTATTGAAATATGATTCGTTACACTTTTGCATCCAGGTAATCTAAACGTTACACATTAGTAATTTACAAGTGATAAATAATATGCATTACTGAGCTGTGACTAGCCTCATAGCTCAGTTGGTTACCTTACCTTTTGCGGTGTGCGTCGTGGGTTCGATTCCCACCCAGGACAAACATTTGTGTGAAGAACATAGATGTTTGTTCGGTGTCTGGGTGTTGATTGTATGTATTTATAAAAAAAAAAAAAACGTATCATTGTCTGGTCCCCATGATATAAGCTATGCATAGGTTACTTTTAATATATTTTTATATACGATTTTATTTCATATACAGAGCCTAAATAGAACGCTTATCACTTTCTGGTACACATTTTTGTGGGTACATAGACGTAATAAGGGGGTGAATTCATCGCTGCTATTGCTTTTTCTAGCATATGACAGCCAACATATTATTTCAGCAACTCTTTCTAATAATAAATATTATAGCATATTCGAGCCATTACAATTTTTTTTTATTATGTAGAAACAAAATTACCAATAAGTCCAGGCGAATCTCTTGTTAATAGTTCATAATATTTTTCTAGAATGTAAAGTATTTCATATCTAAAGAAGACCCACGTCTTACTTGACAAGCGAGACACGTAACACATTGACTGAATTAAACTCATTTTTTCTGTGCATAAATCTTGCGAAGCTTATCAAAATTTTCCAACCTAAAAAGTTAGTCTTTGTTCAAGTTGTGAGTACTTTTGCGATTTCTTTTTTGTAGAATTTATAAATTTTGGCGGCAGAGTGTTAAGTTTAAGGGTGATATAAAGATTTATAAAACACTAAGTTTTCCCGCAAATTTTCACGTTATTTTCTCTGACTCCCGTTATCCTAGCGATATGAATTATATAAACATATCTCTAATGTTATTACATTTAAATAAGATTATAAAGACAATTAATAAATAATAAGCTTTTAAACATTAATTCGTATTTAGAGCAATTTTGAAGCAAACCGAATATTTATAAATGAATTTCATTATTAGTTTTGAAAGTATCATATGTAATAACTTGTAATGAGCCGGAGTAATTATGTGGAACTCTTTAAACTCAATTTACATGCTCTAATGATAGTTTGTTCATGGTAAGTGCAATAATTACTATGTCAATTAATTTTCATTACTTAGAGTATGGTAACAATTTGGTGCAAAGTGTTCGTTAAACCTAAGTTATATCCAGTTTCGGAATTTTATGATTACTTAGCGTGACTTACAAAAATATTTTTTGTGTAATATTATTTATATTACCAATAATAATATTTCTGTGACGTAACGCGAAGTAGCTAGCCAGCCGGTGCCAGAATCAGAATTTACCCTACCTTCTAGTTTCCTTACGATGTTTTACTTCACCGTAAGATTTAGAACTAGTGACCATAAGATGACGTCGCTACCAAGTGACAGAGCGTGGTGGTCTAGTGGTATTGACCCCGAGTTTCAATCCGGAGGTCGCCGGTTCAAATCCCGACGTGTACCTATGAGTTTTTCAATTGAAAGATTTATGTGTGCAACACCACGTTCTCAAAACGGTGACATGTCCTAGAACTAATAATTCAAAGACATGTGTCAAGTGCATGAAAGGAGCCTCTTTGAGGCGCACTTAAAATCCTTCCCCACACTGGTTCGAGAGAACCTGTGACTCGAGTAGAAGAACTACCAAGTGAACCTTCAACGATTCAGCTTGTTTTCAATAATATATTTTTAACGAAAACTATTTTTATGCAAAAATGAAATTTCAAAGTGACTAAAAATGAGTTATTCATTAAAACTAAGTGGCTTCTCAGCAAAAAACACAAGTTTAAATTATTTTCTGTTCAAGGCATCGACTTAAACTGCTTCAAACTTGGTCCGTGGGCAGTGGACCGGCCAACGGTCCTCGATCGAATCACGATTGAGTACCCTTGCAAACACTAACTTAGTAAATTTTCTTGGCCAAGATTTCCTGAGAGCTCATAGGAATGTAACAGTTGAATAGTACGGATATCAACTTTAATCTGAAGGTCGCTGATTCACTTAAATTTTCTTAAATAGGTGTTTCAATTACTTTTGCACTTCGAAAATGTATTGTAAATAGTGAGAAAAACATCACAATGAAAGCATGCAAACTGTTAAATGCTGAACTCAGGCTATGCCTAGTATTTATTTTGGGTCTTCCATTTCTTATTGTTTTATGCCCCTGTACCAGCAATAGCTCAACAAGTGCTACTAGCGTAGCATACCTACGAAATGATTCGTAGTTAATTGCGTGCTACGGAACTACGTAGCTAATATGATTGCAATGCAGCAAAATATTTATTACTAGCTGTTGCCCGCGACGTCGTCCGCGTGGAATTAGGTTTTATCACGCACCCCTATTTCACCCCTCGGAAAAGTAGCCTAAGTTACTCCTTGTTACATCAGCTATCTGCCAATGAAAGTCCCGTCAAAATCGGTCCAGCCATATCAGAGATTCGCCGGAACAAACAAAGACAGACAGAAAAATGATTTGGTATATGTATACATCCATATGCACTTAGTAAAAAGCGGTTATTTTAATATTACAAACAGACACTCCAATTTTATTTATTTGTATAGATGTGAGTAATCATTTAAAAATAAATTAAATCACTTTGGTAGCTCCGTGTTGAAGTATGTAAAAAACATGGAGTTTTACTTTTAGTTGATAGTCAATTAATATTAAGTATACAATTTATAAATAGTACTGTACACTGTATAAATAAAATACAATAAAAAAATACGCTGCCTAAAATGCGAGGTTTCCTGACAGAGATTTGCTTTATATTTTTGAATTGTATGTACATAATGTTATATGTACATTAAATACGTGGCGCAAAATAATTATACATCAAGATGAATTTCTTAAAAAGAAATAATAAATATGGAATTTTAGGGAAACTAAACTCATGAAACCAGTGTCGCTTGTAAAATTCAGAAACAACGAAATATGTAAAGGCAGTAACTTATTTATACAAAGCGACGAGGTTAATACGATCGTAAAGCGAATCTCCGTGACAACTACACAGTAACACTTTAAAACAGTAAAACATCTAAATTTACATCTCGTTTTTAGAAAAAGATCACTCGTATTTTCAAAAAAAATACAACATTTTACCAATGTTGCTGAACAACTGTAAAGGTTTGATTAAAATAAAATAATAAGATAGATGCTGAATTACATAGATCTTCGCGTTGCCATACAACAAACAAATAGTTATCTAGCCCCAAAGTAAGCTAAGCATAGCTTGAATCACAGGAACCATACAAATGATATAATACTTATATACTTTTTGTAAGTACATACATATTAACATCCAGACACAACGAACATCACTATGTTAGTTACACAAATATTTATCTTGGGTGGGAATCGAGCCCATGACTTACAGCGTAGAAGGCAGGGTTACTGATCAACTGGTCAACTGACCTGTGAGGTCAGTATACCTATTAACCAGAATTCATATCTTCATAGTAATGTGAACACCAGTTTTTCGTTACTTCTTCATTGCCTACACTGTGGATAATGTTTGACAATAAACATGAAAAGTGCGCTAACGACCGATAAAATGCGTTTACTGTGCACCATTAAACAAAAGGAAACGTTGGGGTTCAGGTTTTCTGGTGCTCAGTTCATGTTAGAATCAGTTTTGATGGTGCTTATATACACAAATGTTGTAAAGGAGAAAGTGTGTGCGTGTGTGTGTGTATGTGTGTGTGTGTGCGCGGGCGTGTTTGTGTGTATGTGTATGTGCGTGTGTGTGTATGTGCGTGTGTGTGTATGTGCGTGTATGTGTGTGTGTGCGTGTGTGTGTGTGTGTTACTCTTTCACGCTCAAACAGCTGAAATTTGGTACACGGACAGCTTATTTCCTGGATTTACCATATAGGCTACTTTTATCCCGGAAAAGACCAGTCTTTCCCTGGAATGAACCGCGGAGAACACTAACACGGGGCGAAGCTAGTATGTAATATAACATCGTGAGGAAATCCAAGTCTTCAAACTATTGAATTATTTAATTTATTTAAGCATCTTAAAAACAACATGTGGCAAGTGCAAGAAATGTTCCACTTTGAAGCGGCACTGTATCCACTCACTGATCAGAGAGAGCTATATCCCTATCAATTCAGGATTTAATGCTTGCTGGAAGGAAGGAAAAATACTTAATAATATCCTCTACATGCCCTACTCACTGAATAGCAGCTAAAAATAGCAGCTTTATTGTTTGGTTTAAATCGTTCTAGGACAAACATCAAGAGGACAATCCTCACCTCACTCTAATTGACTCCGTCAAAAACTTAACGTCAAAAGTTGACCTATTTCGCAATTTAACTTTGTATTTCGAATGAGACAATTATATCACGAGAAAGCGGAACTATTGGAGATTCCTCTAGACCATTATGTTTACTTATTGAACCGTTTAAGGGTAACGTTTTTCGGGCCATCGGTTCCCAATATTATATTAAATTGTATAAGTTCCACCACAGTTTCAGGATCTGATACTTATTGGGCAAAGTTATGAAACTACTGTCCAATGAATACTGACATTTCAAAGTTAAGGTATTTTAGGTTTCCATTCAGTCGTAGGGTTTACCTCTCTCGCTTAATGCACACGAGTGAACGTATTTATTACAAGGTTATTGAAGAGTTTCAGGACAAAGAATAACAGGTGATTCTAATCTCAAGTTTGATTCAAAAATGCTTTTGTGAAAAAGTCAAAATTTTGTAATAAGAACCTAAAATGTAAGATCTAAATACGAGCAAAACGAAGTTTATGAGAAGTCTGTCAGGCACCGTAGATAAATTATATATGTGGTTTGCTTATTATCTCAAAGTGCATATATTGTGATCTCCATAGACGCAAGACAAGCATCTAACCGTTGCTTTGGCGGTCTCTGATTTTAGAAATCAATGCATTTGTAGAAAAGTATTCACAGATTCTCAAATGTACGGTCTGCAAGATAAAGGGATTACACAAAGGCTTTTTTTATGCTGATCTAATATATTTTGTATCTGAATCAATATGCTCAGAGTATAGAAGAGAAATATAAGACAGAAACACGTGAAATTATGACCAAGTAAAACACTCAACTTTTTGTATTGTGCATAATTTTTAAAGCTTTTGAAAGCTTAATACCTTTGTTTTAACGAGAGATCTTCGTAAACAAAGACAACTGAAAACAACACTCACATGAATTCCAAAATTAAAAGCGACTATTAAATATCCCAAACTGATCGCAACAAAAAATGTCCGTGCATACCTAAATTAACCTAAATGTCTTATAATCCATACAAATGATGCCCTTTGTCACCGCTCAATGTGAATTATTTTTACGATATTATAATCTACAAGGGTGGGTTAAAGGGCACTAAAGGGATACTTGGCAAGACAAATATTTGTTCAGGGCCTCTGTGGGCCTTCGGATTATCTCTATAAGAGTTAGTTTTGATGTTCTTATCACCGGACCTTAGGGGCTTTAAAATTTGGATGAATTTGTACTAATTGTCAAGGGATCGTCTGAACGTCAGTTTGTTGCTCAAACATTTTTGTAATTAATAGCAGTATATCTTGAAACTTAATTTTAAAGTAGCTTTCTTCAACTGAGTAATTATTTTTATCGTCATATTTCTAACTTCAACCAATTTTTGTTTGATGTACCATGAAATAATCAATTGAAATTAATTCAAATTACGATTGAACGAAAGGATTCAATTAATTAAGTTTTTTAATATCGTTTACAATAAAACGAATTCTTCGCTACATGAAGTAAATTTCATATCGTAGCTTCAACGAGGAATGAAACAAAATATTTGCAGATTTTGAACTGTCCCACTGTAAGAATCGAACTCGCAGCCCTCATATCAAAGTTTGACGTAGAAGAAAACAGTGTCCGATTTAATGCCGCATGAATTTGCACTGAAACATAAACACAACTAAATTATAATAGTAATCTCTCGTTAATTACTAAATGAATTGATCCGATCATTAAGTGAACTGATTTTAATGATACAACAATCATGCTGTTAATTTATAAAATGTTTACAATAAATAAATAATTCGCAGACAATTCATACAGTATCATGTGAACCAGGCAACTGATATATACTACTTATATACATTTTCTTTGCAATAACATACATATAATACATATCAACACCCAGACCCAGAACAAACATCTATGTTCATCACAAAAATGTTTGTCCTGGGTGGGAATCGAACCCACGACCTACAGCGCCGAAGGCAGGGTTACTACTAACTTAACTGTGGGACCAGTCAATATATTATAATATATATAGAGTTTGCTAGTTCTTTGGGAAGGTACCCAAGTAACATCTTCTAAGATATAGGTACCTAATTCTAAACAAAATAGCTTTACAACCAGCTATAAAATGAAATCCAAGCCATCACGAAAACGCAATAACATTGCAATAACGCCGTTATTACATTGTAATATGTAACGGATAATCGTAATCGTTACAATTGTAAATCGCTATTCAGTAACAATAACTGTTACACCTTCATTGCCTGAGAATTCTAAACGAACAGCTACATTGTTTAGTAAGCGCTTTTTTGACAAATTTCTGCGTACGCATTATTTCAGAAAACTAGCGTAATTAAAAATTTGGACCAGTTGTAATTCGCATATTAATTCGTATTTCGAATTCAGATAAATTAGTTCCGTACTAGTATCAGCTACGAAAAGTATGTTTAAACTTCTAAGGGTTTTGCGAAAGTGTGGTAGAGATTAAAATTTATGACTTACAACGACTATTTCAAAATCAGACTAATAATGCGCAAAAATCAGTTTTTGGTTCATAACCGTGATTTCAATAATAGTCATAATAGTCATTTATTGGTAATATAAACTACATGTCAAACAAAAAAACGGTTAATAAAAGTATCTACACAATAAATAAAATATTAAAAAAAAACTCAAAAATAATAATAATAATAATCATAATTTATTTCAGACAATTAAATCTTAAAAATCTAAATAATAACTTAGTCATAATCATAAATTACATTACATTACAAAACTAAACTACAGGTGGTTTATTTTTTAAAGCCTAACAATTCACCGTAGGTATAAAAAGTCTGCTCGACAAGCCATTTTTTTAGCCGGGTCTTAAATGCGGAGAGACTCGGTGCATGTCTAATATCGTCAGGAAGCCTATATAATAATATAAAAGTATATAATATAAAAAATAAAACTATATAAGTGTAAAATAATATAAAATTTAGTCAACGATAGTAATGGACAATAAAGCTTTATTATAATATTTATTGCGGGTGGCATGTACTTTTAGATCTTTAAGGATCTAAGAACCAGGAAAATAGTTTAAGTGACCAGCTACGTCCACATTGAATTCAGTTTGTGACTAAAATATAGATAGGCGGTTTAGTATTTTAATTAATTTGTGACCTATCCTTAAGCCTAAGTTACTCTTATAATATCACCCATCTGCCAGAAAAAGTTCCTTCAAAAACAGTCTAGTTTCGGAGATTAGCTAGAACAAACAGACCAACTTAAAGTTTTAAATTATTTTATTGTTAAAGTACCGTATTTTGGGACAAGCACAACGGACTTGGGGGAGGCCTACGCCGAAGAGACTTCTTCTAGTAAAAATTAAATAAAAAAAAAAGACGTGTGGCACTCGGAGACTGCCGCGGTAAAGCTATTGCGCGTGATATTTCAAAAAGTCATTAAAAGTTCTGGTATTTATCGATAGATGAAAAAACTAAAAAGTATCACCGCTGTGCCGGTTGGAGTCGGGCTGTTAGGTTTTTTCGTTACGGAATTTCTGGATTCGGTCTCCACGCTCAAGGCCCGCGATAGAAGCTATGCAATAGCTTAAAAATTTGTTTGCAATATTTTAGATAGAATTTAGATAGAATTTTTTTTTATTAAAAATAAAATCAACGTTACAATTATCGATCATTATATCACACTTGATCAATTTTCACTGACAGTTGTGTCAATCACAAGTCCACCGTGTAGCACTTTCGCTGTTATAGCGTGTTTATTAGATCTGGTCCCGTATTGGTACGAAAAAGGCAGTAAATTGTAATAGGCCGGGTTTTAATGCCCGCCCTACTATAAATGGTATCGTTATCTTACAACACGCAATATCGAGTTATGTGTGCAAATCGTATTCACGTGTGAATATGGGGTAAAGGCTTTGTAGGATATGGAAGTGGAGATGCTAGCGTTCCTGCCGAGTATAATGGTGTTTTCCCTATTGTGCAACTCGAGTCGTTTAACTGGTTGTACCAAAGGGAATTTTACTTCCTCCCTTGGTTACATAGCTGAATTAGGAAACAATGTTTCTATCTATCCTATCTTTTAAATCTATTACCTCTTACTGAGTAGTCTATGTTTAGAATAGATTAACCAATCCGTGGATAATATAATGGTTACCTGTAACATAGGATATTCAAACATATCGCAAACACTAGCCCCTAAAACGTAGGTTGCGTTAAGCTTGCACAGTAGCTTGTACCAGGGAAATTTATTGTGAATGGGAATATACATATGTATGTATGTATGTATGTATGTATGTATGTATGTATATTCCACGAGAGGAAATGTAAGCTCTTTAGAGAAGTCTGTTGTAATCCTGCATTCGAAGCGACGGGTCCCAGATTCAATCCCCAGCCGGGACATATATTTATTTGATAAACATAAAGATTCTTGTCGGGTAATTTCTAAATCCCTGCACTAAGATTTACTGAGTCATAGGTGGCATAGACCAACACGACACGAAGTTTGTATTTTGCGTAGTGTTTTTATGATACCTGCGACTGTATTTTGTGACTGTGAATCTAGTGCAGAATTTGTGTGTCAGCACAATTCCGAATAACCATTGTAGTATTATCTCTAATGCGTTATCAAGTTATACAATATCAATTATTATCCAGTCCAAACCAGTTAGCACAAGGCTCATTTGACCATTTGACTGGAATTTGCCACTAGCTAAGATAATTAACGCTGTTCAATGGTCAGATTAATCGTTCCGGAATAGTTTCTCTGTTACTGGACGTGTACACTGAAACTAAATCATCGTACGATTTCGTTTCGGAACCATTCGGACGACTGACATACTCAAAAATAAAAAAATAGTTTATTCCCATAGAATTAATAAAGAAAAAAATTGATCTATACACATAAATAAAATTGAAGTGTCTGTTGTGTCAAAATAATGGCTTTTTTACAAAATTTATATGAATTATAACGAAGAAACAACTTATAAAATTTATGTCTGTGTGTTTGTCTGTTTGTTCCGGCTAATCCCCGAAATGACTGGACCGATTTTAGCGGGATTTCACTGGTAGATAGCTGGTAAAGAGTAACATAGGCTACTTTTTCGAGAGCTAATATAAGGATGCGTTACTAGTTTTACAAAGTCTTAGTCTAATCAATCATCATAATATATATGGTAAAAACCAGAATTAATATATGAGCAAGCATCTTGTAAACAGATATCTTAGGACCAAAACCGGGAGGAGCAAACTGTCCGCAATGCCGCAGACGTTGTATAATCAAATCCTATTTACATTAAAACGATCGCATTTCCCTAATCACGCCATTCAAAAGCGCAAATATTTGATAAGCAAAACGCGTACTTGAGTCGCCCTAACCGTAGCTAAGCCGTGGAAGAGATCGGTCAGTGTTATTTTGTCGTTTAAATGAATATAAGTTAAAGAAAAATATGTTTGTCATACTAGCTGCGCCCGCGGTGTTACCCGCGGTGAATAAGTAATCCCACGGGAACACTGCATTTTTCCGCGATCAAAGTAGCTTATGTGTTAATACAGGATATAAGCTATCTTGATACCAAATTTCATCCAAATCCATTCAGTCGTTTGAGTGTGAGAGAGTAACAAACATCCATACAAACTTTCACGTATATAATATTAGTAGGATAACCTAACTGATGCCAGTGAGATATGAATTTGGGATGTTTTCTTGGTCTCCGATTTAGTTACATTTTATAAATACTTCGAAGTTCAGCAGCGTCACAATGAATGAGTGAATATTCTTTATTGTGTACACCATTAAATACAGTACAAACTTTAAAACTATTTAAGATACACGTACAATGGGCGGTCTTCTCGCTGAGAAGCGATCTCTTCCAGACAATCTGCAACCAAACAATTGTTTTCCTGTTTGGTACCTATTTGCTATCAACTGGGTATTAATATTCAAAGTCTACAACCTGAAAGGCTGATTATCACAAAAAAAAATTCATTGGTCAAATCCTATGTCAAGTATTAATCGTTCGTTAAAAAATATATAGACAAATCAGCGACTGACTGATGCGCTTTTGATATGTGCCTTACAAAATAAAGTTTGTTATATTAAATGAATCATCTTATGTAATAATGTTGAGTTCTCATCTAACTTTATGATAGCTTTATTAGTGAGGAGTGAGCTAGCTACTTAATGTGTTTGCGTCCCCTCAACCATGGAAATAGAATGGAGCCGTTTGGACCCTAATTGTTTAAGCAGGGGTCACTACACCTGACTACCAACATTAAGGCAGATTAAATGCGCCGTTATATCCCCTAATAACAAGCAAGACACGCCTTAAGAATACTTTAAGGAAAAAGTGAATTGAAGCATATTTTCATTTGAATTTATTTTGGGGATTTTTGGATTGTTATAACGTATCGCGATTATGTTCTTCCAGAAATTTCGACTCCAAACAACAATTTGCTTATTGCTTAGAGGAAGACCTAAAATTATAGTGTAGTCAAATCATCATGAAATGCAGCTAATTTTAATATATTTTTCGCTTTTTTTTTATTAATGCTATGCGATTACAAAATATGTACAAAAAATATCTTTAAATCTCAAGTTATAATCGAAGAAATGGGTTGTTTTCCAATCTATACAAATAAATAAAATTGGAGTGTCTGTTTGTAATTTTAAAATAACCGCTTTTTACTAAGTGCATATGGATGTATACACGGTACATACAAAAACAAAATTTTTGTCTGTCTGTCTGTCTATCTGTCTCTCTGTCTGCCTGTCTGTTTGTTCCGGCTAATCTCTGAAATGGCTGGACCAATTTTAACGGGACTTTCACTGGCAGATAGCTGATGTAACAAGGAGTAACTTAGGCTACTTTTCCGAGGGGTAAAGGGGTGCGTGATAAAACCGAATTCCACGCGGACGAAGTCGCGGCAACAGATAGTACAATTTGGCACAGATCATGGCAAGTGCACTATCGTCACTCATTCCAACTGCCTAACGTGGTACTTAGAGTTGAGATACGAGGCAGCAGAATGTTTATCAATGCAATATTAAAAACTAAGTTCATGAGTGCGTCTGTTTAGTGAAATAGGAAGGATAATATTTGTCTTTCTTGATAGAACAAGCCGATGGAATGTCTCATATGAGAATGTTTGCTCTGCCTACAACAAAATCAATAATAAACAATAATAATATACTACATAGGTCCTTTTAAATTGGACAAGTAAATCAGATATTTATTTATATATTAAAATAAAACTACTTCTACTTGATAAAACCTTTCATACCTACGTTAAAATTGTTTAATACCTAATATGAATAAAATAAATATGAATAATAACACAAAATAAACGATAGAATATGTTTTAGTTTTCTTAAGCTGTATAAAGAAAAACTATCAAAACAAATACATTACGTATCCACCTTCTGTATTGATTTGGAAGCTTCAAAGGTTGAACACAATTTTCCTCAATATTCCAAAATAATGGTAATAGGACTACACGGATTTCTATCGTAAACTCCCTCACGTAGGAAAAAATAACCTAACCCAGTTCTCTTTGAATATGGCATGTAGTTTACATACATATATATGAGGGAGCTCATCAAACCTCCTTCAGTAGTATTTGAGTACAGGAACAAACAACAGTTACTGCGAGACATCGAACCCACTCAAACGTCGACTCATAATGGAAAATGTGCTCTATCACATTGGATATAGAACCAATATGTTAGGTTTAGTTATTGATATAATATCAAATTTGTTCTAGTTAATCTGAACAACGTATTGACTTTTGTATATTTTGTTTGTGAGAGTGTAAGTTCTAGTAAATGTGTCAGTCAATGTAACTTTAAATCTTTACTCAGTAATAGAAAGTAGCTTTTTGAAAAACTATCTTAGAACCCCAGCAAACGTGACAGTTAGAGGCGCTCTAGGTGTTTATAAAAGAAAAATACTTTCTTAATACTAGTAAAATGGCAAAGGATTATTAATTAATGAATTAACAGAGTATTTCGAAGATCTTCTCAAAAAATTACGATATGTTTCACCTGAATCAGAAAAGTCTTATTTCAAATAAATTGAAAATAATTGTTACCATAACGTGCAAATAAATTAGCTACGCCTAAAAATAATACCGTATTGCGCAAGTTGAGGTAATTTCAATCTTTTATCAAGGAAGCAAAATTCAAAATTGATCGGCACTGAACACTTGGCACTCGAAAAGTTTGTGAACGACCTGAAACAACAATAGTCACAGCCGCGGAATTTATCTTAGAAAGTTTTTATACAGTTCCATTTATTTTGGACTAAATTCCTCGTGAATTTACATAACACATTTTGGAATATTGAATTTTCGATATGGCTTTGTGTCATTCACTCTGTGTTTCCTGGCAATCGAGTCGAAGTCAAAGTCAAAAACTTTATTTCCATAGAATTCATAAAGAAATGACTTGGAAACGTCAATAATATTCAAAACATAAGGTCACGCGTACTTATCACTAAATTTGACGCCTGTTAAAACCCTATCTGACCCTCCATGGGGACGAACAGGCAGAAACCCCTAACGGAGGGGCTACTTTTTTTTTTCACTATCCATGTAACAATCTGAGTACCAACTTAGATCTATGTTGCATTTATGACTACATAAAATACTGAAAATAATAGGCAACAATAACTACGTTCTTAATTATTTTTAACGTCGTTAGCAGCTAACGCGTTGCGAAGCGGGCGGGCGCGTTTACCGCGGCTGTATGTGTGTGAATTTTGTATGCATCTTTTCAGGTGACAACACACCTAATGCTGAAACCCGGGCGGCGTTACTTCAAACTGGGGCGGTCACAAACCGCACAGAGTTCAGTGTGTGGAGCTAATTGGGGTCGATAGCTTCTTCTTGATGGTGTACGGAGAATTACGAGAAGCAGAAACATATTGCGTGTTCTTTAGTTAGCTCGAAACTTTACGATAAAAATAAATGTTGCTCTCAAAGAATTTGAACTGGTACACTGATGAAAAGCATTATACTGATTGATGGCAGAGTGTATGGAATGAAATAAAATATTATTAAAAAACTTATAAGCTCGCAATAAAAATGCAAAAATGAATAAAACATCCACGTGAATATTTATATAGAAATCAGCAACAAATACAGTACTCCCATACTGTATATGTTGCTAATTTCTATATCATATATTGGATACCTACTATTTACTATTTACTTTACAGGAATAAATGTGAATAAATTTTCAAAAACTATAATAATACTATATTTCTGCGTTACATAGTATTTTTTTATACTAGACCCTTTAATCGCTCAGGAAGAGGACGAATCCATCCATACCATTAATATGTATGAAGAAAAATATAAATATTATTAAATTATATTTTTAAAGAGATTTTATCGTGTCTATTTTTCAACAGTAAATTTTAGCTGTTAGTTCGGAAACTTTCCGTGAGGGTGGCGGATAAAATAATGTTTATCACACAACCTCTTAGAAACGCTGACAGTAGAATCTTTAAGAAAAAAACACCAATAGTCATGAAAAACGTGATTTTATTCAAAACTGTCTAATAATAAATAAGTAATTACAACATTTGAACACTCATCAAAATTAACTGCTCGCTGAAAACAAAAACATCAATAATATCTTCTACAATAACAAGAGACGCTATTCCATGATTCACAACAGCAAGTTTCGACATAAAAATAAAATTCCTCCACTAAAACGAAGGGTTGGGCATTCGGCCCATTTCCATCATCAAAGATAATAATGACAAAATGGGAAAAGAAATTAAAACGTACCCGGTGCGGTCTGTACCACAAGTCGGGATGGAAACCGAACAAATGTTACGAACGTTTTATGCGTGAACATTTTTGGTTAAAATAAAATTATTGTCACTTTCGGCTGCGAACAATAATAGGATCGACAGGCCTCACAGCTTAGTTGGTAGTAACTCTGCCTCTTGCGCTGTAGGTCGTGGGTTCGATTCCCTGGACAAATATTTGTGTGACGAATATATAGATGTTTGTTCTGTGTCTGGGTGTTAATATGTATTATATGTATGTATTTACAAAAACGAAATTCTATCAGTTGTCTGATTCCCATAGTACAAGCTATGCTTAGTTTGGAGGGCTGTAGATGGCGCTGTGTTAATTGTTCACCAATATTTATATTTGTTTTTTTGACTATTTGTTTTGAAACGCTTGTGTTATCCTTTTATGGATAAAATCTTTTTGAAGTCACATTTATAAATTTTAATGTTCACTTTACACATTGTGCTTCAAGTGTGTCAGAACTACTCATCGCACAAATTGTTTCCATACCACTAATTATTTCAAATCACAAGAAGTAACTCACTCGTGTATGGGTTTGTATGGGTGCCAGTGTAGCTACAGACATTTAAATCATCTTTACTTCTTATGGTTACAGTTGCAATAAATAGTGCGATTTGGTTCGTCCAATACCTACATAAGTAAACGAGGACCCAAATAATAATGTAATAGGTATGGGCGGCCATCTTCTCCTCGTTACGATGTTTTCCTACATCATAACCTATAACGACGCAAGCCCACGAGTTGACACTGGCTTCAAACTGTTTCAGGTGTCCCGTTCGACATCCCAGCAAGTCGTCCTGCGGGAGGCTTCCCGGGCGCTCGCGGGCCGCTACCGGTGCGAGGTGTCAGCGGACGCGCCCTCCTTCCACACGCAGGTCCGCTCAGCGTACATACACGTCGTAGGTGAGTGATACACTGAGACAATACGGGCTTTTTTTGACTTCGATCGTTATAAAAGTCAATTCTTAGAAGTCATAATAATGATAATTATTTATTTCAGACAATATAATCTACAATAAAATCTAAAAGTGTCTACATGTCTATTTTAATATAATTAAATACATATTTTCAAAACTGTAAACTAAACAAAATGAACGTCATACAAGGCGGAGTTATGGCTCGCATGGCCATATTTCAAAATATGTTTTATTATTAGACACTCGAGTACTGCGCACTCAACGCCCACCATTTATAAATTAGATATAATTTAAATTTGAAGTCAACCAACCAATCATTGACTTTCTTATTAATTTCGGGTTGCTACCGCTAGAAAGTGTGAGCAAAAGAAGTCTCTTTTTTGCAAGCTGGCGTACCAACACACACACACAAACACACACACTTTGTGAATAGCCACACTGTATTATACCATATTTATTATCTTCAAGTAAAAAAATTATACAAATAAGTCTGGAAAAATCAGCAAAATATCTAGCTAAGATCAGTAGATTCGATAAAAAGTAATTTTTTTCTCAAACGACGATAAATTGTATACATCTATGTATGTAACGAGTGAAAAACAACCCTTTCCCTGCGTCGGTTATCCGGTCAGGGCGATTTGTATCCAGGATTTTACGACCCGATTACGGTATTTTTTCCGAATTTACGGAATGCTGATGGTTTGTTCCTAAGCTCCCTCAGTAATTATGTTCTTGTCCTGTTTTCATGGCTCGTCAGAAATTTCTTTCACTTTGGAGCAAAACTGAAAATATTTAAGTATAAATATAATATAAATAAATATATATAGAATATATATAATTAAATATAAATTAATGTTTTATGTCAGTTGATATTGTAAACACAAGTTTGCCTGACTTCCACTTCTTTTTTTATGTGGAAAGAATAAAGTCGCTCATACTTTATTCATCTATGAATAAAAGTATATGTGTGAAATTGGAGTTATTATAACTTACACATTCCTTCATTTCCATTATGATACCTCAGTGGCGGCGCCATGGTTTTAACAACCAAGAAGCAAGAGAACTTACAGTTATATTCAAAGAGAAATAACATTAAGAAAAAAATGCTAATTAATTGAACAATAATTTCTACTTTTAGAAGTATTAGGTACCTTCACTTACTTATTTTTACTCGCCAGTCATAAAGTATTTCATCTAAAATCTATCAATGAGGACAAATAATAAAATTTTATTATATAATTAATTAAACTTATTTATTGTAATCAGTTTTTTTACTAGTTTCAACATGGACATTCTAATCAAACGTTTGAAATAAAATAATTATTAATATTAAGATTTAAAACTCTTAGGGAAACTTGTAGGTAGCTAGCATGATTCATTAACAAATATAAATACCTTCATTGTATAGAAAAGCTATAGAAATGTACATACTACTTTGAAAAATACAATTAAATCAATTGAACTATGGTTATCATATAAAGTTATTTGTTATTTTTGTTCTATTTTAAATACCTACATGTTCCGAGTTGGGTACGGAACGAACCCTATTCTGGCGCTTAGTTCCTTCGAATGTAGCTAATTTAGTAGCCACCGGACGAACGGGTTTTTATAAGCAAAAAAGTTTCGCCAGGAAAGTTGGCGTCATAAAATTGGCAGCGACTCAGTTTTTGAGGGTGGTTTCTGTTGTTATGATTATGATTGATGCTCTGAACGAAATATCGTGTTTATGGCAAGGCTTTCGGCTGAATAACATTTTTACTAATAAATTTGTGTTTAATGGGAACTTTTGTACTTAGAAACTATAAGTTTCTTAAGATTTACATTGAACAGTAATTAATGACACCCAACAGACAAGTAAGTGCTAAGTTTTTTCTAGGATTTTTTGTATTGTAGGTTCTCTTAACATTGCACTGAAGTAATAAAAGTATATTGCCAGCAAAAGAGAGTAAATTTGTTTTATTCCCCCATGGTAGAGACAGAGCACCAGATGATGGTTCTAAAACACAACTGGTTTCCACACGATATACGATTCAAATTTTGAGAAAAAAAAATATTATAATCAGGCGATTAGTAGGTATAGTCAGTTAAACCTATATCATTAAAGTATTCTGTATACGGGCATCAAAGTACCGTGAATCTGACTATATTTCGGATCTGTCCGAAAGCTATCAAAGCACTTGACGAGCAAGATTTTAATCGCTTACCTCAGCCCACAAAATCAATAATTATATGGATACCTGCTTAGGTATGGGACGACAAAAGTCGGAAGTATACATTTGGAAACTTTAAGACGTGAACGTGGAATATCTCAAGTGAAACAGGGTATTGCGTGCTTGGTGGCAGATATAGGTATAAGGGCAGTTCCCGCACGAACTTGACACAAGTTCTGCTGCTTCTAACAGGATGGAATGATGTGATAAAAAATATTTTTCGTTTGAGTTTAACTCTGTTTTCAAGAATCATATAAATTGAACTTTCATTCTCATTCATAAATTTTATTACTGTTACATATACTACTTAAATAAAATGCAATTAAATGAATGTGTAAGATTGTTTGTTTTTTGATCGCTTGTTTTTTTTTTATTTTATAATATAAATAAATGTTTAAATTTTTTATCTCGATGTTCTGTTTTTCGTGAAAAACTTTATACTCGCGACGATCCTTATTTTTAACTGCAGTGCACACCATTGCGGCACCAAAAGTATCCCCAACGAGAAACTTTTACACCAAAATAAAACACGAAATGGAATAATCTCGAAAATTACTCCGACCGAGCTACCACAGACAATTTTACCCCGACGCAAAAATTTCATAACCTATACAACCTCTAATAAAGTTGAACTCTTTGCTCGTGAGGCGGTCCGTAAAATTTTTCTTTACTGCTCGACTGGCCATAGTAAAGGCCTTTTTACTGCAAAACACACCTACAAAATAGGATCTTATTAGGCTAGCTTCGTTTGGTTAGAAGTGAAGACTCTGACTTGAACTTGGATAAATGACCCACACCGGACCGAAATATTTTTAACGTTCTTCCTAATTATGAATGGACTTCAAACTTAGCGGTGATAATTACGCGCAATTTTCAAGGCACATTTATTATTTTTAAAACTGACGTTTCCAGTTTTAAAAGGGTTTAAAGCTGGCTACAGATCTTTAGTTTTAACTGATCAGTTGTAACCGAACAGTGGAACTGATGATCTAATAATATTTTGATTAGATTATCAGTAACTGTAACTGTACAGCTTTCAGTTTTGCCTTCACACATAGGTTTTAACTGAACAGTTGAACTATTCAGTTACAGCTGACCAGTTAAAACTAAAGGTCTGTAGCCCGCTTAAAAGAAGCTTATTATCAGTTTTATTTATCATTTATTATGACTGACTAACTAACTTTAAAATTTTGAAGTGTATTATATTATTGTGGGTGACATGCAAGAGGCAAAATGGGCGTTACATTTGATATTTAGCGACTATTCATTACACCGCAATAATGTAATTCTAACCATACAAAATATTATACAAAACCGATATGCTTCTGGCGTGCTACGACGCACCACAATAATATAATTCCACTTTTGTACATAATTGAATTAAAGCAAACTGGAATTTGGTACTCGTTTGAAAACCCAAGGTGAGTATGCAATGTTACGGTATCATTGTGCTGGGCATGATGTAGACAAGGGCAATACTGATATTGTAAAACACTGCAGGAAATCCCGTGTCTCTACGTCTCAATGAAAACTACTATATAAAGTAGTACTATATACTATGTAAGTTATATATAAAGTAGCTTATTTAAGTAGACCTGGGGAAAATGAATTTTCTATACACTTTTGATACCATTTCGGTATATTGGTGGAAGAAGTTTCGACATCTTGTTCTGTATGAAATTTATCTAACGGTTTTAAATAAAACGAAGATTTTTAATATTTACTATTTCATTAGTTTTCCAAGATAAGCGTGGTAGGTTTAAACAAAAAACCTATTCCATAGTATTTCACTCTGGGCTTATCTACTTCACACGATTTTACTTTCTTTAATTACTTAGTTGGAGTACTGTACTCCATCCGTCCGACAAACTAACGAATACTTTATTATCCGCCTTAATTAAGTAGGTTTTAGTTTAAACGACGCAGGAACCATTCAGTTTATTCCAAGTTTTCAGTGAAGCACGTCAAGTTCATTCAAAAATAAGCTAAAAGTAAGCGAAATAAGCCGCTTTCCGTTGCGAACTGTTCACAATTGAGACAGCATTGTTTGCCCTCCCCGCTCCTTGAAGTAAGTAGCTGCTTTGTCAGTGAGTTATTTTTAAATTCTTAGCAAAGAAAAATAATTTCATGGTGTTTAGTACTGTCGTCGGAAAAGCCTCCAACATGGTGTACGATATCTGAAGCCTTTTGGAAACCGTCATGTCCTATAACCAACATTTCTTCGAACGGAAGAAGTACGTCAAATGCACAAAAGAAGCCTGTTTGAGGCGTACTTAATTTTTTTTGTAATACTGGTTCAATAGAGTCAGCGATACAAGTAATAAATACAGGAGTATTCACAACGCAAATAATGATGACAACTTAAGTCAAACTAACACATACCGGGGGCTAAGCGTTATTAGGTGTCGTTATCTCATAAACGTCCATCAAAATCAATCTCGTCAATACTCTTGATAGATTGATATTGTCACAAGTCGGATAAACTTAGTCGGGAGACATGACCATCTAGATTAATCTTTCCGATTATTTATGCCTGTTAAATCTATCCATGGGCGGTGTAGGCAATGAGGTGAATACAATACAATACAATAAAAAAAGTAATATTTATAAAAGAAACCAATTATAATAAATATAATAATAATGATATATATAATAAATCAATGTATGGTCTGAATCTATCAAAAATTGAGGACATGAAATTTACTTAAGATGCCGATGTTTTTGCCATGCTGTCACCATCATCAGGTTATAAAGTCTACACTCTCGATTATATATATTTGATGAGGTTAGTGCATATGATTCAGGATCATAATAAAAGCGAAAAAATAACATCATTAAAAAACATATAACCCCCCCTAAAAATTATTATTAAAATTAGTGTCAATTTAGCGAATTTTTTACCGCCACCGTCATTAATAAAATTGAATTACAGAATGGCATTCGGGTCAATATTTCATCGAAAAAGATTTTTATGTACACGTTTTTCACCGCGTTTTCGCTAAGGTGCAAAGACACCAAAAACCCCAGAGCTAAAAAGTGGGTGGCTTTGGTGAATATACAAGAAAATTGCATAGTCCAAGTGGTATGGTGATGGAAATGTGCCAACTGCTCAACGGTTTATAATACGAAATAGATTTAACCGAATCAAAAAACAGCCAGTACCTAATTAAAAGGTATATTGGCAAGAAACTTACCTAGTATTAAGTATTATATAGAGTATTATATTAGGCAGATAGCCTCGGCCTGCGTACTGCCTATTGCAAATCCCCCTAAACGGTTAATTTTTTAAACATTTTACATATTTTTATAGCAAGAACAGTAAGTAAAAGTAAAATTATTATTAAGTATTCCTAAAATATATATTGTTATGTAAAGGTAAAAAATTACTACGTAATAATAATTATTTTACGTTTTAAATTATAATGGTATTAATATGTATTATATGTAGGTATGTATTAACAAAAAAGTATATATGTATTCTATTAGGCTGATTTCATAGTACAAGCTATGCTTAGTTTGGGGCTAGATGGCCTGTGTGGTGTCCACCACTATTATTATTATTACTTTTATTATTATTATAGTTAATGTAGGATAAAGTTTTATTAAATACTATCATACAGTTTGAAGTTGTAATATGAATAGTATGTTAGAGTTCCATCACTATCATTTTATGCAAATCTTCCAGTATCATACCACAAAGCTGGCCTTTGGCACCACAGCTTATTCTCCCTGTTTTGTTCTGTTTTGTGTTTGTGCATACCGAAAGCAAAACTTGTGATCATTTTTATTATTTAGCTGCGAACCAAAGGAGTGTTACAAAATAAGATCTTATGGCGGAATTATGTTGCTCGTTCGTGAGAAATGTGGTATTTTAAAGGATGCATTTTCTTGTAAGTTACGGGACTAGCCGATGACCCCTGTTAAGGATAAGTGGCCATAGCCGTAGCAATACAGAGTCCGCCTATACTACGCCATGTGGCGCAACATAAACCACGTCAAGACACATTTCCTAGTATGAAATGGCTATGGTAGCAGTAGGTCCCCGGATGTACACTGAGTAGAGTACAGTGTTAATCATCCAAGGCCCATAACTTTACCTCACTAAGTTGCCTCAGTCGGGGATCGAATCCAGGATCCCTCGCTTTGTGGGCAAGGTTAGTAGGCATTTAGCCACAAAGCCGTTAAAAATGACCTCAGAATATAAGTACTACTAACAAATATTACATATTCATTCAAGGGTGATAAGCTCAAGATCATCTTTAGTAAAGTTGTAAAACAAAATAGCAAACAAAAATTATTCAAAGTCAAGTAGGATCAGAGAGTTCACATTAGCAATAAAACAACAAGTTTTTTGCCTACTTCTGTAAACGACGATAATCTAGAAGATAGAATCAAATTGCAAAAATGCTGCTATATTTATTAGTCGTATTTCACTTCTGCGACTGCTTTTTGGTGACATTCCGTATTTTGCCATTTTAGCTTATCCGGGCCAAGCGTGCTATGCCTTCGTCTACATTGTTACAATTGAGAAATTAGGAAATAGTAACTTACTGTAATAATTACTTATTTAAATAAATTTGATTGTTTGAACATAACAGCGCGATTAACGCCATCTCGCAACGTGACTCAACACCATCTTTAAACTTAAGTTATTAGCATTCTAATAACTAATGTATTAAAATTAAGAAAGTTTAATAAAAACTAAAAAATATTTAAAAATATTTAGAATAACCAGATCTTAACAACTTTATGTACGAATCTTTCAAGTAAAATAAGCGTTCCTGTGCATATAAACGTGTCGGGGTATCTTTAGATACTTTATATCTTCAAAAATGAGTTGTGGTGTTTCAAAATGACTTTTTTATTCATTAGTGTTCATAAGTTATATATGCGCTTCTATAATTTTAGAAAAGCCCGAACCTTACTTTTACACATTCCAACTATGGGAAGCAGAACTCTGAAAAATTTAGGGTATATAATATATAACAATATATAAGTCAATTTCAACGGATTTTGATACTTTTTGAATAAGATACGTTGTGAAGTTTTCGATGTATATTAGAGTACCTACATAAATAACTATCATTGTTTGTGGTTTTGAAAAATACTACACAATATTTATATTAGCGGACATTTCACACGACACCGTCTAGGCACAAACTAAGCATAGGGAACTACATAGATAAATAACAGAATACATATATACTTTTTTAAATACTTGCATATAGATATTATATTAACATCCAGGCACAGATCGAACATCATAATGTCTGTCACACAAATGTTTGTCCGGTTTGGAAACGAACCCGCAACCAGCGCATAAAGCAAAGACCAGCTAAGCTGTGAAGCCAGTAATACTATTTGCTACTCATGTTAAAATGTTTTGTATTCATTTCGTCACAGAACACTTCGATGTGCATGGTCGGACACGCAATGGAGAGTTATAGGGAGTTCGAATGTTATACCTTCTAGGAAGTAATGATTTTTATTTTTCCTCATCAAGGACAGGTACTCCCGAAATCCAACAGCCCTCCCGAGAATTCACTATACGCAGTATAGTGACTCCCCGGAATCTTATTGAGATTATTTCGAGAATTTTTCTGCCTACTTGATTTATGTTTTTGAATGCCCGATCGTATTTCGAATGAGTCTTATTATTAACTGATTTTATTCGAGAAGAGGGATTTGCGGTTTTTTTTTGGTGCGGATTACGGAGGGATCTTTTAGGGCTTATTTGTAATTGGCTAGCTTTGGATTTCTTAAGTCCTGATTGAGTGATTTACGCCAATTATTGGGTCTATGTAGTATGTTTATTTGTTACCTAAGAGACGTGACAAAATAACCAAACGGTAAGATTGCACTAACCGTTTGTCCTTTGTCGCCAAGCATTAGTACCAAAACTACATATGTAGGTAGTATTAGCGCACTTTTTTTCGGCAAAAAAATTTGACACAAAGCCTAAAAGCCTACGTAGAATAAAAACATATTTATAAAATCATTATAAAAATCTAACACATCACAAATAATTAACAAAATTGCCCATGGCACCGATAAAATTTGCGAAATGAGTAATGGAAGAAAATGATATTTCGACGTCTTACCGTGCTGTGGGGAGAATGCCACTGTACATTGTACGCAGTACATAATGTACTATAGAACTAATGATGGCGCCGTGGCTTCGCTTCTATAATAAAAGAGATCACTCTTTAAAGTTGAGGTTGACAGTGGCTGCTCCGAGGCATATCGTATATTGTGTTGAAACATTGTACTGGAAGTCTTGGCCTTATTCTGTGTCTGGTTACATATAAATATAACAACAAATTTGTTTTAAAAAAATATTAGTGATGACACTCGCGTAGGCTCCTTGCACCCCGCATCCCGCTAGCAATAAAAAAGGATTCGTAGGAACACTTTCTCTGAATGGAGACCTAGGTTCAATCCGCGGCTAGGACAAACGTTTGAGTTGTTTCCGGTGTACTTTTGTTTTGTGGTATTGTTTGCTCATGCCACTTGTAACGGAGAATTTGAGAAAGTTTCAGAGAGCAGGCTTATTTAATAACAGAGAGTAAACCAAACGAATTGAATTAGAATATTACAAAAAACACTAGCTTACTGAATAGTTTTTGTTCAGTTATATATTTCTCAAAATTAACACACGAGAAAATTCAGCAGCGTAGTCTAGCTAAATGGGGGTCTAGAATCTCAGTTTCAGTTAATAATACTATAAAATTGTACCGACCTACCATTTCAACAATCCAGATCCTTATCTAAAGTAGGCAATGTTTTGTTATTCACAATACACTGTCTGGTATTTTAACTTAAAGTTTACTCACCTGGTTTTTGTACTACTGAATAACATTTACACTGTCTTACCACCACGATTCGTATAAAATTTCGATCATTTATTATTTATCGACGTTATAGTGACACGCAGTAGCTCATGTGATGAATGTTGATTTATTTAGTTTATAAATATACCAGTTCATGAGCAAATTCCATATTCCTGGAACTTTTCTCAGATTGGAGTTATAGCTTGTCCTGGAACAATTATATCAATCTCTGTTTTAACGATTATTTTAACGGAAGATATTTTGAAACGTTCTGGTTTTCACACACTCATTAGTACAAACTGAAATTTGAACTAGCTACCATCGGTTGAATAGTCTGGACCTGTATCACTAAATCACTTCATATTCACACGTCTAGGTAACGTTTGTTTACAAATTGGAAGAACATAAAATGTTCCCAGTCTGGACTGCAACAAACTGTCTTTGCAAGCTCTTTTGCATCACAATATACGAATACATATGCAACACGTTTCAGTGAAAAAAGCCGTCATCTTTGACACTGGCCGTAGCACAAATTTATTATAGGTAACTTAAAAATATACAATTTTATTGTACAATGTTTTCGTTATTGACGTGACAACGTCTTATAATTCGATAGAGCCGGCTGCACGCACGAAAAAACATGACTCATGCGGCGTTACCTCGCTCTGAGGCGTTCCATGTAAGGCTTGTGCAAGTGCAAGCGAGAGCGCGGAACGAGCGACAAAGAAGCACAATCGGCCTTTGCGTTCGGCAGCGTTCGACATCCGTCTCTCTCCTACTTGAGTGAGCGATGCGTCTGCGTGGACAGCTGCTAATACTTACATTTACATGTTTTGATCGAGTATCAAGTGCAGTGAAAAGTGAATGTGGTGTCAATTGTTTATAGCAACGATTAATTACAGCGATAAAGGTAATGATTCTTTCGATATTAATTATATATTAAGTGATATATTGCAAAATGCTACCATTCCATCAGTATTTTCTTAAGACGTTGTCACGTTCAACTATCGTCAGTAAACCGACTTTACAGACAACCATTTTTTTTATCAAACCCGTGTTTTATCTACTTAAGTACCTAGCATGAAGAATTGTGAGAGACCTTTTCCTCAAACTAATTGAAGCAATTTGATGAAGTTATCCTAAGTGTATGTGGCCTTAAGGATTCCAAACCCGATACGGGAAAGTATACAGACAAAGACGGTTGTTTTCAACAAGTCTTTTTGTAGATGTATAGTTGAAAATTTAAAGTTACCCTGATGATCCCGATCCAAAGATCATGAAGTTTCCGTTACTGAATTTTTATATCATTGCGATCTCGAAAATGTAGTTATAATTGCACATACGAATGAAATAAGCAGTGAAATTCTGAATTCCACCATAAAAGTAACCACTCATGAATAATGAATTATTCAACTTTAACACCGCGAAACGCAATCAAACATTTCGAATGTCGTTATGTGAAATCGATTATTCAAATCGATTCATATACGCCGAGTCAAAATGCTCGCGTATCCGGGTACTAATAAATAGTCACCATTTTGGATTCGTCATCAATAGTAAAATTCAATCGCGTGTCCCAACACGAACGGAGCGGCCCAGAACTATTGACGACTGGGAACTAGAGTCAAAGTGATGTTTTATTTAAATAGGCTGCATCTATTACCACATCATCAAAGTGTGGAGGCTGCTGAGATTTGATAAGACTACTTATTATATTTCTAAAAAACCATTATTAGAGTAATTGTTGTTGTCAGAACTTACTATTTTTTTATGTTATTGAAGTGACAGTACGAGCTGACGGCCCACCTGATGTGAAGTAGTAACCGCCGCCCATAGACAACAGCAATATAAGTCAAGTCCTCTCCATAGTAAGAGATGACTCAAGTCACACTGCGTTGCGTCCATCACCTCGAGACGGAGATGTTACGTCTCATGCGCCTGCAATTTTGCCGGCACCCACTCGCTTCCACCGGAACACAGTAACACGAATGCATCACTGCTTGGCGGCAGATTACCAGGTGTGGTGGCAGTACTTCTCCCGGCGAACTTAGCACAAGTTCTACTGCTACTTTGGGTTGCTCCTTTCGCTCCACCCGGGGAAAACGTGTAGGGATTCAAAGGGGGGTGTGTAGGGATTATCACATACGGACGCGAGCAAACTAGCCCCCCAAAGTCAGTAAATCATATTTTATAAAACTAGGAAGTAGTCGGGATGTGTTTTCCCATTCAAATTAAACAAATATTAATAATGAATAAATATTCGTGAACATTTCACACAGCGCCATCTAGCCCCAAAGTAAGCTAAGCATAGCTTGTATCATGGGAACCAGACAACTGATATACATCCTTATATACTTTTTATAATAGGTACATATCAACACCCAGATACAGAACAAACATCAATGTTCAGCACATAAATGTTTGTCCTGGGTGGGAATCGAACCCAAGACCTATAGCGCAGAAAGTAGGGTTACTATCAACTGAGCTGTGAAGCCATTAAAATAAGAAATATTAAATAATTTTAGCGGTAATATAAATATGAAATCATATAGTAATCGAAGATGGAGTATCTAAAATTCCGGTCTAACCATCGAGTGTCATACCATCATTTTGCTTGGATTCGATTCTTGCACCAAATCGCTCGCCTATCCGAGTACTAATAAATAGCCACCATTTTGGATTCGTCATCAATAATAGATTTCAATCGCGGGTCGCGCACCCCGATTGGATTCGAACGGAACACGGCACAGGGCTGCCTACCGTTGAGAATCACTAGAGTCCAAATGAGCTTTCGAATCGGCGGAACAGTTGCCGTTTGTGAATAGTACCCCTGGGTCTTGCAGTACGTTTCCACTAGTTGAGTTTTGGGTCCGGCAGATTGTCGGGTGCTTTTAGTGGCAGAACATTTATATGGAGCTGTTTTAACAATTTTTGACTGGCCTCATAGCTCTGTTGGTAGTAGCCCTGCCTTTTATGCTGTAGGTCGTGGGTTCGATTCCCACCAAGGACAAACATTTGTGTGACGAATATAGATGTTTGTTCTGTGTCTGGGTGTTAATATGTATTAAATGTATGTATTTACAAAAAGAATATAGGTATTGTATCAGTTATCTGGTTCCCATGATAAGCTACGCTTAGCTTACTTTGGGGCTCGATGGCGCTGTGTCAGATGTCCACCAATATTATTATTAATTATTGTCGGGTGCTATTTACAAAAGTAGTGTCAGATCTAGAAGAGCTTGTTCACTGTTCACATTTATCGGATATCAGTCCCGTAGACTTTCCCACTACTCGCTGCGACACTGGCTCTCATCGACTCGTGGTATTCTGAGTAGTGAGCGCCCCTTTGTTGTGTGTGTCTTTTTCTAGTGAACGATTTTTTTTATAACAATTAAGTAAGAATTAAATTCATAACATTTTATCCCACTGTTCTATGAAAGAATTACTTTTGGGTTACAACTTCATATGGTCATTCATTAAAAAATGCATGCTTTTTTTTAGGAATTAGTAAGCAACTCATATTTTCTAGTATATTTTTCGTATTCTTTCAAAACAGTATATTACAAAAATGGTCACATATTCGTCCACTTCCGTTGCGCACACAACCAAAAGGTTATATTGATACCCTGATAAGCATAATAGTACCTTGTAATAGCCTTTATTCTCGCAAATAAATATATTGTCCATTCACAGTTACCTCGTGAGGAGTCCTAAAATCGGCTGAATCTTCGGTCGGTTCTGACATCCGACTATTTTGGTAGAGGCGGCACCATCCGATTAAACAGATCCATCACCCGACAAGTGGAAACGGGCTCTTGATATTCTATAAATAATACTCTCGTTGTGAATTTATCCATGCTCGCATTACCAAATTCAGACTATTAAACCTTTGCTTCTTTTTTTGACTAGGCTGTCTATCCTGAAGCTGGCAACCCTTAAATAGTTTTCTAGGCTTTAAATCACCGACATTGTGAATGTTTTTGTATGTTAGTAAAGCAGCAACTTAGTTTAACTACAGTAGATTTCATATTTTATTCCTCCTTGGAAGTAACTTAGCTACTAGTTGTATCCATGTTTTTTCTGGTTTTCGACTTGGACAATGAACTTCTGTTGATATTTGCTGCTCTCGACGAGAAATTTACTGAGGGCTCATTTTTCGCCCTCATATAAACAGACATTTAGCGATTATTGGATAAATAGCTCAAACTTAAGCTATTTAATATTGAAAGTTTATTAATTTAAATACATATTTTATATATAAATTATTTCATAATTAAGTAACCTAATGTGGACAATGATATTATGCGTGTATTCTGGGAATTTTCACAGTTTTACTGAGACAAAGATTAACGAGAAAATACTTACACACAGGTGAATAATTAAATCTCCAAAACAAATGAAACTAAAAATTAAACTTTCACCACAGTCTAGTGAAGCAAATCTGTCTTGCTCAGCCGTTAGTTTCTGGAGTATGTTTGTTTAACCTCCCTGAAGTTAGCATTGCGCATCTGGAAATAATTACTTGGAAACTATTCGTGACGGTAGAATAATATCCAGATGTCTCAATCCGTTGGTAAATATTAGATAATTCTATGAATCATTTTATTCTGCAGAACGAGAAATGATTTGTTTTTAACTAATATTGTTCGAGTTTTATGTACTTCTATGTTTCACTATCATCTAGGACACAGACAATTCTATTTCAGGGAAAGTGTGTGCACAAGTTACAAATTTTATGTAACACTAAGTGCGCCCCGCGGTGTTACTCGAGGTGAATAAGTCATCCAACGGAAACACTGCACTTTTCCGAGATCAAAGTAGCCTGTGTGTTGATCCAAAATATAAGCTATCTTGTTACCAAATTTCATCCAAATCCATTCAGCTGCATGAAAGAGCGAAAGACATCCATACATCCTCACATACTTTCACGTCTATAATATTAGTAATATGTTTTGAATATGACTCAATATAATTTTTTTGGATAATCCCAATTCCGCGACAACCCTACGAGGAATTACCTTATGCCAAACACATTGTAATTTGCGAGAATAATTCGAAAATGGTGTTTCAATCTAATTCAAAGGGATTCCCCGCCGAAACTCGTCGCTGATTAGCGATTACCTACGATTACAAGGCGAAGACGACATGGATGGAAAAGTTGTGTACATAGCTACATATATTGATTGACAGTAAATTTATACTACTAAAACTATTTGTGATGGTAGAATAAAAACCATGATAATATATTACAGGAAAAATAAGGATTAAATCTGGATCTAGATAAGAATTATGTCGAAATTGCAAGTGCATGAGACGTAACATCCCCGTCTCGGGGTGATCGACGCAACGCAGTGCGATTGAGTCATCACGTACTTTGGTGGAGAGGACTTGAGTCGTATTGCTGTTGTCCATCCATGTTGTCCAGGGCCGTCAGCTTGTTACGTCACTTCAATGACATAAAAACAGGGATTAATTTTACTATAATGCCATAGTCTACTTCTTACACCTTAATGTCGCCGTTATTGATAAATTTTTAACTATGTAAGTATTTTGTGAATAAAAACTTTATTATTATCATTAAATAATTATTATTGTTTCAGTTTATTTATTCATTCAAAACGAGTTCAATCTATAAATATCTTTCATCAGCTTATAAGTTTTTGGCCATGTAACTAAAGGTTGTAAAGGTACAAAGTAAAAAAATAAAGAAAAAAAGTAAAAAATAAAAAGTAAAAAAAATAATAAAAAAAAGAAAAAGTAAAAAATAGTAAAAAATAATAGTAGTAGTAGTTAAAAATAATTGTGATAAAGCTAAGTACATAAGTATTCTGTTTTACATTCATTTATGGATAAACTTTTGTTTAGTTACACTATGCCTATAAATAACTCAAAATCCTTCCTCTCCTATTTAAAGTCCGTGACTTTGAGACTGAAAACATAATGACAATAAGAGAAGGCGCAATAAAATCTTTTCACCGTACTATTTCGAGAGAACCAGTGACACAAGTAGTTGTAAAAATGACCTCTGTTTGATATAAAAGCTACAAATCATTGAGAATTTTAATAATTAACAGCTTTCAACTAGACACTGTAAAACAAATCCGTAATATTTACGCATCTTACCATACTTTTCAGGTGGTAAATTAACCATCTATTTTCTTTTAAAATATTAAATAAATTTCACCCGGCCCGGCCTGTAAATTATAAGCTTCAAAGTTCCCACGAAAATAAGCGTGAATTTTTCCATTCCAAATATCACGTAGTAGGCGTTAACTCGACTAGTTCTGGGCAGGTGGTGCCACCGGAAGTGGCGGTAACGGCCTACTTCCGGCGTGACTCCAACCGCAGACGAGCGTGGGCCGGACTTGTCGGGGAATGTCTAGAATGAGTCTAGATTGGTTCAGATTAACGAAATATACCTCGAAATTGGTAGTAAATTGATTTTGCTTATACATTTGGTATACGATATGTCATATCATATTATATTATTATTCTGTATATCATCGGTTATCAATAAACTTAAGCATACGACTTGGGTCTTATCGTAGTCGTACCTAGTAGGGGAGGACCCAAGTCGAAACGGTTGTTATGGGCCGAGGTTACCACTTAACACCAAGTGAGCCGTCCGCTCGTTCCGTAATCGTATCACATAAAAAAGTAGGGTAATACATATGAAACCAGCAATCCAGTTTCACTGAATACTTATCCTTATATAAATGATTCAACAAGAACCCATTTACAACTGTTATAATTTAATTTGATAATAATGAGCTAATAGATAATCCACCGAATATTAAGCCTTGCCTTACTTAATGACCTCTCTTGTTGGCGCAATAAAAACAAAAAACAATTATTTGCTGAAACTTCCGTTCAGCTGGGGCTGCAACCAGTCTTTAAAGTACACTTATGCTAAGTAATGACTGATAGGTCAGTGTTTAACTTAAGCAATATCGACGGAAAGGTCAGGCACGCTACACGACAAGAGATTCTGAAATGTAAGCACTGTAGAAATACGATATCTACTTATAGATACATAATCAAAATAACTCGGTCCTCTCCTTCGCTACCCCCGAGTCGAATTAGAGGCCATTATGGTACCCAGTTGAGCTTGTGTCTGCTGCTAAAATGTGGCAGAAGTTAATGATAATTCGAAATCAATTTCTATTTAAACTAGTTTGGAGGCGGTGGAAAATTTTAGTCCAAATATAACTTAGCAGGTCACGGGTGCCAAAGCTCTTAGGATTTTAAGTTCACTCCAGTTATAATGGAAAGGGGTCGCAGATCAAAGAAAGAGGTCACCAGTTTCCCATTAAATCTTGCCTCAGCCGAAACCAGGCTGTGCTTATAAATTAATTCACGGATGCACAGTTGACTGAAAGCTGAAAGGTTAATGACATTAGCATTTACGTGAGTATGAACTATTTTGAGGTTAGGAATAATAACCATTTCGAGTTTCTTAGATAACCTTATTTGAAAGAGAAAAAATAAAATATAACAATAACTATGATTGTTTCAGTTTGAACGCTTTAGCGTAGTTGTCTATTTTTATTATTATGAGAGCCATTCAATTTCAGACTGAGGACATTTAAGAATTTCCTGTGTATCTAGAAAAAAACTGATGAACTGATCTGATGTAAGAGGTTACGCTCAGTGTCAGGCTTAGACCTGCCTGACACTGAGCGTAACAGCATATTCTATTTTTTGTGCAATTTTAATAGCTGTAAGAAATATGTCTTATCATCTAAATGATAATGTATTGAATATCAGTACAGCGTTGCCTCGACTAGGTGAAATATTGACGCTGTTGAAATATGGTTATAACGATAAAACTCAGCGACATTCCACTAATCAACTGGGATGAGAAGAAAAACCCATTTCCACAAAAAACTACCATCAGAACAGTTGGCACACGGAGCACGTACATAACAATTGGAGTCTCCAGGAGCCTTACTAAGTGAATGAAGGTAAAAAGTCCGCCATTTTCAGTAATTAGACGATATATCCTCCTGATGGTCATTAAGCTAAATGGGTTGTTTTTTGTCGCTCGCTGAGTGAAAATTGGGTGACTGTAGAGTTGAGGCGATAAGGGGAGCGAGAAGCGAACCTTTTAAAATTCATCTTAGAGCTAGTTCACACATAAACTGCGTGCAAAAACGTCTTAACGAATCCATATTTATAGTGACGTATATAGGTACAGGGTGTATGTGTTATTGAAATAATTCGATACAGACAGTATTTATTTAACAAAAAATAAGACTGATGAGACTTATAAGTACAATTTAAAAACCCATAAGTGAACCATTTAATTACCTAACTTAAAAATACGCAAATTAAACATATTATTATATACTAAACATATACTCTTATTTCAGAATTATTACTTATGTATCTAAAAATTCAGGTAGCAAAGTTAATGTGAAAAGAATTTATTATTCTTTTTTCATTTATTATATTTAACATACTCACGGCGCCAACAATACATATATAAGTAATCGCTACACTTTGTTCTTGGATTCCTCTGTTGCTTTTAGGACTATTTTATATCTCATCTGATCACCGATAAAATAACAGTTTCTTATAATTCACATAGATATCAAAGAGATATTTGATACTTATCGAGAACCGAAGTTTGTATGTCATTTTATTGCAATGACTATAATAAATCATTTTATATACAAATTCAGAAACAATCACGACGCGCGGCGCAAGACCTCAGTTTAACCCCGCGCCAGACATAGCAACAACATTTGAATACTTATTTGAACACTTGTTTGAACACTTATCTGACACGGGTAGATTTGTTTAAATGTATGATCAAATGCCTGACGGAAAGTCATTTGCTATTGCATCACTGAGCGAGACGGTTGCGTGCTGCAAAGCATGTCTGGCAGGTACGGCAAACATGTGTTCAAATGTGTGTACAAGTCTTCCAGTCTTTGTTCAAATATGTGACTGTGTCGGGCGACGGGGTAAGAGCTACCTCTCAGCTTAAGCCGAACTTTTGTCACTTAACTTCACCGATCGGATTAAACCTGGCTTAATTTGAATTTGTTTTAAAACATGATTTATGTTTTAGTCTACTCGTGAGTAGGATTATTCAGATAGATTTAGTTTTAATACCTAGATTTTGGATATCAATTTAAAGTCTGGTGAATCTAGAATTTATGGCTATTGTAACAGTAATTATTTCAATAACATCAAATTATTTTGTAATGGATTATAACTATATAAAATTTATGATTTACGGTTTTTGTAAAAGGAGATTTAATAGTTGTAATTTATCTTAGAAAATCAACTCAACTGCTTCTGAAGATAAGATTTAAAAGGGAGTTCTTACGATATTTAAAGGTCAGATAAAAATATGAAATACGGACTGACTATATATGCGTCATTACACAGAACATTTATGTTCAAACTGCATGCAACTGTGCAACTTTGGAGGGGTCAGTCAATCTGAGTGCGTGTAATGCGTCTGTGTATACTTGTCCTCTGTGTGTACCTTGCCCTACTTGACCTATCCAAAAGATACGATCTTTTTTCTACTTGTGTTCCGGATAATTGTCTCAATAATTATTGGTCGGAAGCTAAAAAACCTGATAAGTGTGGACAATTATAATGGACTGGCCTCATAGATTAGTTGGTGCCTTCTGCGCTGTAGGTCGTAGGTTAAATTCCCACCCAGGACAAACATTTGTGTGACAAACATAGATGTTTGTTCTGTGTCTAGGTGTTATTATGTATGATGATATGTATAATAATATGTATTTACAAAAAAAAAAACAGTTGTCTGGTTCCCATGATACAAGCTAGGCTTAGCTTACTTTGGGGCTAGATGGCGCTTTGTGAAATGTCTACCAGTATAATTGTTATAATAGAACAAATGTTCATAAATGTGATAGAAAACTGTAAATTTACTGATTAACCATCAAAACCATTTTTATTTAAATAACGCTACTCATGTCAACGTGACCAACCCCTAATCAAATCTTACCCCTCCAGCGGTAATTAAACCGAAATTACTGTACAATGTGTTGCAACGTAATGATAACAATCATGTTTCTGTTTGTGAAACATTAGGATGAGTTACCGGAATTGAATAAAATGATACACAAATTACGTGAAAATTGATGTTGCTCATTTATGAAACACCAAGTTAATTCAGCACTGTTCCTAACACATTCCCCAACCGCTGTTACTACTACTAATCGCTCGCTTGCACTTCATTTCAATCATTTAAAAAAAACTTAACTAAAAAAAACTATGGATCTTTTGTCTGAAATAAAGTGTAACTGTGTGTAAACTGTGTTGGAAGTCTGTAGCTACTGCGGAAACCGGTGCTAGCAAGGAGCCGGCCTAAGTCCTTGCCACCAAGTCGCGTTGACTCAATGCGCATATGCAGATATACAATTGCAAAAGTGAAACAATTGTAAACTTTTTTGATGCCCGTTTACTTAGATTTATTAAAAAAATGTTTAATTTTAAATCTAAAAATCCGGCAATACCTTAAGGAGAATATAAAACCCACATGTTGAAATTGGCCCTAAATTTTGTTCAAAAAATTAATAAAAAATGTATCTGAAGGATCCAGTAAAAATAAAATACGCACGAAAGCATCATAACAAAATGTATTGGACCCGCTGAGTTTGCACCCAACACTTATTTAGTGTTCTGAATTGTTCACACTGAGCTCACCAATTTGCAAACACTCGAATTTTCCGATACGTAGTGAAATTAAATTTACACCGTGCAATTCCTAACTGAATTAAAGCGTATAGTCAACACGAAATTGGATGCCAAACTTGTATATTTGAATAACTTTTAGGGGATATGAAAGGACAAAAGAAAATTTATCCTTGCACGTAATTTATATTCAAGGGGTGTCTTCTATCACTGTGGTATGTTCTTGAATCGTTAAGTACTTTATTAACCGACTCCTTCTTTTTAAAAACAAGGTGGTTCTCAATTCAACTGCATTTTTTGTGTTTGTTACCCTAGATCTCCGTCATTTATAACTGATCTGGAATATGTTTTATTTGACAGAACATCATTTTAGATTAGTCCCATAAAAGTTCATCAAAATCGGTTCAATATTTGGTTTTAAATCAAAATAACAGGATAAAATATGTCATCCAACAATGAGATAACTAGGAGTTCTCGTTCATTGCGATATAGACTGCTTTTCGTTTTAAAATTTTTAAAACTGTTCAAAAGAATTAGTACTTCTTTTTTTCATATATAATCAATGTTATGAACTAAAAGAGGCTCGTATCAAGTATTAACACATGACATGTCGTCTGCCATTCGCTTGGTCTTCGAATGAACGGCTCTAGACCATACCGTATCCTCACGATAAGCAGATTTATAATTTATAACCTGTACCGTAATGATGGAAGTTGTAACAAGTGACCTCAAGATACACTAACTAATCTCAGCTCAGTATGGAACTTATATCTAACAACTAAATCTTTTATTTCATTTCAACTCTGCATATATAATTAACTCCTAGTTATGATAAACAAATGGTATATAAAACTTCATATACAATTAGACGCCCCTTCCCAAATTTAAACAACTCTCGACGCAGACCAAACCAGCGACCACAATCAAGGCGGAGATCTCATTCCGTATAGCAGGTGGCCGGGCAATCTCGTTTGTCTCCGTAGTGTTTCGACGACCCACCGAAACACTAATTGGACCATTTACCCTGGTAATCCAAGTCGCCAATTTAATTTGTGTTGCGTTGTCAGCCAACGTGGATTGGAGGTTGCGGGCCTGGACGCCAAAATCTATCGAGGATCAGTTAGATTTCGTAATACCATATACTGGTACTGTCATGGGGGGCGAAGACTTGCAGAAAGTGGATGTGTATAGCAGAAGATCAGGCTCATTGGTGCTCATTGGGAGATACTGATGTGCCACCAGTGGCCTGTGATGGCTATGATGATAATCATTTATTATGCACTTTTGCTAAAGTCTAACGTTCACTCAGCAGAAGAGGCAAAAACGAACACATTTTACCAGTCCCAATTTAGCTTAGTATGACTTCATGTTCAAGGGTAGTTACCTCTAGGCTATATTACTCGTATTTTGCTTTGGATGTTCCAATCGCAACGTAGAAATAACAGGTACTAACTATGAACAGGACATGGGCATTGAAATTGTGTGAGATTTCACCGTGTGGATTTTTGCAACATACATATACCACATACATAATATTATATGAGTATCAGTTGTCTGGTTCCCATGATACAAGCTATGCTAAGCTGGAAGTTTGAAGCTAGATGGCGATGTGTAAAATAACCACCAATAAAAATATATTTATTATATATTTCACCGGCAACCACACATTTCAAAACAAAACACAGTACCTACCGCGAATGCTGTAATGCTTGGCGGCAAAAATGGGTATGATGGCAGTAATTCCCCTGACGAACTTGGCATAAATTCTACTGCTACAAAATGCTCTATTTATTCTTACCAAAAATGTTTCTTTTCGAGACTAGAGTGCATCAACAAAAGTGGCAAATTCATTCTGCTATTAAACGGAACGTAATCACGCAGGCAATCTGCCAGGACGTTACAAATTACCCAAAACAAATGTTTCCCCCAAATGGACCAGCGTATAATGATTTCAAATGACTACCAGCGTTCATTTCCTACTGCTCTATTTAGAATAAACAGTTTTCATCATGACTGACACTGCGTAGTGGACATTAAAATAACAATATATTAAATAGTAATAGTAGTAATAAATATAAAAAAAAATGTTTATTTCATGGGGTGTTTGAGGAATAATAATAATATTGGTGGACATTTCACACAGCGCCATCTAGCCCCAAAGTTAGCTAAGTAAATAGCTTGCATCACGGGAACCAGACTACTGATATAATACTTTTTTGTAAATACATATAATGCATATAAACACCCAGACTCAGAACAAACATCTAAGTTCGTCACACAAATGTAGGATTACTACCAACTGAGCTATGAGGCCAGTCAAATGTCGCTGAAGTACTTTGAGAACAAACCCAATTAACTGTCTATATTTGACAAGCGAAATTGAATAGGCTAATTTTCCAAAATGCAGTAATGAGATATTTTGTTTCGCGACTGTTTTGCTTCGCCTTTTTGAGAACTTTAAATAAAATTTACTTTTTTTCCGAAACTGTACTGCATTTCACAAGTTCTTTCTCAACAAAAAACTTGCTTAGAAACTTGAATATAACACAATCAGTCAGAATTGCAATTGTAAAAGTACAATTCCCTAATTACAGGCACATGAGACATTCCACCTACAATGTCTCAGAGTTACGGGCGCAAACGATGCGACTTGGTCTTGTCGTACCTAGTAGGGGGCGACCCAAGTCGCATCGGTTGTTATGGGCAGAGGTTACTACTTACCACTAGATGAGCCGTCGGCTCATTCCGTAACTGTAACATAAAAAAAACTTCACCCAGGCAGAATTTTCACAGCTCATAAAAACTATAATACTTCACTCGCTTTGCGTTACTATTACTAAACCATCTCTAACTCGATAGTCGCTAATCGCCGGGTGGGATGTGCCGGAATGACGGGTGAATGAATGCAAACCAAAATGGAACTTTAATGATTATTGCATTTCCACTAACTCTAACCGCTAATTTTTGCACAGATATTGACCGCAATCGAACTGTACCGCTAATGCGTGGGCTGCAGAAATGGGGATAATTCCTGGGGCTTTCAATGTGGATTATTAGGAACTACCGTTGAGTTGTTTTCGGAACTATAGTTATTTTATTAATATCAAAGTGATATTCTGATATTTTGTTTCTGACGGTATTTTGGTTTTACCATATTTGTTATCAATTGACAACTCAATAATTTGTTTTTTGTTATTCTTTTGATATTATCTTTTTATATTGTTATTATTATTATATTATTTTTTTTTTTTTTTTTTTTTATGTTATGTAGTTACGGAACGAGCCGACGGCCCACCTGGTGGTAAGTGGTAACCTCAGCCCATAACAATCGATGCGACTTGGGTTCTCCCCTACTAGGTAAGACAGTACCCAAGTCGCATCGTATGCGCCCGTAACTATGAGACGTGTAGGTGGAATGTCTCATGTGCCTGTAATTTCACCGGCAACCACACCTTTCAAACTGGAACACAGTAACGCGAACGCGTTGCTGCTTGGCGGCAGAAATGGGCATGGTGGCAGTACTTCCCCGGACGAACTTGGCGAGTTCTACTGCTCTTCAAAATATAATAATAATTATTTGTTGAATAGGGTATGAACAGGCGTCAAACTAAGTGATAAGTACGCGTGATCTTATGTTTTGAATATTATTGACGATTCCAAGCTATTTCTTTATGAATTCAATGGAAATAAAGTTTTTGACTTTGACTTGAACTTTGACACACAGGTAAGTATTTATGAACAACCTGGGCACAATTTCGAACAGACGGTAACGAGTTCCTAGAAAATACATCCGACCGCTGTCCGTAAAGGCACCGTAATTTTGTTTGAAGTGGTCACTCCGTTAATCAAAGTGCTGCTAGCAACATTTTCTTTGACATGTTCCAAGTCTTTGAACTGGTTGTTTATAGTTTACGATCTTTGCCTATTTACTTGATAAACTTAGTGAAGCTTGTTAAAAAATACAGTTCCTTATATTTTTTTGGTATGACACATATCTTCTAGGTTCACACAAACTATACTGCACAATCTCTATGTTAACTTATTGAAATTGAAAAAAATTAAGGTTCGGTAGATCTTACTAATAGCTACTATGACGTCTCAGTAAGTGATGACGTCTGTTATAGATCTCTTATAGAGGTTTGAATCCTACAATGGACTGCCGGTGAAGGAGAATACCGTGAAGAAACTGAGTATTTTAAGGCAGATGTCCGGCTGACTAGCCACTCGTACGAACTTCGTCTTAAAAATACTCCCTCGATGCGAAGAAAAGTTTAAAGTGCGTCTCAGTGAGGTTCATATTATTTATTTGTCTTCCAAACTTTTGGTTCTATTACAATAATTGTATAAGCTGGAATCTCTCTAGATTTGAACCCGCGAACTCCTGATCAAAGCTTTGGATCTGTACTACTGGACCACTCACTGTCTGTCATTATAATTAATATCAAAAATATAACTAGGCGCATGGAACCAGATTTATACGTCGCTACTTACCTGTAACGTTCCCATTGAAATGCACCGACCGTACTTATTAACCTCTCAAAACTAGACCTGGGATAACGAGCTAAGCAGTCTAAGCACAAGTATCCGGGTCAACAGCCATCCTGAAATACATAAAACCCGGGCCGGGTCAAATGTTACAGTGGCTCAGTGCCAACTAAGCTGGCACTAACTCCCGGCCCGCCGATTGTCGACAGTCGGCAGGGTCGCGGCAGGTCTGCCCGCCCAGGGCGACTGAACTTAGCCCTCCTCAATGACGTGCATGGGGTAATCGCTCGCCCGAATTGATTATTCTCATCAAAGTGGTCGAGCTGATCGAAATCAAGTCAAATGACGTTATGCGAACATTAAAAAAGTGTTTTTTTTTATTACGTGTGTATCATATGTAAATACAAAAAACATTAAAGCGGCTAATTGCGAGACATACTCGCAGATCGAGAGTTCTGTGCCATAACGCAAGAGATTGTAAAATGGTTTATCTGAATAAAACTAAGTTATCTCACTGTATAAAAATTAATATTAAATATATTTTTTTATATTTAAAAAAATCGCTTTCTGAACTGGTCCTGCAATGTACCCATTTTTATATAGATTAATCCAAGAAAAAGGAGAAAATAATCTGATCATTGCTACGCTGATCGGAATGCCAACGGAGTGGCGCAAAGGCGCACTAACATAATTGCCACTTCATTCAAGTACCGCGATATTTGTTGTCTTAAGTATTAATTTGAACTATATCCTGTTGTCCTTCCCTGTGTGCGCTGACAGTAAGAAATAGATGATCCCATGCCAACTGACCGGCTGATGTGACCTTTGAGTCGAATCGTTTGCATACTGTTTTGTAGTTATCGGGACGTAAAGCCGTGAATTTGAAAGATATATAGGTATTATCCATAGTAGAGTTGTATGAGTGGTAATCGAATCATTCTTTTTCATATCAAGTTTTACTTTATTCTGTAGTCACGTTTAATTGTGACTTTGACAAAAGCTCATTTCTGTTAGTTCTACTCAAACTGTTATCTGCCGGGACCAGTGTGCAGTTGCTACAATTCAAACCACAGCGATATTAATGGCAGGAATTGGACTCTTCAATTAAGCCCGACCACCGCTTTTGTCAGCAACTAAACCACTCATTACATACAATCAGACCACAGTGTAAGAGGACAGCCTCTGTATAGTCAGTATAGTCACAGGACTATACTGACTGAATATTAGGAACTACTGGTAGTTCCTAATATTCATTTCAAGGTATTTGCGTCTAAAACAAAGACTTCAATGTGTTTGATCAGCCTCACAGCTCGGTTTGTAATAAGTCTGCCTTATGAGCTATAGATCGTGGGTTCGATTACAATCCAAGACAAATATTTGTGTGTCCAACGTATATGTTACCCAAGGTACATGATAGAGAAACGTAACGTTTCTGCATCCCAGATACGTGTTTAATATGTATTATATTATTTATTCACAAAAAGTACATATATGTGTATATGCATTCATTCTATCAGGCAAAGTACTTACAAGTTATGCTATTTTGGAACTAGATGGCGCTGTTTGAACTGCCCACAAAAATCTATTATTGTTACTGAATGGTTCGTGTTGAAGCCGGTTCAGTGGGTTGCGCAATAGCGATTTGCCATATCATAGTTCTTAGTTACCAGCTGTCACAGTCACACAAGCCATGTCTGATAATGGGCGATCATGTGTATGATTGTAATGAATGATTCTATGAAATCTCTACGCAAACGTAATTGCGTTGGCAAGTTGCGCGCCAAACCGCTATGATGGGAAACTAATTGCTAAATTTACGTGGATTCTATTCCGAGATGTTTCTTTGTTTCTCGGTGTTGATATGTATAAGTTTTTTCCTTTCAGTTAGCTCTTACCCAGGGTACAAGTTATATGAAGTTTAAGGGCTAAATGACGCTGTGTGAAAAATCCAAATATATTTTTATTTATGTTTGACCACGTGATTTTATGTATGAACTAATAAGCTAAACTTAACTCTCTATTTAGGATTTATGTGAATTTTACACATTTAAAACATGGCTACATAAAACTTACCTTAACTGACTCATTTCAAGAATGTCTACCCTCCTTTATTGATTTCCTCCAAGTATGCTCATTTATTCGGCAGTTTTCGTAGACTATTATCCGCGTAGCACAAAGAACTGATCTAACGGTCTCAAATCACAGGAGCAGCGGGTTTATGGCGAGCCACACACAAAAAAGTCAGTGTGGTAAACCCACGAAAGCGCAATGCGATTACATTAAAATGAAAGAAAGAAAGAAAGAAGACATTTATTCACACACACTGTACACAATAACGGCAAACATCATAAAAAACAAAAAGTATGTGGAACGCTGTCGCGTACAGGATTGTGTGAAAGCCCTGAGCTCAGCACGTGCTGCAACACGTACAGCGCTGATTTTCAGCTCAAGGCCTCGGTGCCGTAAAATATTACTTAGTTGCGGTATAAACATATTGAAGGGCTTTATCCGTCCGAGAAGTTAGTGCTTTTGGTGAACTGTGCAGAAGAAAAAGTTATGAGGTCACTAATGTCATATACAACTATTTCCCATAGTTTATTTGAGGACCCAATCGGTATTATGGCTCGACTTCTGCATCAGTTATTCAAGTGGTCGGTCACTCTTCACTTAAATCTCTTACATCTTAAGTTCAATTAAGTTACCCCAGTATCAGGTAGCAATATTGCTTGGGAGATAAGGAAACTTGAGCAACCACAATAAAACAAAGGACCGTTAATATTCGAGCTTTATGATGCCCAAACATGCATTTATTATAACGATAATGCTTAAAGATGTCATCAAACCGCTGTTTATGTCAGTTTCGCTAAAGTTATAACGCCGGCGACGCGAGCCGAATAATAAACTTCAGTTGAAATAAATTAAAATTTTCTGAACAAGTTGAACTGATGAAAACGTGCTGAAAGTTTCGGTGCTGTGCTTTGTTTAGTTTTTAAAAATACATAATACTGTTTAATTTTGCGATGTTATTTTTGATTTATTATGTTTTTGGGGTGGCGTCTGATTTTTGGTTTGTCGACTTTCAGCGACCTGTTGATTTTGATGCTGAGGCATGGTATGAACATAGTATGAATAAATGTCTTCTTTCTTTCTTTCTTTCTCATACGAAAAATAATTTAAGCCGATTACTATGATGACGGCTACTGGACTTATTTATTGTGTAAATGTAGTTATTTTCAAATTCAGTCATACTCAAAAACTTTTTTAAATGGACATGCTAAATTTAATCATACCCACCATACGTTAATAAACGTTTTCTAGCCTCAAAGGTTTGCTGGAAGACAACTCTTTTTAAGGGATAAGCTCGCCTTTTTTTTAACATTTATTTCAGACCAGTGATCCATATTTTGTAGCCTTTGTACATGTATCTTATATAAGATAATTTATGTTTTTTTTTGTGTACAATAAAGAATAAAGAACGAATAAAAATTTTATTTGTATAAGTAAAGCGTGGTTGTAGGCTGTACATATTCGAGATTGGAACCCTCTTTCCAGGCAGTGTTATATATAATAATATATATAAATAATATAATATTATATATCAATTTAGCAGAAAGAAAACATAAAAAAGCAAGTACGCAAAGAAATTATACAAACAATCCAAAAATAAAATAATAATAACATCGAAATAGTAAAAATATGTACAAAACAAGACCTAATATAATGTGTGCTACACCGTCAAATATAATTTAATAAAAAAACCTAATACCACCCTCGTGACCTTAAGACACCGCACCCTATTCAATAACCGCATGTTTCCAATCTTCGCGTCTCAGTTTGAGGTATACCGCTATATTCGCTTGTGACATAACCAATACCTGAACACCGCATTATTGCCTGTTCGCCTTCCAATTGGGAAAATCGTTTCAGAATATCACATCAACCTATTTGACTGTCTGAATATTTGGTATATATTTCTGTCAGTCACTGTAGGGTTTTTTCTTTAATTTTTCACTGATTATGTAATTTTATTATATACTAGCTGTTGCCCGCGACTTCGTCCGCGTGGAATTCGTCACATAAAAACTTACTTTTCTGAAAGAACTTGTCACATGTAGCTAGTTTTTGCAATGCAAACTTATTTATCTCAGTATTTTTAAGTACCAAAATAGCATACATAAACTCATGACAAATAAAACTAGTTCCATATTTCAAAGAACAGTAAAATACTTTTCGAAGTCAATTGTCGGAGTACCATCAACCACCCTGATGCTCTAGAACACAATCAAATATCTATAAACTCTTTCATTTGAGCGAAGTTTTCACGACCGCATTAATACCGCAGTAAAACTTATTATCTTTGAGATAATTTATTATTCGTATGAGTATTTGTGCGGAGCAATGGTACTGTTGCTTCTGTAATAAAACAACTCGTGAGTTAAATTTTATTTATTATTAAAAACAGAAAATAACCAATTTACCAGTGGCTTTTAAAGTTCGCTTTTTGTGAACGTTCTATGCACTGAATTTCGCATAAACTTGCTAACGCGATTAATTTCCGTTTAAACGGCATTCTGGATGTATTGCATATGGCATTCTAGCATTATGGAAGTTGACCTTTTATGATATAGAAACAGTCGCATTATCATATTTAATAGTGACGTCACGTGATAGTCATGGGTTCGAATCCTGCAAGGAGCTCGGAACTTCCAGTGAAGATAAACATCGGGAGGAAACCATAATAGCGTGGTGTTTCGGCTAATGCAAGACTAATACCACTTTTCTCAGCATTCAGCAATGTGATTCTGGCCAGACGATGAAGTTTGGAGTAGTACTCATCCATTTCTACTTTTTGCAAATAAAATTCAAGCCAAGATATGCTGCTTGAAATGCGTGTAGTTCCCCAATCTATTTTTGGAATTGCTTCAAATGCGTATCATTTCCCAATCCCAGCTGAATTTGTATGTCTTTTAAGCGAACTCGACTTGAAATTCATTCGTATCCCAATAAAAGTTAACCGAGCCATTGGCTCAAACTTACAAGATCCACTTTGGCACCACGCTAGGTTCCCCTTCTTTTTATGAACTCCGAACGACCGGAATACTCCTACTAAATTCGTATAGAAAAACATTAAAGAGAAAACCTTCATTGAAAACTCAAATACGAGTTTGTATAGATTTATTTTATATCGTAACATAAAGGTCAGTAAATGGCTTCGAGCCACCTATCAAACGAACTTAAAAGCGCGTTCTCGAATCCCGAATGCGACTTAGCGCGGAATTTTATTCTCAGTTCGGCGCTAATGGCACAGTCGGAACAAAAACTGGCTTGATTAAAATCGTTTGTCGTAATAAAAGGAGCACTAAAAAGTTATTGCCATGAGGGTGGTAGGCTGTAAAATCGATCACCGGATACTGATCACTGGGACAAAAATTTTACGGTGAGTCCTCTGCTTAATTTAAGGCCCTAGCACGCTAGCTCGTTTTGACATCGATAATCACTGCATTTTAAAATGAAAATATTTATTTATTCCGTTCTTATTCGAAAATCTTCAGAAAACTATGCTATTTTGTGCATAAGATGATATATAATTGCAATTAGTAACGCATTTTCTTAACGTGTAGTTAGTAAAACTCATCCATTCAACAGATTTGTTAGAGTTTTTTGAATATTCCGTAGAAAGCAAGAAGTACTAGACCACATCTATTATTCTCATCTTAGATGTGAAACGTAAAATATTTTTTTCTTTAGTATAACCTCTTCCACACCTACCATAAATTTATATGATTTCATCCCCTAGATTAGCCTTTGGTAAGAAGCCACGCAACAAGAAATCTGCGCAGTCGAACAGTGGACGATCTCCGAACTTAAAAGTTTCGTAAGTGTAGGGACCCTTAGCGTCGCAAAGTGAAGGCGAAATATTAAATTGCCGGCGAGAACCAAGAGCTGTCGTGCCAAATGATCTGTGAATTGAACCGAGTATATTTTATTGGGTCTATTAACCGGCGTACGCATCGAGTGGCGTGATATAAGGCATCATCTGAACCTGATGGCACGGGGAATTACAGACACACGCCTCATCCCAGAGGAATAGACAGAGGATCAATCACTGTTAATAAAGTTTGCTCAATGGGAACTCTCATATATTTGTCTACAAGTTTGAAAGTTTATAGTGGATGCAGAGTCTAAGATTCTGATCTAAGCCTGCTCAGTGGCGCTTCCTAATAGAAGCCTGTGTCTAGCAGCTGACTGATACGGTCAGATGATCATTAAAATAAAGGTAGGCTTTAACTTAAATATATAGTACATAATTAGTTTGAGCATGAGAAATAACAACCGGACCGATTAAAATAAATCTGTTTTGGTTTTTCATTATGGTTAGATATAAACTGGCCTCGCAGCTCAGTAGGTTAGTAGCTCTGCCTTCTGAACTGTAGGTGTGGGATCGATTCCCACCCAGAACATACATTTGTGTGACACAATAGGTCTTGGTCCTGTGTTTATATAGTCCTGTGTCCTGGGTGTTTATATGTATGTATATACAAAAAAGTATATAAATATCTCTCTCTATATACATTAAACGTCCAATATGTTTAAAACCTAAAAGTTTGAAGCAAGGGTAGGTACTGGTTTGAGTAAGCATATTTACCTGCATATTTAACCATGTCGATTTGTGCTTCAGAGCTCAGTATTGTATATATGGATTCTTTTAATGTTGCCTCTACGACGTAATATTATGAAGTTAAATGGTGTTATTCATGTGTGCTTAATGAGGAAAATAAGGAAGTGAAATAGGCAGTTTTTTTTTCTTCACCCACTATCTTCGGTCTACAGCACTGAATGCACTGCTGCTTCGTGGCAGATATGAGTACCTTTCCAGTAGTTTCCCTAACGGACACAAACTGCAACTGTAAGAAAAGAAAGAAAGAAAGAAAAGCATTTATTTGACCACTCACAAAAACACACTAATGAGAGGAAACAAAATATACAAATAAAAAAATAACAACTACGCATCAATCATTAGAGGCACCAGACAGTTCGGAACGCGAGCTGGTGGGGCAGTGACCAAAGAATAAGTGTGGAAACGGAACCGAAATATAAACTTTATTCTTCTTTTTCTTTCTACTCCACTCTGATAAGACTGATTGTGACTCACAATCATACATCCGTGTACATAAAACAAAAGCTTTCAAAGTGCCTTGAACCTCAATACCGTATTACATGAGCATAATTTGTACCCATGCGTCCTACGATGTACGGTATCTGCTATTTACATTTGCGAGAGAACCAGCGGCGTGTGAAATTTTATTTCTTCGACAATCTGATGAGATTAAGTGTAAATTGAGTTTATGATGGAATCAAATATGCATGCCTCCCCTTTACTACTCTCACGGTTCATCGCGTCCATAAAGCATTCATATTCTGGATCATTTTATTCTGTTATCGAATGTAAGTACCTACTTACTCATCGCGTGAAATATAATTTTTTTCTAGTATTGAATTCGATGCTAGTTTCATTCTCGAATATGAATTTATAAATTGGGTTTTGACAAGATACGAGGTACGGTTTGAAATATTACCCTATTTTGGGTTATTTCAATAACATGGATATTTGGAATCATTCGAGTGATTTATTACTAATTGAAAACCATAAAAATCATCTTGTTTTTAGGAAAGTAGTACGTGTATGTACATGATAGGATATTACATTATAGTTAAAAAATTACAAGGCTAATTTACAAATACAAGATGAAACTACATTTTGCTATCATATTGAGCCCGTTAATTTTTTTATGGGCTTTTCGCGTCACATATTAACTTTACACCAGATGGCGCTGCTTTGTTGATAGGGTTTCAAAGAAAGTAAAAAAAAACACTTTTAAAACTTTAAAACTTATATATTACTACTTATATATAACTATTAACTTTATCATAACGTTTTTTTTTATTTATAGCGGCAAATAAGAACAAAACTAGGAAATCACAAAATTGTCACACACAAAACGAAACAAAGGCGAAAGTTATTTGTTGTTTTCTACATAATATTGTTATTGTGACTTGTGTATTACTCATATGTGGGGTAACTTTAAAAGATAAAGTGAGGAACAGTGTGATAAGGGAGTGTTGTGGAGTGATTGAAGACGTAGTGACGAGGATTGAGATGGGTATGCTCAGATGGTTTGGACACGCAGAGAGGATGAATGAAAGAAGAATGACGAAACAAGTGCATAAGGCAAGTGTGAATTGAACCAGTGGAAGGGGTAGACCTCGGCGTGCCTACTTAGACCAAATCGGTGACGTATTGGAAAAAGGCCAGGTCAAGTACCCTAAACCGACGAGCATGCATGAATAATGTGATGAGAGTCGATGAAGCTAAAGAGGTCAGGATCGTAGCAGGTGGAAAACCGTGATCTCTGCCTACCCCTCCGGGAAACAGGCGTGATTTTATGTATGTATTATACAACATTTTAGAACCCTTCATTTAGACAGAGCGATACTTATGGGTCAATATGAAAATGCTTTTAATCGAAGATGAAAAGCTCTTTGTGTAAAGTGTGACCGTTGGATGCACGTATCGAGAACTCACAGAGCACGCTGTGTCATCAAGCTGTCCGTGTTAATTGGCCGCAGTAATCACCTGTTATATCAGATATATCCGGTTATATCCGGCTCGTGCCGTTAACTGTTATTGCCACGCCGTCTGTTTTATTGCAGTGTACTATGTTTTATGTGCCACTATCGCCATTTTTATGTGAGAAGTTAATCCTGGCTGTTGCCAAAACACGTGCTTCATTAATTTCGTATCCGGGTATATCTGGGTATAAAATAATGGCGGATTGTGATTGTTCAGTGTTTTGAGTGAATATTGATACAGATGTGATGAGATTTTTCTATAATATTCACATGACTGGAATGAATGATATATATAACATATAATTACCAAATAATAAATAAATAATGATATACATATGATCAGACCTTTACCATCGCAGATGTAGGCAGTATCCTTGGTTTACACTTTACTATAACACACTACACAATACACTTTAATATATTTTTTTTCCACCACTAACTAAGTTAACTATTTCTAGTACAGAGCTTAATGCATTAGTTGTGCAAACGCCTAGTGTCTAACCGGAGCACGCTGGTAGGAAATAATTTAAAACAAATTTTGGGGAAACAAGCATGCTCTAGAATCAAAAATCCCATGTTAAGAATGTCAGTTGCACGAATAGAACCTCTTTGAGGCACACATTAATCCTTTCACTGCATCAAAAATCTAAAAAGAGGTATTACTACGTCGAAGAGACTCATCGACATAGTAGAATATCCAATAAATCATTCTCTATAAAATCTGCAAGAAATGTCAAATCTTATCAAATACGAGTTAACAAAAATTCTAGAATAAAACAGTTTAATTTTATATCAGAAGGCAACGCTTGAGCGAAATGCTGGACCGTATATCAAAGTTTTGACATTCAGCGGGGCCAGCGTCGAGGATTTTGGAATAGGTGCTTATTTAGTAATATTAGATTATAGTACTTCGTTTTGATATTATTAAGTAATGTTTATTAAACAACATAATAAAATCAATGCCATTCTATCCTTTTGAAAATTGGAAATAATCCATAGCAATATTTTGAAGGGCGTTTGAAATATCGAGTAATTTTAAAATTTGATTATATAATACAAATAATGAGAATCATTCAAATTGCTCATCAAATAAAGTTAGAAAAAAAAATTGAAAAATGTAATTCATTTATCCAGTAATTAGTCTTGTAAGTGACACAGACAGTTATTCGTTGATTCAATTAAAAACTTAAAACTACTGTATCTTCTAGAAATATTGAAGCCTTTGTGGAAGGTTCCACAAAAAAGTTGATAAACATACTAATTTTAATTAAATTTAAGAGCATATGAATCCATGCATGATAAAAAAATAAAATAAATATTGGTGGACATTTCACATAGCGCCATCAAGCCCTAAAGTAAGCTAAGCATAGCTTGTATCATGGGAACCAAACAACTGATATAATACTTATATACTTTTCTTTTGTAAATATAATACATATAATACATATTAACACCCAGACACAGAACAAACATCAATGTTACAAATGTGACATAAATGTTTGTCCTGAGTGGGAATCGAACCCATGACCTACAGCACAGAAGGCAGGGTTACTACCAACTAAGCTATGAGACCAGTCAAATAAAGCCAGTTAAATAATTATTTAACTTGCTTTATTTATTTTATATATATATTTTACGTTCCTAACTAAAATATAAGTTTACCAAAGAGGAGGGAACAGCATTTTTTACGCATAACGAAACACTGATTGGGCGCTTTTCGTTCGCGTATTTGCAATAACTTCGACGTGCCCTTAAAAGTAAGTTAAAAGCGTAGGGGCGTTATTATGCTGCGTAAAAAGGAGTTCATTGGATAAATGGATGAGACAATGTTTGCGAAAAAACAAAAAAATGCTGCCTCTGCGCTGTGCTTCGTGGGTTCGATCCCCACCCAAGGCAAACATTTGTGTCACGTACATATATATATTTGTTCTGTCTGAGTGTTATGTATATATGTATTTTCAAACAAAGTACATAAGTATTCTATCAGTTGTCTAGTACTCATAATACAAGCTATGCTTTATTTTGGGCTAGGACGCGTGTGAAATTTCCATCTATAATTATTTATTTATTTATTTATATTTTTCGTTGCATTGTAGTAACCTAATTCTAGCTGGAGTTCCCTATTAGTAAATTTATTTAAATTTAGCTCATTCCACTTGAGCTCTTATAATACAATTTCCGATCAAGAACAGTGGCCAGAAGACTGGCGGCGCGGCGTTGCTTTCTAGGGCAACCATGCTCAATATCTAAGCCAGCAACGTGTCACCTTATTTTATACCGTTTCAATTTTATCTAACTCCTTTCCGGAGTCCCCTCTTAGTAAAGTTTATTGAAATTTCGTATATCACCGCGTAATGGGCAATCGCCTAGAGAAATGTAACTCGACGTTAGGGTGTTAAATCGTGCGTTTAAGGTTTTAAGAAACGATTCCGAGCGAAATTGCATCGAGATTTTCAACGTCTGGCTTATTATTATTCTTTTAAAATGGGTTTTTAACTTATGATCTTAAGATAGAAGGATTTTTTTTCATTTTCCAAAGATTCCAAATCTCCAAAGACATTTGCACTTTAAATTGTGTATTAGTCCCCCAATTTAAATTCGCTGTTGTCTATTGGCAACAAACTAAACTTATTTAAAGTTAAGTAAAAACTTTTTGTCCCTTGTTCATTAAAAAAGTCTGACAAAGAGAACAGATGAATTTAGGAATCGTCAAACCATAGTGATTTTCGTATGGTTGATATACGTGTTCGACATTTTCCATTCTCTTTATTAGACAAATAAGAAACGTAAAATGAAATTACTTTTCTAATAGTCTAAAATTAGTTTAAGGTTATAATAAAATCATCAGCGTCGTTTAGTACCCAAATAGTAAATGGCTTTATGCAAGTAAACTTTGGTTGTATCAACGTAGCTTTAGGTAAAAGCATTTCACGTAATATTCCTAGACCCGTGCTCCTCCCGGTATGCACCTAGTCCTTACTTCCTTGAGAGTGACGTCACAGCTCTCACTTTATGAGATCCGCTCCCTTTGTGAGCAAATGTTATCTAATTTGAATTTGCTCGTTCCTTAGAATGCAGCACTAAGGAGGTAGTAGTTATGACGAAAGAGGTTGTATGTGGAGCGCTGTAAGATCTCCTTGCTTACCTGGCTTTGGATACCTGATTAGTTCCACAGCTTTCGTATTTTAAAATTCTGCAGTTTAGTTACTAAATTATAGTAGTATAATATATTTTTACTACTTACGGAGTCTCATGATATTAGAAAGTCATAATTTTGTATTTTATCCTAAGATATTTAGTTATCATACGTGGGGAATAAACTATAAAATTAAGTTTATGAAAATCCAAATCTTTTTCTCAGTTATCAAGTTTTCAAAAAATAATGTTTATAGAATGGTACAGTACCTGCTGATAATATGAAAAAATACTATAGGCATAACAATGAGTGCATAGTAAAGAATCCCTTAAAAATAATGGATATATCGCATAGTAGCATACATTAAAGCGAGACTTACACAGGAATAACATTTTCAAAGAGATATCAGCGGACAAGCTCAAGTAAGCTCAGGTATGCTAACAATTTGTCGGCAAACTGTATGCTGGGAACTACGTACGGTAAAGACAGGTTGAGTGCTTTACCTTAATTTAGGAGAAAGGTGCGCTTCGATGTAATGGGTTTGGCGAACATTGTGCTAGGTACTAGGTGCCTTGACGGGGGAATTGATTATGTCACGAGAACACGATGGAGTATTAGGTAAACAAAAGCATTTGCAGATATGTGAAAGTATTTTTTTAACATTATTATACTTAAATCAATTTCTATCAGGGAACGTGTAGTTAAACGTAGTCCTCTGACATAAGTAGTATTCTTTATTCAAAATCATTTTAACTACCCTATTTTTAGTACCCAATTTTGACTGTTACTTCATATTTTTCTAGCGAGAACCATGTTGTCTGGCCTCACAGCTCAGTTGGTAGTAACCCTGCCTTCAATGCTGTAGGTTCGATTCCCACCCAGGACAAACATTTGTGTGACGAATATATATGTTTGTCCTGTGTCTTCAATATGTATGTATTTACAAAAAAGTATATGTATTATATCAGTTGTCTGGTTCCCATGATACAAGCTATGTTTAGCTTACTTTGGGGCAAGATGGGGCTGTGTCAAATGTCCACCAACATTTATTTATTATTATATTTATTTATTGATGCAAGTTTGCTTCATATATCGCATAAACCGGAAACCACTAACACACACGAATTTCCTACCACGAACCATCAAATTTATATCCTGTGTAATAGGTTGAGGTCAGTATCCCAAACACATTAGGTACACTTGTGCCGACCTCCACCTGCATACACATGTCTTATTAATTATGTATTCTACATACAATTTATATTACTTACCCATTTTCGATTAGCATGCATAATTAAGCGCTTTTATTTAGCTTTACTAAAAGCTGGTATAAAGCCGCCAGCATGTAATGAATTCAGCTACAGCAAGCGTTACTTAACATTAAGAACTTTAATTTATTTAATAATAATAATATATTTATTACATTATTAAATTAATTTTATTTAATTTATTGTTTATAGATGAAGCATGTTGGTTGGTTGGAAAAAACAACTGAGTATGTTTTAAAAGACAAAATTATATTCCTTTTGATTATTGACTACCGACCCGCCCTGGCTTCGCACGGGTGTAATTTTATTCATAAATTATATACACAAACCTTTTATCGCCCTTTCTATAACGGTTAGAACCCAGTTCAAACCTTATCAAAATCCTTTGTTTGATTTAGAAGAAGTAAGCGGTGATACAGACGGGCAGATAGCGAATTTGTTATATACTATTTAGAGAAATGCCGTGGAAGCGACAAGTTAATTAAAAATACAATATTACGCTTACTTCTAGTTAAGCTAAGCGCCTGTAAACCATTTCCAATCATCGTCCATGTGTGGAGCTTTGTTATTTGAAATCCAGTGATCGACTCTTCAATAACGATTTAAAGAAGGCAGAAGCAGCGTGTTTGCACAACGAAGCTGATGGAAAATTAAAAAAAGGCTTAAATATCCGAAAATTATCAGGGGACGACCCGAGTCTTATTACTTGTTATGGGTAGAGGTTACCACTTAACACCAGGTGGGCCGTCGGCTCGTTCCGTAACTGTATCACATAAAAAAAGAAAATCCAGATTCGTTCAAACCTCAACGGTTAAAATGCCAAAAAGAGCTTTAATGGGATCAATTCGCATGTTAAATTCCCTTTTGTTTTCCCAAACTGCATGACAGCAGCGCTGTACCATCTTGAGTTACAAATCCATACTTGGAAGATCACACATAGTATAATTTAAAATTTTATCCGCTTCGCTTTACATTTCAATGAATATTAACATTTCTTTGGCTATCGTACCGTAAATAAATCGCTAACGTTTGTACATATTTCTTAGCATACTGCGACTGAACGACAGAGCTGGTATGATTTATTCGTTGAACCCCTATTTTATAAATCTTTTGTCTCTGTAAACTGAGCAATCGTCGTTGAAGATAACGTGCACTCGTATTGTTTTCTACTGTGTGTTACTGTTACATAATTTACTAACATATTGTTCGTATAGTAGTATATATTATATTCTCCGCAGCCAATTTTTTTCCTTCATGCACAAAAACTTATCCACATTATCCAGCTAAGTGATTTAAAATGTAATGAAATGAAATGTTTTTTTTTATTTGCTAGAAGTATGGTTGTACAAAGGTCTCTTAGTATGAAATTGTTAGTAACACACACTTCACCGTTTAAACTCGGCATGCAAATATTAAATAACTAACCTAAAGAAAATGAAGTCATTTCATTTCATGAAAAAACAAACATATTTTAAAGAATATATGAATATATAAATATATGAAGCAGCATCTAGGTTTTAAAAAACTCGATAACTTTCCAAATTTAAAATCAGGCGAATGCATATAAATGTTCTACGTTTATATTGATCGCGATAAATTCCGTGACAGAGCGCAGTTTGAAAACATCTTTTATTGCACTATTGTAGTTATTGTTGCGTGACCTTTGTAGGAAACGCAACTGAGGAAAACTGAATTTTCGGGCTAAAATAAAGCATAAATATTACTCTTTACTTAGTGAAATATTTATGATCTAGTAGATAATATAATAATCTAATAGATTGCAACTGCAATTCAAAAATATTCCTTCGGAAGTTATTTTCATACAAAAGTGAACAATTTAGGCAGCGTTGTGCCACTACCAACCAGCTGTTTTCTTTGTGCCTGAAAATACTTTGAAATTATTTCATCAATTTTGCGCACACAAAGACTTCCAAACAACACCTACTTATTTTGTTTTTGGCATTCTCGTAGTAAAATAAGCTTGAATGCATTTTTCGTTTTGCCACCTATAGGCAGAATGCAAAACGTGTAATTTGTTCAGTGGATATGAGATACGAGTAATTTTTTTTTTTTCGGGAACGGCGTAGCCGAAGCCACTGGTAGAAGCTGGAACTATAAATAAGTATGTACATTTTAGTAGTACAGTACACGGTTGTACAGTTTTTTATACGAAGTTAAAGTCGTAAGTTAAGGTGCAGTCATGATCCAACATTTACAATCATAACTCACAGCTCAAAGTAAATTTGTGATTTTTATGCTTTTAAATTGATTAGTTATTAATTAAAACGACTCAGAGATATTCTTATCTCCGTTATTATATTCTTTCTTATATTCGGTTGTATATACAACCGAATTCATAACCTCCTTTTGAAATCGGTTAAAAAATAACAAAATCTAAGAAACTACTCTCCGTCCAGGTTGTGAAATGAAAATAAATAATCCATTTACAGCGAAAAATCTGTAGATTCCGTTCAGTCGAGCTCCGATCTGCTGAGTTTAAATCTCGCGGGGCTTCTCGGAAAAACTGGCACACAAATTGACCTGGGAAATTCCTACATCATGGTAAACATTTTCAATTGTTTTCCAATCAGTGGGGATGTTCGCTTGTGAAACGATAACCTGCTTCATTTGTTTACTTTTATTAATATTTTTTGAGTGAAAATGTGTCTATGTTGTGGCAAAGGGAAAAAAAATCTTGGAAGAAGAAGAAGATAGTTTGTATTTCTTGTTATTGTTGACTATTGGGTAACAGATTATGGTGAATATTAGTGAATGAATGAACGAAGAAATAAATGCATTTATTTGGACACAAATATAAACAAAAGTATGTCACCAGCAGGATTACGCAGGTAACGAATTACGACTTCTCTTAATGCGTTATGTCGTTTAAGCAATAAGCATGCAAATGATCAGAGAAATATGAAAAGTATATAAAAAATTAAAAATTAAAAAATAAAAAAGTATATAATAAAAGTATACTTTGCATTTTTAATTATAAATGAATTTCCTTAATTGTTTTTATACAGTGTGAAATTCAAGGATAGTGTAGTAGAGTTTCATTTGTGAGTGAAAATAATGATATGCAAAAAAAAAACTCAACACTAGGTATGTGACAAATGCAATATCAAAACGTCAATGCAACGTTTTCGATATTGTGTTACATCGCAACTATAATAATAGGCTTGTGCCCCGTCGCAGTTTCGCAGCTTATAAATTGTATACACTGTGCAAAACACAGCAGTAAAAAAAAGAAAAGAAAGAAAGAAAGAGTATTTATTTTGCTAAAACAACACACATATTAATAACTAAAAGCAATATCGTTAGACACAACTCATAACGTAGGAGGAATGTGTTGAGTGGGAAAAAAGGGTCCCTGTCTCAGCATAGTGCTGAACACAAAAAAAGAGCGCAGCGCTGGTTTTCAGTACGAGTGCATCATTGCTTTGCGGCAGATTACCAAGACTGTCGCGTATTACCAATTCATACATCTAATTTTGTTTGTGAAGTGAACCTACATAATCAAATAACTGTTCTTTAATCTATGACGTAGCCTTTTAAAGTACCTATTGACATAGATAATAAATTTCGAAGTGTGGGATAAGTTCAGGTAGGTTTTGAAAGTTTGACTAGTATCTAATTTAACAGGGGTAAGAATTAACCCTCTCGTACATACAATCCAAGTTCTGGAAAGTTGAACCAGAAGGTTTGGGTTTCAAGGTTTACTGAGAAGGTTTAAGTTGAGTTTCGTGGTTCGCCCCCGCGGGTTGGTTTTTATTGAAATTTGGGTAGAGCTAATCAGTGGATGAGCGCTTTTGTTGAATCTATATGGTAGGATAAAAAGCAGTTTATCAAAATTTTGGATGTCGTGTTCAATGATGTTATTTTAATTTGTTTGCATTTATAGTCAACATTATAATATAATGTGCCCCGAAAATAGGGAAAATGCCTTGAACTTATTGAAAATATTTCTTATTTTGAATTCAATTCCAATTTTTTTTACCAAATTACAGAATTAATTTGTAGAATAGAATATATATAATAATAGAATAATAAAAAAAAATACAAGTTACAGAAACTAATTCTAATTAGGTTTCTTTGACATAAAGTCTTCAATTCCTTAAATATAGTTCGGTAGGTATTTATATAACATTAAACCTTTTTACTATAATTTGTAATGGATTACGTAAAAGACGATATTTTAAAGAGTTTATAGGAGTTAATTATGTTTTATCTATACAAATAAATAAAATTGGAGTGTCTGTTTGTAATATTAAAATAACCGCTTTTTACTAAGTGCATATTATGGATATATACGGTACATGTACCTAAACAATTTTTTTTACAATTTTTGTCTGTCTTTCTGTTTGTCCCGCTAATCTCTGAAATGGCTTGCCAATTTTGACGGGACTTTCACTGGCAGATAGCTGATGTAACAAGCAGTAACTTAGGCTACTTTTCCGAGGTGTAAAATAGGGGTGCGTGATAAAACCGAATTCCACGCGGACGAAGACGCGGGCAACAGCTAGTCTTAAATAAGCCTTCAGTTTTGTTACATGCTACACTTTTCACATGTACCACTTACTCATAACATTATTAGAAGCTTTTTTGCAACACGCTGCCAGTATTATCTCAGGTGTATGATATACTAAATACCTTTTTCATAACTCATAACCTCTAAATCACTTACTGGAACGAAGCAACATAAAATATATTCAGACATTCGTCCTTCGGTCGGGAGATAATGGAAAAATTCCCGTAGCATTAATATTCATGAAAACACACTCTTCAGACCTATAAAATGGTACTCTGTTTATGTCGGTGTCAACTTGTGATAATCTTGCTTTTACGTTTGTTTTTCCATAGATAATTATGTTATTCTTATATTTTTGGTTTGTTATTTTATAACGTGAAAAATAATGTGCGTATTCTGAAATGGTAAAACAATTGATAGCGAAGATTCAGGCTCGTTCTGAAACCAAAAAAAATGAAAACGTAATATAAAGTACACAAAAGCAACTTTGTAGCAGAAAACTGAACTGAGTGCGACTTGCTCTTCCCATACATAAGTAGGGGATGGACCAAGACGTTTTGCATATATTATGGGCAGAGGTTACCGCTTAATATCAGGTGGGTCATCTGGCTGGTTTCGTAACGTATTAACGTTAAAAAGATCTTTAATAAAAACCAGTGAAGTATTGAAAACGCGAATAATTTAAAGGATCAAAGGAAAAATGATAGCTGAAAATCCCAAATTTAATTGCACTTTAAAGTTTATTTAACATCAATCTATCATATTGCATTACGCGATCCCGAGAAACGGGAGCAGGCGAACGTTGGGAAATAATTTTATGAAATAAATATAAACACAAAATATAAATATAACTGCAATATTCGCGATATCAAAGCATGTTGAACGAATTACAGTAAATAACTTGAAATATAATTTTATTTTGTATATACATAATATATATATTTTCCGGGTAATGCAACATTAGTGTATTGAAAATATTTCACATTTTGAACACGATTTCCAACAAAATATATAACAGCGGTTCAGTGGTGGTAGGTACCAACACATACTTTTGTAACGCGTATCTAGTCACAGACAGAACAAGCATCTATGGTCGTCACACATATATTTGTCTTGCGTTGGAATCGAACCCACAACCTAACGCAGAACTGGGCTATGAGGCTCAAGGTGTCAATTATATAGCTCACTAGTTTTGTTACTTTTGAGTATCGCCGAAAACCGACAGTATTCACATAATTTACGTCTGTAGCACCCTACGTGTCTTCGGAACCTGTTCTTATTGAAAATAGTATAAAATAGGACTACAGAACCAAATATAAAATAACAGAAATTTAACATGAGACAGTGATTCTGTTTCAAATCGCATCTCAAGTTGAGTCATAAGTTGAATGGGATAAGGCGATTCTGCGGGTTGCAGCCGACATTGTGTGATTAATTAAGCCTTAGATTGATGTATGGTGTGTCACAGTGTTGTGGGTGATAGTGGTTCAGATAAGTTACAGATTTTGTTATCGCTTCCCATACAGTAAACGTTTTTAAACTGTTATAAAGTTGTATAAAAACTAATGGTGTACGAGACATTCCTTTTTGTCGCGGTGACGTGTGAAATGCATTGTGTCTTCCGATAGCTAAGTAAGAGACAAACCATTTTGTATTTATGTGTTTTATGGGCAGAGACTACTGGTTACAGTTCAGAGGGCCATCTGCTCGTTTTACCAATTTATCAAAAACAAACTGTTATGTTGATCGCTATAGGTTTCGCTTTAATCAAAAGATCCATTTGTTTTATTCAAGTAATATAGGGTATAATTTACCTCTTCCATACATGGCTTTCGTAGTTAAATCTTCCATCAAAACGCATTATGAAAGATTCAGCTTTTGAGATAATTATTGATCTAATTGTCATAATAATTCACGCAGAATATCACCCCAATTGTTTTGCAGGCGAATCTTATTTAATTTTCAATTTAATCTTATTGAAAAACCCTAAAAGAAAATATTTTTAATCCAATTCGCCAGGACCATCTTAATAATTTCAAATTTTTCGCCTCGGTGATTAAACCATGTAACCCAAATAGCGTTAAAACTAAAAGTAATTATATAAACTAAACGTAATCTCTAATGTAATCGCGGCACAATTCGATTTATTCATCAAAGGATTCATTAACATTTGGAATAGATTCAAAAGACTTGAAACAAAATCAGTTTGACTACGTTAATGTTTCTGTGCCGTGTTCGTTAATGGCGGGTCGATTCTATAAATTTATTTTTAAATCCGTACCATCACCTAAAGTTTACACTGAAACACAGAACTACTCTCGATAAACGAGAGAGAATGGGTTTTAAGGGCCCGGGTCACCAAAATGGGGAGTTTTCAAAACAGTAATTTACTAAGCCCTAACATTTTTAAATTAGAAAAAAAGTTTAAGACAGGTTGGCATACATTGTCGGAACTTAAGACATAATTGGAAATACTTTGCTGCCTAAAAAATCTTGAAGTATAAGGCTTCATTGATCTTAAAAGCAGTTTTTTCCGAAATATTAGGTAACAATATTGACATTACATATATGTATAAAATTTAATAAGTTGAGAGTTCAAACTGCATACATTTTTTTTATCGTATATTATAATTAATATTACAACTATTTTGTGTGTGTGTTTCTTTATCCATGATGTCAATGAAAGGCCAAGTCAGAATACCAGCGCTGCATTATTCTGAGACAGGAACGTATTTGCCTGCACGAAGGACGTAATTTGATTTCTTTTCAAATTGAAATTTTTGTATTGTTTATGTTCCATGTTGTGTGTGACAAATAACTATATTTTCTTTCTCTCACAAATTGACCATCAAGTTTGATTCTCAAAGAAATTTCACCCCTATTTGACGAACCAAAGGACACCTTGAATCCAGACGCTAGTTGCCCTGAAACGTAATGATCTCCCCCAATTTAAAGTGAGAGTTACAAAGTAAATTCTATTAAGGCAAATAGCTTCACTCCATTAGGTGCCGACATCGATAAATGTCCAATTCGCAGACGGTGCGGTTTGCGCTGTAAACTAGACTTAGCTTAAATACACCTGAGAGCTGAGCCCGTTATTTCAGTTGGACGTTATTTCAGTCTCAAGTTATCTTCAGTTTCGTATGTGTGAATGCGGTAGGCGTTTCATGTTACGCATCAAAATTATAAGTTTTCAAGTTATTACAGATATTTAAAACTACTAAAGTAATCGTAATCTGTGGTAAACGGTGTGGGTTCCACAGGGAATAATTTATTTAAGTATTTATTTTTATGTTAGTAGTTACTGTGAGACTGTTAGTTTACCTACCCAATAAAAATAAAAAAAAGAGAGTCGGTGGAGCGTATAATCCCAGGTTCCTAGAAAAATGCTTGTGCTGTAACACAATATAATTGAAGACAGCAATATATCTAAATATCTACTATTAGATGTAAATATTTTTTGGGTTCGTCTGTAATAAGATCAGCCTAAAATGTGTGACATCCACCATACCAGCGGACTGGACGTTATCTTAATTTAATATTATGTAATAGTACGAGTATATAAAATTCAGCTTCAGTATGTTTGTGTCCACAAAACTCTAAAAGAAGTTGATGTTTAAGTTAAAATTTTGACTCAACGTTGTGCATTCATGTTTAAGTGATTTATATACTTTTTATTCCGAATTTCTCATGGGAACTAAAAATTCCAAGCGAAATAATATGATATTGAGCCACGGCGAAATATGGCCAGACTTAGCTAGTTATGTAAGAGAAAACCCTTCATAACTCCCGTCCTGTATCAAATATTGTTTGTTGATTAATATATAAAATTATATTGTTATATATTGATATTAATTTGTTTGTATATGTGGATTTTCTCTACTAAAACGCCTATTATTATATTGTATGCAACGTAAAATGGGACATTCCAAGAAAGTGAAATTGACTACTAATTAAATGCGAAACTCAGTGGTAATTTCAGGAAATAAATCATCGTAAAACACATAAGATCAAAGTGCAGGGCTGTGAGCTATGACGCTGCTTGCGGTTGTAATAGTGGCCAGTTGCAATCACCTGATTGAGTCAGAGGGTAATCAAATTGCAACCACATCGATAACAATGAAACCAATGAATGAGGACGACAGTCAAATTTTGACGTGATCGATGAATACCATTTCCAATGGCTTTTAATTACTATCCATCTCGTCAATTTGATTGTTCGTGGTATGAACATCGTTTTATACCTATACTAATAATAAAGCTGAAGTGTTTGTTTATTTGAACGCGTTAATCAGTACAGACGGGTTTGATGTTTTTTTTTTCATTTGTCATCTCTATTCTTCAGGAAGGTCACATACAACAATCTCTCTCTCTTTGCCTCTGTGGGCTGAGATAAAAGTCAGTAAGAACGCTAAGCGAAAATAAGTAATACTGAGGGCGAGATGCGACTCGTTGAGTCGGGGACCCACGCGTTAAGCAAAACAGGTGAAACCGCGGAGCACAGCTAGTTGAGTTCATAACGAATTGTTTGGACAAAGTATGTAACTATTCACTTGTGTTTATAGTATGAGTTAGCCGTTGATCTCCTCTTGCCTAACTCTCCCAATAGAATCTATTAATATTACATTTCACTTCAATAGAAAAACATGTTTATTTGTCATGTTATATGTTTAAGCAGAATATGTGATCGAGATAAACTAAATTTATGAATCTGAGAATAAGGCCCCTGATCACACTGAGATAAAACTTCATATCTGATCCTAATCAAAGCAAGTATTCTAATTCAACGCGGTCAAGCCGCTAACACTGGACTTTATGAACAATGGCGCCGTTATATCGAATACCCAAGTTGACAGGTAACGTCAGGGGCAATCGACCGGGGAACTTTCTACAGATTTAAGGATTACCCTCTGCTTTCAATGTGATTGGATAAATTGATAATGGCGGATCGGGTCGAGAAGTAAGATTGAAAATAATTGAAGTTTAGCTTGGAATCAAGATATTATAAATAAGAATTATATAATGGAATGAGTAAACAAAATCTATGTCTATGTCTATGTCTAAATCAAGTTGACTCTAATAGCATAAGCAGTAGCATAAGAACTTTCCCAAGTTTGTACGGGGAAGTACTGCCACCACACCTACTGCCGCCAAGCAATAATGCATTCACGTTAGTGTATTCTGTTTTGAAAGGTTTGGTTGCCGGTAAAATTACAGGCACGTGAGTCACTCCAACTACATCTCAGAGTTACGGGCGCGTACAATGGCAATTTGGTCTTTTTCCACGTAATTAGGGGAAGGCCGCATTTGTATTGATCGTTATGAGTAGAGGTTACCACTTAACACAGCCATTCGGTAGATAGATAGATAGATTATATCTTAATTTTACATCATTTAAAAAACAACAACAGTGCAGAAACAATGAACAAGAAAAATTGTACAATTGGCGGCCTTATTGCTAAGAGCGATATCTTCCAGGCAACCTTTATTATTAGATTACATAAAAAACTTATTTCGGCCGTAAATCTAAGACCTAATATATTGACTAGAAAAATATTGTAGCTTTAGCCTTAGTCTAATGGTGCGCTTATTAATTAATCTGATTAATTTAAATTAATCGAAATTAATTAATCACCCACCTATTTACCTTTGTATTATTATTAATAGTAGGGCTGAAGTGCCGTCGACGAAACATATCAGTCAGGCTCACTGAATGAAATAAGACATGCCATCTCTTGTTGCGGCGTTTACAACAGTGCAATGAAGCTTGCAGTACGAAAAAATATTAGTTAAACATGCGAAGAAATAATTAAGATGTATCCAACTGAAAAATAATTGTAGTTATTTTATAGATTTTATATTTGATTTATTGCATAACAAATATGAAAAATATCTCATAACAATACTTAAATGTCTAACATTTTGTTCATTTGTTGACAAATCTATCTCATATATATTGTAAAACCTATTATAAAATTTGTTTTGTCAGCATGACTAAAAAGATTATTTATGTAGCGCGTACCTTTTCTCAATTACGTACACATTATGTAAAATAACCACATTTTATATAATACTATGGGTGATACTATCGTACCTTTGCAACGAATATCTCGATAAAACGACGATATTCAAAACAAAAAGGTTTGTTGACTTTAACTGAAACAATTAGACTAATCAGATACAATTACTCAACGAGATAACTTTGGAATCTATTTTGAAACAAACTTTGATTTATAATGATTTGTTCTTCCTGTCAGTCAGGTTCGACATTTGTAATACTTTTTTATCAAGCATCGGCCGCTTAAACTGGACTCTTAGCTCAGTTGGTAGTAACCCTACCTTCTGCACTGTAAGTCGTGGGTTCGATTCCCGCCCAGGACAAACATTTATGTGACGAACATTGATATTTGTTCTGAGTCTGGGTTTAATATGTAATATGTCTATGTATTTACAAATTAAAGGATATAATTAAGCTTACTTGGGGGCTAGATGGCGCTGTGTGAAAAAAAAGTTCGTACTTATGTAACGTAATGGTGGTAATACTACTATCTAATTAATCTATTAATACTAAAAATCTATATCTATTAATACTACTATCTAACTAATCTAATTGTAAAATCTTGTTTTATATAATGAAAAAAATATTTTTTCAACAAAATTCTTTCATAATGTGCTTCTGTTTCCCGGGACTTTTCCACTGCCAAGCATAATATACCACTATCAGTGAGCAGACGTAGATGGAGCTAGCTCATTAAACTCGTGCGGTTATCCGGTGCAAGTTCTTTTGTTCCAAACTCGAAGATATATGAACGAGAAAATTTCGCGTGAGTTCTTTATTCCGCCTTTGAAATGTGGATTTATTTTGATAAAGCGGTGACAGCTGCTAGAATAATTCCAAACTAGATTTATTTTCATGCGAAAAGAATTCCATAGCAGATATCTGCTTTAAACTAGTTTTTGTGATTAAATTTCTGGGCAATTATAATAATAATATTTGTGGAAAATTCACACAGCGCCATTTAGCCCCAAACTAAGTATAGCTTGGGGGTTTTTACTCTTGGAACCAGGCAACACGTAGAATACATATATACTTTTTGGAAATACAAACATATAATATATATGAACACCCAGACACAGAACAAACATCTATGCTCATCACACAGATATTTGTTCTGCGTGGGAATCGAACCCACCACAGAAGGTAGCGTTACTACCAATTGAGCTATGAGGCCAGTTATTCAAATTAGCATTGTGCTTTAAGCATGACTTATACAACTATGTTTTTGTTCTTAAGTTGGAAGACAATCGGTTTAATTGATAATTAGTTAACTCGCATCGCATCATGCCATTCACCCTAACTGAAAATCAAACGTCTCATGTCCTTGTTGTTACGACATTCACACCCTATAAACCGAAGTAGGTACAACAGTATTAGTGCACGTATGGTGGCAGCACTTCCCAGGGTGGACTCAGAAAATGGCGTCGTTTTTTTCATTACTTGTTGAAGAGCATTTGCCTGTGGCTTCATATGAAATAAATTTTATCTATCATTTAGTGACTGTGTGAATGATAGAGAAACGAAAAACAGTCTATCACATTCCTAAGTTGGTATGAATTTATATTATTATCATAAAATATTGTGTGTTGACATATTATTTTGTTATATTCGATATAAGCAATATTTTGTGAGCCCATACGAGTAATTCAGATGAATGATTGCTCAGCAGACACAGTATAAAAACATACTCACCAAAAACAAGTCACGAAATAACGCTTGAAATACGTTATTTTCTTGTGATTCTTGCAAATGTTGCGACTCGTGATCTCAGTCGATCATCTTATTAGATGTATTCGGATTCAATGGATCGAAAGGCCGGCGCTCGATTATTGGCATTCTCTATTCTCTACACTGTTTGTTATTTTTACTTTTGTGTTGCTTGTGTGAATTTACTGTGGCGAAAAATCATGAAAAATGGAGGTACTAATTTGACTAGGAAACATGGGAGATTTTTTCAAAGGGATTACTTACTTTACCATCGGTGGGAATTTAAATTTCCAACAAACACAGTTATTTTTATAGCGGGCAGTCAGTTTTCCGTACTTAGAGGAAGAGGTTAAAACGTGTCAATTTCAGATATACTACTATCATTAAGTTGTTTTGATATATTAATAATAGTAATAATAAATATAGTGGATATTTCACACAGCGCTATCTAACCCTAAAGTAAGCTAAGTAAATAGCTTCTATCATGGGAAACAAACAACTGATATAATACTTAAATACTTTTTTTACACAGGACAAACACCTATGTTCGTCACACAAATGTTTGTCCTAGGTGAGAATCGAACCCATGACTACAACGTAGAGGGCAGGGATACTACCAACTGAGCTGAGGTCAGTCATATACATATTACATATACAAAAAAGTATTTGTTTTATTCCGTAATGTGTACAAATTGGTCTGAGGCTGAAGTAGAACCTTGTTTTACTAGAGGCTAGCCCAGAATGAAAACTCGAGATATATTAGCAGCGCCATTTCGCTCGATTTAGATCGATTCGCTCGCTTGTCAAATTAAAAGACGGATTATAATTCATACAAGTAAAAAAAAGCACTCGCATTGCAATCAGTGGATGTAGCGATATGATTTTATATATCTTCTAAAGCAAAAAAATATATCACAGCATACTTGTTTTGTTCCGTGCGGCAAGCGGAACATTGTGCGTATATTAATCGAATTTCTTAACCACCTAGTCTAACTTATATTAAAACTTAAGCAAAATTTCAAATAATTACTTATATAACTTGTATTTAATGGTAACGAAGTTAGTAAACCTTACCCTACAGCTTCCGGTTTCGATTTTTTATTACATGTATATATGTGACACAGGTAATCCATGGATATATTATGGGTATGAAGTTATTAAAACTAAATGTTTTCAATTTCTGATCTGAGAAAAAACATCCAAATTATGAATTTGAATTTAAATACAAGAATACAACACTCATTTGGCTTTGTTGAATATACTGCTTCCTAGAAAAATAAGTTACCCAAATGTTGTGTAGAAATAATGTTTTATATTGCCCGCCAAGTGTTATCATGTAGTTTGACACAGAAACACATTATAATTTAAGTATTCAGCTTGTTTTTATGTTGTCTTTGCGTTCAAACAAAGGACATTTCGCTATTAGGGCCTTGTTTCTTACTCAACGAAAAAAGTTAGTTATGTGCTTACATTTACCACGACCCCTACCATCGGTTGATTTGTCGCAAGTAGTGAAGATATTTTGAATAAAAGCGGGATCATTTCTTACTTGGAACTTAACGGATGTTAGGCAATAAACATAATAGGTATATAACATAATATTGATATTAATAAAATATATAGTACATGCTTTGTTTTCAAATCGACGACTTTCCTTAAGGGACCCCTCGGTGGCAAAGTTCAACTTTGTTCATTATTTTGTTTCATAATTAGGAGCTATATTAAAAAAAAACGATATCCGGTTCTTCCATAATGGGCCACTACTACTACTACTACTACTATTTGTGTCGCTGGCTCTCTCAAGTCTAGCCAGTATGGCAGAAGTATTAACTTGCTCTACAAAGAGGTTCCTTTCATGGTCTTGTCAGATGTCTTCGATTTTCTCGTAGGACATGCAGGTTTCCTCGCTGAGTTTTCCTTTACTGTTTTGTATACGTGACTGTGCATAGATGTTCCAAGCCAAAAACCTCACTGTTGCTCCTCTGGATTTGACACAGCGACCTCCACTCTGAAATTCGGGGTTACAAACCCGATAGCCCGGCGCACTCAAAACATTTTATAGAAGAATTTTCGAATCGGTATAGGTTCCTAGATCCAGTATTTATTATAAAATCAGGATAACTGACAAAAATTAAATAACTTTTATATAAAGTCGTTCGGTTTACTTGCATGCAATAGAATAGACACCGATATTTCCAGGCGTACGGACCACTCAGCCACCGCACAGGCCAACATGACTTACAGCCCACTTACTACACGAATTCCAGCAGAGAGCAAAGTTCCCTTAGTTGCTCTATGGTAATATCATGAAGATTTATAATAATTTCGCCTCGACGCGTTATGGCATGGCGGTCCCTTTTTATGGTAGCAACAATTTTGTAGGCTAATATATGAATGAACGAGAATTTTCAATGATTCATTGCTGTGTGAAAAGTCGCTGATACGGCTTAAATGGTTTGCGTACAAACGTGATTGCATAAGGCAGCACGATACCATCAAAAAGCGTGTTGCCAAAATATAGGATAGTGTTTTTTATGTGATCATTTACGAAACGAGCAGTTAGCCCATCTGGTTAAGTGGTAACCTCTGCCTAAAGTAAAGTAAAGAGCCAAGTAGCATCATAATATGTGTCCGTAACTCTTGAGACATGGCGGAATATCTCATCTGATTATCCCCGAACGAACTTAAGTTCTATTGCTACTGGCAGATAAATGTTTAATAAACAAATGCTTCGTCACTAATAGGATTCCATGGGCAGACTAGAATGATACAACAAAGATGTTTGCACATAGATACTAGATAGGAAAGTATAATCCTACTACTTGGATGAATCCAAATTATCTGATCCGATCAGAGTCGAGCTGCGTTCAGCTATCGGAATATCGTTTGAGTGCGTCTGATTTGCGAAAATATTCCGACATCCAACATATGCGGGTAAATTGGGGTAAATTGCCCTGCCGTCATCGTGGCACGATGCAAATCACCTAAACAATTTTCCCGGGAAAATACGATTTCCTTCATACAATTCAGGAGAGTAACAAAGCTCTACGTCACGAAGCTGCGGTTATTAGCAATGCTAATGCAGGGCGCAGCGTGGGATTCACTTCGCGCATGCAAACTCACTCATATTTTTTTGACTTTGGGGCCAAAGTTGGCGGTACCTAACGTTTGATGAATATTAAATCTAGAGCGGGTCATGCCAAGCATTTTTTTCACTCAGCGCCATCTGGCCCCAAAGTAAGCTAGGCGTAGCTTGTATCATGGGAACCAGATAACTGATATAATACTTATATACTTTTTTGTAAATACATACATATTATATATATGAACATCCAGACACAACAAAAATCTATGTTCGTCACACAACTGTTTGTCCTGGGTGGGAATTGAACCCACGACCTACAGCGCAGAAGGCAAAGTTACTACCAACGGAGCTATGAGGCCAGTCAAAGCATTGGTGCAATAATCTGTTTTTATTTGCAATTTGATTAGCACCTGTCCACGTTTTTGCCTGCATGGAACCAGCGACCTCCAGACTGAATCTTGGGGTCTGTCATCTACCAATGAGCCAATACATTTTCGATCGAACTAAGAATATCATCAGTTATTTCAAAGCAATTGAATTTTCGCCGTGTCTCAAACTGATATAACCAGTATCAGCAAACAAAACAGCTAATCCCATTGTAATCGTCGTAAAGTAAAATTATGTCTGTACGCGGCTCTGTCAATAAAATAACTATAAATGTTCGTACGCGGATCCTGGCACAACCATTGGAAAAAAAGAACGCGCTCCTAAAACACGCTACTTCCGAATTGTAAATTCCACCAAATCGATTACTCACACAAGGCATTCTACCCTCTGTGTTTCTCTACATAGAGTTCATTTCTCGTCACATGTCCCGATCGCTTGCAAACATTTGTCAGTGCGAGCGTAATCTGTCAGTCTGTCAGTGCGTCAACACATAGCGAGCGAGGCAGTCGGCGATTCTTCTTCGTGATACTGATTGACGCAGACAGATAAGCAAAATTCGACGTTGATTCCGACGGCTTACGGAAGATAATCGAGTGTTTGATGGCACAAGAAAGACAGAGGACAAATTAAAATGCAAATTGGTAACAAGTGAAAGAATTTCCGAATTTTGCATCTCTGTCATGTGTTAAATCAATACGCCGTATGCTAATCATGTTCATGTATATTTTTCACATGATTATTAGATAGATAGATAGATGACACTTCATTGCTCACAAAATCAAAATAACAACAATGTACAAAAAAGTGAAACAATGGGCGGTCTTATCGCTATAAAGCCATCTCTTACAGACAACCTTTGGATGGACAAGAAATACTGGACTTTTTATGGGCTTTGTGGTTCATCTAAGATTGGTAAAAAATATAACTGGACAAATTATACATGCAATAATAAATTATAGGCTGCACATAACTATTGTTATTATGTTATTTCGAATAGATCAAGACTTTGGATTTGAATATATTAACAATTATAATTGAAAGCGCAACTCAAATGAATATTCGTTTGCGTCTTCGAATAAACCCTAATATTATTAAATTATGTCTCTAGAAGAATTTGGCTCTCTGGTTTCTATAGTATCTAAAGAGATATGTATGTAGAAACGGAAATGTTTAAAGCTATTTATGAATACATAAGTTGACATAAGTACATTTTGGATACCTTTGATCCTTATACATTAACGAACAGGCTAAAATTAGAATATTTTAATGAACGCTGTTAAACACAGTATAATTTTAATCTATTATCAGCTTAAATACTCGTATCTTCGCATTACATTTAATGGAAATTTTGTCTTGATATTTTTTGGGTGTTCAGTGTATGAATATTTTAAAGGTTCTATTATGACCTTTCATCTGAATAAAAAAAAGATTCAGCAACTTTCGTATAAAATTGCTCGGCGAACTCTAATAAAACTGATATGAGAAAAAGTATTTTTAAATTAGAAATGTAATTATAGAATGCGAATAGAGACCTTGAAAACTTAATAGTTTGTGCAGCAAGCAAATGAACGAGAATAATTCGTCATTATCTCGTACTTGGATGACATATTTTTTTCCAGTTATATTGATTACAAATCAAACTACTGAACCGATTTAGATGAAATTTCTGTATGATAAATTTGAAAGTACATATTATCCCATTCTACAAAAAGTTTTTTTTTTCAAATAGGAAGACAGCGATCTGAGGTATAAACATAAAAAATATACAAGCGAATTGAAAACCACCTCCTTTTTGAATGTGGAAATTACCGTTTTTTTCTTTCACCACACTGGTTCGAAAGAACCGGTGACTCGAAGAAGAAGAAGAAGACCGTTTTTTTGTATTCGAACGAAACTTTTACTAATTGAAGTCTTCAAAATCTTGGGTACATTGTATGCGTAATATTCCACAAGAATTGGATTTGCACTCTTATTTAACTACAAAATTGCAAAACATACGAATTCTAAATAAACAACTCCAATAGACTACGTATCTCCCCATTTTCATAGCTAATACATAAAATCTATGCATGGCAGTATTTATTAACAAGTCCAAATACTCCGAAAACTTGAGGATGTTCCGCTTTTTTCTTGCAGATACTCGAGATTAGACAATAATTTTTCTGCAAAGATTTTGTTCTTCAGGATAACCTGTTATTTCAAAGATTTTTCCTAGTCAGAATATTTTTTTTAATCTATGATATATTTTTTTTAAATTAATGACTAAGTTATTCTTCGGCGGAGTGTTATCTCGCCCCTCACCCATTCACCATGTTACTGTGTGACGCATAATTAATCTGTTAATTCAATTTGTAATTCGGGCCCCGCGATACAGGCTACGCCTAGTGCGGGGTCCACCAGTAATCAACCCCATGTAATATCTTTGTGTGAATAAATAAATATGAAATATGAAGAAATATTTAAAGTTTTCATTTTATATTTGTTACTTCAACAATATGTCTAACTATTGTTTATTTAACTAACGGGAAAACAGTCAACTGAAACAATAAGTATAATATATCGGTTATCTTCAACAAACATGCGGGATTTTCACTGAAAATTGGACGAAAATACCAACCAAATGACGCAAGAGAAACAACATTAATCTCAAAGGCGGCGTCGTACACTGCCGTCAATATTTTCGCGCGTGACTTCCTTTTCGTATACAACGAGAGATGTAATGGAAAGAGTTCAGGGTTAAATGTTTGCACTGAAAATAATTTTGTGTGTAATCTTCGTCACGGAACTGGTGTTTGAGCTGATCTTTTTTTATTTATGGAACGTTTTGCATAAATCTCAATGTTACCAGTATGAACTCAAGATATATTTTGACAAACACCTTTGCGTAAGAAATAAACAACTGAAACGCTGATTTCAATTAGCGCAATTTACTGCTACAATTTTGCTATAAACTAAAGATTCGTTATGATCGCAAAGCCTTTGCATTATTTCAATAAACGGTTTCTCACGACCTACACGCAGAAGACAGAGTCATTACCGATCCACCCGAAACGCAAGTCTCAAGTCTGTGTTATGTACGCTTACTAAATCTAAATCACCTGTTGTGTTTATAGTTATTAATTTATGGTTGTTTATTTATTGATGGTTATTTGTGTAACCACTACTTATCCGGAGGTATTTCGAAGTCAAACCCGAGAAAACAAAGTACTTTCGCATTAACCCACAGGCGACATTTAGAGGCATTATTTTAGGAATTAACGATATTTTAGCCTGACCTAGTATTACAGACGGCAATCGGACTGTCCAATACTCATCGCTCGTTCAGCCCGCCCAAGGTGCCAGGAATTCATATCGCAAGGGCGAAATAAATGGAACCATGATATCGATTATCGCGTCCGGCGGCGCGAGACGATCGCGCCAATCGCCGATAAATCACTCTGCACTGAATCGAATATGCTCGAATAACGGATGACGGCCGCTGATGCGCTCGTGTGTCCGCAGCTTTAGCAAGATTGATCGAGTGACCGGTAACGGTGATAACGGTAACGGTAACGGGTGCGACGGTAACGAATTCTAATTCTAAAATTAGTGATGTATTTATAGCTTCATTGATAAAGTTCCGTAGCTTGTATGTTTTCTTAATATTATTCAAGTATTTATGTATTTATTCTCACATAATACACGATGCCAATACATGAATATGATATTTAGAGATTTTTTTTAATAATATATTAATAACCTGAATATGATAATTTAAACCTTTAGGTCCAACCAAAAGGTTCTTCGTTTGACTTGTCACTTACTGATGCTTTAATAATTTAATAATAGAACGCTTTAATTAATAATAATTGTCTTGATTAAAATTTGTTGATAACTCCATTTAGCTGGCTGATATCACTATGAAGAAATTGCGTAAAAATTGTGTTACTTAGTTGAACTTCTAAAATGTGAAGTGACTGGGCTATGGGATGAGACCGGCATATTATTATAGAACTTTACTATGAACGCCTAGAAAACGTTGCAAAACCTTAATATCAAGATCGTGCAAACTTATTGCTACAGTGGGTTGAAACCATATCCGTCCCTATAACGAATGCAAAACGCAGTCGATAGAAACTGGAATGCTTAAATTGCTAAAAGTAGCTGCACAGCGAAAATCGTCACAGATAAAGGCGTAATAAAAGTGTAGCTGCATATTGATAGATAAATAAATAAATAAATATTGGTGGAAATTTCACACAGCGTTATCTAGCCCCAAAGTAAGTTAAGCATAGCTTGTATCGTGAAACCAGACGACTGATATAATAACTATATACTTATATATTTATTTCATAATACTTCCATTCTTTCTCGTTGTCGCAAACACACTTGCGATGAATCCTCAGCGACTGTGGATTCCAGAGGAAAATAACCTAACTGGATGGCTCCCTAACTCTGATAGCGTCGATATATCATGTAATTGAATTGGAAAACCACAGTTTTTGTTTTTCTATTTTTATTTTACATGGGTAAAGGACAAATGGGACGTCACATGATAGGAATATCTTGAAAACATTTCTTACATCTATCACACACATACGCTTACGTACATTATATTCAAGCACTTTTATCCAGAAGAAAGGCAGATACAACGAACGGGCTTCGATTTCCTGTGGTTTAGTTATATAATGACAAAACCCGAATTCAATTAACACAAAAAACTAGTCATTTCATATAATGCCCATTTCAGATTGAGAGTAAGGACTTGAGTTTCCACATTTTGTGAAACGCGTAATAGTTTTTTAATATTTCCTCCGTAATATGAACGTGAAAAAAAGGAAGCGCCCTCCTTTAGGGGTTTCTTGGCTGTTGGCCCATGGAGGGTCGGATAGTGTTTAAACAGCACACGTGATATTATGTTTTGAATATTATTGACGTGACATTTCTTTATGAATTCTATGGAAATAAAGTTTTGACTTTGACTTAAAATGTTATCGTTCAAAGCATTCCATCCATCCGCTGTCACTTTCACAACGAACAATCACTTCAGACCTTTTGTTATCGGCGACGAATATTTCATTAATTTTTAGAGCTATTTCTCGGCAACAATCGGCCTTCTCATTCTACAACTAGCAAATTCAATTAGGCCGGATTTCAATAACGTCCGCAAGCCATCAAACTTGGGGCATAAACCTTCCCAAGTGTTGGAGTATTCCGGTTTTCAGGATTTCTATTCGGCCTCTGTTTTACACTTTTTATTACCAACCTCTTTGACGGACAGGTCTCATACATACATGCATAGCCTTTGGTCCTAAATGGGTAGGCAGAGCCTTAACCCTATGGTGGTGACATGCGATACAAGTGGTAAGAAGGAATATAGTTGACAGGCCTCACAGCTCAGTTGGTAGTAACGCTGCCTTCTGCGCTGTAGGTCGGAAGTTCGATTGCCACCCAGGACAAATATTGGTGTGACGAAAATAGCTGTTTCTTCTGTTTTTGGGTGTTGATATGTATTATATGTATGTATTTACAAAAAAGTGTTCTTATCCCACGACTAACTCAGGTAACAGTTTTCTCTCAAAGTAATCCGAAAGCTAGGACAAATCTACTACTAACCCAAGAACTCCGATAGCAGATCTCAAATCTGTTATAAATTAACGACACTACCTCTGTAAAGGACTAAGTTCTAGAAAATATCAAACCGTAAAAGCTTGAAGCGCTTAGGGTAAATTTATTCCAGAAAGCTTTTTATCATCACTTAGTGAGGCAATGTTGAAACGTTCTGCTCTAACGGGATCATACTTCACTATTACTTGATATACTCGCTAGAGCCACATCTGTTTACAGTCCGACAACATAAAATTGCGATGAAAAATCATATAATTATTTAAAAAATAATGGTTACCCTAGCCAGATTACCAGAGTGCCATTTTTGGCCACCTTGGCTGCTTTTAATTACTCCTTTAAAATTAAAGCTCAGGTCTAAGGCACTTATCTACTTCATCCTTTCAATTGTGAATACTCCGACCAAAACTAAATTTTCCGGACTTGCATAAAAGCTTCACTCAAACCCGCCCCATTGATCCGGGTAATGCAAAAGTTCTAACCCACAAATGTGTTTTTCTTGTCACGGCTAACTTTGATATTTTCACCTATTTTACATTCAAGCGAGTGGCTAAGAGCCAAGTTGAAGGTTATTACAATATCGCGTCGAGTTAATGTGGCGTTCTTGCAAGATTTTTAGTTGCAAATGGTTCCAAATGGTTTTGTTATACCGCATTACTGCGCCGATGTGGCAGTCTACAGCAATAGCTCTTTTTTTCTGGGAATTAGACGTACAGTATTTGAGTAAAGTCAACTTTATTTCCATAGAATTCATAAAGAAATGACTTGGAAACGTCAATAATATTCAAAACATTACGTCATGCGTACTTATCGCTAAGTTGACCTGTTCTAACCCTATCCGCCCCTCAATGGGGAACATACAAGAAACTCGTAAAGGAGAGGATAAGTCCTTTAAAAAAGAAAACTCTTTTGAGACCCCAAAATACTACATAGAATAGGGAAATAAGTTATTACAAAATGTTTTGTGTGTCGTTGAGCAGAGCGACATCAGACCATGGGGATTTATCATTTATATAAACATTTACAGTGTAATAAGCTGTACACAATAACACTGGCTCTCTAATCAGTATGGAAAGGATAAAAATGCGCCTCAAAGTGGCTCTTCTGCACTTGACATAATGTCTTCGAATTTTCGGCTTGGTCGAGGTACATTTGCCTTCTTGCAGTCTGTTCAGTAGCAGTAACATTCTTTTTTTGTTTTGAACGATTCTTTTTATTTTCAATTATTCTAATATTTTCCTTAATAATTAACCTTAATAATTTCGCGAGTGAGGAAGTAATGTACATACGTAGCTATATTTCTATTATCACAAATTGGATTGTCAAGGGTACAAATGCTCATACTTTTAAGATAACGCTTATCAAAACCATTTCAAATATTACCCACCACAGTCAAACAAAGTTGACATCGTTTGCTAATCGCACATAAATTGTAGATGTCGTTAATAACCATATCGTTAAGATTAACGGTAACACGAGTGTTCTCGTAAAATCTTGACATACCGCATTAGTAAGATTACTCTGTAATTATATTTGTGTAATTACTTGGAATTGCCACACTTTCGTATTCAGTGGGATTGTTTTGAGCGACATTTAAATACATGGCATTCCTGAGAAAATGATGAGTAACGGGTAATATAAAAATTATATAAAATAATATTATAAAAAAATGGGAATATAAAGTACAATGAGATTTTTGCTGCTAAATTAAGAGTGAAAAAAGGCCCTGAATTGATTAAGATTTCAAAATGCACCAATAAGTTTGCATAAGCTTGCAACATGTGCAAGCAAGAGATTTAAGGCGGGAATCGAACCTAGGGGCTCCAGTTCCCGCTTGCCTGTGTTAGAAGTAACACAATGAATTTGCTGCTCACCCAGAAACAAACTTTAGAAAAGACTTATTAAACACTATAGTTCAAAGTAAAGTTAATTCAAAGTTATCATGTCTTTCTTTTAACAAAAGTTCCCCTTGGTGCAATATGAATTAAATGTTACGTCTCATATTGTAACGGGATAGCGGTGCTGACAGTCCAAATTGGTGAATATATTGATCTGTACCGATTTAATAGTACCATACCGTATCTAAATTACGATACCCACTAGCAAATTATCATATAAACGATACCAGAAAACACACATTTATATAATTTGTAAATACAATCTGTATAATAATATATTAATAGTCACAAAACAATCGCCGAGGCCGAAACAGGTCTGGAAAGCATCATATAATTTTAAAGTAGGTATTACTAGATTTCCGTACAGACAGAGAATTCAGTGGGAATGATGGATATCAAATCCATTTTAAAAAGGCAACGAACAATTTCAAAGCTAATCCTCAAAACTCCAGCAAAAAATATAAAGACGCTACACTTTCTGAAATCTAATATTCCATATTTAAATATCGTATCGCCTTAACGCCGTACCGGGGCGGATTTGAATTACAAAGTATCTCTTTTTGCTTTTTCGTCACCTGTGACGTCAGCGCTCGTGGTGTGTCGAGGCTAAGTAAGGGCATAGATACACAACTGCTTTATAGTAATTGCGCAAACATAGTATTACTACACTTTGCCCAAAAAAAAAAGTAGTCTCAGTCAAAAATAATTCGTGATCTACGAATTGGTGCTCTAAAAATCGGTGTTCTCAAAGAAGAATAATTTTTGCTACCATAAGGGTTAGTTTCAATATCGTGTGTGCCTTTAAAACAGGCTAGATATGTCATTTGGATATGCTCCATAAATTTGTGGACACAAATAGATTTTTGCCTATTAGAAGCATCCGCGATCGAAGCTTGTACTGAATTCCTTGCGCAATTTACCTAGTAATGTGTAGTAGTACTAGCAGTTACCTAACAGAAGTATTATATAAACAGAAATAATTAAGTCCTGGCCGTCGGAAAAGGGTATCAATTTTGAAGAAAATGTTAGCTGAGTTATTCGTGGGATAACCATGGCGGTGGTTAGTGCACTACATGTCAGGGTAGTGCAACCTGCAAGGCAAAAAGAGACTCGTTAAGACTATGCCTAGTCTTGCCTGAAAAGGTTTGAATGTATGTATGTGTCTATAACAAATTATTTGTTACAAAACTTAACTTCATGGAATTAACAAATAATCCCAGGAAGTGTGTGTCCGTGACGTCATATTCTCTGAAAGAGAGCAAACAGTCGCACACTAAAAGTAATTCAGCGCGCTAAAAGTGCTATAAGCGTAAATTGGAACGCAATAAAGTGTTTATTATAAAATGTGGGTACTTAGTAAACACCCACCCTACAGTTAGCAGCAACTAGGAAATAAACCGTAACACCGGTAACCGCGCTTTGTGAGTCCGTCTGGAATTTAATAACCCAACTTACAATACAACTAAATTTTAATCTACGACAACTTAATGATACTTTAGAATTTTCTACTAATATTATAAACGTGAAAGTTTGTATGTAATAGATGTTTGTTACTCTTTCACGTTCAAACGGCTGAATGGATTTGGATGAAATTTGGTACGAAGATAGATTATATCCCGGATTAACACAATAACTATACCTAGTTATATGAACAAATTATATATTATTATATAATACTATATAAACTACATCGATCAATTCAAAATCGGCACTAGTTTGGCTTTTATAACTGAATTCCACGCGAGAGAAACCTTAGGCACGGCAAGTAAATTAATAAAATATAAAAAAATGTTCTCTGTAAAATTTTTAGATCATTTCTTATCCATTGAATATTTGTAGGTAATACTGATAAATTAAGCCTACATTTTACAGAGTATAATTACTCACAACAGACAGTCTTAAATTATTTTGACAGCCGAAACAAAACCTGCAAGTAATATAAATCATAACGGAACAGTTAATAAATTAAATCAGTGAGTAAATTTACCAGTTTGTTTCGCAATATTGAATTTTATCATTATAATTAACTTGGGCCAACAGATGACACAGTCAATAACTCAGAAAACCAACGCTAATCCACGATGGAAACCATTTTGAATGTTACCAAAACATCGTTAACAAATAAGGAAAAAACCTATGTCTTATTTAATTAAACAAAGCAAAAAACTAGTAATTAATCTGAATTTACTAGTCTTTTTGGTTTATATAGATAATTCTATTAAATGTTATTGATAAATGTATATTATTATATTTAATTCTTTTCAGCTTTTCAAACAACAATTTAGTTTTAATTTATCTTTATTATGTACATGTCCATACCTTTATAAAATCGCCTCTCTCTAGCCTCAAAGGTTTGCTGGAAGAGTATTCTTTTTAGGGTTAAGCTCGCCTTTGTACATGTATTACTTACTTTTTTATAATATGTTTTCTGTGTACAATAAAGAATAAAGAACAATTGTCATTGAACAGCGTTTACTTCAGCGCAAAAGTGGTAACCTCTTTCCAATCTCCTGATTGGTACCAGCGATCTCCGAAATGAAACTCGGTGCGTGTACCACTAGGCCACCACGCTCGCAAGATGTACACTACTGCATCAACACGCGCTGTGGTACCGGACAGTTTCATTAAGTTTATTGGCAGCCATATTTTCTATAATATAACGTTATTGAATAGCGCGGCACTTTTCAGCGGTTACTACTGTTTGCAATATACTGCTGTAACTTAAAATAAACAACAAATGAAACTCAGCCATTTTAAACCTGAGTTTTTTCCGGTACATCTATTAAATAAATAAAATTGAATTGTTTGTTTGAAAATAACAGATTTTAACTAAATACATATAACAAAACAATAATTCAATTTTGTGTCTATCTTTGGTCAATCTTCGTAGCGGCTGGACCGATTTTGACGAGACTTTCACTGGCATATAGTTGATGTATAAGGAGTAACTAAGGCTACTTTCAGCATGGTAATAAGGGGTGTTTGATAAAACAGAGCCACGCGGAAGTCGCGGGCAACAGCTTGATAAACTTAGGTTTTTCATTTCAAGGTTTTTAAATGTTTACTTGACATTTTACTAATACTGTAATGCTCAGTGAGACCCTTCAATGTGTCAAACATACAGTAAGGTTAATTTTCTTAAGTATTACGTAACTCAATCTTATCATGTGAATTTTATTATTGCATAATTATATAAAATAAAGGCAATACTCTGAAATCCAGCTAGCCATTATGAAATACAGTAGTACAGCACAAAATTTAAAATGTTATTTTTATGCGTCTTAAATTATACATGGAGTAAAATACTGAGGACTTTCTCTCGTGCCTTTAACCGGATGTACCCTTTCCCGGCGGCTAACCCGTAACATATCTGCTACATAATACATTCATCGTAAGACCTCTCATCCTTCGCATTTGCTCCAAAGACTATTGTTGAGAAAATCTTTGACAAAGTAAAATAAGAATAGTATCCCAACAGATATTTTGTCTCCATAACCCATAACGTATTGGAACTAAATGTGACGATACTGTGTGCTTTGCAATACGACAATACGGCATTCGTGTCTATTAAGAATTGACATTTTAATTTAAATAAGACATTTTCTAATCTAATATTTTTGATGTGAAACATCTATAGCCGCACGTAAAACAGATTTCTGGCTTGGCGACGCGTCGCCACGGCATGAGCGCTGATTGGTCCGTTCAAGGTTACGACAAATCATAAACATTATTAGTGATGGGGTACTTAGTTTCTTACAAAATAATGCCGATGTTTCACATCTGCCAGCCGTCCCGTGACGGCTCACATTTTTTTTTTTATTTACATTTACATTTTATTTTTTATTACATTTATTACAGCCAATATATAGTAATTAGTAAATAATATAGTAAATAGTGTAGTAGTAATTAACGCACCGTTACTATCAGTATGATATAAAAGACAATCTAATACGGAGTTTAATAACTGAATACTAAATACAAAGTAATTTTAAGCATTAGCTTATCCATTTTACGGTATTGGAATATTTTTGGATATATATATTTTAATTTCATCACAGATCAATCAATTTTAATTATCAGTTTCATGATTCATGACATACTGAAAAGTCGTCTACGTCGCCTTTCAAGAGGTTTTTACATTCTCCTAAAAAGGTAGCCGGTAATACTCGTTTTATTTCGAATTGTTTTTCTTTTCCACGATTTGGGCACAGCTTAGCCATGTAGCTACATGTGTACTTACATAATGTTTTTGTTTATTATGTGGGACCTTTTTAGGTTTCGAGGAGTTATAGGTAATTCTCTATGTTTTGTTATATTAGCAATGCAAGTGCATTGTTTTATATTATTACTGATAAAATCATCGTCAGTTGTAGATTATAAATTTTCTGGCCTCATAGCTGAGTCAGTGTAACCCTTCTGCGTTGTAGGTTGTGGTTTGGATTCCCACCCAGGAAAAATATTTATGTGACATAAATAGGGTCTGTATGTTCGGGTTTACATACATATGTATGTCTTTACAAAAAAGTATATAAGTATTATATCAGTTGTCTGGTTCCCATGATACAAGCTATGCTTAGCTTAATTTGTGGCTAGATGGCACTGTGTGAAATGTCCACAAATATTATAAATAAAAAACAATTGAACTATCACATAGTTTTCTTCTGCTTCTTGTGTGAAGCCAGGGTGAGTCACAAGTAAGTCGTAAGCTGTAATTGAAATTATATTTTTAACTAGCTGTGCCCGCGACTTCGTTCGCGTGGAATAGTGACTTTTCGGGCAGCATATTTTGAATAACTGAATCCTTATGGCAGCGGCGCGGCTCTCAGCGCGCTTTATATAGCCACGGACGCTCAGGCGCAAGGCGTGTAGTACGTACTCTGTACGTTAAAAATGTTCGCCGTGATTCTTTAAATTGACATAACTTTTTTATTTATGAACCGATTGACATGAAATAAACACTAAATGTTAAGTGAAGCTTACTACAATATATTACTGAAAACCGTATCTAAATCAAATAAGCCGTTTTTGATATTAGCGTGCACAAACACACAGACAAACAGACAAACAGACAAACAGACAAAAAAATATTAATTACAATTTCGGGTTCGGCATCGATATAATAACAACCCCTGCTACTTTTTTTTTATATATTTCCATTGTACAGACACCACTTTTCTACAATTTTATTATATGTATAGATTATAAAGTGAATCTATTACTCCCATTTTGTAGAAAAAATTTCAAAGCAATCATAATTAATTAGTTTTTGTTTTTCTCTGTGCTGTTTCAAATTCATTTAAGTAAGACAAAACACTAATTTATTTACAGTGTTACGAAACTTTTGTATAAATAAGGTCCCGTGAGCAAGTTTACAGTAACCGATCCGATATTGGTGTCGGGCGCCTATTTAGATATAATATCAGGATAAATATAATAGAATATAAGATATACGATATCATAACGAACAATCCGAAAGTAACATGCTCAAAGGTTAAGGGAAATATCGCGAGAAAACCGTCATGCCCTAGAACCCACATATCGAATTTAATTATGTCTTAAAATGTCTCAAGTGTACGAAAGGAGTCTCTTAAATCTATTCACAAACCTATCCTGGGAAATCGGTGATACGAGTAACTAGTTTTAGCGTCGAACACCGATATCGAGTCGTACATTGTGAAACCGCTCTTAGTCAAAACATTATGTTGGAATTGGTTCTAAATCTCGTCACGAAAGTTCATGATCTATATCACATTTGACATTGATACTAGAGAATCAGTGCTCAAAGTGAAATCCGATGAGAAAAGCTTAGTTGTAATTAGATGGGACTTACAGACGTGCCTTCTCTTACTTTTGATTAGCTTTGTTTGGTCTTTGATTTATTAGAATTTATATTGAAACAGATGTAACTAAGCGTTCTGAAATAAAATAGGAATGATAATTTAATTATAATTTTAGTTTCAAATTTATGAATGTATCTTTGGATCTAAATAACACTTAAAAGCGGCATTGCAGCTGATTGGCATTATCGTCATGTAGACATAATTCGGAGGAACTTAATCTACATTATAGTTATTCGTGGGAAAAGAGTGGCAGGGCTAAGCTCACCACTGGTCACGCTATGTTCAAGTGATGGTGTAATACACAATATGAAATGTGGCGCATAGAGGCCTTGCCTATGCCTGTCCGTGAAAAATGCTTTGTATGTAAGTTTGGGGGGCCACGTTGCTCGCGTCCGTATATGATAACCCTTTGAATCCATACACGTGTCCCCCGGGTGGTGCAAAAGGAGTAACCCAAAGTAGCAGTATAACTTGTGCTAAGTTCGCCCGGAGAAGTACTGCCACCACGTCTGGTAATCTGCCGCCAAGCAGTGATGCATTCGTGTTGTGTGGGTGCCGGCAAAATTGCAAGCGCATGAGACGTAACATCCCCGTCTCGGGGTGATGGACGCAACGCAATGCGACTTGAGTCATCTCGTACTTTGGGGGAGAGGAATTGAGTCGTATTGCTGTTGTGTATGGGTAACGGTTACCACTTAACATCAGGTGGGCCGTCAGCTCGTTCCGTAACTTAAATGACAAAAAAATGTTAACATTTTTTTATCAGTCACCACATTAACCCGTTGAGGTAAAAAGCGTTAACACTGACACCATTTAAGCCAGAATCCGGAGCATCAAACAACGCCAAGAGCCTTTTTCAATTCAAGTTTTCCCTCAGAATAATATTTGCCAGAGACGGGTATGACGGCTCGTTAACGTGTTCCCAGTGCCCCCACTCGTGTGGAGTGTATTGACTTTGCCAGTTCGTTGGAGGCAACAAGCAACGGTTATACTTTTTTCGCCTCGCTTCAAGTGACGCGGATGAGAAATTTTACAGCTTTTGGCGTTTATTGCAAACGATTTTAATGTGAGTTTTAAGTGTGAAAATTTTTCATGCCTTTTGGGTTTCTTTCAAGAAATCTTGTACAGTTTCAACGTAGAGTAGGCAATTGGGAAAGGTAACCATCATCTTTAGCATATCTAATTCCATTGTAGTATCATAGGCTTTAGCGAGTAAGCGCCATTGATCCTAATTAATCTTAAGCTCACCGCATCCACTTTCTGCAAGCCACCTTTCACGAGACGTCTCTACCGGGGGACGCCAAATTGCCCAGTGATGGGCAAAAACTAATAATCATTTCATATTACCATCGCAAGATTCTAAAAATTATCATCAAAAATGTTATAATGATCAGATTTAACGATTGTTCTCGCAAAATATATTCAAAATAATTGGTTTAAACTGAAGGAAAAGGGAACTAAATAGTTACGGGCAAAAAAATTTTGTTAATAGAAAACAGTGCAAGGATTTTTTTTAAATTTCCCAAGACTTTAATCAACGTGATCAGATTTTATGAAATACTTTCAATGTTACTGTTATAAGTAGTGTCTTGGACTTAATTGTTATTTAAAAATAATTCTTACACTACACTGTGATAAAATAGCGACACGATGAATTTTCTATTAATATTCCACATTTATGATACATTTGTATTAACCGATAGTTACCAGTCCAAGTTATGATTAAATCAACCTAGACAAATAAATGAATTTTATAAAGTAATTTCACGCACAAGTGTCTCATTGAGACAGTATTGTTTCGACTATAAGAAATTGAAATCTGCCAATGACATCCCGGGCAAACAACAAAACATTGATTGGAAACTTCTGAATCCTAATTGAATTTTCGAGTGGGCGCTTGTGAACAGAATGTAACGCTTTCCTTTGAAACAGCTATGTATATCGTGTGTTCGGATGAATCGGAAAGTGTGAATGGAAGGCACTTTCAAAGTTTCGCTTGAAATTTGACACGCAGGTATTAATTACTTATGTTTAACCCTACTCGATATCATTTCAGACTTACCTCAAGATTACAGTTATTGATTTAAGTTGTAATTGTTCGACGTCACTTGATGAACCTAATAGGCTATTTCTTGCTATCTTTATTTTGTATAAAAAATATGGCATACATATTCCGAATAAAAAATAAAACAAATTTAATCACTGTTGGGACTCTTCTGCATCATTGTACTGATAGATTTATCGGTAAATTAAATATGGGCTGTAACATCTCTTATATAAATTTTTCAATCCAACTGAGCCCGGTTTTCATTTCATTTCAGCTCACGTGAAACGTGAAATCCATTATCCGTTTTAAACATCAATTCATTAAAGAAAAATTCAGTACTAAACAAAAACTGTGTATAACAGCCAGCGTCCCTAAACACTGCGTCACACCATGTAACTGCCTCGCAAATATTTTTTGGTTCTTTAACAGTTTGTTTTTGACTCGTTTCCCATCACACACACATACACAGAAAGCCTGAACAGTGACATCAAAGAACTTTCCATCTTCTAAGTTTCCTTTTGGTGCGTGTTCAAATACAATTTCGTCGCGTTACCTTTGTTTTTGATAAACATCAGGTGATTTTCCAGAGTCTCCCGGGGTCTGGATGGCCTCGTTACTTGCCATAAACAATCATCTAAGATAGAAAGGGCGTACGTGACCACGACTCTGACGACTGTGTGAAAATTGTTCTTAGAAGCGAATACTATTTGTAAATTCTATTTGCAGAAAAAATATTTATCTAGTTACTTGTTTCGAACGAAAAGACGATATATGTCTTGAGCTTGAAAACCTCGTGTTATATAAGAATTTCCATGGTATGCTTATTTTCATGAATATTTTTGCTAGCTGTATTTTTATTGGCACTAAAATGAATATCATGTTTACGATTGTGCTTTTGAAGGTTTTAATATCAGTTTAATTTAATGCCCCCAAGCTGTCTGTTTGGGCGTTATCGTGATGGAAACGATGGTTTGAAACATTAATTTATTTTATTTGTTTTTCATTGCCCTGCGGAATCTGGGAAGGCTTTTGACTTATGGTAATAGAAATTTTGCGGATATTACCTTTACCATGGTTGCTTTAAAATGTTTTTAGTTATATGTAATAAAAAACCTTAAGTGCAGTAATTTTATGGTAGAGCTAATTTATATGGAACATTGTTCAATAACATTCAACCTTAAGCGCCTCTAAGTTCTAAGTTAACTTTGACAGTAGGTCATTGATCAGTCATCATTTGATCAGTAAAAAATGATTACGATAAGAATAAGCTCGTGGTGGTTCAATAGATGGCAGCACTGTACAGTTTGTACATTATTTGTTCACAGAGCTACCCCCAGAGAAGCCTACGATCAAAGCAGAGAAAGGGTGGTATGCGTCGGGCGACTCGTTACGGGCTCAGTGCTCGTCACCGCCCGCGGATCCACCTGCGAACCTCACTTGGTTGCTCAATGGAAGAGATGTAAGTACAATTTTGTTGATAACAAAAATATTACTATACGACAAATTTGTAAATAAAATAAAATAGTGGTTAAAACGGTGAAGGAAAAGAACACAACAAAAAATTCGAAGACACGTGTCAATTGCACGAAACGAGCCTCTTTGAGGCGCACTTAAAATCCTTTCACCACACCGCACCGGCTCGAGAGAGCCAATGACTCGAATAGAAGACTACAATGACCGAGTCTGATATACGATCCAAGATTATTTTACTCACAGCAATATATTTGATATTTTCTTAACCTACCCACAATACAGACCCCAAAAGGCTACCCCTGTCTATTAAAAACCACAGCAACAATATTAATTTGTCCCGCGTCGCCCGACGTCATCAACGTCGCTCAGACGCGAAGCGACGTAGAAGCGTGATGAATGAACTACGCTATTCCATAGAGAACGTCTTGGATTGAGGATTTTATACGTAGATTAATGTTGGATTTTATGAGTTTTGATTATGTTTGCGGTAATTGGAGAAATACTCCTTTTTCATATCAATCCTTGGAAATTTAGCTATGCACGGAAAAATCCAAGATGATTTCTGCCGCTAAGCAGTAATATATTCGCGTTACTGTGTTCACCGGTTTTGTGTGTTATTAGATGAGCACAAAAAAAAGTCATACTTATAGCTTCCTAGACTTCTTTAGACAGCGCCCTGGAACATGCAAGTAAATTATCTAGAGATCTATATGCCGATCATAAAAGATACCTTTAGTGAATAAAAGAATGAAATGCAACATAATAATATTGTTTCAAATACCAAAAACTGCTAACAATAGAGGGTCATTTTAGCACTGTCATGAGATAAGTACACCTCCATTCGCGTTTCTACTATCGGATTGTGTGAAATTGAGCCGTTTCCACGTTCACCACAATGCGTTCGTTCATGTTTGAACAAATTGAATTGAATCGGGCCAAATATTGAGTGCACCCGCCCGTCTTTTGCCACGAGAATGGGATTGTACTGAGATATTTATGTAACTCGTGCGAGAAAACCCAAGAGAATCAAATATTTAGCGTTTACTTATACTTGTTTTCAAGCGAGAGTAAATGAAAGCTACGCAGTCATACTGAGCTGGATTGGTAGAAAAAAGGAACGAGTAATTTCACATATTTTTTTTACTTTTCTACTGAAAACTATGATTGGATTGCGCTTGCAGAAGACAGGGTTACTACCAACTGAGCTGTGAGGCCAGTTAATGTCTACACTGTCCTATACTACTACTATTCGAGTAAAGTGATGAAAGCATTTAACTGCGCCTCAAAGAGGATTCTTTCGTGCATTTGATACATGTCTTCAAATTTTTGGTCTACATCTCCATTTCTTTATGACGTTTTACAGTACCGTTTTGGGAACATGGTTTAAGCAATAGTGCACTCCATTGCACTTGTACACTAGTTTCGAAGGGTGTTTGCGCTGTTGAATTCTTCTTATTACCCTCTTGACGTCATAACTGACTGCATTTCTTTGGAAATACTTATTCAAATATCAATAAACTGTATTGCATTTGAATTAATTATTTAGCGTTCCTCTAAATATGTCCATGAGTTTAGTTGCGCGCGCGAGTTACAAGTTCTGATTAAATGGAAAACATTATTAGCAGAGCAAATGTTTGGACAGTGAAGTTACTTGGTTGTGTTTGCTTGATTTGTACCTTGCAATTCATATTTTCAGTTTCATAGCTTTACTACTTTATCTTAACAAGCATTTATTTTGATGTTTTTCATAACTATTGAATAGAAAGACACTGTCAAATAAGATAGCTCTCAACTTTGATAAAATTTATGTAGGTAATAGTTGCCATGCATATACTGTGGAGGCCGTATTGTTAAGAAATAACTATTTAGTCAATCTTTGAATCTTGGAAGAGATGCTCAGTGGTGTACTTGTAGACATAGAATACACAATAGGTACATTATGTTATAATTTAAACAGTAAGTCAGCGCCATCTATTGCGCCAATGACGTATAGGTCATTACTTTTTAAATCGTCTGTGCAAACCTATTGTAGGATGAAACAGTTTGATTTATCTAAAATGACCGCTTTGGAACCCCTGTTCAAAATACTGGGACGGCGGGCTATTGTGTGCATCGGCCCCTATGAATAATACATTCAGACATTTGGTTAAGCTAGTTTAACTTTTCCCACAGTGACATTTAACAATACAGTTGCGCAAAGAAAATCGTCATCTTGATCGTGTATCGAATGGTAGGTATAAATGTGCACTAGGGAGATAATTTATGTTTTAGGCAGAGGAGCGCATGTTATCGGATGAACTCTAGCGCTTATATTCATAAATGAAATCTCTACTAATAATTAAATATACGCAGAAATCAAAGTTTGCAGACTTCAAGTTTCATCACACCTTCTTTCGCTTTGCACCACCCCTACATAATCTTTTAAGTTATTTATGGGCAACATCATCTTTTATAAGTAAGTAAGTCGAGAAATTTTGTCGAAACTTGCGATAAAAATCTGAACTTTACTCGCTAACTTGTAAAATTACCCGACAAGCGTTTATAGAAAAGTAAGACGGAGAATTAACTGTGTACCGTTTTCCGCTCAATTACTATTAAACGGTGAATGGAAACAGAGATATTTCAAGTAGGTAACGGCAACCTTTAGTCGGACAAAGAAGTTTCCACTCAACTCGGGCAAAACAAGCGGTCACAGGTAACAGGAAACAGCTACACAACTTGAAAATATATGTAGCTGCTAGGTCGCTTGAAATTGTTTCATTTGTTTAGCACACCATCATCGTGAGTTAAAGATAATTGTGGGCTTTCGCAGTAATGTCTGTAATGTCTGTAGTCGACCCCACTCGACATGGTGGGACCATTATAGTTCCATTAAACATTATATTATTTTATATTATATTATTATTCCATTAAACTAAGTTCTTGTTGCCTGAAAATACGTATTTATTTTTATTATAAAAACGTTTATAAATGAGTATGAGTTGAATGAAACAGGTATTTCACGATGACCTAGGAGCGAGTTTCCGATAAAGTGGCCTGGACTACGGTCGTTCCGCGCAAATACGTCGCGGGCCGCGTCCGGCATTCTTGATACTTTAAGCTTACATTAGCGGTATTTGTTCCTATGTTTGTAGACCGTTTTAAACTGTTTACGCGACTCTTTGAGACTAAAGTTTGGTGCTTTGATGCAAAACCAAGTAACTCTTTAAGTGTATGAGCTGCTTGCCTTGATGTATCAAATACTATTCTTATAATTGCTAAGTAAAACATTTTTTCTTCAGAGCGGCTTGTAAGGCAATTTAAATATGAAAGTAAATTTATTTCATATTTGAAAGTTCACCACTATTTAAGTGCTCAAAAAGTAGGAAAAATAGGTAAGAAAAGGTAGTTGCACAGTCGCCGAAATAAAATAAATAAAATAAAATGTACTCAATACTATGTTGTCAAAGGGGCGAAAGAAAACATCGTGAGGAAACCGACACGTACTAGAATCTGAGAGATTCTAGTGGTTTTTCTAGAGCGATGGCGTGGTAGATTAGAAGACTATTCACCAACAGTAACCCTGTTCATACACATAAATACATATTAACACCCAGACACAGAACTAACATCTATGTAGTCACACAAATGTTTGTTCTGGGTTGTGATCGAACCCAGACCTACAGCGCAGAAATCAGCGTTACTACCAACTGAGGTATTAGGCCAGTCATAAAATATATATATATATATAAAATATAGATATCAATTTTACCCCCTTGCATTCAGCAAGTACCTACATCAAATCAATTTAGTTCCGCGGCTAAAGTCAATAATGTCTCGCGTGGTCCGTAGCAAAGTTCCTGATTACTTAGCAATCTAACTGAATTATTCCGAGTGAACCGCGCGCGGATTATCCTGAATATTTCACTCGATTTATTGAACGTTGATTTTAAACGGATTATTGCTACGTTTTCTAGAACATAGGAAGCAATGAACAGTTAAATAGCGGTTAATTTCTGTTTTTTATTCAATAAGTACTTGTGATATTTCTCGGCTTCGTCACTACTAGGATAAGGAGTACCCTTTTATTCTTATATTTCAGACGTGATGATCTCCTACTGTAATTTAACAGGAAACACACACTCTTAAACCAGATCACTGTAGAAAATGCTGCTTGGCAGCAGAAATAAATACGGTGACAGCACTTCCCCAGAAGTACTTGCCACAAGGTTTACTACCTGGATTAGATTTAAATTTAGTCTGTTTTACATAAATTTCCGCTATGCTATCGTTATGTCCTATCCAAACGTTCAAAAACCAATTTCACATGATAATCATTCTACCAATGTCCAATATGTAAAAAGCTTTCAGTATAATCGGCTCTGTGATAGAACCGTTGCATTAATAAATGATTGGTATTCATGAATACGCCGGCGGGTAATCAGTTTTCCCTGGTAGTACTCGTCGACTTGTAAACAAACTCATATTTTACGCATACGTGCATGGAAATATGCATTTCACAGTAATGATTACATTTTATTATGCTGAAATAATCTGCAATCAATTGTTCTAAAAGGGATGTCAGTTAAATATTTGTTATAGTTATACTATAATTGTTTACTTAGAATGTATGTTTTATTACTTTTTATTTACTGAAACTCGTAATAAATAACTTAGCCTTCAACTGATATTTAAATTACATATACCATTATTGTAACTAATTATCTACAAGCACTTGAACATGTCAGTTTCGTTGAAAATCCGTAATAAATACTTAGTAAATAATCTCCGAGAAAAAGAGATAAAGTTCTTCTGAATATAATACTCGTCAACAGTTAAAACATAGGCAAATTTTGAGATCACCCTATTATTCTAAAACGGTGTTTAATCCAAAATCGCAATTATAGTGCTGCAGTCTAATCCGTGTCGTCTTATTATGCTAATCTCTCCAGTGGGACTTCTGATGTACAGGGCAACATGTGACAGCATTGGCCTGAATTTAATTAGTCTGATTGAATGTATCAATCAAATTAATGTCAGAGGTTTCATGGACAAAGGTCGGTAGACGCTAAAACAATGGGATAAAGGTGAGCAAACGAACCATTCCAAAGCAAATTAAATCGTTTTACGGGACAAACGTAATGTGACAAAACAAAGCGTTTAAGTCGGTCTTAAGATATAATAATATATAATTATATTCCTGAATTCCCACAACACAGGGAATTCCATCCACGACACAGGGAATTCTAGTATCGGGACTAGCGAACTATTATCGTAAGCAATCTATTATGTGACTTAATTAACTGCTAAATATATTATATACTATAGTATTCACACATAATACATGAATAACTAAATTTGTTTCAGGATTTTATAAAAAAGCTTGGTAATGAATATTTATATGCATATTAAATTATAATGCACCAATTTCAAAGAATTTGAGTGATTTGACGGCCCACCTGTTGTTAAGTGGTAACCGCCGCCCATAGACAACAGCAATACGATTCAAGTCCTCTCCACCAAAGTACGAGATGACTCAAGTCGCATTGCATTATGGTACATCACCTCGAAACGAGATTTACCTACGTCTCATGCCTTAATTTCAATTTATAATTTTGTTGCCAACGCTGTTATCAACTCATAAATCTAGACTTAACGAAAGGTATAACATACCAGACTCCCAAAAATTATAGCCTAAAGTGACACTTGCATACAAGAAAAAGTGTCAACGACCACAAAGTGAATCCAATTTCCTGACAATGCTATGTTTACTTGCATACGTAAACTTAGTACTACACTTGTATTGTTTAAAACTTATTTTGCATTAAACAAAACATATACGAAGCTTATATTAATCAGAGCTAGATTTATCTATAATTAACACGTCCACGATCCCAAGATAGTGTGGCCCGCAAGGTGAAAAGTGGTCCATTAAAGTTTTGCTCCCTTCGGGGAAAAGGCTTTGCTTTTCTGTATATGTAATTTAAATGCATAATTTTGTGTTTTATTATGATTTAATGATAAGTAGTAATTTACCCCTTGGAAAAGTAGCCTAAGTTACTACTTGTTACATCAGCTATCTGCCAGTGAAAGTCCCGTCAAAATTGTCCAGCTAATTCAGAGATCAGCCGGAACAAACAGACAGACAAAAATTGTAAAAAATGTTGTTTTGGTATATGTACCGTGTGCACCATATGCACTTAGTAAAAAGCGGTTATTTTAATATAACAAACAGACACTCCAATTTTATTTAGTGTTTAGATATCTTGGTTGAAATTTTGACAAAACTGTCATCGCAACTGTGTACATTTCATTACTAAAGTGCCACTTTTATAGGAGCTGTCAACGAAAAGGAGCAAGTGAATCCAATTTCTCGAAGGTTTATTCCAGTTGCCACTCGCGTTTCGGCCCGTCACGCTCATGGGCGTTACAGAACTCATGTTCCTTTACCGTAAACTGTGGCTGACGTGTGCCGACGCGACCTGACGTGGTGTCGCGTGTCACGTACTGCTGACGCGTCGCGGGAGATGTAGGCGCTATTCAATCTGTAACTAGTTTATATTTTGTCTCGTCTTTATTGGAAGGTGATGGATGGTAGGCTTGTTAGCTCACTTAATGGTACTGATATTAGATATTACTAGCTGCCCGCGACTTCGTCCGCGTGGAATTCGGTTTTATCACGCACCCCTATTTTACCCCTCGGAAAAGTAGCCTAAGTTACTCCTTGTTACATCAGCTATCTGCCAGTGAAAGTCCCGTCAAAATCGGTCTAACTATTTCAGAGATTAGCCGGAACAAACAGACAGACAGTTTTTTTAAAAAAAATGATGTTTTGGTATATGTACCGTGTATACATCCTGCACTTAGTAAAAGCGGTTACCTATTTTAATATTACAAACAGACACTCCAATTTTATTTATTTGTATAGATAATAAAATTTTAGATGTAGTAGTAGTTTGTTTAAATGGCTTTTTCAACAAAAACGATGTAATATGTTTGGCTGAAATTTTAAACATAGGTGACCTGAAATGACATATCCTACTTGTACTCACAGGCAAAGCTGCGGGAAGGAAGATAATTGTAATATATATCGTCTGGCCTCAAAGCTCAGTTGGTAGTAACACTGCTTTCTATGCTGTAGGTTGTGGGTTCGATTCCCACCCAGGACAAACATTTGTATGATGAATGTAGATGTTTGTTCTGTGTCTGTCTGTGTCAGTTTGTATTTTATGTATGTATTTACAAAAAAGTATAAAAGTATTAGTATTGATAGAGCTAAAACTGTTTTAGATATCTTATCTATTAGAACAGAAGAATTGTACGAAATGATTTATGTCGTAAAAAAGATATGACGTCTGTGTTATTGGAGAGCATAAATTCGCGAAAAAAACTTGGACAAAGGTTTCGTCAATACTTGAAAACTTTCGCGACTAAAATGAGGAAGACCCTCTTTATGGTCTCTTTGGGACTCTCTAACGAGTTGGTGAAAGTTGAGGTGCAATAAAACTTACTTCTTTTGCATGGAGCTCCAACTAATTGGTCGAAGGCGATGAGAAATTTATATTTACAGTCTACAAGGTGGTTCGTATTTCCGCCCTGTCTCACACAAACACATGCCTACTCTCTCCATCTACCGCGTCATCTTTCGCCATGGAGTTTTTCTCTCTGCAAATGCGGTTTCACATTCACTTGGGTAGCTTTGAAGGTTTCTTTAACTGAGGCGTTTGGCGAATCGAGTCGTTACTATGTAGACTACTACTGTGTACTACTACTTCGTATTTTCAGTTTAATTTAGTTTTTTCATTTAACCAAAAATATCCATATAAAAATAATTATAATAAAATCTACCTGATAAAATAACAGTTCAAATTACCAAGCTGTTTGTGAAAACTACGTTCATTAAAAGTTATGAAACTGCACTTTTAATTTAATTAAAAGGTACACTTATTATTTCTAACAGGCCTCACAGCTCAGTTGGTAGTAACTCTACCTTCTGAACTGTAGGTTTGGGTTCGATTCCCTCCCGGAACAAACATTTGTGTGACTAATATTGGTGTTAGGGTGTTAATATATATTTATATGTATGTATTTCACAAAAAAAAAATGTATTTTTATCAGTCACCCGGTTCCCATAGTACAAACTATGCTTAGTTTGGAGCTACATGGCGATGTGTGAAATGTCCACCAATATTTATTACTATTATGCAATTGTAAATTTGCAACAAATATTGTACAAAAAATGACAATATCTATATAACCAAAGCTTAGTCCAACTTACACTGAAGAAAACTAAAAATGACGTGTCTGTATCTCTGTCGTAAACTATCGAACCATTTTTTTTTTTGACTGGACAATTTGCTGTTGGCCGCAGATGGCCTTGACAGCGTTTACACGGTTTTTTGGTGAGAGCAGACGGCTCTCAACCGGTGACTATCGAACCAGTGCGATGAATGGATTGAAGTACGCCTCAAGAAGCTCCTTGCGTGCACTTGACACGTGTCTTTGAATTCGTAGTTCCAGAACATTCCGTTCTCACTATGTTACTTAACCATTTTGAGAAGTATTGCGCATATAAATATTTCAAGCAAATCTTATTGGTGCTTATCTGAATTTAAACCTTCGGGATCCACCCACAGAGATGCCTAATTCTTTGATCAAAGTAAACGCGTTTTACTAACAATTTCCAAAGATCACGTTGAGCTGGTATAAAATTAATGATAGAGCGAGATAGAATTAATGGCCAGAGAAAGAATAAAATGGAATTAGCAACACAAAGGGGCGCCGCGGACGTTGTTTGAATAAATTTCTCATATATGACTTTTGTACCGGGACCGCGCCGACGGAGAGGCTAGTGGGGATATCAAATACGGAAACGGATACAGGATACAGGATAGTAATGCTCTTTCTAAGGATTCTGTGGAATAAAAACTCTCTTTTTAATTTACATAACCAGCCTATATGAGTGTATTCAACCCGACGCTATATATAACATTCGCTCATGGAACCTACTGCGATCGTCTTTGAAGACGACGATTGGATATCAAATACGCAAACGGACCCGGATACAGGATAGTAATGTCTTTCTAAGGATTCTATTAGTGTATGGAATAAAACTCTCTTTTTAGTTAACATAACCAGCCTATATGAGTGTATTCTACCCGACGCTATATATAACATTCGTTAATGGAACCTACGATCAACTTGGAGACAATGACTGGAGTGACGTGCGTAAGAAAAAAAAGGATTGTATGGAGTATAGGAATCTTCACTGATTGGCAAAGTAATAACCCTTTCACTTATGATATAGTCATAAAAGAATTGAGTAATTAAAATAAGTACATAACTTTATAAGTTCACAAAATAATGCAGTCTAAAGCTTATTTGAATATTGTGGCTCACAGTTGCATATATCGGTCCCACAAACAGCAACTGTATATTCTCTAGCTGACCCAGACAATATAATATCTGGGGTTAATAACTGACAGTAACCTGACATACACAATGACAAACTATACTAGCGAAGACTCATTCCTGCTTACAAACTCTTGTGACAAAATTATATCAGTAAACAAGTATATTTTGCCCTCTCAATCTGTCTCTACTTATGGCATTTCAGCCTGGGGTGGCATCAAATACAACCATGTTATAAACCAAAAGGACTCTATGTTCAATTTTAAAAGTCAGATTTAGTTAACAGACTCTCACAAATGGTCTTTAAATAAAACTAAAGTATTAACTGTAAGTCAGTTATTTATAAAATCATTGTCCTGCAACATAAGTTATGGTCCGCATCAATAGTGTATCCCTTATAGCCCGTGGTGCATTCACGGTTCCTACATGCACTAGGTAGGTATACTTTGACTAATCCACTAATAATTGGCGCAATATTTATCGATACTTGGATGAATATGGCAGTTACAAATAAAAGTTTGATCCATTAATATGTATGTATAATTATTATTATTATAATTATAATATATAATATAGTGTATAAATAATCTTATAAACCGATATCTTCTAATTGAATTATTCTAATTAAAGCTTCAAAATAGCATGTTAACAAAATTATTCAAACATAACATCAGTATTTTTTCATTTTATTACTACATACAATAGAATATATTACTGTGATTTTTCTGTATTTCACTTTTCCTTGTCTAAATTATCGAAATGCTCAAAATAGTTCACCGTTTTGTGAACACACAATGGTGCACGTTTTGACTGAACCAGCTACCTCCGGATTGAAACTTAGGGTCGATACCACCACGCTTTCGTAGCAGCTTTGATGGTTAAAAATATTCGACTTGAATCATACGGATGCCGACGTTATATTAGTCGTATTTTTGAATAAGAGTTCTTCAGCTTTAAAAGCACAACCACTATTTAGTATTCCAAATGAATAACGGCCGTTAAAATTTTATTGCTTACGTGAGAAATCACAGAGTGGTAACAAAGAATTTAGTTCATGTTTCAAGTTTATATGGATGAAAGCTATGAAGTTCTTGCTGTTACACTTCTGCTTAAAACCTTTTTCTGCCAAAACATCTATTTTGGTGTCTCAAGGAGTTTTTGTTTATACTAATTTTGTTATTGGAAATCGATGGTTACGAAAGTAAGTAGTTGCACGATCTCTTTTCTTAGGCGATTTCGTTATACGGGTTCATAGACGGGATAATAGTATAAGACGCGTTCGTCAAAACCACCTGAGACATGATCTTGGTAATGGAATTTATATGTACACAAATTATCGTCAGTTCGCACAAATTATAATAAATAATATTTTGGCTGCCACCTCGTCACACCATTACGTCTTTCTTAGTGCTTTCCATTCAAGTCAGAGACCCTGAACCTTCTCCTAAAAATTAGAAGACAATGTACGTATTGCTCAGTTTGATGCCTGTTCAAACCCTATTTAAACGTTGAACTCTTAGAAAACCCTTCTCCCAGCACGCACATTAAAAAGTTAATTTAAACACGTACATAATTATGTCGTTAGTATGTACGAGTAGTAAAGTCGGGTACACAGTATTAGGGGAGATTCGTGTGAGGATCAAAGGTTTACCGCTAACCCCTTTTGGGAAACACCCAGGGGAGTCCTTAGCCTATAGTTTAATCCCTACACGTGAATGTAATGTTTTGGACAATACTGATTAAGAAGATTGCTTTTTAAATCTTCCAAAAAGTATATCTCTGTCAGCTGATTGAAAGTTATCACTTCTATCACCCATTTTTTAAGAAGGAAACCAGAAAATTAAATTGTCTCACTTTCTTACTTTTCAGATAACACCAGGTGAAATTGTGATATAAGGCAGGCATTTAAAAATACATTCATTTAGTGAGACCGGTCAAAACAAAGTCAACAAAATGTTATATATACAATCTTTCTATCTATATCTTCTTTCCCACGGTAGATCTCAAAAGAATAGACGTCAAACCTAGCTTCACTCAAGATGACCTTATAAGATATTATTGAAAAAGTATTAATTTAATATTATTTTATTTATTAATTGTAGTATTGTTCCCGAGTATATTTATGCACAATAACTTTTAGTTTCAAACATTTGTCAGTTTGTTCTCGTTATTTAATGCATGGGATAGATACAATTTGTAAAAATCAATCGCTTGCTGTCAGAGTTTTAAAGATTTAATCAAAAATCTAGATTATAAAGTAGTGTTCATTGTTGGTATATTGTGAAAAAATATCAAGCTAATTCTCTGTTTTGTCTGGGAATAAAAATTTTAACAAAAGACATAAATTTTTTTGGGACTCTTAAAACTTATGTAATTTTACATTAACTCAGGTACATTTCAAGCACTATCAAGCATCCTAAAAAACTCAAACTAGCTCCCAAAAGAGCCACCACAATGCCCCAGAACCGAAACACCGTAAATTCGTTATCTCAAAGTACCCACTTTTCGCGCATTTAAAAGTTTTAAGTGTAAAAGACATCTTCACGTATATTTATTGTTGTATAAACAAAATAATTTGTTTTCCAAATAGTTGATATTTTATTACTTCGAGAACTAAACGGTTGTTCCTGAGAAGTTTGTTCTTTATACCTTTCATTAAATATCTTTGAATCGAAGTCAGAGTTCAAGTACAGTATCATTCTTAGCCACGCAATTGGGAAGAAAATATTTTTGTATTTATCAAATAAGTTTTCATATTACTACGTCCGAAATCCGTAATAATATATATTTTAATTTTTTTAATATAAATTTTATCCATTATTTTTCCATCAAACTGGAAAAAAACGCGAATGTGGAGATATTATTAATATCATATGATTTTCTAGGCTACGTGTATACTATGACATTATTATTTCAATTTTGTATTTTGTGTTGTTACCAACAAATGCACGTAACGGTTTGCCCGAGGCCTATTATTACTGTCCATGTTATAGTTAGCCAAAACAAATTGGCAAAAGCTCGAAAATATTAGAACAAGAAAGCATTTTTATGGTTTACATAACCTTAACTTTCCTCCAGACAACCTTTGCTTGTGATGAATATCGAATTAGGCTTGGGGTACGATAATAATTCGGTAAGATGATTCAATTACATTTAAATCAGTCAATTTATATGTAAAATTATTAGTTTGTTTACAGAGAATCATTTATTGGAAAAAAAATACTGTGGAAAGATATTTTTATGATTTATCATATTTATTAATCTGTAGATAATAAATTATACCACTGAATTCACTAAATGTCGGGACTCGACTTTCACGAGAGGTATGAGTGGATTTCAACGCGTTCGTTCTTTTTGTCGTTACCGCCAATGCATCGGCGTTTAATCCTCAGCGATTATTATTATTATTATATTGAGGCTACCTTATTGAATATAATGGTGAAAAAACTGGTTAACCTTTTAAACCAACCAACAATTTATACATTTGCTATCTTGCAGTGCCGAGCCTGATTTCGGGACTCCTGTGTCACATTATATTTAAGCCGAAATGGTATCCTGATCGCCTAATGTATGGCCACACGCCCCATTTCTATAAGACTGGCCTCACAGCTCACTTGGTAGTAACCCTGCCTTCTGCGGTCGTGGGTTCGATTCCCACCCTGGACAAACATTGTGTGACGAACATATATGTTTGTTTTGTGTCTCTGTGTTAATATGAATAGTATGTATTCACAAAAAAGTACATAAGTTATATCAGTTATCTGGTTCCCATGATACAAGCTATGCTTAGCTTACTTTGAGGCTAGATAGCGCTGCGTGAAAAGTCCACCAATATTTTTATTATTTCTATAGCACGGCATATGTTTAAATTATTTTTAGTATATTAACTTTAATTAATAAATAATACTCTAATTACTTTAGCAGTAAACTAAACCGGTAGTCCTCTTATGCAAAAAATACACATAATTTAAATATAACTATCATTTCAGTTTCAAAAAACTCCTAAACATGGTGATGATTAGTTTACTTCAAATCGTGTTTCAGGCGTTATACTTCAATAAAAACATTAATTTACGTAAAAAAATTTTTCAAACATAAGGAGGTACCCTGTGATACAGGTGGCATAGACGCACACAATACACAAAAAAGACACATTCAAGAGCCAATTATGCCCATTGAACAAATGTTTAAACCAGCCAGTGACCAAATCCAGTACCGAAGAAGCCAGTAAGTCAGTAACGAAGCCAGTAACTTAAACGGACTTACATGTTTTTGACACGTAAGAAATGGCTGATATAACTTCAGCATTATATCCCGCTATAATAAAAATGAAAACAAAAGGCAATAAAGTGGCCAGCAGACAAAGTTTCATTTTAACATCGTTATTTAAAGTTTGCCAATAACTAAGGGAACACAGCACTAAAGAATGCAACTTTGCAGTGGAAATAACAAGTTATTTAAGTTTGTAAGAACCTTGGACTTGGAGTGGTATATCGAAAATTCTTGCAATATCTTAGACGTCTTCCGTAGTTCTTCGATAATACGAGTGCTTGCAGGGAAGATTTTTGATATATAATAACATGTTTGTCTGGTTGTACTACGTCTGTAATTATAGCATATAAGTCAGTCCTCTCCTTTAAGTATGAAATAAATCGAGACACACGTTTCTCCATGTTGTTTTTCATCACTTACGAATTTGCATTCGCAGACGAACTCAAAGTTCTACTTAAGTATGTACTATATGTACTAGTAGTAGTCGGTACTTACATTTTTAATAATATTTCGATTTGTTACGACCACATTGAATGTTTTTAAACTTACAAATATATACCGAAATAGTATTCATATATGAAATTTGTTATTGGAAAATCTAAAACAATTTCGGTTTTCGATGCAATATTTATAATTATTCGTATAGCCAAATACTTAATTTGACAAAGAATTGTCACGGCTCTTTGATTGCACACGTTCCTTAATATAATGCCAAACAAAATGTGCCGAAATAAAAATAAATATCGTTCAAATGTGAATTGTTTCTAAAATTATGGGCTCCCATCAGACTAGTGGAGGGACGAGTGAAACACACCGGCGCAAGATTTTTCGTCCAAAAAACAGTCTTGATTAAAAAAGTGTGATTAACTCAGAGGGTAAAATCTCCAGTCGGATTTTTTCAGAGTAACGAGAACGAGACATAAAATCAATTTCTAATTAATCTACTATCAGGGCACAAAGTTTTCTTGCTTGTTATTGTACTTTGTTTTATTTGAAGTGGAATTGGCTGTTTGTAATTAAAATCGACGGATAATCTAAACAATATGGACACGCCTTTAGAACTTGAAAGTTCAATGTCATGCATTTTTTTTTTTCAGAGTTAATGTATAATTATTTGAGAAACTACGTCTGCTAGTATTTTCAAGTGACCGCCCTAAGTCGGTCACTTGAATTTTTATTTAAATACTAGCTGTGCCCGCGACTTCGTTCGCGAGGAATAGTGACTTTTCGGGCAGCATATTTTGAATAACTGAATCCTTATGGCAGCGCAGCGGCGCGGCTCTCAGCGCGCTTTATATAGCCACGGACGCTCAGGCGCGAGGCGTGTAGTACGTACTCTGTACGTTAAAAATGTTCGCCGTGATTCTTTAAATTGACATAACTTTTTTATTTATGAACCGATTGACATGAAATAAACACTAAATGTTAAGTGACCAATGAGACTGTAAAAGAATATTTTCTGTATCAGATTCAAGGCAAGCCAGTCATCCAGCAGAGGATCCTGCCCAGTCCAGTGGTGTCGATCGAGCTGCCGCACGGAAACCCCGGGAGAAGCACCCCTTTCCCGGGAGACGAGAATAGCAACATCATTTTCAGCCCGTGGAAGGCGTTTGGGCCTTTTGTTGATACAATACAGGTGAGTAAAACTAGTAAAACTTTTTATTTGAAACTCCTTGTACTTTATACAATAATATACTACATACTACTATACTATATACTATACTATACTACTATACTATAGAGGTACTATACTAATCTTCCGAGGACGTACCGTCCTCGTCTTTCTGTGCTATAAATCAGTAACTGACTTACGTTAGTGCGAATTAGTGAGGGAAAAGTAAGGTTAACCCACTTATAGAACAAAATAATATTGTGTACACTTTTCCTGAATTTCTGAACAAATATCATCTATTTTAGCCAATATTCGCAGAATATAATTATATAGTTTTCACATCCTAGTTGATCTGATTTATACGAAGTTGCGCATATTCATTAAAACGGTCAAATCAATCAAAAATCAAACTCCGATAGAAAGAGACAGGGACGACAAAAATGGCGCGAGATTTTAATTTATAAGAAGAGGTAGTGGTAGTGTATATTTGAATTGTTTATTCTTTATAAATATGAATGTGGCCCTAACGAAGCAAACTTTGTTTTATTTTTACACCAAAAATATTTGTTCCTATAGATGCTGAAGAACATTCCAGAAAAATCTGTCCGTCATTTGTCTTCCATCCCACACAATCGATAATTCTTTGAACAATATCATTCTCTAATTGGTTTTTGACTTTGATTAACGACTCTACGCTTACGAAACATATTTGGGCGCCGATAATTTCGCTGCTCGGAACATATTCATTATTTTTGGGGTAAAGTAATGTTCGGCGTGTGTATAGCTTTAAACTCAAAGTATGCGATATTAATGTGAAATTATAAGCGCCTAAGCTTCGTGTTAATGTAAGAAAATGGGTTTCAAAATAACAAAGAGCTTATGAACATTTTAATTTTACGACTTCTTAGTTTTAAACTTTATACATTAGTACGTCGTATATATATAAATAATTCTTTAGTACGTACGTATTTAACACCTAAGCCGCTGGACCGATTAAGATGAATTTTTTATAAGTGTTTGAGTGCGTATCTACAAACAGACACTTCAATTTTATTTATTTATATAGATTTGATTAGCCTTGTTGAATTACAATTTCGCTTAACAGGATGGTGAGGTACTTCCCAGCCAGGACACCGTCGTACTACCCTCACCGCGGCATCATGACGTCATGGATGAGGACAGTACTGATCCGACGCCAACTGCTGAGACTTCCAATAAGGTACGGGGATGTACTGCCACCATATCCATTTCTGCCACCCATGCGTTCGTGTTATTGTGATTTGAAATGTGTTGCTGGTGAAATTACAGGCGCTTGAGACATTCACTTTAAAGAATTGTTTGCCATTTCATTTCATTGTACAATATTCATACATGATGTCTATTATGGAGCCATTAAACAGATGATTCCATCTTCTAAACATTCTACCTTCAAGTCACATAGTTACGGGTACATATGATGTGGCTTGAGTCTTTGTACCTCAGTAGGGCAGGACCCAAGTCGTAATGCTTGTTATGGGCAAAGGTTACCAATCAACACCAGGTGGGCCATCTGCTCGTTTCGTGACTTTGTCACATAAATAGTAATTTTTAATATATATTTTGTTTCAATTTGTTAAATTGATGTGGCATTCTTTATAACATCTGCTGTGGAATGTTAATTTATGTACAATAAAGCTCACCCGGATTGTATCCAGACTGAAGCAACTAACCAGGATTCAGTTCTCTTTCAGTTTCTAATTTGAATCGTTCCGGTCGCTGCCACAGCTCTTGTTTGATAAAACGCAGAGAAATACCGCAGAGAAGAGGTTAAATAATATAAATTTGCCTCACAGCTCAGTTGGTAGTAACCCTGCCTTCTGCGCTGTATGTGGTGGGTTCGATTATCACCCAGGACAAACATTTGTGTGACAAATATAGATTTTTGTTCTGTGTCTGGATGTTGATATGTATGTATTTACAAAAAGTATATGAGTATCAAAAGTATATCAGTTGTCTGGTTCCCATGATACAAGCTATGCTTAGCTGACTTTGGGGCTAGATGGTGCTGTGTAAAATGTCTACCAATATTTATTATTACTATTATTATTAAATTAAGTTGATAACATTGTTTTTATGTTTTTCTCACCAAATCCCACCGAATAAAGTAGTAAATAATCCAATGTGACCCATTTTTAACCAGTAGTGACCAAATCTTAAATCAAGTACATGAAGAGATTTTATGTTACTGGTAAACTAAACTCAAATATAAATGTTAATAAAACAGTAGGTAACCAGCAAAGTCAAAGTCAAAAATTGATTTCCATAGAATTCATAAAAAAAAAACTGGGAAAAGACAATCAGTAGGTAAATAATCAAAATATATCACAATAATTCTTGCATACCTATCGTTAAGTACGACCCCTGTTTAACCTGTACGACCCTCAACTGGGAAGAATAACGAGATACTTCTTATTAAGGAATCCTTATCAGAGGTTTTTCCTTGTTTCTTCATTTGCTTATTTTATCTATCTCCAGATTTAATTATTTTTTCAATCAGGTGGCATCGATCAGCCAGCTGTCTTTCATGGTGCGGCCGGACAGCTTCGAGAGGGGCCAGCTGAGGCTAACCTGCATCTCGTCAGTGCACGCGGTGTACAGCGAGCAAGCCGAGCTGGTCATCAACGAGGAGCGGCCGCAGATAGCCTCTGTGCTCGGCACCAGGGATCGAGCAGGTATGTCAAGTTTTTTAACTCCAGACAGCACTGCAAAAGGTCAAAATACGGTATTTTGGTAATGATGCGTTGACTAGCGTCAGAGAAGAAAAAAAAGGAAGCCTTCCATTAGGGGTTTCTTGCCTGTTCTGCCCCATGGAGGGTCAGATATAGTTTGAACAGGCGTGAAACTTAGCGATAAGTACGCGTGACCTTATGTTTTGAATATTATTGACGTTTCCAAGCCATTTCTTTATGAATTCTATAAAGTTTATGACTTTGACTTTGACTTTGACCATTACAAACGACGAGTGTATTGTATTGGAACTGGATATATTGCGAGTTTGTCAATGCATAACCATTTTAATAATAAAACCTAGTTAGCTACAAAAAATAGTGGCATTCTTGAGCATCCCAATTATTGTGATATATGAGAAATACTTGTTACTTGCAAAAATGTTTATTCAGATGTTCCAAAAATCATTCTTTTACACAGAAAACTCTAATTTAAAATACCATCAAACTTTAGTTTGCATAGCAATGACATCCAAACAAAAAAAATGTAGTCGTGACATCTGACAGTGACAACTTACGTTCATTGACACTTCCTCGGTTAAGATGTCAACATGTCTCAAAAACGTCCGCGAGACGTTATCTACTTAACGATATTAACGACTAATGGTTGTGATTCCATTGCCAGTCGTATTAGCTTTTTTCTTTTAGCGTGAGTACACCCATAGAAACCTTTACCTTTACACAAACTGAACTATCTATTGACTAGTAGTTCACAATGCGATGCATTTCATCCAATCGAGATCCTCGAATCATACTCAATAGATCACGTTTCTAAGCCGCCGCCAACTAGAAAATTGCACCATTCAACGTCTAAACCGTGGTTCCAACTTTGTAAGTTTTCCTTCTAGAGTTGCGGATTCGAAGAATTTTTATTTCTCGATGTAAACAGTACTGAATACGTAGAAAGCAAACCAATCCCACTCTACAATTCAAATATTTGCTGCAACCGACTTGCACTGCAATTTGTAGAAGCCAGGAAGTTTCTGGAGCGTCTGTGAAACGAAAATATAGAAAAATTGGGTAAACATAATTATGTAGCAGTTACGCGGGATGTTAGATCAATTTGGGAATTTCGGAAGGAAAATGGAAATGATAATTTGTTTGCTTTTGAATTTAATTTAAGAACGGGGAAAGCTAAGCTGCCCGCTTTACAGTCATCATATAAAAAAAGAAACTTATTTCCGTTATTAAATTAACTATTTGTGATTAAAAATTAAAAATCAGGACAGTAGATATTAAACTATGCTTTGTCATGTAAAAAAAAATGCTTTTATTTACCGTGAGTCTTACAATCGCAATTGTACATATCCCACACGTATTTTACGCCACGAAAACTAATGAATACCACAAAATAAAGCTACTTTCTTCGTAAATGTAGTTCCATTCGTGGATCAGTAAACAGACAACTGGGTTCGAAAAACATTCGAAGACCAATAGATATACTAAAGTCAATATATACTCGCAGATTGCAACTGAAGAGATTTCCCTCTATCTATATATTGCTCGCAATGAAATTGTGTACAAGCCATGTTACGGGTTTAATACCTTCCGATAATTAAGATTTTAGAGCCAGTGCAATTATAAGCAAGAGACTGGAAGGAGTAAATAAGGTAACTGACGGAAGAAATTCAAATCAAATTTGATCTTATTTTTTATGTAGGGTCTGAAATAGAGAATATCTCATGGAAGGATTAGAAGGCCCACCTAATGTTAACCAGTCCCATGCCATACAACTCTAAAACACCCATACGAGAGTATGGAAAGACCCAAGTTACACGGTAATGCCCCCGTCTCTGATAGTTGCTATGAAATGTCACCCGTGCCCGTAATTTCACCAACACCCGAACTGTAACAGTTTGCAAGTGCATCGTGACCTGCAGAAATTGATTCAAGTATCAAATTCATCAGTTTTACATCTTGTTATACCTAGGTAGGGGAAGACCCAAGTTGTGTTGCTTTGAGGCAGAGGTTACCACTTAACACTAGGTGGGAGAACTGCTCGTTCCAACGACATTACTGTGGGTGTTAATATGTATTATTTGTATGTATTTATAAAAAAAAAATATAAGTATTATATCAGTTGTCTGGTTCCCATAACACAAGCTATGCTAAGCTTACTTTAGGGCTAAATTGCGCTGTGTGAAATGTTCCCTAGATTTATTTTATAACATTACAATTTTTTATATAAAAATATATCCCAATGATACAAACATACATACATACATCCAACACATACCCCCTTACTTCTGGGCAAACGTGTACAATACCATTAATAACATAATGTCAACTGAACTGACAAAGTACTCGGATGCATGCGATCATTCAAATATTTGCCGCAGTTGGCTTGCATGGTTCGCACACTCCGACGATTCCAGTTCGGCGGGCAAAGGTAATATCCGTGCATGTTGAAGCGCGTTTGAACATTGCATACTGTGCGTATACCGCGAATGCAAAGTTACAATATGAACACGCCATTTCTTGTGTGAACAGTGCGCTTTGGCGACGAATCTTGGCAAATCTGAAGTTGGCTGCAAAGGGTTCTTTATGTTACTACTGAGGAGAGATAGAAAGGTACGACGGTATGATTTGGTCGCTCGTAGTTAACTTCAGAGTTGCCAAGTTCTCAAGAACATAAGTAATATAACCAAGGTAGCATTTAATATTTTCAGATGAAATATTATTTTTACTAATATTAATTTTTTTCCAAATGCACTTCTGTCGCCATCGATCACGAGTCAGCTTGAGATTCGGTTAATTTCAAAAATATTGTGACGAAGTAATGTTTTCATACATATCATACCTTGGAAATAAAAAAAAAATTATAACTAACATTATATAATTCATCTATAATAACAAAACATTGTCAAACATAAATTAAATTTAAAAAATCATACATAACCTCTTTCTTAAAACCTTATATTTTGAGAAAACATGTAACTGGCCAGTTATATAATACGATTATTTAAAAGTCAAAATACGGACGTTCCAATTTCAAATGTGGCTCCACTTTTTTACGAACTAAATTTAAATATCGTTCGACATTTAAAACGGATCTTCGAGGGTAAATTTTTCTCGACATGATTTTCACGACTTCAAATGTCGCCTCAAACCGGTCAAATCGTTTGATCGACTTCTAATGGCATATTTGAATAAAGGCATCCATTTTCTACTGATACAAAGAATTAAAGCGCGATTGACTGCTTTGAGGCATGTGTGTAAAAGGTAGTTTGCAGACACGAAACTTTGTTGACTGTTCTTTGACTTTGCTGGACTAGAAAGATCCTTGAAAAAAAATTCATTAAAACTTGAGTTTTTATTGAATTTCCCAAAACTTTTTAAGTGCCCAACGTAGAAATAAAATTAATTACATTTACATTTAGACACAAACGCGCTATTCGAAGAGCTACTGAATCCGAAAGAAAGGTTACTAATCTAAATACTATGGTTGTATAACACATTTTAGAAGCTACACTTAGTTCCAGCCTTTCTGATTAACAGCAATCAATCAAACCCACAAACATTTACAGTTGGCTTGTCTGTTTACAGAATTCCTGTTCGCTAGGCAGAGGTGCTTAGTATTGCAGACAGTGTAAACTGGGGGGTTTATTCTCGACTTTACGTTTCGTTCTCGAACCAATGTGGTAAAAAGATTTAAGCATCCAAGAGGTTCCTTTGTGCACTTCACTTCACTTTGTGTCTTTGATTTATTCATTCTAGGGATCGCAGATTTTCTCACATTTTTTCGTACCCCTATGAAAACGTTGTATTGCGAACATGTGTCTCGCGAATTATCTATTTGGTGCATACCTATTTGAACCAGTGACCTCCTTATTGAAACTAGGAACTATTTCACAATGAAACTAAATTTTTAGCATCATTTTTTTTTCAGTTTTATGACATCATTGTACATAGTGCTAATAATGTTCTAGTACATAATGTAATAGCATGTAATAAATACGTCATGACACAAGTACACTGAACAAATATGTTCATCATGCAAATTTGACGGATGGGGATCAAACTTACGACAAAAAATGCAGACTACCAACTGTGAGGCATGTCAAAGCAATCAGTCAATTGTATATTGGTGGACAATATACTCAGCGCCATCTAGTTCCAAACTAAGCTTAGCTTGTACTATGGGAACCAGACAACTGATAGAATATGTACTTTTTTGTAAATACATACATAATACATATTAACATCATAACACAGAACAAACAATGTTTCTATTGTGAGGAGTTCAGTTTCCCCAGTTTTACAAACTGGTCCCCAAGAGTGTTACAGGGTGGTTCAAAACTATGCTCGAAGATTCTAGGTTTGTGAATACGGAGTAGGGTTCCCTAGTGCATTCTAGTCGTGTGCTGTGATGGAAGGCAGGTGTTGACTCGTGGCGTTGCAATCTGATTATGACTAGTCGCTGTTGCATCTGTGTTGATTGCAAGATGGACCTTAGACACTTGCAATCTTCAGAATAACAATAAATATTGTGAATGTTACTTAGAACATGTACCGGGTACATACAGTATACAGGTACAGTCATAAAATAAAAAGCACTGAGTTTTATTATAAGACAGGCCTCATAACTCAGTCGGTAGTAATTCTGCCTTCTGCGCTATAGGTCGTGGGTTCGATTCCCACCCAGGACACACCCCAGGACAGGTTTGGGTGAGTTATATAAATGTTTGTTCTGTATATGTATATTATGTATTCTGTCAGTAGTCTGGTTCCCATAGTACAAGCTAAGCTTAGTTTAGGGCTAGATGGCGCTGTGTGAATTGTCCACCAATATTATTATTATTATTATTATTATTTTGAAGTCTTTTTATTATAAATGTGTTTTTATTAGAATACCAAATAAAACTTAAAATTAGCGGAAGTTTCATCACTCGCTTTTCAAATTTGAACTTCAATTAAGTAGTGACTGACGATTCACCGAAGCTATTGTGCAAGCTAAGCCAGCTCTAGAATAATCCAATCAATCAAAGCGATATTCCGCTGTGTGCGCGCGCACTAACTTACGATATTTGACATTGCGGTGTGTACCGATTGAATTTGCAAATAGGATATCTCTATTGCACGCGTGAACCATGTTATCATTTATGTATCTACATATTATTTATAATATATAATAATAAAATAATATTGGTGGACATTTCACACAGCGCCATCTAGCCCCAAAGTAAGCTAAGCATAGCTTGTATCATGAAAACCAGAAAACTGATATAACACTTCTATACTTTTTTAAGTAAATACTCACATATTATACATAGTAGCACCCAGACACAGAACAAATATCTATGTTCGTTACAAAAATGTTTGTCCTTGAGCTCAGTTGGTAGTAACTCTGCCTTCTGCGCTGTAGGACTTGGGTTCGATTTCCACCCATGATAAACAAATGTGTGACGTAGATGTTTGTCTTTTTATTGGGTGGACTATGTATATTTTGGTTTTATTTACTTGTTAGATGGTTCTATATAAAGTCCACTGATAGAAAAAAACATGACTACATGAATATACTATCCCATTTGCAGCACTCAAGAAACAAAAAAGATCTGTTTCCAACGGAAATCCTTTATCATTTCTCAGTATTAATGATAGCCAAATATTCCCGAGCGCAACATCACCGATTCACTTAAAAGCAAATAAACCGACGGATTTATGTGGACATTACTTACAGACAACGATTGTAGATACAACACATTAACTACAGAAATATGATATCAAAATAATTTTTATTTTTCACAATATTGCTGAGTATTATGGCCGTTTTGTGAGTAAGCGTAAGGCGGGGCTGTTATGTTATTGCTTCCGCGTTGACACAGTGGCGGAAGAACGGTTTGACAACTTGGGTATATTTTGTTATTATTATCGTTTAGAACATCTCCTAGTAAACTCTTGTCCATGAGTAATGAGGATTATAGATACATTTGTATACTCTGTTGCTATAATAGTATAATAGTAATTTCAGAATTTTTCATTTCATTTTTAATTTCACAGATAATTTCAATTTTCATTTGTGAGTTTTTCGGAAAGTTGTCCTGTGTATCGTGGTTTTTTTTTTGTATGATATAGTTACGGTACGAGCCGACGACCCATCTGGTGTTGTGGTAACCTCTGCCAATAACACGCGATGCCACTTGGGTCCTCCCCTACTAGGTACGACAAGACCCAAGACGCAACGTATGCGCCCGTAACTCTGAGACGTGTAGGAATGTCTCATGTGCCTTTAATTTCGCCGACAACCACATTTCAAGCCGGAACACAGTAGCACAGTGCTGCTTGGCGGCAGAAATGGCATAGTTATAGTCTGCTCTCAGCATAAGTATAACATCCTCTCAGAGAATTCGCCCGTTTTCGAACCTTGCATGAAGTGGTTTATGAAGTCGCGTAGAGTCCACCAAAAGTTTAAACAATTTTATTATACCCTGATGTGTGCTCATTTAAAAATTGACTAGCCGTTTCCTTCTTAGCTGTTACCAAGGCAGAGAAAAATGTTCCACCATTTTGCATGTGTTAATGTGCGGTGTACAGTTGCAACTTTTGTCTGGATTATGCAATACTGTGGACGGCAGTTAGCTTAAACTTTTGGAATAGAATAACTCGTTCTGCAGAAAAGTAAATGTAATATGTATAGACATTAGAATTATTTTATAAATTTTACAAATACAAATAAAAATGAATACTAATCAGATCGGTGTTGGAAAAATGCAAAAATATTTCTAATTAATATAACTATCTCGGTAGAACGTGGTTGGTTTGCGCGTTTGTTTAACAGATTCTGAGCATTATGGCTCTTTAAATAGTTATTTCTAGATTCATCCTTAACAATTTATAAGACTTGTGCGCGTAATTTCTTTTATTTGTGTGTTATTTTGCTTATTTCATCATCATCATCAGCCTATCACTTCTGGACATATACATCTTCCAATAAGCGCCAATAAACCTTTTAAGGCTCTTCGCATCCACTTATAGCTAGCCACTAGGGGGTCCAGGTGATAACCCTTTGAATCCCTAGACGTGTCCCCCGGGTGGTGCGAAAGGAGCAACCCAAAGTAGAACTTGTGATAAGTTCGCCCAGAGAAGTAATGCCACCACACCTGGTAATCCGCCGCCAAGCTGTAATGCACTCGTATTGCTGCGATCCGGTGAAAGGGAGTGTGTGCCGGTGAAATTGCAGGCGCATGAGAATAACATCCCCGTCTCGGGGTGATGGACGCAACGCAACGACATGAATTATCGCGTAGTTTGGTGGAGAGGACTTGAGTCGTATTGCTGTTGTCTATGGGCGGCGGTTACCACTTAACATCAGGTGGGCCGTCAGCTCGTCCTATCAACCACATCACATAAGCCACCTTCCACAAATCTTTGTGGATCAGCCCTCAACTACTTTTACACGTCTTTATGGCAGATTCCACTCTAGAACACACTAACATTGTAGGTACTTCTATTTATTTCAGCGCCTAGTAATCCATTTATTAAATTCTTGGGCATCAAATATTAAATTTAATGAAATATCGTAGAGCTTCATGAAAGAGTTTATTTTCATTACTTACCTAAAAGCCTAATTTAAAAAAGAATCGCTACGTAGGAGAAAATCTTTATTACCCGATCACGAAAAGGCAATCTTGAAATAGAAATTGCCTTAAGATTCAGTGCAGAGCTACTGCTCAGACAAAGCAGAGAGGTCAGTCGGTAGAATAAGGTATTCGAACAAAGATGAAAACATTGCAAACTTGATTTTTAAGTTTTATTAGGGTGAAATATTTTTACATTTACATACATATTAAAATTACTGTTGTAAGACAATGCACAGCCTAAACAACTGGTAGTTACTTAAATTTTGGGGTTATTTTGTTATAATATATTGCTATAACATTATTACTATGTACTATATAACTTATTGCTATATATACATGCTTGAACTCTGAAATATATATTTTTCAAACTATATAAACATGTGTTGGACAGTTCATGATTTTGATTTCTTAGAAAATTAGTGGTATCGGTGTTGGGTCTTAATGGACAATTTATGGTAATTGTTTGGGTTTATGTATTAATAAAAATTTAAGGGTCTAAAATAGTACCCCAAACCTGAGAATGTCGAATTTAGTGTGCGTTTAAAAGAACATATAATTTTTGGTATTATTTTTTATATTTGTGTCCATTTCAAACATCGCCATCTAGGCCCAAACTAAGCGTAGCTTGTACTATGGGAACCAGATGACCGATAGAATACATATTTATACTTTTTGTTAATACATACATAATACATATGCATAAATATTAACACCCAGCCATTGAACAAACATCAATGCTCGTCACACAAATGTTTGTCCTGGGTGGGAATCGAACCCACGACCTACAGCTCAGAAGGCAGAGTTACCGAACGAACCCCTTATTTCTTATCAAATTCCAAAGTATGATATCTTAAAACTGGAAAAGTGGAGTGAGTTGGAAACGTAATTTAAATGCAAATCTGGCGTTAACTCTGATAATTAAATATAATTAAACGACACTAGAGGGCAGTGAAAGGATGATGAGAGATTTTTAACCACGGTATACTCGGCCGCAGGTGAACAAAGTCGCGGACGAGTGCACTAGTTCACACATAATTTTACACTAAATCTTTCTAACCCTTTTCGAGGCGTCTCATATCCTGCATTTAAACATTTCCGTATTATATTGTCAAAGTCTAAACAGTAACGTAGATTTGAATATTGTACTTGAATTATTAAAAGGCTCTTGCTCAGCAAAAGTAAAGGACCCCTCCTTTAAGGGTGTCATGTCTGTTAATTCGCTACCTGATCCAGATGGGGCTATCACAGACGTCAAACTTAGATAGATGGATAAATAAATTCTTTATTGTGTATAACACCTTAAATAAACAATTACATTTGTAGCTAAACTAATATAAAAATACACATGTAAAGCGATTTCTTCCAGACACCTTTGGATGGAATGGATTATCTGAAATAGTAGACAGTGGTGTTAAAGTTTTGAAATAAAAACAAATAGGATAAATTTATTTAAACTAAAATATATATATACACATATAAATATATAATAACTTGAGCTAGCTGAGATGGCTGAGCTCTTGTCAATTTTCAAACCCGAGAAGATTTCAGATATGATTTCGAAGGCTCCTGGCTAAGTTGGTAGAAACTCTGCCTTTCAAACGGGAGTCCCGGATTCAAGCCGCGGCCGAGACAAACATTTGTGTGTTGACCATAAAGTTTGTTATCTGTATTGTATTTTAACGTTCTATAACTTATACATCCATGCAATCTGCGATACAAGGAATCCCTACTATGCTGAATAAGGGTGTGGTAGGGGTGCTTTTGCATGATTTTATCGTCAGCTATAACTGGGTTAGAGAAAGTCATAAATATGGTCAGTTTCATTAAGGGTAAGTGATCAGAGTATTATTATAATTAAGAAGGTTCGATGTATACAATTTTCTTTTTTTTATTATTATTTTGAATTACGAATTAATTTATTTACCGTGATTGATGATGTGATCGTTTTATCAATCTACTGACGAACATACAACCAATAATATGTGTGCCCTAGTGAGCTAGCTGAAATAAGTCTAAGAAAATACTGCGTTTCAAAGAAATGTCTTTATTAAAAAGCTTTGTTTTGTAATTAGAGGGCGTCGTGAGTCGGAGGATCATTAGAGTAATAGCATTAATGGCGCTAGTGATGGGGTAATGTACCAAATCAGACGTAAATTTGATATATTATACCTGATTTCCTTAAATTTTTTTCATTTTCTTTGACGGAGTTCGTTTCCTGAAAAAAAGGTTTACAAAGTTTGTTAACTAAGCATTTGAAAATATTAGTTAAGTATAGTTTTCAATCTTCATATTCTTTTATAGAAAAAACGTATTTCAAACTGTCCCACGCTTTTAAGAACTGTAATGGAAGTTATATAACTTATTACTGGTGACCCAAATACCCATAGTATATACCATTTTACCATTATCTTTTGTGAATAGCAACTTAGCTGTGAAACTTATTTAAAAATACCTCTATATATGTCGGTGAAGTTATGCAAGGATTCCCGGTTTCGTCGATCACCATAAATATGCAAACTGCGACACAGAGAATCCTAGCGCAAGGGTATAAGAATATAAACCTTATAGAAAACAAACGTCAAACACTAGACTACTAACTACATCATAAAATAGTCTCAAATTGTTTTTGGAATTTTGACTAACTTCACAGTTCAGTTGGTATTATTTTATCTATTCGCATAATACAAGCTTTTTTTTTTAATTATTCTTTACTAGCTGCGCCCCGCTGTGTTACCCGCGGTGAATAAGTAATCCCACGGGAACACTGCACTTTTCCGGGATCAAAGTAGCTTATGTGTTAATCCAGGATATAAGCTATCTTGGTACCAAATTTCATCCAAATCCATTCAGCCGTTTGAGCGTAAAACAGTAACAAACATCCATACAAACTTTCACGTTTGTAATATTAGTAGGATATGCTAAATTTAGGATGGTGCTGTTGGATATGTCCAACGATTTTTATTTATTTTCCTGTTTCTGTTTAGCCAATTCATATGTTTAAGATATAAGTGGTAGTATCAGTATATTCAGTCGTTAAATTTACCGATATCGATAATTAAGCACGTATAACTACGATCCTAAACATCGCCATCTCAAGAAGCTGAGGCCGCGAATTTACGCCAGAAGAAAGAAAACGCGATAATTCCCCAAAATGAATATTTAATCTTTGTTTTCCCTGAACATTTTTTATCGTTAATTTTAAGTCATTAGTATATTACTTTACACGTTTTCCTACTTAGCGCAATTGAAGATTTAAACCGCCGTAAATTATTCTTATTACAATGTTACCTTTGTGTTATTTTATATTTTTTCAACAGGTGGCGGGGAAGGCATTTTTTTATGTAATATAGGGGATAAAACGAGCTGACGGCCCACCTGATGTTAAGTGGTAACCGCCGCCCATAGACAACAGCAATACGACTCTAGTCCTCTCCACCAAAGTACGAGATGACTCAAGTCGCATTGCGTTGCGTCCATCACCCGAGACGGGGATGTTACGTCTCATGCGCCTGCAATTTCGTAATTTTACTGGAAACGGCAATAATAGGGCTGGACCAACACTGCTCATACAGTCTGCTGTATCATGCATTTATTTATAGTAGTACATTACTGACGAGGCCTGGATCTAGTGATGGAAGGCTGAGGTGCAGCCGAGGGCTTCCCAAGTGATTTTAAATCTTATAAATAAATGAGAACTTATATTACTATTTGGGCTGAGACTTGGGACTCTGTGGAGTTATTTTCTCTAATTTTCCAGAAAACAATAAACCAATCATTCAAGAAACATAATGGGCATTGTAATTATCATTCGCACTAATTATATATATACCACGAGTGTTCTTTGTTTTATTTTTAGTTGTAAAAAGTAATGCGCATTCAGCCTAATATATTATCGGTATATGAATTCCTATTTGTGTAGTGTTGGGAATTTATAGCGTGTTAATTTCGATGCGTAAAGAAAAGAGGATTAACGTTTTGTTATCAAAGTATTTCGAAACAAGATGGAGAAAAATATACTACATATTCTACGGCACTGAACTTTCCTTCGCAAAGAGCGAGTATATTTATTTTTACCCTCAAACAACATTTAATCAACTACAGTAAACCACTTACAGTGAACTATTTCTGGCAGTTAAACAATTTAATTAGACAACCCACGTACAAGTTGCGTCGAAGTTCACATATTGCATTTAGGCGACTTTAAACTTTACACAATTAATCTTAGAGTTTAAATCTGTTTAACTTTATAGTCCGGTGGGATTCAGTCTTGCATGTTTCTGCCGCAAACTCACGATGTTTTATTGGCGAGTTTCTTAAACATGTTAAAGCTTTCTTTAACGTATTACTTAAGGGATACAGGATACCCTAACTGAGTTCAGTGTTCCCACTGCAGAGAAATAGGCCTACTGTTGAAAAAGAAGAGGGAATGGGCTTTATTCTACAACAGTTGCCAAATTTGGATTGGCAGAAGTCGATATTCGTGTGATAACTACCAGTTTTGTCGATATGTTAATTTATTTTCTGTTTTTCATCCATCATATCAATTTCTGCAGCAAGCAGTTATGAATTCGTTTCCAATTGCATTATTGTGTTCCATCCATTGTGTGGTTGTCTGTGAAATTACAGCCACGAGGCACCGTAAATTCTCAAGGATACGGGCGCTATTCGATGCACTCGAGTCGTTCCATAAAAACACAAATATACGAAAATCGACAATACAAATGAACAACGATCAGATACTGAAAATCATTTAGCTTTATTTTTAATTAGTTTCATCTTGTGATTCCACTGACTGTCACAATGTAAAGGCCAGGTGGAGAATAAGTCCAAAATACCTCCTAGGCTTCTTTGTCTTCGAATCCAGGGGTCTTGATTCGGTCTCTGACGTGGCAAACATATTTGTGATGAGCAAATTGTTTTTCTCTCAGATCTAGGATGGATGTCTAAATGGTTATTTATATAAAGATCACGAACCAGATCACGATAATTCCAATTCTCTTGTGTGCATCTTTTATTTTAATCGTTACCATATAAAAAGTCTAGACAGCTAGTTTTCCCAAGTGCTATAAGCAGTTAAGTGTTCTTAGATTTTAGTATCTTCGGGTTTGGAATAATAAGTAGAATGCCAGGTTAAAAACAGGACACATAACATAAAAAAAGTTCTGGTATACCAGATGTATATTTTTACCTGAGATTTTTGCTTACTTTGCCCGAAAAAGAACTGCCAAAATAGCTAGGTACTTTTATAGGTATCAAATTGCTACCTTTAGTAGCAATAGAACGTATCCCAAATTCGTCCGGAGAAGACTGCCGCCATACCCATATCTGCTGACAAGCAGTAATGCATTTGCGTTACTGTGTTCTGCTTTGAAAGGTGTGGTTGCCGGTGAAATTACAGCAACATGAGACATTCCGTCTTCACGTCTAAGAGTTACTGTCGCATACAATGCGACTTCGGTCTTCTTGTACCTAAGTAGGGGTGGACCCAAGTCGTATGGGTTGTTATGGCTAGAGGTATGGCCAGAGGTTAACCACTTAATACCAGGTGGGCCATTGCCTCGTTCAATAGATCTTTTTTATCTTATTATATCTCTAATTTCAGAAACCGCAAGTTTTTAAGATCTCAAAAGAGATTTGATATAAATTCATAATTTTAATTTCAATCTTACTATTCTCTAGAAATTTAATCTAACCAAAATTAATGGAAAATTTTCATCAGTTTTATTTAAAAATCCCACCCACTCAGACTAATGCCCTCCAACGCACTCAACTGAAATAATTTCGATGAATAGTAAGTTAAATTATGAAGATTCATTATTTTTTCTTCAAAACTTTCCAAGGTGTTATGATGTTAAACACAAATGACCTAAAATACCTATATTATCATAATCTAGATCTGTATATAAATAAACATAAAGACTCCCCAGCACTATATCCCTGTGTCACAGTTGTCATCGACACGCACAAATACACAACACATAATATATAAAATCCAATAATAAAATTAGAACTTATATCTGCCCGGTCAAAGGATGAACTATTAGCACTTTGAAATCGAAGTCTCAACTTAACTGCTTTGTATTATCATCATTTCGTAGGTTGAAACGTGAGTCAGACTAATATATGACATCTGCTTATCAAGTTACTATAGAGTTATCAACTATAGAGCAAAAACAAAACTTTAGTTTAAATTAACCATTTAAAGTGGATACCGGTTATGAAGTTCTTTTTCTGACTTGTGGTTGCGATAGCTGACTGATGTAGACTTCTTCCCACTTATCGGTAAAATCTAGCAGGATCGGCTGTGGTGATTTGCCAAAACTTTTTTTTTATGTAATGTAGGATATAGAACGAGCTGACGGCCCATCTGATGTTATGTGGTAACCGTCGCTCATGGACAACAGCAATACGACTCAAGTCCTCTCCACCAAAGTACGAGATGACTCAAGTCACATTGCGTTGCGTCTGATACTATATTGATACCTACCCACTTCTAATTACTGATTTTCCGTAGCGGGTTCCGTAGCAGGCCCTTGCCGCCCACGCATATCGGGCTTCGTAAAGAAGATAAGAAAATAAAAATATATATCGAAACCGAACATAACGTTTTGGGTATATTGATCTGGAAGCATCGTAGCAGACACTAATAAAAAAATACGTTAAAATAATAAACAATAAATTTACTAAAACGGTATTATTAATTTATAATTATAATTTACAAATGTCAATAGGCGATGGTAACCAATTTACATGAGGTGGGCCGTCTGCTTGTCTGCCTAATAATCACATTAAATATATATATAATTTTCCCATCGAACTACCTACTGCGTCGTAGATTTACAAAAAAAAAGATAAGCTTAATTAAGATAATTAAGATACACTATGATTCACAACAAAGTAGTAGCCATCGGCTAATGTTTTTATAACATCCCAAAGCAATCCTACGCTTTATTTATCATTTGTTTTCCTCGGAAAGACCTTTCTGTCGATAAGAAAATACCGTTGTTTTTGTAGCATCGTATTTCTTTAACATTTTTTGATTCAATTTATGTTATTTTGTGAAAACTTTTTAGAGGATATTTTTCCTTTCCAGTTTTATAAGTGAATCGTATTTGCGGAAAATAATTGAAATAGTCAATATTTCCAACTGTTGTTGATAATATTGGCTATTTTATTACTTTATTGGTTATTTTATACATTCATTAATGTGTATTACTTTTATTTCATTTAAGTACTGTAATTTATCCGCTACTTTGCTTCTGTAGTGGTTCTTGTAAATAAATTAGTCACACTAAGGCATATAAAATACTAATAATAATGAAAACCCTGATCCGTTGTTCCGTTGTGACGTACTAGAGGAAAAACTAAAACGAGATATGTTTTAGTAACTTTCGCATTTTTAATTAGTACCTACCTAATCTACCTATACATAATTAGTACGCCTGCGTTTTGCATAGTTTGGGCAAACCGTATAATATTAGCGGCTGTAAGATCTTGGACTTTTGCAGTCGGTTATCATGTGTCGAGTCAGTGATTGTATTTTTCCTCATTCATTAAGATTTTTTTTTGTAAATTTTAAACTTATCATATAAACCATGAAAATCATCAATATTTCCTCAACTTTGTTCCAAATAACAAACGCTTTCATATTACAATAATGTTGATAAAAATCTCTCTATCTCACATAACTACGAAAATGTTTCTCGTAGCCGTTGCCTTGCGTAATTCACTCCGCTTCGCTCCACTCAACGATACTTTGAATAATTAATAAAACTGCATCAGTTGAATTACGGCAAAAGCGGTGCGTTTGCTCACAAGCTGACATCACATCACAGTGTGTAAGATTACAACAGTACGTCTAAACTATCTGGAAAACGCAGTAAATTAATGGAAAAGTATTTGTTTTTGTCTACTGTCTAATGCAATCTTATGAAAGAGATTAGAACCTTGCTGTCACAAATACGAAACACCATTAAAAAAAAAATTAGGCAGCCATTGATGAAAAATAAATGGTATAAAATAATATGAGTTCCAAAATTCAGAGCAATATAATCAAGAAAAATTTCTTTTGTAATTTAGTGGTCCTAAATGACATATTTTAAACATGTATTTCAGAATTGCGCCATAGGGTTCCATACAAAAAATGTGGATGTCCTTAGGAAATAGCCTTCTTTTTATTATTTTTAAGTATACTGCTATACTTAGGGATTAGATATTATTGCTAAGTGATTTTCTTCAAATATACAATAGGCTATATTCACCTAAACCTCGGAGAAAAAGGCAACATTGTATGTAATGACTATTATTTAAAACTAAAAAAAAATATTAAAAATTTCAGGCAGTTTGCCTTCTGATTTAATGTTCACTGTGGTGCTAGTAAGACTCACTTAGCATATTTCAGAACCATTATGGCAACTTAATAACTTAGCTCAATGTTTTTGTTTGCTGTATGTGTTTACGTCGTGCCAACTTGCAGGAACGGCTAGTTTTATGGTCATAAACGAGCGCAAGTATCAAGCGAGGTAGCTGACTGTGAAAGGAAATAGTGTTTCTTCTAGTGGATATCTGTGTTATTTGTAAAATACGTGGCAGATAATCATACCGCAGTTAAAACCGCCACTAGAAATTTGCAACACCAGAGGCAATGCCAGTGTTTTGGGCACAATTCCACCTGTTAGCGAATTGGATCAGTTGAGCTATCTATAGATCGCAAACGGTCTCTAGATGGCTCAATTGATTTCATTTAATTTTGTAAATATTATTTACTATCTTTTTAAGTTATTGTAAAATAAATATCTTACTATTTCATGTAGTAGTCCAAAAAGTCTGTAAGTTTGTTTATTTATATGGGCCAAATGTATTGCCAGAAATAAAGAATTATTATTATTAATATTTTTATGAATTATTATGTTTATACGCAATGTATTTAGTAGCATCTTATGGTGAAAAAAATATATCTCAGCTCATAAAGGAATGGAACTTAGATTACAATTTGTTATGAATGTTTTGCATGGACAAGATGGGACAATGCAAACCGTCCAATAGTAACCTCATGGGATAATTTATTCAGTAACTGGTTTAAGTAAACACACGGACGCCCGGGCAAATATGCACAGTCCAATCATTCCCTAAACGACACCGAAATAACGATTTATCGTTCACTGTTCATTACCATTAACATCGGAAGTAATTGACAGGATGTTGTCATAACAACTATGATCAACCATTAATTATCTTCTACACCACACATTTATTTTTCAAAAGTATCTATGTTACTAAATAGCAAATGCCCCACCTGATGTAGATGTGTCCGCTGCCATAGGAGGAGCTAAATGAATTGGCTTCTGCCCTACCATGGTAGGCAAACACCCAAGTTACACCCTTGGGCCCGAAACTTGGAGATCTCACGCCCCATATCCTTCGACCGGTTTGAAATGTGTAAGACATATTTTGTTTGGAGGGCCACGTTGCTCACGCCCGTAGGTGATAACTCCCTACACGTGTCCCCCGAGTGGCGCAAAATGAGCAATCCAAAGTATCAGTGTGCTAAGTTCGCCCGGAGAAGTACTGCCACCAGACCTGGTAATCTGCCGCCAAGCAGTGATGCTGTGTTACGGTGGAATGGAGTGGGTGCCGGTGAAATTGCAGGCGCATGAGGCGTAACATCCCCGTCTCGGAGTGATGGACGCAAAATTTGAAATTATTGAACAACATCAAAACTTTCGATATTCCATTTTTCTAATGATTTTATTTTCTATTATTCTAAATAATTGGAGTTAAATTTCCGTTTCTTGTTATTCATTTTGATCGACGACTGTGTATTCGCCAAATTAAAAATATAGTACGAATTTCCGAACTCCGCACACAATTTTTGTCCCCGAGGGGTTTGGCGTAGGAGTCAGCGCTTATGACAAACGTAAATGCATGTTTTGTTTTATGTGTATACTAGTTACCCGCCCCGGCTTCCCACGGGTGTCATTTATTAATAAAGAAAATGAGAAAGTATTCAGGAACAGTTTTTAGGACAAAACACCGTTATAGTTTCGTTCTAAATGTATGTACAAACTAGCTGTTGCCCGCGACTTCGTCCGCGTGGAATTCGGTTTTATCACGCACCCCTATTTTACGCCTCGGAAAAGTAGCCTAAGTTACTCCTTGTTACATCAGCTATCTGCCAGTGAAAGTCTCATCAAAATCGTTCCAGCCATTTCAGAGATTAGCCGGAACAAACAGACAGACAGATAGACAGACAGGCAGATTTTTGATATATGTACCGTGTATACATCTATATGCACTTAGTAAAAAGCGGTTATTTAAATATTACAAACTGACACTCTAATTTTATTTATTTGTATAGATTATAAACAAAAACCTTCTTCGTTTATCGCTGTTTCTAGTGAAAACTGTATCAAAATTCGTTGCCTGTTTAGAAAAAGCAAGCGGAAAAACGGGTAGAGGCAGATAGCCACTTACTTTTATACCGATTAGAGAAGTTATGGTAGATGACTCATCTGATGTTAAACGAACCTATGCCTATAACAAAAGCAAGAATACTTGGGCCCCAAAAAGTTCTTCACCGGACTAGTAATTATTTGGTAATCTTTATCGTGTACAGTTTAGGAACTCTTTCATAACGTAGATACCACATAAATATTTCAAGCGAAAAGCTAATTGTTGCACTGTCTTTATTTGAACCAGCGACCTCCGAATTGAAAACTGAGTCTATACAGTCTTTACTTTACTGGGTCTCTCTTTACTGGGTCACCACGTTCTCTGATATGCTATTATATATATATACAATACAATACAATACAATACAAAAACTCTTTATTGCCAAACCACAAATGAATACTTATAAAATTTTTTTTTTTTTTTTTTTTTTTAAATATAATGTACCATTATTTTATATAAGGCAAACAAAATGGTGGGTGGCTCTCATGCAACTCGTTTTACCGATGTGAGTACAACTCGTTAATTTTTCAACGGAAAATAAATCGTTTTTACACGTTTTATTGCTTGTAAAATGACCATTGCATTTTTTGCAATATTTTGGACTTAAATTTTAACAAGTTGGTTGTTCGAAATGGGAACAACACAGATTATTACCGTACAAACTTTTTTGTGAATACCATATTATTTTAGGAAGTACAAGTATGTAATCAAATTTTCATTTGCCTTAGATTAGCAGCGTCCAGTGTTGAAGTACCTACGGCACTTACGAATCTTAACAACTTACTAACGAAGACATATTTACTGACGACGTTGCCAAGTTCTATAGCCTGGCAAACGTCTTTTATCGATTTGAATATCATCATTTTATAGCTTTAATGGTTATTATTGTTTATTGCCTAAACTAATTTTTATATTTTATTTTATTTGACATTTCATTACTATTTATTTAATCAATTTCTTTTCATTTGACATTGTTTTCTTGTAATTGAATGTAAGTAATTTATAAGATTGTATCTAACTATTAATCTGTATGTATTATTTATTATGACAACCTAACGTTTGGGCACTTAAAATTTATGTTATTTTTTTTTATTACACATCACAACATATTATACAACATTACACTATCCAAAATACAGTGTAATGCCACTAACTCAAGAAGTAAATTCAACAAAATGAAACTCACTCTTAGCCAATTGAAATAAGAAAAACTACCCCCAGTGGAAATTGGAACTGACAGCTTTGAAACTGATTTATCTGATGACTGTAGCTTTTCACGGCCGCCGAACCGAAAACGCCCAAAAACTTTGCCCGAGAAAGAAATGCGTTAGCATTCTCGAACTTTGCAGAAACGACGGCGCCTGAATAAAAATCACTACATTTGTCACAGCATAAGAATTGGAATTAGACAAATTCGTCCGTTAAATTAGGGCCGTAAGGACGAAAGTGGAATTCGATTTGGTAAATCTCCGGCTCTGTCGGCAAACGGGGAATTGTATCCACCGCGGGCCGCGATCTTAAGCAGCGCCCTCTCACGTGATTGGATGAAATAGAAAGTGTATTTACTTCTAATTCGATTTTAAATTGGATACAAATGGATAGCGACCTTTTTTGAATCCGTGCCGAGAAAAAAGGAACATTTTGGAGTAAATTATTCGACTTAACAGCTTGAGACGGGGAAATTAAATCGATCAATCGGGTAATTCGAGCTGAGTGGTAATCGGATTTGTAGAATTGTAGCTCCAATTTAATATTAATAAATGCTTTTTACCATGGAAAATGACATAATTATAAGATTTTGTAATTCTATTCTATTAAATTAAATAATTGCTTTAACAGAAAAATTTACAATAATGAGTTCATTATTTTAACTCTGCCCTAACATGACCTTAACTTATAAAGTTAATGTCACACAAATCGAATGCTCGCTGTAATATAATCACGACTAAAACTTCGCTTAGCATGACACTATTTTCTGCGAACAACACTTCAGAACGAAGCAATTTCATTCGCTGTGAATAATCTCGCGATGCATGAACTTGCTTCGTGCAATCGAAGCTGTATTTAAGAGTTACATAACATCAAAATAAACATTTTTTATATTAATATAACTTTTAAGCACCCTGCTTAAAAGTTATAAATAATTCCTTGTACCTTGAATGGATGAATCATAGTTATAAATAAATATTTCACACAGTGCCATCTAGCCCCACATTAAGCATAGCTTGTACTATGGGTCAGGCAACTGACAGAAAATTTACATACTTTTTTAGTAAATACATACATATTAACACCCAGACACAGAACAAACATCTATGTTTCTCACATTAATGTTTGTACCGGGTTTCAATCGAACCCAGACCCACAACGCATAGAGTTACTACTTACTGACCTGTAAAGTCAGTCCTTTTATTAATTAGTAGAGTAAAGAAAAAAGCTCTCACAGCGTTGTTTGGGACTTAATTATATTCTTCACTAAATTCGACTTATAACTTCTCATGCTTTTATTATAGGACAAAGCTTTACATTATACATGTATTCTATCAGTTGTATGGTTCCCATAAGTACAAGCTATGCTTAGTTTGGCGCTGTGTGAAATTTCCACCAATATTATTATTATTTTAAGTGAAACATCTGTACGTATGTTATCTGTTGTACGTAACTTACATAAGTATATATCACAGCGAGTTTCAGTATGAGTCAGTCGTCAAGTGAACACGCAAACTAGATTACGCAGCCGAGCGAGTTCGCTCGTAGCTAATATAACAGCAATACGCGAGGTCAGGGGAAACAGTTTTGCATAATAATACACTAGTAAATATATCGTATAAAACAAGGCACAGCTGAGTAAGCAGTCATATATATAAAGAAAGAAAATTATGTAGGTATTTTGTGTTACAAATAAAAAAAAATGGGTTGTAACAACAAAAAAGGCTATTCAGCAGGTAAACTTTAGTTTACGTCCTGAGTGGTAAATATTCTTATAAATATATAATATAATACTTCTACTGTAGTGAAAAATATTTAAAAAAATAAGAAGAAAATTGAAGTAAGTAATAATAGAAATAGCTAGGTTTTTTCTGCTACTTTGTTCGCATTATTGTTGTAACAAGCTTCCGTCATCGTTGCGATATAAAATATAGTGATTTTAAGTCCAATTGGCCTCACAGCTCAGTTGGTAGTAACCCTGCCTCCTGCGCTGTAGATCGTGGGTTCGATTCCCACCCAGGAGAAACATTTGTGTGACGAACATAGGTGTTTGTTCTGCGTCTGGGTGTTTATATGTATTATATGTATATAATTACAAAAAGCATATAAGTATTATATCAGTTGTCTGGTTCCCATGATACAAGCTATGCTTAGATTACTTTGGGGCTAGATGGCATTATGTGAAATGTCCACCAATATTTGTTATAAATTATTTATTATTTGTATTATTATTATTCATTATAATATTTTAAAAGGTTTCATCATAATTTTCGGCCAGTAGTTTAAGCGTGGCGCTTCAACAAACAGACAGCTACAGCCTTATTTCATTGCACAACATTGTTAAGAATATCCGCGTACACAGGCTTATTCAGGACTCAGCTTCTGGCATTCCAGAGTGAATGGGAGCGACGGGTAATATGTGACATGTCTTCGAATTTTTGGATGTAGAATACGCCAATTTCCTCCGGATATACATTTGCCGTTTTAATAAGATGTTACTGCGTACATCCATTTTTCAAGGGAATTTTATAATTCGTAACTTCCCTATCCCTTTATTTACTAATCGTTTTTACTAGCCAACATCATTGATTGTCATCATTGGCAGTTCATATGTACGAAACAAAATAAATCGAACGTTATGATAGACATTTTGCTAATTAAATATATTCATAATTAAGAGGTTTAAGTAGTTGAACGATTTGCTACTAAGGCGTATTATTGATCGGAATGCATTTAAAATAGCATAAATTTAAGTCACTAGTCGTCGAAATTGCGACCGAAATTTGACACAAAAGTTAGATTTACATGTATTTTTTATATTATTTCCAGGGTATTATATATTCCTTACTTACTTATTCTACAAAATGACTCGTAAACTTTACGATTGGTAATGAAATTGATTCAGAGGGCACGGAGTAAACAAATAGAAAAATAGCACAATAAACGTAGGATTTTAGTATTGATATGTAATGTCGTAACGTTACTAGCATACACATGTAGCGAACGAAAAAATTCCGTTGCGTTTTTCGCTATCTTCCATTCCGTCTCATACTAGCCATAACCATCTAATATATATTCCATCGGCACAGAGATCTATTCAGCGAGAGTAAATTGTCATTCAATCTACCAGGGGTACAAATCAAGATCGGTATAGATCTAGTCTGTCTTTACTACCAAATAGTCCATATATATCTTAATAATAATATAAATGCGAAATTTCGGATGATGTATGTTTGTTACTCAATCAAACCAGAACAGCTGACCGGATCTGCATGAAATTCAGCACAGAGATATACTATAATCTGGAATAGCACAGGATACTTTGACACCGGAAAAAGTGCAGGTTCCCGTGGGATGACTTATTCACCGCGGGTAACATCGCGGGACGCAGCTAGTGTATGGTCTATATTGTTAGCTATCGATATATATCAAAGCTAACATATAGCTAACATTACATATATATCTAGTTTTAGAATTTTTGTTTCTAGGACATTTGAGGTGGTATTTTTCTCCAGTGTTTTTAACTAGAAACTAGAAAGCCTATTTTACATCTGTACTTACTGGTTCAAATCTAGTTGTCCTCAATTTTCACCTGAAATATTACTCTATACTAAGTTTTAAAAATTATGAAGACATCATGGGAAAACTGGCATATATTACAACCACAAACTCGAATACATGTGTGTGGCAAGAAAGGAGTCTGAAGAGTCGCACTTAAATCCTTTCACCACAGTTACCACAAAGAGTCATTCTATTAGATTACTAGTACTGGCATCACGAAGATTCATTTTCAGTTAGTGAGTATCGCATGCACTCGGATCATTTCCGTTTTAGTGGAGCACTGAATGAAGAGTCACGTCCATCGTTCGCTTTTACTATCTGTCTAAACTGGTGTTCGCTTTCATTCGCTATACGTGACCCCGGCATTATACAGTGACATGCAACGTTGTATGGGACATAACCTCGTCGAGGTAACGTTTTTACGACGAACATAAACACATTATTGTAATATTCGGCTTCTTTATGAGCCCATCGCAGTGTTTTCAGAATATTTGCTACATATGAAGAAGAAACAAACCTGCGAAATTGAGAAATATCATTGAGATAATTAGTATATTATTTATTAAAGGAAAAACGCAGTGATGGGAATTGGGAAACGTCTACAGAGACGGCTTGGATATATACGATACATATATCCAAACTCATGCAAACTCTATAGAGTGGAACAACCTACCCCTCTGGGAAACAAGCGTGATTCTATGTATGTATTTTTTGCTAATATATGCTAAAAAATGAATGATTATCTATTTTATAAAATAACTTTCTACAATCAATCCTGGACACTATGTCTAGTACTTGTTATAAAATAGTATATATGCTTAAGTACTTATCAACGCAATCTCAACGTGTCAAAACACGACTTGGGTTCGCATTATTGTGTTCTGTTCACAGGTGAAATTACAGTAAAATGAGACATTCCCTTCACGTATATACTGAATGAGAAATATGACTTGGGTCTTCCCATATCTAAGGGAGGACCCAAGTCTGCATAGTTATGGACGGAGCTTACCATCCCCAAGTATAGGCGAACCAGCTAATGTAGTAGCCGGTCAGTACTGAGAGTCAATATTCCAACTGATGTAAATTCTTCAGGCTTTCTTGTAACGAGCGAGATGTTAATAGAACCATTTCCCTTTATCGCAATTTATACCTAATAGGATTACCTTCGCCGTTTTTTACCTTATGGGAATTCAATTAGTTTCTAATATGAAACGCTCAGTGTTCATTCTTCGACCGTATTTACGATAATATCATGAACATTTACGATACTATCAAGAATTATTGTTCATTGCCTTATTTATTGGACTTTTTTATAATGTTAGTGGTAGTATCTGCTTCTAATAAAAGCAATTTGAATCGGGTACTCCCCTATATAATTATGGGAAGGACCAAGAAGCATCGTATTGTCTAGTGTTCCTGTAATTTCCCTGCCAATCATACTTTCAGATCGGAATACAGAAATGCCATTATGTGTCAGCAGTGGCTATAACTATAGTGGCAGTACTTTCCGTTACGAATATGTTACAATTTCTACAGACGCATCACTAGACTTCCGGAGTACACTACGACTCCAAAAATACCGTAATTTTCCTCAAATCGCAATCCATTGGTGTTCCAACCTCAGTGAGAAAACTTTATGCCGCAGGGAACAACTTTAGTGGATGGCCCTTTACTTTTGTTTTGCAAAAAATAAATTTAAGCGTTTTTAACGTTTCCTCAGCAAGAGTGACATGGATCGTATTAAAGTATTCCACTAACATTCCTAGAAAACAAATACAACCTCTCGTCACTTTGTCCTAGACGTAAAATACATTAGATCTGATCCGTGACGACTGCGACAGTTCAGTAGTAATACTGAAGAAATAAGTAGAAGAATAAATAAATATAAATTTGACAGAAACATTACTCGATGTTTCTCTCTATTAATAAGTTTTTCGGTGTATTTTCCTAAACAAGATTTATAATCCGTCCAACAAATCCAACGAGTACAAACACGAAAAAGTTATTCCGCAATCATGGGCGGTCGGCCATATTGGATTTAGAATGACGTCATTTAATTAACCATGCATTGACGTCCAAAATAAACGTATACTATGCAAAATTTCAGCTCAATTGATTGAGGACAACTGCTTTATAATTCACTTCCAAGATTTGACTGTAGCAAACGTTTATTCTAAGTATATTAAAAGCCTGTAAATACATGCTGACGAAATTGAGTCAAAAGTACGCGTGTAAGTTCATAATCACTGATCGAACTTTGATTTTAAGCTCCCCAGGTCCCCGAAAGCAAAGTTATCTACATTAAATGTATAGCTGATAAAATAAAGCTCAATTTCCATTACGAGTAATCGTTTGACAGCGTTTGAGTGACGATACTCTGGTAATATATCAAGTAACAAACCCTCTGCAAAATGAAACCAGTCGGTATCACGCGACTCTGCGTCAATCTTATAGTCATTCAATTTGAGTTTGCGCGAGAGAACGGTTTTTTGGGCGCTCGGGTTAGGCTGCTAAACTGGCGATAAAACTCAATAAACAAATTATGTTTTATCCACGTAACATATACTTCTGAACAAGTTTAAATTTACTGAAACAAGTATAAATTATATAATCATACTGCTTTTAATCTATAAAAAAAATAGTGTCATCATAGATAGACAGATAGATAATACATTATTGACCATCATACATAGACATTTCGTAAAGATTAATATTTAAGCTAAGGTAGTACAATTTTCCAGGCAACCTTTCATCAAAGTTAAGTACTCCGAGTTGCAGCCTAGTAGAGAAGCCGTCTATAGATATGGACACAGTGGGCTTTTACTATTCACACTGCGTTTGATTGCAAATTTCCCAAAGAAGTATGGTCTGGTTGAAGTGAGGCAACCAATACACTTTTTTTCTCTAGGAAATATATTAGGATTATTGTTTTTTTTTTGTTTTTCTTACTTATATTAAAATTAACTTGTGTCTTGTACGGTTTGGCATACCTAAAAAACTTATTTAGCCATATATTTAACGAACTCCGAAATCCAAAATTTGATAATTATTAGCAAAGGCTGACTTTGTTCATGAGCGTCAAAACGTGTGCCGATTCAAGTAATCGCTACTGAATTGTCTCATGTTCCCGCTAACTCCATAGCCCACTCTAATGTCACACTCCCAAATCGCACGAGCTGAAAAACTTAACATTTGTCACTGCATCGGAATCTTCGAATTAGATGGTTCAAGGGTTGCTCGGATCGAGAATTCGCCCCTTACTTTTTGTTCCAGATTAATGGAACTTTTTCCTTGTACAATGTATCGTTAGCGATACAAGATCTGAAATAGGACGACTGCAGTATCAAATTGGTTTTTTGTCTAGAACTAGATGGATGGCCTTTGATGTATTTACTTATTGTGCGACATAGTGATGAGATGGTCTATTGATAAAACTAATTAACGTTCATTTCCCTAATGACATGGGAGTGACTTCTTACATTTAGGTACGATGTATAGTACCTATGGTACCTATGGATGATAAATAGAATGGCTGTGTTCTAGATCAGGTATTTTTGTCATAATGTTGACCTGACCAATTCATAAATGGTGAAAAGTTATAAATTATTTTTCCCATTGCTTTAGGATTTTAACCATCTAATTTACTGAAAGTATCGTCAGTACCGCTTGTCTCCCATGCTCGTTTGAAATAATTTGAGTGTATACGAACTTTGTACAAAGTTTTCCTGCCTGAAAATCATCGGAATCCGCAAAATTTCCAATGTAAAATCAAACCAATTAATACAAGGTTTTATATAAACAAGGAGTCAAAAATTCCAGTGAAGTTTTTGATTGTTTAGAAGTTTTGTTTGTGTTATTAAACTAATTGTACAATATAACGATACCTTAGTAGCCGAGTGGTATCGTATTCTACTCTCAATCTTACGTTCGCTAGTTCAAACACGGATGATCAAAAACGACCCAAAATACCATGGAAGTCAAAATTCTTCATGATGCGAAAATCTGCATGTCCCAGAGTTTAAAATTCTAATTGAAAAAATATTAACCGATCCAAATTCTATTCCCATGCTAGTGTGGAACATTCGCGCTTTTTAAAAAGCGATAAAACGCAAATCGTTGTTTTAAAATAAATACTTATTCGCATAATTTAGAACCATGTAGATAAGAATATTGATAAGTAACGATTATCTTAACTTTTATTTATTTTTATTTGATACAATTACGGAAAGAGCTGGCAGCCCACCTAATGTTAAGTGGTAACCTCAGCCCATAACAACCGATGCCACTTGGGTCTTCCCCTGCAAGGTACGACAAGACCCAAGTCGCATCGTATGCTGTAACTCTGAGACGTGTAGGTGGAATGTCTCATGTGCCTGTAATTTCACCGGCAACCACAAAAGCCACTTCTAGTATAACGTTAATCGTTACTTTATTTGTTCCTATTGAGCTACTTTTAACGTTTAATTTGTTATTATAGGTACCTACGTCAAAACACCAATTAAAGTAAATATTACTGCAGCATTATAATTTTCTACGTAAAAGGAAATCGGGCGAGTTATTGAATACAAACCGTTTGGAAAAATTGACCGGGGGCATGGTCTTATTGGAATAAGTTCTTGTCCGATTTTATATAAATCTCTTCCGATCTTTGACTGAGGCCTTTGATCTGAGAGATTGGATTTTTTTATCCTGTATCGAAAATGTTGGTTTTATTTTACATAGGATTGGATTTGTACGTTATTTAACTTATGATTTTTATGTACTTAGTTGTAAGGGAAAATATTTAGAAGTTTTCGTCTAGAATTATTAACGTTTTTACCTAAGAGTAAGTGTAATGTTATGTTGGTTTGTATCTTATATTTTAATAGTAACGTATTTGACAAAAGTATTTAAGTTTATTAAGTTCACTCATTTCGCAAGCGGCGAACGAATGAACAGATTGACGAAAAAATTATAACTTACGACCAGAGACTTCGGTGGTACTAATATTTGTTTCACTAGTTCTTAGAGGCTCCTGTGCACTCGACACATGTTTCAGTGTTGTAGTAGATTACTACGTTACTACTACTACTACTAATACTACTATTAAGTAGTAGTAGTAGTATTTCAGTGTTTTTTGTTTCTAGTAGATGTTGGTTTCCTCATGATGAAAGCGTGGTATTGCTCACATAATGTTTACAATGAAAAAACTCATTGGTGCACGACGGTATTTGAACCAGCGACGTCCGGGTTGAAACCCGAGGTATGTACCACTGAGCCACCACGCTCGTACACTCAGCTGAAGACCCAATTACTCGTCGAATATTTGTTTTGTAAGACAACTTACTTATTACAAAACAAATATACTCAAATTTGATGATGCACTCGATATTGCCTCATAGCTCAGTTGGTAGTAACGCTGCCTTCTGCTCTTTAGGTCGTGGTTTCGATTCCCACCCACGATAAACATTTGTGTGACGAATCTAGATGTTTGTTCTGTGTCTAAGTGTTAATATGTATTATATGTATGTATTTAGTTTATTACAAGTATTATATCAGTTGTCTGGTTCCCATGATACAAGCTATGATTATTAGCTTACTTTGGGGCTAGATGGCGATGTGTGAAATGTCTACCAATGTTATTATAGTATATTATTATTAATGTTATTCCAAAAGAAACGTTTTACCAATTAATCCATAACCAAGCAACCAAAAGACAGCGCTGAGTGAGCGAAACTCGGGAAACTGAAGGGTTGTTTACATCACAAATACTGATGCAAAGTTTTAATAACACAATAAATAGCATGGAACATTTCCGCAGCGCTGCCGCCCGCGCCCGCCGCCGCCGGGGTGAACTGGCTAACTTTAACGTAATAAGTATGAGAGTAAGCTGTTTTAGAAGTACATACAGAACATTGTTTTTGGAGCGTTTGTGAGAATATATATTATTTGTATGACTGACTAGCTGTCGCCCGCGACTTCGTCCGCGTGGAATTCGGTTTTATCACACACCCCCATTTTGCCCTTGGAAAAGTAGCCTAAGTTACTCCTTGTTACATCAGCTATCTGCCAGTGAAAGTCCCGTCAAAATTGGTTCAGCCATTTCAGAGATTAGTCGGAACAAACAGACAGACAGACAAAAATTGAAAAAAATGTTGTTCTTGTGTATATACCGTGTATACATCCATATGCACTTAGTAAAAAGCGGTTATTTTAATATTACAAACAGACACTCTAATTTTATTGATTTGTATAAATATAATATCTACGTAATTTGAATCGATTACGGTTTCAGACCTTCACAATCTTACCCAAATTTGCTGATTTACTTTTTATTTGATTTTTGATGTAAGTTACGACCAACTGTTAAGTAAAATATCAAATAATAGATACTAGTGAATAGTAACCTACAAACAGAACGAAAGGAAAATCGAATCTTCTCGATGAATTGCGTTGTAAAACAATTTGTTAATCTATGCTGCTGACTGTACTCTCACGAAACATAAACAAAGACAGATTTCACGTAAAACTTTATAAGCAGAGTCGTGACTTTCGTTTAGTTCATTGAATTAAACTCGGCGATAAAATATGGCGGTGAAGTTTAACTTTGTCGTGAGCCAATATTCCATAATGAATACATTTAGCAAAAAGTATCGGGGGAATATAAATTGTGGAACGGCGCGCCGGTATAAGACAGCGGAAAGTCACAGCTGAAAATATAATCACAGATTCTGAGGATGTGCGGATCTGAAATGTATTTGACCTGATTTTACTGAACAACGTCAGATATATAGCTTGCAATGAACGCGAGTGAGGGGCTGATAGCTCACTGTTACTACGAGTATATTCGTTTTAGATAACAATTTTAGTTCCACATATGGTCACGTTAGTTATTAGCCTAACATTAATATTAGTTAATTAAGAGAGTAAGATAGAAATGAATTACCTAACCTGAACTAAACCTTAGCTACATTTCCGCAACTAGTCAAAAAATTTGATCCCCATGCTGAATATAATTAGGTAGTAGGTAGGTCTGGTTATGATACAAGCTATGCTTAGCTTACTTTGGGGCTAGATGGCGCTGTGTGAAATATTTATTTATAATGAGGCTCACTTTAATCATTTTACCACAATGGTTCGAGAGTGCCAGTGAATCAACGAGTAGTAACAGAAAAAAAGAATTTGGCTTACACAATTTATCATACTGCGCCATACAAAGGAAAATATCGATATTCGACATTAAATCGCTGCTTTCGAAGCTGAAGCTGCAGCTGAAGAATTTTAGATATATTTGCTATTTTTTATTAAAATTTAAAAAACCTGGTTAAAATCCTTTCTAAACACTTTTCACATACGTTCTTGAGCTCCTAACTCACATAATTTTTCAAATTACCCGAAACATTTTGGATTGGATAAAATTATATAATAAAACTAAATTTACAATTATCTAATTTTATTCTTAACGGCTACTGTGCAATTCCCGACCGGGCGGTTAAAACTTTGCGAAAAACATTCACATGTTTTAGAACCAAAAACTCCAAGACTCGTAACATTTACTTTGTTTTGGGTCCATTTCCTAAACTTTGCCAAGAACTGACCTGCGGCATGCAGTGGCAAGATTATAACTGATAGATGTTGGGTATATAAAGGTATATATAAGTATATATATAAAATATATTTGTATATAAGTATATATATATATATATATATATATAAAAGCTATATCGCTTGACACCCAAGTAGGCTCAGTTAATAGTTTTAGAGCCGCTTTTCAATAAACAGGCGATATGTTTCCTTTAAAGTTACGGAACGAGCACATGGCCCACCTGGAGTCAGACCGCCAAATGAATTGCTATTACCTTGCTTACGTAAGGATATTTTAGAAAAAGATAAACCCATATAAAGGAACTTTGGATGGATGTAGACATATTAATCTTCTTGATAAATTTTACAGCGAAGATAACAGGAGTTCTTCTTTAAAATATCTGACGTTATTACATTACGTTATAATATAAAAACGAAAATGGAAGCATCTGTTTAAGGGTTTCTTCTCTGTTCTTCCACATGGAGGATCGGATAGGGTTTGAACATGCGTCAAACTTAGCCATAAGTTAGCCATAAGTACGCGTGACCTTACGTTCCAAATATTATTTATAGACGTTTCCAAGCCATTTCTTTATGAATTCTATGGAAATAAAGTTTTTGACTTTGATTTTGAATTTTAACATATTATATTTTTTTATATGTATATATGTGCATTATTGCGAAGGTTGGCAACACATGGCAACTACCACATACAACTATTCCCAACGACAGGTACGAATCTGTATCCGTAAAAAAAATCAAAAGCTAATAACAGGGGTTCACAAGTTGGCGAGTAAATCAGCGGGCCCAGTTGGCAACACCTGGCCCACCGCGCCTGACTTATGGCCGAAGTTCGCTTTTTTTCACTCGCATTGTTAAAAGTTTCCAGTCACTGGCGTTAATCTGACGGAGTTTCGAGCGAGTTTATGGATTTAGATGTTGCTTTTTTAAGAATTTCAACTTTGACTTAAGGTGGAACATGCGGTTTTGTAGATTTCATACAATCGTCGGTCGGATGTCTCTTTTTGTCGGTCGCATGTTACATAAGCACGGCTGTCATTACTGGTATTTTATCAGAATTAACATGGATAACATGTATTGATTTATTAATTAATATAAAAATACGACTAACCGAACATGATTAATTTCTACCATTTTTTCCACAGTCAAAAAATTAGGTCCCGGGGGGGAATCTTGTGGAAAGCATAATATTAGGTTTTTTTTTTCTTATAGTCAATAATAGTGGAAACATTCTGGATTCTCGTTATAATAGCACAAAAACAACATAATTATGCAAGTGCACGTCGCGCGTACGCAGAAATCGTCTGAAGCCGCCTTCACACTCTGAACTAAGATTAACCGTCGTTTAACTCACTCTACACGTGTTCAGCAATCTCAATTCGCTGCAACTAGAGTTGGGCTGTCCGGTCTTATTTATTTCATCAGTCTTATATATTTTACGCCATACATTCACTATAACAAATAAATAAAATAAAAATTAATAATTATTTAAGTCCACTGTAAACTTGTCTCTAGAGAAATGATGCCGAAACCACTAGCCGAAAGATGAAGCTTTCGTAATGCACCGTTTTTCAAACTGAAGCGCCCAGCGGTCAGTTTTGGCATTAATACTGATTTCAGATCCTCGCTCGAAGCGGTTGTCTCCACCCTCCTCCACCAGTAACTGTGCTCATAAATTGTCATATTATTAAATGTTCACGACGTTAGCTTTGGGAATCCGGCTTTTCCTCAAAACATAATCTGACTTCTCATTTGCATAACTCTAGTTGCGACGCTAGCGCCACTCCTGCGGGTTAACAAGATTTGTGACAATGGTTTAGATGTACATTAATCATTGTAAGCTGGTATGAGTTGAGTATTCTCTAGTCTGGGTTTACAAGATGAGCGTTTTGTAAATTTCTACTTTTAAACAGACAAAGTTCCACCGAAATAAAACAACTGAATTAAAAATGTTATCTCCATAAATATGCATAAAATTAAATAAGAAATAGTTATCAATACTAAGCAAATGTTTTTTCAGACAAATATCAAGATATAATACAATTTACCTATTCTGAAATACTCCATGATCGTAATATAAATCCCAGAACCCGATAAAACAGGCCCGCAGCTAAACCGCATAAATATTGAGCACATAATGATAACTTTCACAAATAAAAAAACAGCACATTCAACAAAAACTTTGGCAACTTCTCCGTTACAGATGCATACAGAAAACACTTAGCCTCCAACCGGGGAAACAAATGAAAAAAAGTTAGTTAGGGGCAAAGACAAAAAGGCCGCGGCCTAATGGGCCCAAGTTTGGGAACACTTTAGCTAAACATTCACTAATGGATATGGAAGTGAGCCAGCTCCGGAGTGGTAGAAACAGGGATCTTGTTTTTTACGCACAGAACCTATTGCCAAATCGTCGGAAAAACTTTCGCTATGAGTTATACGTAATGCACGATTGAGTGGCTGTTACACGGAGAGGAGGGAGGGAAGCCAATCTACATGGCGATTAATCAAATGTGATGACTTCGGAACCTCAGAACGCACGGAGTGAAGTATGTAGCATGTTATAGGAAATCTATTAAGTATAGCAGCTATGTAAAACTCGCTGATATAAACTGAATTTAGTCAAAGATAATAAGAAATATCCAACCAATTAATTTTATTTGATTTTACTCCTTAAGGTTTGATTTAAGTTAAAGCCAAAATAGTTAATTTAAATGAGTTTTATGTGTAATAAAATCGAGCGTTAACAGAAAGCGTTAATAAGCGTTGTTATTAGCACTACTTTTCTTAAAGTATTTTTTAGGTCATTTTCAAACCCGTAAGTTTGATATTGCAAACATAGGTGGTGACATTTATTATAATACTCAAATGTTGCTTGATTGTACAAAGATATATAAAATATAAAATGTAAAATTACTTTTAGGATCATTAAATTAATTTGATTTCAATAATTAACACCCACCTCAGAGCTATTATTCAGAAACGTCAAAACCATCCAATTACGGGTCCGAAGATTTACGCGGTAACCAATACGCAAACGGTTTTGTTTTCATACTAAATATCTAAATAATTACTGAAAACGCCCGAGGTGCTAAAAGCAAGTAAGTTTCACGATAAATTACAATAAAACTGTAACCTGAATATCCATTATTTTGCCAAAGGGAATGTCCGTAACTCATAACTTTCACGTTAAATTGAATTAAGACGACGATAAAAAGTGTAATTACCATAAAAATTGCATGTACCCCTGTGTACCCTGTGTTTGATATAGGTCGGGATGAAGAGAAAAAGATAAATACATAGGTAACAGTAAGGACATAAAAATTTTGTATTGACAATGTAGTCAAACGAGCTAGGTTACGGCTAGCTACTACTAGCTACTACTAGCGTAATTTTATTGTAATGTTAAAAATTATGATTATTAGTAATATTTCCTATATAGTGTTTGAAAACCAGCTTAGGTGAATAAGATTAAATCCATACTTCATTACAAATATATTTATAAAAAAAACCTAATTATTTTACTTACTACTGTCATTTGATTTAAAACATACATAAACTTATATGAGCGGATAATACTAGGCTAGTTTTTGTTAATAATTTATGTTGAATAAATAAATAATGTTAGATGTTAACAATAACAAAATCGAAAAATCATAATTTTTTATTAGGGGAAAAAAGCAATGAAAAGAAAGAAATAAATACATTTGAATTAAAATTGGATTACAATATAATTGAGAGACGATGAAGACTGCAGAAGTAATAAAACTGTGTCGCAGACATCAACGACTACCTCCGCTACACAGTTATTAGTTCCGTATAAGGTTTGTTTCGCTAATTATAACTGTAGCTAAATCTTCACTGTTATATTACTCGTTTGTGTCATCGTTTTCGAGTATTATTACTGCTTAAAGCGACTTTATTGTGAAACAGGTCCGATCCAACATAATTATCTTAGATCCGTTCTTGTATTCGTAATTCGAGGGGCCTTCATAGCTACGAGGATTCTTCATTGACCCTTAATTGTCTTCTTGTCCCCCAAAATTATAGAATAAACGTGATCTAGCCAGTGTTGGCTTAGTAATTGAGTATGTTACCGCGAAAGTTCATAATTCAGGCATTATGTGCAATGCTGAGTTTAGTTTAGAGATCTTATGAAATATTGTATTGTTTGGAAACAATAGAAAAACATGCCATATACTACGAATTAAATAGAATGCCTTATCGCACTATATGATCTACTTATGGAGGTCACCTTATGTATAAAATGGTGCAGAAATAGAACAAAATATATCAATAAAAAAGAAAGTTTTTCTTTTTTCATGAATAACAAATATTTTGCATTTATAACTATTATAAATTGGCAAGAGAAAAGTAACGAGCGTAAGGTGGTATGGTGACCATTGCGAGCCGTCTGCTCGGAGGGATGAGGGTTTACGTATGTTGGTGTATGAATAAATGCGGTCTGTTCGTAGCCATAGCAGCTGTATGCTGTATAATCGATTTATAATGCAGCAAAAAAAAAAAGTCTTAGGCCACCTAATTTAATTTCGTTAATGTTTGTAATCAAATATTTTTATGATGAACAAACAATAAACTTTTTCCATGATTTCTATTTCCAGTTCTTAGCATCTCAACATTAACAATTTCCCCTTAAATACATATAAAAAAAATCACAGGTGTAAGTAATTTCACGGGACATTTCCCTACTATTTACGTCGGCAAATTGTCCCGAATTTTTTCCCCATTTGAATATGAGAAAATAATTTCATCCGGGCCAGGTTTAAACGGGGCCATAAATTAACCAGCACAATATACACCGGATAAATCGTTGTCACTTAAGAATGCCGCATTAGGTACTCACGGTGGGGTGTAGCGGAGCGTCGAGGGGCGTCGAGGGGCGTCGCAGGGCGTCGAGGGGAAGTAATAACAGTGGCACGCCGCAGTTAGCTCGCCGACTTGTTATTGCTTTGTATTATTTATGTGTGTCGGCGATGAGGTGACAGTTGGCTTAGTCTGAAAGCACCCTTAGAATGTGCGAAGCGAGGAAGGATTCTTTCTGTTTCGGTTGAGAAATGAAGTGCAATTCAGTAAAAGATAGCGCCCGGTTAAAACTCTTTTCCAGTTCTCGTGGAGAATAGTTTTGTCTCTATTTTCACGACCATTTTCAATTGTTAGTGACATATATGGGATAGATTCAGCGATGCAATAGATTTGTAAGGGTAGATTGAATTTTAATTCGTAAGGTTTCTATTTCAGCATTTGTTTGTACCTAATCAAAGAAAAAGCAACAAGAAAATGATAACTATATTGTATACTGTCTGACAAAAATAATTGTATACACTTTATAAAAACCATAAACCAATAAAAGAAAAACATCACACATTTCGGAGATTTAAATAACAAATTGATCTTTTAATATTAATTCTATGTATCATCCCATTTTTGTATGGTAATGAAATTTATACTTTACTACAAATTTTAATTAATCAATAAAATAAATAAATTTTATAAAATAATTTTTTTTAAGTAATAATTTATTTAGTGGTTTCTAGTCTGTTCTCCCATGGAGGGTCGGTTTTTTTGTGAAAGCCATAAGTACGCGTGACCATATGTTTTCAATATTACTTATAGACGTTTTCAAGCCATTATGAATTCTATGGAAATAAAGTTTCATTCGAAATCATAAATACCAATTCCACTTATTTGGCCAGCACTGTATCGAATTGTCTTCGGTTTGTTTGTACAATCTACTTGTTCAGCGGATAAGAGAGATAAAATTGTATACTTATTTATTGCGTCTGTGATGTCATCCTCCTCGTATTTGTTAATAAAACAACGGTTTGTTGTTTGTATTATGATATTTCTTGCTCGGTTTGGTTGTGACCTACTTCAATTATCATTATTTAGGGACGAATAGGGTTGTAACGGCTTTCGTCATAGAAATAGAACGATGGTTTCACTTCAAGTAGAATGTTGGAGCGTCGATTCGTCTTGCATCAATATCAGATAATTTAGAGCATCAACCCATATGATTGTTTTTTTTTATGTGATTCTGGTGGCGGACAGTCACATAAAAACTTTATATTGAAATACGTACTATTTTTTGTATTTCAATATATTTATATAATATTGCTAGACATTTTGCACAGTGCTATATAGCCCCAAGCTAAGCATAGCTTCTACTATGGGAACCAGATCACTGATAGAATATCTATATACTTTTGTAAATGAATACATAAAATGCATATTAATAACCAAACAGAACAAACATCTAAGTTCTTCACAAAAAACTCTTGGTTGGGACTTGAACCAACGACCTACAGCGTAGAAAGCAGAAGTACTACCACCTAAGCTGTGAGTTGAGACCCGTCAAAAAGAAAAAAAGAAGCAGATGTACCACCATAAATATACGTATCCTTTGGCTATAACAACAGCTATGTGCTGCGCCCAATGAGAATTGTACATAGAACACTTACCTGATCGTCTGAAATATGAAATGCTTATCTCCCCTCATAAATGCCGACTAAAAGTTCGAAGACATGTGTCATGTGCACGAAAAGGAGCCTCTTTGAGGAGCACTTAAAATCCTTTCACCGCACTGGTTCGAGAGAAGTCCTTTCTATGTATTTCTTAACCATTCCATGGTAACCTCCAAACCATCTATGTAAGCCTCCTACTAGTAACCAACCGATTCTAGTATTCGATCGATAGAAAAATACTTAACGAAAAGACGATTAAAAATTTTTTGCGTTTAACCGTCTCCAGGGTTCCATCTATCTCTATATTAGAACTCATCATAATCGATTCTGCGGTTCAGTCGTGAAAGCGTAACAAACAAACTCACTTTCGCATTTATAATATTAAGTTAGGATTAGAGGCTACTGATGATGAAAGCTGATTCTGTCATCGACATTTGGCAAATAATTTTCAAGGATCGGCAGCCTTATTGAATTGTTGTTTCACAGCGAAATTGTTTCATAAGTAATCCAATTTTAATTTCAATAAGCCTATTGGCAATACAATACGACGAAATATTTCTTTGTCACAGTCCAACCAGCCCCGAGGGGATTTCGTAGGGGTGGGACACAAAAAAATCCGCTACTTCGAAAGATCAGTATTTGTTTTATCAATTCAAACCGTACAATGAAATGAGAAATTCGATTAGTAATCATATGTTCATCATCATGAGTCTTAAAAAATGCAATGTGACATTTTAACCTTTATTTGGACTTTTACATTGCGCCATCTAGTCCCAAATCAAGCATAGCTTGTACCTACTAAGGGAACCAGTTAACTGATAGAGGACTTAAATAGACTTTTCCAATACATACATAATAACACCCAGACAGTACAAACATATATGCTCGTCACACATAAATGTTTGTCTAGGGATGAAATCAAACCCACGGCCCCGGTGCAGAAGACAGAGTTACTAACAAATGATCTGTGAGGCCAGTCAAATTGGTTTATGTTTGATCGATATCATCGACGGTGTTAAGATGAGATTAGTTTACGTTGACCACGAGTGTTAATTTTGACGTAATATGTTGAGGCTGATCTTCCCATGCCTTAGTAAAGGAGGAATCTAAGTGAAATATCTGATATATATAAAACATAGGATATCTCATGTGCCTCTAATTTCACCGGCAACCATACGGTTCAAACCGAATCACTTATGAAAGCGTACTGGTTGGTAGCAGCACTTCCCCAGATGATCCAGGCAAAGGCCTGGATGCAAGAAAAGATAAATTTCTTTTAAAAATTTTACCTAAAACAATCTTAGTATAAACACAGGCACGTACCATCAAAGTAATTTTAAACCGGTTATGTTCTATTCGAGCCGTTGATTGCAGGCAAATTTTTGTCTCTATGAAGAATATACCAGAGATTTAAAAGTGGAAGCCATTTAAAAACACAAAATAAAATACATTTAAAAACCATTGATAATAAATCACCAATTTTCCCACTACTCCCTACAACCCTACTTCCTAATATCCTCCTTGTGACCCGAATCCACTATTCGTTTTATCGAGTTTATTTAATAAAGATCCTTAGGTAACATGTCGTTTGTGATATTGGGCCGTTTTTCCGTTCGTTTGGCTTCTGACACTATCATCATAATTTAGTGATGTACACAAACCAAATAATCAATTGGATGATCTCTGTAATAGTGTTTGAGATGATCATATTTAGAAGTTATTATATCGTGGCAACAATCCACAGCACGTGTTGATTTGTTTAATATTTGAGTGTAATTAGAATAAACTATTATTAATAATAATATTGGTGGACATTTCACACAGCGCTGTCTATGCGTATGCGCGTCGTATGCCAAACTAGTGACTTGCGGACGGTGATTTGTAGTCCAGATATGGCAATGGCTCTACTCGCAGCACTCCCCTGCCACTGCCGGCAATCTCCTCCAGAGAACTTAACAATAGCAATATTACAACTGATATTTTGTTCACAGGTGCCGTGGAACCATCAGCTCTACTCACAGTCCTGTGCATATACTCTGCACTTACCATCCACCATATTCTAAGGTATGTGATTGAGTTTGGTATTGTAAATATTTTTAAATCATCTTGATGAGTAGCTTCTTTCTTATTTCGCTATTATTATAGCTATTTACGTGTAACAGGGATATGATTATTTAATTATCTTCCTTTTATGATGTTTTAAAATAGTCTCGTTTTCACAGATAACAAAATATCATTGAGAAAATAACGAAATGTAAATACCCTACCAAAATTAAAGGGGAAATCAATCAAATCAAAATCTTTTATTTCGGACAGCAAGTACCATATAAGGTAATAATTAAAAGACACATTTTAATAATTTACAAGAAATATAGAATAAGAAAAATATAGCATTACAAAAAATAGGAATAAGGAAATAAATGTAACATGGCTGTTTTTAGCAAACTTAACTGATAAAGTTATACAAATATGTTTTAGAGATAAATCTTCATTTACCCGTAAAAAGACACGAAATAAAGCTCTTAGCGTTATATATTAATCCCATTTTGCTTCTAGGTACCCGTGACTGTCTTATTTAATCGTTATGTATGAAACTTAATATTTAAATGCCCATTACATCCCATTGAAAAGTTTTGCTGGGATAAGAAAAGAAGTTGTCTTTCTTACCACTTCGGACAAGGAGTAGTAAAAAAAGCCTGCTGATACTGATGACTGCCCTCAGAGCTCAGTTTGTAGTAACCCTGCCTTCTGCACTGTAGGTCGTGGGTTCGATTCCCACCCAGGACAAACATTTGTATGACGACAAAGTGTTTGTTCTGCGTCTGGGTGTTGATATGTACATTATGTATGTGTTTACAAACAAAAGTATTATATCAGTTGTCTGGTTCCCATGATACAAGCTTAGCTTACTTTGGGGCTAGATGGCGCTGTGTGAAATGTCCACCAACATTATTATGATACTGTATTATAGAAACCAATAAACAACCGTTTGTTCGTAACAAACCCAGGAAAACTTCTCCGTTTCATTTCTGACAGCCATTGTAAAATGTTCTGTGAAATTTTCAGACAAATCGTGCGATGATGTCGGGCCGCCGGCGATTGGACTGTCATCTCCCAACTCGGAGTTGTAAATAAGAGGTTTTTTAATAAATAAACTTATTTTAAGATTAAAATAAAAAGAACACAGCCGGATATGTTAACGTGATAACGATTTAGATCCACTGTTATCTCTTAATTTTGATGTACGTACTGGTACCGCTATTTGCTATAATAATAGTATCTTTACTTTCATTCCTTATAAAAAATTATCATGAATCAAACGTCAATAACAGAATATTATTACTGTTTACCTAAATAAACACTATTACTAGTTGAGTTCGATAGAACCAGTGAGATGAAAGGACTTTAAGTGTACCTTAAAGAGGCTCCTTTCATGCGTTACCACTGAATTTTACAGTCACTATTAACATCTATTATTAATTATTGTAAAGTTTTCTTTGAAATATTTTTATGTTATGTCATCGAATCAAAGAATAGTTCTGCCCTGAATAAAATGGTTTGAAAGCAAAAAGCAGATACGCTCAGATTATGTCTGAAGTACAATAGTGGAACTCAGTCGATATCCAAATTGTCTACTCAATGTTAAAAAGCAACTCCGGCATTAAATAATTTATAGACAGGAACATTGTAAGTCTTTAAGTAACCATAGCACCAACAGCGATTCCATTTTTTATGAATGCTGTTACGGAAATTATTATATTGTATGTAAAAACTAAGTATCATACGTGTTTCCTTATTATTATTTCACTGTACTAATAACGCAGTTACGCAGGTAGGTTTCAGCCTAAAACGCGTTTTAAACGCGATACAATTGCTGTATGTGCCTCGATGATGTTAAATAATTAGCCTCTCTTTCACAAACGCACCAGATATACAAAGCCAAATATTAATACGAAGCTTTCAAGTACTACTGAAACTTTCAAGAGCCGAGTCCAATGTTATTGTATGTTTAGTAAACTGTTTTCATGTCATTAGGTACGAGTACGTGTATCGTTTTTATTTTGTATCTGTGGAGCAAATAAATTATTATTTTTATTATTAAAGCATATACGTCGATGATGCATTTTGGAAATTAAACCGAGCACAAAGGTTATCTAGTTATAGGTAAATATTTACACGGTAAAGTTGAACTAGAAATCAAATACACTGTATTTTTAACTACGTGTCTTTTGCATTCGATTTCGGCACAGCTCGAATAAAATCAAATTTCTGATGTCGTTGAACCGAGAGAAGCTAATTATACAATGCGGCATCATAAACGCACAATGTGCGGCCGGCAATATTGCTATTGTCAGCCTTGCAATGCTATACTTTTCGCACAACCCAGCTAAACTCTAGGGTATCATTATACCCTAGATTATAGATCTCTAATACCCACCATATTTTTGCAGATATACATTTTCTTACAATTTTTTGCGGAAAAATATTTATGTGATTTAGTTATACATTTTATTTTGTTTACTGTATTGCAGGGAAAATAAAGGCCGTTTAAAAGCACAACACATTTCAGATTATGTTTGTTGTATTATTTTTATATATATATTTTTATACAATAATAATATTTATATATATTATTGTTCTGATTTTAAAGTGAGATTGATAATGTTGAAAGTTGGAAAGGTAACGTGTGTATTTTGTGTTATTAAACCCCACATTAAAATGAGAGATTATTCAAAACAATGTGTTATACTCGTTTTCGATGTATATTAATTTGCATTTTATTTGTGATAGTAGTAAAACTAATAATTAAAAACAGAAAATGTCCACGTTATACCGAGATTTATTTTAATTGCATGAACACAACGAATTGTTTATTGAAATAAACAAAATAACGTCTATATAAGATAAGACTATTGTTAAAATATTATGTGTAATTATTATCTTTCTATATTTTGTTTATTAATGTAAGGGTATGTAAATATCAGTGTAATATAAATTAAAGTAAAATATTATAAATGTTCTTGTAATGAATCGTGTGATCTGTAGAATTTAGTAGAACAAATTAGCCAAAATAATACTGTTTAAATAAACGATAAAGTTAGTGGATCTTTTCAAAAATTCCTAAACGTAGTTCATGATCCGAAAAATTAAGGCTGTGTATCAATGAGGATACAATAATTTTAAATTTGCACGCAGATTATTGAACACTTTTTTCAGGTTGTGGTTTTGATTTAGAATCAAATGGCTTTCTATTGGTTTTTTGAAACCACCAATTAAACTATAATTTCTTTAATTAAGTTTCGAAATGACAAACCTAATTAAGATGAACAAAATTTGATTTTGTACGCGACAATGCAATAAAGACTCAAGGTTAGGTTGTCTGTCTTTGTATGATTATAATTAAATAAAGGAACAAGAATGATTACTAGCAAAGGTCAAAAACACTGTCGTCTCGCATAGGACTGATTCATTTATTGTACCTAATATATTCATCTAAACAAGCAGACCAGCTGCAAAAAAAAGCCTGAGATAGCAAAACTGTTTCAGTAACCCGAAAAATGTAAGGTTCGATAGCGATAATATATAAATCAATCGTGTTTGAAGTTAAATTTGTTCTGTGTGTAAGATTATAAATGTCGTTATCTTTTTGTTATAGCCTTGTTTCATACGCTGAAATGTAGAACCATACAAAAATGGTTGAAAAGGATTACTTTTTAAAAGCTAAGAATTTTGAAAAATAATTTCTAAATACTGAAACAGAAAGAATATAGCAAAAATTTGGTGGATAAACGGTGGAACTGCTAGCAACATTTTGTGTTTGGAAATAATAAGCATTAGGTACATATTGTTTTCTTTCCTAAGGGGAGGGCACGATAACAAGATCATGCTAACAAGAAATAAGTTGTTCCTACATTGTTACGATATGTAATGCTAAGACTACACGTTCTATATTTGGAGATGTTTGGATTCGCTCGCGTCTCGTGTTATTAATTGAATTTATAAAAAGAATTATACTAGATGTGGGTACATTTTACAAGGCACTGACGCTAATATTAAAAAGGATTTTCATTTTCCTAACTGTTTAAATTAAAAGATTATTATTGGCATAAAATCTGATATAATAAATTAAAATAGATCACCAAGTATATGTAGTATGGTATATAATGTGAATAAATCAGCTCACGAGATACTGTTTTGTATAAATATTGAACCTGTTTGATGACCACGGTTACACTAACCTCGTGGTGGTTTTCGAATTCCGAAAAGGGGAAAACAACAGCTTTTTTTTAGTGCCATAATTACACAAAACGAGTAATTTATGCAGGGGCTTGTAATGAAACTACACAACAATTTGTAATGAAATTTAATCTCTTCCGGATATGTTGTCATTCTTGTCAATAAATTCCGTAGATTACAAAATCTCTATATTTTTGTAGAATAGGTGCAGGCGATAAATAGAATCGCAAGTAAAGAGTCATGTCTCTTTAAAATATTATACGAAATATGTTTACTTTGAAATGTATGTTGTACTATAAAAAGGGTAACCTACGAATTATTTTTCTTATCATTGGCACATAATAATTGGCATGTGATTTGGCTATTCCCTAAATAATTTAGTGATGGTGTGGTCCTGCCTTTCAGACACTGGTGTAGTTAATTGCCAACTTTATGTTACTTGTCAAATATATAAGAATATTATTAAAACCTATATCTAATTATGTAGACAATATAAAAAAAAACTTGTAAAATATGATGAAAAATTATGTTAGAATGATTATGTCTACCTATAAAATATTATGTCCTATGTTATTTTTTTTTCATTTTGAAAAAGTCAGTGTTTAGCGTTGCGTCGCGTCATTTTTTGGCAAACTTTGTAGTTACTTCGATATGGAGTAGATCGTGGCGGACTTTAGTTGTTGCGCAAAAAGGAATCCGTGTGACGTTTCCCGTACGATTATAATCTATGTAACGAGCCGCAACGCTAATCAACGGGCAACGGATTATAGCGTTTAATTTATTAATTAGTCGTTAAAATATTATATAGTTGTTTCGTTAGTTACGGACAAATTTTATACGATGGAGTTTCGTGTTCTTCGTTGATTTGCTCAATGTTGTTGTCGTTTCGTTTGATGGAGTCTGTTAAATAAATTATTATAATGAAATCACGCTGTTTTATTGAATATATTTTCTTCTTATTATATGAATTCGGAAATGAAAAAAAATTAATACTAATGCATATATGCATAATATCTCAGAGGTTGTATTTTTGGTTGTTTGTATGTAGAATTAATTTCTACTATGGCTGTAGACGAAAATATAAATCGCGCTAATGCTACGTTACTCTAAATGGATGAGACCAAAGACACCTACTTTTAAATTGATTTATTCCACATACGTTTCCATTTATAATTTTCAATTGAAAATCGTTGAGGATGCCATAATCATTTATTTTCTTTTTTGCCTTTGATAATTGCCAATTCATATCATTGAATTTATTAGACCAATCTGGTACCTGTGCAATAAAATATTATTGCGAGATTAAACCTTCAGGTCTGTGAGTACAGTGCGTATACACTGCTATACAAATAAATAAAATTGGAGTGTAGGTTTGTAATATTAAAATAACCGCTTTTTACTAAGTGCAAATGGATTTATACTCGGTACATATACCAAAACAACATTTTTTACAATTTTTGTCTGTCTGTCTGTCTGTTTGTGCCGGCTAATCTCTGAAATGGCTGAACCGATTTTGACGGAAATTTCACTGGCAGCTGATGTAACAAGGAGTAACTTAGGCTACTTTTCCGAGGTGTAAAATAGTGGTGGGTGATAAAACAGAACCGGTACCCGGTACGTAGTAGATAATATTGATGCGTTTAGCTGACTATGTACAAAAATATTTATCGCCTTTGCCCGGGTTGTACTGCAATGAGAAAACAGCATGTAAAAATGAGCCAATGCCAAAAATTTACTGGGCAAATCAGTTATTGAATTAACCAATTAGTGTTCGTCGCAGACCTGTCTTAGTTATGTGGAGCTAACTTATTCAGCAGTTAATTAACAGTGTTTGGATTTCTCGCTTGATTTTACAAATCCCTGGGCAAGACAACACATTTTATATTCACGTTAAATATTCACTTACTGTTAAAGTCAAGCATTGATAATAAAGTTTAAATACACTTATTCATTATGATAAAATCCTAATCCATGAATGAATGAATGAATGAAAATCCTTTATTGTACACCATTAATATACAGGACAAACGTTAAAACTACTTAAGATACACGTACAATGGGGATATAGGATGGACAAATAGGATAGCTTATATCCTGGAATGACACATGCTTTTTTGATCCTGGGAAAGTGCAGTGCTCCCGTGGGACCACTTATTTGCCGCGGGGAGCAGCTAGTTGGTAATAATATACCTTTTTATTTCAACAACAGATTTTGATCACAATGTTTCACGTGAAACTGCTTTAAATTTTGTGGCCCATTCAACAATAAAGCGCTCATGTCTATTTGCCAGGAACGATCAAAGAAATATAATAGGTACTCTATTTATCATACAAGAGCCGAGAAAATGTTAGGTTGGATTATTGTTACACAAAGAAATCCAACGAGGTTTATAGTGGGAACTGCTCCTATCGAGATATAAGCGCTTGTTGCAACAATATCAATCACAGTAGAAGCGGAACAGCGTCAACGGAAGCACGCAGCATAATAATGTACGAAAATATTCGTGTATTTTCATATATTCGTTCATTGGTTACGTGACTAGCGCCACTCAAAGGGGCTTATTACGTTTGACAAGATCCACACACGGGCCGTGCATTCGTATGATGGATGTACTGTTTACATGTAAGAGCTCTGTACGCAGAGTTTTGAGTTGTGACTTTAACATCACAAAATTTGACACTGCGTTGAATTTAATTCGATATAAAAATAACTCAAAAAAAGTTGAAAAGCTGCTTACTTGGAATAAGCATGGAAGGACATAACATCGTATGGTTTGGCATAGAGAATTTAAAGTAACTCACGTAGTTAGCAATTTTCTACTAAAACTTGCAGATGTCAGGATTTATTGCATAAATAATAAATCAATAAATAAATTCTTTATTTCTTAACTTATAAATGAAACATTCTGAGTTTGGTAAATGTTTACAAATATTATTACCATCTCTGTCATAGACTCTGTCAATGCAAATATTCCTTTGACTCACCGATGTTCTCCTAAATTTCCCTTGAGTACATCCACGGGGTACATATGCCGTTTGTGTGTGATTTGTGAGAATGTTAGTTTAATGCGATGTCTGTTTTGAATTGAGGAGTTTTGAAGCATGGTGCGCTTTGCCATTGAAAAAATATATACAGAGTTAAGTGTAATAACAACTCTTCTTAAATATGCTTACAACCTCTTTGAGAAGTACTAAAACCAACAAAACTTTTTCCAAAAAAAAAAAGATAACTCTTGCAGTCCTTCTTCTTTTTCAAAATTTTGTTAAGGGGAAAACAAATGATATGCATTGCGCCTCTCACTCAAAAAACTGAAGAAGAAAAGTCTCATTTGACTATGTATTTACATCCTTCAAACCAGAAGACTAAAAATTGCAATATTGCCTAGCGGCAGAAATCGGTAATTCAACTTCATGTACAGTTAACTGAATGCTAGGGATTATATACGCCTTTCAACCGAGTCAGAAATTCGCCAGTCTAGAACTGCATCATGCACGTCAAATAGTATTCATCATTACCCTTAGCCGAGTTACTAAACTCTCTCCCCTCAGTCCTTAGTACATCCACGTATGCAGGCAGTTTGTTCCTGTGTGATTTGCGGCGAGAGCTTTGCATAGAAATCTTCCGTTTGTAAATGGCTTAGGTTTTGTTTGTAGAATTACGTTTAAAGTTGTATGCGTTTAGCTACTGCATACAACGCTCGGGTTTACGTTTTAGAACCCATGCGTATACTTTTGTACGACTTTTTTGGTTTGTCAGCTTCGTATTTTGCGTATATTTTTGTACGTTAATAAATAGAGATCGGTGTGTATTGCACATGACAGAAATTTTCACCACCCAAGTTAGGTGATTACTGCTGTCAAAACGGTGAAAGAAAACATCACGAGGAATCCCAAATGTGCTAGAACCAAAAATTTTAAGACAAGTCACGCGTCTAGTGCACTAGTGCCCCTCAAAGAGGTTCCTTTTGTGCACTAAACTTCTTAAAAGTAAACCGCTTTGACCACTTCAATCCTTAAACCACACTGATTCAAGAGTTTTAGTGCCACTTTAGTAGTAGTGTGGCCAAATACTAGCTTTAGTAATCCTTACGATCAAAGGATGAGCTCAACAAGGAATCACTGATTCATGATCATACATCGTCATCTTTTTTTGTTTAATTCAACCTTCCTATTTTAATAAATCTGCACTAAACCGTAATTCTGAGTTCATAAACTAAGACACACACAAACATAATGAAGTTATAATCATAAAAAACATTTCACTACACCCCTTTAACATCAAACCTCGCAGTAATCTACTCGGGCTATGTAGCACTGCCGATTCAGCGGTAACACTTGTAATTCCCCGTAATGCCTGTAATTCCATGTAATACCTGTAATTCTCACGGGTGATATTTGTAAGCGGACGCAGTAACGGCGCCGGTTCGCGTAAGATTTTATAAAGCGCGTCATCTCTGTTGATAACACGTTTAAATTGCTGCGATAATCCTGTGCCGCTTTATTACGACTCCAAAAGTAACCGATTTATAAAAAACCTTATTTTACTTACTTAGTAAATAAGACAATGACTCATAAACATGTCGTTTAGCTAAACGTGGCACAGAATGATTAATAACCTAGTATGGGAACGGGCTTCCTGATTAAATGTCAACGAAAAATCATTAATTTAAATCAGATGATTATGATTTTAACACTATATATACATACTGTTATATATTATTTACCAACTTACATTATTGGCCATGTCACATTGGTACAATCAGTTCATTATAATCATATTACGTAATATTTACTATCACTAAGGTTACAAATCTCTAGCTCCCTCGGTACAATTCCCTGTTTACTGGAGCTAGTTATATTTTGAGATGTTTAATACATTCTTTCTTGTTTATTTTTAATTTATTCTTTATTACGAAGTAAAACAGCCAGTACTCAAAAATTTTATATAATATTGTAGTGTCACTTATTTAGTGTGTTTAGTCGAGCTGGTTCACCGCCATCTTCTTGCCTCGCCTTGATAACTTAGATCTTGTTCTACTAAGTGACGACCTTAGTTGCATTGCATCAGTTCAGTATCAGTTTGACGAGCGCAGTCATAAGTCTAAAATATCAAGATCACATTCTAGTGTGCCTATTCTACTGGCACCTATCCCGTTCATCATGAGTATGGTAGCAGCACCTGTAAGCAAGAAATCATTAAAATAAAACCTATTTCCAGGTTATATTATCCGAAGTGTGTCAATTATGTAAAATCAAAATTTGTTCAGCTACGTACATAAGCGTATGTACACCTAAAGTGTAGGAAGAGTATTTTCAGACGAATGTTTCCACATATCAGCGGAAGTCCCTTAAAATACATTTCAAGAAAGTTTCTATCAAACAACAAATATACGATTGTTCTAACTTCGCTAACTTCAACTTCCGGGTCACTTCAAGCCGTTCTCACCGGAACTCATTACAAACTAGCTCAAAGTTATCTCGCGAAGTGCATTAGTAATATATGCAAAGAATTCAAGATAGATTTTCAATATTTCGGTTGGTTTCGAGTTGAAAATATCAGTTCGTGCCGTAGAAGTTTTGCTGTCTCTCCGCTATCTAGTTGCGAGTTTGCGAACTCATATTTTTATCTACTTTTAGTAATGCAGGTGGAAGTTTTAGTGAGGAAACTATTATGTTGCATGTCGTAGCCAGTTCAATATTACGCTAGAGAGTTTAAAATTGTGTCACATATAGCGAGGATACTCATACTTTTCTTACTTTTTTACTGACTTCAAGAGATCTTTTGGTAGTCAAAAAATCTTTTTAACTGACTTCACCAGACGAGGTTCTCGGTTCATCAGTAATAATAAATAAATAAATATTGGTGGCCATTTGACACAGCGCCATCTAGTCCCAAAGTAAGCTAAGCATAGCTTGTGTCATGGGAACCAGACAATTGATATCATAATTAGGTATATAGGTACATTTTTTGTAAATACATAGATATAATACATATCAACACTCAGACACAGAAAAAAACACACAAATGTTTGCCCCGGGTGGGCATCGAACCCACAAGATATTACAAATACAGGGCAAAAATATCTACAGGGTTGCATGATGCAATTCTGCCACCAAGTACTTAACTGTTTATTCCGCCAGTTACCAATCCAAGTATTATGTGACGCCACCATTATCTAGAGTTACTAAATATCGAGTAATATGTAGCCTAACTCGATTTAGTAGTATGTATTAAAAATCTTGTCTTCCGAGGTTACCTATTAAAAACAAAAATTTCACTAATTTACTTTTCTTGTGATCGCTTGAATTTTTATGTTACTGTAGGACCATAAAACACGGGGAAGCGGTTATTTCGCATTGACACTACGAGACAAGGATTTTTAGAGAACGGATGTAAGTTATCACGAATGTCATATGTATTTTCTTGCCTTAAATCATTGCCATAATAATTTCTATTCAGATTAAACGACACTGTTTAGTCTTAAGTAGAACTGAGCTAGCTGCCCCTAAACCCAACTATTTAAGCCACCAGAAGAATAATATGTCGGCGGTAAATAAGAGTTAGAAAACAATGGCTGCCCGGCCTGGGATGCCGTATTTCAACGAAGGTTTATGGTCGCCAGGCTTTGCGACGAGTGATGGACTCCTTACTCTTACCGGGAGCCAATGGGGCGAAGTGACCTGACCTTCGCAGTATTTATGGGCTAGTTTCAGGGTCCACAACGAACTTTTCAGTCGCAAGATTTGATCAGATTACGAGTATTTCCGCAGGGAATTGCGTTAGTAAATTGGGATATTTTGACGTTTTATTGGAAACGTCTACTCTGTTATAGACAATTTTAACGTGATAAACTTACTTGCGGTCAACCTTTTGACATTGACTGTGCAGTAAATTATTTACTATACAGTGTAGGAAATGACAACGACAATAAAGGGTTGTTTTTTGTTGTGACAGTCATTATTTTTAGGTTTTAGTATAGTGTTTAGATGGATGAATTTCGATCCAGAGGTTGCAGCTTTAAATATTATGCGCGTAGCTTGCTATTTTTATAAAAAAAATATTACTTGTGTCAAATGGTACAAACTTTATCAAAATAGCACTGGAAAGCATCCTAATAAAACTGACTTTACTACTTTGTCGTATATACACTTTTATAACCACGGTGGTCGAGCAGAATTTGTAACATCACGTACATAGGTACTTCTCCAGTGGAGTCCTCAGACCCCCCCTTTTTTATTTATTTTACTGTGGTTCGTTTTACTACAAATCACCTGATGTTAAGCGCGTATAGAGTATAAATAGATGACACTTTGTTGCTCACCAATCAAAATAACAATCAGTAACAATATACAAAAGAGTGAAACAATGGGCGGTCTTATCGCTATAAAGCGATCTATTACAGACAACCTATGGATGGACGAGAAATACTGGACCATGAGGCTTTGTGGTTTATCTAAGAGTATAAGCCGATATTTGATGCTTGCATATTAACACCCAGATACAGAACAAAATTATATGTTAGTCACACAAATATTTGTCCTGTGGAACTAGGAACCACGACGCAAAAGCCACAGTTACTACTAAGCTGTGAGTTGAACATATTATTGATATTAATTAGGGTACACAAAACAGCTGAACAAACACCGGTTGCATCGAAGTCCGTATCTCAAAGGCCAATATTTAGTCGACAAATATGTCATCGGAATGAGTGCAACTGCATTATGAAACGGCGCTATTAGTTTTGTTCTTGCGTTGTGACATAATGGCGTCTAGCGAAGAACAGCCCCTGAAAAAAGCAAAAAAAGAAATCGTTAAGAAAAAAACTCTGCGAGAGAAAATACAGAATATCAAGGAGAATATAACAGTTGAACCGGTGTTAGCTTGTTATGTGATACCAGGAGTGCTGGCGAGGCTAGCTACCCAAAATTTGAATTTGGACAAAGCGTGCCGAGTGAACAAAAACTATGGAGACACGGTCTGCGATGCGCTGATCGCTCGACAGGGAAACCAGTATCTGAAAGAAGAATTAGCCGTCCAAGAGCTAATAGCAGCTATGGAAAGTTGGAAAAATATCCTTCTGACAGCAATTCCAAGTTTTCTAATACTCTTCCTAGGCGCTTGGAGTGACAGAACGGGAAAGAGAAAAATCTGCATTCTGCTACCGATCATCGGAGATCTATTGATGTGTCTTAGCAATATTTTGAACGCGTATTTTTTCTACGAGCTTCCGGTGGAATTCACAATGTTTTTTGAAGCGTTCTTCCCAGCTATTACTGGTGGTTGGATCACGACATATATGGGAGCTTTCAGCTACATAAGTGATGCCTCCAGCGAAGAGTCGAGAACGTTTCGAGTGGGGATCGCAAATCTTTGTTTGACAGCCGGGGGACCAATAGGATCGGCTCTCAGTGGAGTTCTGCTGAAACATATAGGATATTACGGCGTTTTTTCATTGAGTTCTTTGTTGTATATAATAAGTATATTGTATGGATTTTATTACATCGAGGATCCAAAGAGGCCTGAAAAACCTCAGGTAAGATAGTTGTAAACATAGAAATAAAAAAAAGAAACAAGAAAATAATCTCAATAATTCAGTTTAGAAAAAATATTTTTTTTCCTTGTAACAAGGTTATGTTAGACATATAACCTGATAGTAAGAGACAAAGAAGCCGATCGGAGTGCCTGCCATATGTGGTGCTCACTTGCATAATTCCAACATGAAGCTTGAGCTGGATTAGAACCCACGACCTACAGATCTGATCTACAACAATATTAACTGAATCTTTATCGCTTTAAAATTTAATACATTGTGTTGTTTCATCTTTCATCTGTTTTAAAGAGTTTATATTATGTTAAAAACCAAATGACGAATCTCTAGGTATGAACGAATGCGTCATTTAATATCAAGTGATATAAATAAATAATAATGACTATTCCAAGACAACGATTTTAGTACAATTGGCTTATCACTATAGGTAACCTAGATTACTCAAATCATCTCTATTGCCTTCGATATCCACATATTTCTTCCAGGCACTCAAACGCACTAAAAGTACAGATTAGTTAATTTATACTTGTGACCAAGAAACGTATTACAATAACACAAATAAATAATCTGGGATTTAAAATTATTGCAGAAGGAATCTTCCAACGTCCGAGGCTTCCTGAAATCCTTTTTCGACGTAAAACACGTAAAGGACACACTTACAGTGGCGTTCAAAGTGGGACCTAATCACAGACGGGCAAAGTCTATTTTGGTGTTGGCGGCGATCGTTTTTATTCATGGAACGGGTTATGGTAGGTGAAACTTTATTTTAATGTTAGCTTAAAGGTTGTGGACGAATTTTAAGGGCCTTCTTCTCATGACCCAACGAAAATCTGAATTACACAATATTTTCATTTGAATAATTTTAGTTATTAAAAAAAAAAAACTTGTTACTAAAAACTTTAGGGTCTGTCGAGCCAATCAGTTTTATAAGAAAAATATTTTAAGATTCATCCTAAAATTATTAAACAATAGTTACATAGTAAAACGATGTATAACTGTTTAAGTTAGAAAGTAACTTAATGTGTCCGGGCCGGTAACAGCCAAATGCTCGCCGAAGAATATTAAAGGTACAGTCAATAGACAAAACTATATCTCCATTTAGCTCTTGAAGAAATGACTTTGAAAAGTCAAGTAGTCAATTTGCTATGTTTGGTGCTTGCAACGAAAATTATAATACTTAGCTGCCTGAGGTTGGAAGACGAGTGCACCGGAGGAAACGTTGGCAAGATGATTGGAGACGAACATTTAATTGATTCAGGGTGGTAACAAAAATCGTAAAACTTCGGTTGAATGCGCCGTTTACACTATAACTGGCCAACAGCGGAATAGAAAAAAAAAACTCTTACTTCTTACCAAATAAAGATTGTTTCTTTCTGTGAATTGAAAATAAGTGAAATTTAAACAAATATTATGTTTCCAGGTGAATACACACTGCGTTACTTATTTACGCGCTATCGGTTTAATTGGGATGCTCTTAAGTATAGCTTCTACAGCACCTTCTATATCTGCATTCATTCGCTTGGTAAGTATACATATATACACACACACAAACACACACACACACACACACACACACACACACACACACACACGCACACACGCACAAATTTATAATTACAGCGTCACTACTACTGTTACGAGTATAAATTATTTAGCTACAACTTAGTTACAACTTATCAATTATACACTTATTTATCACTCAATACATTATAATTTCTATATAATATCTCTAAACATAATTAAAAACGTAGGTCGTTTTGGAATTGAATAACATAAAATCCTTTTAGTATTTTATCATAAAATTATTTGAATAAATTCCATTATAATTTTGATTTGGCAGATAAATAAATAATAATTTTGTCTCATATTGGTTTGGGAAAAGATCCTCCGGTTTTCATAACATACAAACTCATTTTATCAGACTACAAATATTAGAAATTTTGTCAATTTCAATTTGTCGCAGTTTAAAAAAAACATGATATTACGGATAATTTAAAAATACTATACAGCAAGTAATATCTTGCTTTAGTTCAGTATTTAGTTTTATTCAGTTTCCGAAAAACATAATAACTTCCTAAAACATTCGTTGCATGTTAGACTTAAACCACCTTATCTGTGCCGTAAAATTAATGGCGGGCCCGCGGGCGTTGGCTAGTAAACCGTTAAATTAAATTGTAAAAATTTCATATCCAAATGGCTGAATGCCAAAAAAGTGCAACGCTTTCGCGCCGGATTTATACGTAGTCCTGATTGTAATTTTTAACGCCACAATATTTTTCAATTTACTTCTTGCCAAAATACGGTTTGTTTAACCGGGATTTTAAAGAAATTTTTCGTAATGTAAAATAAAGTTCGTAAATGTAAAATGTTGAACAAAAAAAATTCTTTGCTAATAATTAAATTAATAATAATAACTCATGGATAAAATTCATGTTACGTGATTTTATTTCCAGGTGCGTTGATATCGATTAGTCTATTCAGTCACCGGTTGAAATGGCACGACTCGGTGTTGGGATTGATTTCAAACTTCAGTAAGATTGTGGGAGCTCTAGGCACTGGCTTTGCAAGGAACTCAACCGAAATGTACATAGGTAAGGTTTATAATTTATAGTCAGGCTGCATTTAAACTGTGGGTCTGTACCGCTGAGTGCCATGCTCTCAAAAGAAGCGGAAATTGGGAATAACTAAAACACGTTTTTACCCACCATTTGTGACTGATGAAAAACTAAACGAAAAAAAAAGAAAAAAAACTTCTATGATTTACCTATATTCATATTGTATTTATCACCCTCCTTATGTATCTAAGAGATTAGACCTCTACAGTAAATAAATAGGTTTTAATCTATCACGCGAGTCCAACAGTAGGGGCCTTTGTGTTAGACTTATTACTTTTATTCGACCTAAATATTAGATTTTAGGATATACCGGTTTCATCACGACAACATGTAATTTTTTTTCAAGCTGTCGCCGTTGAGATGTTCAATGCAACCTCGTATACGGCTCTTCGATCAATTTCCTCAAAACTGTGTTCAAGTGATGAATTAGGTAAGTACTTAACGTAATATTTTAACGCCACGCTTCGTGGACTGGGACCTTGACCCTTCCTAAATCCACAGTTAAGTGCTTGATGACAGATTCTTAGCTTGAGGAGCCCTCCTATTTAGCTATGGCTTTCTCATAACATACCGTCATGTATAGCAGTGAAAGTTGTGCCATATTCGTAGTACTGCCACTTTACCCATTTTTGCCAACAAGTAGAAATTGGTGTTATTGAGTTCCCGTTTGAAAATTGTGCTTGCCGGTGCAATTGCATTTAAGTCATTCTATCTTCACTTCTCAGAGTTCTTGGTTTTAGGTCTTGTTGTACCTAAAAAGGAGAGGACCCATGTATTATTGCTGTGTTATGGGTAGAGGTTACCACTTTAAACCAGGATGTCCGGCCTACCTGCTATTTAAGTAGGTAAATTTATACTTAAAAAAAGGCCAGGTGACAATGTTTAAAAACTTTCTAGGTAAAATGACGTCCATATTTAATTTGATGGAAGTGCTGACTTCAATGGTGTTCGGGCCCATCTACTCCTGGATCTACATGTTTACACTTCAATTTGACTCTGGTATCATCTACTACGTCAGCACTGTGCTAACAATACCGAATTTATTCATATTTGGGTATGTTTATTTTCGTGTTAGATAAAAACAGAAAGGTACTGCTTAATTAATATATTCCAGTATTTTTTGGAAAATTTTACCGCTGGATGATACATAGACCAATCTTTCAGTCCGAAGATAACTGATTAATATCCAAAACCGGCGTTCGAAGAAAATATGCACATACAATGTCACTTACAAAGAACGGAAGACGTAAATATTGTGAGAAAACTCAGCAAGTCCTAGCATCAATAATTCTAGCTGATTTGTACCAATAAAAACGTTGCTCATTCACTATAGATTATTGAGAGTAAGCGAGTGTCCGTGGTGGAAAATGTCTTGACTGCTTTTTATTCACCTTTATTTCAGGTGGTTTTACATACAACACAGGATAGATTCAAATCAAAAGCTGGATGAAGTAACGGATGATGAAGAATCAAATAATATTAAAAAAGAAAATCTGCTTAGTAGCACTGAGTTAGCCGATGAAAAAATCATATAAATATAGTTTAAGATATCCGATTAGATATCTACAGCACCAGACGTAAAGCCGATGCACTGCCGGCAATAGAAGTATTTATTGTTTAACCCTCCTTTTAGGGGACCTAAAAATGTATAATAAATACTTGACCTCAGCAAATAAACTTAGGTAACCTAGGTTTATCGACTATATTTTATCCTAAGGTATGTATACTGACTGCAGAGAGTAATACTGTATTTATGCCGAAAGAATGTGACGATTATATCAACCAACCTTGAACAATACTTCGTTTTTTTTTTATGTCACCCTAATTTCCTAAGTCTTTGAACCTCCATATAATAACATATACAAATTTTTGACATAAGAATTCAATCATCTGTCGACTTCATTTTTTTTTCTTACTATACAGCTTATTTTATGCTTATGGAGGCAATTGAATTTTCACCATTTCAATCAATATTGCCAACCACCCTACCCACACACACACTAAAAGCGCGCGCGCACGCACGCACGCAAGAACACACGCACACACACACAAACGCACACACACCCAAACACACACACCGCACGCACGCGCACACACACACGCTCTTTCTTGTACTGCTCTTTGTTGTAGGATGGTGTTATCAGAAGGAGTCAACCGTTCAAATGTTTCACCTTTGCACACACTCACTCATGAAGATCTGACTACGAAAGGTTCAAATTTAATTCTTACAAGTTAAACGTCAAGGATTAAGATGAAGTACCCACAGGTGATTTTACGTAGGAACAGGCAAATAGAACAAAATTTTCAACTAACTGCTCCTACTATGTATATCTAAATCACAGTTAAACTACCCTCCAATAACAAATTTCTTATGTATTGTCATAGTACAGACAAATATAATTGTATTTTCTTTTATGTTCATGTTATTCTTAATGATGGTTATGTGAAATGCAATAACGACAGATTGCGCAAAAGTGATACCCAAGAGTAAACACAAGACAATTGATTACGTTATTGACATAACTGTTATCTAGACATCATGGCCGATTCAGTAGTTAACTAAACACCCTGTGTAAATATCAAATGCTTAATGGCTGCTCAAAAGTGATATATGATAGGCTACAGGATGTTGTCTTTTAAATTTTTAGTATACTTAATATTCACTTATGATTTCTACAATTAATATTAATTTATTCCATTCATTTGCGTTATTTCACTTCACCTGTCCAAGTAGCGAGTGCAAATACCATGCAACGTAAAGCTTGTTAAAACAGGTGGGACATCGAAACCTAACTTTTTTTTTTAAAAAATTAGCAACTTTAAGAAGGTTTTTAGTTTCCGGTTCATCTGTTGATGGGTATAGGCGCAAATTCCGTGAAATCAGGATTTTTTTGGAATAAATCAGATTAACTAATTGACGACTTACAAAAACGGCACTATGAAAGAAAGTATTTTGTACTTAAACAGACATATATTAGAATTATAATGTATTATATAGTTTGTTACCTGCAGAATAAAAGAAAAAAAAATTAACCCCCATTTATAATGTTTTTAATGTGCTGGTAATATGTATTTGGATTGCTTTATATCTAAACAGTAAAAGTATTTGATTGTGTGACGAATAAACTTCACAAATAAATTATATCTTAGTACATGTTGTGATATCGAGAAGTGTGCTCACCTGTTGGATTGTCAAAAATGTCAAGCCCTCCAGAGAAGTCCCCTGAACAGCAACCTTTGCAGGATGAAAATGGGAAAATTGAACTTCAACAAGAAGGGTTCATAGAGAAACTGAAGTACATAAAATCAAACATCACCGTAGAGCCAATTCTAGCCGGTTTGATAATCCCATCCATGCTGGCCAGACTCGCAATACAGAATTTGAATTTAGACAAAGCTTGTAGAGTGAAACTGGCGTTTGGTGATGAAGTGTGCGACGCTATGATAGAACGACGGGGAAATAGTACGTACGAAGCTCAAGTTCAGATGGTAATTTCGAACATCGAGTCATGGAAAAGCATCATACAGACTGCGCTCCCCACAATACTAGTCATTTTCATGGGAGCTTGGAGCGACAGAACCGGAAACAGAAAAATTTGTATCCTTATGCCAGTAGTCGCCGAATTTGCGGTTTGCATATCCAATATGTTGAGCACTTATTTTTTCTACGATATCGGCGTGGAAGTAACTATGGTTTTAGAAGCTCTATTCCCGGCGATGACCGGAGGTTGGGTCATGGTGTACCTTGGTGTCTTCAGTTACATAAGTGATATCACCGATGAAAAATCAAGGACATTCAGAGTAGGTCTCGTGAACTTGTGTATGACTGCCGGTATTCCTATTGGCACAGCCCTTAGTGGAATATTGCTGAAGTTATGGGGTTATTACGGTATTTTTACTCTCTCTGCAAGTATTTATATGATAACGTTTGTGTATGGGCTGATCTACTTGAAGAGTAATACAAAACCAAGCAATAATATGAAAGAAAAGGTAAGAAAGGCCAATATCTTATACACGTATGTTAGACACATTCTAATAATCTGAAAGCAAGAATTTAGTTCAAACATTCCTTTAAGAAATTATATCTGGCTATTTGAAATTGTATCATGAGATACAATCCGAAATGATCGTAATTATATTAGCAGTAAAGCTTTTGAATGCTGGATGCTAGCATGTTCTGATTTTATGTATGGTTTATACCATACGGACAAATTAAAATGAGTGATGATAGTCGTCCAGATTGCATCTTATATGCGTAAAAAATACGCTGTTTGTTAGATTGTAACTAGTTTTGCCGTCACTTAGATAAACTTTAATCACGCAAAAACTTTCATGGTGATATTTCATGTAGTCATCATTAAGTAAAATTGTATAATACACAAACTAAGCTAAAGGAATACTATTAAAAATACTTCATTTTTTTTATTGCTTTTAGCCAAAACCAATAACATGCTGTGAAGTAATAACATTAGTTAAGGAAACGGGAGAGGTGGCGCTTCAGAAAAGAGAGAAAAACTTTCGGAAAAAGATTATTTTAACGCTTCTGGTGGTAGCCATAGTCTATGGACCTAATCATGGTAAGAATAACTTTAGACATGCAGCCAAAATCTCGTAAAATTCAGACCCAGATTTTTATCTTACATCGTTGTTTCTTCCAGGTGAAAGAATAGTGACTTATTTGTTCGTCAGATACCGCCTAAAATGGGATGCTCTAAAGTACAGTATCTATTCTACCTACAGCATTATCACCCACTCCATGGGTAAGTATTTTTTCTTTAATGAATTCTACGTAAATATTCTCATATAACAATCATACAAAATTTGTATTTCGTAAATTTAATTTATTCAGGGATCAATGACCCGATAACGAGGCTTGTAGTCTTATTTAATTTCATACAATGAAGTAATCATTGTTTTTTCTGATATAGTAGTATAGAAATAGTGAAAACACACATTATTGAAAAATTCTCTGGTCAGACTATATTTACCACCTCATAACTGATTGAGAGCATGGTGGTCTAGTGGTACTGACCCCCGAGTTTCAATCCGGAGGTCGCCGGTTCAAATCCCGACGTGCACCTATGAGTTTTTCGATTGAAAGATGTATGTGCGCAATACCACGTTCTCAAAACGGTGAAGGAAAACATCGTGAGGAAACCGACATGTCCTAGAACTAAAAATTCGAAGACATGTGTCGAGTGCACGAAAGGAGCCTCTTTGAGGCGCACTTACAATCCTTTCACCACACTGGTTCGACAGAACCGGTGACTCGAAGAAGAAGACCTCATAACTGCATAATGACTACATTTCAGCAAAAGCAATATTTAATATATTTTCAAATATCCTAGACCCAAGGACAAACATTATTCACACAATATTCCCGACTTTACAGGCAGGATTTCAACTGACTTAGCCAAAAAGCCAGCATTCTGTGTGAGATGATAATCATTCTGCTTATTTTCATTTCCAGGAGCCTTATTCTCAATAAGCGTGTTCAGTAAGCGATGGGGGTTCCACGACTCATTGTTATGCCTCATATCCATAGTCAGCAAGCTAGCTGGTTCAATTCTAATAGCATTCGTACAAACCGACTTCCACATGTTTATGGGTATGTAGCCTTACATGTAACACGATAACTATTGTTTGGTGATCGGGATCGTTTAATCTGATTTATCAGTTTGAGTTTAATACGCAATAAACTTAACGGATTAAAAATAAAAATAATAAAAAATAATGCTAAAATAATATGCCTTAAAAATAATGGCAATTGTGCAAATAGATGCAACTACTTCAACCACTGTAAAAGTCTTAAATCAATCAGTTAGAGTACTGGTGATGAGAAAGAAATAAATAAAAATTTGTGTACATTTCACACAGCGCCATCTAGCCCCAAAGTAAACTTAGCATAGCTTGTATCATGGGAACTAGACACTGATATTTATACATATAATATATATTGACATCTGAACACAGAACAAACATCTATATTCGTCATATAAATGTTTGTCCTGGGTGGGAATCGAACTCACGATCTACAGCATTCAAAGCGGGTGACTACCAAGTGAACTGTGAGGCTAGTCAAATGATTGCCGATTAAAAATATCCATGGATAGTAAATACCATAGAGGAATTGCTAGGGGCTTTATCCAGAACTTATTTGAAAATCACTTATTTCCCGCATCTTAAAAATTCTATTTAATTTTTCAGTGCCTATAGTCGAGATCTTAAACGCAACTACCTTCACATCTTTGAGGTCAATGGCCTCTAAACTTGTACCATCCGAGGAAATGGGTAAGATTGAAATTGGCTATCCGTTATAACTCTATAAATGTGTAATTTGATTTGATAATAAAATATATTATTATTCATTTTCTCATTCCACGCTTTAGTTTTTGACATATAACTTACACTCGTAACTCTTATAGAAAACACATGCTAAAAATGTTGAAAGTTATTCTGATAGATTTTAAGCACTGCTTTAGTGTTTTACTTTTTGAGAGTCGATAGGGAGAGCATGTGTCCCAGTTTTGTAACTTCTTGGGTCATCTCTCTACCCATGGATTGGAAGCAAATGAAGCAATTGCTTGGCGATTTAAATATATTATGGTGCTTGTAATTTCCTGAGTACTGCAAATCGATAAATATTACTAATGGTAGATAACTTTACTCCAAACAGGTTCATTATGTAACTACTTAAACAAACTGTTTTCCCTATCCACCTGATGATGAAACGTCTGGTTTGCTTAACTTTGACATAACTTCTCAGAGTAAATCAGCCTGGCGTTATTTTGGTTTTATAGTTTTCGTAATTAAAATAAAACAGCAAATTAGTAGATATTTTTTTTTACTTCATTTTTGAATTAATTGGGTTATTTTGCCTAATTTTCCTTATTTATTTTATATTGAACATGATCAATTATTACTGTATTGAGAGCATGTAGTCCAGCAGTACAAACCCCAAGCATCAATTCGAAGGACTGCGTGTTCAAATCCCGACGTGTACCAATGAGTTCTCTGAACAATGTAGGAAAACATTGTTAGGAAAGAGCCGTCACGGGACGCCTGGCAGATGTGAAACATCGTCATTATTTTGTAAGAAACTAAGTACCCCATCACTAATAATGTTTATGATTTGTCGTAACCTTGAACGGACCAATCAGCGCTCATGCCGTGGCGACGCGTCGCCAAGCCAGAAATCGGTTTTACGGGCGGCTATAGATGTTTCACATCAAAATCCGAAGACTTGTATCAGTTGCACGAAAGGAGCCTCTTGAGGCGCATTTTGATCCTTTCACCACATTGGTTCAAAATAGTGACACGAGCAGTACATATATGGTGTTTATTTTTCAGGAAAGATGAACTCTTTGTTCAGTCTGGTTGAGACTCTGGCTGCTCTGATGTTCGACCCAACTTACTCAGCGATGTACTCGCGAACTATCTCAGTGTGCACGGGGGCTGTATTCATCTTCAGCGCTTTTATGACTCTCCCAGCGATAGCTATACTGCTGTGAGTGGAACACGTATTTAGGGGGTCAAGATAAATAAATTTCATAGAAGAAAACTGTCAAGCATGCAGTTTTTAATAACTATGAAACCAATTTCAACGAAAAATATGTAAATTAATGCAAATTATTTCATCTATTATCTAGCTTCCATTTACAAGTTTGAGACTAGATGGCGCTGAGAGAAAAAATCAACTATAAAAAATATTAATAAATAAGTGTTATATTTATCTAATGGATCAGTGAAAATATTGCAATTTTCTGATAAAAGTCCATATTGTCATCCATGATGCCATCCAACAAATACTGTGTATTGTAAATATTTGTACAACACAAAACATTATGTGAAGAATGTATAGAGTATTGAAAATAATAATAGATCCCGAATGTCATCGGGTCACAATGATCGATTTTAGAAAATTTTTACTTTCTCTCTTTCAATTGCAGTCCCTCAACACCTGTGTTGGAAATAAAAATAAATAGCTAGATAGGTATGCTTTAGTAAAATTTTCTAAAAGTTCGTTTTTATTGAAGTCGTTCATTTACCGCGCGCTTCCAAATTAAATAAATAATTCGGATTCCCATTTCGGTTCAGATGCCAAGAAAAGTCGACGTGAACATAGTTCGTTTCAAAAGCCAACACTTCTATTATTTTCGAGTGTGGTTTGTAAAGCTTAATTTAATAATACATCTGAAGTTTTAAACGTAAAGCTCCTCAGACCTCTCAGCTTGAGTCTTGAAAATGATTATTTTAAACCGAAATTTTCGTGAAATAATAAACCTAATAGCGTAGCTCAAAATAATATTTGGTGTCTGTACTATTAGTCATATCAATCGCACAAGGGAATTGCTAAGATATTTCTGACTTTGGTTAAGTTTCTACTCTAAAATGTTGTGATATTTTTGGGGTACTCTTTTAAATGTGATACGTATTTTTATGTTTCAGATGGTTCTTCATACAGAATAGGAAAGAAAGGTCTCTGAAATTGGCTCAAGCAAGGCTGGATAAAGAAGATGTGATTTGTGAGAAACCGACAGAATAATAAAACTTGAATCATGGAGCCTTTGCTTTTAAATTTGTTAAATTGTAAACGATGCGTAAATAGCATATTTTGTTTCTATAATACCGATTTAAACATTATTCGTGTCTTCTTCGCAATTATAACTGAATATGTTGTATCAGCTAAAATATATTGAGTAAAAAATAAATAAATAGCTTAGTGTATTGTTCTCAGTAGATAACGTATTTTAAATATATTTTTAATTGTACTACTTAGATAAGGATAAGAGAAATAAGATATTTTGATATAAATAAAATGCTAAGCAATAAATAAAAACTTTATAATTATATTGTTATTAAATAAATATTGACTGAAAGAAAATTTGTTTTAATATTAATATTTTTTTAATTACACATACCTATATATACAGATATTTCCCATTAGTTTACTTTTAATAGCTACAGTGTTGAGTTTTACTAAATATCTTCTGATATTAAGCGACTATTAATCCGAGGATGCGACATGGTGGATTGAGGTCTGCCTCTCAAGTTTTTTTGCGAAACAGTTACTGTACGAGCTGATGGCCCACCTGGTGTTAAGTGGTAACCTCTGCCCATAAAAACTGACTCGACTTGCCCCCTACTAGGTACGACAAGACCCAAGTCGCATCGTATGCGCCCGTAACTCTGTAGGTGGCCCACTAATATTATAAACGTGAAAGTTTGTATGGATGTTTGTTACTCTTTCACGCTCAAACGGCTGAATGGATTTGGATGAAATTTGGTACTAAGACAGCTTATATCCTGGATTAACACATAGGCTACTTTGATCCCGGAAAAATGGGGTGTTCCCGTGGGATTACTTATTCATCGCGGGGTGCAGCTAGTATATAATAATACTATTCTACTCGTGTCACTGCCTATCTCGAACCAGTGCTGTAACAGTATTAAAGCATGCCCCAAAATGGCTCCTTTCGTGCACTAGTAAGTATACAGTAGTAATACGTACGATGCTGCTTGGCGACAGAAAAATCAGCTTTAATATATATTATATAATAATACCAAATATATCTGCAGTCGTCTTATTTAAACTGCAATAATACGGATTAACTATCCTTGCTTACCTAAATATAGATATGTAAACGACCTTTATACGGTTAATACCCGTTATTAGCCTCAAATAATCCGGTCTTAGAAAAAACTCACTCACGTCTTGATGATCCAACGACGAGACGACCACGGCACGACAAACCCATAAAATACTAGATACTTCTACTAATATTCGAGTCTCTCGTCTCACAAACCAGCGTGGTGATAAAAATGCGCATCAAAGAGGCTCCTTTCGTGCACTTGACACCGAATTTTTGATTCTAGGACATGTCGGTTTCCTCACGATGTTTTCCTTCACCGCTTTGAGAACATGCACATAAATTTATCAAGCGAAAAACTCAATGGTGCACTTTGGGATTACTAGCGACCTCGGATTGGAACTCGAAGACTGTACCACTAAGCAACCACGCTCTTGATATAATACTGAACAGTTCTGACGGCTCATTATAGAACATAGAACGAGTGATTGAGTGAGCCACATAGTATTGCTAGTTGTTCTTTGCTCAGAGAACAATTCTTTTGACAGTTTAATGTAAGTAAGTAAATAAGAAATATCTCGCCCGACGTGACAGATATGTCTGTCCGTTATTTAAAAAAACTTCACCGCTGTCCGTTCCGGAAGGTTATAAATGTTCCTGTCTCATAATCTATGTCCGAGGAGATGTTTGCAAGTGCTCTTAGTATTTCTTTTTGCTGTGAACAAAAACAGTTCTTTCGACAGTTCTCGAGAACCAGTTTAATGTGAGTAAATAAGGAAACTTAGTGAATTATAATTTTAAACTTACATTGCAAATAGCAAAACATGATTCTTGTTGCCTTGAAATAAACCACGACCAAATGACGATATAATAATAATGCAGGCTAATCTGTTCATCTTTTTTATTTAGTTTAAATTTTTATACATTATATTATAATAGATGGTTTTAAGATGTACATATCTCACACAAACACATATTTTCTGGCGTTTGTGACCACTATCAAAGTGGTGCTAGCAGAATACCAGTGTTCTGTAGAGGTTGGTATAAATACCATCCTGTTAAATACTGAGGTAGTGCTGCATTCGGGTACTTTGGGATAAGCTCCTACGTACTTCATGTGTGATTGATTTCACTTGTGTGTGTATATTGGTGTATTATTATTGTTGTTTCGAATTATTCCTATTACTTGACCCTAGTTTATCTATCGTTATAAATTGTTTATGTTGTGCCAAGCCCAAATAAACGATTACCTATCTGTCTATGTATATAAATAACAATTTCTGTTTTGTGGAATACCTTGTTTTGATATTATGTAGTTAGAGGTACGAAGTGAGTGGATTACCTTGCTGAAATAGCGATAAACTTGTTTTATGCGGCAATGTTACGGAACGAGACAAGTAATCCAACTTGGGTCCTCCCCTGTCCAGGTAAACAAGATCCAAATCGCATCGTATGGCCCGTAACTCTGAGACGTGAAGGTGGAATGCCTCATGTGCCTGTAATTTCACCGGCAACACCCTTCAAACCCGTACACAGTAACGCGAATGGATTAATGTTTGGCGGTAGAAATGGGTATGGTGTAGTACTTCCCCTGATGAAATTGACAAAAGTTCTATTGCTAAAAAATAGAATACTTTACTATCTTCGGCACGATAGCAGCAACGATTGGATAGGAAAGGGACGCAATTAAATTTGTAGGGGGTAAACTGAAAAGTTTTCCCCGGACGATTCCGCCCGTATAACCGTGTGGTTGGTAGGGCCGTGGGAGGAGATGTTTGTACTATCTTCAGCTTGACAAAAAGTTTAAGACTTGTTTTAATTTGATCGTCGAATTAAACGAGACGAACGAAATGGAACACTATACTCATATATATATAAATTAAATAAATATTGGTGGTATAATACATATTAACACCCAGACATAGAACAAACATTAATATTTGTCTTGGGTGAGAATCGAAACCACGACCTACAGCGCAGAAGGCAAGGTTACTACCAACTGAGCTGTGAGGCCTTTAGGATATTTAATAGGATAGGATAGGTTATATAAATAGTATACATATATTTATTAGTACATATACTGTGATGAGCAGCATTACGAGTGACCTAATACATATTTCAATCCAGCAATTCAGTGCAATGACACTGGACTATATCGGCCCAACTTCTCAATCTGTTGTTTCAACCAGTGTCTGATGACATTGTTTTTGGATTCAGATGCTTGGGACTGATAAAAATGTCAATAAACATAGTCCAATAAAAACTTAGTGTTATCTGATTAATATGAAATGCCATGTGAATTATGAATGATAGAAAAACATACAATTAAATATATTATTATTAATGAGAATATATATAATAACCTATTAAATGAGAAACTAAGTGTGTTACTTATGCACATTTTCATTTTACGACAGATGTGAATAATTATATTAAAATGGCCTTTCTCTTGCCTCAAAGGTTTGCTGGAACAGAACTCTTCTTAGGGTTAAGGACGCCTTTATACATGTTCTACTTTGACACTTTTTGTACTATGTCATCTGTGTACAATAAAGAATAAAGAAATATTCATAGTTAGCTAAATATTTTTTATTTATTTGACGTTGAATAGACAGGAGACACGGTCTAACGAATCGTGCATACCTACTTAACATTAGCGTTTGCCACAAAAAGCATTTGACGTAAATTACTTTGGTTCTACATAAAATAGTTTATATATATATACGGACCGAGCCGACGGCCCACCTGGTGTTAAGTGGTAACCTCTGCCCATAACAACCGATGCAACTTGGGTCCTCCCTTACTAGGTACGACAAGACCCAAGTCGCATCGTATGCGCCCGTAACTCTGAGACGTGCAGGTGGAATGTCTCTTGTGCCTGTAATATCACCGGCAACCACACCTTTCAAACAGGTTCAAAACACAGTAATGCGAATGCGTTACTGCTTGGCGGCAGAAATGGGCATGGTGGCAGTACTTCCCCGGATGAACTTGGTGAGAGTTCTACTGCTCTAGCAGTTCTTTTAATAGCTAAATCACAGTTTAATTCCATTCCTTAATGTTTGTACACATTCTGGTTTGAAGATCAGCCCACTAGAGCAGACGGTTCCTACACATACGACTGGCCACTTTGCGGTTCAAATAGGTAATTGGGCCTAATGTTGCCGTGAATAGAATGATTGTCAAGAGCGCACAATACCATCGGCGCTCCTATTCATACGACCCATAGGTGGAACAAGAGTTGCCAAAACGGTTCGTTTTCTTGTAAAACCTAAACGCAGCAAAATCCTTTAATTTGCATAATACAATGCATTTGTGAGAAAAATACTGCAGTTTTCTGAGGTTTTTTGATTGTTGGTTTTCAACAGTGAAACAGCGCTTAGGTAAGTGTTTTTTTATATGAACTTCACTGTATTCGCCATTCTACAAACATTTCATGACAGAAGAAAAATATTTAAATTTAAATATTTAGCTTGATTTCTCTTGTATATATATATATTTATTTTTTTGTACGATAATATTTGTTCATGCTGTGTAAATAAAAGAATATTGTAAAAATCAAAACAAATCGTAATTAAAAATATTCGACAAATTTATATTCAGTATTTCCAGCGAGTTCGATGCAATATAATCATAATAATATTGGTGGACAATTCACAAAGCGCCACCTAGCCTCAAACTAAGCATAGCTTGTACTATGTGAACCAGACAACTGATAGGATACATATATATAATACATAATTAACACCCATGCTAAGTATATTAATTATAGTACTCTGACTGGAAAAACTTGATACATTATATTGGTTCCAAGGTTAAAGGCTTACCAGTAATCAAGTACCTTCATTTGATGCTCTGGTATTTTCTAAATACTGAAGCATTTAATAATATATAGAATATATATACATAGAATATACAAGCGACTTAATTTGGTGAAAATAAGATTTCCAAAACTTTGCTCGATAAAAAAATTGCAAAGTTACATCCAATTGTTATGTTATTTTGACGGAAAACGTAATTTTATAACGAAAATCATATGTAGAGTAAAAACGAGCATATTGACTATTAGGTGCTAAGCTAGGAATTATGATTATTACATAATCATAATGTTAATGTTAATGTGTTTTCATGTGTTCCGGTTTGAAAGGTATGGTTGCCGGTGAAATTACAGGCACATGAGACATTCCACCTTCACGTCTCACATTTACGGGCGCATACGATGCGACTTGGGTCTTGTCATAACTAGTATGGGAGGACCCAAGTCGCATCGGCTGTTATGGGCCGAGGTTACCACTTAACACCAGGTGGGCCGTCGGCTCGTTCCGTAAATGTATTATATAAAAAAATAAAAAATAAAAAATAGTGTGTTTACTTAAGAGCTTTAAAAATTAGTAGTAATAAGTTTCATGTTTTGAAATGGACTAATGTCGTCATTTCAAAACATAAAACCTATTACTACAAATTCTTACATATCCAGTATATATTTATTGCACAGTGGTATTTAATCTTTACTCCTAATCTATTCACCTACATAATTATCTAAATACCTTGTTATTTGCGCCTATAGATACTGGTGTCCCAATAACAATGCCAAATGTAGATAAATCATACCTGATCATCAATGACTACGCTGGTTGTAAATTGAATAGACTGTCCAAAAACTGACAAAATAAATTTTGTTCCCAGGGTCCATTGATATTCGTTGGTAAATGTGCGTCAATGCCACCTGTGACACAGTGAATCCTAATTAGGTTGTTACCAATTTGTAACCACATAACATTATTCATGAAACAGATTTACTATGATCATGTACAAACACCAAATGATTACAACCATTATGATACTACATTACTTAGAATTTTTGGGGGGCCTTGTTGCGTCCGTAGATGATTACCGTTTAAATCCATACACGTATCCCCCGGGTGGTTCAAAACGAGCAACCCAAAGTAGCAGTAGAACTTGTGCCAAGTTCGCCCGGAGAAGTACTGCCACCACATCTGGTAATCTGCCGCCAAGCAGTGATGCACTCGTGTTGCTGTGTTCCAGTGGAAGGGAGTGGGTGCCGGTGAAATTGCTGGCGCATGAGACGGGGTGATGGACGCAACGCAATGCGACTTGAGTTATCTCGTGCTTTGGTGGAGAGGACTCGAGTCGTATTGCTGTTGTCTATGGGCGGCGGTTAAGACTTAACATCAGGTGGGCCGTCAGCTCGTTCTGTCACTAATATGATATAAAAAACACCAAATGATTAAAACCATTTCCTTAGATTGGATGATTTTATTTATGAAGGGTTTGGTCATGGTCCTGAAAAGCTATTCCCGTCTATTTAGTTTTCACTTAGTTAGCATGCAATAAATTTAACTGATCGTTTTATAGTTTACTTTTTTCAATTTATGATATATAATCATGCATGTGCGATTTTTCTGCTCTCAATTGTAGTTGCGCCAAGACTTCCAAAATTCTGGCCCCTTGTTGCCCTAAGTTGGCTGTCAATAGGAGTTGTTCAACTTTTAGCACCATTTTGAGCTCCCTCTCGCAGAGTTCTAGCGATATTTCACTAGTTACAAATTGCAAAAAATATGTAGAAGGCTCTAGAAATAATTTACAAAAAACAGAATTTTAAACGTGCATTATTGAAGGTACACTTAACCGAGCATTTTGCGCAATTTTCATGTCACTTCGAGTAATTCTAGAATCATTATGACACGTTCATTTAAAAATTTTCCAGTGCACGGAACCGTGAAAGTAGCGTGTTGGGTCTCCCATCTATAGTTTTATTAATCTGTCGATATATATAAAATACAGTGTCCTGTCTGACTTTTGTACAAATTTTTGACCTATTTGTAGTTAAGCTAGCAATTGCATACTAAATTAAAATAAGGTGATGCAGCTCTGCGGGTGAGTGCTTTTGCTTGCCGCAGCCTCAGCAAAGATAATTTTAAAGAAATTTAAATAAAAAATTATTGAATTTTAAACCTTTATATTTTTAACCGGTACGATTCCGTCATCATATTTCTCCACTCCGCCCATAATGTAGAATTTGTTTACTAGTTAACAATTCTTTTATTCTATATTTCTTCTATAACATAAAGAAAATTGTATTATTACGTATCAACTGATTGTATAATCTATGTACCTGTGTATATCTATAACGATATAAACACTTGACTGCGAACACTTCCTTCCTTCTAGAACAAAATCTACGGTTTCACAGCACGAACGATTCATTTTTAATATACTAATAATGGAGTAGTGCATCGTAGATATATATATATATATATGTATGTATTTACAATGAAGTATTTCAGTATTATATCAGTTCTGTAGTTCCCATGATACAAGCTATTTACTTAGCTTACTTTGGAGCAAGATGGCGCTGTGTGAAATGTCCACCAATATTCTCTGTCCCTCGATTATACTCTTTGCACTACACTATTAGCAACACTTAGGCAAAGTCACGCTACTCTCGAGCTATTAGCACAAATGGTAGATCGAGCGACGGAAGTCGCGAACGTAGTAATTTATAAAACATCTCTGACCACTCGTCATCGACCACGTGAAAACTACACGTGAATACTTTTAACTTCAGTGTTCCATGAAATCTTGAACATAAATTGAAATATACACAGGGTAAATGAAATGGTTAAAAGATAGGTCCATTGTGTTGCACTGTGGTCTGTCACGAAGCATACGAATTAGTTATAAATCTTAACAATTAAACAATTGAAACTCGAATACAAAATAAGTCTTTCACCACTTTAGAAACTCCTCTGTGTCTATCATTATTGCTTATTACCGGCTACTTTCTGCTACATTTATCATAGACTATAAGCAGATATAAATAAATTAAACTGTTAATACAACACCATTTTAAAAAGATTTCACTAAAATATACGATTTATATAAAATCATGGTACAGAAAAAAGGCATATTAAACTGAAACGAATTTTATTGAAATCATGACTAAAACAGATTCTCATAATTGGATTCGGTCGTGCGTAGGAAGCCTTAAGTACGGAGGTTTTATTTACACTTGACTGATTAATGATCCTACTCGTGTGAATAATTATATCAGAATAGATACGAATGAAAACATCTTTATTTTCTTGTTTATTATCGATTTTCCGTATGTTTCGTATGAAAGTAATGAAGATTTGAACGAAATATAGTTGCAGCCAAATTTATAATGTGCTGTGCAAAAATATATTTTTTTTGGAGGGCCACGTTGCTCTCGTCCATATGTGATAATCCATACACGTGTCCCCGGGCGGTACAAAAGGAGCAACCTAAAGTAGCAGTAGAACTTGTGCTAAGTTCGCCCGGAGAAGTACTGCCACCACACCTGGTAATCTGCCGCCAAGCAGTGATGCACTCGTGTTACTGTGTTTCGGTGGAAGGGAGTGGGTGCCGGTGAAATTGCAAGTGCATGAGACGTAACATCCCCGTCTCGGGGTGATGGACGCAACGCAGTGTGTCATCTCGTACTAATATTACATACAGACACTCTTCATTTTATTTATTTGTATAGATTTGTTTCATAGAAAACGGTCTCTTTTCGTTCACTAGGGACAGAAGAGACTAAATAAGAATGATCTTAAAATTAGAAAAGTTTCTGCTGAAACTCGCAACTTTAATTCTAAAATTATAAGTAAACAAACTCATTCAAACAAACTTAAAGGTTCCGCAAAAAACTAATGTGTTTAAATAACGCGTTACTTTGCTGGCCTGATGCTTCTACTAGATAATTTATCACCACAACACTATTTTACACTATTTTGTGACTAGGACTTCCCCAACATAATTGACTACAAACAAAAAAGTCACCTTCAGTTTTGAAAGTCACGATTTGCACGAGTTTGGTATTTTTCAGAAGAAGCCTAGGTTTATGCTTACTTATAAATTTATCATAGTGCCATTTGAAACACTGTCTCCGAAGATGAATTTAATATATTGGAACATTTAGTGTGATGGGCACTATTTTCCTCATATTTTAAATGTTTGTCTGTGTATTAGTGTTTTAATTTCACCTGAGCGCTTACTGCATCATATGAGCGTGTAAGTATGACTATACTAATTATTATAAATGAACGAATTGATGAAACATATAAATTGTATTCGATAAGAAAGAACAAAATCTTTGATTAACTGATTCATATACAGACTGAATTCATCATTATATTGTGGTGTCAAATGTAATTCAATATCAATATAAAATACTCAAGTTTTGTATGAACTAAATATTTTAAAAAAACATATGACCTTATATAATAGTTTTTTTTTTATAATTTTCTTTATAACTTAAGTTTTATTTAATGTGTCAATAGGAATTACATACAAATTGCACTGTAATACAAAATTTGTATTTTCACAGATACTGTGCGTTAGAAAAAATATATGAATAGTTTTTTACTGATTCCATTTCCAGGTGTTGTGTTTTTCTAGACTACTATTATAGATAGATAGATAAAAATATTTATTTACAAGTAGGTATGTAATAGTGTACTCTGCGTTGGTCTACTATTAACAACTCCTAAGTGAAATGTAAACAAAATGATGTATATAGTTAATAATTTAACTCGCAATACAAAATCAGTGTCATTTGATATATGATTATTGCACTTATATAAAAATCTGTTAAAGAGTAAATTTTAAGTAAGTTTTGAAGCAGTTCGTTTTTATATATATTTATATGGTGTTTCGTCTTCCAACACCGAATTCGTCCCTCTCGCACTGCACGTATATTTGCATGGAAATCAATGCAAGTGCATAGGTGGACTATTATAAAAATTCAAAATCTTGTAAGTTTTTCAGAAAGTAAATTGGCTATAATCTTTTTTTAGATTCTTATTTGTTTGAGTATAAATAGCGGGAGGTAAAATTATATACGATTATGTAGGTTTCAGGCACTTTAGTTTTAAAATAAAATACCTTGACTACGGGAGATGAAAATTTCCATTTTGAAATATTGTTAATATTTCAAAGATTGTCACGCTTGACTTTCGGCTATCTTCGCATATACGGATTATTTAAAATGCCTACTGACACAAATTGAATTAAATCTACGACTATTTCATTCGAAGATTTACGAGATGCCTTCTAATAATCCACATCACATGCAATTCATAAAGTATACAAAGTAGTTACAGTAAAAAATTATCAAGCATTTGCTAAATTTAAGTTTGCTTTACTTTTTTGCAGATCGACCAGTCTACGCCTGGCCACCGGTGAGGCATCTACTTCCATAGAGGCACATCCTCTATTAAATTGAAAACAATTGAAAGGACAAAACACGTCATTATAGACACGCAGACCGCTATCAGCCTAGGACAAAAGAACATATCACTAGTAACTCTGAGCCGTTTATCATTTATCAACGTGTAATTGATATCAAACAGAACAATATCGGTTAAGCAAACCATTAAAACAATTATCGCTCCTTCCAATTGACGCGACATAATGAGAAGTCAAACATTGCATTAGTGATCGGTCGTGTTTTCTAACCGCTCCAATAGTTATTTACAAGCAATGGATGTGGCATAAAATAAGTGACGAACCAGAAGTCAGCTAAAATGGCTGACGAAAAACAAAAATGCGCCGACGTGGAGGAGAAACCGCTGAACAAGGACACGAAACAGTACAAAAGTAAATCCTTCAGCGAGAAATGGGAATACGTCAAGGAAAACATTACCGTGGAGCCTCTTCTCGCTGGACTGATCATACCGAGCATTATATCCAGATTCGCAATGGGAAATCTCAACCTGGACAAAGCTTGCAGGGTCAACCTGCAATACGACGACGTAATCTGCGACGCGCTCGTCCAAAAGTCCAGCAACAACTACTCGGAATACGAAAAGAAAGTCCAGGAGTTAATTTCCTCCATCGACATCTGGAAGGGTATAATCCACACGGCTCTACCCTGTCTAATAATAGTGTTTCTGGGGGCGTGGAGCGACAGGACGGGGAAGCGGAAAATTATCATCCTATTGCCGATTTACGGCGAACTTCTGACGTCTATTAACAATCTGGTGAACGTGTATTTCTTTTACGAGATACCAGTTCAAGTGACGGTGTTGCTGGAGACGTTGTTTTTCTCCCTGACCGGGGGATGGGTGACTATGTTTCTCGGCGTATTCAGTTACATAAGTGACATAACGACTGAGGAATCGCGGACTTTTCGAGTGGGGATGGTGAACTTCTGTATGACAGCCGGTATGCCGATTGGTATGGCGTTGAGCGGTATCTTGGTGAAGTCTATGGGTTACTATGCGCTGTTCTCTATGACTGCTGGAATGTTCACGATGGTCCTGGCGTACGGCACGCTGTGTCTGGTAGAACCGGACCAGTGGTTCGAGAAAAAAGGACTGTCGCCAGTAAGTATTAATGGAAATCCTACTAATATTATAAACGTGAGTGTATGTATGGATGTTTGTTACTCTTTCACGCTCAAACGGCTGAATGGATTTGGATCAAATTTGGTATCAAGCTTATACCCTGGCTTAACACATAGGATACTTTGATCCCGAAAAAGTGTAGTGTTCCCGTGGGTTGATTTACCCACCGCGGGGCGCAGCCAGTAAATAGATAAATTGTGTGTCAAAGAAACTGGGCCTTAACGTAATTTATTTAAGGTGCGGTTTTGCTCTACTCGTAATTGTTATAAGTCTCTCATTTGCGTGCGTCCAGTATAAAAAAAATAGATATATAGGGTACCATCATGATAAAAGTTGTAAATACTTATAACGGTACTTCTTGCAAAAACTAGTATTGACTATAATATAACTAGTATAGTCAAAATAAAATTAGAAATAACTATAATGGTAATAAAATCAACCAAAATTTGCAAACAAACGATAGTATCGATAAAAATATTTATCATTGCTGAATTATTAATTACTATTGATAAACAATGTATCCTTCCTCATTTTAGCACAATAATCTACTTATTCAAAATGAGGACTAATTGCGAAAGGTTATCGTAAAGGACATGATATGCCAGGGATATCGATAAAGTACAGACTATTGACTCATTGGGCCTACTGAACCCAGTTCCCAATTTACGCGTTCGTGGCATCGTCGGATATACATAGACGCTTAAAATAGTTACATTTACTGTACGGGACCCTTAAAATGTCCGTAAATGTATATCGTTACGATATATCGTTTCAGTTAAGCGTTGACATATCGAAACTTCATAGGTCTCACACACGCTACAATATCAAATTACATTTCTCTCTATTTTTAAAGATGGATCCGACAATTGGTGACTTGCTGGCATTTTTAGGCCTCCTACTTATACAATAGGACGCACAGACAAACATAAAATAAAAATCTGGTTTTATTCAGTAAACAGGCGTTAATTTTCCCACTTCAGACACAATAGGTCTGCAGGAGTGGTTAGACTTCAATCTACCACGGGAAGACTTGGTTTGAATATTATGTCATTGAACCCTAATTGGTTCTTGAGAGTATTACGATTGGCACAATGCAGTTATTTTGTAAACACGTCTTGAAATATTAATACCTTATTAAGCTTTTCCGAACAAAAACAAACACTAGGAGATTTGCCTGTGTGATGTTTGATTTGTGTGTGTATGTAATTTATTAATACTACATTATAATACTACTACTACATTTACTAATACTACAGCATGTTGTTTAAAGTCAATATATTTTTATCTATTGACTTATATTATAAACGGAGAAATTGCGTTTATTACATAGTAAGCTAAAGATCAAGTTTTTCATTTAGGCTCTTTTTGTCGAATAATTCGACTATCAGAAGAATTATTTATTCACCCATTTAACGACCAGATAGCCCGTTATCCAAGAAATGTATTCATTCGATTTCAGGCTGATGTAAACAAAGTAAATATGTAATATAAGAATTATGATTTGGTAATTTTATTAATGAATATTTGCTTTTATTACCAATTAAAAATTATCTAAAAATTAATTACACATTTCTTTTCGTGGACTAACTAATAGAACAAAAAAAGGTTAACAAGAAAACGTATGCAACCTCATTGCAAGAATATACCAGCCTCAAATTGACAGCAGAGGGTAGTGGCAGTGAAATTATGCCTGACATACGAGTAAATATGCATCGGCCTTTGTTCTAACGTTATTTTATGTAGTACGTTCCTGTCACCTGACGTTAATAGTGGTAAAATAATTGATCTGATATATATACAAATAGTTTTAGCAATTCTTGATATGAATGGCATTTAAAAACTAGACAACTAACCTATGAGAAAGATAGGCAGATAATTTTATTCGTCAGGTACGAGTAGCCTTTAGAGGTAGACATTTCATCTGAAGATCGGCCTTATTGATGAATACTGATAGTAAGTCATATAAATTAAAAATTGCAGGTGCATGAGACATAACATCCCCGTCTCGGAGTGATGGACGCAATGCGTCTTAAGTCATCTCGTATTTTGGTGGAGAGGACTTGAGTCGTATTGCTGTTGTCCATGGGTGACGGTTACCACCTAACGTCAGGTGGGCCGTCAGCTCGATCTATCACCTAAATGACATAAAAAATATTTGACACTATCACAACTCGAACTTCTCACTAATCATTTATCAATACTTTCAGACTTCCTCTAAAACTTATGTGTACTTAATCCAGATAGTACGTGCGGAGTGCGCCAAAGTATCATTCTTCAACATATCTCACATCACGGACACGGTAGCTGTGACATTCCGCAAGCGCCCTTCCAACAAGCGAGTCAAGCTGATCTTCACTCTGGTCGCCGTCTTCATCTTATTTGGACCTACATCGTGTAAGTTTACCAGTTTTTTATTTGCGCAGATGTGTAGGTGGAATGGCTTATATGTAATATCAGCGGCAACCACACTTTTCAAACCGGAACACAGTAACGCGAATGTATTACTGCTTCGTGGCAGAAATGGGTATGTGGCAGTACATCCACGGAAGAACATGGCATAAGTTCTACTGCTATGTTTGGCCAGCCGAGACTTTAATAATTTACTTTAATTATCACCAGGGTGTGCCAGGCGTTTTTAGAATCCAAGCAGTCGATTTCATACTTGCTACATTGAGACTGATTGATTGAACTGACTCAATTGATACAAACCGATCATAATCAAACGTCACTGAGCTGTTCGACGGATACCAGTTCCTAAATAAAATTAAGTCAAGCAGATCGATTTGGTACTGTAGAACGATAAAAGTCGACGAATCTCATTTTACCATTGATCAAAGGATCAGTAGATATTTTCCTAAATATCTTAATAAGGATGTCCGTTATGTCCAAATAGTTACAATTCCGGTGTAGTCTATAGAATTCTGAGTCTGTAAAGTTGTATTTTTTATTAATAATGTGTGTAATGCCACTTTTCTCATGACTTTTGGAATGAGTGACATTACATGGAACTAATAATATGTTGATTCCTCATTTATACGTAGAATCTGAAATTCTGAAATAACTCCGAACATATATAATATATAATATAAGCATAATTTTAACTAAATAATTCAGTGTAAATTAATTTTATGAATCTCACTTTGATCATAAGCCTTATATTGTGGGATTTCATTAAACTAGTCGTAATGAGTTATAATAATATAGTGAACATAAAAACTGAATAAATCCTGTAACGGGTGTTGATTCTACTGTATGCCACTGTTTCAGTGAGTTATCTTTGTAGCTTTGTTAATATTAGCTTAGTTACTCTCAAAATTAACATTCAATATTTGGCCGTGTTTCATATTCAAACAGATTTGAAGATAAGTAAGCTGAGCCATCTAAGAATAGGTTCTTATTCGGAGTAGCTGAGTGAAAAATAGACAAAAATTTACACTGACACCAGGATTTTTAGGATGGGTGAATTCGTTACTACATGCCCAAACTAGAAAACCTATTTAGCTAATATTGAACGGAGGTATTTGATATACTGGAATAATACATAAACGAATTTCATATTTATATGCATCGACGCATAGAATGTCGCTCGCATTCTAGAATTTCGCGCCTATGCAAATATTACCCACTAAATTATAAAGGTTCAGAAAAATTTTAATCAGGATCCAAACTTCTTGATTGTTTAGTATACCAGATTAACGTTCCCACAGCAAGGATTACAAGTCTTGACAAGTGATAGAGCATTTAATCTACCACGGGTGCCTGAGATTGGAGGTTTTATATTTCTATGTGGTATGGTATATCTAAAGCGATACGTACGAGTATATCGGTTCAGCTTACTTGGGTCAATTTTGGTAAACATAACACCAGTAGGCTCGTTCCGTAACTGTATCACATAAAAAATACTTTTGGTCTTTACTTCTTGTCTTTTTTTGTGTGAAAGCTGAAATAAAATTGATTGATTGATTGATTTTCCGAAATTAGCTGACTCGCTTCCGCGTGTTCGGTTTTGCTATTTCAATGAAAAAATAATGTAAAAAGAATTTTAATAATGTTGATTATATATTTTACATGCATACATATAATCGCACCTGTTTCCTAGAGGGGGGCAGGCAGAAAGAAGAAAGGGCAGTTCTGCTATGCTTAAAATATAAATCAATTCTTCATGCGTGCGCGTTGATTAAGGGTACTCTTGACCTGGCCACTATGGAATACGTCACCGATTTGTTCTAAGTACGTACGCCGAGAACTCCCTTTTCCAACGGACCCATTTATTGATATATATGTATATTAAATGTTACTATCTGTATACTTATGTAACATATTGATTTAATAATGTTTCTTATATTTTCAGCTGAGCACAGTGTGTTCTATTTGTTCGTGAGGAATCGCTTGAACTGGGATATGGTCAAATTTGGTCTCTATATTAGCTACTCTATCATCTTACATTCGTTTGGTAAGTTTAATTAATTATCTCATTAAAAATTAGTAGGACACGCCTGAGAATTCACACGCATTAGCAGCTCCATCTAGTTTTTATTATGGTTACTAAAACTGTCTCATATAATTTACTTATGCTAAGATTTGTTAATTAGAAGATTTGAACGTTTTCCGATATAGCAATGAATAAATCAATAGGTAACCGATTGTAGTGAAACCAAAATTATTGCATTTTCATTATCTGTATTACGGATTTTTTATTCTACTTATATAATTTTTATATAATAAAATCTGGGATTTATGGATAAATACCTGCAACTTTTAAATTGATCGAATAGACTGATAGCAAAAGTTAGTAACTAGATACACGAAATGGAGGTGATAAACATAATTAAAAAAAAAAAACTGTATAATATTTTTATTTTATCAAATAAAACTTAGGCTACAGACGTAAAACTATACCTCCTTATAAACCGACAGATAACTGATTTGCTAAAGGAATTTTTAAATTGAGATTTGTTACAATATTATCTTATCTTAATCAAATAAAGCATAAATACGAGTTCATTACTATAGTATTACTCCATAATATCCAGCTTATTTACTCTATTCATCCTAAGTGATAAAAGAAGTAACATTACATTTTCTACTACGCCAATACATTATGAAATAAATAGCTCCTAGGTAAGACCTAAGCCACATCGTATGCACCCTAAACTCTTGAGACGTGAAGGTGCAATGTTTCACGTGCATGTAATTTCAAGTACAAAAAGAATTGTATAAGCGTTTGATAATATTCAAAAATGGAATCGAATCTGAGACACGGTATGTTCAGAACACACCAAATACCTGATGTTTATCCTTCTGACGTCAGCACACAACCGATGCGACTTTGTAGCCGAATATGTTCGGCGGGCTCCGCACTAATCGGCATGGCGGTCGCTTTTAAATTCATCGCCTCCTACCCTAAATTATCTTCCTGTTCCTAGTAGTATCTAGTAGTAGTACTAGTAGTATCTACTGATTAAAATTGTTATTTATTTTATTCCGTAAGTTTTATTTTATATATAAGTAGACAAAGTGCTTCAGTTATAATATTTACTTTTTGTTTGTGATTCAACATATAATATTTTGGTTTCAGGTGCAATGTTCTCTATAACGATCCTGAGCAAGCGCATGCAAATCGACGACTCTCTTCTCTGCTTCATCTCTGTCATCAGCAAATTCTCGTCCGCAATCTGGACCGCTTTCGTTACCACTGACTTCGAAATGTACTTTCGTGAGTATCTTTTGTTATTATTTATTTCTATCTTTTATCTTTCTTTTGTTTTTTTTTAGTTAATTGCTCTTTTGTGTATATGTAACAGTAACCTGGGTTAGCATATTTTTTTAGCTTATGAACCAATATGAGGCAATCGATAAACAAAAAGAACAGCATTTTGGAGTTTATGCTGGTATAGGGATCAAAACATTCTCATTATATACTTTGTAATACCAAATATTGTCTGTGGGTAACTCTACTAATAAAAGTTAATCGTTTTATCGAAAGCCAAAAGAGTCGTATGATTTCCCATAATATTAACCAAATTATTACAGTTTATATAACTTCCAATTTTTTTAAAGAACTTGGCTTAATCATTTTGGAAAAACAATATTTGATTAGACAAATTTTATTGATTGATAAATAGAATTTGTAATGAAGCGACCAATAACCCTATATACTTTTTTCCTTCCTTATGCGATTACCGAAATTATTGGCTATATCTGTATAGAAATGGGAGTTCCTAACGAGCAGCCTTTCATAAAAATTGTCGTTGTGTTACCTGAAATTCAGTAATTGATATCGTCAGTATGTTTGAGAGGCCCTTTACCTTTACATTACAACATAATCCCCAAATCTCCCAAAAATTAACCCGGACAGCAAAAACAACCCCAACCTAAAATTTACAAACAAAAATGGCACAACATTATGAATGCTAATTAGTTTTAAAACGTTGAATGCCCTTCTCATTATCCCGCCATAATAGCCGGCAAATTACAATATCGTAATTGCGTTATAACGATATTCCCGTTAACGATTGTTAGGTTTCAAATTCACGAATTAACGAACGATTAACAATGACTACACATTTACTTACTACTTTACCCTACGACTGTTCTTACGACGGTAAGGATGATGCACACGGTTACCTCTGCACAGATTTACTCTGTGTCGCAGATGACATGGCAACACGGACGTTGATGACCACAGAATAAAATGTATGCTCATCACATTGCAGTCAGAGTTACTACCGACTTGGCCACGGAAAAGCCAAACGAAAGAAAGAATTTCAATTGAGACTTAAAGTCTTCGCAATGTATTTGCATATCGCCTTAGTGGCTCAGTTTTTTTAATCTGCTAGATTTAATGTTAACAACTAAAGTTGTAAGATGTAAACTTGTTTAAGTGCATTTAATTATGACTAAAGATTCAAAATAAAAAGCACACAAAACAAAATTTTGCACGTACCTAGTATTAATGTGCTTTGAACATATACATATAGAAAGAAAGAAAGAAAGAGTATTTATTTTGCAAAAACAACACAAAAGAAATGTATATTATACTTAAACACATATTAATAACTAAAAACAATATAATAATGTGTTGAGTGGGCAAAAAGGATCCCTGTCTCAGCATAGTGCTGCACACACTAAAAGAGAGCGCAGCGCTGGTTTTCAGGCCGGGCCCACAGGTGAGGTCATGGACACGGTCCATAAACATACTGAATACTACAGAATGGAAACAAAGATATCTTTTACAAAACAGTAATTCATACGAAATAAAAAAAGATAACTAAAACCATGTAAAAAACGTCTCATAGTTACGGACGCATACGATGCGACTTGGGTTTTGTCGTACCTAGTAGGGGAGGACCCAAGTCGCATCGGTTGTTATGGGCCGAGGTTACCACTTACCACCAGGTGGGCCGTCAGCTCGTTCCGTAACTACATAACATAAAAAAAAAATGTACCTTACATACATTTTGACATACAATAACATAAACAACAAACAAAAGATACAATCATATATTATAATGTATTTTGACAGGCCTCCCAGCTCAGTTGGTAGTGACTGCCTTCTGCGCTGTAGGTCGTGGGTTCAATTCCCACCCAGGGCAAACATTTCTCTGACGATTTTTTTTATTCTTTTTATTGATGTGTGTTTCTGTGACTGGGTGTTAATAACTGCCTTCTGCGCTGTAGGTCGTGGATTCAATTCCCACCCAGGGCAAACATTTCTCTGACGATTTTTTTTATTCTTTTTATTGATGTGTGTTTCTGTGACTGGGTGTTAATAATATATATATTATAGTATATATATTATTATATATATATATTATAGTATATATATTAGTATTATATGTATATTATATATTTACAAAAAACTATAAATATGTATTCTGTCAGTTGTCTGGTTTCCATAGTACAAACTATGCTTAGGTTGGGGCTAGATGGCGCTGTGTGAATCGTCCACCAATATTACTATATTATTATTATTATATGTTTTTAATATTATGCACGTAAGCGGAAAAATATCAGAGTACCAATCGAAAATAATCTTGAAGTGGTCACTCGCAACTACGCTGTAGAGCTGTTCTATGATTCACTTCATTATATATAATATATTATAATACATAACATAATACTAATACATAATAATATAATAACATAATGGAAAATCAGGCACTTTATATTTCATCATTCATATGATTATTATTTATCAGTTGTTCCATTATCCTATGTAATATATTTTTTCTATATACAGTGTATGTGTAAATGGTTATGTTAATCGTATAGGCCTGTAGGCTTGATCTAGCGTGAGGTTTTTTACAACTTTTAACTTATTTTTTTTATCAGTAAATAAGTATTGATATTTGTGATTTTTATTATTGTATTTCGTGTTTTATTTCACGTTGGGGCCCTTCTCTGGCCAATGTGAGATATAACATTAAACATTTGCACCACCCAGAAAGATTCGAGTAAAATAAAAATGAAGTTAAATTAATCCTGAGGCTATATAAGTTTGTTCTTAGTAGGCAGAAAATGAATAAAACATTATGTGCGAGATTGTGCCGGTTATCTCGTGAAGTGGATGTGTTTGTGACTCAACGGGAAATATATTCTCCAACAAGATGTATTTTAGAGTATAAAGCCAAACACTATATTTTCAATATATTTTTTATTCGAACATCTAACGGAAGTGACAAGATGGCTCACCAGATGTTAAGCGGTAAACTCTGCCCATAACAAAAGTAAAACGTATTGGGTCTTCTTTCTAGCCTATTTAGGTATGAGAAAATCCAAGTCGCATTTTATTGCGCCCGTAACTGAGACGTGAAGGCTGAATGATCAAATGATGAAAATCAAATGCATATAATTTCATCGGCAACCACGCCTTCCAAATTGGAACACAGTAACACGAATGCACTATTGCTTTGTGGCAGAAATAGGTGTGGTGGCAGTACTTCCTACTGCGTAGCATTACGACTTATGCCAATTCATCTGCAATAGAACTCATGCCAAGTTCATCCAAAGCGCAAATTGTATTTTAGTAGAAATAAAAAATTTGACTATTTCTTATAATAGTTATTTTTACAAAATAAGTATTTTAAAAATAACAAGTATAGGAAAAATAAAAAAGCAACGTGGTGATTCATAGACCTGACTCACTTCTCCTAAAGACCGATTTAGACACGAGTCCATCAAACATTGAAGGCGTAAAATCGTACGCGATAGTTGAGTAATCGACACGATATTCCCGCAATGATAAAAACTCGTTACACATGATATTTACACATGACAGCTTTTCTTGAGTGTCAACAAAAGATTAGGCGACAATTGCGTATTGAGAGTCGCGAGACTCGTAACGGTTATTTATCACTACACTCATATCGTCTTCATATCACTACAGTAGTTCAGTCTGTATGTATGTATGTATACAAATCTCAGAAACTGTGGTTCTCTATGATTTAGGGGGAAGGTTTGTGTATAAAATTGTTTTTTTTTTTTTTTTAAGTTAGCTGGAACTTTTGTACGTCAATAAGGTAGAAAAACCCGGTATTAATCGCTAGTTCCTTGTATTTAATTTTCATTGCAATATTTACAAAAAATCTACTACATGTAAAATAACGAAAATAGGTATCCCGTAAGGGAGTAGCAACTATTGACTGACCTCACAGCTGAGTTGATAGTAACCCTGCCTTCTATGGTCGTGGGTTCGAATCCCACCCAAGACAAATATTTGTATGGCGAATTGATGTTTGTTCTGTGTCTGAGTGTCAATATATATTATATGTATGTATTTACGTAAAAAGTATATAATGTATTAAATCAGTTGCCTGGTTCCCATGATACAAACTATGCTTACCTTACTTTGGAGCTAGATGGCGCTGTGTGAAATGTCCACCAATATTTATTATTGTTTATTTTATCATGACCATAAAGTCATACAATATTCGACATTTTGATACACATTTTTTATACAGTTCTTTCTATTCTCTCTTGTTACCGTTTGAGATACTGGACTTACTAGCAAATAGCACGAAACTCGCTCACTTTCAATGTAACTTTCATAGCCATAATAAATTAAAATACCTGATTTGTTTCAGTTCCGCTGGTTGATCTACTGAACGCCACCACATTCACGTCGCTGCGTTCCATTATATCGAAAATTGTCGACAAACAGGAAACTGGTATGTTTACATATGGCCTTTGGCCTTACGACGTAGGTTTTTAGACAAATTTTCTGTCATACAGCGTCATTGTGTGAACGTTAGTGAAGTTAACTAGATAATTGAACGTTAACTAGATAAGTGATAAAATATTTATATACATACTTTTTTGATCGTTATTACATATTAACACCCAGACACCGAGCCAACATCGAACCCATGATCTGTAGCAGCGAAAACAAAGTTATTACCAACTGAACCACGAGGCCAGTCGATAATATCTATCACAGTATCAATCATTACAGTATAATGTTGTATGTAAGAATGGCAGACTGAAATCTTCACCATAGATAGGTGACGACCGAGAATAAAATATAGGTTACCTTTATCTCACGAGGGCAAGCCACGAGCAGATTCTCGCTAGTAAAATAAATAAATAAATATTGGTGGACATTTCACACAGCGCCATCTAGCCCCAAAGTAAGCTAAACATAGTTTCATGGGAACTAGATAACTGATATAATACTTAATATACTTTTCTTTTGTAAATACATACATATTAACACCCAGACACAGAACAAACATCAATGTTACAAATGTTTGTCCTGGCTGGGAATCGAACCCACGACCTACAGAAGGCAGGGTTACTACCAACTGAGCTATGAGGCCAGTCGAAAAGTTTCTAGGTTGCTCTTAAGTTACGCCCCATGTTGCTAACCGGAAAATTATGCTAACCGAAATCTAGTTACGCAACACTGCAGCAGAATTACACATGAAATCTGTACATGTAAGTCAAATAACTTAAAGTAATATACAAGTGACTTAGTTTACACTTAGTTTTTAGACTTAGTTACTTACATTTATGACAACATAAAATACTGAGATAAGATATAACAAAATATTTTGTGTGTCGATCATTTAAGGTTTATATTATATACCCCATACATCCAAATCTGTTCAGGCACCGCTTTGCAATAAGTACGCGTAAACTTTGAATTTCTAGTTTGACGAATCAACTTTTTCTAGCCATAAGAGAGAGAAGGGGTGTGGGTTCCCATAACTTCGTGAATGTTGCCCGAATTCGTGGCCTGGAGTATGTATAACAGATCTTAAAGAATCAGTGGAAATAATAGCCCAAAAACATATTTATTCCACCTAGAATATTGCTATGCCCTTACAGGGCTTTTGTTTGTATCCTATAAATCTATTAAGATCTTTTTAACCACATAGAGCAATAAACACATTGAATAAAAATAATAATAAAAATAATAATATTCATTTCGTTAAGCATTTTTTATTATTGCCTTGAAACAGTGAGGTGAAAGGATTATACTGCACCCCAAAGAAGCTTTTTGTTTCATGCACTAGAAAGCCAGTAAAAGCTATGACTGTTTTCTGTATTCCAGCGAAAGTAAACTCTATATTCTCGTTGACCGAGACCCTCGCTTCCCTCGTCTTCAACCCCTTCTACTCGTGGCTGTATATGAAGACGCTGTATGTTCTCCCTGGAGCAGTATTCATCACTAGTGCAGCACTGACGATACCGGCTGCAATTATATTAGCGTACGTATCTTGTGACTGATCAGTCATCAGCCCCACTGAGAGTCATCAGTCCCACTGACAGTCATCAGCCCCACTGACAGTCATCAGTCCCACTGACATTCAAATGCCAATTAAATAAATGAACACTAGATTACTAGAGAAATCATTTTTTTAAATATTTCACATTTTCGATGTGTTTTGTTAGATTAACTATCCAGAATTAGCTGCTCCATCATCATTTACATTAAATTGACCAGTGTATTAGTAACTCTGTACAAAGTTAATTAACTATCACATGTCAGCAGTCGATAGGTGCTTTATCAATATGTTTTGTCCAACATTTATTATTGCAGATAACGTGGTATAAGTTTTAAAGTATACCCTCTAGAGTAAATAATACAGTGTAGCAGTGTATCAATATCTTTTATGTACTTATACATGAGTCACTGATTAGCTCCAATGTACCAATGTAGTGATAGGATTAAAGGCGCCTCAAAGAGACTCCTTTTATGAACACACAGAGGCTCCTTTCTTGCCCTTTAAATTAACCTGATTTAATGCAAACAAGCCAAAAGGTTTAATACATAGCTTTCCTAAATTAAAATTTTCCACTTTTCTTATCTTATCTTTTACAAGCGATTTGCGAATGATTTTTATAATAACACTACGAAAATTGTATGGCAGATATGTTCTTTCCTAGCACATAAAACCATTATCAAATCACTCTGAAACTTATTAACTGTTTTACAGGTGTTTCTACATCCAACACCGGAAAGCATTAAGAAGTTCGAGGAAGAAAGCTCTAGAAGCAGAAGTTAAGAAGGAAGTAGAACCAAATAAAGCAACTTTAGCAATTGACAGCATTGATAATAAGGAATGCGACCAAGTTGATGAATTAGCGACGAAAACGAGGTTGTAAATGGAATAAAAACTTATAACATAAGATAAATTTAGTACCATACATTTATGGTTTTTATAAGTCATATTGTGGTGTGAAATATTTACTATTATTTTAAAATAAATTAGGTCAGACTACATCCAGTACTTGATCATAAAAATATCATTCTCATTTTTATTCGAACCTACGAGAACATAAATTATATCATTTTTTTTTTATTTTCTGCGAAGCATGTTGTATGTGGGACAGTTGCTTATTTTTTCAGAAGATGCACCATTTGTCAAAACTCTTAAAGGTCGCAAGCGAATTGATCGTTGTTAAAAATCAAATTCAAGTCAAAGACTTCATACTTGATTCGTATGTGATGATCACCAAATATGTACGTTGTTAACATTTAAACCCTAGCCGCTTCACACCACCTGAAACAAACATATGAGGAAGTTCATGAAAATTTAAAACGCAGACCGTATGGTCTTGTATTCTGACTTGAATTTGTGAGCCTTCGATTATTGTTCCATTGTTGAACTTAGAGTCTGAGAGTATCATAGCCACTTCCTATTGTAGTGTATTGCTACCTTTTTTAAGAGCAGTAGAACTCACGCCCAGTTCGCCCGGGGAAGTACTGCCACCATGCCCATTTCTGCCGCCAAGCAGTAACGCATTTGCGTTAGTGTTCCGGTTTGAAAGGTTGTGGTTTCCGGTGAAATTACAGGCATATAAGACATTTCACCTACACGTCTCAGAGTTACGGGCGTATACGATGCGACTTGTGTCTTGTCGTACTTAGTAGAGGAGGACTCAAGTCGCATATGTTGTTATGGGCAGAGGTTACCACTTAACACCAGGTGTGCTGTCGACTCGTTCCACAACGGTATCAAATAAAAAAAAACCCCTTACCCTACGCGACAGCTGCAGCGTTACTGTTGCACAGAAATATCATTAATCAGAAAATCAGAAAATCAGAACAAGAAACGTTGCTCGGGAGCGGCCTACCTCTACAGCCATGGCGCTGGCACCGTTTCTCGTTAAAGTTAAGTTAAAGTTAGTTAGAGATGTAAGTAAGAGCGAAATCTCCTAATACAAGTATTTCATGCTTAAAAGGTGGTTTCGAAATTGGTGTTATATTTAAGTATTGAGTTAAGTTATCGAAAATAAACATTTTGTATTTGTACTGTATAAGTAATAACATTTCTTACCTACAAAAGGGGATAGAATAATGTAAATATGCCGGACTTGCAAATGTAGTTAAATCTTTAGGACGTGCATTATTTCCTCCAGATTATGATTATTTTGTATGAGTTTAAAGTTTGTCTAAGTCAGATAACTCAAAGCCCTCCTGTTATAACCCCTCTTTTGGCCAAGTGGGGGTTGAGTTATCTGGTTTCCTAAAAATCATTGCCCAAACGAAATGTCTTTCAAAACAGTTGTACCTTACTATATTATTAACTGCGTACATAATACAAATTATCACAAATATACAGGGAGTCCGGTAATGAATGGATAACCTTGAAATGGGTCTTAGTAGAACTATTGGGCATTCGGAAAAAAAATTCAAATAAAAAAAAAACCTAGTATCAAAGATATAAGATATATGTATATTTTAAATAATATCGATGTTTTGATTTTTTGTTTTTATTTTTGTTTTGTTTGTTTTTTTTTATTTGATATTTTTTTCCGAATGCCCAATAGTTCTACTAAGACCCATTTCAAGGTTATCCATTCATTACCGGACAACCTGTATATGACAACTTTTCAGTATGAACAAAATTGCAAAATAAGTATTTTTAAAACTAACTAACTGATGTTTTTTTTCTTTTGTCCGACAGCATTTCATCCCTTATAATAAAGTAGTGACTCGTCCTGACTACACATTACACAGAAATAATGGTTTAAACGCACCTTGTCTTTCGAATTCATCGAAAATTTCATCTACTATTATAATGTGCTAAAAAAAACAATTGTTTTAGCAGTGGAACTTATGCCAATCTCGTCCGGGGAAGTACTGTCACCATACCTGTTTCTGCTGACAAGCAGTAATGCATTAACGTTACTACGTTCCGGTTTGAAAGGTTTGGTTGCCGGTGAAATTACAGACACTTGATAAATTCCACCTTTACATATCAGAGTTACGGGCGTAAACGTTGCAACTAAGGTCTTATTATACTTAAGTAGGGAAGGACCCGAATTAAATTGCTAGTTATAGGCAGAGGTAAATAAAACCCACCATGTCACCGTTGATCTATTCGCTATCTATCTATTCGAGTCACTGGTTCTCTCGAACCAGTGTGGTGAAAGAATTTTAAGTGCGCCTCAAAAAGGCTCCTTTCGTGCACTTGACAAATGTCTTCGAATTTTCAGTTCTAGGACATGTTGGTTTCCTCGCGATGTTTTCCTTCACCGTTTTGAGAACGTGGTATTGCGCACATAGGTAAATCTTTCAATTGAAAAACTCATAGGTGCACGTCCTGATTTGAACCGGTGACCTCCGGATTGAAACTCGGGGACAGTACCATTAGACCACCACGCTCTTTAGTCGCTGGGGGCGTACCAAGCATTCCTTGAGAATCAATTGTTATTGGAATACATTTAGCGTATTTTACTGAAAACAGCATGTCCCATCTACCGACAACTTGCAGAGGAACGAATGCACCATCTTTTTGTTTTTTTATTTATGATGGTCTAACATTTGACCTCAATCTCATCCCTTTTTAAGTGACAATGCGGTCTACGATGTAGCATGCTTGCCTAGAAAATACCTATTCACTCTCCTCTTGAAGACCTCCAGATTATAGTTCTGGGGAAATACTGACGCAGCCAAGGAGTTCCACTCTTGGGCTGTCCGCATTATGGAAGTGGAAGTAAAACGCTTCGTACGGATGTGAGGTAATTGGACCAAGAAAGGGTGACGCGATGCCGTACGTCTGGATGAAAAATGGTAGAATGGAGATGGGGGAATTAGATCATACAACTGAGCCGCGCACTCACCGTAATGAAACCTGTAGAAAACCGATAGACTGGCTACTTTGCTTTTGCTTTGTATTCGAGACTTTGGAGTCTAGCCTCAACCAGTGTATCGTCCCCAATAAGCCTTTTAGCTCACCTTTCAAGAGAGTCCAAGGCAGCGAGATGACATTTGACAGAGCCATCCCATAGGTGGAAGCAGTACTCCACAGACGATCGGACCTGTGCTTGATACAGATTTAAGAGCTGACCTGGTATGAAGAACCGTCTCGCTTTAGAAATAATGCCAAGCTTTTTCGGTGCAATCTTGGGCTTGGACTCAATAGAGCCAAAATTAAGGGTGGATGTTAAAGTAGCCCAAAAATTCCAGATGGTCGAAGATAGGTAATGACACATTACGGAAAGTTGGAGTAACTTGGAATTAACGTCTTTTCCCAGAAAAAAATCCTGTTTTAATGTTCCTACTGCAAGACACAGACTGCAGTTGTGTCAAGCGATAGTGCGTATGCTTCTTGTTGTACCACCTAACTGTTCACGACCTAGATTTGTAGACTTCACGTGTTTTAAATTCTCGTCATTCCAAACAACTATTAAATTCTGACTAACAGGAAAATAATGAATTATTGGAAAATATTACTTTATGTCGTCATTACAATATTTGGTGATGAGTTATCATCGATAGTATATTATCTTGAGATAAAAAAAAACTAAAAACGATAAATTGAGCGACAATCGACGGTTAACTTAGATGGTTTGTTACAACCCATAAGGAAAAAGTGATCAGTATAGTATAGTAGTGGAAATATAAAAGTGAATAAAATCAATTCACAATGGCAGAGGCAGATGTGGACGCAAATGAAAGCTTAGTCGGAAATCGACCAATGCCAGAAAAAATGCAAAAACCCACGTTCAAAGAGCGGCTCCTAAGCATCAAAGAGAACATAACAGTGGAACCGGCTGCGTTTCTCTTGCTATTCTCGAGTATATTAACCGGAGTAGCCACACAAAATCTCACAATCGAGAAAGCTTGTCGAGTGAACCTAGAACTAGGTGATGTCATCTGCGATTCGTTGATGAATCAAGATTCAAACAGTTCCAGTACTTACGAGAAAGAAGTGCAGCAGTATTTAACATTTTATACCACAATTAAGAGCGTGATAACGTCTGTGTTGCCGGGGATCATTCTGGCGTTCGTCGGAGGATGGATGGACATGACCGGGAGAAGGAAGATTCTGATGTTGTTACCCATCGTCGGAGAAATATGCGTGAACTTAAACAATATCCTCAACGTGGTGTTTTTCTATCAGCTGCGATTGGATTATCTCGTTTATATTGACGGTATAGTGGGATCATTTGGCGGCGGCCCGAGTGTAATGTTCCTGGCGATATTCAGTTATATTGCCGACATAACGACGGAGGCAAACAGAACCCACAGACTTGGATTGGTCAGTTTCTGCACGTATGTCGGGTTGCCCATGGGGTTAGCGCTTTCTGGTGTAATGTTGAAGAATTTTGGATACTACTCTGTTTATGGAACCGCAATGGGGCTACACGTTTGTAATTTATTGTATATCCTATTTGTGGTCACTGATCCACCGAGGAAGAAGGAACAAAAAGAGGTAAGATTTAAGACATAGACATATTTGTGTCGCTGCTGTTGGCAGAATGCTTTAGTATGTATTTGATGCGAATTCGAAAGGTAATATCCTAACGCGGGTTCCATTCGTCGGTTCTAAGAAAGTGTCCATTAATTTTTGACATATAAGGAAACTTAGAGCTAAAGTTTCGAAATTGATAACATAATTTAGTCTTACGAGAATTGCAATATCAATTATTTTTCGGAGCTTATAACTATAAAAATATAATTAACACAGATTATTAATAAATAAAACAGGTTATATTATGCAATAACTCCGAAGAAAATAATTTAAACTTAAGTAAGATTACTTTTATGTCAGGCTGACGTGGAAATAAATGTAGAAATAATAGACGAAGATAGAGGTTTTCGGTTTAGAAGAAAATTTTAAAATGTATTAGTTTGATTCCTTACTGCCATAAATTTATCGGCGTCAGACTTATTAATACTTATTAACAAATTTTATTATTTTGGAAGGAAAAAAGGAAATAACTTGTAGTTTGTGCATTTGACACGATTACCTAGCTGCTGCAAATACCTATACCTACTGGCTCCCTCCCGTGTGCGCGCTCTATGCAGTCTTAATAAAAAAAATATTATTCTTGGTAATGGGTGACTACATGGTATCACAGTACTCGTAGTTGCCTCAACGTCTTCTAATTTTGGGAGAGCTATATATTTTTTAATTTCTTGTACCAACTGCAAAAATATGCGCGGATTTTTCCACAACTCGGCATATCTCAGCGGTCTATGCCTTTCAAATGTTTCTTTTCTGTTATATCAATTTGTTGATATATTATGGGTTGGGTGAGGGAAGAGGTAAACTTTCTAGTAAACCAGAATTGGTTGACAAAATCAACATTAACGCGAGCCAAGCCGCGGGTAAAATCTAGTTGTAGCATAAAGTATGGCAGCATAAATCAATCATGCTGAAATGTTCTGTTAATTATATTTAGGTCACGTGCAAATATTTTCGTTGAGTGTAATCTTTCAACGCGACACAATGTTGATAAAACTTAAAGGTGTGGTGCGCTTACAACTACACGGTTTAGTTATAATTTTTATGCAAAACTAGCTGTTGCCCGCGACTTCGTCCACGTGGGATTTGGTTTAATCGTGCACCCCTATTTTATCCCTTGAAAAAATAGCCTAAGTTACTCCTTATAACATCATCATAGCTATCTGCCAGTGAAAGTCCCTTTAAAATCGGTCCAGCCATTTCGGCGATTAGCCGGAACAAAGAGACAGACAGATAGACAGACAGACAAAAATTGTAAAAAATGTTGTTTTGATATATATACCGTGTATACATCCATATGCACTTAGTAAAAAGCGGTTATATTAATATTACAAACAGACACTCCAATTTTATTTATTTGTATAGATAACAGGTATACATTTAGAGCGGTCAAAGTTAATTTTAGTTTGGTTCAACTATAAATGAAACAGAATTAACAGAATCTACAATGATGACAAAAAAATATGGATCAGGTACCTAGTACACCTGAGTGCTTAAAACTTAAATTAAAATTATTAAAATTACGACAAAAATTTAAGTAAGTATAATATCAGTTGTGTGGTTTCCATGATACAAAATATTTAATTAGCTTACTTTGGGGCTAGATGGCGCTGTGTGTGTCCACTAATATTTATTATTATTTATGAAATAGGTCCAAAGCATAATAAAGCAACGCTGCAACTAAATGAATTTTGACTATCGTATAAATATAGAATAATTTGAATCTCGTGACTGTTATAAACTACAAAGATATATTATCAACGATGACTATTTTATTTTAAAAGCAATGTCGAAAAACACACTCACAACATTATTTAAGTGTGTATTCACCATGAATACTGATAAACTCAATAATCGTAAGTTAAGATAACATGGATTAATTATCAATTATTGTTCGATGTATATCTATTATTTATGAGTTCATGTGGCCTTATGCATCGTATCTTGGTATTGTAGCGTATTTAAATTTGGCCCTTGTTTCTATTCATATAAGTAATGAATTACAGACAAAAATAAACGAGACTTTAATCACATTATCTGAAACAAAGTCTACAGTTTGCAAAACCTACCAATCATATCGTTTTGTTAAGTGAAAGATATATCGACAAAGAAAAGATTATCGTAATGTTAATATATAAATTATTGTTTATAATTCGAGGAAATCTTCCTAAATAGTCGTTGTTAAACTTCCGAGTTATTCGATCGTGAGTGTGAAACATATAAGTGATTAAACTATTATTTTATTCGACAAGTACCGAGTTAATAGTAATAGTAACGTTAATGGTATTAAATACTAACACGAGTAAGACAAAGTAGGAAAATAACAGAAGCTTAAAAACGAAATATTCCAAAATAACTATTTTCGGAGACTATTCAAGGTGACAAACTATTCAAAGAACTACTTATAATAATGGATTCGAATAAAACAGAAAACGATGAAGACCCGGAATGCGAATATAAAGAAACCGATGCCCTCAAAGATACCAAAGTGGAACTTGATAGGAACTTCCAACAGAACTGCGCTTACATTTTCAAGAATATAACAGTGGAACCTAGCATGTTGGTATTGGTCATGTCATCCATGATTTCAATTATAACAACCCAGAACTTGAGCCTTGAGAAAGCATGTCGCGTGAACCTAAACTTCACAGATGAAGTGTGCAATTCGCTTAAAACGCAAAACGTTGATAGTCAAAACGCCAACGAAAGGGAAGCGCAGAAGTTGCTTGCTGCAGCAATGGCGTCGAGAACGTACATAACGGCGACAGTTCCTTGTCTCATAGCGCTCTTAACCGGAGCATGGTCGGATAAAACTGGCCACAGGAAAGTTTTCCTTGTCATATCATGTACTGGCCAATTTTTGATCTGTTTGAACAATATGGCCAACGTTTATTTCTTCAAACAACTGCCATTACAAGTTTTAGTTTTTAGCGAAGCATTTCTAGAGGGCTTTTCCGGTGGCTGGTGCGTCTTTTTCTTATCAGCGTTTTCGTACATAAGTTCTATAACTACGGACGAAACGAGAACTTTCCGAATGGGTTTATTAAACTTCAGTTTAACCGTAGGCTTCCCGATAGGTATGGGTCTAAGTGGAATATTACTGAAAAATTTTGGATACTACGGTTGCTACGGACTCTCGGCCACCATCCATTTTTTAAATATATTATACATTCTTTTTGTACTGATAGAACCGCCGAGGTCAAAGGAACAGAAAAAGGTGAATCTTGTTACCGATAAATAATGTGTTATTTTAATGAATTAGCTTTCTGATGTTAACATATTAGGCAATTAGATAAATATTATATCCATATTGAAGGACATTTGTACGTAAACAGCATTATAGCCCCAAACTATACAAAGCTCATAATGTGCGAACCCAATAATTACTACAATACATACACTTGACTACTTTTTACCACATATATAATGTCCCACCCCAAACACAGAACAAACATAATATGTTCGTTACACAAATGTTTGTCCTGAGTTAGAATCGAACCTGCTAATTTATGTTGTAAATATTATTATTTATTCAACTTTTTGATGAATAACATCTTTCAACCGAGAAATCTGAGTATATTAAATCAAAGTCAGGCTAAAGTGTACTTTCGTGACTTTCAGCACGACGGCAGAGGTATCTGGTACTTCCTCAAATCCTTCTTCAATCCATCACACATAAAGGACACTCTTGGAGTTGTGTTCAAAAAAACGCCAGACAACAGAAGAGTGCGTCTATGCATTCTTATGGGAGCCATCTGTATCTTATTTGGACCTTTGTATGGTAAGAATTATAATTAACAAGCCTCATAGCTCAGTTGGTAGTAACCCTGCCTTCCGCGCTGTAGGTCGTGGATTCGATTCCCACCCAGGACAAACGTTTATGTGACATTTGTACCATTGATGTTTGTTCTGTGCCTGGGTGTTATGTATTACTACTTATATGTATGTATTTACAAAAGAAAAGTATATAAGTATTATATCAGTTCTCTAGTTCCCATGCTACAAGCTATGATTAGCTTACTTTGGAGCTAGATGGCGCTGTGTGACATGTCCACCAATGTTTATTTATTCTATAATTTTAAGCAGGAGTAGACCTTATGTCTTGTTCGTTCGGGACGTACTGCCACCATACCTATTTCTTCCGCTAAGCAGTAACAAATTACTGTCTTCTGGTTTGAAAGGTGTGGTTGTGGTATGGGAACACACTAGCATAGTGTACGAAAACAACCAAATATTATAAACATAGTATGCTTATCAATGCTTACAATCAGTTTCATAATATTAGTGTTTTTTTTAATATAATGACTGTATATTAACTTTGTCTTTTTTGTGAATTCCAGGTGAGGTGGCTATTCTCTACCTGTCAACGAGATACAGGTTCAACTGGGATGAAGTTAAATTTAGCGTATTTCAAACATATAACTTTGTCATACACACAGTTGGTAAGTTAGGTTTAAGTATACATAATATTATTACAAAGCTCACTGAAAAGCTGTGGATACCTGGTTCGATTTCCCAATCCGGTTCCCTGATGTGTTGAAACTTCGTTGCGTGTGCGACGAATTGTTGTTTGATATGGAATTAACATCTTCAGGCACCCTGATTCGATACCCGCATCGGGGCAACCTCAAAACAGTGCTAATAAATAAATATTGGAGGACATTTCACACAGCGCCATCTAATCCCAAAGTAAGCTAAGCATAGCTTGTATCATGGGAACCAGACAGCTGATATAATACTTTTGTTTTTTGTAAATACATACATATAGGTACATTACATATTACCCCCAGACATAGAACAAACATCAATGTTCGTCACACATCCTGGGTGGGAATCGAACCCACGACCTACAGCGCAGAAGGCAGGGTTACTACCAACTGAGCTGTGAGGCCTGTCGTGTAATGAATGAGCCGACCCTATATTACCACGTTCTGGTTCAAAAGGTGGTGTTGCGGTGAAATTACAGGCGCAAGGCATTCCACTGTCAAATGTCAGAGTTAGGGGCCGTAATATTGTGCATCTTGGGTATTTCATTACTCAGGCAGAAACCGCCTAACTCAGCTATAAGTACGCACGAAATATTTCAGTTAATTATTGAAGTTTCCGCCTCATTTCTTTATGAAATAAATGGATATAAAGTTTTGGAAGCAGGCGTTTAACTTATTAAGTTCTTTCATGTTATGTTTATGCAAACAGACATACGGCCCGCCTGGTTTTGAGCGGTCACCGCAGTCTATAGACTTCAGTTACAAATGTAACTATTTCTCAAATGATTAGGCGAACGCCTTCCTTTTCTTCCCCATGGATGGTCGGATAGGGTTTCTTAAAACTTGGCAATAAGTACGCAGCACTCCATCACTCATTTTGAATATTTCTTACTATTTAGTTTCCAAACTTTCATCTATGTTATTAACTATGTCGTATGTAAATAAATTATCCTTCTCTTTAAACATTACGATACATTTAATTAAGAGTTTTAAATATTTATAATAATTACTTAAATCTCGTAATTCCGTTTTCAGGCACAATTTTCTCAATACTAGTATTCAGCAAACGGTTACAATGGCACGACTCAGTTCTTGGCATAATCTCCACTATCAGCAAGATCTTAGCATCTTTCGTCTACTGCTTCGCACCAAATGAGAAGATATTCTTTATTGGTAAGGTATTTCCAATAATTATTAGCGGTTTTCTTGCCGATCTTATGTTGGTATCAACACTGGCTTCGAATTGCGCCGGATTCGAGTTCCGGCCAGGGCGGGCATTTGTGTGATGGGCATAAAGTTTGTTCCCATATCTATAATATTGAAGCACTATATCTGTGTTTTAATGCCACCTGTGACACAGATCCTAGAGCAAGGTTATGAGTGTATAAACTTTTTTTTTAAACTTTGGACAAAGTCAAACTCTATTAAAATTAAATAACTATGCTACTTCTTGACTCAAACTTATTGAAAAAATGTGTTTCAATTTATCTGTCCTAGCTGTCTGACACTAAGGTATGGTTTACTGAGAAAAAGTGTTAGGCGAGTTTTTCCTGAGAAATCAACTACGGCAATTAACTCACCACTTGTCACGTCTACGTTCCCACAGCAGTAGAACACACAAAGCTAAATTTAGTCTTTATAGGCTCCACCTACCCCTTCCGGAAATAGGCATGAATTTACGTTTATTTTTATTTCAATGGATTATCACCTTATACCATCCTATTTTACAATGACACTAAATACCGGTCAGAAGATTATCTAATCTCTAACCCATTCCTAAGATTATATTTGGATGATATAAGTTGTGACTCATGTCGATACATAAATGTATCAATATCGCTGAATATTTAATACATGTGTGTAATGTTTTATTTTCTTTTTCATACAAATTATAAGAAATATATATTTATATATACATACTGCAATTATTAAGATACATACATACTAGCTGCGCCCCGCGGTATTCCCAGCGGTAAGTCAACCCACGGGAACACTGCACTTTTCCGGTATCAAAGTAGCCTATGTGTTAAGCCAGGATATAAGCTTGATACCAAATTTCATCCAAATCCAATCAGCCGTTTGAGCGTGAAAGAGTCACAAACATCCATACAAACTTTCACGTTTATAATATTAGTAGGATAAATATATAACGCAGGTTATATATAATAGTATTGTGTGTGGCAAAATGGCCAAGGTGAAATTATGTATTGAGACTTACAGTTCCACTCATCTTGTAACATTCACTTTGATGTAAATAGTTGACTATCAATATATATCATAATATCCTACCATAATCCGTGGAAAATATCACATTTCAGCGCCACTAGTTGATATCCTGAACGGAACGGCGTTATTGGCTATCAGGTCAATTTTCTCCAAGTCGGTCGCTCCTAATGAACTAGGTAAGTGTAACAGATACGGTGAGACAGTAGTATTGTCAAAATCAAAGTCAAAAACTTTATTTCCTTATAATTACACTAATAAAATTGAATTTAAAGGCGAATTCACACCTTTCAAACTGGAACACAGTAACGCCATTTCATTAAAGCTTGGCGGCAGAAATGGCCTTCATGGCAGTACTTTCCCGGATGAACTTGGCATAAGTTCTACTTCTATACAGTGATAGTTACTTTAATAAATACTTATGTTAAATTACAGGCACATGAGACATTCGGTCTATACGTCTCAGAGTTACGGGCGCATACGATGCGACTTGGGTCTTGTACTTAGTAGGGAGGACCCAAGTCGCATCGAAACAGCACCCACACTCCTCAAATCGGAACGAAGCTATGGAAGCATATTGTAAGCATATGTATCAAACTAGCTGTCCCGTCAAACTTCGTACCGCCATGTTTTTTTTCCCGTCAATACCTCTACTGTCTAAAGACTTAGACTTTTATTTTAAATATTTGCAAATTTCTTGTCATACAAACCTTATCCTGACAATAACGGACACATAAAAGAAAAATTTACAGTCGTTTGGAAGTTATGCGTGTACAAACATTTCGGTGTTTTTTTTTTATATATATATACAATTTTTATTTTTCAACTAAGTGTACAATAAGTAATATCTCATTGAATGAGACGATTGAAATCATGGACGAACTGTAATTCTAAAATTCTACGAACGTTAAGATCACTAACGAACGATTGAAGTTGGAGACATAAGTTTAATAATTTTATTCCAGGAAAAGTGAACTCTATAGTAGGGCTGACGGAGAACCTTATGCCTTTATTATACGTGCCACTGTATACTAAAGTGTATACAGCCACGATGGAAGTACTGCCTGGAGCTGTGTTCCTGATGGGTGCCAGCATGACGATTCCAGCAGTCTTCGTTTTCATGTATGTACTCATTTTTAACAAGTAAAAGTCAAAAACTTTATTTCCATAGAATTCATATAGAAATGGTTTTACAATGGCAACAGTGGTTACAGTGGTACAATGGCTACAGATTCATAGTAACGACTGTGAATTTGTCCATTTTATTTTGCTTCATCTGTCCAAACGCTTGATATATAAACCTATGGTCACAACTTTCAAATAATATTAAACTAATGTCTAATCATTTTCGTTTCCAGATGGCTGTACTACGGCCATAGGAAAGGATTAAGAAAAGCCAATGAAGAAAATGGAACCGAAATGCCTGCCCTTTAGAACCTGGCACTGAGGGGACCAAACCATAGTACAAATATCAATTTCCCATTAATTTTGATTTAAAAATTATTTGTATCGTTAATGATTTGTTGAGTTTGATTGTCTTTATTTATCGGTGTGTTTCTTTCGACAACGAAATAAAGATCGCTTTATTTCGTAACCTTGAATAATATTTTAAGAATCTGTGGTGTATCGAATTATGTTTGTAAGAAGATTGTTACCACAAATATATTATTTAGTAAGGGAAATCAGTTTCTGATAATTCCATTTAAATATTGTGTACGTTTTTCCATAAAAATTACTGTTGTCCGGGCTCATCAAAACTGATGAAGTATCAAATGACACAAAACTGTATGACAGAGCTTAGGAACTTGTCATTGCTGTGTTCATTTTGTCATTCAAAATGTTGCCGATGTAATTACAGGCAAAAGAGACATTGCACATTCGCTCAATATTCGCTAATATTTTTTTTATTACTTCATTTGTAAATGTCAATAGATTGCAAAAAGATCACGTACATGACTTAATCACCAGTAGGTAAATAATTAATTTTAGTGTGAATTTAGTTAACTGCAATATTTTTGATTGTTCTTAATATGAGACATAAGATTATTATTACTACTAATTTTACTATTACTTTATAGTATAGCAAGAAACGAAATGATACATTAACAAGGAGTAAATTCAGCTGAAGTTAATTATTACTTTATTATTAATTCATACTATAAACTTTATAGTATTTTGTGGGTGTTTTTATTGTAGTCTATTTTCGATGTCTAAAATCTTAAGTTTTGTTGTCGTTCCGTGGCATCAATGAAACGGCTCTGTTGGAAGACCAGCGTTTGTTTCCACCCAACTAATATTATGCTAGCCTCCTTTTTGTGTTACCTAGCATTTATACTATTACATTAACTTATCTATATTATATTACAATTACTTATTTATTACTATTATAATAATATTTAATTAGATTATAGTATTGTCTTTTTTGTAAGCTTGGTGCCACAAAAATCTTATTTCTAACTTTTCACTTAAAAAATCTGATTGTTTTTGAGGATCCACAAAGAGAGTATAATCAAATGAACTTCTAAGTGGATGGTTATTACATTTTTAGCAAACACCACGATGTTTTCAGGTAGGTACGAATATAAATAAGTTTGTTTTGTATTATTACATTGTTTTTTTAAGAATGTAAGTTTTTTATTTCTTCTGTTCCGTATGTCTTGACGACTATTATGGGCTCTAGCCCATTACATACCAACACCATACTTATAAATAGACCCATTGATGACCCGCCTACGAAATAATACAGGTAGTTAAAACAACGATTCAGAACTAATAAATTAAAAAAAACATACTATTAAATATGACTACAACCATTAGTGGTATTTTTGGTATTTTTTAACTACAATTATAAAATTATTAACAAAAAACACTGAACCCTAAAAATTTCCAGCAACACCTTCGGAATTTTCTGAATAAACAATAAATTTCACGTTTATTGATATATATATGAAATAATATTACTATTATTAAAGAAAATTGATTCTTCTTAAGCAAGTTATTTTTCTCAATCCCAATACAATATCTCATAAGTTATTCACAAACTAAGTTTGAATGGCGCATGTTGTTTTATTCTTGTTTCCTCTTCAGCCGTATATAACAGAATTGTATAAATTTACGTGTAGTTTTACTTATGTTTATCGTTTATAAATTTACTACTAATGACTTGAATTAACACATATTTACACAGACTATCTTGAGATTCCAATGTAACTCACATTAAAACTCAAAAACTCTTAAAACAGCACTTCCTTATTAAATATCCCGTCGTTTTAATGAGACTATATTCAGAGGGACTCAGCTCGTGGGCTCTTATTCTCGAGTTATGTGATGTAAGCCATTGCCATAGAACTACACTCGACGAGAGGGTATATGGTGTTAATGAGCTTTGATATGCCACGTGTCCAATCATCAATAGTAGATTTAGTTTCAGGAAGTAATAGGTTTCTTTGTTACCCCGTTATAACAACGTGGTATTGCGCACATACCTTGGTAGATGATGGATCTCGGTATGGCCTTCGGGAGTCCATCTTATTTGCCTCTACACGAAGCATTCTTTCACAATTTTTTCTGCCTATAAAAACTACATTTTTATTCGTCACAAAGATCTTACATTTTGTCATATTAATGAAGGAGTTACAGTAATCTTGACTATATGGCATAAACCCAGCATTAACAAACTAAAGAGCTGTTTGTAGTAATGACAATCTGATCCTGAACAGAGTAGATTTGTAATAGGGTTTACTTTTTTTTTATGTAATTGAAGTCACGGAACGATCTGACGGCCTACCTGATGTTAAGTGGTAACAGCCGCCCATAGACAACAGCAATACCACTCAAGTCCTCTCCATAGTACGAGATGACTCAAGTCGCATTGCGTTGCGTCCATCACCTCGAGACGGGGATGTTAAGTCTCATGCGCCTGAAATTTCGCCGACACCCACTCCCTTCCACCGGAACACAGCAACACGAGTGCATCACTGCTTGGCGGCAGATTACCAGGTGTGGTGGCAGTACTTCTCAGGGCAAACATAGCACAAGTTCTACTGCTATTTTGGGTTGCTCCTTTTGCACCACCCGGGAGACACGTATATGCATTCAAAGGGTAATCGCATACGGACGCGAGCAACTTGGTCCCCCAGATTTTGAACAAACATTTATTATGAGTTTTCATCTTATATTCTTTGTCTAGAATCTAGATTGTATATTTTTTTAGTTATTTTAATAATAATGAATTAACTGAATGTTCCTTCCACTACTACGTTTTTTCTGAACGTTGTAACAGTAAAACTAATAAATTTCAGTAGATTGCAAATACCAAGTGAGTGTTTTACAATGTAACCCTGGTTTTAAAATCAATTGAATTTCATTGCAATAGCGTTGTCAACGTCGATAAAAATATCACAATAATATGTTTATATAATGATGTGTTGCATATTTTCTGGAATGGCTGACCTCATATCTCAGTTGGTAGTAAGCCTTCTGCGCTTTAGGATGTGGATTCTATTCTGACCCAGGACAAACATTTTGTTCGATGGACATGAATATTTGTACTGTATCCGGGTTTTATACATGTATTCACAAAGAGTATACCTAAGTATTCTATCAGTTGCCTTGTTCCCATGGTACAAGATATGCCTAATTTGGGGCTAAGTGGCGGTAAAAAAGGTCCAAAAGTATTTATATTACTATTATTATTCCTTTTTTTCCTAACTTGGTCCTTTAGATGGCGTTAGCGGAGCCGAAGCCAAACCCAAGAAATCAGTTTTATACGGGTATTTATTATGGAGAGATGGAAGGAAAGTAGATGTAGCTATAAATGATACTATGGAGAATCCGAAATTGCGGTTGAACACTAAATTATCTGGTTATTGAGCTATTGTAATGAAACACGGCACCTGCCAATTCTCTCCCATAAAAAGTGTGTATATTATAAACAGTCCAAATAGGTAGTTCTCAACAAATATTAATTCAGTAATCTATTAACAAATTTATTTTCAATCTAATTACGACGTCGCCACAGTAAAGTAAATCATACAGAGTTGCAAAACCAGCAAACTAAGTTAAAAATTATTTTGTGGTAGTAAAATTGTAGTGGGGTAATAATTTTGATGAAAATAATTGCAATAACCGATTATTGCATCGCCTCCATGCCATTACTTTTCTCCTTCATTGCTACGGCTTGTGACATAAATTATAGAAGCAACTGTCTAATGATAAGTTCTCTTATCAAATACAACAATTACAGATAGCTTCGTCAATATTATATGTGGAATAACTCTTTTGTCATAAGATGACAAATACGAATTGTTTGCGAATATGCGAGCTAGGAAATTAGTCCTTGCCATTCAACTGTCTGCCCTCATCACAAGCTGGTCTTGAAAATGTAATGTGTTATAATCTCCTCTGAAACGGTACACGTATCAATCACAATGGATTCCTCCAAAGAAAACAAGGAGACAAAAACTGAGATGACAGAACAAAATGCGCCTAAAGAACGACAAGAGAAAGATGGAGATCCATGCGTGGATGAAACTGAACTATCGCCACTAAACAAGAACCCGGAAGATCTCACGAAAAACCCTAAGAAGCTCTCCTTCAGAGAAAGGCTGAAATTCATTAGAGAAAATATAACAGTTGAACCAATAATGGCGTGTTATATTATGCCTAGTGTCTTAGCTTCACTCGCTGTACAAAACCTGAATCTAGAAAAAGCGTGCAGAGTAAACTTAAACATTAGTTCAGAAATATGTGATGCACTAACTTTACGGCAAACGGCTAATTACACTGAATATGAGGATAAAGTACAGCATCTTATGGCTAGTGTGCAAACCTGGAAAAATCTTGTGCAGACTGCATTACCAGTGGTGATAATCCTCTTCGTCGGAGCCTGGAGCGATAAGACCGGTCGACGGAAGATCTGCATTTTACTCCCCATATTAGGAGAACTACTTTCCTCCATTGGTTTCATTTTTAATACTTACTACTTCTATGAGTGGCCAGTAGAAGTTGCTGCTTTCACAGAATCGATCTTCCCGGCTTTAACTGGAGGGTGGTTTACCAACTTCATCGGTGTATTTAGTTACATAGGTGATATCACTACCGAAGAGAACAGGACGCGAAGAGTTGGCTTAGTGAATGTGTTCATGTCTCTGGGTTACCCTATCGGCAGTGCCTTGAGCGGGATATTGCTACGAATGATCGGATATTACGGAATATTTTTCATTTCTTCTATATTATATCTGTTTAGTTTAGTCTATGGATATTATTTCTTAGAAGACCCGAAGAAAATAGTAACAGAGAAAAAGGTGAGTTACATTTTACTTTCTTGTGAATCCATTTAATCATTTCAACAATTTTATAATCGTGCTCAAGTATTTCCAGATTGGTTACAGACTACTGTGTATTACACACCAATCGACTCCCATCATTGACTTCAGATGATTTTGTTTACAGTGTATTTATAGCGTTTTATTACTGAAGAAAGGCATATCACAACTTTTAAGCTTGTGTATTTTTATCCTGACGCCATGGCATTGAACGTTCTAATCACTCTGACAAATATATGGCTTGTAAACCTCGTGTGATAGCAGTGTTTGTATGCGAATATAATTGTTAACCACTGCGTAATATAAATATTTAGATACGTTCTCACTGGATGTTTCACAACAACACGTAACTCAGTAGACACTAAATGTTTACAAATTACGTATATGCCAACATCATAAAACCGCTTTTGGAGCATTGACTAGTGTTATATGTACGATTTGAACTCACGACCCAGATTAAAATTAATTCATTACAATGAATCAACTGAACAAAGCCTTAAAAACTGAATCGTACCTATGCAATAACGGTTATAATTTATAATAAATTGGCTGACTATAAGCAAACCATATAACTCAAGCAGCTCCTGAGGCGTGACGGGACGAAGGGCGTGATGGTGATGTAAGCGCGAGTGATGTATGATGATGTATCCGTCATCACGCATCGCACCCCCATCACTCCACAGATGAGTTATCGACCTTGCCTCTGAACATGGAATATATTTCAGAAAAGCTCCTGTGGCTGCACAAATTTCCTGAAGGAATTCTTCGATGTCAGCCTCGTGATTGATACCTTCAGGGTCGTGTTTTATAAAGGCACTGGCAACAGAAGGCTCAGGGTTTGCCTGCTTCTCATCGTGGTGTGCGTCGTGTTTGGACCTTCAAATGGTATAGTGTCAAAGATATAGATAATTTATTTGCTGAGATATTGTGTAAATTACATTACATGCAGGTAAAATCGTTTTAGGCACCACATGTTTTAACGAAATCGGCGTGCAAAATCTCAATAACAGTAGCGCCAGAGAATATTTTTACTGGAATTAGAAAAATAAGAAGTAATGAGACTTTTATAAAAATACTATTTGGACCTACATTCCTAGTGTTAAATAAGAAACTAACAATTCATGAGGAAATAACGATTTATTTGAGAGTATCAAGCATCAACTAAACTAAAAGAGAGTCTTACTTTTTTGCAAAACATTCTATAACAATAATTTCGTTCCTACCCGCGAATGTCCAGTCCGACATTTTGTCAGTTGTTCCATCTGATCCAAAATGGCCGACGTATTGAAGACAAACGCAGAAGATAAGCAGGTTGTCACTGCATACGCGAGAATACAACATCGCACCCACGTTTCCACGTCGGAGGGAGTTCGCAGCGCACCCAGAGCAATAAGCTCTGACGCGTGACGAATAAAAATGATTTTATTCAGTAATTCACCCGCGGATTGTTCACTGCGCACTGCGCACCCTTGGCTAGTACGCTGCAACCACGTTTTCTAATCAACTCGCCGGAAACTCACTCGTCAGACGGTGAAAAGGCCCTTAGCTCTTTATACATGTAATAACAGAAAACAAGTGCTCCTTATATTTTATAAAAGATAGAAAACACAAACTCACGAGAAATATAAAGTCGTTCGCTTCGTCCTCAATTGGTAAAATTGCATTTTAACGAAGTACATTAATTTTATGGCTGTTTAGGTTAGGACCCGATTATATATCGTGTTTGAGAGAACATAAATTTACTTTTTAGTTTCTAAAGCAGTAAAACTAAATGTTTGTTTTCCCTTGCCAAGTCTTAGTGTACTAACATTACTTTGTTCCGTTTTGAAGTGCTGATGAAATTAGAAGCACATAAGACTTGCGTTCTGTATTCATGTCTCAGATTTACGTAATGCACAGTGAAATGCTACTTGAGTTTCACATCAACACATTTAAACCGTATGTTCTAGAAAGTTTTCAACAAGATACCTCTTATCCGGTAGTCATTTACATGTGAAGAAAAAAAATTGTGATGGAGTGAAAAATTTCGTTGCTATTCAATACTTTGAAATTTGTTGTTTGTGTAGATAGCTGCCGGATGATTTAAAATCTTATAATTCAAATTGAACTAATAAATACTAATTGACATTTAAAACTTCACCCAAACGAGAGAGTACGCGACGCGGATCAGTTATTTTTGTAATTATAATAAAACTAGCGTTTACCCGCGGTTTCGCTCGCATTAATGTTGATTTTGACATGCAAATCTAGTTGTCGATCGATATAGAAAAACATTCGCTTTTTTTATTATTATTATTTGTCGTTTACCATCTCCAGGGTCTCATAGGGATAGATAGATATATCTCATAGGGGGGGATCTTTATATCAAAATTCATCATAATCGATTCAGCGGTTTATGTGTGAAAGCCGTAACAAACAATCAAACTCACTTTCATATTTATATTTAGGGTAATGGCGATTAATTACCACGTATGTGATAACCAAAGATCAATAATTAAATATTACTTCATCGCGCAAACAAAGAAAGCTTTGTCTCGCATCTACTAGGGCTGAATACATGATCATCATTTAAAAACGTGAAATATATTAAATCACAATAGCTAAGCCAATAAAATGTTTGTTTGGATAACAATTGAGATTACATGGTTTACAATAACAGAAAATTGTGCAACTGATAAATGTTTCTCAGGTTAAAAATAGACGCCATTTTATCAGGCGTTGGCTTTCAATGTCTTATGCTGGTAATGGTGCTTCAAATATACCGGATATATAAAAAATATATCACACAAAATATAACTATTACAACCCAGGATAAACTTTTGCTGAACATGTAGATATCTGTCTAGGTACATATGTAATAAAAAATATGAATTTAGAAAAAAAAATGTATACGTACCTATTCGTTCAGTTATTTAGTTTAGATGTTTAGTTTGGGGGCATGGCGCTAGGTCAAAAGTCCACCAATATTATTTTATTACCAGTGACCCTATCCAGCTTCGCACGGGTATCATAAGCGTACACGCCTAAAAAAGAAGAAACGATGGTCTAATTTAATAAGGATATCTTTATATATTTTATTCTCAACGCGGCGGCCACTAAAGCTGGTGCTTTACTGTGTATTGTAGGCATGATTTTTCCGATATACTATATCTTCAACAATCATCGTCATATTTCTGCCAGTTTACACAAAATATTAATGAATAATCTAAATGTCCGTATAAATAATAATAATGTTGTTGGACATCTCACACAGCGCCATCAAGCTCCAAAGTAAGCTAAGCTTGCTTGTATCATGGGAACCAGAGAACTGATACACTTAAATAGCTTTTTGTAAATACATACATATAATATATATTAACAACACCCAGACACAGAACAAACATCCATGTTCGTCACACACATGCTTGTCCTGGGTGGGAATGCAACCCACGACCTACAGAGCGGAAGGCAGCGTTACTACCAACTGAGTTATGAGGCCAGTTAAATATATAAAATCTGTTCATTTGTTTTTCGCGTTCACACAGACAGAACGCGGCGGGGGGACTTTGTTTTATAATATGTCATTATTTTATTCATTTCTTTAAACTTGCTGGCCGGTTCTATGGTAATGATAATTCATATTACCCCTTTTTTTCAGGTGAATCCACAATATTCTACCTCTTCACGAGATATCGCTTCAACTGGGACGAAGTGCAGTTCAGTATGTGGTCCACGTACACCATAGTTACCAATCTATTAGGTAAGTTAAATGTTTCAATTGGATAGGTCGTGCTCTCTGAATTTATATAATGTAGGCACTGGAGTGTAGGAGCCAATGGCGGCTGTCTTACGGCAATTGAATTAGCAAATTTACATCTGAGCTGGATATTATAATATTTGTGAAAATTTACTAAATTACTCGTTATATTTCTTAATAAAGTCATTTCTAGTACTTACATAATTTAAGAATCATACGAGAAATCAATCTACAATATAAATACCAAATGCCACAGAATTTTCTCCACAATTGCGCACTGTTTCACGTTATAGCTGATGATAGCCTTAGAATAAAGCGCGTTACGCTCGAAATGGACGCGCCAACTTTGGTCAACTAAAAAACGCCGTGTCTCACAATTTGGTATTTTTTCCGAAATTCCTAAAATTTTGAGCTGCTTTGTGATTTTATTTACAAGCACAAGCTAGTAATACATGGAGAGAGATAAAATCTGACATTAGTTGAACTAGGCTTTAGTATTTAGCCCATGTTTAATATAATATATCATGCCATATGTTCTATACTTTTTAGGATTTTGGAAATATTTTACATTTGACTAAAATCTTCCGAACTTTTTGAAAACATAATGTAATCAATTATCTACCGGCTCCTCAAACAATTTTGGACCTAAGTTAGGACTTCAGGCCAAGTCTGAATTCTGAACAAGTTGATGCGCTAAGTTTGCTCAAGTTGAAGCTAATCAATAAATATTTACATTGTGGATTATATCGCTGCTAACATTTGGTTTATAAACCACTAAAACTGAATTTGCCGAGCCGAGATTGCTGTTTTTGGACATCCATTTATCGTACAGCAGTAGGTACTGCTAGAACTAATATAGTTTACAAATTCCAAAATGTTTAAAAACAAAGCCTGTTGAAATTCTAATAACAATACTGTTAAAAATCTTAATAAACAATACTGTTATAAAAATTTCAAAAACCTATTCGTAATAATTGTTACATTGTTAATGCTATAGTATGAGTAGCAGCATCTTCGAAACATAAGACTTAGCGAGTAATTTAATATATGGTACACGTAACGTATTCTGCACAATGGAAAAAACCTATTTTTTTCCATTGTGCGGAATATATTGAAGTGTACTTATATACCAGCAATTATTATTTATTGCGATGAAACTGGCATTAGCTACTAAACTAAATACGAGTTAAGCGATTTAAGTAGCACTTAATTAACGTTTCCGAGTGACATGTTTTTTGTGATATGAGTTTTGATTATACATTATAATGTCTGGTTTCCAGGTACGATGTTCTCGCTGAGTTTCTTCAGTAGCTACCTGAAAGTGGACGACACGATACTCGGTATAATATCGAGCTCCAGTAAAATAGTCGCCGCCTTCGGTTACGCGTTCGCTCGGAATGACTTTGAGATTTATATGGGTGAGAACTTTTGCTTGCTTCCATTGGAAACAAATAAATTGCCGGTTCCAAATACTTGACTTTTGGAGGTGGTATCTTGTTAAGAATAGAAGTTTTGAACTTGAGTTGTTAGCTAATAAGAGTGTGACAACAGTGTTGGCGATAATGGACGTGTATCCGGAGGTTGCTGGTTCAAATTCAGGTGTGAACAAGAGTTTTTAGCTGAGATTTGTGGTTTCCGAGTTTCATCAATGACAGCAAACCTTAATCAATGACAAAGTCTGGTTTCAGTCTGTCTTCTAGTATTTTAACGAAAAACACTTTTTTAAGAAAAGCTTAATTTTTGTTAGTCCTACACGGCGGTAAGGCCTTTTTTTTATGTAATACATTTATGGAACGAGCCGACGGCCCACCTGGTGTTAAGTGGTAATCTCGGCTCATAACAGCCGATGCGACTTGGATCCTCCCATACTAGGTATGACAAGCCCCAAGTCGCATCGTATGCGCCCGTAAATGTGAGACGTGAAGGTGGAATGTCTCATGTGCCTGTAATTTCACCGGCAACCACACCTTTCAAACCGGAACACAGTAACGCGAATGCGTTACTGCTTGGCGGCAGAAAAGGGCATGGTGGCAGTACTTCCCCGGACGAACTTGGCGAGAGTTCTACTGCTCTTAAATCTCTTATGGTTCTGTTTCTTATGGTTAATCCTAAAACACTGACGGGCTGCGGCGGCGAAGATCTTAACTGAATCAAATTGGTATGCAAACCAAATATATTTGTTCCTCAGTAAAAACAATCCTATAATGCAAGTGTGCAGTTTGCAGTTGCAAAAGTTTTTTTTTGTGCGAATGAATAATCACTTGTCAGTGATTTTCAAGCAAGACTGATTTGAAACGTAAATTATCCGATATGTTGAAAGACTTTATGTGCAGCGAAGTATTTTAAAATTGTGGTCTATTCCATCAAGGTCTTGAAAACTTTGTCATTTGTAAATATTTTAAACGTTTAGTCTGGTTAAGGCGGAAACCTAAACCTGAAATTGCAGGCGCATGAGACGTAACATCCCCGTCTCGAGGTGATGGACGCAACGCAGTGCGACTTGAGTCATCTCGTACTTTGGTGGAGAGGCCTTGAGTGGTATTGCTGTTGTCTACGGGCGGCGGTTACCACTTAACATCAGGTGGGCGGTCAGCTCGTTCCGTCACTTCAACAACATAAAAAAAAACGCTTAAATGCTTAGTTTGGTGCTAGATGGCGCTATGTGAATGGTCCCCCAATATTATTTTGACGTAAGGAAACGTAGCAATAAATAGCACTTAAAAGTGAAGTTAAGTCACGGGCCAGTTGTTCAGTACATAAGATTAATACCAGGTTATAGTTTACCGCTAAGCCGCAGGCTCGCTCGTAAACAATCTGAAACTTCGCAAGTTACACTTTGGATACACTGCACTCGGCTTACGTTTAATGAATTCATTTAAGCGATAGATTACAGTACTTTGTGTATGAATTAAAATAATTTGACTGGAAATGGTACTTCCCCATCCCTTTAGAATGGGTCTCTTAGTTTTTTTATGTTATAAAAGAAACCGATTCTTAAGGAGTGTTTTATTTTTTGGGGAACTCCAAAAAAATGTTTTGTTTCAGCTCCTCTATTGGAAATCCTAAATGGAACATCGTTTATAGCGATGCGATCTATTGCATCCAAGCTCGTGAGTGGCGATCAGTTCGGTATGTTGATTTATTATATTTATTTATTTATTTCGATCGTATCTACAGCACTAAAGTTACTAAATTTATATTGATGGCTGAAGAATCTTAGTCGTGGCTTAATAACATCTTGCGGAAATTCAAGAAAATCTTAGCTTATTTCCACCTCCATTCTTAGAATCAAGGTACTTCAACATATTAAAATAAGTATTACTATACCCATCGTGTATTGCGAAAAAAGGATAGTAAGATGAAAAGTTAGATTTAAATCACAAAAATAAACAGTTTTTTTTTATTTAACTGGTTGATTCAATGATAATAAATAAAAAAACTTCGAGAACGTACGAAACGTTTATTTTTTTCTAGGCAAGGTGAATTCTCTCTTCGGGTTAGCAGAAGCCACGATGCCGCTCGTGTACGGTCCGCTGTACTCAAGCGTGTACATGGCAACACTGAGCGTGTTACCAGGAGCGGTGTTCCTATTGGGAGCTGCGCTCACCTTACCAGCCGTCGCTATATTTGGGTAAATATTTAATATGCGAATACTTTTTGTGCATGATATAGCGACACACACTGAGCAGTGCGCTAATATGTATCTTTAGAGAAACCTAGCTGCGCTACTATCGACTATAATGTACAAATTGACTGGCCTCACTTCAGTTGGTAGTGACCTGCCTTCTGCGCTGTAGGTCGTGGGTTCGATTCCCACCCGCGAAAAAGATTTGTGTGACGAACATAGATTTTTGTTCTGTGTCTGGGTGTTTAATATGTATGTATTTACAAAATAAGGATACAAGTATTATATCAGTCTGGTTCCCATGATAAAAGGTTTGCTTAACTTACTTTGTGGTTAAATGACGCTGTGTGAAATGTCCACCAATATAAAAAATAGTCATAGTAATAGTAGTTTTAATTTAGGAAATGTTAGCTTTATTTAAAATTTAAACAGAAACTGTTTTTCATACCCAAAATTTTTTTTGGACATTTTTGTTTTATTCAATTCATTTCAATTTCGTTAATTGCAGACAGCAATAAATTATGATAAAATAAAATAAATAAAAAAATAATAAATTTATGACTCAGCATTAAAAAATACATACAGCCCTAAATTTTTGCCCTTCTGCCACCAACCCCTATTTTTTAATTGCGATATTAGTACTTTAATAATTTGCAACCCTCTGTGGTCGATTACTTCTTATGGCAAAACAACGTTTGCCGGGTCAGCTAGTTATTATATAATAAGCAATAGGTGACTTTTTATTTTATGGTTGTGTATCTAGTTTTTCATACGTTCTCAGGTGGCTGTACCTCGAACGCAAGAAAGACGCTCTCATGAATGAACCCACGAAGGATATAGCAGACGCCGAAAAACAACCAATTTAAATCAACAAAATGTCAATAATTTTTATCTACATATTATAAAATACTTGTTATAATTTCCTTGGAGTTTTCTTGACAATAGGTTAATAGGAAGTTAATTATTTAAAAGCTCAACTGAGCTTTAAAAAAAACCAACTGCTCATATATATGCATAATAATATAGCTCATAAAACAGAAAAAACCAACTGAGCTTTAAAATAATAAATGATTTATTATTATTATTATCATTAAAAGGCCTGTCAATCTAGCACCTAGCTTCAACAGTATCGGCACGATTGTAGCCCAATTTCGAGGATTATGTAATAGATAAAAAAAAAAAAATTTGTGCTTCCTTCCTCCGGCTAGTGTAAAGTCACACAAAAAATAGCATAGTCGATCCGCTGTAAAGTTGAGCGACTTAAAATTTTTGGTCCTTTATCATCATACAGGTACTATGATCTAATTTTAAATGCATACATAAAATACTTTTCGAAACTATATGTATATCACACACTTTTTGATATCCATTATAGATTTTTCATTTGATATTTTGTTAATAGCAAAAACCTTTACTGTTTCAAATTTCTTTTGAAATCATCATATTATATAATTCAAATTGTGTATAAATTTTATCTTTAGTTAACTTTTTGTTTGGTAAACTCGACTATCTTGTATATTCATATATAAAATGTAAATCTTTTATTGGCTATAGGATAAATTAATTAAAATTTACTTTTCTAAATAAAAAAATACACCAAAACGGTCGATCTTAATATTGAGTATAAGACAAATCTATAATATTTGTGATTTATGCGCTCTTCCATCTCATTGACTAAAGTTTGCCTTGATTCGTGTAACATGACATAGACTGAGTGGTTCGTTACTCTGCATAATAATTTTGCGACGCCGCCATTATCGCCAGTTTTAATTACGTTTAATGAATAAGCGAAAATTACCTTCTGTATTACTTCAAAACCCTTTATGTGAGCGGTTCCGTGCGTATCTTAATGAGGTTTTCAAATTTTAGGGTTCCGTCTCGTAAACCACCCCCTTGGGCTCAATTTCTAGATAGCCAACCCGTTAAAAATACAAAGCAAATAAGTAAGGAATTTTAGCAATGTGAGTCTGTTAGAAATTGCCTTGACTTTCAGCCTACGTAATTTGGGATTCAGTGGTCTACAACTCAATTTTAGATATTTTTTATTAAACTTATGACTTAAGTTACGAGACTTGAAACCCATTTTTTGCCAGTGAGATAAAAGTTATTCCTAGGGTTGCAATAAAAAACATTGAAAATATCAAGTCCAAATTTGAACAAGCAATTACATTTCATGTTTAATTGTGTCCTTATAAAGTTTAAAACTTTTGACGGCTGAAAAACCACACAATGTAAATATTGAATATGTAAATCAAAACATCAAATACACATTAAAAAACACACACGCCTTATCGTAACATTTGGTATCGTAGTAGGGGAAATACAAACATTATTGTGCAGTTTTCCAACCATCTGTTTTTCATTTCCGCTGTATTATTCGCTCCGACTTAAAGAACTTATGTCATGGGCACACTGTTTTCCATTATCCTGTCTAAGGTGGTAAGCGCAACGTGATGAAAGAAAGAAAGAAAAACATTTATTTGACACGCCAAAAACATTAACAAAATTCATTTAATTTTATCATGCAAGTAGCGATAAGGAAAAAAGATGGCCTATAAATACATAACTCTTGGTTATAATCATATAGAAACAACCCTACCGAACCCTCTATTTATGATGCGCAACTCACCCACGCTATTAGAATACTGTTTTGAAAATAATTAACGATCTCGGATGAATAATGCGGGGCTTTATGTCGGTGTCATCGCACAGCCGATGGATGCTATAACAGCCCCTTTGTGTGAGAGAGACGAGTGAACGATAGACAGCTCCTGTAATGGGTTTTGCTCAGCAGTTTTAAATAAATAATAATTATAAATAAATATTGGTGGACGGACTCGCTCGCTGGACGTCGGACCGGCAACACCTCTCCGTGTGCACCTGCGTGCGCTCCGCTCGCAGCTTTCCAGGAAGCCACCCGGCTGCCTGCCCACACCGGTTCGCCGCCTTCCAAGAAGCCAACGGACAATAGGCCTCGCCTGCTCTTATTAGAGCGGCGCGAGTGTCCCATTGTTCGCGGAAGCCGCCGCTTTCTGAGAGAAGCTAGCTTCTCTCCGTTAGCGTGCCGCATTCCAGTCCGTTCTAGGACGACGCCCTTTTCAGGGCGATCTAATTTCTCTGACTTCACCGTCAAAACAAAAATCCACGCTTAGTGGTCGATCTGGGGATACCTAACGGTGATAACGAACCAGATTGGGCGCGGACCCGGAGTCGCCTGCTTTCCTCCTTCTGAGGAACGCAAAATCCGGTTGGGTCTGGAACCACCGGCCTTGGGGGCTTCCCTAGTCGACACCAGACAGCAGTAGGACACACCTCCTCTTCCCGTAAGAGAGATTAAGGAGACGCACCAATTAGGTAGGACACCCAGGCCACATCCCCCCCTGTCTACCCCGACAGGGAGGATCACTCACCCGACACACCATCCGGTGTCCCCCGGAATGGATACCTCGGGGTTGAACTTGGAAGCCCTCTTCCAGTTCCTCCTCACGAGGTACCCCCATATCTTGGAGGCATTCTCATGCCAGCCCTCTGCTGCTGCCTCAGCCCCTCAGGCACCCTCCCCGGCTCCTATAGCCATAAAAACGATTAAAAAAAATGTCCCCTCCGCGGCCCCTCCGGCACAAAGGGTATCAAGTACCCAAGCTCCCCCTAAAGGCCAACCGGCCACCACCGCGCAGCCCACGCCGGCCGCAATCCCCGACTTCCCAGAGTCGCCCGATCCGTCGCCTACGTCCTCTCCGGAGTACGTAGAGATGGAGGAGGACCTCCCCTCACCCCTCACCCCCATGCCGCAATCGTCTGACGACGATTCTGACGGGGACTTTGTTCCCGTCAAGTACGGTAAGAGGAAGAATCCTCGCACCAAGTCCTCTCCCTCCGAGCCCCCTGCCAAATCGGCCGTCCCTCTGACGGCCGTCTCGCGCCCCAGCACCCCTCCTTCGGTATCAGCACCGAAAGGAAAGCGCCCTCCTCCAATTTTCTTGGAACAGAAGGAGCGTCTCCAGACGCTTCTTTCAATTTGCAAGCGCAAGGGCATCACGGTCCTTAGCGCGTCCAATCACTCGGACACTATCCGTCTGATAGTGCCCTCTCCGGAGGACCACCGTCGTCTTACCAAGACGATGGAGTCTCCCCCGGAGAGATACTTACCATTCCCTCACTGCACGAACAATCGGTTCGATGAAAAACCCCTTGCCGTGGTCATCCGAGGCCTGCCCAAGGAGCTCGGCGAGGAGGCCATTAAGGCCGACCTCATCTCCCAAAACTTCCCCGTCCGAGAGGTCCACCGTATGCGTAGTGCAAACGGTCAGGTCCTCTACGACATGGTGAGGGTTCACCTCGACCGGACTCCGGGTGGCAAGGCCATCTTCAAGAAATTGGAGGTGGTCCTCGGTCTCTCGGGTTTGCGCGTCGAGCCCCCTCACCCAAGTCCCTATCCCGCCCAATGCCACCGATGTCAGCGGTACGGCCATTCGGCACGTAAGTGCCTGATGACCCCCCGCTGCGTGAAGTGCATGGGCGTCCACGGCACCGCAGAGTGCAAGCGGACTCCCGACTCCCCTGGCCCCCCGGCTTGCGTGCTCTGCGGGACCGAGGGTCACCCCGCGAACTATCGCGGGTGCCCCAGAGCCCCAAAGGCAAACAAGGCGGTGGTCCGGAGGAACCAGGAGCGAGCTGCTCCTCTGGCCCCCTCCCAACACCCGAAAGCTACCTCCAAGGTAGCCGTCCCGCCCCACAGCGAATCACCTCGCCTAGCCCCTACCCTGATCCCCTCGGCGTGGACTAAGCCCCTAGTCCACAGGACTGAGGCCCCGAAAGCCCCAGCTGCGGTCCGCATGACCGCAGTCCCCCCACCGACCCGCCGCGCCCCTGCCTCACACTGCCCCGCGCCGTCCAATCAGCCCTCTAAGGAGGATGATTTCTGGACGATAATGTGTGCCGCATACTCGACCTCCGCCGAAGCTGCCGAGCTTGCCCGGCTAATACGCGAAGCCCCCACCCAAGCCGAGAAGCAGAAATTGTGCCAGAACAATGCCCTGCTGATCGGAGTCCTCAAGCGCACTATGCCCATCCCCCTTACGGTACAAATATGTTAGGACACCCGAAAGAAAGACTTAGGCCCCGATCCCTATCATTGGCGTTCTTCAACGCTGACGGTCTCCTCAAACAGCGTGGCCGCGTCCACGACTTTCTGACCCGCCATCAAATAGATATCATGCTAATGCAAGAAACCTTCTTGAAGCCGAACAAGGCCACCCCCAGGATGGCCAATTACCAAGCAGTTCGCAATGATAGAGCCCACGGACAGGGAGGTGGTACCATCATCTATCACAAGATGTCCTTGCATTGCATCCCCATAGACGCACCCCCCCTCACTAACTTAGAAGCCTCCGTGGTTAGGTTAGGGATGACCGGTCATCCGTCCATTACAATAGCCTCTTGCTATCTTGCCCCCGACAAAAACTTGCTCAGAAGGGATATAGAAGCTCTTCTTAACTTGGGAAGCTCAGTCATTCTGGCTGGAGACTTCAACAGCAAGCATGTCCTCTGGAATTGCGTAGCAACGAACTCCAGAGGACGCGTACTTGACAATCTCATCCAGGAATTAAATTTTGATCTCATCTCCCCCTTAGCACCGACCCATTATCCTGGTAATGTCAATCATCGCCCAGACGTCTTGGACATAGCGTTGCTAAAGAACGTAACCCTACAGTTGCGTTCGATAGAAACGCTGTACGAACTCGACTCCGACCATAGACCCGTTCTTCTTCAACTAGCCCCCCCCCCAGACTCGTCTCCTCCCACCAAGACCGTGGTGCAGTGGCATAAGCTTGGGATTGCTCTCAAGTCTATCCACTCACCCGACTTGGATAGGATCCCAGACGACATCTTGACTAAGGACGACATTACTGTCGCAGTCGACTCGTTGACCAGCCATGTCACTACCGCCATTGGCGGATCGTCGAAACAGGTCCCGGTGGTGCCCGATCATCGCTGGGTCCTGCCAGACGATGTGAGACGGTTGATCACCGAGTCGAACGCCGCAAACCGACGTTACAGCTCTTGCCCCTCTGAATTTAACCGCGTTACAATGCGTTCCCTCCACCGTCAGGTGAGAAAACGAATTAAAGACCTCCGCAACAGTCGATGGGATGACCTGCTTTCGGAGATCGAGCCGAGCCACCAAGCATATTGGAACTTGGCAAGGTCTATGAAGTCAGACCAACTGTCGACTATGCCCCCTCTTAACCGCCCCAACCATCAAACCCCCGCATTCGACGACGAGGAAAAAGCCGACACGTTGGCTGCCAGCCTCGAAGCCCAATGCGCCCCCAGTCTTAATTATGTCGACCCTATTCACCTTAATACGGTGAACAGTGAAGTTGACATACTAAGCTCGCGAGTCCCCTCTTCTCCCCCTTTGCCCATTATTAGAGCTTCCGAAGTGGAGCACGTCATCAAGGATCTCCATCCGAGGAAATCCCCCGGTTCCGATGGCATAAGCAACAGAGTGCTCAAGCACTTTTCTGTTGCTCTCATTTATCTCCTCGTAAGCATCTTCAATGCGGCAATGGCCAATTGCACTTTCCCCGACGCCTGGAAGGAAGCCAATGTCATTGGCATCCCCAAACCAGGCAAGAAGGCCACGGAGCCTTCTAGTTACCGTCCCATCAGTCTCCTCAAGACCATGGGGAAGCTCTACGAGCGTCTCCTCCTTAATCGTCTCTGGCCCATTGTCAATGAACTTAAACTCCTCCCGGACGAACAGTTTGGCTTCCGAGCCAGACACTCGTGCCCCCAGCAGGTCCTCCGCTTCACGGAACACGTCCTTTCAAACTCTCAAGGCATTTGGCCTAAAGATACCGGAGCCGTCTTCCTAGACGTGGCAAAGGCGTTCGACAAGGTCTGGCACAACGGCTTGGTCTACAAGCTTTCTCAACTTGGTGTGCCAGACAGACTCGTGCTCATCATACGAGACTTCCTGACCAATCGTAGCTTCCGCTATCGAGTGGAAGGGAAGCTGTCCGAACCCAAGCCCATCCGAGCCGGAGTCCCTCAGGGCTCCGTACTAGCCCCCCTCTTATTCACGCTGTACACCAGCGATGTCCCCCACTCGTTCCAAACAGAGCTCGCCCTGTTTGCGGACGACACAGCATTATACGCATCTGATCGGAATGCCGATAGGGCGCGTATAAAGCTGCAAGCCGCACTCAATGCACTCGGTGCATGGTTTACGAAGTGGCGCATTGAGGTGAACCCGACGAAAAGTACCGCGGTGTACTTTTCCCGGCGACGCCCAACGCTCAAGCCCCTCACTCTCTATGACGAACCCATTCCATGGGCGAAGTCTGCCCGCTACTTAGGCGTCGTCCTTGACAAACGTCTTAACTTCAACGAACACATTAGAACTGTTCGTAACAGGGCGGCCTTTATACTGGGTCGCCTCAATAACCTCGTATGCAAGAAGAGTAAAATGTCCCTTGGCAACAAGGTGAGACTTTACAAAGCTTGCATACGCCCCATCATGACATACGCCTCCGTGGCTTTCGCTCATGCTCAAACCCGCCCCCTACAGCTTATTCAAAATCGTTTCCTACGGAAAGCCACGGGCGTTCCCTGGTACGTACGCAATCGCTCCCTCCACCGAGACGCGCGTCTCGAGTCTATTGCCCGCTTCATGAAACTCGCCTCCCAGCGATATTATGATTCGGTCGAGTCCCACCCGAACCACCTGGTTCGCACCATACCCGACTACTCGGTTGTCCCCCCTGCTAGGCGCTCTCTCCGTAGACCAAGACACGTACTTGGTGACCCCCCTGACGAGATAACGGCCGCCTATCCGGAGTTATTCCTATCGTCAGCCCCCCACAGAGAAAACACTCAACCTTCGCACCGACCCCGCCGGCGGGGTCGAAGTATCTCCGTAAATGCCCGCGCGGGGCGCATTTTCTCCAATTCCTCCCGACTCGCAACGCCCCAAGCCGAGGTCCGAACCTAAGTGGTGCCCTTGGTGACGTTGTGTATAATATTAAGTTTTACCGGTTGAGAGCCGTCTGCTCTCACCAAAAGCCCGTGTAAACGCTGTCAAGGCCATCTGCGGCCAACAGCATAATGTCCATTCATAAAAAAAAAAAAAAAAAAAAAAAAAAAAAAAAAAAAAAAAAAAAAAAAAAATTGGTGGACATTTCACATTTCGCCATTTAGCCCCAAACTCAGCAAAGCTTGTACTATGGGAACCAGACAATTAATAGAATACATATATACTTTTTTGGTACATATATCCTTTTTATAAATACATACATATTAAATAATTATTTACACCCAGATACAGAACGAACTAAAAAATGAATGCTCGTCACATTTTTTTTATCCTGGATGGGAGTCGAACCTACGACCTACAGCTCAGAAGGCAGAAATACTATCAACAGAGCTGTAGGCCAGTCAAACGTCAATTTACATCCATAATGGCGAGCTAAGTATTTGCTTCTCCTGCTATCTGTATCTCCGTACCAGCCTCCACTGCATCTTAAGTGATAAGTGACCATCTTATTTATCGCAACTGGCACAGAAAAAATAAGAGTTACTATAATAATTATAACACACCGCGTAGCCCTATACTCCCTGGGGTCAAGAGAGGCCCCTGACCCTCGGCTTGCTTTAATTGGCCGGTCGGAGGTAGAGTCGCAATTGCGGAGCCTATACTTCAAGGGAGGAAGTGGAGAAAGAGCATAAAGCCGGGAGTAGCTCATATTTTTAAAACAATAACACCAGAACCAGAGACCTTTCGATCAATAGCGGTGTCCGTACCACGCGACCACCATATCTGCACCAAGGCAGACAATAATTTACAGATAAACGCATATTTTACAGCGTTATAATTGGATGCCATGAATACGAATTATCAGGCAATAAACTATTAACCGTAGACCGCCCATTAGCATCGATAATGTACTGCCTGATGTTTCAAGCACAGTATCTGAAACAGTAACAGTATTATTATTAACAGTAACAGTATAATAAAATAAACAGTAACAGTATTTGAAATCAACTGGTTTACACACAATCTGTAGGTAAGGTTCACAGGACTGCAGTTGCAAGTCGGCAGAATTTGTATATAAGCTCCATGTTATATAATAGAGTAAACAAGGAGTTAAAAATTTATTCTCTCACACTGCGAAAGTGTAAAGGTAAATTGGCGAGTTGGCTGCAAAATCTCTCATATCAGGCGACTGAAGAACTTATGAGAGCTATTGTATAACACATGTGTATAGACGCAACTAGCACTCGCGCACACACTCTACACACACACACACGCAAACACACACGCAAACACACACACACGCACACACACACACACACTCACACACACACACACAAACACACACACACACACACACACCATAATGAAATATTTTTTTCATATTCTTTTTTATATTCATAGTTCATATTAATCTGTAAATTATATAAATGTAGATTACTTATTATTATACTCAATTGTATTGTTTCAAATTAGGAACACAAAATGTACTCTGTCCTAGGAGGTGGGCGTTGGTAACTGCGCCACAGTTTTATTTTTCTATAACTATTGCAGTTACCATCGTGTCACTATTTTTTGTGTCTTCTTTTGTCTGTTCCCAATAAAGATTTTATTATTATTATATTATTATTATTAAGGTCAGCACAGACAGGCAAAGTCAGATCGCATGCTCAATACAATTATACGTTTATTCAAAGTCAAAAACTTTATTGAATTTGCCATTTCGTTATGAATTTCCAAAGAATTCATAAAGAAATGGCTTGGAAACGTCAATAATATTCATAAGGTCACGCGTACTTATCGATAAGTTTGACTCCTGGTCAAACCCTAGCCGACCTCCATGGGAGAAGAAACAAGAAACCCCGAAAGAACCCCCCCCCCCCCCCCCTAACAACGGAAAGCGTCGTGGTCGAGACCTAGACGAGGAGGGGGAGATGACCTTGACGCCTTTATGCAAGACTGGACCTCAAAAGCGCAAGATTGTAAGTAGTGGAAGGGGATTAGAGAGGCCTTTGCCCTGCAGTGGGATGATGCAGGCTGATAATAATAAGGTCAGGTGAGAACTGCGAACACAAGGCTAGCCAGAGTATTGAGCTTACTAATAATACTAATATTCAGTTAATATTAAAATATATGTAAAGGTAAGTACAAACCAAAACCATTACGCGTAGTTCTGAATTCACAACAGACTCGGCAAACTCCGTGGAACCGGCAAAACAAGGAATTTATAATTTGTACGTTACGCCGTTATTTAGATTTAGGGAAATCAGTTCTCGCAAAACACTGCTTTTCACTTACACTGGTGTCGTTTGTCACGAGTTTTTGGTGTCTTCGAGTTGGGTGTAAGGTTTGGACTACACTCAATAATATACGACCGAGACGCTCAATCTACTTAGGCCTTAGACTAAGTTCAGATTGTAGTGCGATATCGGGCGTATGTTGTCTGACATCCGAGCTTAGGCCATTGCTCAAAAATTAAGTTTCAAAGAAGTATAATCAAATCATAAATGGGGTTTAAATACAATACATATAAACTACTATTTTCTTCAAAAGATGATTATTTTATTGTTACAAGCATTAAGTAAAGCTTAGTTAGCTTAGCTTAAAGAAAGTAGACTCGCTCAACATCGGGTATAATCATCTCTGTCACTTCACTAGCATAAAGGTACGCATATTTCATAAAAAACTTTTGCATCGATTTACGGTAATTCAAAATGGTAACTCGTAATTTTGTCTGGGTAAGTAAAAAGTTAAGGAATTTCCCCACGATTAACGGTATCTCGAATGTGAAAAGTTTGAGTTAGGTATTTACTGAGCGATCCCCAGAAGAGGGCATTCAAGTTCGGCTTACCAACTTGTATTTATTTTACAGATAAAATTTCATTACACAGCTCATTACTTACTTAGCTTCGACAAATATAATTAACAGAATAGTGTTGTATTTTTAGTGTTTCATTTTAGTTCAATTTAAAAGGCTGTCTTAAATGTTTATTTAAAATTATTCTTTTTGTGATCTGTATTAAAACGTGATTGCATAAAATTTTATAGATATACTAACTCTTTATTGTAAACCAGAAAAACATTTGCACTCAATGAGCGGTATTATCACTAAAAGTGCTCTCTTCCACGCAACCTTTTAACGAGAGATAAAAATATATTTCGTTACTTTTCCGTTATTCTACACCATATTCACACTATAATGTCAATTTTCTTACTTAAACTATAATTGGGCTTCCAAAAAAAAATCTTTGCGCATTGAACGCATCAATGTTAGTTATACTGCTACATATGTAGTTCGATTTACTACTTAAATATATTCGTTTTTAAGTCTATATCGCTCAGACTTTAAGTAACACAGTTACTCACGTTGGTAAATATTAAATAAATACTACATCGTTGCTTTAGCTTAACTGAGACAGCAATATATGGCGCACAATCTTTCAGTTGCCCAAATGCGATAATTAATTAACTCATACGTATGTATGATTATGCTATCATAATGATGATTTCCCTCTTGGAAGTTTATGAAGATATGTAAATATTATTAATTATTTCAGATGAAAACCATCACAGGCGTTTGCTAGATAGAGCAACATATACGGCGTTAGAGTCGGCTCGGCGCCCGTGCGTTTGATAGGTAACGCCTACTTTTACATAAAAACTTAAATTCTTCAACAGTAGTAATCGCATTGTTTTGTCCAGTTGCAGAGGATATATTATATTTATTAATTTATTTATTTAAGCACACAAACATCATATATATTACACAATTAAACAAAAATAGTATAACAAAAGGACCGTTCTGATATATATGACAATAATAAGTGTACATAACATTTACCATAACAGTAATAGAAAATTAAAAATATATATAATATATATGTATAAATGATGGACGCAACGCAATGCGACTTGAGTTATCTCGTACTTTGGTGGGGAGGACTCGAGTCGTATTGCTGTTGTCTATGGGCGGCGGTTACCACTTAACATCAGGTGGGCCGTCAGCACGTTCTGTCACTAATCTATACATCTATTAAAATAAATAAAATTGGAGTGTCTGTTTGTAATATAAAAATAACCTCTTTTTACTAAGTGCATATGGATGTATACACGGCACATATACCAAAACATTTTTTTTTTAATTTTTGTCTGTCTATCTGTCTTTGTCTGTCTGCCTGTATATTTGTTCCAGCTAATCTCTGAAATGGCTGGACCGATTTTGACGGGACTTTCACCGGCAGATAGCTGATGTAGCAAAGAGTAACTTAGGCTACTTTTCCGAGGGGTAAAATAGGGGTGTGTGATAAAACCGAATTCCACGCGGACGAAGTCGCGGGCTATTACCCGCTAGTATGAAATAAATAAAAAACTTCCCCATTACATTAGTGCAACGTGAAGTTCATTTACTTAAACAGGTTATCTAGCTCTTATTTGGAAAGCAATTCCTGGATATATCATACGCGGGTCGCTGGTAATGAACGTGCGCTTTAAATCAGCCAAGCAATGCCTGTTTCCCGGATACCTGCGTCGTGTGAGTTATGCGCAGTTCCTCGTATTACTGGGAATTATCTCCGCAATATGTCACCGTGAAGCGTTGTGCTGTTACCTCACTTTGTTTCGTCGAAAGGATGATTTAAAAGGTTGATTATGATAATTGTAATAAACGTCCAATTGTAAAAAAGTTTTTATGAGTTTCAATACTGGGGACCTATTACCGGCCTGATGTGAAACGTGACATGTGAATGAGATTTAATGAATAATCTGACAAATACGAAAAAAATCGTGTAAAATTTTGGAATATTCTAGTCTGCTTGTCCATACAAAATTTATTATATAGGTGAGAAAAAAACTTCAAACTCAAAATACTCTCTTCTCTACTAGTTGGTATGTATATGTCTATCGTCTTTCTAGCTATCGCTCGTTTATTTGCAAATTATCTTGATTCAAACTTATTATACTTAAGTTTTTATCTTTATGCTACACTACATAATTATGTTTAATTTTAATAGTTTATATGCATATAACTTAAAAAGTAGTAAAGGAAACGTTTAATTATGAGCGTGGCATTTAAATAAGCTCAGCAATGCATCGTGTCTGTGATTCCTGCGTCGTAGTTATGCGCAGTTCCGCATATTACTGCGAACTATCTCCGCAATATGTCACTGTGAAACATTATTTGTACTGTACCACACTTTTTGTTTCAGTAAAAGACGATTTAGAAGTTTTATAATTGTAATATGTACATCAGACTTATATTTTTCAAGCGGATTTGAGCATTAAGCATTCTGATTGTTGAAGTAGTTCTTTTTCTCACGGGCATATTTAGAATGGTCAAGGTATGGATGTTTTATTGACAGGCCTCACAGCTCAGTTGGAAGTAACTCTGCCTTCTGCGCTGTAGGTCGTGGTTTCAATTCCCAGCCAAGACAAACATTTGTGCGATGAATATACATGTTTTTCTGTCTGGGTGTTAATATGTATTACGTGTATGTATTTACAAAAAAAAAACTATCAGTTGTCTGGTTCCCATAGTACAAGCTATGCTTAGTTTGGGGCTAGATGGCGCTGTGTGAGTTGTTCACCAGTATTATTATTGTATTTTATTTTATACCGTCTCTAGTACTCAGTTTACTAATAACTCCACAGCCAGGACAAATATATCAGCGGAATAAGGTTAAATAAAAGACACCAATCAACATAAATAATAAATAAACATTAATGACACTTTACTTAAGTTTCAATTCTGATTACGGATAAGGTATGGCAGCTGATGGATTATCGATCCCGGGTGGCAGATTCAGTCTCTTTTCCTTGTTATCCTTCTTGTGCTGGTGGTAAAACCAACTGAAATGAGTAAAATAAGAGAATTATAATACTACCTAAATATTAAGTATAATATTAATCCTACTAATATTATAAACGTGAAAGTTTGTATGGATGTTTGTTACTCTTTCACGCTCAAGCGGCTGAATGGATTTGGATGAAATTTGGTACCAAGATAGCTTATATCCTGGATTAACGCATAGTCTACTTAGATCTCGGAAAAGTGTAGTGTTCCCGTGGATTGACTTATTCACCGCGGGGAAGACCGCGGGGCGCAGCTAGTAATAGAATAATAATATCAAGTCTTTCTATCTTCCGACAGGCCTCACAGGTCATTTGGTTTTAACTCTGCCTTCTGCGCTGTAGATCGTGGGTTCGAATCCCAGCCATGACAAACATTTGTGTGACGAATATAGATGTTTGTTCTGTGTCTGGGTGTTAATATGCATTATATGCATGAAAAAAAAGACAAATAGTATATATATTCTATCAATTGTCTGGTTCCTATAGTACAAGCTATGCCTAGTTTGGGGCTAGATGGCGTTATGTGAATTGTCCACCAATATTATTATCTAAATATATAGTCATACTATAACTTAGTGGAAAACCAAAAAACGTACCCAAATATTCCAACGCAAGGTATCGTGGCCAACACGCTGATGAGGAAAATAGCTCCTGGCAACACACGCAGAGAGGCGATGTACACGCGTGAATATAGAGGCACGAACATTAACGGCATCAGAGTTTCAGCTACGCCGAACAGGGAGTACACCTTACCTGAAAGCCGGGTGAATTACCTTTACTGTCAATTTGAGCACAGAATAGAAAAGAACAGAACATTATCACAGAACAAACAAACAGTAACTTTAGGCTTTGACAGACTCCTTATGTAGATTATTATGAATTATATTAATGAAATATATTATTAATGAATGTTCCTTATTTTTCGTTAATATGTATTTTTTATGAATTTCGTGTTTATTTTAATTATAAAATTTTTATTGTGTAGCTTAAGTAGATATTTTCGCATACAATTCTATTGTTTCCATGGTTTTTTTTTGTGTCTTTTGGATCCCTGCTTTGGATTACTGCTGGGCAAAGGCCCTCTTTCCAATTTTCGCATTCCTGTGCTGTAGTTGTTCATTCTCGTTAGTACAAGCCACCTGCCGCTATGTCGTTATCAGTTAGGAGTCTTATTATGGTGGTTTCCGCCCACAGCCACTTTTGGCAGACGTGGCTCGTCCACGAATTTACAAATAAAACTTATAGACATTTATAATATAATCAAGTATCTATTATAAATAAAAATAATTACTAATAAATAAAAAATATGCTGTGATCACAACTGAGAACACACTATCCTTTCACACCCCTATATCATCGCACCATACGCCCCTACCACGGTGCAAGAGCAAACTCTTTTAATTGTTTGATATGGAGAAAAACAGTAGTAATTCAAGTGAATTCATTATTTGTCGTGATTAAGTTATAACTTCAACAATACCTATATAGCCATAACAATATTCCTGAACTTAGGTCCGGACGTAAAAATAAACATTTGAAGAACAATCAATGATCACAATACAATGTGATACAACATTCTGTTTCTATTCGAGCGGTTATATATATAAACATATCGACAGAGTAACGCGAAAGTGGATTTTAATTTACTACAAGCGACCTGCCCTGGCTTCGCTTGACTAACGAAAGACTAGTGTGGCTCGATTTTTGCCGACTTGAGCGACCAAAATCATAGCCCAGCCTATTTGCGCGTAGTATGTCTAGCTGTTAGTGAAAAGCATATTAAATCCCTAAAGTCGTTTATGAGATAAGCCTATGATAGACATGATGATTGGAAAACGCAGTGAATGACTTAAATTTACACCTATTATGTAGTGATCAATATATAAAGAAAATAATGAATAAAAAAATTATTATTAGTGGTATTATTATTGTTATTATTATTATTATTATTATAGTAATGAGAATGCAAGAAATAGTTAATCTACAGTTACGTGTTGGCTAACAAGATTAAAGAAGTCTGAATGTCCTAATAACAAAGGTAATAGACGCGTGTAGTATGACCGTATACATAAAATTACGCTACGCATATTTTTATTTTAGTTTTGATTCAATAGTAATTATTACATAGCTATTAATAATAAATATTGTTTTATTTTCCAGGTGAAGCAGATGGCATCGTGAAATCGTTTTCAGGTGTGATGATTTGCCTTTAGTGAGTATTTTAATGTTCATATTTGTCATACTTTCATGGATAGTATTACGCTTACCAAGTTCTTGCTGTGATACCAATTTCGAAGCGATGGATCTCAAAGCAATACTGCATGTTCCATTCAGGATCTCGAGCAGAGGAGCTGAAAAAACATATTTCAATTCATTGTCATATTGTCAAAAATTTTCGTAAAGTAATGGCTTGGAAACGTCAATAATATTCAAAACATAAGGTCACGCGTACTTATCGCTAAGTTTGACGCCTGTTCAAACCCTAGCAGACCCTCCATGGGGAACATAGCTAGATATATAAACATAGAATCTATTACAGTACATTTTTTTAATGCGACTCGAGCCGTTTTATATCATTTGTCTGGTTCCCATGACACAAGCTATAATTAGCCTACTTTGTGGCTAGATGGCACTGTGTGAAATGTCTACCAATATTATTATTCTATTGGACTCTATTAAGTGTGACAACTAGTACTGTAGTTCCTGTATTTGAATAAAAAACTCACCTCGTTGTGAAAACTGTATTGGTATTTCCACATTTCACCATTATCGAAGTTGGTACACAGCACAATATAAAAATACCAGTTTTTGCGTATAAATCATAAGCATTTAAACACAAAAACCAGAACACACTTCCTAAATTGTTATATAACGATGTGGATGAAGATAAGTAGATAATGTTTTTATTCTTACATATGTAAGCTTCTATGTCGGTCCTCGCAAAGGCCAGAACTAGCGTTCCACAAATCTTGCTGAGTGTCGATATGATTCCCAGGACAGCGTCGTCAACTCTCAGCTTTCTACTGAACACGCTGATTGAGAATAAAGTGCCTGAAAATACAATGTACACTTACTACAAGATAATTATAAAAGGTCATACTAAATATATAAGTCATACTTAAGTCATCTCATACTCTGGTGGAGATGACTTGAGTCGTATTGTTGTTGTCCATGGGCGGCGGTTACCACTTAACATCAGGTGGGCCATCAGCTCGTTCTATCACCAACATCACGTAAAAAATAAAATATTCTTGCCAACGCCATAGATGATAATTCTTTCCTCACAGTAGTAGAGTCTGTAGACAACTTTATTCCCATGGAATTTTAGCAGCAGTAGAACTCACGCCAAGTCCGTCCGGGGAAGTTCTGCCCATTTCTGCCGCCAAGCAGTAACGCATTCGCGTTACTGTGTTCCGGTTTGAAAAGTGTGGTTGCCGTTGAAATTACAGGCACATGAGACATTCCACCTACACGTCTCAGTTACGGGCGCATACGATCCGACTTGGGTCTTGTCGTAACTAGTAGGGGAGAACCCAAGTCACATCGGTTGTTATGGGCAGAGGTTACCACTTAACACCGGGTGAGCCGTTGGCTCGTTCTTAACTAGCTTTAATTAACGTCGCCGCCCCCACAATTTTTTTAGAAGAGGATTTAAGAACTACCTATAAAATTGCATTATTTTAAATTAGATGACAATGGTACATACTTTAATTGATTAAAATATAATTTCATAAAAAACATATTTTTGCTTTTTCCATTTAAAACGCCAATGTCATATGTAAGGACCTAATATTTAGACATATTATCACCCAGCCACAGAATAAACATCTATGTTCGTTACACAAATGTTTGTCCTGAATGGGTATCGAACCCACGACTTATAGCGCTGAAGACAAAGTTATTACCATCTGACCTGAGGCTGGGCCAAATTAAATTTTAGAAGATCACGAGTTTATTAGTTCGTTAGTAGTTTATTTTATTAGCTAAGTCTGCCTCCTGTTCAAATCCACACTCTCAGAAATTTTCTTCATCATTCTGCTCACAGCATAGACACGTGTATTATTATCTAAATTATATTATTATACATTTAATCTGCATGTAAGTGATTTATAATTGTGTAAATGTATTGTATGCAGGAATAATATTTAACCTGAGAGATAAACATTATACAGATTACGCTATTTGCCCCGAAGGGTTAGGTAGAGCCCAATGAACCTCTAGTCACACTATCATGTGACTTATGTGACTTGGGTTGAACTCATCGTGCCCATTAATCTTCCACGAATAACTGGGGTGCTTAAAAATATGTCTTTAAAAACGACCTATTCAAAGCTTCAAAGCTTTTCTTCTAGTAATTATATACTATTAACAAATTATATACACATACAACATTTAATACCCTAATTATCTGATGATGATATTTTCTTACAGTAAATCATAATATAACCACAATTTATGATAATACTACACTAATAGTACCCTAATTATGTGATGGATAACACCAATCCCAAATTACTAACAAATCCTCACGATAACAACTACAAAAACGATGCTTTCAGAAGCAATTAACATTCGAGGAGGAGATTTCGTTAGACAGCTTATTGATAATCTTGGCTGGCTGGACTGGTTTTAGAATGATGGCAAAGCTCAATTTGACAAGTGATGTATCTGAAAATATATTCAGAAATGTTTTCTTATTCTTAAGAATCACAATGGCAAAGCTATAAAATGATAGTCTAGATACAAGATAGTCTAGATATTTCTTTGAACAGAGATACCGTCTGTGGACTATCAGAAAGTACACACATACTGCGCTGCAATGTGCAAGTTCAAATAATCAATAATATATCAGAACATTATTGTGAAACGAGAAAGATGTCGTCCGCCGAGGATAAATGGAATGGTATACTATTATCAAAATCTACACATCTGTGCAATCCACACAAGAATATAAGACTAAATATGATAGAATTGACTTTTGCACGAAGTCTATTCCCAAAGCTAACTGAAACATGAATATACAAAAAAATAAACGAATATCCGGAACTACTACTACTACTACCCAAAAAATCCAAGTCGTATAATAACAAGAAAATGGTATCCAGGCCTTAGAATGGCCCTCAAAATCCCTAAAATGATCCCTTAAATGATAAAATGTATGAAGTTTAAGATTCAAAGTATTCTATCTATCTATTCGAGTCACTGGTTCTCTCGAACCATTGTGGTGAAAGGATTTTAAGAGGCTCCTTTCGTGCACTATTCAAAGTATTATATTATATTTATATATAATATATATTTAGATTTTAAATCTTAAACTTTGAAGTTAATAAACATACCATCACCAGCTTACTCGCATTTCAAAGGCCATATAGAGATCAATATCCCGTGACTAGGTGGAAAAATTGCCAAAAGTATGCCTTGAAAATTATACCAGGCCATTACGAAACACGGAGGAAACTGGACAACTTATTAATAATAAAGCATCAAATTGAAATTCAATTGTTTTTTCCGTATAATTCATAAAGAAATGGCTTGGAAGCGTCAACAGTATTCAAAACATGAGGTACATCCAAGTACATATTGTTAACTATATGCTCATATTTTATTACCGTTACACCTTTCTATAAATTAAGGTTTTACATGGCGGTATACTAAACTATATATATAGTAGTATAGTAATTTACAAAACTCCATAGAGTGAACTCTAAACGCGTAAGAAACTCTATTATACCAGTGCGTGGGAATGAGTTGTGAAAAATCTCTTCCTTGTGTTTTTTTCCCATTCCATCACCACGCCCGCCGGTTCCAATTTCTTACAGTTGTTCAAATCCTACTAATATTATAAATGTGAAAGTTTGTATAGATGTTTGTTACTCTTTCACGCTCAAACGGCTGAATGGATTTGGATGAAATTTGTTACTATGATAGCTTATATCCTGGATTAACACATAGGCTACTTTGATCCCGGAAAAGTGCAGTGCTCCCGTGGGATTACTTATTCACCGCGGGTAACACCGCGAGGCCCAGCTAGTTAGGAACATAAAATGTACTCTGTCCTAGGAGATTGATAGGAGGTTGGTGACTGCGCCTAATTTTTTTTATAGCTCTTGCTTTTACTCTTGCTTAACTTTAGTTACCATCGTATTACTATTATTTAAATGTGTTTTTTCTTTGTTCTATATTATATATTACTTATATATATTATTATATATTCTATATTCGTGGTCCATAATTTTTCCAAACCGTGGAATATTAAACCTTATAACTCGCGATGAAACTAGGTACGTAATGGCCGCTATATCACCAGTTTAACTAATTAATATCCACCCTGGGAGCACTAACGAGTGGTCATTTGAAATATGAACAAACTCATGATTAGTAAACCGAGCGTTTAATAGGTAGGTGGGTAGATAAACGTTTGGAATAGTTTTTTGGCAGTACTAACTTTTCTTCTTTGTCCTTTTAGTTTTTACGTTTGTATTTTTGTGTGACGGTGTACAATAAAGAATTTTCATTCATTCAATCAATAATTATTAAAGTTGCCATGAAATATAATTTCAAATTATTCATGTAAATTTATTACGAGCTTAAATTGGCAATTTTTTTAATATATCTTTTTTATGTACACGTCCTACCTTTATAAAATCGCCTCACTCTAGCCTCAAAGTTTACTGGAAGAGAACTCTTTTGAGGGTTAAGCTCGCTTTTGTACATGTATTACTTATGACTTTTTTGTGTTATGTTTTTATGGTACGGTGAAGAATAAAGAATACAATAATACGATAAAACTAAACTAGAATTGCCTTAACCATGCAGTGATTTAATTACTTACCCACAGAGTGTGTAATGAGACTGTAAGTTGTGTAAATGCTGAACTTCATCTCGTCCCAATTGAACTGGTAGCGGGTAAATATATACATCATGCTTAGTTCACCTGAAAATATACATATATATTAGTTTACTCTTAAAGTAAAATAAAAAGGAGTCCATTTGGTGAAGAGTCCGTTTGTTTGCAAATTATAACTATTTTGTTTAGTGATTTAATAATAATAATAAGTCTTTATTGAAGATAATAAACGCAATACAATTAGGGTCAACCCATAATTTAGTACCCTCACATGAGATGGTATTATCTGTCCATAACGACAATAATACGACTTAGGTCGTCACCTTTGTGACTACCACAATTATAACACAAACCGCTATGAACATTTAAGACATTTTATTTTCGACATCTTGAGGGCCCACGATGCTCGCGTCCGTAGGTGATAACCCTTTGAATCCCTACACGTGTCCCCCGGGTGGTGCGAAAGGAGCAACCCTAAGTAGCAGTAGAACTGTGCCAAGTTCGCCCAGAGAAGTACTGCCACCATACTTGGTAATCTGCCGCCAAGCAGTGATGCACTCGTGTTGCTGTATTTCGGTGGAAGGAAATGGGTGCCGGTGAAATTGCAGACGCATGAGACGTAACATCCCCGTCTCGGGTTGATGGACGCAGCGCAATGCGACTTGAAGTCATCTCGTACTTTGGTGGAGAGGACTTGAGTCGTATTGCTGTTGTATATGGGCGGCGGTTACCACTTAGCATCAGGTGGGCCGTCAGCTTATTCTATAACCTATATGACATAAAAAACATCCCCTAACGCAAGTAGACGGCACCTAACCTAGCAGTGAGACATGGTTAAAGGACAGAAGATGGCTGCGTTCCTTGATATCAATCACTTGCCACCGAGGTCGCAATCGCAATCCATATCCTACAAACGTCACTTCTCATTCATCAAAATTCAACCAATTATTTAATATAGGATAGCGCGTCATTGCATTGTCGCGTTGTAAATCAGCGAAGTAATGTTTGTCAGTCCGTGCATGTGATTTATGCCCGTGTTCCGTTGTGTTACATTCGGACTATGAATCGTGGAATGGTTTGTCATAATCACAATATGTTCATTCAAACGTAATCCCGGACGTTATCCTCGACATGTGACAACGCTAACTCAGATTTAGGACAAAGAAATTGCGAGATTATATCTCGATCGTATGCAAATGTCGAACGGCCGTGTGCGAGATATTTTGTTGTTAGTCGAGTAGTAAAGACCTTGACTTTCAAATGTCGGTATAGAAGTACCTAATAATTTCGCAAAAACTTTAATACATTGTGAGACGTGATGAAACCCTATTTTTTGCATATATTTTTTTCAAGCAATGTAAATGTTTATCTGTTTCTTTTTTGTGTATGTCAATAAATATGGGATACTAGCTGCGCCCCTCGGTGTTACCCGCGGTGAATAAGTAATCCCACGGGAACACTGCACTTTTCCGTGATCAAAGTAGCCTGTTAATCCAGGATATAAGCTATCTTGGTACTAATTTCATCCAAATCCATTCAGCCGTTTGAGCGTAAAAGAGTAACAAACATCCATTCAAACTTTCACGTTTATAATATTAGTATGATTATTAGCCAAGAAAAATATTATACTAGCGAAATGTCCTTCAAATGTTATCAGAACAATTTTTAAATATATTCTCAATGGTCAGCATTTAGTAGATTTCGATTTCTGTGTTCATTTAGTTAATTCCTACGATTCATTCTGGATTAGGGATAAACTTTGTCGCCCGCACAAGATGAAAATTTTTCGCATAAAAGTGTCGATTCAGCGGAAAGTCATGAGTTAGTTTTGAATATCCGGAGATAAAATATTTGAATAACACGTAAAATAGAAAAAATACTTCTCCAACTTTTGCATAGTGCAGAACAATCAATCTAAAGTTTCGAAATTTATGAGGATTACTCTCTCTTTTTATTACTTTAGCACTCTTTCATTAAAATATTTTCTTAAAATTATCTTATTAACTCAGTCTTTGTACATTAATATCCTTTTTATTAAATTCATCTAAATTAATAACAAAAATGATGTCTTTCTGTCTATGCATACATCGAAATAGAAATAAAATAATGGTTCCATTTCTTTAATCATCACCATTCCATATTACTTCACCACAGATAAAATAACTGACACTTAAAACAACCTGGTGTTACATATATCTAAAATTCCAAATAAATTAAAAAATCAAGTACAAAACTAATAGAATTTTTTCAGGAATATTACCCAAATATAATTAATTTAACTTTCGCGTTATTATCGATACAATAGGGATACAATAGGAAAAGATGAAAGTTTTTTTTTACGCGTTTTCGGTTATAGAACAAGCTGACGGCCCACCTGATGTTAAGTGGTAACCGCCGCCCATGGACAACAACAATACGACTCATGCCCTCTCCACCAGAGTAACTGACTCAAGTCGCATTGCGTTGCGTCCATCACCCCGAGACGGGGATGTTACGTCTCATGCGCCTGCAATTTCACCGGCACCCACTCCCTTCCACCGGAACACAGCAATACGAGTGAATCACTGCTTGGCGGCAGATTACCAGGTGTGGTGGCAGTACTTCCCCGGGCGAATTTAGCACAAGTTCTACTGCTACTACTGTTCTACTGTTATATTTTATCCGTATTCTAATAATGAACATACACGGGAAATAGTACAAATCTGGGTCACTGGACATTATTGGCTAAGTGAAAGTTATTCGCGCTGGTCGCTTCGGTGCGTTCAACCGTTTCAAAATTCTTTAAACTGCTAATACATTTAAATAATTTGAATAAATGAAGGTAATTTGATAAAACTATTTAAATTAAGATACATTAAAACATTATAGGTGCAAGTACCTTAAAACTAGTTGGTGATACGCGATAACAAAACTTATTAATATGTATGTTTATTTTCTTCCATACCCATTTCTGCCGCCAAGCAGTAACGTTTCGCGTTATAAAATATATATTTTTAATTTTAAATTACAGGCAAATGAGACCTTTCACTTACACGTCTCAGGGTTGCGGACGCATACGATGCGACTTGGGTCTTGTCGTACCTAGTAGGGGAAGACCCGAGTCGCTTCGGTTTTTATGGGCCGACGAAACCACTTTAAGGCCATGTGTTCCCGGTTTTGCCTGTTTTGAATTCATTTTTGATAGGCAAATTATAACATTTTAAATCTGAAATAAATATATATTTAGGATACATTCTTTCTCTTTACCATGTACCCGTTCAATACACGATGTAATACAATTTTCTCGATAGAACAAAATACTGAAGTAACTTCGATTTGCAGTTTTTTTTACAAGTAAATTTCATTGTAAACGAGTACTTATAATACTCCATATTTTATAAATAATATCAATTTATAGGTAATTCGTTTTAGAATCGATTCTACCCGATCGTTTTTTCATTGAACTTATAATTTTTTTTTATCGATTATTTCAAGTAAATTTCGATCCACGCGTGATCACGCGTCGCTTCCCAGTGTCCCGCGGGACGTTACCGAGGAGAGATCTGTGCCAAATTTTTGCGCGCGCGCTTCGCTTCTGTTCCGTAAATGATAATAATTCGAACTAAAATAATATTGCACTAATAAATACCATAGTTTAGATTTTGTTTGTTTATTTCTCATTGTGTAAATAGTTTGTAATTTATAATAGTAAAGACAATTTGCCGCAAAGCGCACGGCTCGCTTTGCGGCAATCGCGGGCAACTCTTGGTAGCGTTAAATGCCTATTTCGCTTGGTCTACCCGCCCTTAACACCAGGTGGGCCGTCGGCGTCGGTTCGTTCCGTAAATATATCAAATAAAAAAACTCCGGCGCGAAGCTCTGGACTGGATCCAGCTACCTCCGGATTAGAAGTCCTTAGTTACTTATGACTTTGTAAATATTTCTAAATATACATACGATTACAATCATTTATAATGTGCTAATTAATGATCATTAATATAGGAGCAGTAATTAGAACGTTGTTTTCATAATAATTAACCAAGGGATATAGCCTGCGAGCCATAAAGTCTATTGTTTATGTTTTCAATGCAGATGTGTTGTCTGTATTAGTACTGACTTAAGAACTTAGTGGAAAATTTTGTAGTATTTAGCACGTTGTTTGACAACTCATCGAAAAAACCCCAAATCTAGGCAAACACTACATGAGTAGAATATTAATTGTACCTCGTGTGTTATTTTCGACATTGTTATTATTTGACATGTCTCGTCTAAAATAAATATTTGTCTTTCTAATAACTCAACAAGTGGCTTCTGTTACCAGAAATAAAAATATCACGAATAACGGCCGAACAAAAGTAGCAAAGATATGAAATTGAAAAATAACTCACCAAACATTGGTCCGAATGTCAAGCAAATGACGGTCAAAATTAGGCAGATCCGTAAACGTCTGTTGTTTGGTCCCTTTTTGAAAGCTATCCCCAGTGTCTCTTTCAGGCTATGGAAGTCGAAAAACTCCGTGAAAAAACGGAAAACTCCAGTTTTCTTCTCCTGAAAAGAAACATCACTGGAGTAAAGATATTCATTACAAAAGAAAATTTAGATTGTCATTGAATTAAATAAAAAAATTCTAACTTTGTCTTTATCTTCCAGCCAGGTGTGATCATCCAGAAAGAACAAAACGTAACAGAAGTTTATGAACTGCAGTGATCCCGACACGAAGAACACTCCGTAAAAACCAATCAACTTAAGGAGGACCCCGCTCAAACCCATGCCGATAGGAAACCCCACAGTCATACACAAGCTCAGCAACCCTAATCTAAAGGTCCTGGTATGGCTCGATGTGATGTCACCCAAATAGCTGAAGGTCCCGAGGAACATCGTCACCCATCCGCCGGTCAGCGCCGGGAACACCACCTCCATAAACACGGTCCACTCCACCGGAACTTCATAGAAGAAGTACGTGTTTATAATATTGAGCACACAGGTCATGAACTCCCCGAAGATGGGCATCAGCATGCATATCTTCCGCTTGCCAGTCTTGTCGCTCCACGCGCCGATGAACAGCATCAGCAGGGTGGGTAGCGCGGTATGGACGATACTCTTCCACGCTTGTACCGACGCTATCAGCTTCTGGACTTCATCTTCTTCGAATGTGTGACTCGCGCGCTTCCTCAGCCTCAAATCTGTGCAAATCTCGTCTCCGAAACCGAGATTGACGCGGCACGCTTTGTCCAAATTTAAATTTTGCGTCGCGAGCATCGCCAGCACACTCGGCATCACGAAGAGGGCCAAGACCGGTTCCACCGTGATATTTGATTTAAAAAACTTTAGTTTCTCCACAAATGTCATGTTTTGAATATCGTTTTTTGGTGTCGTTTTTAGTGGCAGCTCTTCGGCGCCTTCTTTCGCGTCCGTCATGTTTGCGTTATCCATTTTGTGTGTGTGTATCGACTATCACTTCTGTTATGAAACTCACGAGAACCGCGGGGTCACGGGGATTCCAGTTAACAGTGTATTGAAGTTGGATATATTACATTGTCACACATGAGCGCAATAACCGATCTCTGATAGATAAATAAGTCGTATATTGAATTACGGATCGACGTTGACGCGTCTCTTGGGACCTATTGTTCGGTTATATGTAAGCAAACACTCTAATGTTGCCATATCACTCTGTAACACGTCCACAAACACTCGTTCAAATCGAAAATAAACTTCACCGATGTAATTCAAGCAAACGGTATATCGGCAAACTAATTACGATACGCCAACGCGATAAAATGAAAATTCACTATTGAATTATTTTTTTATTACATTCCCGCATATATTCAATATATTGTCCACTAACGCTCACGAACAAACAGTTGGCCCGTTACACTTCTTTTTCGACATTTTCCATTTCTTCGACCTGTTTATTGTCTTCCCTCTGCTCGAAGTACATCCATCTGCAAGGGAAAGGACACGACTAATCAGGTATCGCTGAGTTCGCAAACAAGTTACCGATCTCACTTATCGATCTCGCTAACGATCTTACGATAAAGATTGAATTAAGTAATAATATGAGAGACGACGTTCACTTATATAGTAGTCCTTGAAAACTGTATTGAACTATAAATGATGCACATTTTGTTGTATTTGCTGATATACGATGTCAAATTAATGTTTAACATTTTCTCATTAGCTGTGCTTTAGTTATGTTCGAATAGTAGAAGATAAAACACTTTTTAATCAACGATCAAAGGAGTCCATATTATGTTAACGATGAAAGTATTTTTAGAGCTAAACTGACACATGCCTACAAAACATGCATAACTCTGATTTTCGGATGGAAGGATTATAAGGGCTAGGAAAGTATTAGATCTAAAAGTATATTACTAGTGAACTGGTTATTTCATTAGGTTTAGGATATGTATCACAAAAATAATGCGTGAATTCAACCATTATTAAAATAATGTATTTTACTTATTGTGTGAATAATTAATTAAAATATATTCTCAAAGAGAAATCAATCTAGAATCTAGTTTAATATCAGTATAACACTGACTTCTCATCATGAGAATTAATATCATGGCATCACACGCTTGCAAACACAAAGTCGTGGGCCAGAAATTCATTATACATTAGAACTAGAGATTGTCTAAGCCGTATAAACTAAAATTATGCACTTTCGCCTCTCATCTAAACAAACAAATGGACATTTCACGACCCTGGGACAAATTTCGGAGCAACGTGGCTGTACAAAAGTAGCACAACTTAGCCGAACCGGAGCTCAATAAAAAAACGTATTCTGGTCGGAAGTCAAATTTAATGAAATTGTCTTTTACACTGAGGCAACCGCGTGAGTTTTCGTCATCGCGATGCAGGATGCATACTTCTGTAGTAGCGACATCTAGTTCGTAGTCTTATAACTAAACATGTTATCGCAGTACCTATTCTGAATATCGAACATTCTTAATCATTTTATACATGCCGCCCGCCAAGAACGCCATGAAGCGTTCTTCATTACTCCGCCCGCCATGAAATACATGGGGCTTAGACAAATTCTTACACTTCAACACAACATTAAAAAAGTAATAAACTAACTTGACATAACTAACTTCTTCGATAACTATCATCAATAGACTTAACACTTAAACACAAAAAAAACTACAAATTTTTTCATTCACTGACCGGTAATACACATAATTTTGAAGTAGGTCTTTTCAACAATGTTTGACCACACTTCAAGGTAACATCTCTCGGGATTTGGTCTAATCCTGGATGGGTAGTAACCACCCTGCCTAGCATCCACCGAGCAGGGGGAGGTTGTCCTCCTTCACAAGAACCACATCTCCAGTTTGAGGTTCGGGGGTTACCAATAACGCAATATGTCAAACATCCGCTGGACCACCTTCGCCAAAAATCCTGAACCATTTTCAGAGTCAGCTGCCATCGCCTCAAGGATCTTGTCACAATGTGAACCTTCACCTTTCGTTCCTCCAGTTTAGTTGACGAGCTTGGTCTTTGGTATGTTACCCTTGACTCTTGCAACCATGTAGGACCTTGTAGCCACATGTTGCTGTCGGCAAGCTCTTGAGGACTCCATCTTCTTGATGCGATGTTCACTGGATTTTGAGCTGATTGCACGTGAGCCCACTGCGTATTATCGATATTGGATAACATCTCAGCAGTTCGATTGCCGATAAATGTCGACCAACGGCTGGGACGACATAACCATGCCAATACCACCGTGGAATCTGTCCAAAAATCAAGATTGTGCTGAGACACGCCTAACAGGCTAGATATCTCGCTAATTAATTTAGCCGCTCCCATCAACTCTAAACGTTGGATGGATGCTTTCATCGTTGGAACCACATTAGTCTTCGCCGCAATGAGATTTATATGCACCCTTCTGTGTACATCAATGGTTCGTAAGTAAACCACTGCAGCGTATCCAGCATTGGAAGCATCGAAAAACCCTTGCAGTTCAGTGCACGTATCATCATCCTTGTTATTTGTGGCCCATTTCTGTAATTCGAAAACTCCTTTAGCCAACACTTTCCTCATCTCTTCATATATCCTTTTTCCTTCTTCCACCTTATGACACCCACTCAGCAGATAATCTACGTAAAAATCTCTCTTTATCTTTTCAGACACGTCGGGATACTCCGCTCCTTCGTTGATGGCCATTTGTTGCAGCGTCTTCACAGCCAAGTATGGAGCCGGTGTCGTCCCAAATTTAACTCTTAATATTTTCTGTTCTTCTGTTTCAGATCCCGGTTTTTCCCTCCATGTTATTCGCTGGAAATCGACGTCTTCATCAGCAACAACGAGTTGGCGATACATTTTCACTAGATCTGCGCTAAGGCATATGGAATGCATACGCCAACGAATTATGTGATTCAGATCCTGTTGCAGCCTTGGACCAACCATCAACGTGTCGTTCAGAGATACTGCGTTCGTACTTTTGCACGAAGCATCAAAAACGACCGTCACCTTGGTAGTGGTTTTCTTTTCTTGTATGACGGCATGATGCGGTAAATATACTGCATCTGATTTACTGCGGTCCTCGCCAGTCACACGCACCATATGCCCAAGGTTGGCATATTCGTGAATAACTTCAGCACTCGACCTTACTTCTGGGTTCTTGAAACGATTCTCTAGGCTCTGGAATCGTGGAATCTCCTTGGGGTTCCCATTGGTGCACAGAGGATCATCTTCTCGAAACGGTAGCCGCACAATATATCGACCAGTGCTGTCTCGATGAGTAGTTTGCTGGTAGAACTCTTCACATTGTTGCTCTTCCTGACTTAGAATCTTGCGATCATGTGGCACAGACTCAACTTGCCAAAACCTTTTCAGCAACTCGTCAAGTTCACACTGCTCCCTGACGACATTATGGTGACATTGAATGGACCGATCATTCTTTGAAGAACTTGCAGGCCCTGACAGAATCCATCCTAGAGTTGTCCTCTGAGCTGTCGGCATACCCTTGGGGCCTCGCATTATCCCATCCCTAATGATGTGACTGTACACATCAGCACCGAGCAAAATATCAATTTTGCTTGGTGTGTGAAACTGTGGATCGGCAAGCGTAAGAGTTTCCAACTCTGGCCAGTCTACATATTTCACCTTGTTCGATGGAAGAAGACTGGTGATTCTTCCCAACACATGTGCTCGTACCTCAATTTGGAAACTCGGATCATGGCGGGACTCAATTCTTATCACTACTATGTGCTTAGAGGCTAACGAGCCATCGTCACCGCCGAGTCCGGAGATATTACATCTGCTGGGCATCCTTTTGAGGCCCAACATTTGCACCGCAGATTCTGTGACAAATGATGCTTCAGAACCCTGATCGATGAGTGCTCTGAGCAGGTGGACGCATCCATGCTCTGCTCGAGCTCCTACAACCGCAGTTGCTAGCAGAATTTGATTCTGCTTGATATCTTCTCCTTGGGAGAAGTGCGCCTTCACATCATTGGCTGATGTGGATTCCTCTGTAACGGACTTAACCTTCGTTACTGCTGACTGTACTTCCAACTCTGACTCTGATTCGGGTATGGATAAATTAGATTTCTGGCTTGGGTGGAGAAGCGAATGATGTTTGTGTTTGCAGATTTGACACCTAACGTTTGCTCGACACATGTAAGCACTGTGGTTTCTACCCAAACAATTATAACATAAATTATTTGCTTGTACAAAATTATATCGCTGTTCATAATTCTTTTTAGAAAATTCCCTACAATTTGCTATTTTGTGATCATTATTCTTACATACTGGACACGGTACTTTAACTAAAACATCTGACTTACTGGACGTTGCGTGTAAGACCTTGCGGTTTGAAAAATGGGGCTTAGATTTTGGTTTAGGGCCCAAAAACTCTAGTGACCGAAATCGTGACTGCAAAAACTCCCGCATCTGGTTCAAAGTTGGTAAGTCGTCGGAGGGGCTAATTTTAAACTCCCATTCCTTCCTAGACTCTGAATCCAACTTTGAACAGATGATATAAATCACGATCACATCCCAGCTATTTACGTCAATGCCCAAATTCTTCAGACCACTCAACGTCTCGTTTGTCGCATCTAACAAATGTTTAATCATTTCACTACACTCTGTACCGATATTGGGTTGATTCATAAAACGCTGCAAAAGACAGTTCGCTAAATACTTTTTATTATTGTACCTACTATTTAACATCAACCAGGCTTCTTGGTAGCTGGCGGCTGTTATGGGCATGTGCCGTAACAGTTGCTCGGCTTCCCCGGAAAGATAGCCCTTTAAATAGTGCATTCTTTGAACATCGTCAAGTGATGCGTTATTATGAATCAACGATTCATATAAGCTCTTAAACGAAGACCACTCAGTATAAGACCCAGAGAATGTGGAAATATTTATTTTTGGCAAATGAAAATTATTGGGCTGTACATGTGCTGATTGCGAGCTAGACTGCTGTATTACAACAGGAGTCAATAAACTTAAGGCTTCCTTTATGTCAGACTTATAATCCATGTACAATTCCTCCACGTCATCAAACAGATTTGAATTCATGTATTCAGTTTCATCAATCTTATCCACTAATAATAGCTTTCTATGATTATCTGAGAAAATCTTCCACTTTTCTTCCAAAGAATCTAACCTCGTTTGGAGATGAGACTCCTTACGAAGTCGATCCTTTGGGGACTTTTTGAAATTTTCATAAGCCTTCTCAATGGACGCTTTATAACTCAACTGACTTTTAATTGTATTTAAGGCCGACATTTTTATATCACTAAAGAAAGACCTTACTACTTGACAGTAACTCACACAACAAAAATATAAAAATTTCAAATCACAAAATTTTTACAAGTCCAAAATACACAAAAATATTCTAAGTGTTTGGACACCTAATCAATTCGCTCTAAAAATGGGCATAGGTTCCCCGTCTGAACACTCTTAGAGAAACTATTCTAAGTCCCAACACCTTAATAAATATTTTACAAGTCCACAATTACCAAATTTCTCTAAGTCCACGTTTTTAATTTCTTGCAAGCAAATTTGAACGTTAATCACACTGCATAAAACACAAAATTGTACTCACAGTTTTTTCACTGGCAAACCACAGAACACTCACACTCGATGATTGTTGCCAACCCGCTCCGCAATCCTCGCCACCACAGTGACGCAATGACCGCTGCTACTCCGTGACGTATCCTCGCCACCACAGTGACGCAATGACCGCTGCTACTCCGTGACGTATCCTCGCCACCTCAGTGACGCAATGACCGCTGCTATCCGTGACGTATCCTCGCCACCTCAGTGACACAATGACCGCCGCAATCCGTGACGTATCCTCGCCACCTCAGTGACGCAATGACCGCCGCAATCCGTGACGTGTACTGACGTCAAGCTTCCCGCTCCCGTGTCGCGTTTTCTGCTCCTCGGCTAGTCGGATGTGGCGCACCGCACTCGACCACCAACCGGTTCAAATCCCGTGATATTGCCCGGTGTGCACTTTCAGTGGGACCGCCACTGGTTTCTGGTGCAAATTACAAAAAACCGCGACAGAATCCGTGTTCGAAGGTCCATGTACAAAATTAGCACAACTTAGCCGAACCGGAGCTCAATAAAAAAACGTATTCTGGTCGGAAGTCAAATTTAATGAAATTGTCTTTTACACTGAGGCAACCGCGTGAGTTTTCGTCATCGCGATGCAGGATGCATACTTCTGTAGTAGCGACATCTAGTTCGTAGTCTTATAACTAAACATGTTATCGCAGTACCTATTCTGAATATCGAACATTCTTAATCATTTTATACAGTGGCATCGTTTGCTCATTTTCTTACCTAAATACATGACATATGTACCCACGAACAGGTGGCCCTGGTGTTAAGTGGTAACATCTGTAACACCACTTGGGTCCTCCCCTACTGACGTAGAACAAGAGCCAAGTCGTATCGTATACGCCCGTAACTGAGACGTGAAGGTGGAATGTCTCAAATGCCTGTAAATCCTGTAATATCAAAACGTAACATTTTAACGTTATTTCTGATTTTCCTAACAATTATTTAAATTTTTAATCATCTCAGCCTGTAGCGTTCGTTGTAAAAAGGTCTCTCCTATTGCGCGCCATTTACCACGTTATTCGTCTTCGTACAATGAGTTTTTAAAATTCGTTTCACCACCGACTTTCTTTAGGAGTCGTTAGTACGTTGAACTGTTTATTTTGGATTCTCGATTTCCATTTTTGGTTTTAAGGTCGCTCAGAAAAGACATCACACCTAACGGACTCTTCAAAATAACAAGTAAAGCGCATTTTGTTTGGTTGTCGTGTTTTGTGTACCATTGCATGATCCTTAATTACGACATCTTTAGTGAAATATTTTATTGCGTAGTGAGTTGTAGTATTATTCTCTCCTGTGTCTAGTAAAGCTAGCTTTTGTTTGTTTTTCACGTTGATTTTAATTGTTTTACTTATCAAGCATTCTGTCATTGTATATTTGTATAGTAAATACTAGTGAACAATAAACTAGAATATACATTGTATGCCTTACCTATATATTTCAATATATGGGAAATATTGCCTACAATTTCATTTTGTAATATAGTGTTTACACTAGACTGGCCTCACAGTTCAGTTGGTAGTAACCTGCCTTCTGCGCTGTAGAGCGTGGGTTCGATTCCTACTCAGGACAAACATTTGTGTGACGAACATAAATGTTTTTGTGTCTGGGTGTTGATATGTATTATCTATAACATGTATAAATTTACAAAAAAGTATATAAGTATTATATCAGTTGTCTGGTTCCCATGATACATGCTATGCTTAGCTTACTTTGGGGCTAGATGGCGCTGTGTGAAATGTCAATATAAAAAACTAGCAGAACGTCCAGGCTTCGCACGGGCGCCGTAAGTTATTAAGGCTAGAACTCATCTTTGTCAGAACTACAAATCAGCCCACTCAGGGATCATGTATCTTCTAATTAGCGTAAACATCAGAATTGGATCAGTAGTACAAACTTTCAAATTTAACCTTTTTATATATTATCAGTGTAGATACTAGTATTATACTAGTATCTACACTATATGCTATACACTATACTAGTAGCATTGTGTATAGTATATAGTTCACGCTTCGCAGCTTCAGACCGTAGGTAACTACTCCATTATATTGGTTTGGCTTTGAAATCAATACTATTTACCTTTCCAAACACAGCGGAAACGTTGTTTCATAGACACTTAGTAATTATTAATACAGTTATAATTGTTTCAAATGTGAATCAAATTTAATTTAATTATTCCTATTACGTAATGTACAATTCTAATTGTCATATATATCAGAAATGTCTTTTAGTTATTTTGTTTTTTGTTTAATTGTTTAATGTATGTGATGTTTGTGTACTTAATCCTACTAATATTATACAAGTGAAAGTTTGTATGTATGGATGTTTGTTACTCTTTCACGCTCAAACGGCTGAATGAATTTGGATAAAGTTTGGTGTCAAGATAACTTATATCCTGGCTTAACACATAGGCTACTTTGATCCCGGAAAAGTGCAGTGTTCCCGTGGGTTGACTTACTCACCGCAGGGAATGCCGCCGCGGGGCGCAGCTAGTAAATAAATAAATGTGGAATAGCGACTTGGGTCCTACATACGACAAGACCCAAGTCGCATCGGTTGTTATGGGCCGAGGTTACCGCTTAACGCCAGGTGGGCCGTCAGCTCGTTCCGTAACTGTATCACGTAAAAATGTTTTTATTATTATCATTAAAGATTATTAACTTTTGGCAATATTTGCAAAATCTAAGATGCAATGAGATTCTTAGATTTATTTATTTTATTTTACTACAAGGTATGTCAGGATCGTAGCAGGTCGAAAACCATAATCTCTGGCTACCCCTCCGGGAAACAGGCTTGTTGGTATGTATGTATGTATGTATGTATGTACTACAAGCTGGTATAAAAATGGTAAAATACTAGGTACTTTATCTAGTCGGTTCGTTATAAATTGAAGTACTTTTTTCAACTCATTTGGAGATATACCTAACTGGTACCGTTTTTATGTTCAAGCCTTACGTCATCTCATTAAGCGGAAATATAATTATTTAAACGTGCTTAAATTCTATTTGCCAGTACAAAGTACAGATAGAAATTAATAGTTCTTTATTAACTTAAATGTATTTAATTCAATTTGGTACATCTCTGTTATGAAATAACTTTAGAATACAAAAACTGTGATGGACAAAATATTGAGAAAAATTTGTTTGAACATTCTTACGTATAAAAAATATTATAATATTACGTACGCGCCCGTAACTATGAGACATGTCAGATGTCTCATGTGCCTGTAATTTCACCGGCAACCACACCTCTCAAACCGGAACACAGTAACGCAAATGCTTCACTGGTTGGCGGCAGAAATGGGCATGGTGGCAGTACCTCCCCGGACGAACTTGGCGAGAGTTCTACTGCTCTTACACAAATACACAACATTCTCTCATGAGTAGTTATAGATTCAAAAGAAGCTATTACTTGTAGTTTGTTGACCTGCGTGTATTTCCTTTCACTTGGATAAACAAGTATAATCAGGTTGGCCTGGTGGTTGATTCTCGAGCGTACGAGTTTTTTTTTTATGTTATGTAGGTAATAGAGAAATAATAAGAACGAGTCGACGACCTACTTAATGTTAAGTGGTAACCGCCACCCATGGACAACAACAATACGACTCAAGTCCACTCCACCAAAGTACGAGATGACTCAAGTCGCATTGCGTTGCGTCCATCACCCTGAGACGGGGATGTTACGTCTCATGCGGCTGCAATTTCACCGGCACCCACTCCCTTCCACCGGAACACAGCGACACGAGTGCATCACTTGGCAGCAGATTACTAGGTGTGGTGGCAGTACTTCTCCGGGAGAACTTGGCACAAGTTCTACTGGTACTTTGGGTTGCTCCTGCACCACCCGGGGGACACGTGTAGGGATTCAAAGGTTGTCACCTAAGGAAGCGAGCAACGTGGACCCCAGATATGCAGTTTGTCATGAATAAAAAGAGAATTGACTTGCGTAGCTGAGTGCGTTACTTACCCGAAAATAGCGACAGCTGGGACTGTCATGGCGGCTCCTAGAAGGAACACTGCTCCAGGAAGGATGTTCAGCGTAGCCATGTACACCCTGGAGTACAGTGGACCGTACACCAGCGGCATCATTGCTTCAGCAAGCCCGAACAGGGAATTCACCTTACCTGAGGACGATAACATTCATTTTATTCATAGATAGATTTTTATGTGATACTGTTACGCAATGTACGTAACCCATATCATCTCACAAGTCTGTATTATTAAGTCATTTAATTTACTCTGCAAATAGTCGCATTAAAACAAGTTTTTAAGCTTATGTCGTAAATGTAATATGCATATGTAAACAACTAGTTATTACCTACCTTTTGATATTATAAGTTATGTTTAATTTGCATCGTAGCTGCTACAAAGATATTGCTTAAGTGCTTATGTCGTGGGTCCACTGTATTTCTAAGTCACAGCTACAATACACGTAGTTTAGAAATCAGGGGTTCATTTTACTTTAATGCCATAGTCTACTTCTTACAACTCGATGTCGCCGTTTTTGACAATTGTTTAACTTTGTAAGCTTTTTGTGAACTAATCTCTTATTGTTATTATTAATTATTATTATTATTAAAATGCCTGTCATGTGCCTGTAATTTCATCGGCAACCATACCTTTGAGGCGGGTTGGTGTACATACATTTTGTCTTCTATTTTTCGGTTAACTGGTTGAAGAAGCCAAAGAACGGCTTCGGCAAAATTTCCGTGCTCGAAAATTTCACATACCTACAATATCACATTCTAATCCACTAAAATTTGTGTGTTGTGTGTGTGTGTGTGTGGTGTGTGTGTGTGTGTGTGTGTGTGTGTGTGTGTGCGTGTGTGTGTGTGGTGTGTGTGTGTGTGTGTGTGTTGGTCCTACTAATATTTAAGAAAAAAGAAAAAAATAAGAAAGTTTGTAGGTATGGATGTTTGTTACTCTTTCACGCTCAAACCGCTGAATGGATGTGGAATGAAATTTGTTACCAAGATAGCTTAACACAAAATAAAAAGAAAATAGAGAAATCCGGTCCATTTGTTTGCGTTATGATCAAACAAACAATTACAGTTTTACAATAAGATAAGCATAACGATTTGTAGTCATTATAAATCGTTCTACTAATCTAGACAGTACTAATGTACTATCTGTCATCTCAAATGACAGACGATGTCTGTCCTGTGATTAACTCCAGGCACTGACTGTTATCATGACGCGATTGAATAAATAATAACAATATTGGTAGACATTTCACACAGCGCCATCTAGCCCCAAAGTTAAACTAAGCATACCTTGTATTTTGGGAACCAGACAACTGATATAATACTTATTATAATACAGTACTTATAATACAGTATTTTTATAGTGTATTATATAGTATATTTAATAGTGTTCCATGCCCAAATAAACATTTTCAATTCATTTCATTGCTGAAAATCGTAATCTCACTAATTTCTGAGATTAGCCAATACGGACAGACAGATAGAAAAAAAAAGACGTGTGGCACTCGGAGACTGCCGCGGTAAAGCTATTGCGCGTGATATTTCAAAAAGTAATTAAAAGTTCTGGTATTTATCGATAGATGGAAAAACTAAAAAGTATCACCGCTGTGCCGGTCGGAGTGGGGGGTGTTAGGTTTTTTTCGTTACGGAATTTCTGGATTCGGTCTCCACGCTCAAGGCCCGCGATAGAAGCTATGCAATAGCTTAACACAGTCTGTGTATATAAAATGAAGTGACGATACTAAACCTCGTGATCACTAAGTAGCTTCTAATAATAAACAATATTCAACGCAACAATGTTAGTTTTACGATGACAGTTTGAATCAATCATTAGGGACCTCACTGTGACAAAGTATGTTTGGATTCTCATCTGTTGTTTAAACAATGTGCTTGTCGGTGTTTGGACAGGATGGACTCTGTATTGAATGTCGTTTGAAATTGTTCAAAACTAGTGTGGGGATAGCGTTGCCAGACGTCCGGATAAAGCCGGACACAGTCAGGCTTTATTGTTTGCTTATTATGGTTTGATATATGATGAATAAGACTCGTTTAAAAAAAAACTGTCGTTTTATACTAAGACTAAAAAATTAGAGGTGTCCGATATATTTACCAAAATGTCCGGATAAACTAACCGGTCTGTACGGCTTTTCGTTTTTACGACCTGGCAACCCTATGTGGGGAAAAGATTACAGCGTGCGCTAATGAGGCTCCTTTCTTTCACAGTTGAGACAGTTCTTGGTTATAGGACATGCCGGTTTTCTTGCGATATTTTACTCTAGAATATTGAATTTTACACCATTTTGGAATTAAATACTTAAGAGTTACTTTCCAGCGTTATTATGGGTGTTAATATGGATGTATAAAAAAAAAGTATTATATCAGTTGTCTGGTTCCCATGATACAAGCTATGCTTAGCTAACTTTGGGGTTAGATGGCGCTGAGTGAAATTTCACACAATATTTATTTATATTATGGTACGAAACGAGCAGGTGGTCCCACCTGGTGTTAAGTGGTAACCTCCGCCCATAATGAGCAAAACGACTTGGGTCCTCCCCTACAATCCAAAGACCCAAGTCGTATGGTATGCGTCCATAACTCTGAAAATTGAAAGTGGTATGTCTCTTGTGGCTGTAATTTCACTGGCAACCATACCCTTCAAACCGGAACACAGTAATAGGTATGGTGGTCTACTGCTAGTGCTATTGGATACATAAATTCTCAAAGCGAGAAACACTTTGGTGCATTTTTGAATTTGAAATAAAGGAATCCAGATAGAAACTTGTGGCAATCTCGTACCTATTAGAAAGACAACAACATTTTTGTATAATTTGCTATTTTCCTGTTTAGATAAATCTACTTTAGAAAATAGTGTATATAATGATTTAATTATATAAGACACAATCTGTGTCGCGAAATTAATATTATCTAAGTCTGAATAAGTTTTAGCTTTACTCATCGCCTCTCCAGTGTGTAGCCAATAAAAAGAGACAGATTAGACATTAATGATATTCGCCTAGCTGCTCTTATTACCGTCACATATTAATCGTAACTTAGGCTGTTGACGCCATGTTGGACAGATTTTCAGTTTGAAAGTAAAATCACTTTACATTCTTAAAAAAAACAGAAAAGTGAATGAAAAAAGGAGAAGTTTGAAAAGGTTTTATTTAAAAATAATAAAACATACAGAACATACTTACCTAATTCTTCACTTGTAACTAGTTTGGACGCAATAGACCGCATCGCTATGAATGAAGTCCCGTTGAATATCTCCACTAGGGGTGCTGAAAAGAGTTAATAATATACTAAAGAATAATAAAATATCATAAAGAAATAACTTTTTATATAACCGTTCAATATAACCAGTGTATGACTGCAAATTAAACGGTAAACTCAGACTTTAACAAATATTTTTACACAAGATATAATAAATAATCAATTCTGCTGGGATCAACTTGAATCGCAGGTTATGAAGAGCGTGGGTGGAATCAAACAAAGCAAGGTGATTACTTTTCATGGACATAAATAACAGTTACAGATGGAATTTAAATATAAATAATATATACTATTGATTACGGTCTCGCCTCACAGCTCCGTTGGTAGTAACCCTTCGCTGTAGGTCCTGGGTTCAATTCCCATACAGTACAAACATTTGTGTGATTAACAGTGAGGTTTGTTCTATCTTGGTGTTAATATGTATTTACAAAGAATACATAAGTATCGGATAGGGTTTGAACAGGCGTCAAACTTAGCTAGAAGTACTCGTGACCTTATGATTTGAATATTTTGGAAATTATTTGTTATTTTGTTATTTATTATGTATGTTACCCATGTATATCTCAGTGGTGGTGGTCGCGAAGGCGAAGATGAAGGACGCCAGTATCTTGCTGGTACACGATATGATGCCGACCAGAGTGTCGTCCAGCTTCATGAAGTCGCTGAATATGCTGATCGAGAATAATGTACCTGTACATAAACAAACACACATTTGTGATGCTTGGCGGTGGATTACAAGGTGTGGTGGCAGTACTTCCCCAGACGAACTTGACATGTGTTCTTCTGCTCTTAAAATCTTTAAAAATGCTTTCATTCAAACTTCAACTTCTTATTGTACAATTATTTTTGTATAGGTACAAATTATATTAGAAATTGACGTTTGAGCACAAAGATGTACCTACTTATTGCTAACTTTGGCGCCTGTTCCAGTTCAGAATGTGAAGAAAGATAAGACCGTCTTATATAGACAATTGCAATTGATATTCTGCGGTCAGGCATGGCATACGTAGAGTACCTAAGCAGTCCCGCGTGTCGAGAGTAGACCTGTTACATTGGTACTCAAGTAGTTTTGTAGATACCTACCTGTGTAAACCGTAAGTCGGTGAGAGTGGTTTAAAGGGAAGTGCTTCCAATCTCGTAGATACATTGGACGTGTGGTTAATTTGAGCGCCGTCCATGATACTGGCCCAGTATTGTAACTGAGAGACAGTAAACCCCTTAAGCCATTGATATTGGGCAGTTACGGACGAACCTGTCCGAATGGGATCCATTTACGGCATTTACTAACAATTTGTAGATTAGGAATAGACCGATGTGGGTAAACAATAGCGTCGATTCCACTGGCATGACATCTCACTCACACTGACATCGACAACATTTTAAATAATGTTTTACTCGCTGAAAAAGAGCAAGATAGTAAACTCCATTACGTTGGAAATAACAGCTGCTGAACGTGATAAAAAATTTAAACACATTACCGCCTGACAAAATAATTACAGCAAAACGCGTGCAGATGATAAGCATTGATAGTGTTATGACAGGCGCAAAATAATAGCAATATTCCGATTGAATTACCCGCGAATAGCATGACAAAGCTGGAATATAATTAACATTAAACTAGTATGGAACAAATTGACACTAAATGATAGTGTTAGCACAAATGCTAATTAACCGACTAGGTACCAACGTCATCCTAATATTCCACACAAATATTTTAAATGCAGAAGTTAGGTACTGTGGTACTGTGTATGTAGGAGCTGGCGGAAGATCAGCGGATTGCGTACCTGTAAGTAGCGTATTATGCTGAGCCCTATCCTAGTTCGTAACTGTAGCCTAGAGCGTACTTATACTTAGGTTATTTAACACTTTTGTTCTATTTCAATTGTACGTCTTAGTTTTAGTTATGAATACATTTATTTTCTTTCTTCTTTCTTTATTATCACTTACTGGGCTGGCAGAAAGATAATGCGATGCTTGGTTTCGGTGGCGCTTGCTGCTACAGGTCCAGCAGTAGACTATGATTGCCCATTATGATGATGATGATGAAATTTACACTTTTGTGAAGTGTACCTGCTCTCAACTCCAAGTCACGTACATTCTATACTAATATCTCATTCTCAATCAATGCTTTGACACAAAAATAGCTCATATCTGAACATTATACTCTTCTAGGCATACAAGAACAACTCACCGACTAGATTTGTGATGATGCTGTAAGTGCAAAACATACTAAACTGCACCTCGTCCCAATTGAAGCGATACCGCATGAACAAATAGAGCACGTTCATTTCACCTGTCAAACATAACATAAAATGGAAAAATATTCGACCAAACATTAGGCGGACTTACTACTTAGTTCCCTCCTGCAGCGTGGTAGCTCATTGGTACTAACACGGTGAAATTACAGGAATATTACAAATTACAGCTCCATGTATCAGAGTATATGGCATATGATGCCACTTGGGTCTTGTACTAAGTAAGGGAGGTCCCAAGTCGTATTGCTTGTTATGGCAGACGTTACCCTTAATAACAGGTGGGCCATCAACTCGTTCCGTAACTTCATCTTATAAAAAAGTAGAATCGTTGGGTGAACTGACAGATATTCAAGTTGTTGTTTTCGTTATTGTAATAGTACGAAGGCTCCGTTGTAAATACAGAGAGCAAAGGGATACGGGGTTTTGATCCCGGACCGGGGCAAACTTTTATGTGACGAGATATCCCTGAGACCTGCGACACAAGTAATCCTATGAGCTCATTTACATTATAACTTGATTTTATATTTGTAAGGTAGATAAACCTTCAGAGTAAGTCACGGAATAAAGTTCCCCCACTCAGGTAAGTTGCAATATTGCTAGCCACCACCGCCAGTAAATTTACATTTCATAGATTACAGAGCTCTCTAGAGGTCTGTTATGAACTTATCTTAAAATGCAAGACGAATTTGCAGAAAACTTATTTTTAAAGCAGTGAATAATTTAATAACTCGATCGTCGATTATTAGTTAGTCGTTAGTTCGAACCAAAACAAATAATATACCTAATACTAAGTTCTTCATAATCTTATGTTAATAAAATTTGTATTGTTACGAAACAAAATTCTGTACGAGGAACTATAAATTCGAGGCCTTGTGTCGTCTAACAAACCAACTTTCCCAATTAAAAGCCCACTCAATCTCGCATTTTGAGAGTAGGCCTGATCGCTGTGAGATCGTAAGGTACAAAGGTAAACCTGCATGTCTCAACAATATTAAAACATAGCGCAATACACAGCAAACTCTCAGAAAATCAAGAATTTTCTAAGTGAGTACCTACCTATCCCCAGTGAAATCTAAAAACTTAATTTAAGCAAACCACCACTGAAAATAAACCGCATCTACATGTTATTGTTGAAACACTTTCCAAGTTCATTTCACCCCGTTTAATACCACCCCTTAATAAGTTTCCCACTTTCGAGTCTGTCATTGCATTTGCGAACGGTACTACCTAATACTATTTTCATGGAGAACTCAAAACTCCGACTCACTTTAATAACCAGCCGTTAAGTTTCTAATTTAGGCGTAACTTCTAATTAACTGAACGGAATAGTTATGTTTATAAATTGGATAAATCTCGCCACTCCACAGAATAATTTAATAATATCACCGGTTTAATGAAATGGAACACAAACTACGCAGATGTTGTGAATGAATGAGTTACTGAGAGCCAAAATTTCATAAAGGTACCAAATACAGCCAAATAGTTAATTAAAACTTCGGTTTTGGTTCTTTATTTGAATAACTTAGGAGCAAGCATAACAAAAGAAATACGTCATTGGTTTAGGCACATTAAGACGCAAATATCGCAATATTTCGCCTTTAATCTAAACGTGAAAGCGATATATAATATCCTCATTATTTCGCCGGCAATAAAACTAATTAAACATGAACTTGGTTTAATGTTTTCCACTTGGCGGTGTTTCTACAGACTTCCTCAGACGAACTCGACACGAGTATTATTTATATTTTGCCTGAAAACTATTGCAATTCTGTAAGTCGTCGTTCACAAAAAGTTTACCTGTTATACCTGGTCAAAAGTAGATCTAACCATGGTAAAAATCTATCTTACCATCGCAAAATATACAACGCAGTACCGGGAGATATTAAAATCCTACCATTAAATAATTATTTTAAGTTAAAAAAGTGCTTAATTAAGAAATATTTCTATACCTCAAACGAGTTATTTGACAAACGGTAGATAAGTTGACATATTGTTGGATATAATCAATTCGTTTGACATTATAATATTGTTTGACAGTTCAAAAATTAAATGTTCAATTAATGTTTCGTGTGTGATTTGGGTAATTTTTCATTTGAATTGGTTTTGATCTTTATTCAGTAGTTTTATTTTTGCAATGAGATATTGCATAAATAAAATTAAATTATAATTTACATAAATATTTGCCTTAGGGGAATATGAGAACTTGCCATATTTTGTCATCATGATGTACCACATTCAATGATTTACAACAAGTCTTACCATAGTAAAAATAGGTCTTACCATGTAAAGGTCCGAATATGACGCACACAACGACAATGAGCAAGGAGACGCGGAGTCGTCTCCGCCTCGGCCCGGTCCTGAACGCCACCGTCAGAGTCTCCCGGATGTGACGCGCATCAAAGAACGAACCGAGCCACCCTCGACAGCCTACTGGCTGCTCCTGGAAACAGTATTTGCATCAGAACTGAATAAATAAATTCGTTTTTGTTTAAGACCACTAGAACTCACTCCAAGTTCGTCCGGGGAAGTACTACCACGTGCCCATTTCTACCGCCAAGCATAACGCATCAGCGTTCCTGAGTTCCAGTTTGAAAGGTGCGGTTGCCGGTGAAATTACAGGCACTTGAGACATTCCACCTACACATCTCAGAGTCACGGGTGCATACGATGCAACTTGGGTCTTGTCGTACTTAGGGGAGGACCAAGTCACATCGGCTGTTATAGGCAGAGGTTACCACTTAACACCAGGTGGGCCGTTGGCTCGTTCCGTATCTGTATCTGTGTATCTGTGTCTGTATCATAAAAAAAAGTGGTAAAATTCTGGCCGAAAAGACGTAGTGTTCTAAAAGTGGCATAAATTGCATTCTAGCAATTTCTCCAAAGTTGAATGTTGGAACTTCCATCCCCTGAAAATAAAATCTAAGTTTCTCTTGTCATAGAAAAAAAGGCCTGTGAATAGCATCGTTAAAAGTTCAGAACTGAAAATACGTATAAAACATCTTCAACTTGTTTTGAAGTTGCTTTGAATACGTCAATTCTACTACAACCTTTTATGTGAAATGGTTTTCGTTAACAATCACGTCACGACAACGACGGCCCACCTGATGTTACGTGTAACCACCGCCCATACACAACAACAGTACGACTCAAGTCCTCTCCACCGAAGTACGAGATGACCTAAGTCGTACTGAGTTACGTCCATCACCCCGAGACAGGGATGTTATGTCTCATGCGCCAGCAATTTCACCGGCACCCACTCCCTTCCACCGGAACACAGCAACAGGAGTGCATCACTGCTTGGCGGCAGATTACCAGGTTTGGTGGCAGTACTTATCCGGGCGAACTTAGCACAAGTTCTACTGCTATTTTGGGTTGCTCCTTTCTCACCACCCGGGAGACACGTGTAGGATTCAAGGGTAATCACTTACGGACGCGAGTAACTTGGGCCCCCCAAAAGATCGTGGAACTATAAACATCCCTCTGGCGCTATCTACTGTTATCTAATTGAAAGATGAAGATTACTCTTTGAATACTATGACGTGTTTTATTAAAAACATGTAAATATACAACCCTTATTCGTATTATATTTGAAATATGTAAAAAAGCAGCTTACAACTCCAAATAATGCCACAAAACTAGATTTATCTCATATACCAGCATATCATTTATTACTTTGCAAACATTTCAACACAAGCTTAAGAAATACTTATTGCCAGCAAACTACACCCTTCAACCATTTTCAATAGTCAAAGAGCAGCTATAAAGTATTCCAAACTAGTGTGAGCGCGTGATCTGCTTTCCAACTCGGGAAAATACCATATAATTGAAAATTTTTCCAAACGCAATAACTAAAAAATGTATTCACTGGTTTATGTATTTTTTATTGTATATTTTCAACTGGATATAAGAATAGCTAGTTTTTTTAGTACCGATGCTTCTATTTTAGTCAATTAAATAAATTGTGTGGTCTTACTAGGGATATAGACATTTTAAAAAGTTCTTGCTAATTGACTAATCTCACAGCTCAGTAGTAGCTCTGCATTCTAGGATCGATTCCCATCCACGACAAACATTTGTTGTTTGTTCTGTGTCTGGGTGAAATATTTATAATAATTAATAATAATAATGTATATATGAAATATAAGTATTTTATCTGGTTGTCATATATCAAGCTTTCATTGGCTTCTTGCACCGATGTGTCACGCTGTGTCCACTAAAATGATGGTATTTTGTACAGAGCTGAGCTTATGTTTATTTTCTCTTTATGCTTTATATATACACAAAGTTTTTATACATAAATTATCTTATATAGAAGGCTTGTAAATGGCGAGCTTAACCTTAAAAAGAACATTCTTCCAGCAAAGCTGTGAGGTTAGAATATGGTCGTGAACGAAAGTTTCGTTAAAAAATGTCAAGTAGATTGTTAATGTGGCATAGCTTACAATCAGTTTCTACTGTTGTACACAAATGGCAATAAATAACAAAACAATAATAATACTAATATAGAACGGTGTCAAATAAAATAAAATTTTTTGGTTACATTTTTTTGTTTCTTATTGCTTGTTTTTGTAAAAATTTCATTATCTTACGAGTCCATTGTTGAAAATAATATTATGTCTGTGTCAAAATAAATAATTTTTATTTCGTTCTTTCTTTCAAATGGCGCGAAAACAAATATATCACTAAATTTAAAACGCAAATACACAAGTCTGAATTTGAAACAGTTTGTATTTGGAATTTCCGACCACACACCAGATAATTGAGATCAAAATGGCCGGTTCGATCGAACGCCAGTTTCATATGTAACGACATAATATTACCTAACAGTCAAATTTTTTAATTGTATCGGTAATATATTAGCGCAAAAATCTAAAAATAGATAGCGGTACATAATTCTAAAAACGATAACAAACCTACCGAGTCGTAATAGCTTCAAAATAATGCATTACAACAATTAATTATCAATGCGTTTGTTCGAGTTTATAGGTAATTTTGTTAAGAGATTTGGCGAGGCTATCGAAAATAAAGGAATTAATTACCAAAGAAAGTGTTAGGTGAATCATCACGACCCCATGAATGTGTAAGGTCAAAAGTGGCCCACTGATACTCTGCCAACGACTTCAGAGGAAAAGGCGCGATGATTAATAGACGTTACCTTCAGTTTATTTAAAGATAGGCCTCGCAGCTCAGTTGGTTAGTAAGTCTGCCTTCTGAGCTGTAGGTCGTGGGTTCGATTTCCACCCAAGACAAACATTTGTGTGACGAATATAGATGTTTGTTCTGTGTCTGGGTGTTATTATGTATTATATGTATGTATTTACAAAAAAAAAGTATATAAGTATTATATCAGTTGTCTAGTTCCCATGATACAAGCTATGCTTAGCTTACTTTGGGGCGAGATGGCGCTGTGTGAAATGTCCACCAATATTATTATATATTATTATTATTATTATTATAGGCCGCAATCAGTTCAGAGATAATATGATAATAAAATAAACGCTTTATGCTGCAAAATTTACTTTCACATGTAAACAGCACTTTAAAGATGTAAAAACACTTTATGGGTGACTTTAAGGGCTACTTGACCACCCTTCATAGAAAAAGTCGTGTCTTTTAATTGAAAAATTCACAAAAAAACAAAATGAAGTTTCGTTTCACAAACAACTAAAGTAGACTTATCATATGATTGAACGAGTGAACAATTTTATACAAAATAATAAACATCCAGCATTAAAAATAGATTAGATTTAAGTTTCTTTTTTATATTTAAACTGCTACTGAATGTAAAAATGAACTTCAATCTATGAAAGTCTGACTACATTACAGTCCCGACTTGAATTGAATATCGTGTTCCTTTATATATTTTCAGTTTTGTAATAACTGATGTCACCCATACTTCTCTTCGCCAAAATTTAACGATATTAAAGTAACCATAAATATAAATATCAAATCGGTGTGAAATGTAGGTTCTTCAGCTAGGATAAGCTTATATTAATAGTAACACCAGACATTATAGAAAATTTAATTTTTAAAATTTGTTTATTTAAAAATGAAGTTAGTTATGTACCCGAACGAAACCAAGCGAAACTCTCACTGACTTGTTTTTAACAAATTTGAAAAGCTAACCTCGTAACACCCGGACATTAGTCTTCGGAAAAAACCTTTGGCAGACAGTGATCAATGGCCGTTACATCTGAAATCTCATTCCTATCCATCCTAGATAGTGTTGAATGTCAAAGATAGATCAACATAAATTGCGAGGGTACCAAGCAGACAACGTAAAATCGCTGATTGCGTTACGATGTCCCCTTCGAATTTGCGTGGTGGGCGCAAGGCAATTTATCACTTAGACATAGGACTAACCGGCCTGTCGTTCTACACTGCAAATGATGTATGGCTTCGGCCGCTTTATTGAGACACCTCCCCATCTTTTAACCTCAAACTTGGATCGACGCAAGGATTAATGACTAAACAAACATTCAATTTATCAATTACCACTGTAATTCCAAATATTTTCGAATCATACTTACAATCTGCCGGCTCAGAGACACGACGGGATCTTTCAGGCGAATGTACCCGTAAATGAGACTCGTCAAATACAGGCAATTTGAAATCATAAATATGCCGTAGTATCCGATTCGCTGTAAGAGGATGCCGCTCAGAGACATCCCTATCGGGATCCCGAGCGACATGCACAAATTGGCAACTCCTACTCTGAATGTCCTCATTTCTTTGGTGGTGACGTCACCGATATAGCTGAACACGCCGACGCACACTGTGATCCAGCCGCCGGTCAGAGACGGAAACAGATCCGAGAGGGCCGTCACCTCCAGGGGCAATTCGTAGAAGAAATAAGTGTTCAGCATGAAACTAGTGCAACACAACACTTCCCCGAATATCGGCAGTAGTATACACGCTTTCCTCCTTCCCGTTTTGTCGCTCCACGAGCCCACGAATAGCACCAGTATGCAGGGGAACGCCGTCTGGACGATGTTCTTCCATGCTTGCACGGAAGCAGTCAGTTTCTGAACTTCCGCTTCTTCTAAAGTGTAGTTTGTCGTTTGCCGTCGATTTAACGCTGTACACACTTCATCATCGTACCCTAAGTTCACTCGACACGCTTTCTCCAGATTCAAGTTCTGCACTGCAAGTCCAGAAAACACATTAGACATTATGTAGCACGCGATAATCGGCTCCACGGTAATGTTCGCTCTGATCTGCATGAGCTTGTCTTTGACACTGCATCCTCTGGGCTTGGCTTCATCTTTGGGCGGTGCTGCTCCATTGCTCGGCTTGTCTGCCGGAGCGTTGATTCCATTCATGATGTTCGTTTTGCAGTTCAGCACAGAAATTCAGTCGATCATCTGGGACTCCTAATGGCTCGTCGCACGCAAAGTACACGAGGATTCATCGTGGGACGATTCGGCCGCGACGTTCTCTGTCATTGACAGTGCGCCGCGTCGAGTCGGGGAGCAGACTGAAGGATCCCGCAGTCTTAGGAGTTGATTGAACGGATGCGCCTTCGAGTGGTGTGTTTAGAGGCAATTGTAGGCGCGAGGTGTCGCGCGCGGTGTGTGCGCGCCGCCAGTCGGGACTGCGTGGACTCGCGCGTCACAACCTTGCGATGAGCACTCGATTATCCCATTAGACCGCCGCCTGCCATTACTGCCGCGCAGCGGGTACGGGCGCGATTAGTACACGGTCAAGGTATCAAACTTGCCGTTCTTATATTTCACTACTCTTTTACTTACAAAAAATCTTCTGTTGAATAAAATTTATTCGGAGTTCTAAAGAAAAAATATCCCCTACAAGACGATTCGTATTGTCGGGCGTCGTACCAAAGCTACTTAAGCTACAAATGTGTTCCACCAGAATGGAGGTACGTAATAAAGGGGCAGCGAGGAAACATTACTCAATATGAATGGTTTCCTCTCACGGGCCCATGCCAAAACTATTGCTTAACTACTTACGCCCCGACGAATGCTGAGACCAAATTAAGAGCACCACCATACGTTACAGTTATCGAAGGGTATTTATCATAATAGAACCGTGTTTATGCCAGAATTGTTAAGGAAAAAAGGGTCTTAAATATTTTGCGTTCAAAGGTGAATAAATTTCCTTATTTCCCTACAAGTGGACAGTCGATCAGATATTGTGTTTCCCTCTTTTTACAGGGCCATAAAACAAACTGTAATGCATTCGGAATGTTTTGTGTGTAACGCCCTCGCGTCCCCCCACGTGTGGGAGATCAGATAAACCAGTTTTATCACACTGATTTATAAAGCCATTTAAACTCGCGTAAAAATGATAGATCCGTGCGTGTATTCTCATGTAAATTGTTTTTGTTTCCATGTCGGGTGTTAACGGGAATAAACTTTTATTGCAGAATGTGTTTAATATATCGAGATCACTTTGGCAACGTAAATTCTGCTAAACAATAGAAAACGGATGTGTGGAAAACGATTCAATTCTATTACTTTGTTTCAGGTCTCATTGTTCACATCGGTTACCAAACAATTCGTGTATTTTAGCAAACTCATAAGTTAAAACAGATTGATAATTTCAAAATTATTCTATTTATTTAGGTCCAGTGTTTTTGACTACTCCTTAAGTTTAATTAGAAAGATACATTACTTACAGATATCGGATACATAAGATATCAATAATCATAAGAAACATACACAACATCAAAAACTTCATTATGTAAAATCAAATAAGTTTGACATCAGTTCAAATTCTATCCGACCGTCCATGTAGAAGAATACATTTCAGACACCTAACATTTTTTTTTAACGTGTACAACAACTACGTTACTATTAAATTATGATAACAGGAACTGTTGAATAATAAAGTACTAATTAATATAAGTGGTTTTGTCCTAATAATACGCAGTACTTTATACTTTTATTACACTATTGTATTTTAGCTGTTATAAATACAATGAAATAAATTCAACCAAAAACCGCAAATATTATAGAAACCGACACAGCTGCAAACAGCAGGGCGAGGTGGGGTAAAATTTGAGTAATTTCACGCTAACTTTCGATTGTGAATTCCATTACGCCAAACTTTTCCAATGCGAGAGACTCACCGACAAAAAGGCGACACAGAACGCACGTAAAGGCGTTTGAGCGACATCCATTTATTGGATCGGTTTGTTACTATTTTCCATGTCGCTTACACAAGCTGCCCAACTAGTTACTGGTGTCACAAGCTTTTTACAAGCTCGACTCAATGTAGGATTCGAACCCACGACCCCCACTGATAGTCGACGTCACTACCAGTGAGCTATCATCGCTTCAAAATCATCATAATCGTTTGTAATAAATATTACAAACTTAACTCAATTTTTTTTTGCGTTTTCACGCAGCGCCATCTAGGTCTAAAGTAAGCTAAGCATATGGCTTGTAACATGGGAACCAGACAACTGATATAATACTATTTTTATACATACTTATAATACACCCAGACACAGAACAAACATCTACGTTCGTCTCACAAATGTTTGTCCTGGGTGGGAATCGAACCCGCGACCTATAGCCCACAAGGCAGGGTTACTACCAACTGAGCTGTGAGGCCAGTCTTTCTATTGCATAACGATAATGAGTTCACATCTCTCTCCACTTAACATCATTCTGGATCTCCAATGATCCGATGAGCATCCGACATAATTATATCGGGTACCTAAATCCGGGTCGGGTACCGGATATCCGAGTGATTTAACGTCGTATATCTGCATCCGGCGATCGGTGCAGGCATCCATCAGACACGGGTGCTATCACAGCCGCACGAACATTTGCGAAAGGTATTCTGATAGTGGACCCTGGGAAATCTGAAGTTAGCTGCTAGAAAGTCTAATGTCAGTAATGTCTTCTGTAAGTGAATAAACTGTTGTAGCTAACTTCATAGTTGCCAACAACATTCGTTAACAGAACAGTAAAAATAACGTGTTCTTTCGTATCGACATTATATTTTTTCCTGGTCTCCGGCTGGTTAGCCAGATATGCATTATATCTAAAATGAGACAGTACTTCAAACCGAGACGGTTTCCAAATTCGTATCAAGCACAAGTCCAATCTTATACAGAGTACTGACCCTGCCCAGCCTACTCCTTTAGGTAAAAATATAATTAATTTTGATTCATAAGAATGCTTCAGAACCCTTAGTAATGTTTAAAGATAAAGTTGTATGTATTCCTGATAACCAAAACAGGAGTTAGAAACATACACATATAAATGTATAACTTAATAACTTCTGAGAAAGGGATCTGTGAGTCCATTTTATCCTGTGTGTTCCTAACAAACAGGATAAAATGGATTTGGTATGATCACGTCTAACGTTCAACTTAAGTTGATTGGGCGCTTAGCACATGATCTGTCGATTAGCTAGAAGCGCCCAATACATATCGCACAGCTAGTTCAGTCAATTTTTTTAATGTATAGTAGGGTATTGAACGAGCTGCGGCTCAACGAAAAACAGCTCTCCTGACAAATGTGTTTTTTTTTATTGTGTCACTATGGAATTTAGGCAGCGATATGTGAACTTGCAATTATGTTTACATTTCTTTTTATGGTATCGAAAGTAAATAATCTTTCTGACATACATTACTTAGACAGGCACACTACAAAATTATATTACCTAATAACATGCGTCCGCATCAATTATATTGGCATCAAGTTAAAATAACATAATAGCGCTTAGGTAAGTTTAAGTTTGATCTGGCCCAAACAGATTCAGCATCACTGACAAAGTGAGCTAGCTATCCATTGTGCTCTGCGTGGAAATCCTCTTTGAAATTAACATTGCTAGATTAATGGGATATCAAGCGAGATGTTTAATTATTGTTGCGTATGGGGATGATAGGTAATTATCGGCTGATCCACTCGCGTCTCATTCCATGTCAGACTCTGTGTCGAGCCAACTCCGAGAAGAGAACACACAATTGAGAATTTAATATGAACATTAGCGCTGGCTTTTTTGAAACTGCAGCATACGAAGGGAAAGGTATAGAAAAACTATTATATTTTGAATGGCCTCACAGCTCAGTTGGTAGTAACCCTACCTTCCGCACTGTAGGTTGTGGGTTCGATTCCCACCCAGGACAAACATTTGTGTGACGCGTGGTGATATGTAGTGCGAGGTAACTTTGTAAGTAGTAACGTAGATGTTTGTTCTGTGTCTGGATGTCAGTATATATTATCTTTATAGATTGATTGATATGATACTTCCATTTTATGGAAAAATTTACAAAAAAAAGTATACAAGTATTATATCAGTTGTCTGGTTCATGATACAAGCTATGCTTAGCTTACTTTGGGGCTAGATGACGCTGTGTGAAATGTTCACTAGTATTTATTATTCATTATTATTATACTTTTTGTACCAAACACACTACGACTACCGTCCTTTGTATGCATTTCTAAGTCGTAATCCTACTAATATTATCAACGTGAAAGTTTGTAAGGATGTATAGATGTTTGTTACTCTTTCACGCAAAAACGGCTGAATGGATTTGGATGTAATTTGGTATCAAAATAGCTTATACCCTAAATTAACACATAGGCTACTTTGATCCCGGAAAAGTGCAGTGTTCCCGTGGCATTACTTATTCACCGCGGGTAACACCGCGGGGCGCAGCTAGTACCAAATATGGCGAGACACATTCAAACCAAAGTGGTCTGTAACCGCACCGCACCACTTATATGCGGAACTCCTTAAACTAACTAGTGAGTTTGACCCTACGGAAATGGCGAACCGTAGCTCCTGAACTAATCAATGATTTGGACTGATTTGTGGTACAATGGCATGGCAACGCCAAGCATCGTTTAATCCAGTCCATACAAAGGTTGCCTGGAAGAAATTGCTTTAAGCAATAAGGCCGCCGATTGTATGTCACGTGTATTGTTATTTATTTTTAACGTGTTTATTTGCATGTACTTGTGTGGTGTACATCAAAGAGTTTATCTATCTATCTTCTATCTATCTATCAATCAAATGTTTAAAATGAAGAGTATAGTTCTGGATCACGCTCTTCCTATTCTGAAATACAGAATTCTAGTTTAGGTTAGTATGAGTAAGCTTAATGTTTATATTTTGGTCATCCTTTGGCTCAGTAATAAAACCGTTATGTCTCTAAGATCCTCAATTCAATAAAACTTGAGCTCGGCAAATTGCTCTAAAATATTTTAACGAGTCTCTAGTGTCTAAACTTTAGGGCCAAGAAACCGTATCGCCGAAACAATAGTTACGGTACAAACTATAAAGAAGCTTCGCCAAGTCTCAACAAGGCACCTTCAGTCACTGTGAAAATACGCACAGTTCAAGTACAGTTTTTTTTATGTGGTACAGTTACGGAAATAACCGACGGCTTCAAGCAGAATAAACCACAGATTACTAATAATTTAATAATGAAGAAAACTTTCTAAATCGCATTTTTTGTGCACTTTGTTAAAGTTTTGATTTTCATTTCGTTATTTATGCTTTAGTTTTCCACTGTCTCTCTCGAAAGATTGAAATAAAAGTATTTCGTTCGAGGTCTAGCATTGCTATGATTTTGCTTTTGATGGCTATTTATGCCCGTCAGGCATAATGTTAGTTATGTTTGTGTTTTCAGAGATGTCAAACAGTAGTACACAGTAAACTAGTTTTCGCATATAAATACATATATAATTAAAAACATGTCATAATGTTTATATCTGCCTACGAAAGTTCGAGGGTAAACTATTTTACCTGGCTATTTGCAAAAACTAGACTAGTTTAATGCTACGAAACTGCAGTTAAAATTAACTCTTCCGGCCGTTATTAAAACTATTTGATATTTCACTCGTCGCTATCTAACCCCAAGCTGAGCATAAATATCTATTATGGATCCAGAAGACTGATAGTATACATATATTTTTTTTACTTGACTTTATTTATTTGTAAATATCTATATACATTACAGATTTAACATCTATGTAAACTATGTAAACATCTATGTTCACCAAAAAGTTTGTACCTGGGTGGGAATCGAACCCACGATCTACAGGCAGAAAGCAGAGTTACTACCAACTGAGCTGAGAGTCAAATTACGTCTGATGCGAATAAATAACTGCAACGATCCATCTAAATAAAATTAATGTAATATTCCTACAGTTCCCGGTTACAACATGGCAACGCAAAAATAAATTCAAAACTTTCATAAATCTCTCCAGAAACAAGTGCAAATGTGTTTAGTCTCCCGACAATATTATTGTAGGGGCCGTACCAGCGTCCATCGGGTCGGGGCCATAAAGCATGTTTACTGGCTCGCAAATGGCTGGGCTTCCTCGTTCCTTCCTTGCTTAGGGTCTAACTGCGTCGTATCGAAGGTTGTACCAATTGGTAGATGACCCCTAGATTTAGGACCGTGAGAGCGGTGCGTGTGTACAGTCTGGGAGACAGTGGTTACTCTTCAACATTTATTTAAACAGATAATATTGTATAGACTTCAAATATTTGCTCCAGTGGCGTGACAGTTAAATTAATCACAGAGATCCAAAGGCTGCGAGTTCATTTCTCACGGATATAATTTGTTCGGTCGTATTTTCCGATATCTACGATACAGGTTAACTTAGTAACTTTCATACGAATTTTACTGTGTTGGAAGTTTCTTACTTGATATACTCATACTGTTTTTAAATAGTTTATCTGCTTTAACTACTAGTAAATCAAAAATCAGTAACTAGCTTAAGTACAGACTACAAGAAACATATCTTTAAGGTCCCTAGGAAGTACGGTTAATAATAATAATAAGTTTATTTAAGACTACACGTTGTATTTATAAATAAATACAAACATAACCTTTTTAATAAAGTTTTAAATGATTTGACCTTAATCTTCTAACACTATACAATATAAACTATACAATATAGCGGTTTAATTTCACAGTTTTCATGATAATGCAAATTCGACGATGACGTAAATCTTGAACATTCAAACTATGAACGATCCGTCAATTAGGGAAGTATAGGTTCGCGGGCAAATCCAAATTAACAGTGTCCCAATAAGAAGTGAAGCAGTAATAAAATGCACGTAGTTCCTTTCTTAAAAAAACAATGATGTAAGAGAGTCATCACCGACTCCTGGGCTAATACTTTATGTTTGGGTCTTGAGTATGGGAATACAGTTTATGTAACGGTTTCTGGTGTATGAGAATATACTTTATGACAATGAGTCTGAACGTGGGCCTTGAGTGTGGGCGATTTGTGTTATGGCGTGTTTAAGGGTATACTGTGAAATGGTTTGAAACGAGACACTTGTAAGCACTTTCGTAAATAAGTTAGGGTACTGATGGTGGTATTCTGTGGTAACCAACTAAACTTAATTCTAGTTCATGTATCTTTTTCTCAACTTAACGAATGAAAAGAGACAGACTAATTTCAAACTCAATTTGAAAAATATGACATTCCTATAACTTTTTGTTTTTATGTGTTGGTTAAGTACTTATTTCCGCATAGAGTTTCATTGTTTCCCTGGTATTTATTAATAAAATATAAATATTAAAATATGAAGGAAACATTATGGCAACTAAAAACAGGATTCAGTTTGATATTTGTGGATAATGATAAATTGTGTCCATCTAACCATTCGTAGTTCGTCTCTTTTAGTTCATTAAGGAGAGCAAAATAATGCACGAAACTAAAATTTGTTTAGTCTGTGGTCAACGGTATCAGTGCCATAATTATTTTTATTTAGTAATTGTTGCAAAGAATGCAAAAAAATGTTGTACCCACATGACTACGTCATGTAAAACACCGCATGATACTAAAATAAGTCAAATGAATGATGCAAATTTTACCGAGGTCACTCAACAATCATTCGCCAACGACATAAGACAAAAAAAAACTTTCGTAGCTCATTGACACGTATCAGAAATCGTTGATTAGATGAAAATATAATTTTATCTGATCTCCGCCGTTTAATTGCTTTTTAAACGTAAAAAAAGTATACAGATTTCAAGCTGTCTCTTACTTTTAACTAAAACCATTTCAATGAATTCCGGTATAAGGAAATTTATTCTGATAAAAACATATATACAGTTCAGTTACATGAGATGATTAACACATATTTAAAACTTTAATATACTATCGCTAGTCGTTTTTCAAGAACGAACTTACAAACAAACACAAATGTACAAAAAACAAATTAATATACAAATATATATATTCCTCTCTTAGGTACAGGAATTATTTTGTAGTATTACAATTTATCTATCACGTTCAACATTAATATCGAATTCAAACAGTTACATAAAATCGAACGTAATCTCCCTCGTGATACAGCACTGATGCACTAACCCACGTCCGTTAGTCCGGACAAGTTTTCAATATCTAAATGGAGAGCGGTGGCCGCATCAAACACTTACCTAAATGGTTTACAGGTTAGTATGTTTGTGTACCGTGTAGCCAGCCGTATATCCCGAAACTTGGACGATACAATGTTTGGATGTCAACAGTCAAAAATTGCAAGGCAACAAATAAATATTGCTGGACATTTCACACAGCACCATCTAGCCCCAAAGTAAGCTTATATCAGCTTATAGCATATAGCTTGTATCATGGGGACCAGACACCTGATATATATAATACTTATATATATTTTTTTGTTAATAAGTTGAGGATAACTGATTTGAAATTCAGTAGCAAGATTTGACCTTTGAATTGAAATAATAATATTCGTGGACATTTCACACTGCGCCATCCCATCTAGCTAAGCATAGCTTATGTCATGGGAACCAGACAACTGATATAATACTTATATACATACATATAGTCTGGGTGTCAATATATTTTATATGTATGTATTTACTAAAAGTATATAAGTTAATAAAGTAATATCAGTTTTATATCAGTTTTCAGGTTCCCATGATACAAGCTATGCTTATCTTACTTTGGAGCTAGATGGCGCTGTGTGAAATGTCCCCAATATTTATTTATTGCATAAAATTTCAATATATGCCTCAGTGACACGTACCTACCGGCTAGCTGCAAGTCCTGTGGTACAAGTCCCAGGCCCGAAGTAAGGCTCAAATAAATTAGGCTGCCTCCATGCATAGTGGTGGTGTAATTCGGTGTGCAGCGTCTCTTACATCACATATTTTGATGCCTGCGACCAAAGTTATAGGACTGCAACACAATTCCAGGTATGGTTTCAACGCGCTCTAACATATCACGGATTTGTGAAAGGTATCTCTGAAACATATACATTTAATTTGTCTCGTAGAATTTTGTAATAACATTGTCTTGTATACGCCTTGAGATGTGACGAATAATGGAAAGAAAATGTATGGTTATATAATGTACAATATAATAAAAATATAACATTATAATATCGACATATGAAATGCAAATATATTATTAGAATTTAATAAATTAAGTTAAACTATATATACAGGGTTACAGGAAAAGTCGTGCTAGATCCGTTAAGGGCGTGGAGTACCCATCATTTCTGACTTATTTCACTATGAAACACCCTACCCTAAACTTAACCCTTTTCGAGATATTCGACTTTTAATTTTTTATTGAATAATGCCGATTTTTAGGCTACGAAATTTATTTTTGTTTATTTTGTGTATCTTATTATTATTATTATTGCATTTTTACATGTGTAATAAGATGCTTTAGGACATCAATCATTAAAATAGTGCATAAGTTAATTGAATAGACCGTAGTAGACAAGTGAAAGTAAAAAAATAAAAAATATATTAGCAAGCTTATTTTTCTCTAAGGGATATCTAAAAAAAATATTATGACACTTGTTCGGCAGATATTTTTTAAAATATCTACGTTTCATCAGCTATCTAACGAGGTCTAACAATCTAGGGTTTGTATTACATTTCGTGGAAAAAAGTAGTTGGGACGCTCCAGGTAGCAGTTCTAACGGTCCCGCGCCTATTTTCCTTCAAGTTAAGACGCACCGAGAGAGCGAGACAAGTGACGATTTATGTAGGTGCGAATGAAAGAAAAAGTGTAGAGACCGGTTAGAGCTGGGAATACAACAGGGGGTATTGTTTTGGTTGTCAGTCTGCTTTTGTGCTTCGTACATAGTAGATGTGATATCGTTTTGCTCTTTTTCTCGACTTGGCTGTGATTCTGGACTATTTCTTCTGATTTGTGACTACTGTGCTTGTTAACCGGACTCTGATTTGTACCTGTGATACTGTGATATATGTGTTGAAGATGACGTCCTACACACCTGAGGAATATGCTGATATGCTTATTTGTTACGGATACTGCGATTGTGTGTCTGCGCAAGCTCGTAACGAATACATAACTCGCTACCCCGGTCGTCGAGTGCCGGATGTGGCCTGTTTTGACAGAGTTTATCGAAGACTTAAAGAAACTGGCTCTGTTTTGAGACGAAATACAGACATGGGAAGACCACGAATTGACGACGAAGAACAGGACAATGAGATAGTGCAACGCTTTCGAGCGGATCCGACTACTTCCACTAATATTGTTGCCCGTGATCTGGGACTTTCGCAATGGAGAGTGTGGTTTACAGTGCATACTGCTGGCCTATACCCGTACCATTACACGCCGGTACACGTTATTGAAGAAGGAGACCCCGCGAGAAGATTGGACTTTTGCAGATTTATGCTAAATGCTGACGTAGAAGACCCAGATTTTCTAAGAAATATCTTGTGGACGGATGAGTCCAAATTTGATAAAGATGGCATAACCAACTATCACAACGTCCATTACTGGGCCCCAAAAGAACTAAGGAATCCCAATAAGAAAAGAGTGAAAGGGTCCCAACGAAGATTCAGCGTGAATGTGTGGATGGGCATTATCTCTAATCATTTGATTGGACCTTACTTTCTCCCGGATAATCTAAATGGGGAAAGCTACGAAAATTTCCTGAGAGCAGACTTGAGTGATTTGCTGGATGATCTGCCACTCAACCTGATCAGGGACATGTGGTTCCAACACGATGGCTGCCCTGCCCATTTCAGGAGAAGTGTCAGAGACTGGCTGGACACAAATTATCCAAACAAATGGATAGGACGAGGTGGGCCGTTGCCATGGCCAGCAAGAAGTCCGGACCTAACTCCCATGGATTTTCATGTATGGGGGTGCATGAAAAGTCTTGTGTACAGCGAGCCGAATCCAGTTTTGTCTGTGGAAGACTTAAGAGAAAGGATTGTGGATGCAGCAAATAAAATGAGGACCACGTTGACCACTGGAGTAGTGAAGACTGGTCTCCGTAGAAGGATGCGACAATGTTTCAGAAATAGAGGCGGCCATGTTGAACATGAACTGTAGAATAAGAAAAAGTTGTGTGAAAACCTTTAATAAATGACATTTCATGCATACCTAATGTTTTATTTTACTTTTTAGGGCTAAGTATAAATTTTCTTCTCCACTGTCGCCTATGAAACTAATTTTTTTCCAATGCATTTGAATAAAACCCTAGATTATTATACCTCGTTAGATAGCTGATGAAACGTAGATATTTTAAAAAATATCTGCCGAACAAGTGTCATAATATTTTTTTTAGATATCCCTTAGAGAAAAATAAGCTTGCTAATATATTTTTTATTTTTTTACTTTCACTTGTCTACTACGGTCTATTCAATTAACTTATGCACTATTTTAATGATTGATGTCCTAAAGCATCTTATTACACATGTAAAAATGCAATAATAATAATAATAAGATACACAAAATAAACAAAAATAAATTTCGTAGCCTAAAAATCGGCATTATTCAATAAAAAATTAAAAGTCGAATATCTCGAAAAGGGTTAAGTTTAGGGTAGGGTGTTTCATAGTGAAATAAGTCAGAAATGATGGGTACTCCACGCCCTTAACGGATCTAGCACGACTTTTCCTGTAACCCTGTATATATCACTTAAAATAGTTATAATAGGAAGGTAAGTAAAAGATATATGAAAACAGCTGAAACCAAAAACTATTTTGTGAGATATAATAATATTACTGATATTCCGTTTCCACTTATAGCCAAACTTGATATACCCAAGCACTAGCAACTTACCCTTATGTGCGATTGACAAAAAGTCGATCTTTGCTATTGAAAGTTTTCTATTTTCGGTAAATATTAGGAGTCCACTAACTTCAAATGTTCCCACTGCAAGAAAACAGCCTACTGTCTGTACTGTTACAATTATGTCTGAGGTTAGTTAAAACCTATTTAATGCAGCAGCCTAAACTGGATTTTATTCAACCAGATTTTATAAATTGACTTAAGGTCTGTTGCCTTATTTCAAACATCTGTATAAGAGTGGATGCTAGTAAATAATTCGGCAGGTATATTCCGGCTACTAAACTGATTATTGATTTAGGGAATACGGCCGAGGTGCCAAATTGAAATTTATACTTAGTATCCTTTCACACCGTCACAGAATACATGATAGAAGTTTGTTCGGAAACTCCACTTTTTCCATAGAAATCTCAAGCGACCGTTGTCTACCGCGTAGTGCAAGAACACATTTATGCTGAGGTAGCGGGCTCATTTTTTTATGTGACACAGTTACGGAACGAGCCGATGGCCCATCTGGTGGTAAGTGGTAACTCGGCCCATAACAACCGGTGCGACTTGGGTCCTCCCATACTAGGTACGCCAAGACTCAAGACCCAAGTCGTATGGTATGCACCCGTAACTCTGAGACGTTTAGGTGGAATGTCTCTTGTGCCTGTAATTTCACCGGCAACCACACCTTTCAAACCGGAACACAGTAATACGAATGCGTTACTTCTTGGCGGCAGAAATAGCCATGGTGGCAGTGCTTCCCCGGGAGATTTTGGCGTGAGTTCTACTGCTCTTGCAAAGCTTGACTGCACTTTCGAGGTCACATTCAGATTCACAAATAGTAAACAGCATATGCATATCCTTAATATATGAATGTTTCAAAACACAAATACGTCACACACTTGCGAATAACTTAAGAAATCTAATTATTTATGTATTTCGTGAATTAATTTGATTCTGTATCATATTTACACCGAACGCAACTTGAAGTTAATCCGGACGCCGCGGGCCATACAAAACCATTTAATTTTAAACCTAAAAGACAAAAGGTTAAAGCATATTTTCCAATAAAATAGAATCCAGGTGCGATCGAGTGAAATATATCGTTTCGATACCATAATGAATGGACAAAGGTAATTGAAAAATGTGTGCTCTTCGGAACGACCTAACTCACGGTCCGAGTAAATAGGATTGTTGATTAGCCAAATGGTTGAAACTGGTGCTCGGTAATAATTCAACATTTTGGAGTTGATAAATGAGCGAGTGGTAAAGGAGTCCTAGCTTTTTTACGTTGTTTACGTACTTTAAAGATATTTTCACTATAATTTACTACTTTTTTAAATATGACATAAAGTGCCGAATACGTAATCTCCGAATAAGACCCAACATATAACAAAGTTTGTATGATGCATCATGCTAGCAGCATGCAATGTTTCAATAAGTCTAAATCAATAAATAAATAAATATTTGTGGACATTTAACACAGTGCCATCTAGCCCCGAAGTAACTAAACATAGCTTGTATCATAGGAACAAGATGACTGATATATTAATTATTATACTTCTTTCTAAATACATCAATATATATTAAATACTCAGACAAAACAAACATCTATGTTCGGCACACAAATGTTTGCCCTGGGTGGGAATCGAACCCACGACCTACAGCACAGAAGGCAGGGTTACTCGAACAGAGCTCGGCCGCTCAAAATAGAGCAAAAAAAAAGTTTACTCACCCACGGTATAGCATCAATTTAAATTCTGATACGCGATAACTATACTTTGTTTATTACTACACCAAACAACCAGAATAAATTAAGAGCAGTAGAACTCACGCCAAGTTCATCCAGGGAAGTACTGCCACCATGCCCATTTCTGCCGCCAAGCAGTAACGCATTCGCGTTACTGTTCCGTTTTGATAGGTGTGGTTACCCGTGAAATTACAGGCACATGAGACATTCCACCTACACGTCTCGCAGAGTTACGGGCGCATACGATTCTACTTGAGTCTTGTGGTACCTAGTAGGGAAGGACGCAAGTTGCATCGGTTGTTACGGGCCGAGGTTACGAGGTTCACTTAACACCAGGTGGGCCGTCGGCTCGTTCCGTCATTGTATCACATAGAATTAAAACCAAATGGACATAACATTTGGTGGCAACCCTAGCACATAACTTGTTGCGTCGAGTGCGATGCCGCGCCGGGGGCGGACTCACGGGACTTCTCCAAACACACGGGATCTCCTATAACTGTCTTTGTGCGTTGTTTTATTCCCGGATACGTTATTCGATTTGCTTACGTCTGTTGCGAGATGTATAGCTTTGTAGAGTGATAAAATAAGAAGGACCTACTTGTTTTATTACGATGCGTCTTTTACAGAGAATTGAAGAAAACTGCTTCATCGTTTATACCGTTCTCTATACCTTTAAACATGAGTGTTTAAAGACGCTTTAAACGTTTTGATAAAAAATAAACCAGTCATTTTTTTTGTAAATATATGTTAACACGCAGACATATATGTTCGTCACAAAAATGTTTATCATTCGTGGGAATCGAACCCACGACCTACAGCGCAGAGTGCATAGTTGTACCAACTGAGCTATGAGGCCAGATAGTTGAAATATGCAGATTCAATGGAAAGCATATAAAATAATAGTATTAGGAGTAGATATTTATTTATCTAGTCTTACCTACTTACCCACATAATAAATATATCAATAAGTTATTAAATTATTTGACACATGAAAGTACGTTACTTCATAAAGCAAATTAGACGTTCTTCTGTTAAATTGTTTTAATTTGTAGACGTCATATGTTAAAATAACTTCTGGACGTCTTACTAGTAGGTCATTTTAGTTATAAGTCATTCATTCCACAAGGGCGTTTTGCTAGATTTTCCTTCTGATACGGAGCGGTCCTACAAGCCATACAACTGAAAATACTGAGCTTTAAATATTTCTGAGTAACTACCTATTACGGCTAACCCCCCGATAAGGTGCTGGTAAACTGACCCAAAAGGTTGATCGCCCTTAAAAATACACAGGCGAGTATAAAATCATTCAGAATTCAGGTCGGACGCGCGATAGAAATCAGTCACTCTGCATTCCCTGGACGTAACCTAACCAGCTTACCCTCAAGGTGTCCAACCGGGAATTATTAACCACCTCAAACTTGCCACACGAGTTTGCACCTTCGCCAGCTGACCTAAGAGCTGAATTCATATTTTTCTGCGGGAAGAAATTATTCAGGCGTGGACAGACATTTGCCAACCCGATTTCAACCTTATGTGTTTAGATATATGTTTGAAAGTTACAAGCCGTGCGGTGTTGGAATGGAATTCGGCAAGCAGGCGTGAGTTTGTCTACTTGATAGCAACATTCCTGTGCCGGGAATAGATGATGCTACGTAAACAATATTTGCTACGATGAAGAGGATACTTTCTCGTGGAATTTTGTTATTAAACTTGAGTAAAAAGGAAAGTATTGATCTTAGACACCATTCAGCTGAAAAGTAGTTTTAAAGTCTATTTCTTGAGAAAAATTTGAAAACACTGTCGATGTCACCGATACACCGATTTTTATACATAAAGTCAAAGTCAAAAAACTCTATTTCCATAGACATCATAAATAAATAAGTGTGTGTATGTATCTTGTCATCTTGTCATGTATCTTATGCCCCAGTTGTAACCACAGTAGTAACACAAGTTTTCGATACATAAAGTGACAAATCTGTAAAAATGTTTGTAATAAGTGACGTTTGTTGTAAATAAATATTATTATTATTATTATTATTATTATTATTATTAGTAATACGATTTCATCACTTTAAGTAACTAATGCAAGAGAATATTCAAGCTGCATCGCATTGCACCCTCCCAGGAGACACGAAAATTAAAATAGTTCCAAATTTATATAAAAACAAATGAACGCAAACAAATTTGTATACCAAAAAACATTTGTTCATTCAGTGAAGCGTTAACAAAAATGTCCGATGGAGAGCGCGAACAGTTCGATATGAGATCGGTGTAGCTGAAACAATTCCGACTAGATACTGACGCGCTGCGACCGGTTCCATTCCAACCCCCAACCGTTTGTAGATGTTGTTAAACTTTTTCAATTTCACAACGAAATTGGTCAGTTCACCTCGCGCCCCGCACTTATTAAAATCGAAACTGCGATAATGGAATGTTACCACTTGAAATTAAAAACTTTATTGCACTGTAAATCATCGGAATCGCTATAGATTCGGACCGGCGCGATTTAGGGCGGAAATACCTGCGCGGCCACCTTAAATTATCAACTGCCACGGCCGTTGCGACTTCCGCAAAGTTGAAAAACAAAAGTGATTTCACGGCGCGGCACGGATTAAAATTGGAAAATATTTTCTTGCATTTTATTACGACGTAAATTAGCTGCACGATGTTTCGCTAGGTGAAAACAAAGTTTGTCCGACGAAACCTTTGTCAAAAGACATAATCGGGCCGTTTTTATTCCCGACGGAACACATCAATTAGTAGCACATGCCACTAGCTTCGGATTTTAGGAGGTGGTGAGGGTAATCCCCTCTAGTTATATAGCAGCCGCCGGGGGACTGCACGTGGATGTAGAATAAAACTGGAATATTCGAAATTGCTTGCAAATTGAAGTCCGCTCCGCCGGGAACCGAGAACCTATTCAGAAACGTTGCTCTTAAGAAACAGAAATACGGAAATACCACGCTCTATAATACTGTAAAACTCTTATTTATTGAGTCTTAATAGTCTACACGTAAGCAATACAAGGTGAAACAGGATATCTATAAATGCGAAGGGGGTATATTCAATACCTCTAGGCGAATAACTTTTATACTTCAACATTTCAAATCTCCACGTTTTCCTTCATGAATTTACTGTAAATTTTCCCCCAAACACACGGCAAAACATCTATTTTTTTCTAAGATACAATTCTTTGAGTTTTCCTTAATATTTCATGTACCTATAACATAACTTGGTAAAATATAGGGAAGTACTTCACCGCCATTCACGACCGTGTTACTCCACGAATAATTCAGATAACACTCCATAAAATCCTTCCCAAACAACCAGAGACTTTTTTTGACACAGTTACGGAACGACAAGACCTGGTTTTAATTGGTAACTGCGGCCGTGGCAGTGGTACGACAAGACCCAAGTCGCATCGTATGCGCCCGTAACTCTGAGACGTGTAGGTGGAATGTCTCATGTACATGTAATTTCACCGGCAATCACACCTTTTAAACCGGAACACAGTAACGCGAATGCGTTACTGCTTGGCGGCAGAAATGGGCATGGTGTCAGTATTTCCCCGGATGAACTTGGCGAGAGTTTTACTGCTCTTAATAAACTAGACAAGAGTTTATGCTAGAATAGTCTTGGCTACCAACGAGATTGGTCAGAAAGATTTATTTTCTTTCCAATAGCCACTTCAATAGGTTCACACATCCAAAGTGGCAGGTTAAGGCGACTTATTAAAACGGTCGCTTTAAAATATGTCACGTTAGGGCGCCGCCGGCGAATAAATAATCTGTGGGCGCCGCTGCGCAGGGATGAGACCGGTGTCACTGTGGAATACTATGGATACACCTCAATTATATTTTAACAGAGTGCCAGCCACATTTTAGAGCTACATTACCAATTTTGTTGTTTTAGACGCGCTGTGGAACGTTAAAAATCTGCCGCCGAGCACCTAACTGTTCCGGAGAGCCTCACTTGAGCCTGCTGTCAGACCTACCGTGGTGACACTGTCTGTTACGTAGTCACTTGACAGATGTTTAGTCACTTGACAGATGACGTATCACTTACACGAAATAGTCACTTGACACGTGACGTAATAACTTGACAGTTGACGTTGACATGTGACGTAATCACTTGACAGGAGACATAGTCACTTGACATGTGATGTAATCACTTGACAGATGACGTAGTCAAATACTTTTGACAGATAACAGTGCATGGACTTATTTACAGTGAGAATCTAGATTGTCTACCAATGTCAGACGTCTACGAATTTTTGGTCCTACTATATTCACAACAATATGTAATAATAATAATACAATATGTGTATATTGATATCGTGCACATTATATGTTCAATAAGTTTACTGCTACATTCTGTTTTGGATTTGAATCTAACCAAAAATAACCTTTGGATTAAATTTTAACTACATATCACTCGACCTCTCTCCGTCATAATTAAGTGGGATTAAATGGATAATGAATAAACATGTTTACATTTAATAAATTAGTTTGAACCCTGTACTCTAGCACGGTTTTTCTCTGGTTTGAAGTGCTAAACGCAGGACGTTGGAAACATCATTCAGTCTTTTGAGTAAGATACACAAACAAATATTTTAAATGCCTTTTCTTTCCACGTTAACAATACTAAGTTCTTAGTACTGTACAACAATACAACAGAATAAGTGTAACTTATGTATATGTACTTACGCACTTAAAAATATACTTAAGATTTAGACACTACACAGCAGATGTATTTTAGTGCCCTTAGTTCGTCAGTTATAAATAATACTATGAATACACAGAGATTAAGCTCCAAGACCTAAACCAATAAAGTTCGGACGAAGGTTTGTGAGACCTTTTCGGCTGGAATTTAAAAAGAATTAATGGTAGGTACTTGAATATTTTCTCAAGCGAACTGGGCCTGTACAAAGAAGATAGTTGTTAATGGTCTAAAGGTCACAGAAAAAACTCAACAGCAAAATAAATACCTTCATATTTTCTACGCAAGAATAATATTTTTTTACGGCACATGTTTTCAACAATACCACCGAAATATCCAAGAATATATATTTTGCCAAGTGTCAATAGACGAGATTAAAAAATTCTCTATTCTCTGGTTACTTGGGTGAAGAATGGACCCAAAATTTTCCTTTATTCATTTTTTGTGAGTGAAACGATCGACATATGCCCAGCTGATAACGAGCGGTCATAACAACTTAAATATTTACTTACTCGCTTACTTACTGTCTTACTCTTTTGCATATCTTAGATATATTGAAATAAATGGCTGTTACATCGATAAATAGAAAAAAAACCATCAAACACAACGCCTTATACGTTTTAATTTCAGCCAGGCCCAGTAAAGCAACTTAAATACATAGCAATTATAAGTACCAACATACTCGAAGGATAAATAGATTCTGATGACCGACTTTCAACTGCTTCAATGCAGTCTCTAATACTGACCTGACATTTCAAGAGGACCAATGATATATTTCCCCTAAGAAACAACTAATATGCTGTATGTTTGACATAAAGATTTCCTCATAAGTTTGTGTACCTCTTCGCAGATTCAAATATTATTAAATTTTGTTTTCTACATAAAGTTATACACGCTCTAGTTCGAACAAAGTCCTGAAAAAAAAATTAATATTAATCATGAATCAGATTTTCACTTTTAATCACGCTCACAATTCACAAAACCCAGCTAAGTATAGGCTAATTTAGTTTTCAATCATTAGTAATTTGATGGAATGGAGGCTTACGGGCTTATCCAGGGAAATCCCCGTTTCGCCGGACTGGTATCGGCATTGAATAAAAGCGTTTACTTCACGGTGATGATAACGAAAATTCTGAAAACGATGGTAAGTAAAAATGGCTTAATAAAAAGGAAAAATCTGTGTGAAACTGGGTTAGCATTGATTAAAAAGATTGAAATAAGGTGCTAATAAGTCGTGATGGTGTTTTTCTTCATTAATACTTCATTATTACCAGCTGCAAAAGGAGAGTCAAAATCAAGTCAATGTCAAAAAACTTTATTTCCATAGAATTCATAAAAAAATGTCTTGGGAACGTCAATAATATTCAAAACATAAGGTCCAGCGTACTTATCGCAAAGTTTGACGCCTGTTCAAACCTTATTCGAGCTATATTCTTCCGAATAAAATATACGACTGTCCACTTTCTATTCTTTGATATCTGCATCATCCCTGAGTACTTACTATATTTGTCATGGTAATTAATATTACCTAACGCGGGCCAAGCCAAGCTATTAAATTTAAGAAAGAAAAATGATAGTAAAAGTCCTCAAAATTAAATCCTTCTACCAACAAAGTACTTAAAAGTCGTCCTAAAAATTTCAATGCCACTCCATTATAATGTTGGATTGTAAGTACAGTAGAGGCAAGTACGAATGATCACAATGACGGATCACCCGCGTCATTGAATTAGCCTACTTTATTCGCAATGTTGGGAATGAGGCGGCAGGATGCGGGATGCGGGAGTCGAGACCACTCAGGCCCATTGAAGACGGGTCACCGTTGCCTGATAGTTTTATTGGAGAACTAGCTGTTGCCCGCGACTTCGTCCGCGTGGAATTCGGTTTTATCACGCACCCCTATTTTACCCCCTCGGAAAAGTAGCATAAGTTACTCCTTGTTACATCAGCTATCTGCTAGTGAAAGTCCCGTCAATCTTCCAGCCATTTCAGAGATTAACCGGAACAAACAGACAGACAGACAAAAATCGTAAAAAAGTATATGTACCGTGTATACATCCATATGCACTTAGCAAAAAGTGGTTATTTTAATATTGCAAAGTCAAAAGTCAAAAGTCAAAGTCAAAAACTTTATTTCCATAAAATTCATAAAGAAATGGCTTGGAAACGCAAACAGACACTCCAATTTTATTTATTTGTATAGACGTGTAGCGTCAGCGTCACGTTCCCTGTGGATTGAGGCACTTTACATTTTAGAAAAGAATACAAATGTGTTCGATACATCGATCACGTAGGTATTAAGCATTATCAGCAGTTTCACCTAAATAGGTCACTTGTGCTCCGAGCGCGGACCGGGCGCCTACTAAAGTCAGTGCATCAGCAGCAATCATCCAAACCGCACTCATTGACAGGCCTCACAGCTCAGTTGGTAGTAGCTCTGCCTTCTGCAGGTCATGGGTTCAATTCCCACCCAGGACAAACATTTGTGTGACGAATATAGATGTTTGTTCTGTGGCTGGGTGTTAATATATGTTACATGTATGAATTTACAACAAAAAAGGTTTATTATGTATTATATCAGTTGCCTGGTCCCCATAGTACAAGCTATGCTTAGTTTGGGACTAAATGGCGCTATGTGAATTGTCCACCAATATTATTAATATTTATATTATATTAGACGTAGTTTTATACAATATAGGTAGCTATTGTTCCTTATACTCGACTTTTACATCAGCATCCCGGGAAGAGCTAGCCACGATTTCTACAACTTGTTTGCAAGACGATTTGGCGTTCTAAGGTCACTGGTACGAAATCCAAGGTCTCTTATCTCTTATCTCTTATGCGAAAAAGTTACGGCACAAGCAGATAGCCCAGCCCATCTGGTGTTATGTGGTAACCTCTGCCCGCAAAACAATAACACCACTTGGGTCCTCCCCTGGTAAATACAATAAGACCCAAGTCACTACGTATGCGCCAGTAACTCAGAGACGTGAAGGTGGAAGTTATAATGCCTGTTAAAAATGTATACAGTGATGCGTTTTTGGTTTGACTGCGTAATGCCACTTTCCTAAACCAAGTAATTTCACCAGCAAACTGTCACACCGGAATATGCGATTAGCAATTCTATCGCACTGGCCCTTGCATACCCAAATTCGTTTGGTACATTCCCTTGAAACCCCCCCCTAAACATTCAGTTGTTCAAAGTCAAAAACGTTATTTCCATAGAATTCATAAAGAAATGGCTTGGAAACGTCAATAATATTCAAAACATAAGGTCACGCGTACTTATCGCTAAGTTTGACGCCTGTTCAAACCTTATCCAACCCTCATAGCCTCAGCTATAATGATATATCTTGAAATATGTCTGTTGATAAAACTCATTTTTTCCTGTAATCCTGCGTATCCACACTAAGCCTGTCGGGTCGAGCGTGCTAGCAATAGCGGGCTAGACCGCGTGGCCTAAATTTACTCGCTGCCCTGCGCTATCACATAAAATTTGAACCAGCCTCAAATTATGAACACCTTATTATACTTCGTAGTCTTGAAACGATGGAGTGGACTTCGATAGAGTCGAGTGCTGTACGTGTTTCCTGCTTGTAACGGCTCTCCGAGTCTATTTGTCGCTGGAGTATGGAGAGTTTGTACTTCACCTGTTCTTTGGTCGTTGATTCTGCGCTTTAGGTCGTGGGTTCGATTCCCACGCAGGACAAACATAATCTCCTACAGTCATCATCAACTATGGCCATGACGGTGGAAATGGGTGTGGTGGCAGTACTTCCCCGGACCTATCATGTACTGAGGCAGTGTACCGCATAGTAAATAAATATGTTCTAGCGCGTGAAATTATAGGACGTTTTATACATTTACCCAACGTGCATAGAGATAAAAAGCTGTATGTTGTTTGTAGGATAGCCGTGAGACTGTAATGTGCATTGGAGTGAGAAACGAGTCGAGTCACTCGAATCGCCTCCATGTCTTAGAACGCTAGGGTTGATAACACATAAATGAAGAAACATTTACATGAGACATTCCACCTACACGTCTCAGAGTTACGGGCGCATACGATGCGACTTGGGTCTTGTCGCACCCAGTAGGGGAGGACCCAAGCATCTGATACATACATTATTCAAGGATCAATAAATCTTAAATGTATAATATTGGTAGACATTTCACACAGAAAACCATATAGAAAAATAATAGCATATAGAAACCACACCTGATAGAATACATATATACTTTTTTAATACATTATTACACTATTTAATACATTTCTACATATAATACATATTAACACCCAGACACAGAACAAACATATATATTCGTCACACAAATGTTTGTCCTGGGTGGGAATCGAACCCACGACCTAAAGCGCAGAAGGCAGAGTGACTACAAATTGAGCTATGAGGCCTGTGAGAATATTATGAGCTTGGATTGAAAGCTTATGTCCGTGTCTGCTTGACGCGTCTTTGATTGCGTAGCAACCCTATACGGCTATCTTAAGTGCACAACAGCGAATCGTATCTCCCGGCGATACACCGGACTTTCTTCCGACGGAAAGAATATGCATTCGCCCGAGGAAAACTTCAAATACTACCTTTATTACTCAACATAAGACTCAATTTCCCATAAACGCGATCATAAAGGTAAGCAATGCGAGCGGAATGAAGCAAAAATAAAGTTCAAAGACGATCGAAGGCAGAGGGCTTCATTTTGCGCACACAATAAAGGACAGTCACATAACTGATATAATTGCTTTATGCAGTAAGGATAAATTACATTTTCGCGTGCTGTGTCGCCAGGACATTAATTCTTGTTGACAATTTACTGACTGCAACGCGTGCAAATTACGATCTGAGCTCATTAGTCATAGTCAATTAGACCCAAAGAGCCTTTTTACTAAGTGCATATGGTATACGGTACATAAACCAAAACAACTTTAAAAAAAAATTGTCTGTCTTTCTGTTTGTTCCGGCTAATCTCTGAAATGGCTGGACCGATTTTGACGGGCCTTTCATTGGCAGATAGCTGGTATAACAAGGAGTAACTTAGGCTACTTTTCCGAGGGGTAAAATAGGAGAGCGCGATAAAACTGAATTCCACGCGGACGAAGTCGCGGGTAACAGCTAGTTTAATATTTTTGTATAGATTGAGCCGCGAAGCACTCATTTTGTTTGTAGACGTGTAGTGCGACCATAATTGCCTTGAGTGCCTAAGCCGCATCGACTCAGTGAATCAACTGCTTCTTTCCAACTCACAGTTTGAATCTAAATTGTACTCAACAGCTCCTTCCTATTCATGGATATTATTTGACACAAGTGCAATTTGCACAATACTTTTTCTGTGTGAGTGCCCCAGCGAACTCTGTCAAGGCATTTTTGATAAAAATGTCCTGAGATGCCAAATCTTTCTTTACTGCTGGAATCTAAACTGTGGCGGGCAGCTGTGTTGGTATCTCTGGCTGTTAATTGAGGCAAGTGCGCTGGATTGTGTCGTGTTGTGCCGCGTCCCATAATTGCCCTGAGTGCCCGGACTCGAGATCGCCGAGTCAAAGCACCAGCCAAAGGCCAGTGTTTTATGGCATGTCGTTAAAATTCTATAAGGTTATTTAAATTTTAAAATGAGTTTCCCGTTTTTTGAATGAAAATGCGGGCTTAAAGTGCTTTAGTTGGGAACATCTTAGTAACTTTATCTGCCTTTCGCGGTTCATGTTACTGGAAGTAGGTACTTTGCGTGCTCCGCGGTGGTAATTTAGCATAACTGATTTTCAGCTAGTTTAGTGAATGAAGTAATGGCACTTTTACGGAAAACTGTTCTCTGTTAAATAGTTTCAGTTACACTAGACTGTTGTAGCAGAATTTATCAGATGTGTTGTTTTTCGAACGGTGTCCCGGATAAGATCGGTGCTTGCGAAAACAAATTAGTATGGACAGCTGATCAACCTCGCTGAGGCTGCCATCAGATGTGTTCACAGCTCATCTGTTATGTTAACCGATAAATGATGTTTAACGCTCTGTGAGCCATATTGCTTTTACGGGCATAAAAAGCTATGGAATCTAAACGATATAAAATCTTGGGGCAAAATACTGATTTCCTGAACTCAATGAGGGAGTAACAAAGTTATAATCATAAAAATATTATTGGTAGACATTTCACACAGCAACATCTAGCCCCAAAGTGAGCCAGGCATAGCTTGTATCTAAACTATAATAGAATAGAATATATCTTTATTGTACACCATAAGTAAAAAAACACAAAAATACTGCTGAAGACATATAAGTGGCACAATGGGCAGCCTTAGCGCTAAAAGCGATCTCTTCCAAGCAACCTATATCAAACTGTCTGAATAGCGGTCTTCAAACGTAAAACTTTCGAGCACGCTTCAGTCCGTAGAGTGAAGGCAGATAGCCATGCCTATGAGCATGCTTACAAATAGCTTGCTCTGTAACTGTGGATATGCTCATGAAAATGCTGCTAGTTTTAAGCATACCTACTCAAATCTAAAACTGCTATTTACTAACACACTCTCTGCCATTAAAGAAGAATACATGAAAAATTTATTGAGCGTGGTGTCCTAGTGGTACTGACCCCGAGTTTCAATCCGGAGGTCACTGGTTCAAATCCCGATGTGCACCTATGAGTTTTACGCTTGTAAGATTGATGTGAGCAATACCACGTTCTCAAAACGGTGAAGGAAAACATCGTGAGGAAACCGACATCTCCTAAAATAAGAATTCGAAGACGTGTCAAGTGCATGAAAGGAGCCTCTTTAAGGCGCATTTGAGGCACCTTTGACTCGAATAGACATGAAAAATCAAGTGGCTACCGCACAGAACTGAACATCTTCCAAAATTATTTGCAACTTGAATAAAATATTACAAAATTTTTATTTTTGTTATCTTTTCAGTGAGACATCATGTCGCGAATTCATACAACTGCTCATCCAGTATTGGGCGTCTTTCATTGAGTCACGAGGACAATTTCACAATACAATACAATTACAGTACAATTTCTGCCGGTCCATCCCAAACTAAAAGAAAAACAAATAGTTCTTTGGTTCTTGCACTCGGCGGTTTTTTTGGAATAGTGCAATATTAACACATTAGTTTTATAAAGGGAAAATCGTGACAAAAATAACCAATATATTTTCACTTATTTATGACGAGCTAACTTACCAGACTACAGTCACGTTTTCAGATATAAAGTATGAAAACGTAATTAAATTGACGCGGTTCGTTGAACTTAAAAAGACTCCACGTCCATTTAGTAAGCCGAAAATAGCCTTCCACACGGTTCTTATTCGTCTATTTGCTTTTCGTTTTCATCCCTAGAAATTCTGATGAGCGATGATTTTGGTAATTGGGAAAAATGTATGGTATGAAAAAACTTTTAATTGGTTTCTCAAAGCTGAAAAAGAAACATTTAATTTTGTCTTACTTTTCACATTATACACGAAAAAATACTATTATAAATAATACTACTCTATACTACTATTATAATATGAAAGACTATTTGTCTTCATCTAATTCATCAAATATCATATTCATTGTAGTATTCTTTTTATAAAAATCATGAAATTTACGTACCCACAACATTATATTACTGAATACGCCAGAATGGCTGAACGGATCTGGATGAAATTTGGCATAGAGGTAGATTATAGTCTGGAATGGAAGCTGATAGGCTAATATCCCGGAAAATTAAAACCGCGGGGCAGAGTTAGTATAATAATTTTTCAAATACTGTTTTTTATCGCCTCAATTTATGTTGTTTATAACATGTAATTTTTACGAAATTTTATATGTATATAAATACACATACGAAATAGTAAAATAAAACTTCATTCCGTAATGGGTTTTACTCCATTAGCAGCACAGTGAGAGCGTGGTGGTCTAGCGGTACTGACCCCCGAGTTTCAATCCGGAGGTCACCGGTTCAAATCCCGACGTGCACCTATGAGTTTTTCGATTGAAAGATTTATGTGCGCAATACCACGTTCTCAAAACGGTGAAGGAAAACATCGTGAGGAAACCGACATATCCTAGAACTAAAAATTCGAAGACATGTGTCGAGTGCATGAAAGGGGCCTCTTTGAGGCGCACTTACAATCCTTTCACCACACTGGTTCGACAGAACCGGTGACTCGAAGAAGAAGAGCAGCACAGTATAAATCCTTAGATCGCTGGAAACTGGCATGTCCTAGAATCAAAAACTCATACACATGTGTCAAGTGCACAAAAGGAGCCTCTATGAGTCCACTTTAATTGTTATACCATAGTGGTCTCTAATAATCTACATTTAAGGTTTATTGTATAATCAGTTCTGTATGAATAAATTATGAACAGTATTGATGATGATGATGATGCTTTCCAGACCGGTTTCGGCCTCGGCGACTGTTTTGTGGCTATTATGAACAGTATTAATAAAGTATTAAATAGTGCATGAAAGGAGCCTCTTTGAGGCGCAATTAAATCCTTTCACCACACTGATTCGAGAGAACCAGTGACTCGCATAGAATATAATAGTATTAGGTAAACTATTACACAAGAGATAAGTCATTTTGGGTGATAACATTCATCGTATTTTATTTCGCGAACTATAACACCATTTCCAGGCTCAGCCACCGTTCAATAGCAAGTAATTACTCAAACCAAAATGAACACAAACGACCAACCAATTACAGAAATGAAGTTCCCGTAGACCGCTACAGACCGCTACGGACCGCTACAACAGCGTAGCGTTGCGTAGCACTGACTAAATAAGTGATAGCCAAACTGTGTCGTGTCATAGCGGCCCCACGAACATGATTCGTTACTAATTGGCCACTGCCGCGTGTCCTTTTGACGTGGTCGCTTGACGTTGACGTTACGGTCGAGTACAGTCGAGTGCAAACGTGGGGAGTAATGTATAACGACGCTTTTCTATTGTACTAATAATGCCCTCTAGATACCGAATATGCCGGCGGGTAAGTCTGCTATTTCGCATCACTGCAAGTGAGAAAACTTTGCCGGTGACAGTTTGCGACACGAGGTGAGATTTGGTGTATGTCAGTTGGTTGTGTGTTGTGAATTATATTGCTAAGAAGATAAATGTTTGATGGCCATCGGGAAACTGAGCACGCACGCAATTCACAGATATGACTTGCCACTTGCCCCTAGAAACAGTCGGATAGATTGCGTGCCCTTGTCCTCGCAATTTTGAAACATGTTACACTTACTACAGTAACCTTATCGTTTTGAGAATGTAGTATTCTACACTCTCTCACACACACAAAATATAATCTGTAAAATGTATGAATATAAATTAGATATTACTTATTAAATCCATTTGTTCTGATTAAGAAAAAATATATGTATTCTGTCCTAGGAGGGCGTTGGTGACTATGCCACTGGTTTTTTAATAACTACTGCAGTTACCGTCGTATTGCTATAGTTTTATACGTGTTACCTCTTTGTTTCCAATAAAGTTATTATTATTATCATTTTTAAAGCAAGGGAATTCATTAGTTCCAGATGGATTTGAATCGGTAACCTCCTGATTGAAATCAGGGTTTGTACCACTGGGCGTTTTCTATATGCTCGGTACACAGCAAAGCGATATGTCCCATCAGTTTGGAGTGTTATGCCTGTGGCTGGTCCTACTTAGTTGCACTGTGTGTCATAGCGAACATGACTTGTTTGATACTAATTGGTAGCTACTGCGTGTACCTTTGCTGTGGTCACTATACTGTGGTACTATCGCATACAACCACGACAGAAAAATTACAATCAATTGTTTACATGTTTCATATTGTGCTACTCAACTAAATTTATTATGTTTATTTATTAAGAAAACCAACAGCATACATAATAAGTATGAAATAACATTATGCAAGAATAATTATCTAGCCAGGTTTCTCTAAATAAGGTATAGTAAAAATTATAAATGAAAAGTTCTTACAGAACAAGTTCATGCGATAACATGAAATTACAGTGGGTTATGTGACAGAAATATGTAACGGGTATGTTACGTCTCGTTTGCGTGTAGTTAACTGTTTAGTAAGTGTTTGATAATTGAGGCCCGGAATGATTGTTTGCTAGTATTCCAGATATGTACATTTGAAAAACAATGACGGTAGGGTACACAGAAAACGTAGTTTTAGTATTTGCGCCAAATTTGTCCACTATGTATATACATCTACTCGTAGGTACATAAACTATTTGGCAAACAGTTTATGTACCTACAAGTATTCGCCTACAAAACTAGCAGCTAAAACTCAATGTGCCACGTTTTGTTATGAGTTACACTATTGTGCCTACGTAGATGTGACAAATGGTAAATCCATCGCTTCTCAAAAATAACTCTGCGAACGTTTCCTTACACTAAAACTAAGCAGCGAAAGTCCTTTTATAAAACCTACTACTAAGTGAGAACATTGCACGTCACGGGTACACATCAGAATGTTTTGATAAGTCAATGTGTTGATTCGCAGTAATAAAATAAAACATTAGCATTTTGCCACCGACGGTACTATAGGGCTGCATCCTATGACATAACACTCTCCCACTTCTGTGCGCAGTAACCCGCCGATAATAACGAACTTGCTACATTTTGTTTGCTTTCCGTTCCTCTGATGACATCGACTGCTGAGTGGAAATATAACAGGCTTCAGAGTAACCTTTACAACAGATAAAACCGCTCCAGAATTTAAATAGTGATTCAAATAAACAAATTAAATCAAAAATTGTATTTTACTGTCGACGGTACCCTAGGGCTGCGTTCTCGATACGACGAGTCTGCGCTTTTTCCACGGCTTGCTTTTTGTTTCCGCTGATGAAATCAGCCGCTACTGGACAATTAATAAATAAGAAATAATAAATAACCTTTATTTGTACTACCTAAATAATATTACAATCTTTTTTTTTTAATTTAAACGTTGGGAGATGTCATCTATTCAGTGTAGGACTATTGGACTGGACAATTAATACTCTTCATATTGCACATTGTCCTCAAAACTCTGCTCCTACTTAACCGGTGATTCAAATTGACAAACCAAACTGTTCTTGCATTTTGCTGCCGACGGTACCATAGGGCTGCGTTCTGTGACGTGTGACTGCGTCAGTGCGATCAGTTAACGCGCCAACAATAGCGGACTTGCTGCGTTCTGTTTGGCTTTCGCGTCCCCGCGATGAAATCGATTGGTAAGTGGAAATATAGCCATTGCACTGTTTACGTGTACAGTTTGCAAAAGATGCAAAAGAAATTGACATTGCAATATCAGAACAATGCATCGTGATGATATAATTCTCTCAATCTGCCGCCAAGCAGTGATGCACTCGTGTTGCTGTGTTCCGGTGGAAGGGAGTGGGTGCCGTTGAAATTGCAGGTGCATGAGACGTAACATCCCCGTCTCGGGGTGATGGACGCAACGCAATGTGACTTGAGTTATCTCGTGCTTTGGTGGAGTTGATTAGAGTCTACAAGTAGGCAGAGCCTTAAAGGCCTTTGTTTTACTACTAAGAGGTTTGAATATAACTGTAGATCACTTGGTATTAAGTGACTACGGAGTAGATGGTGGCGCCTCGCAACTTCTGAATTGGAAATTGGAAATTGGTGGCGAATTTTCAACATAAAGGTGATAGTTAGCCAGCCACTACCACCACGTTATGGTTTTCACATGATTTTTCCTTCACTGGTAGCTCGAGCTCACTGTAGGATTCGAACCCACGACTTACAGTCCGTAGTTGGACGTCACTACCAACTGAGCCTTCATAGCTTCATTTAGCTTATTGCATTACTAATGCAGTCATCATCATATTGCTACTATAACGCACCAAAAGTCTACTTTAAAATGTCAAGCCATCGCATGCAGCGCTGCATTTCGTTGAGACACTAAGTGTAGAAAAACTTTACACTGAAAATAATATAATTCCATGTAAATAAGCTCAGAGAAATAAAAGGACAGCGCACGTTCAAATGACGTTAATATTTTTATACGGCACGGCACGGCGCGGCGGGCGCAGGCGGTGAGTGAGAGTATTTCTAAGTCGTAGAGAGTTCATAATCTCAGTACTCGCATCACAGCGACGGCTCTGTCACAAACATCACGACCAGTAAGATCATTCCAAGACATTTCCTCATAAACTCAATGGTAAAATAAGTTTTGTCTTTTGTCTATTGACAGTCTATTCCATAGACTTAATTACTGACTTCTGATGCGAAAACTAATGCTTTTTGAAGAGATTCCATGTTACAAATAAGGAAATCGTAACAATATAATCATAATATTATAGTTTCTGCTGTTATCATAACTATGATACACTTTTTAGTTTTGTCGTATCGTAAATTACCTGTATAAGCTTAGTGTCCCTACTGAATAATCTATACTGTGGCAGTGGCGCCACCCTCAAGTTATTTACAACCCCTTAATCCCGACCGCATCCCCGGGCAATATTTATACTAAGACTTAAATTTCTTATTTACAGCTTCAATCACTTACCAGGGAGTACTACGTAACATAATAATAAACCTTGCTTATGCATTAACAACATTTTATTCGTCGAATAATTGTCGCTTTTAAACTAAATACTCGTAACAATCAGTCTTCTTAGAGAATAACATAAAAGTAGAATTTGAGCATTACAGATTACAGCTACTATTATCTTAAAGCTGTTTTATCTTACTCTATTGCATACAGTTTCGAATATCAAGTTATAGTTTAAAAATAAAACCTATTATTCATTTGGTAGTATAATTTTTTCTTTATGAGATTTTGGTGGTGGAAAGAGTTGACGGCCTACCTGATGTTAAGTGGTAACCGCCGCCCATAGACAACAACAATACGACTCAAGTCCTCTCCACCGAAGTATGAGATGACCTAAGTCGTATTATGTTGCGTCCATCACCACGAGACGGCGATGTTACGTCTCATGCGCCTGCAATTTCACCGGCACCCACTCCCTTCCACCGGAACACAGCAACACGAGTGCCTCACTGCTTGGCGGCAGATTACCAGGTGTGGTGGCAATACTTCTCAGAGCAAACTTGTCACAAGTTCTACTGTTACTTTGGGTTGCTTCTTTTGTACCACCCGGGGGACACGTGTATGGATTCAGAGGGTTATCACATACAGACGCGAGCAACGTGGCCCCCCAAATACTAGTATCGTAGTATAGAACCACGATATTTTAACTCGCAGGGGAGTCGATGAGTCGGACGGGTAGGTCCTAGATTAATGCAGGAATTCGCCATTACTGACGAGAAAGATAATATAGATATCGTCTTCGTCACACAGAAATTATTAGACACTTACTTACAGTACCCGTGATGATTTTAGAAGCTCATTCGCCCAACTAGTCAGTTAAGTTAGAACAAAGTAAATTAAATATTTCGCCAAATTCAGCAAAGGGATATTTAGATAAGGAAGGATTGTTCTCAGTGAATACCTGCGAACTAATTCTATTCGGGGGAGAAGTAAAGGGGCTGATTATTATCTTTTTAAATTACGCTAGGGAAACAACTGAATTTCTCCGTGGACTTATTTCGACTTGATTGAGGTTAAGTACCCGATAACAAAGCAACCGTAAGTGGTTGCGCACTTTGCGATAACGATGAATAATTGTACAACCGGATAGTAAGCACCTGTGGTGGTTGAGTATTGAGCACTGTATTCTAGATTTTATAACTCTCCAGGATACATTGGATAGTACTAAACAATCATTCATTCATCATTCTCTGTCTCGAGGGAGGAGTAGTCTCTCATCAGGACAGTCTTAAAAAAGACGATGTGACATATTATTATTTTTGTTATTTTGAATTAGCTAATCAACAAGTAATTTTCTTTTGTTAAGAAATATAAGTTAAAAGTAAGAAAAATTATATAGTACGTATGTGACACTTTTGGGTGAAGACGATCGCTTCTGAAATACAGTTTTTAACTAGTTCGGGAGCCAAAGGCTTCAAAACAATTGATGGCACTTTGATGTAAAAATCAATAGAGATTATTATTTTTAACATTATTTGTATAAAATTTTACTAAAAAATTTAAAAAAAAAAAAACTTGTTTTATTTCTCTGTGTCAAGCATGTATATTTGTCCTGTGTCTGGCTGTTACTAAGTATTATATGTATGTATTTACAAAAAATATATAGATAGGGGCTAGTAGGTATCTAGCCGCTATCTATATACCATCCATATCTTTTTGGAAGTAGAACATAGAACAAACATCTATGTTTGTCACACAAATGTTCATTCTGGGTAGGAATTAACCCACGACCTTCAGCGCAGAAGGCAACGTTACCACTAGCTGTGAGACCACGCTTATAAGTTATTAGCTTCTTTGGTTCTATAAGATATAGTATTAAAGATTAGTTTTAAAAGCTGGCATTATATAAAATAATTCAGTAGAAACCATTACCAAACTTTTATCTTGACATTATGAGCAAAGGTAGACAAGATGTCGATACAAATAACCTCATTTATTATCAATCATTCCTTATTGTAATCCACCATAAAAGGGCATATATGTCATAGTACTTAAGAGTTACTGGGCATTGTTGCTCGCGTCCGTAGGTGCAACCAAAAGTAGTGATGCATTCGTATTGCTGTGTTCCGGTGGAAGGGAGTGGGTGCCGGCGAAATTGCAGGCGCATGAGACGTAACATCCCCGTCTCGAGGTGAGGGCGACTTGCGTCATCTCGTACTTTGGTGGAGAGGACTTGAGTCGTATTGCTGTTGTCTATGGGTGGCGATTACCACTTAACATCAGGTGGGCCGTCAGCTCGTTCCGTCACTAACTCACATAAAAAAAAATGTTATTAATTGTACTCATTATTTGTCTCAACAACTTATATCAATGAGCCTTTCAGTAATACCTATTAGATTCACTCTCTACTCACACTGCATTTTAAGATATTCTATAGCATAGAATACTCGTATATAATCTAAGGTAAGGGTGAGCTATTCAGAATTACAGAATTGACAGCTCAACATGTTTATTTGATTGGGTTACGTTAAATGGGTGGCGTAATGCTATCAAATAGGAATTACTTCGTGTGATATCAAATTCGCATGATTATGGCTAATTGTGCTAAAGCTTTGGTGCCACCTCTGATTATATCAATATTGGTATAGTTAATACAAACAGTAATTGTTTATAGCAATAGGTTATGTCAGTTATATTATTATTGTTTAATATGTTATTCTATTTTTGTAATTTTTTTGGTTATTCAGTTATATGAGTGATTATATTTTATAATATATTTGTAAAATTTAAAGCTCAACTATAATAATATTTTTATCCCTATTATATGCATTTAAAGTCAATCTAAAAACAGAATTATGACTCTCTCACTATGAAAATCTTAACATTTTTAAAACTAATTAAAAAGGTATATCGTATTATGATTATTCTAAATAACGTAAACTTTTATAGTATTATAAGATCCTTACATAAATCGATCTTCCAATTTAAAGAAATCTAAATTAAAGTCTCACAATTTGCGTTGGTTAAGCTTTCTTTCTTTTTTATTTTTTTCTATGACGGGCTCGGATACAGGGGGCGTGGGAGGAAGCTTCTTATCCGGCCAAAGTCGCTGAATATACTCCACTACACCTGTGAAATGTCTAAGTAAACAACACTAAGGAATGAAAGAATTCAGAGCGTCTAAATCTTAGAAAAATATAAAGTAAGCTTTCACTAACACTGCTTACGAAAACTACCAGTGGCATTTATGAAATGTAAAGAAAATAGTATACGCTGTCTTAACTATTATGATCTGTCATAAATGAATTCAGATCCAATACCTGCTACTTTGATGGTGTCATATAACTAACAGTAATGTATTGTTGAACTTGGCATAGCGCACATCATTTTTTGAATTAAAAAGTCGTTACTACACCACATTATTAGGAATTATTCGTACTAAATGAGAGAAAGTGAGTTTGTGTCGTGCGGGGGTGGAAGAGAGATGGCGAACGAGAGAGCTGTTTTTTTTATCAAATACTTCTGATTCCTTGAATTCAAAAATAAAAAATATGGTCAATCGCTTGTTTGCACTCAAAAAATATTACCTGCAAGATTAATAGTGGAACCTCCCTTCTCAGTCTTCGGTCCTGGGAAGGTCTTCACAAACTCATCAACCAGCTCCTCTTCTACTGACGCTGAAGCCAGCTTCAAAGCCCGCAGCAGTTCCCGTGGCTGCATCAGTGGGCGCTTTTTGAATTCTTGCAGGAAGTAAAGTCTAGATGGAATTAAATTAAAATCCATTCATTCTCGTACGTCATGAGTAGAGCCATATTGCTACGGCTTAAACCACCAACAAGTTAAATGAATGACTATCAACTGGCGAAGTAATAACTTGATCTACACCATAATTTACTGGCCTCACAGCTCAGTTGTTAGTAACCCTGCCTTCTACGCTGTAGGTCGTTGAGTTCGATTCCCACCCAGGACAAACATTTGTGTGACGAATATAGACGTTTGTTCTGTGTCTGGGTGTTAAATGTACCACCACCCGGGGGACACGTGTAGAGATTCAAAGGGTTATCACCTACGGACGCGAGCAACGTGGCCCCCCAGTATGTTGAAGCCCTAGCGACTGCAGCAGCCTAAGTGTCAACGGCTACCGATCGATGGTAGGTGACGGCGGGTGCGGTGTAGTGTCGTTCGCGTGTTGAAATCTTAATTCTAAGGCGCTACTAACGCAATATCCATTTTGCACTTCTTAGTAGCTCGCGCAGTGACGAAGTCGATTCTCTTCATGACTATCTCTCTCATATCTGGTTGGGAAAGAGAGTAGTCCCTGATCACTCTCCCAAAGTTTGCCGTTGTATCTTTTCTGTAGCGTAAGCACTTCACTTCATTGAGTTCCTAAAAAATAAGTGAGAGGAATCTCAATTGTTTTTTTTGTTTTGTTCGGTATCTTTATGAATTATTATCTTTTTAAGATCTCTTTAGTCTTCTCTTTCTCTCTGTCTTCTGTCTACTCTTTAATCGTTTTAGGATATATTTTTATGAAATATATCAGTGAACACTAATACCTAAAAGACCATTGAAAATTCAAGTCTATTCCCAACTTTGCATTGAATCGCATTTACAAATCTAACGTTCTAAAGTTATAAATTAGACACGAAGAAGTTGATCATATTAACCACTACAAACTCCTTAGTCAAAGCCACATCTTCCATCAGCAGATTCTTCACCTTGACATTCCTGTCTCTCAGCAAGCTGACGAGATTGAAAGCGTCTCGAGGATTGAGGGGATTGTGTGAGAGGTCCAGGGTATGGAGCTTCTTGGCGGCATGCAGTCTGGTGACTATAGCTTTCACAGCAGCCGATGATAGCCTGTGAGATTTGTACAACATTTTTACATACAAGCTTTTATTTTGACAGGTCTCACAGCTCAGCTGGTAGTAACCCTGCCTTCTGCGCTGTAGGTCGTAGGTTCGATTCCCACCCAGGACAAACATTTGTGTGACGAACATAGATGTTTGTTCTGTGTCTGCGTGTTAATATGTTTTATACGTATGTATTAAAAAAAGTATACAAGTATGTATATCAGTTGTCTGGTTCCCATGATACAAGCTATGCTTAGCCTACTTTGGGACAAGATGGCGCTGTGTGTGAAATGTCCACCAATATTATGATTATTAAAGGGTAGGCAATATAGAGTCATATTCTATCATTATCACCGATCAAACATCGAGACTATCGTATCGTATGACCGACAAATTGATAACGGCCTGTTACAAACACAATAAGTGCTCGCCAGAGACAAAGTCCTTCAAATGATTACCTCATAACGGACTGTTAACCAGTTCTCAAGTGCGAGCGAAGGGTTCGACGGATTGCGAGCGGAATACAATCAGTCCAAACTAAGTTTTTATTTATGTGATTGTAGGCAAACAAGCAGATGGCCCACCTGATGCTAAGTGGTTACCCATAATTCTAGTCCATACAAAGGTTGTCTGGAAAGATTGCTCATTGCAATAAGGCCGCCCATTGTTATTCCGCATTTAGTGTACACATAAAATTGTTTTATTTTATAAGTATTATTAATTTGTATTGTGTTTTTGCAATAAAGTGTTATTATATATTGTATTGTGCGACCTAAAAAAGTTTGGGAACCTCTGCCTTAGCACATTTACTGTCGTTAGTCGGAAGTAGTATTTATACGAGTGTAGGTATATCTGTTGTAGAAACCTTAACAAGGCGGTTAAAAAATGGCACTAAAACATTACCATTATAATAATAATATTGGTGGACGTTTCACACAGCACCATCTAGCCCCAATGTAAGCTAAGCATCATGCAAACCAGACAACTGATACAATACTTGTATACTTTTTTGTAAATACATATTAAACACCCAGACACAGAACAAACATCTATATTCGTCACACAAATGTTTTTCCTGGGCAGAATCGAACCCACGACCTACAGCGTAGAAGGCGTTACAACCAACTGAGCTGTGAGGCCAGCTAATTGATTCATCATCCTTCTGCTATTATCGCACATTAGGTGGGGTCGGCAAAACATGTATTTTCTTAAATTTCCCTCTATCTGTGGAGAGGACTTGAGTCGTATTGTTGTTGTCTATGGGCGGCGGTTACCACTTAACATCAGGTGGGCCGTCAGCTCGTTCCGCCACCGGAATCAGATAAAAAAAATAAAAAAGTAACGCTCACACTACGACGCTCGCTTTAATCGCGACATTGCTCAAAATAGAAGTATCCGTTTCAGAGTAATAAGGAAGTGGATTGTGTACACCGCACCACACATCCTTGCAACTTCACACTGGTAGGTAACGAAAGAATTACACGCGCGTTAATCCTACTAATATTATAAACGTGAAAGTTTCTATGGATGTTACTCTTTCACGCTCAAACGGACGAATGGATTTGGATGAAATTTGGTACCAAGATAGCTTATATCCTGGATTAACACATAGGCTACTTTGATCCCGGAAAAGTGCAGTGTTCCCGTGGGATTACTTATTCACCGCGGGGCGCAGCTAGTATTTACATAAATACACAAAACGACAGTTAGTGTATTTATGTAAATATAAAGTTTTACTACTGTGTACTACGTAATTTATTTTTGTAGAGACTTCGTAGTATTGTTGATAGTAAGCTGCCTGCGAAGTGCGGGGTTTGACCAATCAAAATTTTGTGTTTTTTGTTCGGTATATAAAATTTTATGTTTAGAATATTATTGACGGTTCCAAGCCATTTTTTGGAACAAAGTTTTTTACTATGACTTTGACTTATAAAGTTCCGGAACGAGCAAATTGTGTTAGATTCCCATAACAAGCAATACGACTAGGTTAACACAGTGGCATTTCTATTAGAAATTACCATTTTTCAAGAAAGCTCTTCATTCGAACAGCCTCATAATAGGAAAGCTAAGGATTCTTTCCAGATATTTAAATGCAAAGCCTGATGCCACCTAAGAGCTCACATAATAACCTGCATTATGATTCGCAATGCATCTGCACGACAAGGTGGCAACGGAAACCAAGAAAACATATTGTCGCGAAAAATAAGCCGTTTTCTTACCATTTGTTCGACTGAGTGGCAGAAAAACTTTAGTAATTACATTCTCAAACTGTAAACTCCAAAAAAATTTTCTATTGTATTTAAATCGCTTACATACTCATTCCCGACTTTAGGACTGTAAACATACAGAACTTTGAAATGAATTTTCAAATTCATTAAAACTTAGGGTTATTGCTAAGTGAAACAATCTCCCCCTTTCAGTCAGTTTCAAAATTTTTTTTTTAATATTGCAGGATAATTTTAAATTTTTACCTTATTTTTGACTAGCTTGTAAGAATAATGGATGCGATAAAAAAAATCGTGGCATACTTTCATGCTGGGGCGAATTTTTCTTTTTGAATTATTAGATGACGTTGCTTTGGTGATTTAGTGTACTGTATATTATAGATACACAGCTTTAAATTCAAAATTCAGTGGGAGGGAAACGAGATATTGTGCTGGATTGAAAAATAGAAGTTTTAGTAACTTTTACGAAGAGCTTACCACTCGTCACGTCCACGTTCTCACGATGCTGTAACCCAATAGGTGAAAGTGGCCCACTGAGGACTCTGCCTACCCCTTCGGAGATAAGGCGTAAATCTATCTATGAGCTCGAGTATAGAGCAGAGCTATAGTATATATATATATTTATTGACGTTTCCAAGCCATTTCTTTATGAATTCTATGGAAATAAAGTTTTTGACTTTGACTTTGAGCCAGTTCAACTAACATACAAGCATTGGTATATTTATAAAATAAACGAAAAAATATAGTGGGAAAATACATAATTGCGTAGGACTAAAGAAAAAGATGCAGTTTATGTAGACAAGCGACAAATTAGGTCAGCCCCTATGGGAAACGTGTTGGAAATATTTCTCCATTGAAAAATGTAATTCGCCAAATGAAGGGAGCTAACGCATTTAGAGGTTTGGGCTTGCTTGGGTCTATAATCCGAGGACCTAGAATGTAATCCATTGTAAATGGCGAGATTAATATAGGTATATAGTTAGGGAGCTTTAGCAAAAAGAAATGTGTATAAGATTCTGGCTAATAGTTACTTAGTTCCAAAATACAGCTATGTACAAGTAGATAGAACAAATTTCTATGTTCGTTACACAAACATTTGCCCTGGGTAGGAATCGAACCCACGACCTACAGCGCAGAAGGCAGGCTATGAGGCCAGTCGAATATGTTTGCCGATGCCAACAATACTAGTTACCTGTTATTACTCAAGTCCAAAATTTGTAAAGTAGGGAGGCTGAGAATCTTCCTCAGCACTACTCCTGTGGTGAGACCATTATATGCTACGTTCAGCTCGATCAGTACTTGACTTTCTCCCAGCATACGAAGAAGCTCATTTGAACCTGTGGCCATGAACATTGAATATATTCTTTCAAGCTTTCAAATGTTGATCGTTTTTAAGGCGTGGTAGATTAAACGGATAAACGGGTATCTTGAGGCGCACTGAATCCTTTCAACACGGGTATCCAAGAGACACGATTACCAGTAGATAAGTCGTAAAATAGCGCGCATAAAAATAAGAATAAAGAAGAATTGTCTTAGATTGTCTTAGTTCCGGTGGGAGTGGGTGCTGGTGAAATTGAAATTGCAGGCGCATGAAACGTAACATCCCCGTCTCGGTGTGATAGACGCAACTCAATGCGACTTAGGTCATCTCATGCTATGGTGGAGAGGATTTGAGTAGTTTGTCTATGGGCGGCGGTTACCACTTAACATCAGGTGGGCCGTCAGCTCGTTCCGCCACCAGCAGAATAGAAAAAAAAGTACATAATTCATGTTTACTCCCTTATATTTAACATCTGCTCGCTGTACGATTAAATATATATAATATAAAACCATTATTAAACATAACAATTAGTAATTAAGATTAGAGTATATGTTTTTTAAGATCTTTAGATTTTGTGAGATTAAATAAATATAAAAATAAAGTATAGTTCAAGACTGCGAAGGATCTATTTTTGGCGCCTCACCATTTTGAAATTACCCAAAGCTCATTTAAAACAAATCAACCAAAAACATATCAACCTGTCAACATTAGCGTTTGCAATTTGCATTATTTTAAAATTCAAAATATGTACAAGCTCTCCACAAATGCTCCTTCTTAGTAATCCTATTCAAACAGCAACCCACACACATGCATTCACATAATTGAAATCAGACGCCGCAATACCCTGAAAATAGAAAGTGAATTGCGCATCAAGAATTTAAACAGATCGCAAACCAGTTTAGACATACAAAACACACTTTCCCAGTCAAATATCATGCACCTAAGTATCGAAACGGCGGCATCGGCACATGTTGAAAATAAAAAGGCGCAGTTGAACCCGTGTCGTGTTTAATATTTATGAGAGGCACAGCCCGCGTGGGACGGAATAGCCAACTAACATTTCCAAGCGCTGAACGGTTCTGAAGCTGCAATTCAGATGTGGAACTGTTTTATTGCAACTTTTCACGCATCGCGGTAACAAGCAATTAGGGAGAATTAGCTGTTTTGGAAACCGGAGTTTGAATGCTGTGTTGCCAGCGGAAGAGTGAAGTGGAGCTGAAATTGCGACATGGTAAGGAATGTCAGTTATTTAGCTTTGCTCGCTGTAGTGAAACGCGAATATGACTCTTTTGTACACCCATCTGGCAGGCGAAACTGTTTAAAAAACTAATTTTTGGGTTGCCAACAGTGCCTTAACATAAAGATCCATACTTTTCTAAACACAGAGATAGATTACACTTCATCTAGTAAGAAAAAAATGTCCGCAAAATGTGGCTTAAAAAAATCTCCTACAACCAATCTTTTCCAGATTGAACAAGTATAAAGGCAAGATAAGTTCCCACTTTGAATTACATAAAAAGGAACGAAACGCCTTCATTAATCATCCCGAAACGTTTTCATTGCGCTTATAACAATCGTCGGTTCCGTCACAAACTGTCTACATAAAAAACCGGAAATAAAGTTTAAAAATTCAGCGTCGGGGTCAAACGGCACGTTGTTCAGAAGAGTGACACAATTAGGGCCAAATGCCCTGAATAAACTAAATGTGCTTAAATGAGCGTTATTATTCTTATTCTTCCTTTGACGACGTTATTTTGGGGCGCCTTTATCCGTGGGACTTAAAAAGTAAAAATAATTTCAGAGTTGAGTGCGATCTGGAAATAGTCGTTTACACCTTTCTTATTTTAAGGCTAATGTTACAGAATATGACATGCATAATTATGTGTGTCAATTTTACATAGATAATTGTTTCAATTCCCTTATTTCTCGTTCCATTAAACATTAAAGTTAAGATGGCATTTTCCGAATTTTCCGTTTTTATTATGATGGATTAATTTTACAATAAAAATAGGAACAACGTTAGTTAAACATATTTTAACCATAAAAATAAATAATTCTAATATTTATATACTGTTAAAGGTACGAACTCGTTCAATTCCCGATCAGGGAATATTATACAATGCGCTATTTCTGTAGGAATCATGAATCTACCACGTCGGGGAATGAGGTAGAAAGAATGCTTGCAATCGGCTAGTTCAAGATCGAAGAAAAGCACCTACTAACGGTTAGAAGCTGTTTGCGGTAAGGTCAGATAGGAACTAATAGTTGAGAAAGTTTAAGGCAAAGTCAAAGACTTTATTTCCATAGAATTCATAAAGAATTGGCTTGGAAACGTCAATAATATTCAAAACATAAGGTCACGCGTACTTATCGCTAAGTTTGACGTCTGTTCAAACCCAATCCGACCCTCCATGGGGAAGAACAGACAAGAGAAATGATATACCGAAATAAATTTTTTATTATTATTACTATCTGAGCTATGAGTTTAATTATATAGAATAGAATGAGGTCATAAGAAAATCACTTACCTTTTAAGGGAAACATTTTGTTCCACGATAAGTCAAGGTGTGTCATTGTGTTATTGTCTTCTATGGCCTCCGCGAAAGCTATTGCAGATTCAGCCGTCAACTCGTTGTTACTCAAATTCAACCTATTACAGTCTAACACGACTTAATTTATGTGAATTAATTAACGCGAATGAGGGCGCTGATTTTAAAGTAGATGGAAGAAAGACTTTTTGATTAGATATAGGGACACAACGTCAATTTAAAAATATATTATTCACGGCAAATCTCGAATAACGAAGGCATGATTCGAGATTTCCTGCAAAAATAGACAACATATTTTTTCTGGACGGGAAAACGAAATAACATCTCAAAAAAGAAATATTTTTATGTTTCTTTTTCTTAGGTTGACATTTTACACAGCACCATCTAGCCCCAAAGTAAGCTAAGCATAGCTTGAATCATGGGAACCAGACAACTGATATAATAATACTTATATACTTTTCTTTTGTATACATACATATAATACATATTAACACCCAGACACAGAACAAACATCAATGTTACAAATGTCACATAAATGTTTGTCCTGGGTGGCAATCGAACCCACGACCTACAGCGCAGAAGGCAGGGTACTACCAACTGAGCTATGAGGCCAGTCGATGTTCATACTTACTTTAAAACAACGAACTGAAAAACGTGAACTGCTACGAAAAAACAGTTACAAATAAAGCTAACAGCTACTAGAATAAAATAACTGTTAATTACTGCGCCTTTAGCAATCTGACTGGCGAGGTGCGCAAACCCCTCGTCTCCGATATCATTCTTACTGAGGTCGAGGGTTTGCAGCGTGCGGGTGGACAGTAATGCCACCAGCCGACGAACACCCTCCTTCAATCCTAATAGAATAAAGAAATTAAAAATAATAAGCACTTTCAGGCCTCACAGCTCAGTTGGTTTCCCCTAAGTACTAATAAGTGTAACGTTTGTTCTGTGTCTGAGTGTTGATATATATTATATGTATGTATTTACAAAAAAGTATTATATCAGTTATGTGGTTCCCATGATACAAGCTATGCTTAGCTTCTGGGACTAGATGGCGCAGTGTGAAATGTCCACCATTCTTTTATTATTATTATATAATACATTCCTTTGAGAGTTATTTAGGTGGCATGAATTGATAGTTAAAATAGGGAGACTTTTGATAGGATTTGTTAGCATCGGTTTTCTGCATTACAAGATCAATACATTAATCAATATCCACATGATTGACTGTCACATGATAGAAGACTTATTGACATGATGCGCTACGAAATTTGGGATGTCATGTGAGTGTTGAGTGTAACTCAAATCTTCACCTACTTAGGTATGGGAAGACGCAAGCCACTCCACACCGCACTCTTGCAATACTGTAACACATGTAAACTGAGTCAGCAACTGTATACGTTTAATTTGTAAGCCCCGTGGGATGAATTTAACATGTACCTTAACGGTATGTAATCCCACTGCGCTATTCTTAATTAATGCATGTTTACCTATGTTTAATTCGATTATAATATTATTTGAAGAATATGTAATAAACAATATATGTACTGTAATATACAACGAAAGCGAAACTAATATTTGTCAGCCAAGGATGGGACTGCAAATAAATGCCGTTACTATTCGAGCACAAACTCGTCTGATATCGTGATTATAAAAACTAGACGAATTTGTGCTACACTAAGTGTACAGAATCATGTGGACTACAATATTTCTAACCTTTAGTCATACACCTTTGCGTCTATTAAATAAGTCACCTTACCTTATTAATTACGTCATATATTTTTTCAGTTTAATCAAAATAAATTAAGAAATAATAATAATAATAATACTTGGGGGCCCACACTGCACGCGTCCGTAGGTGATAACCCTCTGAATCCCTACACGTGTCCCCCGGGTGGTGCGAAAGGAGCAACCCAAAGTAGCAGAAGTTGTGCTAAGTTCGCCCAGAGAAGTACCGCTACCACACCTGGTGATCTGCCGCCAAGCAGTGATGCACTCGTGTTGCTGTGTTCCGGCGGAAGGGAGTGGGTGCCGGTGAAATTGCAGCCACATGAGACGTAACATCCCCGTCTCGAGGTGATGGACGCAACGCAATGCGACTTAATTCATCACATACTTTGGAGAGGACTTGAGTCGTACTGCTGTTGTCTATGGGCGGCGGTTACCATTTAACACCAGGTGGGCCGTCATCTCGTTGTATCACCAAAATGAAATAATAATATATCTTTAATTAAGACACGGATCCATATTTTTTTTTACTTTATTATAATATAAAGAAATATACTTGCATCCAGATAATACCAGTTCCTTCAGAGCCAGTGTTTCACCCAGCAGCTGGCCGAGGTGGTAGCAGGCGTCAATGCTCAAACGGTTCGATGTGAGGTCGATACATCGCATTATGCGTTGTGTGTGAGCGACAGGCCCCACCGGGTTGATACCATAGTACTGAGACAGAAAATAAAGAGTACTTTATAACGTAACTATTGGTATTACAGTTAAATGTACTGTTTGTTAACTGTCCTATCAATCCAAAGGTTGCATGGAAGAGATCACTCTTAGTGATAATAAATACATAATAAATATTGGTGGACATTTCACACAGCGCCATCTAGCCCTAAAGTAAGCTAAGTAAATAGCTTATATCACGGGAACAAGACAACTGACTTATATACTTTTTTTTGTAAATACATACATATAATACATATTAACACCCAGACACAGACCAAACATATGATATGTTCGTCACACAAATGTTTGTCCTGGTTGGGAATCGAACCCACGAACTACAGCGCGGAACAACGAACAACTATGACGTATAACAGAAACACGAGTTAGGTTCTCCGTAGAGTATTATTATATTCAAAGGTAGCAACAAACATTCAAAATATAGACTTGAATGTGTATCACGTATCTCTAAGGTGAGAAATATCAAACACGTCTGTGTGAAAATGCAATTACGAATTTTCAAAGTCGTGCAATAAAAATCCACAAAACACTTTTCCACAAAGGGTTGGGTTATTTGATTTGGGACCATGGAAAAGTTGAGCCGAAACCGATCGAGACAGAGAGCTCGTGGTGACTGGTACACTACATCTACTGTAATATGAAGACCTGTTATTAGCCTTGTTTCTCATTAAGTTTTGATTATTATGTTTTTTTTATGTCACTGAAGTGACGGAACGAGCTGACGGTCCTTATATCCTTGCTGTGTGAATAAATATATGAATATGAATCTAAGAATAAAATGTACGTAACATATTTACTTTATAATTGCACGTATGTATTGAATTAAATTGAAGAGGAATGTCGTCACATTTAAGATAAACTAAGTTAAGTTTTTACATGTGAAATGTACTTTTATTATTATAAATGTAATAAACAAAAATATATTTACAATGATTTCACAAATAACAAATTTTAAATCATGTCCGTTTGGTATTGTCATTAAAAATGCTTGGTAGGGCATAATATAAGGATGTATTATTAATGTGTATAAGAGCAAATTAGATAAGTGTTTACAATGTTTCCGAATTTTGAAAAAACTCATTCTGTCGCAACATCTATGCTCGATTTAGATCGTTACTGTTAGATGTGGTACTAAAATCACTAACTAGCTCCTGGGCCATAATCGATGCTACAACGTGGCGTGGCGTGGCATAGAGTGCAATAACACTCAGTCACTTACTACGGTTCTATAGCGGACTAACAGTTACGAATATTGTTAACAGCACCGTCAATGCACTTACAGTATTATTTTGCATTTTGTCTGAAGAATTATTGGATATACACATTTGATACTACTAGAGTGTGTTTCACTCAATCTACTTTATAGATTGTAACTTTTCTGTGTCTGGGTGTTGATATGTATTATATGTACGTATTTAAAAAAAAGGATTGAAATATTATATCAGTTGTCTGGTTCCCATGATACAAGCTATGCTTAGCCTACTTCGGGGCTAGATGGCGCTGTATAAGTAATTATAATAATATATATTGGTTGATTCTGATTGTTGATTGCCATCTAGCCCCAAACTAAGCGTAGCTTGTTTTGTGGGAACCAGACAACTGATAGAATACATTTTTTTTTTTTGTAAATACATACGTATAATATATATTAACACCCAGACACAGAACAGACATCTGTCTGTCTCATATTCGTCACACAAATATGTGGGTGGGAATCGAAGCCAAACCTACAGCGCAGAAGGCAGAGTTACTACAAACTGAGCTGTCAAGCCTGTCTACGTGAGCATTTACGTATTTGTCCAGACGTTAATTTGGGCACTAAGGGCTCTAAAATAATATTATTTAGACTCATTTTAAGGTCGATGACTTCACCTAATAGCCCCTTATGAAAACCCCTGACGGGAATCACGTTCGTCTGTTTGCACAGCGCCAGATACAGTTCTTGCCCGGAGTGAGAAAATGTTTTCTTTGGCTCTGAAAACAGAACGGTTTTTCCATGTACCTACACAATATTGCATCCAATACTGACTAATTTTTTTCTTTTAATGTAATTTAGTTACGGAACGAGCCAAAGGCCCACCTGGTGTTAACGCTGCCCATAGACAATATAAATAATAAAACATAACTCTCTGCTTTACAAAGGAAATCAACATTTACCCGGTTCTACCAAAGCTTCCAAGATACCAGGATTCTTCACCCCGGGGTACGCATAGTACAGATGTCCCGCTACCGTGCTGTCAGACATGGGGATGTACTTCCCACAAACCTCCCCACTCCCCGGGTCGTAGGCTCCCTCTTTGTAGAGCGCCATCTTGGGACTGTCCGAGGGACTCCTTAAAATGAGCCAAGACCACTCGTCGATTGCAGGCTCTTCGGATGACGACGATAGGACATTTTGGAAAATTGTTGACATGGGATTCTCTTCCTCAAAACATGAACTGCTAGAAGACATTTTCGCTTGAAACGGAGGTAAAACTTATTGAGTTGCAAACAAAAGTATTTTTCTCTTCACAGTTTGACTAGTCTGCTCAGTTTGATGGCTTCAGAATCTATTTGAGCCTTCCAATCTGCCAATGTCCGTAAATATGATAGTGTCATGTAGACTGAAGTCTTCACATTACTTACATACGAAGAAACAATGTATATAAATGACACTTCACAGATCCATGACATTAGATACATATGTATCTGTATATACACATTATGTCAATCAAATTGATCTCAAGCATCTAAGTCTTCTTCTTCTTCTTCTTAATTGATGGCTACAGAGGCTATATGAGCCCACCAGTCTGCCATTTAATTCAGATAGCGAAATTGGAAAAACTGAACAACTGAAAAATGACAAACCATTTCTCGACATGTACCAAGAAGGTTTTATTTAGTTTTAAGAAGGTTTTATTGTATGCTCGAAGGGGTGTCGTCCTAAGTATTCTAAGTCAAAACGTGTTTTACCTAATTATTAATTCGAGTTTTACCTGAACCTGCGAAATTTTATGTGTAGTATAACTGAATAATTAGAAGACAGAAGTAATCCGGTTTGAATGGTGTGGTTGCCGGTGAAATTACAAGCACATGAGACATTTCACCTTCACGTCTCAGAATTACGGGCGCATGCGACTTGGGTGTTCTCATACCTAAGTAGGGGAGGACCCAAGCCGTATTGATTTTATGAGTGGAGGCTACTTAACATCAGGTGGGTCATCAGTTCGTTCCGTAACTTTAACACAAAAATCTATGACAAAACCACCAACGGTCACCCATCCGAGTGCTTGCCAATGGGAAGGTGCATAACCTTGCCGTTTTTCAATCTACCATCGACCCACGCCACAAGCGCTTGATCGGCTCACGGTACCATGCAGCCAAATTACGATGACTGCAAACATTTTTACATCACAAACAGACTGGTGGAAACTCATTGCCGTTTGTACAGCAGGCTTCGGCAAATGTTTGCTCTGCGCCATATTGCTCGCCACATGACGCTTTTTACACTCCATCACAGACTATTTGTATTAAATGTACAGAAGGCTCACTTAGGAAATCCCAACGCTCCTTGTTAAATATGCCTGGAGTAAACCAAATGTTTGTTACGGTTAAAAAAAAAGGAAATAAATCAGGTATTTTAAATACTTAACAACATAGTGGTGGAGGCACTATACGACAGAAAAAATGATTTTAGTCCTAATAAAAAAAAAAAGGAAAAAAGTACTTTAATATATCTATGATAGATTAATTAAAAGAGGTGGGGACAGTCAAAGCAAACGACGCGGTAGCGCCAGATTAAACTTTTACTCATCTGCGCAAAATCGAATGATTAATCATTCGATTCTGTGTACTAAAATACGTGGAAGAATAGGTAAATGATTACACTATAAGTCAAGAAAATTCACAGCAAAGAAAATAATAACCAACTATATAAACCCAAGTTCAAACATCGCTTCCCCGAAACAAAACTGCCGCAGGACTTTTTCGTGGAATCGGCTTCCGTTCTGCCTACTTAATGAAAACCAAAGCACAGATTACTGTGAACAAGATTATATAGCTGTATGTGTGATGTACTGTGAAGTGTCAACTTACATTTGTATTTCTCAAAGGTACAAGCCAAAAATATAACAATGAGGAATAAAGTTTGCAAATCGTCCACAAAGTAACCTAAAGTTGTAGCAATACCTAAGCAGTCCTTTATGTCCAAAGCGTAATAAATAACAAGGGTTCTCTCACATATAACTTGGTAAATTGTGATGAGATCCAGATATAGTGTCAGAAATAATTCTATGTGTTGACGACACAGGGCCTACCCTAATAGTTGGCACAGAGAGCCTTCGGGTGCCCATAGCCTCAGCGACAAGCATTCGAACGGAGCTCCGAGGGGCTTAACCGGTAGAATCCAGCATCACCCTTCCAAGACAGGCCAGTTGATAGTAACCCTGCCTTCTGCGCTGTAGGTCGTATGTTCGATTCCCACCCAGGACAAATATTTGTATGACGTATATGTTTGTTCTGTCTGGATGTCAATTCGTATCATTTGTAAAAAAGTATATAAGTATTATAGTATCAGTTGTCTGGTTCTATGATACAAGCTATGCTCAGCTTACTTTGGGGCTAAATGGCTCTCTGTGAAATGTCCACTAATATTTATTTTACTATTATTATAAAAAGTCAAATAAAAAAATTTACCCCATAACCGAAAAGAATACAAGGAAATTAAAAAGAGGAATATTTTATACTATTGTCTACGTAGGTCATCACTTTTCTTTAGTTGAGATCATCTTCCTGTGTATAATGCAGTTAGACGTTATAGTGTTTCTCTGACGCACACCCGCCATACTTCGGTCCATTCCTCCAGTAGGCAAATTTCCCAGCCTAAAATGCGAAGTGAGACAAACCAGTATCCACCCAGTTAGGGTTGCCAGGTCTTAAAACCTAAAAGCCGGATAGACCAGCTAATTTAGTCGGAGAGACCAGCTAGTTTAGCCGGACGTTTGGGTAATAACCGGACATCTTTAATTTTTAAGTGTTAGTATAAATAGAAATTTTATTTTTAAAGTAAATCAAGACTTTTTCATCATTTACCATAAAATCTTAAATTCTAATGAAACAACAATAAAATTATCAATAAGTCTTATTTATACCAACATAATATGAGAAATGTAAAAAAACTGCCCAAATTTTAAAAGCCTATCAAAAGCCAGAAACCAACTAATTTAGCCGGACACGCAACCAAAAAGCCTGACTGTGTCTGGCTTTATCCGGACGCCTGGCAACGCTACACCCAGTGATTGGAATGATGTCCTGTTTGCGGAGATAACTTCCATCGAGAGTTGCAATATTAGTCCTACTGGTTCGGTAGGCGCGACTCAAATGGGAAATCGTCTGTTTACTTTGAAAAAGTTGTTTTGTGATTAATTCTTGATATAAAAAATAGGACCTTTCAGCGCCATCCAGCCCCAAAGTAAGCTAAGCATAGCTTGTATCATGGAAAACAGACAACTGATATAATACTTATATACTTTTTTGTAAATACATACATATCAACACCCAGACGCAGAACAAACATTTATGTTCGTCACACAAATGTTTGTCCTTGGTGGGAATCGAACCCACGTTCTACAGCGCCGAAGGCAGGATTACTACCAAGCTGTGAGGCCAGTCAATAATATTGCGATGCATGTCACTTGATTTTGTGTACATTCATTAGTGTAGTTAACGTGATATAGATTCGCTTTAGATTAGCAAGAATCGTCCCAATGGATTTTGAAAGTACTTAGTTTTAACACTTTAGTACGTGATTATTGCTAGAAATGTTTAGATATCGTGTTAATTTGCATTTTTTCACCTGCCCATTAACTCCACTAGAAAAGAAAGAAAGAAAGAAAAACATTTATTTGACACGCCCAAAAAAATAAATTAAATAATTAATAAAAATATACATAGCTACTAACTAAGTAAAGTAAAAAAGTAACTAAGTAAAAAAAAAAACTAACTAATAAAATAATAATAATAATAATATACTAACTAAGTACTAACTAAGTAAGTTTTCCACTACTAAGTACTAAAATCTAGAACCAGTGTGGTGAAGGGATTTAAGTGCGCCTCAAAAAGGCTCCCTTCGTGCACTTGACACTGACATTGAATGATTCGGTTCTAGAACATGTCGGTTTCCTCACGATGTTCTCCTCCACCGTTTTGAGAGCGTGACAATGGGCACATCAATTATTCAAGTGAATACATTTATCAGTGGAAGTCGGGATTTGAACCAGGGACTTACAGATTGAAACTCCGGGTCAGTACCACTGTACCACCACGCTCCTAAACTAACTTAACTTCACTAAAAGGTAAAGAGAGATCAAACAAAATGAGAATTTCACGGGGAATGCGACAAGCGCTCAACGGAAACACATCAGGAGCATAAGCCAAATCACATAGATAAACAATAAAACACTCCATTCCCACCGCTCTTTTATGATAAAGACGTCACCCATCAAAGCGGAATGTTCAATTCCTACAGTTATCCCGTAGGATCGAGCCATTTCCAGATGCGGTAAGCTGATGCGAAACCAGTAACTCATCTACACACGCACCCGACTGTGACAGACTCACAGACTCGACCACAATGATCGGGCGGCTGTGGGTTCGATTCTGTGAGTGTTCCGGTTGATAGAAAAGAAAAACCAGTTTGAAAGGTGTGGTTGCCGGTGAAATTACAGGCACATGAGACATTCCACTTACACGTTTCATAGTTACGGGCGCATACGATGCGACTTGGGTCATGTCGCACCCAGTAGCGAAGGACCCAAGTCGCATCGGTTGTTATGGGCCGAGGTTACCACTTAACACCAAGTGGACCGTCGCGTCGGCTTGTTCCGTAACTATATAACTATATAAATAAATAAAATTGGAGTGTCTGTTTGTAATATTAAAATAACCGCTTTTTACTAAGTGCATATGGATTCATACACGGTAAATAGACGAAAACAACATTTTTTTTAATTTTTCGTTTGTCTGACTGTTTGTTCTGGCTAATCTCTGAAATGGCTGGACCGATTTTGACGGGACTTTCACTGGCAGATAGCTGATGTAACAAGGAGTAACTTAGGCTACTTTTCCGAGGGGTAAAATACGCACGCCGCGTGATAAAACCGAATTCCACGCGGACGAAGTGGCGGGCAACAGCTAGTATCACATAAAAAACTTAGGAAATGTAATAACGAGTGTCACTACTGCTTTTGTTTGTGAGTGTAAGGAGTCCCGCCCGCGCCGCGCCGCGCCGCGGTGGGTTCCTCGCATCGTTAACGCGTGTGTAATGGTGTTTTTATGATTTCTCCGCGTCTTCAACCCTCAGCCTCCATTGTTTCAGTGATTTATTTACCCGCGCGAGGTGTTTAAACGAAGGAACAGAAAACCAAGATATTTTTTTTATGATTTAATTTAGCGGGGCTTTTAACTGGAGTGTTAGAGATTTGATTATTCATTTCGGGTATCAGTGGTTCAATATCCAATGCCTTTGTTTCTAATGTTTCCTTATTTTGATCGGTTTTTTCGAAAGACCGCGCTGTTTATTTTTAAAGCCCATCACGCGATCCGCGCTGCTAATTTATGGCGCCATTCGTAATGAGAACTGAGAAGTCGTGCTTTTTTTTATGTCATACAGTAACGGAACGAGCCGACGGCCCACCCGGTGTTAAGTGGTACTCGGTCCATAACAACCGATGCAACTTGGGTCCTCCCTTACTAGGTACAACAAGAACCAGGTTGGATCGTATGCGCCCGTAACTGTGAGACGTGTAGGTGGAATGTCTCGTGTGCCTGTAATTTTACCGGCAACCATACCTTTCAAACCGGGTAACGCGAATGCTGAATGAAAACGCGTTACTACTTGGCGGAAAAAATGGGCATGGTGGCAGTACTTCCCCGGAGGAACTTGGCGTGAGTTCTACTGCTCTTAAAAATTCAATATTTTTATTTAGATGAATTTTTGGAAAGTCCGCGCTGCTAACTTATGACGCGATTCATCCTGTGAACTGAGAACTCGTGAATATCTATTATAGAATTGGTATTTTATTATTACGAATTCAAAGTTACGAGTATAAATAATTACTTTCTTAACTTTTGATTAACGATTTAAACTTATATAACGATTGAACGATGGAAATTCCTTGGAGGTCGGCATCGTAAGCCGCTGGCTTACATGGAGACATTACAGAGAAAGTGGTGGGAATAGCCATAGACCGGGATGTGTGCAAATTTCAAAGGGGAATAAACAGTGCCATCTAGTTTCATCATTCTGTGTAGGTACTAAAACTGCTATTTCTGTTTTATGTATGGAATTATACCGTGTTTCGTATCAAAAGAAAGGTATACCGTGTTTGCTATCAAAAGAAAGGTAAACAATGAGTATAATTTAAAAAAAAAATTGATTAGTAGGTCACTTCGTCAAAAAAAAGAAAGAAGGAATAAATTTATTTCCACAAACTACACAACTCAATATAAAAAGAAAAAGGTACTGAGTAGTGTAACTGAGATTACGAATAAGTTGTTTATTCTATTTCGTTTTTTATAATCATTATCATGAAGTTTACTCCACTAAGACTTTAATAGTACTAATATTTCTATGTTACACTTACTAATAATCATTATTAGTAAATTAGGACACTGTATTTCCAATAAATTCTACGCGAGAGTAAAAAATACACCTAAAACGTTACAGCAGCACGCACTGTACACAAACAATTTACGTAGATCCGGCCGCATTGTCTACGCGATTCAAATTTAAATTAAAAAACTTTGCCAAGCAACCGTAACAAGAAAACAAGATTCCGAGCGAACCCGCGGTCTCCGCCGTGTCTTTGTTTAAACTACTTTGTTGCTTAATTGAAAACGCCTTGCAGTTCTTGAAGATTGCATTCGAGATTGTCAAAAGGTTGACTAGAGTTAGGTGGGTGTATGCTACCCGCCGCCGCATCTGCCACCAGCATCTTACCAGCCTTGTTTCGAGGAAGCTCCTTCAGTAGTCACCTTGGATTCAATAAACGACATACCAAATCGCGATCCCAGATTAAGTCCTCACCCCTTTCTCCATCAGCTCAAGAACATGTGTAGGATTCGATCCCATGACCTACAGATCATAAGCCGACTTCACTACCAATATGAGTCATCATCGCTTCAATAAAGTAGATAGTGGGCCATCTGCTCCACCACTACTAGTTCACGAAAAAACACCGTCGAACTCGACGCTCGCTCACTTTCTCTACAAACCAAACAGTAAAGCACGAATGGCACTCGGGCGGTATTCGTAAACGCAAACCGAAATACAAAACTTAACTGATTAAATCTATACAAATAAATAAAATTGAAGTGTCTGTTTGTAATATTAAACTAACCGCTTTTTACTAAGTGCATATGGATGTATACACGGTACATATACCAAAACAACATTTTTAAAATTTTTGTATGTATGTTTGGTCCGGCTAATCTCTGAAATGGCCGGACCGATTTTGACGGGACTTTCACTGGCAGATAGCTGATGTAACAAGGAGTAACTTAGGCTACTTCTCCGAGGGGTAAAATAGAGGTGCGTGATAAAACCGAATTCCACGCGGACGAAGTCGCGGGCAACAGCTAGTTGTCCCTAAAGACATACGACAGTTTTAGAAACTTGAATGGAATAAATCCAAGGAGCCATTTCAGAAGTTGGAAACGAAACATTTAGTTTAGCGGGAAACATTTTATAGTGTTGTTTGTTGGATGCTTGAGGCTAACGCGCTATTCCGGTCAATAACGACTTTGTGAACTGAGGTACCTTCCTGGATGTTACCTTACTTTCTTGTAAACTACATGCAGTCCAGTCGGTAGGTATTATTAGTATAGTAAGTATATCGACTGGTTTCACAGCTCGATTGGTAGTAACGCTGCCATCTGCGCTGTAGTGGTTTCGATTCCCACCCAGGACAAACATTTGTGTGACGAACATAGATGTTTGTTCTGTGTCTGGGTGTATGTGTATTATATGGATGTATTTACAAAAGAAAAGTATATAAGTATTATATCAGTTGCCTGGTTCCCAGACACAAGCTATGCTTACCTTACTTTGGGGCTAGATGGCGCTGTGTGAAATGTCCACTAATATTATTATTATTATTATTAAACTAATGCTGGTTAGTATATTCTAACCTCCCGCTAATACGCAGCATTTGTTTGTATGTTTGTGGTTCCAGGATTTCTCTTTCGTTATTAGGTACATTTAAACAGCCCTGAACATCTCAACCTTAAGAAAAATTATACAAACGCAGCATTACCCAGAGCTCTGTGCAACTAACTGATACGCAGGAGTCGCGGGTTCGATCCGCTCTGAACAATGGCAGAAGTCATAGTGTAGTGTGTAATGGTAATGTAAGTGTTATTTTCCCAATATAATGCCAAAGTATGTCAAAGTAACCCTAAGCGTCAATAAAATAACTTCATGAAGAGTCTATGTAATGTTCGGTCATTGGCAGACTGGTGGGCTCATATAGCCTCATTAGCCATCAATTAAGAAGAAGAAGAAGAAGAAGAGTCTATGTAAGTAAAAGCTGTCACATATGCAGTGTTGCCAAATCATCCTAAAACGGACAATGCTCCGTTCTACTGAGTTTTGCACCATAGAATAACTTCTGTATGTCGTTGTCGTTTCTTCGTAAATAACGTTTATGAAAAATAGTTTAGTTCCATTTATTTTTAACAAGTTCACATCACATACCTACATAGTTCACACATATGTGGTACCTTCTGTTTTTACAATACACTGAATAAGAGTTAGCTGAATGGCATAACTTAGCTGAGGTGCATTAACCACCTACCCGACCCAAAGTCAAATCGTTTGTTGGCGTTGTTGGTAACCCTGGATCGTATGCAGTGTCAAGTTAGTCGATAAGTCAAATCAGTCAAATCAGTGTCAGTTGCGTCACGTCGTTTCGGTTGGTTAGGTCGGCTTTCACATTTTTATTCATAAAATATTTCGAATAATGTATTGAAAATTGCACAATTTCAATATAAATTACCTGTGATAAACTAAAAACTGCCAGAAGAGGATACAGAGCTAACCTGACCTTGGAATAGGTTAGTATTGCGCATGCTGGAGGATGTCTTGTGCAAATTGTATTCGGTTGCATTAATTGGTATGAGTTTTAGTAGACTTTTTGCGTTTTTTAGTAAAATGTCTTCACCACCGCCGTGCGTACTGGGGCCTGTCGGTGTCCGCGGAATGACAGTGCTCGAGCGCGAGAAATTCGTACGTATTCTTCGCGTTCCCGTGATAAAGGTGAAAGAAGAGGTTCTATCAAAAACCTGTCAGCTGTGCAAGGTTCATTATCTTAAACTAGAGAATTTTAAGCCCGTGCAGACATCAGAAGAAGATCATGACTTCAATAAACACATACATCTAAACCCAGAGAAGATTACTCAATGGTTGGATATTGAAGAGTCCATTCGCTCAAGAATGACTGAACTAAGTGTGAAAGAAGATAGTTTCTATTTGAAAGAAGTTCAACTGGGCTACGAAAATTGGTCCTACAGCACAATATTCAAAGCTGTGCTTCCAGAGAATGAAGACATTGTGAGCAGTTTCACCCAAATAGGGCACTTAATACACCTCAACTTACGTGACCATTTGCTTGAATTCCGGCCGCTCATCGGGCAAGTTCTGGTAGACAAGATAAAGACATGTCGCACTGTGATCAATAAAAGTAATATTATAGATAATACATACCGTAACTTCAGTATGGAGGTTATCGCTGGTGAGCCAGACTTCTTGGTAACCGTTAAAGAAAACAACTGCATATTTGAGTTTGACTTTTCACAAGTCTACTGGAACTCACGGCTAGGGAAGGAGCATGAGAGAATACTAAGTTTTTTGAAGCGAAATGATGTGCTGTTTGATGTGTTTTGCGGAGTCGGACCCTTCTCCTTACCAGCTGCTAAGAGAAAATGCAAAGTTTATGCAAATGATTTGAACCCAGATTCATATAAATGGTTAAACCACAATGCTTCAAAAAACAAAATCAGTACCAACTTTCAGGCTTATAATTTAGATGGAAAGGACTTTATATGCAACATCTTCAAACATTTCATCATTAACTGTTGCAAAGGAGAAGAAACTTTAGAGGATGGTGCAAAAATTCATGTGACGATGAATCTCCCAGCGATGGCAGTTGAATTCCTCAAATATTTTAAAGGCTTAATTACGGACAAAGATCTTGCTGATAAGCTGAAATGTGAAATAATAGTCTATGTGTATTGTTTTGTATGTGATGATCCAATCAATGGTGCAAAAAAGTTAGTGAATGAAAACTTTGCCTGTGACATGAATCCGTATATTTTGGACGTTTTCAATGTGAGGAAAGTTTCTCCGAAGAAAGACATGATGAGAGTGACATTGAAACTGAGTAAAGATATTTTGTTTCATACTGGTGATACAAATGGTGAACCTCCAACAAAAAAAGTTTGTACTGAAAAGTAGTTTAAGTATTTTGTACATAGTTCTTTCAAGCTAGCTGGATCACAGCCCAAAAAATGGAAAGTTATGAATGTAAATTTTATAATAATTATACATTTAATCATACGAGAACTGGTGTATTATTTTACAAGTATTTACATTGTATGAAAATGTCACTAATTGAATAAGAATAATAAAGTACTGATGCTGGACACATAACACACTTTACACAGGTGTGAGAGTATCTTGGAATTAATTATATTTATTTGTTACATAATGGTGGAGCAGCTTTCGCTGATATGATCACTTCATGAACTGTTGGAATGAATAGTCATTTATTCTGGCTGTATCCATTTTCACACTGAATCACACTGAATTTATATTGCAAAGTTTGCAAAATGGTCTTGTAGCCAAGTATTCTAATTTTATATGAAATTTTATAAATTCTGCTAAGTAATGTTTGATAAAAAAATGACAACATTTCAGTTTTATTGAGATTCTTAGACATTTGCATTCATAATGTGTTAACCTCTTTCTTTGTCATCTTTTTCGTGAAATCACTTTATCGAGCAAGTCCAAGGGCTTCTTATTATCAGGATGAGTGCAGACATAGGGAGTGGTAGCTTACTTAGTCAATAAGTAAAAAATCAAATTAAATTTAATTTACTTCTGCATAAATGACTAAAGTATTATCTTGCATCATGGGAACCAGACAACGAATTTAATACTTATATACTTTTATTTTGTAAATACATACTAATAATACATATCCAGACACAGAACAAACATCTATGTCCATTACACAAATGTTTGACCTGGGAAGGAATTTAACCCACGACCTACAGCACGGAAGGCAGTGTTATACCAATTGAGCTTGTGAAGCCAGTGAAATATAAATGGTATAGCAAAATAGAAATGAACCTCACAGGAATTATTTATTCACTGTACCAATTACAGTTAAATTCAGAAGCATTTGTGCACTGACCCTTAATGTCTGCCGTTATTATAAAGATTATAATGTTCAAAGTTTCAGTCAAATCAGTACGTAGCAACATACTTTCACATTTGTAATAAGTTGGTACTTATCAGTTAATAATCAATTGATTGTTCTCTGTTGTGAATAATTTCTGAATTAACTCTAATCTGTATTTAACGTTTTGCAGCACAAATTTATAAGAATACAGTTCTTTTAATTTTTATAACAATAGAATTTAACAAGACGCTTTAATTATTATTTATTTAAGGCTAAGGCTCGGAATGGTCAGTTAAAAAAAAAACAGGCAATCACGTATACTCTTCAATTCTCAGGGTCGGATCTCTCTAGGTTAGAATCAAGATTCTGAGCAAATGGTAGGTTTAATTACTTCAAACTAAATACTTATTGTGCACACCTGCTCCGGAATCGAAGCAGTGACCTGCAGATTTGTAAGTTGGAGGTCGGTACCGCTCGGCTTCCGCACTCATCCCACTTTTATAGGTACTAATTAAATTAATGATATTAGTAACAGATAAGATTATCAATAAGTGACGTAATTTAATGACGCAATATAGCTACATGTGCAATGATTAAATTACGTATTTTGTGAAATCAATCAAAGTAGTAATAATAATTGAGTGTTTTTTTTATTATTATTAGTTTTATCAGCGGCATAAAAGTGGCATCATTTAATTGGTTTATACTGAAATTACAAACCAGATTTGTTCTGGCTGTCGGGTTATTGGGGAGTGAATTACTGGAAAAACTGTTCATATCAAATATCTTTATTAAATAAGTAAGGTTTTACAATAATGTGGGTGGTGCTCTTTTCTTTTAAGGTTGTTAATTCGATGTCGTAGATGCAAATACAAATTTCATTTGCCAACTATGTGTACAATAGATACAATAATAGATTGTGGCATATACGAAGACGAGGCCCACTCTCGTTCCTAATCATAATCATAGTTATTCAGTTCAATTTTTGAGCATGTAATAATAAGCATAAACAATTAATATTATTACTTTGTATATTGAAAGTTTTCGGTTAGCACCTACAAAGTCGAATTTATGACTAGTAAATACAAATTTGATTGGTCTGATTTTCTAATGACAGTTTTTCGGCTTATAAATAAATCAACCCTATATAATAATTGCTAATATTATGTTGTCAATCATCTCTTTGATTCGGTTGTGTCTTTTTACTAAGAATTAACTCTATGAATACTTTCTGACTAAAAAATCCGGAATTAAGTCGTATTAGAAAAATTCACATGCAAAATTATCTTATCTGCATCTGTATTGATAAATTTACGTAACAGCCATTAGGGGCGTATGATTTATATTTTATGAGGAAAACATAAGTGATTTGTTGTTTCAGCTGGCAACATGCAGCCGAAACGAGAGGTCATCGACATGGAGCTATGTGACATAACTGACGTGTTGGAGGAAACAGAACAGGTGTGTTAGATACTTATTAATATAGCCTATCCCAAACGCAAATTGAAAAAGAACAACAAAATATCTGGGTAAGGGTGGGAATCGAACCCACAACCTACAGCGCAGAAGGCAGAGTTACTACCAACTGAGCTGTGAGACCAGACATAATTATAGAAAGGCAACGTTGTTTAAAAAATTAAAGTCAATCCACCGACCACTTCCTGATTTTGCGGACACAACAGAAGTTGAATTTCTATATAAACATTGTGCTAACCTCCTTTTATATTTTATTCCTATAACTTTAATTCCTTGCAGATAATCAGAAAATGCTTAACACAGTACAAGCTACACGAAGTATTCCTGTCTTTCAACGGCGGCAAAGACTGCACAGTTCTCCTAGACATAACTTTGAAGGTGCTGCGCGAAATGTATAGAACGGACGACGTAGCGAACCAGTTGAAAGTAGTCTATATACGCACTACGGGACCCTTCAGGGAGATCGAGGAGTTCGTCAAGGAGATCGAGAAACACTATGGAGTTACGCTGATGGTCACCGAAGGGGAGTTGAAGGATGCGTTGCAGAGGTTGTTGGAGCAGGACGGAGGATTGAAGGCGTGCCTCATGGGAACGAGACGGACTGATCCTTACAGCGCTGATTTGGAGTTCATGCAGGTTCTTACTTTTCCATAATCGAATTTATCAATTTCTAAAACAAATTACAGGGGAATTGATAAACAATAAATAAATAAATATTTGTGGACATTTCACACAGCACCATCTAGCCCCAAAGTAAGCTAAGCATAGCTTGTATCATGGGAACCAGACAACTGATATAATACTTATATACTTTTCTTTTGTAAATACATATAATACATATTAACACCCAGACACAGAACAAACATCAATGTTACAAATGTCACATAAATGTTTGTCCTGGGTGGGAATTGAATCCACGACCTACAGCGCAGAAGGCAGGGTTACTACCAAATGAGTTATGAGGCCAGTCAACATCAATTATAAGAGGTTCCTAAAACTTTTTTTTTTTAAGAAATATGTTTTTTTTTTTAACAGAAAACTGATTCCAACTGGCCACAAGTAATGCGCGTCTCGCCACTACTCAACTGGTCATACCATCACATATGGAGTTACATCCTCCTGCGGGGAGTGCCTTACTGTACTTTATACGATCAAGGGTACGTTGTTACTAATGCAATTCATTTTTAATAATAATATTATAATATTAAAATATTTATTGTCTCACAAAAAGAAACCACACATGTAAAATAAAAAGAGCCAAATATTAATTAAGAGCCATTTTAAAGTCATGTACCGGACAAACTACAGTTTAAAATTGAAGTGAACTGTCAGTTCTGATCAACTAGATATAAAAATAAAAAAATAAAATAAATATGACTACATTTTACTTGATGTTAAGCGTTTGAAGCTCGAGCTCAACTATAGGATTCAATCCCGCTACCTTCAGATCGTAAGCCGTTCGACTGAGACTTCAAATACTTAAAAATATTGCTAAATTAAGCCTTTCCGGGCCGCATGCCATCTCATATGTAAAATTACTTTATTCATTATATTACCAGGTACACTTCTATAGGTAGCACGTTCAACACCCGGCCCAACCCGGCGCTGGCGTACAAGGGGCGGGGCGGGGTCGCGTACCACCCCGCGTGGCGGCTCGATGACCCCTCACGCGAGCGCGAGGGGCGCGGTCACACCCTCAACGGGACTACACACAACCATATAGAAGACCATGTATAGTCAATTGTAGAATCTAGTTTTAAATTTATAAATAGGCTTTGTGATACTTAGGATACATATGAAATATATCATGAAATATGTAGGGTTAAATTTTAATTGCAAGGGGACAATAAAATATGGAAATTGTAGGTATTTTTGTACGCATTTTCATGAGATGTGACCGATTCAAGATGTAGCGATTACATTTATTTACTTGATCAAGCCTAAATATTGAGTAACAGTATGAGCATAGATGAAAGACAGTAGAACTTGTGCTCAGTATGTCCCGGAACGTTCTGCCACCATACCTTCTTCTGTCTCCAAGCAGTAACGCATACATACTAAAGATGGGATTGCTTTCTTTCATGAGCATGATCCTTTTTACAAACAATTTAGTAACTTTGTGTTACATTTTATAAAGATAATTGTGGTTATATCTGGGTTTATTTATTATAAGCCTTTAGTTCCCATATCAGGGCAAAGGCACCCGGTCGGTTTTACCTTTATTATTATTATTTATTTAGTTTAAAGTGTTAGGAACATCTGAAAATTAAAAATTTGATCTGAAGATGAACAATTAGGAATGTATCTTAAGTAGGTGTGGTTAAATGGAGTTGCACACAAAATCCGAATTTATTTATTTTCTTGGGTAGCTAATGGTATAATGGTTATTTTTAGGTGCCTATTTATTTATCTAATTCATAATTTAAACTTATTTTCCATTCACCTTATCACCCTTTTAATGTATTACCGATAAATCGATGAAAATTAAAAATACAGATACTGATAATTAAATTACTAATTTTTATCTTGGTAAAGACATTTCTTAAAATACCAACCTTATCTTTTTCAATTAGTTTTTAGTCTTTTTCTCGGGCATAGAGACATTTTATCTGTCAACTTGGCGTCCTGTAGGATTAATTTAGATTATCTTCCAACCAAGCCCACTGGGGGTTCATTTGGAACTATTCTCCACATAGATCCCCTGAGCTTAGCTTCAGGGCCGCGACTTGGGTATTGTAATTGAATGTGGTAATCGCATCAGGTGGCTGTTGTAGTTAAATTCGAACGTTGTTCTGTTCCTACTTAAACTGTGTACTTATATAACATATTTTATTTTAAAACTGACATTAATTAGCAAATTTTTGTTTTTATTTACACGTTTTACTGCAATAAAAACACCAAAAAACGATTTCATTGTTTTATTATAAGTAAAAAGAATATAGGATATATATAGAAGTTAAGTTTGATTCTCACTATTATTCGGTTTTATGTGCTTTCGAAGGAATTCCTGGAATGCCATTACATCTTCAGGCGGGTCATCTGAAATAACACGGTTTTTTTATCATTACATGATCTTTTAACAGCAGTAGAACTCACGCCATGTTCGTCCGGGGAAGTACTGCCACCGTGCCCATTTCTGCCTCCAAGCAGTAACGCTAGCGCGTTATTATGTTTCGGTTTTTTAAGGTGTGGTAGCCGGTGAAATTACAGGAACATGAGACATCTCACCTACACGTCTCATAGTTACGGGCGCGTACGATACGACTTGTGTCTTGTCGTACCTAGTAGGGGAGGACCCAAGTCGCATCGGTTGTTATGGGCCGAGGTTACCACTTAACACCAGGTGGGCCGTCGGATCGTTCCGTAACTATATCACATAAAAAAAAAAAAATTGGTACATCATCTAATCACAAACTATGGTTATCTCCTGCTATGGTAACCAGATAATTGATGAATACTTTTGTAAGTATTAAGAGACAGATGAAATTTTTATGGTATTTTTTATATTTAATTTTATAATTTTACTTTTAATAATAAATATTTGGATGAGGATACCTGTATTATAATATATTTTGTAAAATTTTATAATATAAATTATTATTTATTATACTAACCCAAATGAAATAAATATTAATAAACTTTATAATAGACATAATTTTATAATAATAATAGTAATTTATAGTCGGAGAGAGCCAGCGACACGATCAATAGGTATAGTTAGTAAGGAAGAGATATATACATACCAATCTCTACGTCCTGTTCGGTTCCCTCGTCGTCGCTGGAGCTCTCGTTGGCGGGGTGCTTCAGATACATGTCGCCTATCTCCCGCGCCATCGGCACTTCCTCTATGAGACTCCTCCCGGGCCCGTCTCTCTCCTCCCCAGCCACTGCTGCGTTACACAAACAATAAATTAAAAATGCGTCCAAAGTCAAAAACTTTATTTCCATAGAATTCATCAAGCCTTGGAAACATAAATAATATTCAAAGCATAAGATCACGCGTACTTATCGCTATGTTTGACACCTGTTCAAACCCTATCCGACCCTCCATAGGGAAGAAGAGCCAAGAAACCCTAAAGGAGGGCTTCCGTTTTTTGCGTTGCGTGCGTACTCTGCAGCCGATGTTGCCAACTCCGAAGTGAGTGGCAAGTACTGCCACCATGCTCATTTCTGCCGCTAACCAGAAATGCATTCGCGTTGCTGTGTACCGGTTTGAAAGGTGTGGTTGCCGGTGAAATTACAGGCACATGAGACATTCCACGTTCACGTCTGTTATGGGCGTATACGATGCGACTTGGGTCTTCTTGTACCTAAAGAAGGGAGCACCCAAGTCATATTGCGTTGCTACGGGCAGGGGTTACAACTCAATACCAGGTGGGTCATCGCTCGTTCCGTAACATTATATCAAAATATATATATTAGTGACCGTAAAAATATCTCGCGTAAGTAGGAATTACTGAGGTGGCTTGTAGTAGCCATACTGAAGTAAGTTCTAAAAGGGTGTCTGAGAGAGAATACAATGTATTCTGGTGAAATAATAAATACTTCTGGTGAATTAGTAAAGTACTACAAGGGTGGAAATAAACTGAGGCTATAAAGTGCTGAAGTACTTACAGACTTTGAAAAGGATTTATATTATTTATATTTGACGAGTGATATCAAAATATTGATTCGCACCTGATTTTCCCGATATTAAAGCGTCCTCTTTTAGTTTTTCCTCGTCCTGTCTCTCTGCGCGCATTTTCAACCAATCCGCTTTGTACTCCCTGTAAATAAATACATATACTCAAACTAGCTTCGCCAACGCGGCTTTGGCCGCGAAATTAAAATAAAATTGTTTAGTGAAAACCTTACTTTTCGTATTCCTCCGCTGCTTCGTCAACCAATTTGAAGAACTCATCAATACCCTGAAAAGTAAAAACTGTTTTCTAATCGCACTTCAGTTTAGAACACATGTGAACACAAAACAGTACTTATGTATGCCGACACTATTATGGAATTAGTATATAGATTTTTATGAGCTGACGGCCCACCTGATGTTAAGTGGTAACCGCCGCCCATAGACAATAGCAATACGATTCGAGTCCTCTCCACCGAAGTTCGAGATAACTCAAGTCGCGTCCATCACCCCAAGACGGGGATGTTACGTCTCATGCGCCTGCAATTTCACCGGCACCCACTCCCTTCCACCGGAACACAGCAACACGAGTGCATCACTGCTTGGCGGCAGATTACCAGGTGTGGTGGCAGTACTTCTCCGGGCGAACTTGGCACAAGTTCTGGTACTTTGGGTTGCTCCTGCCCCACCCGGGGGACACGTGTAGGGATTCAAAGGGTTATCACCTACGGACGCGAGCAACAATGCCCCCAAAAGGTGTGTGCACTCACGTCTCCTGTATTAGCGCTGACTCCGCAGCACTTGAGGTCGCTGTAGAATGTGTCCAGCGCGAGCGCCATGGACCGGGTGAGGTTGCCGATGTAACTGGTGCCGCCCTCGCAGCCCCCGGACCCCGCGCCCCCGCCCTCGCCCTCCGCATCCAACGCGTCCTGGAACGCCTCGAAGTCCCTCATCCACTCCACAGCATAAGCGTTGTCCACTACATCAATCTGGAAAATATAATTTCACATCAAACGTCAGTATTAAAACATTTTTTTGACTGGCCTCACAGCTCAGTTGGTAACCCTGCCTTCTGCGATGTAGGTCGTGGGTTCAATTCCCACCCAGGACAAATATTTATGTTTGTTCTGTGTCTGGGTCTTAATATGTATTATGTGTATGTATTTACAAAATATATTTAAGTAATATATCAGTTGTTACTAGCTAGCTTACTTTGGGGCTAGATGGCGATGTGTGAAATGACCACCAATATTTAAAAAAAAAATTGGTAAGTCTCTCTGCAATTAGGAGCTCTTAGTAGTGCCTCACCTTATTCATAACAACAATAAAAGGCAGCCGCGTCTTGTACAGTATTGAACAAGCGTACAACATATTTGACATGAATGTTATTGGTGACACCGACCGCACCGTGTCCATGACATAGACCACGACGGTTGGACAGGACGATGCTAATGCTTCCGACACTATGGTCCCAGATGCTGACCATGTGAACACTTCAATCTGACCTGGAAACGATAAATATACATGAACAAGTGCTTCCAACCTGACGTATCATGCTTTTATTCTCGCTTATTAAGAGTAGACTTGTGTAACGTTGGGTTAGCACGATGTCATGTAAAACAATATCTAAGCTATAATTTAAGTAGGTATTCTATGTTGTCTGGTAGCCATAGTACAAACTGTGCTTAATTTGAGGCTATACAATGTTGTGTGAATTGTCCACCAATATTATAATTAATTAAGTAAATCCTAATATTATACTTAATTTAATTTAATCCAGAACAGCATACAAACCTGGAGTATCAATGATGCAATACTTATGTTTCTTGCCAGCCTTCTCGATTAGGTCCACAACTTGTCCAAACTTTGTGGAAAATAGGTTAAGGGCAGTCACAATACCACCGTTTGGCCCCAGCCCATACTTTTTCATCACTTCTTTGTAGTTTACTGTGTCTCGTACATCTGGAATTATTTTAGAACATTGAATAGATTTCTTTATATGATAAAGTTATGGACCGATGTGATGGCCCACCTGGTGTTAAGTGGTAACCTCTGCTTTAGGAACAAGAAGACCCAAGTTGCATCGTATGAGCCCATAACTCTCGAGGCATGATGATGGAATTTTTCATGTGAAAAGATGCTGCTACATAAAGGAGCTAGATAGGTTTCAATATTTCCTAATGTTAATATTATTCATAATTGTTTAAAACAGAAATCAATAAACTGACACCATATAACTTCAGGATAAACACATGGGACACAAAATGCAACTTTGGTAGATAGGTAGGTGAAGATCTAGTTTCTTAATGTGTCATGTTTCCAAGAAACAGCAAACATAAAATTACATACCGAAAACAATTTACTTCTAGTTAAAAAGTAAAAAACTATAGGATTTGAGATATATTTGCCGACATACATATATCGAGTTGGACATGACTTTTACACAGCAGTGCCTTTCTATGAAGTAGTTCAACTGATGGAGTTAATGAGAGGAACACAACGAATCTTATCCTTTAGACCAGTATGAGCAAAAAATAAATAGGAAACCATCCCTACCTATATTTGCAGGGTAAGGAACCTCTCTGCATGCAGGATCCAAATTGATAAGATAAGGCCGACACCCATCAACCACTTTGGTAGATAGCCTACGAGTGAAGGAAGTCTTTCCAGCTCCCGCCATACCTGTGAAAATGTGTAATCAATAAGCCGACGTTGACGAAAAATTGTATAAATATAAATTATGACTTTAAATTGGCAATTTGTCGCATGCGAACAAAATACAATGCTGTTAATTTTAAATGGGAACTATACATTTAAAAACTTATTAATAAAAATTTGTTCTGTTTAGTAACAAAAACATTGTAATTAATGATAAATGCCATCCTAACCTAAAATAATTAAACATATTGGTTTTCTGGTCTCGTTTTTAACAGATTTGTCTTCGGCGGATGCCATCGTATCCTACTAAGTTTGCAGAGTAAGCAGATTTTCGGATCTTTTGAGATTTTAGTTAATAAGATAAATCTTAGGGAAACTATAAACGGGTTTGTTTTTATCTATCCAAACACAAATGTATTATTGGACAATGACAATGACATTTTGTGTGGTTATAAATGACAGTAAAGTAAGATGTCATTTTTGTAATATTTATATTAGTATCTAGGTATTTATCGGTCTGGCTTTAACATTTTAAGCCTCTCTCATTCTTATCTTTGATAGATTTTTCTATTTTGTAAATTTGTTTCAATATCAGCATTTTTGGTCCTAGCCTGTACCCTCTAGGGCAGAAGGTTTTTAGTTCAAATAATGCACTAAATTAAGTATGTCCTCCTAAGTTGCGGCACGAGAACAGCCATAGAACATGGAGCTGCCAAAATGACAAACGACTATACTGAAATCCAGCCTTAACACTAGTACAGAGTGCAGGAAAAATAACTTTAAGCTCTGGTATCTGTAGTCTAGGGGTTCATTCCCCTTTCATTTGACACATGAAAATATAAATTCCTTCGTGTTCATAAAACACAAATAACTAGGTATTAAACAAAAACACAGAAATCAACATATAAAATAGGCACTTTATTCACTTACAAAATATGTGTAATTCATGACAAAATACATGATTCAGCTGGTCTCTTTTTGAAGATTTAAGAACATAATGGGATATAGATGTCCAAGTTGTGATATTCTTTTCTGAATGATTATTCTTAGAGTGTCGGTGTAAGTTGCAGGGGGTTTGCAGGTTGAGGAATCCCGCCAATGGAGACCTGTAATAAAGAAATGAAACGTTATAATAATAAAATATAAAAGAATAGAATACGACTATATTGGACACCATAATAAAGTACATACAACAATACTGCTGGAAATGTATAACAGGAGTTTAATAGATTAATACAGGGAGTAATTTACTGCAATTAAGTGTGAGCAGAGTTATCCATGGTAAAGCAATGGCGGCAATGAGCTCATTACATGTATTAATCACATACATTCATAAATAACGCCTGCTTCCCGGAGGGGTAGGCAGAGATCACGATTTTCCACCTGTTACGATCCTGACACACCTCTTCAGCTCCAAACACTCTCATCATTCATTCAACAGGCATATGCTAGTCGGTTTAAAGTTATCTTGACCTGGCCTTTTACCAAAACGTCGTCGATTTGCTCTAAGTACATACACTGAGGTCTTTCTTGAGGTCATTCGCACTCGCTTTATGCACTTGTTTCTTGTCTGTGTGATGTCTCTTACCAGTGGAATCACAGGTGAAGAGAGTAGGCGCTGGCACGTGGTCCCTGGTGTAATTCCACAGGCAATCTCGTAACACTTGCACAATCTGCAATAGAAAAGGAAAATGTTAATGTGCTAGTGAAGACAAAGTTCTAAAGTTGCCATTAACAACTAGAAATAAGTGCCAAAAAAATCCGTAAATAATATTATAGTCTGTAGGAGTCCAGCATATCCCGTTTGTCGTTAATGTTCCACAAAGGAATCTGGAATATATAAAATTTAGAGTTCGAACGCGGATCCCCCTCGCGTCGGAGTCAACACGCGCTAGGTCTACGGTCTACGGTCTTGTTTGTTTTTAATATAGCTGTGTTGCCCGATACAAGCGATGTGCTCAAGCGATTTATTTAGTTACCTCGCTAGCGGTGAGCTCCGGAGCCAGCTCCAACATGTGACTGAGCGGGTGAGGCAGGAGCTGTCCCAGCGTCATCGTCGACAGCAGCTCAGTGAGCGCGGCTTGTTCGCGCATCATCTCAGGCGACTCGGTGTTGCGATCTGTTGAAGTTATTACATTAGTTACTATATTATTGGACTGCATACAATAATAAATCAAGTTTCTTATACATTCAGTTTAGGTGCACCTTTTAGGTTCACCAAAAGCTCGTGTAAACGAAGGCCATCTGCGGCCAACAGCATTATAGTCCACTAGTTGCGCCAAGCAGGGTTACCCGCGGTGAATAAGTAATCCCACGGGAACACTGCACTTTTCCGGGATCCAAGTAGCCTATGTGTTAAACCAGGATATAAGCTATCTTCGTACCAAATTCCATCCAAATCCATTCAGCCGTTTGAGCGTGAAAGAGTAACAAACATCCATACAAACTTTCACGTTTATAATATTAGTAGGATGAATGAAAACAAGCGTCATTGTATAGTGTGTGCGTGCGTGTGCGTGCGTGTGCGTGTGCGTGCGTGTGCGTGCGTGTGTGTGTGTGTGCGTGTGTGTGCGTGTGCGTGTGCGTGTGCGTGTGCGTGTGTGTGCGTGTGCGCGTGTGCGTGTGCGTGTGCGTGTGTGTGTGTGTGTGTGTGCGTGTGTGTGTGTGCGTGTGTGTGTGTGTGCGTGTGTGTGTGTGCGTGTGTGTGTGTGCGTGTGTGTGTGTGCGTGTGTGTGTGTGCGTGTGTGTGTGTGCGTGTGTGTGTGTGCGTGTGTGTGTGTGCGTGTGTGTGTGTGTACTGGCCTCGCGCGGCGCGGTGTCGGTGCAGCAGCGTGGCGGCGACGGCGCGCAGTAGCGCGGAGGCGAGGCAGAGCGCGGGCCGCGCGGCCGCAGCGCGCCGCAGCGCCGCGCGCGCTACGCTGCACCGCTCCAGCGCGCCGCGCATGTACAGCTCGCGCTCTATGCTCACTTGCTGTAAACATTACATATATATGTTATATATTATCCTCCTAAGCCCTGAATTTTGAAAACAGCACTTGTCTTTGAGGGCGAATGTCCAATTTTTCGTCTCGAATGTCCAATTCGATACCTTTCTATAATACACCTGTTGTGTCTATACATGCATCGGGAATCGTATATGTATCGTTGCCTACGTGGTAGGCAACGCATTGGCATCTCCGAGGATGCAAATGTCAATAGACGACGGTAACCACTTACCATCAGGTGGGCCGTCTGCTTGTCTGCCAACACTCAAATAAAAAAAAATGAAATCAGGTGAATTAAATTACTAAAAATACACAACCGACTCAATATTTTGTCTGTATTACCTTGGTAAAGTCTTCATCAGGCCACGGCAGGCCATTATACATGACGTCAGGAGACACCAGCTCAACCAACAGGAGGGAAAGAGAAGTCGCGCCTTCAACTATACCACTATTGCCGTCCTGTAAGATACAATCAAATCTATACAAATAAATAAAATTGGGTTGTCTGTTTGTAATATTGAAATAACCGCTTTTTACTAAGTGCATATGAATGTGTACACGGTACATATATCAAAACAACTTTTTTTTCAATTTTTGCTCCACCTGAAAACCAGCGCCGCTACCGGCATGATGGGTCTATCATGGATCTATCATGTTAGGGAGTGGAATCTTGCTGAGGCGGAAACCCATTTGACCACGCCATGAACAAAATCCAATTTATTTTATTTTCACTGTTTATGCATGTCAAATAAAAAAAAAAAACTATTCTATTCTAGTTTATAACGTGGCCAACTCACCATAGACGACATAAGCGCCGCCATAAGCAACTCGTTGTTTGTGGTCAAAATAGGCGGAATGTCATGCGAGTCGTCGCCTTGTCTACGAACCCCTTTACCTATGATACCAGCATGGAACACCGACGTGTGACTCTGCGTCAGCTGTGTAATAGGGCCCTGAAAGAAAACCACACAAAAGTTAACACACCATATGTGACAATGATACTTATTTACAACTAGCTGTTGCCCGCGACTTCGTCCGCGTGGAATTTGGCTTTATCACGCACCCCTATTTTCCTCGAAAAAGTAGCCTAAGTTACTCCTTGTCACATCAGCTATCTGCCAGTGAAAGTCCCGTCAAAATCGGTCCAGCTACGTATTTTTTTCTGTTCTCCCCTCTCCTGGCGGTCGGATAGGGTTTCAACAGGCGTCAAACTTAACTATAAGTACGCGTGACCTTATGTTTTGAATATTAACGAAGCCTTTATGAGTTCTATGGTCATTTTATATAGTGTGGTGTTACATGTTTCTGGTTCTCGTATATGAGTAGATCGTCGGTGGTCCAGTGGTGGTGATGGTGGTGATGGTGGTGTGTGGTGGAGACGACGCCGCGGCTGTGGAACAGTATCTCCTCCCTGAGCATGGCGGTCTCGAGCAGGTCGCGCAACGCGACCGCGCGCGCGAGCTCGCTGTGCGCGCACACCTTGCGTACCAGCCGGCACGCGGTCTGCACGCCGCGGAGTTTCAACATTATATCTGGATATATCAATTAAAGATACAATTAATAAAAAAAAATTACTAATCTAAAATGTGGGTTCAATTCACACCCAGGACATTTGTGTGACAACGTTTTTTTTTTTGTTAATTTTACGGAACGATCCGACGGGCCACCTGGTGTTAAGTGGTAACCTCTGCCCATAATAATGCGACTTGGGCCCTCTCCTACTAGGTACGACAAGACACAAGTCGCATCGTATGCGCCCGTAACTCTGAGACGTGTAACTGGAATGACTCAATGTGCCTGTAATTTCACCAACAACCACATCTTTCAAACCGGAACACAGTAACGCGAATGCGTTACTTCTTGGCGGCAGAAATGGGCATGGTGGCAGTACTTCCCGGACGAGCTTGGCGTAAGTTTTCCTGCAGTTTGTTCTGTGTCTGGATGTCGATATGTATTATATGTATATGTTTACAAAAATGTATATAAGTATTATATCAGTTCTCTGGTTCCCGTGATACAAGTTATACTTAACTTACTTTGGGGCTAGATGGCGCTGTGCGAAAAGTCCACCAATATTTATTTATTTACTATTCAATTATTGAATTTTTTTGAAACGAAATCACTTTTCTTTTTGGCTACGGTAAGACTGGTTCTGGATTTCTCTGTTACCTTTCAAATGCATGCATCGGTAGAAATAGTTGACTGTAGCTTTCACAACTTTGAGGATGGCTTCGACGCTAGGGGGCGCAGCTTTGGTTCCGGACATGTCGACTCTGTCTAACACCTGTGACCAATATATTTCCGTCAAAGCCTTATTTTCTTACAATACATTATCATCTAATCTATACATATAATAAAATTGTAGAAAAGTGGTGTCTGTACAATGGAAATATATAAAAAAAAAGTAGCAGGGGTTGTTATTATATCGATGCCGAACCCGAAATTGTAATTAATTTTTTTTTTGTCTGTTTGTCTGTGTGTTTGTGCACGCTAATATCAGAAACGGCTTATTCGATTTAGATACGGTTTTCACTAATATATTGTAGTAAGCTTCACTTAACATTTAGTGTTTATTTCATGTCAATCCGTTCATAAATAAAAAAGTTATGTCAATTTAAAGAATCACGGCGAACATTTTTACGACGGTATATGTAATTCAAAATATGCTGCCCGAAAAGTCACTATTCCACGCGAACGAAGTCGCGGGCACAGCTAGTGCATAAAAAAATGTAGAAAAAGCTTATATTATTTGTAGTTGTTTATAGCTGATTAATTATAACAATACGTATGTACAAAAAATGCATGTGAGACAGCCACAGAGTAAAAGAAGCTCAATCGCGTATTTAAGAATCTTATAAGCCTGAAGGCGCCAGCGCCTTAGATGATTAAACTTTCTAACAAATTTTATCGTGGCTGGCCTAAATGCTCAGTTGACAGTAACCCTGCCTTATGCGATATTATGTCGTGGGTTCGATTCCCACCCAGGCAAAAACATTTGCAACACGAACATGGTATTTATACATGTCACAGAAAAATGTATATAAGTATTCTATCATTCAACTGGTAGTCAGTATTTACAAAAAAAAAACGGATGGAAAAGTCCCTCGGTCCCTCCTAACTTAGTAGCCTAAGTTACTCCTTGTTACATCAGCTATCTGCCAGTAAAGGTCCCGTCAAAATCGGTCCAGACATTTCAGAGATTAGCCGGAACAAACAGACAAGCAGACTAAAAATTTAAAAAAATATTTTTGGTATATGTACCGTGTATACATCCATATGCACTTAGTAAAAAGCGGTTATTTTAATATTACAAACAGACACTCCAATTTTATTTGTATAGATGTATAGATGAATTGTCTTATAAATGTGACCTCAGCTAATGCGTGACAGGTTTCCATTTCGTCTAGTTGTGAGAGCGTGCACTCGGCGCGCACGCGCACCAGGGACGAGTACTGCTGCAGCGCGCTGCCGATCCGGTGCAGGTTCGATTCCACCGCGCGGCCGATGGGACGCGTGCGCAGGTGGGACACGCGGTTCGAATTCTCCCATCTGTAGAACGTACAGATGAATAGATAGATTAAAACATTTCAGCAAAAACAGTAAAAGAAAAAACAAAATAAAAATACATGACAGACCTCACAGCTGAGTTGGTAGTAACTCTGCCTTTTGCGCTATAGGTCATGGGTTCGATTCCCACCGAAGACAAACATTTGTGTGCCGAATATAGATGTTTGTTCTGAGTCTGGGTGTTAATATGTATTTACAAAAAAAAAATATACAAGTATTATATCAGTTGTCTGGTTCCCATGATACAAGCTATGCTTAGCTTACTTTGGGGCTAGTTGGCGCTGTGTGAATTGTCCACCAATATGTATTATATTATTATTATACATAAAAAAGGCCTAATTTAGGACGTTTTTATTTTGTAAGTATTGTGTTGTTTTTACCGCTGAATAGGAAGGCTCCGTATAATTCTACGTAGTTGCATCTATATTTTCGTCATTAACATGGTTAGAGCGTACCGGCGCAGTGGTACAGACTACGAGTTTCAATCCGGAAGTCGCTGGTACAAATCCCGACGTGCAATGAGTCTTTTCACTTGAAAAATGTATGTGCTCTATACCAAGTTCTCAACAGTGAAGGAAAATTAACCATAGACAAAGGGCTAGGCAATATACACATAGGCCTTCGTTTACAAGAGTTTAGTAGCAAGTAATCCCACAGGAACACTGCACTTTTCCGGGATCAAAGTAGCCTATGTGTTAAGCCAGGATATAAGCCATCTTGATACCAAATTTCATCCAAATCCATTCAGCCGTTTGAGCGTGAAAGAGTAACAAACATCCATACATACAAACTTTCACGTTTATAATATTAGTAGAATATAAGAACGTACTAATATATATAAAAAACATACCTCAAAAGCTTGATGATGTTCAAACAGAAGTGATGCAAGTAAGTCTTCTGAGTGCCGTCCAGCGTGCCATCAATGAAACACTTCTTTATCTCCATGTCGGAGAGCATGGAGTCGCGCAAGGCGTACTCTACCCCCGTTTTTATATAGTTCTGATATCTCTCCGTGTCCATGCTCATGTCGGGCGTGTCGGCGGGAGTGTGCATGGCTATGGTGCCGGATATGATCCGCACGAGAAGAGCCAGGATTTTGTCGCTCCGGGAGTACTGGAGGAGGAAGCTTATTGTGCTTACGAACTCTGATGGGAGGTTGTAGCCTGAAAATTAAAAAAAAAAGTTACGTATAAGAACTTCTTGGTTCAAACGGGTGTAGTCCTCTAGCTAGCTCTAGTCAGTCTAGCTCAAGCCTCAGCTCAAGCCATCAAGGTCAGCTCAGCTTAAGACTACCTCAAGACTAGCTCAAGCCTTTGATCGTCGATTAAGATTTTCCTATTCTGTAACTGTACGGGAGCATGCATACTTTCTTTAGGTTATCATCACGTAGTTAACATCATTTAGAGAAAATTCGCGTTTTCTCGAGCTATATTCAAATATGGCGCGCAGCATGACCATATGACCATGACAAATATGAGCCAATTTTTTTTTAACTTTGCAAAACTTGATTTAAAATCATATTTATGAATTACTACGTGAAACTAAAGAGGTATGGGGGGTTAAAATGAGGGGAATGGGTCACTAAGTATAGTTACAATCCCAAGTGTATAAATACTTGCAAAAAACTACGAATTCGACTATATATAATACAGTTCGATTACTTACTGACTAGTATAAGTATTCTGGCCATAGTATACTGCTCCAACTGGTTACCAGTTAGTAACTTTTCCCTCACGATATGGATCTCTTCCGCGGCACTCATGATGAGGGGTATAATCTTATCAGGGAATAAGCTTTCATATTCCAGCATTTGTAGTAGATATTCTGAAAACACGCAGGGGTCTTTTAATCTGCTCATTACACTTAATCAAAAAATTTCAAGTGATGGCAATTTAGCATGTGTTTCTGTAAAATGTCTAGATATCAAGATTTTAGTTTACAAAGCATACATAGGGTCCGTGCCTAAATAGTCGTGTCTGTTCTCCCCATGGAGGGTCGGATAGGGCTTGAAACAGGCGTCAAACTTAGCGATAAGTATGCGTGACCAGTTTCGAATATTTTTGACGTTTCCAAGCCATTTCTTTATGAATTATGTGGAAGTAAAGTTTTTGAGTTAGAGTACACTGACCGAGTAGCTGCCTGCAGAAGAGTATGTGACCCGCGTAGCGCAGCAGCAGCAGCAGACAGCGCACGCGCGCGCGCGACAGCAGCGCGACGAGCGCGTGCGGCGTCACGTGCTCCCACGCGGGCGAGTGCCGCTGCGACGCGCACACACCACACACGCGGACCATCACGTCCGCACTCACTGAAACAAATAAAAACTTTTTTATTTAATTACGATATTAGGCTATATAGGCTCACATTTGACCGCAATCTCACCTGATGTTAATTGACGATACGGTCTACGATGTAGCATTCTTGCCTAGAAAATACCTATGCACTCTCCTCTTGAAAACCTCCAGATTATAGTTCTCGGGAAATACAGACGCAGGCTCCATAAACGCCTTTTAAAGGATCAGGCTAGGACCCGAGATTATATAATAAGGGGAGAATTAAGCTGAATATTTTTTGAAATGAGGCAATTAATCTTACGTATTTGTTTTTTAACCTAGATGGTGATTGGAGATTGTAATTACAACTTAATATTAATAATTAATTGTTATTATTGTGTATGCTTGTACTCTTGGTTGTTTGTATAACTATAATTCTAGTCGTGAAGATCTGTTATTAGCCTTATGTTTTTCGTTATGTTTGGATCATTAAGTGCTGTAGGCCTTCCTCAAATAAATAAATAAACTTACAAGTTTGCTCAATGTCTTGTGTGAGCGCTTTCAGTACAATGTCAGATTTGGACGCCAGGTTCAGCAAGTAAGGTATCACTTCTCTCTTCTTTTCAGGTTTTGCATCTTCTTTTATTCCTTCCTGTGAAAACAATACCGTAGAGTTGAAAATCGAACCCGCTCCATCAGCTCGAGCGGGAGCTGCGGTCTGCTGAGTCGGATGAGCTGTGAGCTGAAGCCGTCACCTTCCAACTAATGGGAGGCTTACTGCGGATAGATGACGTGATGAGCCGAACGTGCAAATCAGAATCATGTAAGTCAAAGTCATAAAGTTTATTTCCATTGAATGCATAAGGTTTTTTTTTGGTTAGGACAGTTCTCACAGTGCCATCTAGCCCCAAAGTAAGCTAAGCATAGCTTGTATCATGGGAAGCAGACAACTGATACCATAATTTAATACTTTATTTTTTTCGTAAATACATACATATAATACATATTAACACCCAGAAACAGAACAAACATCAATGTACGTCATACAAATGTTTGCCATGGGTGGGAATCGAACCCACGACCTACAGCGCAGAAGGCAGGGTTACTACCGAGCTGTAAGGCCAGTCTGTACTGTAACGCTCACTTACAAGGAACAAGTCCCTCAATGCGGCCCGCACGTGGAGCAACGCGGGCGGATGGTTGGCTAGGTGCGCTAACACGGCGCGCGCGGCGTCCGGGCCCAGCGCGAGGGCACGCGGCGCCACCAGCGCTGGCTCCGCGCGACCCACGAACCCGACCGCCCACGAACACGCCCATGAACCTGAGAAAGTCAAAGTCAAAGACTTTATTTCCATAGAATTCATAAAGAAATGGCTTGGAAACGTCAATAATACTCAAAACATAAGGTTAAGCGTACTTATCGATAAGTTTGACGCTTGTTCAAAACCTATCCGACCCTCCATGGGGAAGACAAATCAATGACAACTCAAATAATGTGACTCAATATGTGACGTAACAATAAGATTGTGACTGTGGGATACACTCTTATGTATAAAAAGGTTCAATAGTATCTTAGTAAGGCAAAATAGTATCTTTATTATATTATTTTCTAGTTTCTCATGAGCATTGGAATATCACTTTCAGAAAAGAGGACGAAACAATAAGTATTATGATGAAATTTGACTTAAAAAAATTGTTTAGTAGAAACTTGTAATTATGGTAACATCATTTTGGCAGAATTCAATAACTGAACCTTATAAGTAGATATTGTCATTAAAATACTGTGATTGTTGATAAACCACCTATAACCTGAAGACTAGTACACGAATGGAGCCTCTTTGAGGTGCATATTAAAACTTTCACCAACCTGGGTCGAGAGAGCCAAAGACATGATTAGTAGAAGTGCCTGAAGACTAAGCATCATACAGTGACAAGTATCGTTTTAGAACACCTACTAGACAATCTGAGCTCATTACACATACATAGAAAATTAAATATTATAACAATTAGAAGAAAACTTCTAAGACTAAAAAGCATCATGAAAAACTAATTTCACGCTAAAGTGCCTATAAAATCTAATTCCAGACATAGTTAAAACATATTTTTTTAACTGCCCGAATGATCCAATTGTTTATCTTCTATGATGATCGGGAGAATGTCCAAAAAACAAGATAATGTTGTGCAAATCAATAAAAGCATCTTAAGATGAAATCTGAAAATTTTCACAGGTGTACATCAACCAATGTACAATATTAGTTTAATTCAAATGCAATAAGTGGGTACAAACCTAGCATCATGTCAATGCATTTAGCCCTTTCATCAGGGTTGAGCAATGTTAAGTTCTGTGTTGTAATGTCCAGCAACACCCTGATTGGCTCCGCACTTTGAAGAGTTGCATCTGTAAGTACAACAAATAATTATAGCTCTCAGTTTTAGGTTAATGAGTTAGGAGCAAGACACATAAGCTCAAGTCTATACAATTTCTGTGAACCCATTGGAAAATTGTATGTGGTGGTCTCTAGCACCATACCCCATCACATCTGATGGGAACAATGCTTTAGAGAATTTTCTGTATATCAACATCAAAATATATTATTTCTGGCAATCGCATATTTTATGTGTTCTCATTCATTTTATACCAGCTCCAGTATACATATGAATCAAAACACCAAACAGTGTGGCATGGCAGAGCCCACCTGGAGTGGGTCTGTAACCACACAGCACTTGATATGTCAAGCTCTAAATTGTTACTCTTAAAAATAAATTATCAGGTGAACAAAGCATCCACACAGTGTGAATACCTTTCAAATAGGATGTTTTTTTTAGTACTTACTCGGAACATTTTGCTTCTTAGTAGCAATATCCATGATCAAGTTGATGCACCATGGGGCAATGAATGGAGCCCATGCTTGGCCGAGTGAGCAGAGCTCTGGGCCTATCATGCTTACACTCTCTAAGGACCCATTGGCACCCATGTCACTCTGAAATAAATGTAATAATATTTTAACTACCTAGATTATTGGATTTTTAATGTTTCATAAGTTTTGATTTCATAAAACATGCAAAGAAAATTGTAGAGCTAGTGAACTCTGAAATAGAGCTACTTCAAGCTGTTTAACTAGCTTGTCGTAGCACTCGAGCTCTAGTATACCACATAGACAAAAATTTGAAGACATGTGTCAAGTATATGAAAGGAGCCTCTTTGAAGCACACCTCAGTATAATCACCCCATTGGTTCAAAAAACCAGCGACGCAAATAGTAATACTACTACTACTACTACTATTCGAGTCGCTGTTAGTTATAAAGGCTAATACTAGCCTGTATAACTACAGATTTCTCACTGTGCCGCCATATTAATCCCCTTATTGTGTCAATTTTGCTTACAAAAAATATATCCCCTTTGACCAACAGTGAGACAATTACAGGTCAGGGAATAATACCCAAATTGAAAGTTTATTTTGGTAACTTGTTAGATAAAGGATGAGAGTTCAATGACTCTCTAGCGGCAATGAGTGAAGAATGCGAAAAGGTAAGAAAATAGCAAGATAGTACTGAAGATCCCAACTACCGAAAAATATAATTATTATAAAATAACTTACTTCATACTCATTCTGGTTGATGGAAACGTTGACGGCATCATTGAATACAAGTCCAAAATATTCCAACACTGCGTCCCTGGCCGCGGGGAAGACTTTCAACAGATTCAGACCTATTTTGGTGAGCTCTGGAGCATTTTGAGAGTTTCGTTTTGATACACCGATTATAAAATTATTCAGGTCGGTGGATAATGCTGTAGATGTAGCCGGTGGATTCATATTCACTGCATTTAATACAGAAACATAATAATTTGTATATTTTTAAAAGAACTCAGCTTTTTCGTAGTTTATTTTGATGTAAGATTCTTATGACATATCAATAACATGACAAATGACAAACAAAGGACACGTTCCGAAATGCGTCAAAAACGCTGTTGGCCCTGCGAGCGTGATGAAAGACGGACGCCGGATCTACCTTGTCCGGCTATATTTACTTATTTGTTAAAAACTGTCGTCGATCGGCAAGTAAAGAAATACTTTATAAATGCAACTTGCAACCATACATCTAATTACAGTACCTACAATCACTACCTACCAATCGATAGATTACGCTTTTTCCTCTCAAAGTCTTCCTCGAACATTCTATGAAAATTCAAGCAATCTTTAACTGTATTTATACGTTTGAATTTCTAGAATAAGCAAACAATTGCAGAAGAGTTTACAATTTTTTCAACTGATGTTGCACGTGTTTTGCTGCATAACGCCTAAACATGACGAGGGTCATCTGTCCGTTACGTAAGTCCGTCACATAAAAATTCTAAATATGAATCCAGGAATATAATTACGAACAGATGATGTATCTGTTGGTAGATAAAAATCAAGAAACAGCGCAATTAAAAAAAAAATGGTAATTAAGTAAAGATGTGAATTGAAATAATACTACCCCTAATTCTATGTTGTGTTTTCTTAAATAAACGTAGTAGTATTTTAATTTACTATATATGTTACCTATATTTATTTTGTAGAAAGTGAAATCAAATCTATAATACGTTTGATGATAATGATGAATGCACCTGAACGTCTTAAGGCAGGGACGGAACTTTTAATTCGTAACACCACACGGCTATTTAAGATTAACATTCATGAATGTCTATTAATAATAGTTAGTATCTACCTATATAGTATCTACGTCTCCTATTTTATTTCTGTAGAGCCAATGCGTCGTACATTATTTTTTTCGTAAAATACCTACACACTTGGGTACAAATTTACCCTTTCACTTTCGGTACCTACGTAATTATGTAAATACTGAAAATTTTGCAGTAGGTCTTAGGTATTGTTAATAAATAATATGGATTGGTCTTCCTTACTGAAAATGTATATAGGTACATTTCAAAAAGAAAATTCCTATTGGTAGGTAAAGGTATATACGAGCTTCAACAGCCTGGTTACTATTGCACAACACAAAAGAAATAATTATAAATTAATTGTGGAACTCTTTTACTCCACATTTGTATTTACTATTCGGCACAATCCCTTTCCATGCTTAACTAATAATTCAGTTATATTGTATAAACAAGTTGCATTAAGAGTTTGTTTCCAAACCCACGCGTAGATACTTCCTACCTTTCAGAAATCAATCATAATGATTCTGTGTGGGGTAGCCGGTGACGCGGACGCTACCTCACGTCGACACTGTACAGGGTGCGCGGCGCGGCGCGGCGTGGGAGCGGGGGCAGCGTGCGCATCGCGTGCGCACTTGTTATCGATTTGCGTCGACAACCCCACGTTTTCGCCATCCCCCTGTCTAGCTACCTACTATAATTAAACCTATGGCTATATCATCGATACGCTCACGCCGAATTAAAAGGAGTTTAAAAAAGGAAACACTACTGTAGTTGTTTCCTAAAATTGCTTCTTATTTAAAATATTCGTACAAAAAAATGTTTTCTTATTAATTAATACCAATAGCTACATATAAAGAATAATAGCAAAAAATGCCGAAGGAATGAAACTCGATCAAAACTTTCCGTTTTATTTAACTTCTGCCAAACGGTACGGTAACTTCCATTGGAATGTTTTAGCTAGTATAAATATAATTTTAATTTTTAAACAACATTAGGACAATCCTTTTATAAGGCTAACTCATATTCTATGCATAATAGCTGATTAATTATTATTTTAAGTACTCTATTATTTAGGATGAAAATTGCCGCGAAAACGTACAAATAGTGCACCATTCTGAAAAATAGAACAATGAAGAGACCAATTTATGATGGTTTTTCGTAGTACAGCTAGTAAACCATTTTACTTTGAACGCACCTTTGTATAATATGTACCAACGCCTTCACATACAATAGTATTGAAACTTATTCTACTATGAATTCAGTTATCCTAACTATAGATTGTAAGTTCTGACCTCATTTAAACAATTTCACAAACCGATACAAAAATTGCATGAAAGTTGTACATTTCCAAGATTTTTGTTGATAGTTTCCAAAGGCAAATACTACCTACGTTATTTCATACGAGTTCATACGACTACAATTTGTATTATTCCTAACGATTAAAAATAATTGCAAACGAAATTTATTACGAATGTTCGCACTTAAGTGAGACCGGAGAAATGCAAATAATCGGCTTTACAAATGCAATTGCTTTTCTTTTTATCAATAAAAGAGATTTGATCGAGTGAAACTGAACTTTGTAGGTAAATTTAACTATGAATTATTATTACATTTTGTATTCTTTGTCATTTTTTTCGTTTTTGATCAATTTGCAGGGTTTAGTATTATATAACAAAGGTAAATTATCTTTGATTTCATAAGAATATAATGTTACTTTATTTTATTTATTACAATAAAATTAAAAATCAGAATGCAAACATGAACGCTGTATCCATCTATCACCGGAAGCATCTATCACCGGTGTAAGCTTGATCCAATTTTTTTTTTTCAGTAAAATTAAATATTTGTTGATTGCTACTAAAAGTCGGAATTATCCTCGGAAATGTTTTACGCACGAAACTTATAGGCTACTGGGGCCTGGAGTCATTTTAAATTATCAATTAGCAAAATTTGATGTACGACAAAAATAGATCTCTAAAAAGAGCAATGTTCTGCTACTAAACCGTTTCCCAATCACTGTTTCCGGATATTCAATGAGCCCACGGAACACAGAGATTGGGTGCTAACAATATGAATTCTCAAAAGAAAATAAAATGGTAGGGACATTAAATGTCGTATTACTTCGGTTTTGATCGTTTAAAAGGTGGAACAGAACTAATAAACCGACTCAGTTGAGGCTGACTAGAGCAAGTTCCGTACCAAAAAGTTTTTAATGAAATTCGAAATTCTTAGCGCGAGTCACACTTGTAAACTTTTTTTATTAGTTGTTTTAAGTATGATTTTGATCAAAATAAAACCGTTTTGTATGTATTACCATTTTACGATGGAACAAAATCAAAAAGACGGTGAAAAAATTACATTTCTTGTATGGATGATTATATATTTATTAGATTAATTTGTTTCTTAATAACTAATGTTTATTCATATAACTGACATGTCCTCTACTATTAAATATAAATTCTAATAAGCATTTAGTGTAAATGCTAATTTTTTTTTTTATTCTTTATTGTACACAGATAACAAAATACAAAAATGCGACAAAATAATACCTACATGTACAATGGCCCTAAGAAGAGTTCTCTTCCACCAAACATCTGAGGAGAGAAAGGCGATATTATGAGGATTGATTTAGAAGTTAACATTACCTAACAAATGAATTACATATTGGAACAATATACTTAACGGAATAGATTGGTCTATGAAGGTGATATTTTCGAATACTACTTGATTCCTGGCAGTGAAATCAACGCAATTTGCGCGTGAACAGGTGAGTAGGGAAGGCGCGGGGCGGGCGCCGGCGGCCGCCGCGCGCCGCGTCGCAGCGCACCCCTCGCATATGACGCAGGCGCGGCGACGTCGGCCGCGCCGCGCCGCGCCCGCCGCACAGCGACGCTCGCCCACTTGGATCGATGAGATACGCAACCCCGCTTTTCGAGTTAAATCAATACAATCCCATCGATTTTAGCAGCCGCAGCCGCCGCACACCGGGACAGAGGGTCGCACGCGGTGGTTGCGCGCACTGCCACTAACTAATATATCTCTAAATAGTATAAAACAAAGTCACTATCTGACTTTGTCTGTTTCTCTTACTTCTAAAATACGCAAAGGACTCCAATACGGTTTGACGATAGAAAGAGCGATAAATGAGGAGGGTTTGCGTATATAATTTGTAAATTAATTGCACTCGTGCAAAGCTGGGGCAAGTCGCTAGTATAATCAATATTTTCGTAGCTTTATCACAGGTTGAATAGTGGAAAATTTTAAGTTGTTGCCAATAATGTTGTGAAACAAGGACCATGTTGCTAACGACGTGGCATCGACTGGATCGATTGATCGATTGTCTGTTTTAAGGTAAGCAATTTTCGCATCCCTATTGATAATGTGTATCATAATTATCTATTTGCCTGTTGCTTATTTGTCTTTGTTTATCCATTGCTTTTGACTCTTGACATGATCTAATGTTTTATTATTATTTTTGTCACGTACATAAATCTCCAACAGGTTCTACAGAATCCATGAACAAAATTTCATTGTTTTCATTTAATCGCCTTAACTTTTCGTATAATATCCATTTTTCCTGAATTTGTTTTCAACGCAACTACTCTTGACTGCTTTGGATGAGCATTGAGCACACGCAATTGTTTTGTTTTGCTTTATGGCTGAGACTGCCTTACTATTAATCTTATCAATGCTCTCGCATCTCTCTTTAGTTGCATATATTTCGAGTTAAGCTAAAAACGAACTGAAAAATCTGTGTACCTACATAATAATATTTCATTTCATTTTACATTTGAATTGGTTTTTCTATTGTTAAAATATCTTTAATAACATTTGAGAAGTGTATTACGGTTTTGAAATAACAAAATGATGAAATTGCTGAGGGTGACTATTATCCTGAGTGCTATCGACTACGGTAGCACCCAAAAGTTTCTCATTATACATTTGATGGACTTTTAGTCACGTTGCAAAAAACACGAGCTGAGAAAGGAGTGTAGGGTGACAACGCATCTGCGCAGATACACCAAAATGTAGTTTATCTCGTATGTTAGTACCAAAAAGAGTACAAAATGCATTACATTGTTTCCGCTAGAGCAAGTAAGCTCTTATGTGCAAAAGCCGCAATATAAGCGACTTACGTTCACGCGTAAAGATTATATCTACTTATCTAGTTATTTTAACTACTTGTAGTGTTGTTTACAAACGTATGAAAACATTACAATTTTTTATACACTTACAAACACGCGTTTACAAACTAGGGTTGAGGTAGTTATGATAAGTTAATCCAAATAACTGTAATCATTGGTAAACTGTATACAATACAAAATATACATTCCTTGAAGACGACATCAACTCACGTAAAGTGTATGATTTGCATCTGTTCGGTAATATACGATCTATATATTATACATCTATATAATATATTGTATGAACGTTTTCGCGTAGACGTAGGACGTTCTAGCGCACTACAATCCTTGTCCACACCTGTTTGAGAGAGCCAATGTAGTAAAAGGATCAGTAATGACCTTTGTTTACCATCAAAGTTCTCCCCCATACTCGTATCGCGATCATAATTCAGGCGACTTATGATCGGTAACAGTTGAACTTATGCCAACTTCGTCTGGGGAAGTACTGCCACCATACCCATGTCTACCGCCAAGCAGTAATGCATTCATGTTACTATGTCCCGGTTTCTAGTTGTGGTTGTCGGTGAAATTACTAGCACTTAAGTTTCAGACTTACGGGCATAAGATGCGACTCGGGTCTTGTTGTACTAAATAGGGGAGGACTCAAGACGTATTTATTGCTTGTTATGAGCAGATGTTACCACTAAACACCAGGTGGGCCATCTGCTCGTTCCGTAACTTCATCACGTTAAAAAACAAGAGTCATATGGCGATTTTTAGTCAACTGACCAATCCTGACGAAAGTTATCCAGGTCTTAATGCCAATTTTGTTAAGTTCATTCGGCAACTTCTTATTCGCAGGTACCGATTGCATAACAAAAACCGCCCAGCGTTCAAGTCACGTTTTCCAAACGAAACCCACGCAATTCCGTTTTGATGGGGCTGTTTTATTAATAGCTCCTTACTTCTGTTATACCAGTCGTCGAACGCAGTAATCTGAACTAGATCAAATCTAGACAATAATCATAAAAAAGAACAGGTTAAATAGTATAAAATGATGTGAGGACTGAATATTTAAAAAAAAATAGGTACACATTGGCTTCAACAAGTTGTGTGACTTTGCGAACACGGTTGGATACCTTGACAAAAAACAGTTTTCAGCATATTTTCTTGTAAATATTTATTCAGTGCAGACCAGAGTAGTAAAGTACTAATTAATTTACTGCTCCTTTACTGTGCAGACTTACGCTACGGTAGAATTTGCGGTAGATACCTTCGTCATAAAAATATTGTTTATTTAATTGTCAAGCTGTTCCGCTTGTTATTCCTCATTCAATCACACAGTGTATCGTCTGACTTGTGATTTAGTCGGAGCCAGATACGGGCTTCAGAGTGAATTTCTTGCGTTGGTGGGATCTACGGACCTCACAGTGGATTAGCTGCCCGGGATTTAACCCGGGGGGCGACTACACACCGATAACCGGGTCGCCGCCGCCGCGATCATTACGCTTAGCGACAGAGAGGCCACCACAGGCACTGGCCATTGGGCCCGAGTTGGCGAAAAAGGGAATAGTCAATCAAACTAAACGACCACTGTTAGTGTCAAATACAGTACGAGAAATTTAGTGTTGCCAAAAAAACCGCTTTTCCGCTGTTGGCTTCGCGTTTTTTTTATAATAAATCCGCTTTTCACTTTGGACGAGCATTGTCTTCAGATTCCCCGCCCTCTGTCGATCCCACGACTATTATATACAATATATACACAATATATACAAATTCAAAAGTACATTTGTTACTCTTTAATGCCAAAACCATTGAACCGATATGGTTGATAATGGTTGAAATATTTAAAATAGACAAATTCTTACCTGGAATAAAATTAAGGCTCAGGCAGAAGCGAGTATTTTATGTGACAGGGACATAAGTGGCATATTGTTTGTAGAGTTCCATACTCAAAGAGTAGGCCTTTATTTCCTAGCTTCATTAGCCACTCCCATGGAGGTAGTATGCACTGTCGTACAACGTTGTACGATAGTACGTATCATATTATCTCTATGGCCACTCCACTCCATCTATCTTTCTGACAAGCCTATCAGACAGATATTTGAAATCTTACGAACCGTAAAGCGGGCTACAGACCTTTAGTTTTAATTTTAACTAAACAGAAACTAAAAGTCTGTAGCCCGATTTATGGGCTATTGACTGAAATTTTGACAGCACATAATCATTAAGTTATTATAATCATAATGATCATGCAAAAGTAAAATTTACCAGTAGAAGTGTTTTTGATACGTTTGATAATTTTTTGCTCTATCGTAAAAAAAGGTAAATAAATACAAATGAAGGTAAACAAATAATAAAAACCCGTCAATTGTAAGATTCGTACCAAAGAACTTAAATTAGAAACACATTTTTTGGAATACTTACATTTTCCTAACTATTATTGATGGAATAAGAACCGCTTGGCTTTATAATAACCCTATGACCTGCGTTATGCAATAAAAATATTTGTGTAATAATAAAAATATCAATAAGCATATTAAGCCTTGAGCAAGTGAAATCTATGAACTCAATAATAATCAATCAATCAATCAATCAAATATTATATAATAAAGAGAAAGTAGTATTGTAATATAAGTCTATGTCTCTACATAGACTCAACATTCTCGGATATAACTCTCAAAATAACGGATCTCTCTCCTCTGAGAGAGATCCGTTATTTTGTTGAAAAATCTTTTCAAGTAGTACTACGCATGTAGGTACTCATCGTCAATTTCCCATCTGGCTACACTGAGCCATCAATGAATTGAATAGAATGAAATGGTGTACTGGGAGAATGTGAAATGAAAATGCAACGACCAGTGCGCAAGCGAAGTAGCCAGTGAATGCTTCAAACGAAGATATGCTGCGCGCTGCGCAGGCGCGTTTATTTATAAAAATACTTTAATGTTGAATAAAATGAAAATCCTGAACCGCGCAGGGTGCTACAATGCGAAGAGCAGCATGACTTCGTCGGACACGTACCAGTTGAAATGGCACTCGCACAGCGCGCACCTGAACGGCTCCGTGGCGGCGTTGCTGCGCTCGGAGCGGTTCACGGACGTGGTGCTGTGCACGATGGACGGCTCCCAGATACCGGCGCACAAGTTCATACTCAGCTCATGCAGCGTCTACCTGAGCTCGCTGTTCGACGGACAGCGGACCGTCATGCGAATGGGGGGGATGCTCTATGTGGTGCTGCCTTCCGAGATCTCTACGAAGGCGCTGAAGATCCTCGTCGAATATATGTATAAAGGTCAGACTCTTCTACTTCTTCTATTCGAGTCACTGGTTCTGTCGAACTAGTGTGGTGAAAGAATTTAATGTGCGCCTCAGAGAGGCTCCTTTCATGCACTAAAACTTACTGATATTTACCTAACAGAATCTTGTTATATTGAGCCTTTTGAGAAATTAACAAGTTTTATGTACTGTACTGTAGGGATTTAACTGTAGCGACTTTTTAAAATATTTTTTGTAGTGTCATTTAATGTAGTAAACCTTTGTGTACAACACAAGTCACTGTACTTAGTGTTGGCTTTAAATATTTGTGGACGTTTCATTGCCACACAGTGCCATCTAGCCTCAAATTAAACAAAGCTTGTACTATGAACTTGAAACCAGACAACTTATAATATACTTTTATACTTTTTGTAAATATATATTGTATATATTTAAAAAAACATCTATGCATGTCCTGAGTGAGATTCGAACCCACAACCTACAGCGCAGAAGGCATAGTTACTACCAACTGTTCTGTGGGGCCAGTCAGCAAACACCAGAACATGCTGCTACAAGGCCAAAAAATATTTATAAGTTTCACATAATTTTGTGTTTAAATTTTAAGTATTCTTTGATTATAATCGAATTCTTATTCTTATTTACTTAGCTAGGTCCAAACTGTGATGTTGTGGAATAACAATGGTTTATATCGACAGGAGAAACAACAGTATCAAACGAGGTGTTAGACATGGTACTCAAAGCTGGTGAGGTCCTCAAGATCCGAGGACTATGGCAGCAATCAAATGACTCCGCTGATAGTACACAGACAGAGAAGAACACTGACACACCGACTCCAGCGCCAGCCAGTGCTGCCAAGCAGCCTCTGGTGAAGAAACCGGAGGATATGCTGCCGAAGCTGGCTATGAAGAAAGATGACAAGATCATCAAAATCAATCAGATGGAGACACCTGGAGGTGTCACTAGGTAAGATAACCAATGAGCACTATGTTCCAGTTTCCTCGTCATTTCTAAAACAATAGACGTACATTTAAGTTCCAATGAATTCATAATATAATGGATAGGTAATATATTTTCATTCTTATTGCTATGTTTGGTGTGTGCTCTATCAGGACTTATACATATAGATACATAGAGATACATAGTTTCACGCCTTTACGGGAAGGGGTAGGCAGAGGTTCAGTGGGCTACTTTAAACCTTGTATGTAAAACTGTCATGGGAACACTATCAGGACTTATAATGCAATTTGTTCCAGTATTCCATTTATAAGGGCATTTCTCATAAACACTAAAATAATCTTGAGGTAACAAGTTGATTGATTTTTGATTATTGATTATCTACTATTCTGATTATCGATTACTTTGATTGATTGATTATTTAGTTGAAGCTTTTTTTAGGGTTTAATACTGATCATTACTAAAAGATAATAGTCAATATTGGTTATAAGTAAAAGCTAGCTATTACTACTAGCTTACATAGCTATTACTAAGAAACTAGTAATGTGGGCCATTGGGTAGGTTTGCACTTTTTTTGACAGCACTATTTGTGGTGTGGAAAAAATGAGCCACTTACGTTTGAGGCTCGTCGCTGGCCGATGCAAGAACAGCTGCCACTGTTGCAGTGGAAATCCTGTTCAGCAGTCGAAGAAAGAGAGAAAATAGTACGCTGTACATTTTTCCAGGCCCATGTTCATCGTCCCACCAAAACTGGTGTTTATTAAGACGGCGGAAGGAACAACACAAGCAGCAATCCGACCGGGTACTCCCATATCCTCCAAGGGGCAGACCATACTGGTCGCCCCGGCTCCTGTCACCTCCGAGGCCGGCCACTCCACTACTTCAACGAGCACTTCCACAACAGTCATTGATGATTCGCCAGATGAAGGAACACCCCCCAGGTTAATAATCATTTTGTATTTAACTAGCGACGTATCCTCACTTTGCATGGGCAGTACTGATTATCTATGGCCAGGATACTTGTAAATTATATACATGATACATGAAGAAAACAGCATCAGAATTCGTACATAAGTTTCTGGGACTGAAATACAGACAGATAGAAAAAGAAGGAGGCAGAGACTTAAAATGGATTTAAAAGATATAATTGCAATCACTTAAGTATCTCGCCATTAAGATAAGATTGGCAGGTGTAATGTCATAGATATACATCAGTGGATAATTTCACATAACGGCCAAACTAAGCATAACTTGCACTATAGTTACCAGACTTCTAACAGAATACTTCTATACTTTATTTAATATAATACATATGATGCGTTAACACCCAGACACAGTACAAACATCTACCTTCATCACACAAATGTTTGCCCTGGGTGAGAATCAAACCCATGATTTATTATTTACTTCCCATACTTTAGCAGGTCTGTTGGTATTGCTAGAGGATATTGTTTAACATCAGGTTGTCCATAATTTAGTCAGAAAAAATTGATAGGAATGATAGCACAGCTATTATTATCCCAAGTTCTTGATTTTATTTCCTTATTTCTACTTATAGGATCATGAGACGACAAGCTGTGGAGCGGAAATACGGGAAAAGGCAAAAGACTGATATTAGCATAGAAGACAGTTCCAAGGCGAAGGACGATGATGCCTCGCCTAAGCAAGAAACCAGTAAAAGTAAGTATTATTTAGCTTTAACATTTAAGTATATCCAGTAGCGGCAATATAATTAATTCAGGCACTCCGTAACATGCCTGGTCCTCTACAAATCTCTATTCTATACAAAGCTGGATTCATCTAGTCGATGTACCAAATATCTAGCAATTATGTAGACGATTATTAGGGGATCAGATGACGTGTAAAATGGTGACAAATATAATATAATATATAGTATAATAAAAGTACATAGATTCACGCCTTTTCGCCGAAGGGGAAGGCAGAGCCTTAGTGGGCAACTTGTGGGATATACTATACTTCCCATCTGCCATTTATGTTATACCAACGAAATCGCCAAGTCCGGGCGGTATGAATTATGTAACTGTTGTTATATTTAGAACAACAAAAGGTGAAAAATGCGAGGAGCCTTAGGTAGTTTGGTGACCTTCGCAGTATGACCCGTGTGAGCATGCCTGCGTTTCACTAGGGCCTCTACTAATATAATAATAAATATTGGTGGACATTTCACAAAGTGCCGTCCAGCCTCAAATTGAGCATAGCTTGTACTATGGGAAACTTGACTGATATATACTTTTTTGTAAATAAATACATGTACAGACATGGAACAAATGTCTATGTTCGTCACACAAATGTTTGTCCTGGGTGGGAATCGAACCCAGGACCTACAAAACTACAGTGCAGAGATACTACCAATAATTTACCTGTCAGGCCAGTCAGATGTGGTACTGTACTGTAACAGTTATTATATATAATGCCAAGGCAAAGTATGAATAAATGATGTTTCACACATTGCCTGCATGTTTTAGGCATTCTATAGAATACCGTATTGTACTGATTGCCGGTGACATAATCCTACTAATATTATAAACGTGAAAGTTTGTGTGGATGTTTGTTACTCTTTCACACTCAAACGGCTGAATAAATGGATGAAATTTGGTACCAAGATAGCTTATATCCTGGATTAACACATAGGCTACTTTGATCTCAGAAAAGTGCAGTGTTCCCGTGGGATTACTTATTCACCGCGGGGCGCAGCTAGTCTATACATACAATAAAATTGTAGAAAAGTGGTGTCTGTACAATGGAAATATATAAAAAAAAGTAGCAGGGGTTGTTATTATATCGATGCCGAACCCGAAATTGTATTTTTTTTTTTTTGTCTGTTTGTCTGTGTGTTTGTGCACGCTAATATCAGAAACGGCTTATTAGATTTAGATACGGTTTTCACTAATATATTGTAGTAAGCTTCACTTAACATTTAGTGTTTATTTCATGTCAATCGGTTCATAAATAAAAAAGTTATGTCAATTTAAAGAATCACGGCGAACATTCTTACGATGGTATATGTAATTCAAAATATGCTGCCCGAAAAGTCACTATTCCACGCGAACGAAGTCGCGGGCACAGCTAGTATCTAATATAACTGCATGCTATAGTTTAATGAAAGAAACTAATTAATAATCACTTATTCCACCACAGAAAAAACGAAAGAATCTTCCGTCAAAGAATCACTCGTCTCCAAGGATCACTCAATACTGAAAGAACCGTCAACATCCAAAGATATGACCACTGAGATCCAAATCAAAGATGAACCGGACTGGGAAGTCAGCAGAAGTAGCATCGAGGAGGAGGAACGGTCCATCGCTGAGATGCTCCAAGCCGAGATGAACGTTAAGTCTGAACCGATGGATGATGTGGATATTGAAGAGGAGAGCTTGGTGAGCAGCTTGGTGAGAAACATAAGATAACTAAATAATTTCCGTCCAAAGGTTGTCTGGAAGAGATCGCTTCTTAGCGATAAGACCGCCCATTGTGTATCTTAAGTAGTTTTAACGTTTGTACTGTATATGAATGGTGTAAAATAAAGTATTTTCATTCTATATTCATAACTTTTCTGTTATTCTGTCCGTCTGTTGGTTCTGACTTATCTCCGAAACGGCTGAACCGATTATGACAGGACGTTCACTGGCGGATATCTGATGTTGTAAGGAGTAACTTTAGCTTCTTTTATTAAGGTTTAATTCACAAATTAATAAAAAATATTACCACATAGCCATTCTTTTAGTCCTAAACTGAATTCACCACTGAATCACCAAGGTCACTAGTTGAATAATGTTTTTTGTAGCAGTAGAACTTATGCCATGTCCGGGGAAGTACTGCCACAATACCCATTTCTGCTGCCAAACAGTAATGCATTCGCATTTCTGTGTTCCAGTTTGAAGGGTATGGTTGCCGGTGAAATTATAGGATATGAACATTCCACCTTTAATTATAGGATATGAACATTCCACCTTTACATAGAGTTATGGGTGTGCACTATGTGACTTGGGTCTTGTACCTATGTAGGGTAAGACCCAATTAGAGGCAGAGGAAACTGCTTAACATTAGGTGGTCCATCCACCGGAGACTTGACAGGCCTCACAGCTCAGTTGGTAGTAACTCTGCCTTCTGCGCTGTAAGTCGTGGGTTCGATTCCCACCCTGCACATACATTTGTGTGACGAATATAGATGTTTGTTCTGTGTCTGGGTTTATTATTATTATTCTATAAGTTGTCTGGCTCCTATAGTACAAGCTGTGCTTAGTTTGGGGCTAGAAGGCGCTGTGTGAATTGTCCACCAATATTATTATTATTATAGTGACGTAGATACAGTTAGTAAAGGTAGCGTGTTTGTATTGTACAGATCTACAGTCCGCTGGCGTGTGAGCTGTGCGCGGAGGTTTTCACGGTGCCGGGCGCTTGGGTGCGCCATGTCGAAGGCCACGCGCTCAACACGCCGCACGCACGGAAACGGAAGAGCAGATCGGCGGTCAGTTTGCAAACTTTTTTTTATGTGTTGTGGGTGTCCGAACGTTCTGACAGCCCACCTGATGTTAAATGGTAACCGCCGCCCATAGACAACAACAATACGACTCAAGTCCTCTCCACGGAAGTATGAGGTGACCTAAGTAGCATTGCGTTGCGTCCATCACCCCGAGACGGGGATGTTACGTCTCATGCGTCTGCAATTTCAATACATGAAACAATTACAATATTTTTGTCTATGATTTATATTTGGACCGTGTTATGCAGAAAGCAGCCATGTGGGGAAAAGTACAAACGGAGTTATAAGCAGTTTTCTATCGATGGTTGCAATTCGGTTATGTATTGATTCATATATTGTATTGGCTCATATCTCCGTGAAAAATAGAGATATCGACATGGCTGTCTTTGCAAAAAAATCCGTCATGTCGAAATGAGTATGGCCGCGTTTATAACTCATTTTTGGAATTAAATGCCACATGACTGCTTTCTGCATAACTAGGCCCACTTTAACTGGTAATTATACCGTTATATAATATGTATAACAGAGCGACGACACTGAGGAGACGATGGCGCTGCTGCGATGCGACCTCTGCCAGAAACATTTCCCCAACCCGGGCGAGTGGGTGCGGCACGTACAGAGCACGCACACTGAGACAGGTCATTGATACGCACATACTCGATATGCCTCGCATGCGCCACGCCCGCATCTAATACGCTTTTGTAGCCCACACCACGCACGCACGCATGCACGCACTATTCGATCGCCGTACTCGCACGGTTCGATCTATCACTACCCCCCCATTATTAAATCGACCGTCGGATACGCACAATTCGATTGCCGCACACGCACGGTTCGATCTATCACTACCCCCCCATTATTAAATCGACCGTCGGATACGCACTATTCGATTGCCGGACACGCACGGTTCGATCTATCACTGCCCCCGCATGATTCGATCGATCGCCGCACACGCACGCTTCAATCTACCACTGCCCCCCCATGATTCTATGGATCGCCGCACACGCACGGTATCGATCGATCACTACCCGCACTTTTCGATCGATCGCCGCACAACTAAAATAGTTAAATTAATTAATAATAATAATAATAATAATAATAAAAACTTTATTTGTTTTCATGTGTCCCACTAGTATTATTGGTAATATCGCATCGTTCTTTGGTTGTTTTTATTTGTTTCAGTAGATTAATTGTAACGTTTTTATGCTGCTAACTAACATGATGTAAGTGGGTTTTTAACCATATTGTTTTGTATTTTGTATGATATGGTTATCTTATGATAACCATATCATTAACAATTAACATTAAACAATATGGGTTAAAAATTAAATTATATATATATAATTAAGATTATTCTTAATTTAAAACTCATGCACTTTCAGTAACATAAAAGTAAATGAGCTCGAAACTAACCGTTACATAAAAATATATGCTGCGCTGAATTGCTTTTATTATTCTGCTAATTCCATATAACTTTATGCCTTAATATATGCTTGTACACAAATTTTAAATACAATAAGGCTTAATTGAGATCCTTTCAGACTGTATTATTTAAAAGGCATTCGCCCACATAATCAGAAGCGATATTAGTGCCAGTCGTGTTGGTGCCAAACTGAAACTAAAATTAAACAAATCTATCTTTTCATATTCTATGACATGGAGATACTGTAAATTCATATCTGACTCTTCATGTCATGATAAAGGTTGGATCACATCTATCCCCGGCACCGGATTCTGTGAGCTCTCCCAAGCGTTGCTTCTCGTTCTATCTAATGACGATTCTGAGCGACAGAAAGGGATAGAGATATGCAAAAGGTGTCGAGTTTGGTTGGTTTATTTAATTTTTTATTTGGCAACACCGAAAATTATTTTTATCATAAAAAAATAAGTTTCGTTTGACGCTAACCGAATTGGCACTTTCTAATGTGTCTAACATATTATTATGTAATATTACTAATATATAACAATTGGCACATAGCTGAATGATTTCATTATTGTGTTGAACGTGGCTTATTCTCGACAAACGAACATCAATCAAGGTTTGAAATAACGTTACGGTATCACCGCCATTACAAATTGTCCCCACACCCTTGCAACACTCATAATGATCACTTCAGTTATGTTCCTGCTGACGTTTGAAGTTTCCCCCCATAATACCTGGCGTAAAATTATTCCTCGCACTATTAACAATTTTTGCCAATATTTTATAAATTTATTAAATATCCCAATTCTGGAGAGCGAATTAAACGGAAACTGACAAAATGTGTAAAAATATGACACGAAAATGTATCGCTTAAAAAGTATTATTTATTTTCATTCACTGGTACCTATTAAGTTTAGCCCTGTCCTTATCCGACCCTGAAAAAACGTGAAAAGAATCACGAAACGAGGGATTCATTTTACTCTACTCTATTCTATTCGAGTCACTGGTTCTCTCGAACCAGTGTGGTGAAAGCATTATAAGTGCTCCTCAAAGAGGCTCCTTTCGTGCAATTGTTTTTACTTCGCGACCATACCCTATTTATCAGTCAAGTATTCATCCGAGTATCCTGGCAACATTGACCGTGGTAGAATATTCGAATTTTTTTATATTGGCAATACTAAATAGATTAATGTAGCAAGAGCGAGGTGTAATGTTATAACAGGTAACTTATGAAGCAATTCAAAATGAGGCGGTTCCCACGCGAAATCAACTAGCCGCAAAATGATACTGGACCGTGTTATGCAGAAAGCAGCCATGTAGGGAAAAGTACAAAAGGAGTTATAAGCATTTTTCTGTCGATGGTTCGGTTATGGATTCATATATTGTATTGGCTCATATCTCCGTGAAAAATAGAGATATCGACATGCATCGTTTATAACTCATTTTTGGAAAAAAAATGCCACATGGCTGCTTTCTACATAACTAGGCCATATACTCAAATTAATAAGCCACAATTTAGATATTTAAATGATACATCACTCTGAAACATGTTTTGGACACAACATGTGTTCATATCACCGCGTGAGATTCGCAACAAATTGATCGCTTCTGTGGGAAACGGAAAACGTCCCAAACAATTTGCCTAACATATATAACAATATAAAGACGTACGGTGTTCGATTGTCTAGAACTGGCCATGTCAAACAACAGTGCGCCACCAAAACGTCACAATCGTTTCACAGAGGGCGAGCAAAGCAAGACGTGCTCGCAATGCAACAAGATGTTCCCCTCGCACGCGTCCATGCTCATACACATGCGGACGCACACAGGTCAGTAACTCGTTCCCTCATACCTATATACTATACATATATACAAATAAATAAAATTGTTGTGTCTGTTTGTATTATTAAAATAACCGCTTTTTATTAAGCGCATATGGATGTATGTATGTACTGTGCATCGGTTATGTATAAAAAAGGTATAAAAAAAGCCGTAAAATACTCATCGGGATACACGTCGGGATATGAACCGGCGACCGGTGCGGCGCAAGCGCCACATTATGACGTACTCATCAGTACTCACTGAGGGCGTGTTGGCACAGTGGTACTGAACCAGAGTTTCAATCACCGGATCGAAACTCGGTACCACTGGACCACCACGGTCTCAAAATTAGAATTAACTTTAAACGCCAAAAGTAAAAACAATTGCATTATCGTTAAAAAAGATCTCTTCCAGGCAACCTTTTACCTTTTTAATGTTTCCGTTTGTATTGCAGGCGAGCGTCCGTTCGTGTGCGGAATGTGCAACAAGGGTTTCAACGTGAAATCGAACCTGCTCCGTCATCTGCGCACGCTTCACGACCAGATTATATCCCCGGCGGCCGTGGACTCCGGTGACGAGTCCCCGCCGCCCGCGCCGCCCGCGCCGCCCGAGGTCAAGCGGGAGACATGAAGGCGGGGAGGGGGGGCAGGTAGGCGCCTCACATACATTTTTTTTATTTCATGTAGGTGTTGGAACGAGCTGATGACCCACCTGACGTTAATTGGTAACCGCCGCCCATAGACAACAGCATTAAGACCCAAGTCCTCTCCACCAAAGTACGAGATGACTCAAGTCGCATTGCCATCACCCCGAGTCGGGGATGTTCGGCTGTAATTTAAAGTAATAAATATTGGTTGACATACATACAATCATTCGTCTAGCTTCAACTAAGCATGGCTCGTAATAACAGGACTACTAGATGAATGTTAGAATAGTATTTTTTTTGTAAATACATATTAATTTGACACCCAGACACCAGAACAAACATCAACACAATTATATTTGTCATATAAATGTTTGTTCGGGTTGTCCTGAGTACTGCAGAAGGCAGGTTTACTACCAACTGAGCAGTGAGGCCAGTCAAGAAGTATATAAGTATAAATAAATAAATATTGGTGGACATTTCACACAGCGCCATCTAGCCCCAAAGTAGGCTAAGCATAGCTTATATCATGGGAACCAGACAACTGATATAATACTTATATATTTTTTTTTGTTAATACATAGTCACACCCAGACACAGAACAAAAATCTATGTTCGTCACACGTTTGTCCTTGGTGGGAATCGAACCTACCATTTACGGCGCAGAAGGCAGGGTTACTACCAACTGAGCTGTGAGGCCTATCATATCAGTTGTCTGGCTCCCATAGTACAAGCTATGCTCAGCTTACTTCGGGGCTGTGTGAAACATCCACCAATATCTATAATTGTGTTATGAACGTTGTGTGTGTTGCGCAGGTAGAGGGCGCGGGCGCCGCACGCCGTACATGAACGCCATGGCGGACGCCAACCGACGCGCCAACGAGAGCAAGCGCCGCGACCGCGACGCGCAGCCCGCCAGCAACGCCGGCGCTGGTGCCAGCACTAGCGGCGGCAGCGGCGGCAGCTTGCTCACCACCATCCCTCGCAAGCAGAGCTACTCGCTGTTCCTCAAGCAGCGGGCCGTGCTCTTCTCAGCGAAGAAGTGGAAGCAGTGACCTGACGCACCACACCGCTCGGGGGACAATTGTTGATGACATATTCAAACATCAAAACATTTTTCGTTCATATGTCTCTTAGTTGATCGCACATTGGAAACTGTCGCATTGGTTGCATTGGCTCCCGTCCAGCACCATCTAAAGTGGAAACCTTGGCACACCAAAGGAGCCACCTCGAATAGAAATGCTGCTGTGTTACCAAGTTCAAGTAAAAATGTTATTTCCTTAGAATTGTTAAAGAAAAGGTCAATATTTATTATTCAAAACATAAGGGCACGCATATTTATCGCTGAGTTTGCCCGTTAAGCCCTATTTCACCCTCCAAGGAGAAAAACAGTAAGAAACCTCTAGAGATTCCTGTTTTTTGCCATCCGGGCGTCCAACTCCGTCTTTGTGACCCAACGATTACCGTTTATGTGTAGACACCCTGCCACCCGGCTACTAAGTTGCCGAGCAACTGTTGCGATTCGATCTATAGTCGCCATTAATTGCCTAATCTACCAGTTGCTCAAGCGATAGTAACCAATGTGCGATCAGCCTTTATATCTCGACGGATATAGCGAGATATTGACCGGTCCGAATTTGAATTGTGCAAAATTCCGCCATCCTGGCCCGTTTGAAGAAATCTCAAATATTGTCCCTCCAAGTCGGTGGCTATATTTTGTTATTGAAATGTAGACGCGCGGTCACTTGCACACACTTGCCCCACCTCCTTTTAGTTTTAGTTCGGTTTATTTTGTAACTTAGTTTAAGGCGTAAGACTTCTAATCGAGCATGCAGTGGAACATTAAGTCCACTTTTATACTTATCGTTAAGTGTGAATAGAATGATCTTGCTGACCCGAAAGAGCTTTGGACATTTTTTTTACAATTAGCAAGAAATTCTCTAATACGTACATAACTAAGATTTCCATGTGAAGGGCAGTTTGTATTCAATATTTGTCTTGCATTCTCTAAATATAAATAAATAAATTGCTTGCTGTCCATCAATATTTTAATTTTAGTACATAAAACTGGTAGCAGTCGTGTTATTTTACATTTAGAGAACGTAATACAGTTTTAGAGGCAATCTAGTTCGCATTAAGAGAACGTCTGTAGCGTGCCAAAATGTTCTAAGCCCTTTACATAGTATCACGAATATTTCCATGTACTCGTTTAATATAAAATAATTGATGTCTTTAATTACTTGGAATTATTACCTACTCAATTAAGTTCAGTTTTGGTTCAAAGATCTGTACTATTTAATTAAGTTATTATGTAAATGTAATATAAATAGGAAGGTTACTTAACTTATACATATAATCTTATTTTTTCCATATTGTATCTTAGCCGGTGACTATGGCCGCCTATGTATAGATTGTGGATTCCTATATACTTCTATTCAACTCACTACAAGATAACTTAGGTTTTTAAAAAAATATGTATTATAGGAATCTACCAATCGTCTTTCCAGTGTCACTTAGTAAGTAGGTATAGTAAGCGTCAAGATAATTTTTCAGGGAATAGTTTAATATGTAATTGATATGGTGACTATTTTGATTCACTAGTTTAATATATTACGCAAACATTCCTAGTATTAATTATAGCAATGCTTTTTTATAAAAATTAGTCGCTGTATTTCGTTTATACATCTTAGGAGTAACCTGTTAGAACGTAAGAAAATATTATTTTAGAATGAGGAAAATGATTTAGTTGGACATTCCAATATATTTTTGCATTCCGTTATGTGAATTTTCAAATAATTCTTGTCTTTTCTAACGGACATGTAAGACATGTATATTTGATTTAGTGATACAATTTTGTAATGGTGATTAAAATGACAAGTATAGAAAAAAAGCCTTTATTGCCTTTTATTTTGCATCAATACACATTATCACAACTTATTGATACTCAATAATATGAACATGATAAGTTGTACATGAGGGGGGGGTTAATTAGAAAAAAATACGTTTTAACTTAATGGTTTGTTTAACTGTCTTCCTCTTCAATTTTAGGCGCCAAGTAGTAGCGGATTTGACCGATGTCGGGAATGCGGTATTCCACCACTAGAGGAACATCCGCCGACATTGACAATTGTACCTGTAATATTAACAAATAAATTGTCAAACCTTACATTTTTTGAATGACGGCTGAGACTGTAATCTAATGAGCACGTGGCAACAGTACTAATATAATAAACTAGCTGTTGCCCACGACTTCGTCCACGTGGAATTCGGTTTTATCACGCACCCCTATTTTACCCCTCGGAAAAGTAGCCTATGTTACTCCTTGTTACATCAGCTATCTACCAGTGAAAGTCCCGTCAAAATTGGTCCAGCCATTCCAGAGATTAGTCGGAACAAACAGACAAAATTTGAAAAAAATGTTGTTTTGGTATATGTACCGTGTATACATCCATATACACGTAGTAAAAAGCGGTTATTTTAAGATTACAAACAGACACTCCAATTTTATTTATTTGTATAGATGTATCTAAGAATAGATATTGGTGGACAGTCATACAGCGATATCTGGCCCCAAACTAAGCTTAGCTTGTACTATGGGAACCAGATAACTGATGGAATACATATATACAGAACAATCTTCTACGTTCGTCACAAAAACGTTTGTCCTGTTTGGGAATCGAACCCACAACCGCCAGCGCAGAATCCAGGGAAGCCATACATTACCAACTGAGCTGTTCAGCCTGTATATGTATATATAATACTGTGATAATACTTTTGTAAAATAGATTTACAAGATAAACGTCGTGGTTGCGAAAAAAAAAGAAAGTGCTCCTTTAGGGGTTTCTCGGCAGTTTCTCCATGGAGGGTTGGATAGGGTTAGAACAGGCGTCAAAATTATCGATAAATACGCGTGACCTTATGTTTTGAATATTATTGCCTTTCTTTATGAATTCTATGGAAATAAAGTTTTAGACTTGACTTGACCTGCGGGCTCAGAGAGGTTGCTTTAGTGAAGTAGTTGAGGTACTGGCACGCGAACGTGAGAGTTACGGGTTCCTCCATCTCGATGACGACCGCCTCTTCCTCCTTGTCGATGGACGCGGTCTGGGCTAACTTGATGTTCGCGGACCCTATGTCACCCGTCGCCGAGAATTTAACACCTAAAATAAACATATCGCAAGTTAGTTACGTCCTGGTGAGTACTCCGACTGGCCGTAATTGTAAAACCAGCTTCATTCTAAAGCAGAAAGACATACATATTAATATGTTTGGCAGATTCCTTTAAGTTTGACCAGCGCGAGCACTGCCCACGAGTAAGTATATATAAAGAGCAGTAGAACCAAGTTTGTCCAGGTACGTACTGCCAAAATACCCATTTCTGCCACCAACACGTCTAACTAAGACTGTGTTCCAGTTTGAAAGGTGTGGTTGCCGATGAAATTACAGACACATGAGACATTCCACCTACACGTCTCAGAGTTACGGGCGCATACGATTCGACTTGGGTCTTGTCGTACCTTGTAAAGTGGGACCCAAGTCGCAACGGTTATGGGCAGAGGTTACCATTTAACACCAGGTGGGCCGTCGGCTCGTTCCGTAACTATCACAAAAAAAGTATTCAAACAATACACCGCTACAGTGTTAACGCGAGTGGTTTGTACACAGATATATTCTTTATTGTATACATCTAAATATAAAAAGAACATTACAAAGCAGAATTAATAATAACGGTGGAACAATGGGCGGCCTTATGCCAACAGGTGCAAAGTCGAAGAGTAATGACAGGGCCGAAGTCTGGTGAGTTGATCCACTGTCGACGCCAAAATCCACATTGATATGAACGAACCATAGAAAAGAAGTAATGTGTACTACAACATACCTTCCTTGGTGCAAAGTGATCTGTACTACAATATACCCTCCTTGGTGCGAAAAGATCAGTACTACAACATACCCTCCTTGGTGCAGGAGATGACCATGGACTCCCCGAACTGGGAGAGGTCGCGGCAGATGCGCGCGAACTCGCCGCTCGGCAGCCGGATGGTGCAGCTGTACTCTGTCTCCGGAATGCCTAATCAATCAAACTTATCAATATCCGTCATATACAGGCTATTCATACAGTACATGCTATGCTTAGTTCGGGGCTAGATGGCTATAGATGTCAAATGTCCAAAAATATACTACTCGTTTTCTCTGTTCTCTGCCCACAGTATGTCGGTATGCCTGCAATGGATCTGTTACATACCCTTTTCCGTTTCTTCATTCCCATTTGGTACAGGTACATAAGCTATTTGTAGTGTTTTCGAATTTTTGGTAATCCCATAAAATTCCAAAAACATGCATAGGACATAACTCTTTGAATGAATATATTTGTTAGGAGCTATGCTATCAAAGTAGCTTACCTAAATGTTCAAGATCCAAATTCATGAGTTTCATTTCATAATCAGAGACCTTTTCTTGATTGGGGCTTTCAAACACAAATGTGACTGTATCAGCATTGTCCTGCGCCTTCATTGTCACAGTGTCTTTGTCACCGGCACATTTGAGAATCTTTGACATACTGGAAATTAAATACATTTTTATAGACAGTCTACAATAAGTATTGGTCACTTGTCTATATTCTAGTTAAGTGATAGAACAAGCCAAGAACCCAACCGAAACAACAGCTATACAGTTGGGGTCTTCTGCTTAAGTATACCATAGCCCACATTAATGTATTAGAATGTATATGCGGATGGAAGTTCTCATGAGTCTTTCAAATACACTACTCAGTGGTTGAAATGGTTATGGTGGCAGTACTTATCAAGATAAACTATGGACACAAGACAGTGTTACTATATTGCACTGAAACCACAATATTGTCATATAGAGAAAGTTGAAGTAGAAGATATTGCATCAAAAACACATATAATTAGTCTATTGTTTGTTAAGATTACTTTAGACTATGTTAATTTAATATGGGAATATATTACATTGCTGTAAGGGAAGAAAAGGTTAATACCAAACTAATACTAACAGAATTTACATAGTGAGTTATACTTAATAGATTAATAGACTTACCTTCCAAGATTCATGCCCATGGAAATGTTTCTATCACACCTGTACTTATCAAAGCCATCTGCACGTAATGTGAGGGACACCAGTGACACATGAGAATTGTCCATTGCCTAGAAATTACAAAAGTCGTCCTATTACTAAATATTGGTTAAGTATCTAAAAATTATTGCTTAAGGTTTTAACAATAGGAAATCGTAGTTATATTAAATTAGTGAAGGAATATTACTACTAAAACATTTTTATTTTCTCAGTCAGACAGCGCAAGCATTTGAGCAATGATGAATATGGATTCCTTGTTCTAGTTGTGTAACCAAATACTTTATGCGCAGTAAGAAATGTTTCATAAACAATTCTCATACCGGCAAAAGTCACAAGATCAGTAAAGAAGTCTGAATGTCTGTATGCTTTCAATACAGTTTGTATCATATTAAATTCCATAGCATTTCAACCTTACAGTGTCATATTAATACAAAAAACAAGAAAACACAAAGAAGAGCAACAAAAAGTTTCGAATTTCAGCAAAATATTAGGAATGGATATCATAGATACCTGCAGTTGGATGCCATTATCGTCACAATCAAATGTGGCTTGTGTGAGCAGATCTTTGATGGCTTCCAGCACCTTCTTGAGGATGGCGCTTCGTAGGAGGCGTGCTTCAAACATGTTCTGAAACATATACAAAGAAGTTTAAATAGAAGCGAAATATAATTGTCTTTAAAGGGAGCCTGTAGAGAAATGTCATTAGTTACTTCAGTTGATTTTGAAATTTATATCGCCAAATTATAAGAATGAATCAAGTAATTGCACGGTATAACTTTCTCATATAAACTCGTGACTCTAAAGTTGAATTTACAACTTAAAAGCTCACATTATTCTGATGTTTTATTGTAATAGTGTAAAATATATAACGATGAGAACTTACGATTAAACTTTATTTGTTAGAAAACACACGTAAAATTCAAAATATATCACAAAAATCAAGGCACAACGCTTTAAAATATCGGCGACACTTAAAAATGACAGCCGGTTGCTTGTCTAGCGGCAAATCTGGCGCGAATTTGCACGTCAAAGCAACGGAGTCGTGGACTGACTGCTCTTTGAGCATGGAAGAAGGATAACACAACATGTTTTATGAGTGTCAGAAAGAGACAAAAACAAAACGTTTAACGTCTATTGCTAACTCTAACTGACAAGCCACAGACGATGAGCAACTAGAGTAGCACAGTACCCTTGGAACAAAAATTAATTTTAGATTACTATTACTCTAGACGCACCGACCACATTAATTAATAATAATATTAGATACCATCCGCACCACCTGGATGGCTGGTTGTCCACGAGCACTCGCTTCTCGCGGTCATTCCTTCCACACTCCTGTCAGCTATGGAATGATCTGCCTTCAGCGGTTTTCCCTCGGAGCTTCGACATGGGCACCTTCAACGACGGGTTAATGCCCACCTAAAAGGCCGGCAGTGCATTAGCAATGCCTCTGGTGTTGCAGATGTGACCATGGGCGTAAGCTCGTATGCTAGTATTTAATATTATACTTACCAAGAAAATATACACACAAATAGATTGCAAATAATGGGAATTTTTCCTATTAGTTGAAAAACATCGGATTTTTAAATGAAATACACAGCTAATCCAGTCCGTTTTTATTTTCCAGTTTAGTAACTTACATATTATTAAACTTTGAGATTAATTAATTTTTGTTTATTACTTCTCATAAACTATAACAGTACCAACAAGTTATTCTAACAATCAGCATGAGATCTGGACTACTTGGTCTTGTTCAGGATACTGGGGCAGTGTTAAATTATATTTTGCAACAATTTCCGGTGGTAAGAATCTTCCCCCAAGGAAATGTTTTGCATTATCCAAAATTTCAGGCCTTGCACACAGCTTGGGTGCAGAGAGAGATACTAGCATGGCTGGCTTCAATGCCTTTCCTGAATCAGGGCCCTTTTCTACATTCCATCCACTTGGTATATCCACGCTGAAATTAATAATTTTAAATCAAACTAAAGTGAATCCTGTAATCTATACAATCATACAATATGTATTACTTTTAAAATACCAAGTTAAATACATGCTTTACCTGCAGACTGGTAGCCCAGAATCTATTAGGGCATTAAGTGCAGGTTTCATCTCATCTCTTACTGGGGGCTTGAAACTAAAGCCAAATAGGGCATCAATTAGAACTTGGTAGTCATTTCGAAGATCTTTTGGTTGTGGCAAGTTATCAACGATATGAACTCCGAATCGTCTACACTGTTCCAGCAGGTTCTCATACAGTGGTTTTGGTGTACGTTTGGGGTAGTAAACAGCAACAGCGTAGCCAAACAATGTCATATGTCGCGCTGCTACTAAGCCATCACCACCATTATTGCCTGGTCCACATATGATAAGTGCAGAGTGATATCTGGAAAATTGAAAGTATATTACAGCAATAATCAAGGAAAATTTAAACATGTCATACTATAAAATAATAGTTTATGAAGACATTAATTAAATCAATCATGATTAGAAAGACTGACTCACGTCGATGGTGGAAATGACTTTGCGACAGCTGTAGCAACACTGAGGCCAGCTAGTTCCATCAGTTGATCTACACTGAACTTGTAATCATTGAATAGTTCCTGATCTAAATTTGTAGCCTCAGTCTGTGTAAGGTAGCGCATTCTACCGCTGCTACATTGCCTCCCACCGGTGGCCATCGCGCCTCCAGCCGATACGTTCGCCACACGCAACTGCAAGCAAAAGTTTCATGAAGTATTATGTAAATTTAAATAAAAGCAGGCCACTAAACCGTACCAGTAGAGCACTTCCGATGAGCCTAAACAAAAACATTTATAAGAGTCCTGTTGATCGTGCACTTTAGAAACAAGAAGTCTCTGGAAGTTATGAACAGCACAATTACAATGTGACATAAACCAGTAACCACGGTCCACACGAGCCACTTAACGAGTGATAACGCGTGTTTTGGAAAATCAGCTGCTTTTGTCACCTTTGCGTTTTACTTTCGACTTTTGTTTAGTTCTGTAATTGTACCTACACCACAACAAACGCATGAACAGATAGAGTTGCGTTTTCAGTTTCGAAAATTTTCGGTTTTATTCAATCGATCAACTGTCATTGATGGATTGGCCAGCTTTTACTAGTATTAATCGTGATGACAAGTTCTCCACAGAGTATGTAGCAAGTAAGGTCCTTTAATCTACTCCTTGACTTCAACTCGAAAATACACACACTGAACCGTTATGTACTTTCTGATATTGTATAATAAGAGAGATGCTAGAAAGACATAATTAATAATTAATAACTAAGTAAATAAACCATAAAACAGTATATTTTTAAGATCCATTATGTTTTCGAGGTCGTTATAACATCAAATGATCGATAAATTCTTCAAAATTCCATAACAATAAGTAAGTTATACAATTATATTAGTGAGAGTAAGTTATGAAATAAAGAAGTTAGTTACCCATTAGGAGTGTTAGCTTATTACCAGCAACCGTGTTTAAATGTATGTACTGTTTTTATATTATAAAAAAAAAAAAACGTAATGGAGCTCTAATGATAACTTGAAGAAGACAAATATATGGTAGACTGTAACTGTCAAATGTCACAGCTTTTGATGATATTGACATTTTAATTTTCGATTCGCTCATCCGTCACGAAAATGGCTGCGTTTCGTGTGTTTAGTCGTAATTTACCGTATTTACGACAGCAATTTTCAGCTTTATTGGGAAATACTTCGCCCTCGGTTAAGTTTATTTGTGTGGTTGTAGTTATAGGATATATACTATCGTTTTCCGACGATGTTGTGAAGGTTCTCAGCGTCACTCCAGGATATTTGTTGCCGCCTTCCTTCCAACTGTGGTCTACTTTCACGTTCTGGTTTCTCGAGATACACTTGTGGGAGGTGATAATCGACATAGTGACTGTGGGACTATGTGGAAAACTAATAGAGCCACTATGGGGCCAAATGGAGATGATGAAGTTTTTCTTTCTAACGAACATTGGTGTCGCGTTTCTGACGACTTTTTACTATTTAGTGATATTTGCCTGCACGGGGCAGACGTCCTACTTGTTCGATATCCACGTACACGGGTTGGCGGGATACCTGGCCGCCGTTTCCGTGGCTGTGAAGCAAATATTGCCCGATCATCTGTTGATAAAAACACCTTTAGGTATGTCAATTCATATTTGCCTCTAAGCTCCTCGCACTATCAGTACCTACCATTATTTATTTATGTATTTCTTTGTCATTATGTAATTTATTTCACAATATTTAATATATTTACTCTAGACCTATCCCATCTTTATTTAAGGGTCCATGATGTTACTATATCATGAGCTAAATTGAAAATCAGTGCTGCTAAGCATGTAAGCTTAGTAGCTTACATGCTTAGGAGCAGCTTTATGCTGAGACAGGTACCTGTTTGAAAAAAGAGCATAAGAGTAAACAGTATGGTTATGTTTGTATTTTATTATCTCTGTGTGTGTCAAATAAACTACAGTAATACCCTACTTTATGTGGGTGTTGAATTCTGGACAAAATTGCTTTAAGCAATATTTGGGTACAGGGAATGAGGGATATATTCAAATAACAAACTAAACTTATGCAAACATTTTGCTTTTATTGACAAAACATCACAAGATTCTGATCATTTTTATTTTTCTTTGTGGAATAGTGTCCTAAAGATTTTTGCATTGCATTTTGATTGCACACTTGGAACATTCTATTATTTCTATGAACTCCACTTTCAAAATGTGTTTTTTTTGGCTAATGCAGTCGCACCATAAGCGCAGTGGTGGGGGTGACCAATTAATGCATCTTTGTAAAACGGGGCATATTATAGTGAATTTTTAAATTCACATTATACCTAAATGAATAATGTGAGGATGGGTAAAATAAGGTATTACTGTACTTTGTTTCATTAACATAATATTTTCTATTGTATATCTTTAAGTTCTACAAAATTGTCAGTTCCCTGTGAGTGGAAACTTCACATTGTATTGTTTATGTAAAGGTTAAACAAATTGCAATTCTGCATCCAATTCTTTTCAGGAAAACTAACAAATCGCTCCCTTCCCCTACTCATCCTCATAGCGGCCATCCTTCTTTGGGCCGTGGGAGCCCTAGAGGGCACATACCCGTGCATGTGGGGCAGCGGCACCATCCTCTCATGGATCTACCTGAGGTTCTGGCAGAGGCACAGCAGCGGCACTCGCGGAGATATGGCTGATAATTTCAGCTTTGATAAGTAAGTTTTTTATGTGATAAAGTTATGGAACAAGCAGATGGCTCACCTAGTGTTAAATGGTAAGCTCTGCCCATAACAAACAATATGCTTCCGCCTGTTACTTACGGGCCCTCTTGTACTTAGATAGAAACCAGAACAAGTTACATCATATGTGCCTGTAACTTTAAGACTTGAAGGTGGAATGTCTCATGTGCCTGTAATTTCACCGGCAAATACGACTTACCAGCTGGAACATAGTGACGCGAATGCATCACCGCTTGGCGGCAGTAGTTCCCCAGACGAACTTGGCATAAGTTCTGCTGCTACTGAAGTTTCCGAGTACCTGACTCAAGACCCGCAGTAAAAGTAGAATGCTAGTACATTTAATTGGTTTGTTAGGTTGATTGTAAAAGGAACTGTACAATTCCACAGTTTCTTCCCGACTGTCCTGCAACCGGTGGTGCGAGGCGTGGTGGGAGGGTGCCATCGGTGCCTGGTCCGGTGCGGAGTGTGCTCGGCGACGCCGCGACGCGTGCACCTCGCGCTGTCGCCGCGCGGCGTCACCATCTCCATGCCGGGCGTGGAGCCGCAGGACACTGAGCGCAGGCGGTATCTATCTATCACCTCTCAATATATCAACCCTCGACCGCTGACTTATCATAACCGACAATTTAACCCAAATAGCATTTTTTGTTGCAAGTACTTATGTCACCTGATGTTTTATAGTAATAATATTGGTGGACATTTCACACAGCGCCATCTAGCCCCAAAGTAAGCTAAGTAAATAGCTTGTATCATGGGAACCAGACAACTGATATTTTTTTTTGTATATACTTACATAATAATACATATCAACACCCAGACACAGAACAAACACCGTTGTTCATCACAATTTTTGTCCTGTGTGGGAATCGAACCCACGATCTACAGCGCAGAAGGCCCCTGCCTTCTTACTACCAACTGAGCTGTAAGGCCAGTCATAATTGTTATGGTATGTTGCTGATGGTGGCACCTTGCCTGGATCGTTAAACTGTAGTGGTAAGGCAAACACCCTCCTAGTTGGCCATAACTCTCAAACTCTTATCAATCTGCCCATAATGGTGTACTTTATTTTTAACGAAATCTATTCCCAATTCTGAGGTGGAAGCTAGCCACGACAAAGCCCTGGAATATAGCTGTGATTTCTTCCATTTTCTCCTAATGTTTTCCTTCACTGCGTATGATTCAACTTGGGGTTTTTTGTATTTAAGGAGAGGACCAAAGTCGTATTGCTTGTTATGGGCAAAGGTTACCACTTAACACCGGTGGGCCATCTGTTTGTTCCGTAATTTATTCACATGCCAACACCTACCTGTTCAATTATCAACAGTACATTCTATTAATGTTCCCTTTCTTCAACAGCCAAATAGCTCTCAAAGCGCTCAGTGAGCGGCTCTCAAAAGCCTCCGAACAGACGCGGCAGAAGAACCAATCGACAAAAGTGAACATGGACAGTGTCCGTAAGATGCAGTCGTCCCAAGTGACCCCGCAGTTCACCGAGGCAGGCCCCACTCAGACCGTCTCGCCTCCGGAAGCCACTCTAGTGGAGCTCGCTGAGCCCGCACCGCCTACAACCAAACTCTCGTGATCATACATTACAATGTCAATTGTGAGTCGCATTTACACTATCACGGTTACCATACTGACTGGCTTCATAGCTCAGTTGGTAACTCTGCCTTCTTTGGTCATGAGTTCGATTCCCACCCAGGACGAACATAGACATTTGTTCTGTGTCTGGATGTATTATATGAATGTATTTATTTACAAAAAATACATTTAAGTGTTCTATCAGTTTTCTGGTTCCCATAGTATGCATAGGTATGCTTAGTTTGGGGCTAGATGGCGCTGTGTGAAATGTCCACAAATATATAAATATGGTTGATTGTAAGGTCAGTTAGAAAGTTAGCTGTTAGTAAGTTGAACTGATCTGTGGACTGTTTTGATGAAGAAGCAGAAGAATAATTTATTGAGAATATAATAATAAATATTTAGTTTTGCTTAAACCAAATAGCAGGCAGATAAGAAATATACTGGTGGTGGATACTCTTTGTTATTTTGTGTATTAGTATGGTCAATGTTGTCAATTTTTATTATGACTGATTATTTTATACGATGAAAATAATATGAGAGTCAAATAAACATTTTTAATTGATACCCACGGCATAGTGTAAGTGCGCCCTAAGCTGTTCACAGAATCAGCGTGGGAACCTTATATGTTAGAATTTTTAAATTGTTGGTAAATGGTTGAGACCTAAAAGACTCAGCGGTAGAATTTAACTTATGACTGGAGACATTATTACAATTTATATTTTAATTTACTATATCACAAAGGAGCTGTAATAATGGACCCGGATTTAACCATAGACATCTGTACAGTTTGTCATTTTGTAACACTTTTTCGTTCTCTGACAAAACATTAACAAGAAACCATGTTAAAAACTTTGTCTGTAAAACAATATATCGGATTATGACACAATTTGTGGAATCCCAATTGTTTGACATATTATTATAGTTTCAGACATTTTTTTGCGATGGCGAGTAACTACAACCAATCAGATATTGGTTACTTATCATCTCCGCTGCCCTCAGCACGGCATCAAGAGACTTGGTTAGTCTTAGCTTTCTTTCTTCTTTCTTAAAATGACAGAGTTCATGCCAAGTTGTCCGGGGAAGTACTACAGTGATGCATTCACGTTACTTTGTTCTGGTTTGAAAGGTGTAGTCACCGGGGAAGTTACAGGCAAATGAGACATTCCACCTTCACGTCCTAATGGCGCATACGATTCGACTTTGGTGTCGTTGTACCTAAGTAGGGGAGGACTCAAGTCATATTGCATGTTATAGGCAGAGGTTACCAATTAACACCAGGTAGGCTATCTGCTAGTTACGTAACTCATCACATGAAAAAAAGCCATTATGTGGCTCATCAACCCACGGAACAAAAATCACAATGTAATTGTTTCTCTTTATGTACAAGGTATTATATTCTTTATATCATTGTCTCTGCAATCGCATGTAAATGTTTTTCAATAGTATTCATTTAGTTGTAATAAGGTAATGTGTGTGTGTTGAAAGGAGAAATGGTAATATTTTTGCAAAATTTTAATGCATTTGTTATTTGTCAAATTGTGAGAAAGAAGAAAGTGTTGTTGTAAATAATGATTAGTGTTAAATAATTTAAAATAAATAATACACATAAATAAAAAAAAAATGTTTTTATTCAAATATAATATTATGTAAATAAATGGGAATATTGGAGATTTAAATAGGAAATTATTGATGTACCTAGTTAAAACATAAATCAGGCGTATTTATATAAATATTGAATTTATCTTACAGCATTTAAATAAATCATAATATAAATAAATATAGCGCTAAGGTCAGTCAGCAGTTCAGTAATGAAAGCTTATTTTTTTAACCTAGAAATGTTACTGTTCTGTCAACTGACCTCGGTACTATTGTACAGAATAATAATTATTCATTATAAATAGATATTAAAGAACGATATTGCTTGTATAATCTAATATTATATACTCAAGTCCTTAATCCCACTAATTTTAATCAAAATTCATCAGATGATCTGACAAAATCATACTGAACAAAATAATGGTCAGAAATAACGCGATTCGAGGAAGCGACGCAAGATTGGACGATAACTGAACGACATAAGTAAATTCAGCGTCAAATATCGTATATCTACATCTATATAAGTCTTGAGCCTGAGCTGCAGGTCGTGGGTTCGGCTCCCACCCAGGTTAAACATTTGTGTGACGAATGTAGATGTTTTTTCTCTCTGGGTGTTCCCATGATACAAGTTATGGTTACTGATTATTGATTGATATATGATGATTGATACTGATTTGATTTGACTCTGGAGCTAGATGGCGCTGTGTGAAATGGCCACCAATATTTAATATTTTATTTAGTTTCCACGTTTTGTTATTAGCCTGCATCTAAATCGTGAGAACCTGTGACTGGCTCTCCATAGCTAATCTGTTGTAACAAGACTGTTGGTTCTCTATGTAATCAATAAATACTGCACCCATCTAATAGTCTGGGCTTAAAGTTAACGTACATAATTCGAATATAGACAGCGCGGACACCTAGCCCATTCTTCATCCAAATCGCTTACAGTTCAAGTGTTCTAGTTTTGTACATTTTTTTTGATTTGCACAGTGGCGCGCAACTTCGGGTATGTCACTATCAAACAAATCAATAATATAAATAATTGGTTTGCCAATGTCCTAACAAAAAAAATATACCATTCCGTTTTATGTAGTAAGCAATTAAACATCTGAAGTCATTGAGCAAGTATCAATTCAATAATGTATTATTACACTGGTACTTAACTGTAGTAAACGTTGTCAATATATGCTGCATAAGTTATAAATCAATAAATACATATTCAAAAATCATAATCGAATTACATGTACAATTTCAGAAGCACTTAGGTGGCCATCGGTCAGGTAATTAGGGGGGGGGGGGTTGTCAAATCAGAGGGATCACAAAACCCTGCACTATTTAATAACTGTTCTGTAAATGGTCTACCTGCAGTAGTTTTGGGCTTTTCAGGTGCGTGTGTGTGAGGATGGGAGGGGGGGGGGGGGGGTCAGCCGTCATATCTCGGTGATTAGGGCGAGCTAAGCGACTGGGAAGGGGACTACCCCTCCATCAGCCCTAGTGGTGTACCCCCCTCCGGTATCTTATCTGTCTAGTTTGGTATCCTTTGATTAATTACGGCGTAAGTGACGTTATTGCAACGCTGAAATGGCGTCCTAAGGGGGGTTAGGTGTGAGGGGGTATCAGACATGATACATTCGCGAGTAGCGCCGCGCGGGGCGGCCGCGTGGGGGTTATCTGTAGTAGTGTGGGGGCTGCCAGGCGGGCGCGGGCGCACCGTACCCCCCGCCCCAGCGCTCCGCCCCCGGCCCGACCGCCGCGCCCGCGCCCACTATCGGCGCCACGCCTGCCACTGCGGGACTTATGCCGCTACCTGGAAAAGTAAAAGGTTACAACGGAAGCAATCTCAGCGATAAGTGCCTGTAAGGTTGTGAATGACAACACTGAATACCTAATCGAAAATCATAAAAACACCTGCATTACTAGTTTTGTATCTGCGATGCAGCGTTGCTTCTTAAACACAAACATTCATTTTCTCATTCTGTTACTCAAAAAAGGTAAAGGTTGTAAAAGACAATCCAGCACAGAGGTACTGACCTGGCGGCGCGTACGCTGCGGGCGGCGGCGCCGGCGCGTACGGCGCGTAGTACGGCGGCGGCACGCTCATCGAGTGCAGCACCGAGACGCCGCCCACCGGCGCGAGCGCACCCGCACCGGCCGCAGGCGGTGGGATGCCCGGCGGCGGCACCGACTGACACACACACACACATTGAGTACATCACTATGGCAGGGTGGCCAACCGGGCGATCGCGGCTATTAGTCCACTACGCAAAATATCTAGAACGAGCCTGACTTTGCTAATCTAGCGTAAGATGCTCAGACGCAATGGTGATTCCAATAAATAATAATAATAAATATTGGTGGACTTTTCACACATCGCCATCTAGCCCAGATGGGGACTATGGGAACCAGATGACTGATAGAATAAATATGTAATTTTTGTAAATACCTATAAATACATATTAACACACAGAGACAGAACAAACATCAATGCTCGTCACACAAATGTTTGTCCTGGATGGGAATCGAACCCACGATAATGCTCAGAAGATAGACCTACTACCAAATGAGCTGTGAGGCCAGACAAATAAGTTGCAAAGAAGAGATTTCAGTTTTATGTTTTCCCTCTTTTATAAAATAAAAACTACATACGGAACTATACTGTTTCATTTAAAATTTCAATATGTAACTGGTAGATTGCACAGGGTTTCGTCAGTAAACAATAGATCTAGGGTCTAATCAAGTTGACCATCCCCGCCCTAGGGCATGCATTATCGATACCTTCCGAGTCCCGGGAGTTTTATTCGACACTGGCTTCGTCCCAGGAATTCCCGGTTCTTTCGATACTACCATTTAGAATTACATGTCCCATTTTAAAGATAATGAGCTACAGCGCAAGATACGTTACTACCAACTGAGTTATCAACAATTTAAAATCTTTACATTGTATAAAACAAAACTCCCGCTGTCTGTACGCTTAGATCTTTTAAACTACGCAACTGATTTTAATGCAGTTTTCAGCAATAGATAGAGTGATTTAAGAGGATAGTTTATACGTAAAGTTTACTATTTTGAAATGTTTACTTTTACGTTCAATTCCAAATTGTTTACACATTATGTATACTTGTAGCTATAAGTAGGTACCTACAATAATAACAAAGTAGTGATTCTTTTAGATTCAATGTTAGCTCTTCTCGTCTGAAACACAGGATTACCTAGTTCAGGCTCCCGTGTTATATATACCTATGGCTAAATAAGTTTTATGATTTTTTATATTTACCATGTTTTATTTGAAAAAAAATATTATTATTATTATTACTATAGTTTTTTATTAATTCGTTGAAATAGGACGATAATTGTTCAAGGTGTCGGAACAAATCAAGCCGACTGGGAGCTTTACTGGCGTACACCGCGTACACTGGCGTAAGCCAATAGAGTTGTATATCCTTATTAAATTACATTAGACCATAGTCTTTTTATCGTACAATCTGGTACCCGCGCGAAGCCGGGCGGGTCGCTAGTTAGTAAAATACTTACCGGGAATGTATAGTTGTAATAGTGCGAGTCCGCTTGCTCCTGTATGGGCACGGTGATGAGGTTGGTGCGGGGGCGCGCCCGCTCCCCTCCGCCCCCGCACCCGCCCCCGCCTCCGGCGCCCCCCCCACCCGCGTGCAGCGCGTGCCCCCGCGGGTCGTTCGCGCTCGGTGCCATCTGACATACACCCAAACATATCATGAATATGAATGAATAATATAGTGTGTGAAAAAGGTTTACACCATATTATAAAAAAAAAACATGAAATAGTATTTTTTGGAAGTACTACACGCACAACTATTTTTACCTTGCTTGGAAAATGCAAAGAAAAGCAAAAATTCGTTTGAAAAGTGTGGTTGCGGTGAAATTACAGGCACTCCCGACATTCCATCTTCACTTCTCAAGGTTACGGGCGCTTAAATAGATTTAAACAAATACATATTAATACTCAGACACAACAAAAATCTATGTTCGTCAAACAAATGTTTGTCCTGGGTGAGAATCGAACGCACGAACTACAGCGCAGAAGACAGAGATACAACTGAGCTGTGACTGGTCTGGTGTGAGGTCAATCAATGATGAGTAATCGTTCAAGGCAGCATTTTGAGAGTCATTAGAAACTGTAAAATCCTACTAATATTACAAACGTGAAAGTTTGTATGGATGTTTGTTACTCTTTCACGCTCAAACGGCTGAATGGATTTGGATGAAACTTGGCACCAACATAGCTTATATTCTGGATTAACACATAGGCTACTTTGATCCGGGAAAAGGGCAGTGTTCCCTTCGGACGACTTATTCACCCACGGGGCACAGCACAGTATATAATAATGTATTGCACTGACATTGGCTATGGGTTTCACGGAGATGTTGGTGAGATGTTGGTGTTGGGGGGCCGGCGCGTCTTGCTCCTTGGAGTCCGCGCCGCCGGAGGATACGTGCCGGTGGTTGATATGCGCCTGCAGATCCCGCTGCAATACAGTACATACATACATTACATACATAGAATAACTGATCTCCTCAAGTTTGCTCCAACGTCTCACACCATCCGTTAACTAAATGTTCTTTCCCAGAACAATGTAGATATTTTCTACCAGTGCAACCTGCTGAAATTCATGGAATATTTCCATGAATAACTCAGGACGTTTTAGAAAATATATAATTTCAGTTATTAAGTTTTTTTTTATTGTATTATTATTATTTTTTAAATTAATGTATATTGATTTTTTTGTTTTGTTTTTTACGTTATATCATCGCTTTGGTCATACTGTTTTGGTGTTATAATTAATTCTAAATAAATAAATAAAAATGTATTCCAGCACAAACATAGGACAAACATTACAAGAAAAAGCAATATAGTAAAAACATAAAAAATAATTAAGTCCCTATGCGCCCTGTGCTAAAAAGGGGATGGCTCAACACATGCTGAGAATACTCAGCACTGATCAGTACAATATAACACATTACAAATACAGCAATAGAAATTATGCAGAGTTCGTCCAGGGAAGTAGTGCCACAATATCCTTTCTGCAGCCAAGCAGTGATGTATTTGCGTTACTGTGTTCCGGTTCGAAGGGTATGGTTACCGGTGACATTACTGGCACATGAGAAATTCCACCTTCACGTCTTAGGGTTACGGGCGCAAATGAATGTTGTTCTGCTTGTACCAAGTAGTGGAGCTAAGCCATATTGCTTGTTATGGTCAGGGGTTACCACTTAAGACAAGCTCGTTCTATAACTTAAAAACACGAAAATACAATATTTTTATATTATTATTTTATATTATTATTTTATACTATAATTATACTATTATTATTATATTTATATATAATAATAATAATAGTTTTTTAATAATGCGTAAACTATGCTGTTTCTCAAGATATAGATATTTGGATCCCACAGCCAAATAAAGGTTAGTTCAAAGTGATTCTTATTTTTCTCACCTGCGAAAGATAAGTTCTCCTGCATCCCGTGTTTCCATATCTAGTTCCGGAGTGTGTGCACATGAAAACTGTCCCGAGCCCAGTCTGTTCCACCCTTAAAACCTGAAATTAATAAGGATTGTGTCATGGAAAGCAAGATTTGGCTCCGCAGGATTCTTTAGGAAATAAATAATCTTTCTTCTTCTTTGTTTAATGGCTTTAGAGGCTATCTGAGCATAGAAATAATTATTCATGGATAATTTGCATAGCCCCAGCTAAGCAAAACTTGTATGATAACAAACAAAATAGAACAAACTTCTTTATTCATCACACTTTGCAATGTTTCAAGGTGGGTATCAAACCCATGACCTGCAGTGCAGCAGCCAGTGTTACTACCAACTGAGCTGTGAGGCTAGTCACATTATGAAATATTTTATTGCCGTGAAGTCTCTGGTTAAAATTAACACACTAATATTATAAAGGTGAAAGTTTGTATGTTTGCAGTGTGTATGTTTATTACTCCTTCACATTCAAACGGCTGAACAAATTCGGATGAAATTTACTATAATAGATTACATCCTGGATTAAAAAAATAGGCTACTTTTGATCCAGGAAAAGTGTAGTTTTCCAGCAATGGTCATCCAGTTTTGAAGTTTATCAACTTCATACAGATCCAACATACATATTAATAAATTATTTTAAGATTCATTTCAGTACTTACTTTTTCCCTGCATCTTGGACAATGTGTGTGGTCAGCTCTTGCACAGGATAAACAAAACACGTGTTTGCATGGAATCTGAAAACATGTAATAATTACTACTACTAGTCCAGTCAGTGGTTCTAACAAACCAGTGTGGTGAAAGGATTTTAAGTGCACCTCAAAGAGGCTCCATTCATGCACTATATATCACCTAGACTTTTTTATTTAATTTTATTGGTTTTTACAGTATTTGTATGTTTGTTTGTTCAAATTTTCATTCTCATTTCTTTTCATTTTCATTGGTACATTAAATACAAGCTTTAGTTGATTTGATGTGTGCCTAGACTAGGCCTACTATTGGTGAAAAAGCCCTGATTTTATTTATCTCTGAGGAGCCATACACACTAAACACGGTGTGATGATGGCATATGCAATGTCTACATAAGAGACTAATCACAAAGAGGCTGATTTCAAAGTGATGCAGCATAGCATCAAGCCAAACACCCTACAATTAGTTCTCAGTTTGTGAAGATTCTCCTAAGTGTGAGTAGTGACTATAAAAACAACAAAATCTTGTTGTCTGTTGCAAACTCTAGATTGGTAGGAACATTCTTATTACTCAGCTATTTGTGTCGCTTTTAAAACAGGACTAAATAAATTTAGTAACTTACCATTCGCCCATAGATAAGTATAGGCTTCAAGCAAGTATCACAGCAGTATATCATAGGGTTGAGTACTTTCTCTCCAATCAGGGTGGCACGGTGGCTCCAGTCTAGCCTCAGCATGGGTTCCGGAGGCCCTCGGGTGAGGGTTGTGAATACTGGTGCTTCCAGTTGGGAAATGTCAGATGGCACTTCCACTGTAAAGCAAAAGCGTCCTATTGTTAAAAATCTTATTATATTGTATAAAGCAATGTTATGTGTAATACAATGAAATAGGAGTCTCAGGTTTAGTAACAGGACAGTGCAAAAATCAGTAGAATGAGCGTGAAGCTTTTCTCAGGTCTTGAATGTTAGTGTCGTGACTTGGTACATCCATATGCCACCTGCAATACAGGGAACCCTAGTGTGTCACACAGGGCAGCTATGATGTATATAACTTATACATAAGTGATCGTATAATTCACACAAACCACATATATCAATCTTCTCTCAACAGAAACAAATGAGATAAAATATTTGCAGGCGATTAGTGAGTGCTATTAGATATTGAAGCTTACACTTAGCAGGTTCCGCAGGCTCTTGCCGCTCCTCTTTGGGCTCTTCAGCAGGGGTTTCCTCCGGTTCCTGTGAGGTTTCCTCTACAGAACATTCTTCTTCATCACTGGACATCACTTTGGGCACTTTCTTCCCCCTGCCGCGTCCACGACCGCGACCCCGGCCACGGCCTCGGCCCCTGCCTCTCCCACGGGTAGTCCGTTTCTCAGTATTCATGATGGAATACTTGATTCACTGTCATAAAACACAAATTCCTAATCCTAACCTCAATAATGAGTGACGTACGATAATAAAGCTCAGTATTTAAAAAAAACGCCAAATGGAAGACATTATTTCTTGTTTATTCAGTTATTCATGTGAGAATTTATTAAAATAGGAAAAGAAGCCAAATCCGAACCACAAACATAGGCCATTTCGTTGATTATGATTACAACAGTTGACGGTTGACGGCGTCGACCATTGACATTGATTGCTTGATATGATTTTTGTTGTTTTGTTTTCCATTTTGGGCTACGGAAGTTTGACCATACTTCCAGATTGTAAGTTTAAAAAACTTATTTTGATGCGGCATCTAGTATTTGTTTCCGAAAACAGCAAACCAACCAAACAATTGTGGTCACCTACTTGCTAAAATGGTGCGAAATTACCAAAATATAAGAATTTTAGATGGTTATAATTCATTAAGTCGGCGAAGATTCACCGAAGCAGAGAAATTTCACTAAGATAGTATTTGTGAATGGTGAGGAATCACAAATTCGGTGAGCCCACGAAATGAAGAGCAGGTCAAACAAGATAAATAAATAATTGGTGAGCATTAGAGATGACCGTCTTCGTCGGAAATTCGAAAATCGAAAAGAAACACCACGATGGCGAGGATTCTACGGATTTGTCCAATTCACTAAAATGGTGATATTTCACTGAAGCGGAACCTCGCCAATATGGCGGTAGTAGTAAGCTATAAAGGGAGGGTCCGCTTTATGCGATGGAGTATGCTCATCAAAATGACGAACGAATTGAGTCCGCACGTGAGTGGGGACTTGGATTGAGTGATTCAGTAACTTGGCACGCAAAATCCGAATCAGTGGGAGCGGATTGAATCATTGTATCCTAGGCAAGCATGCTTCATCGTAGACCACATCGTCACTTAACATGAGGTGAGATTGCGGTCAAACGCTTGCCTATCGCAAATAAAAAAAAGTATCTGCTGGTGGCGATGGTGGCTGATCAGCTTGGTGATGCTAATTATTTATTATTTATCAATCATAATTGATGGCAAATTTTGTCCTCACTTCTTTTAGATAGGTAGTGAGGTTTCGATTAAATCTGTGGAGCGTTTATCTGATAGAAGTTTGTGATGTTTATGCGATCCGTGTCATCATAGGTACTAATTTTCCAGCAAACGAGAATACAATCCTATTAAAATTAAATACAGTTTTGCCCGGTACCTACATCCTATTAACGTTACTGTATTTATGCCTACAAGACCTTTAATACTTACATTAGCAATATTACCTACAATGTATTTAACAATATTTAAACTTAAATACTTTAAATTTATATGTACGGTCCTAGATCATCATCCTTCTGTCCTTACCCCACATTAGGTGGGGTCGGCACAACATGTATTTTTCTAATATTTCCCGCTTTCAGATGTTGTCTTAGTGCTCACTCCTTTCTTACTCAATATTATCTTTCACACGGTCCATGTAACCTAAAACGTACTTTTATATTTATTAAAAAAAATAAAGTGCATTAGACTACATGCATGCGATTGTGAAACCACAACGTGCGCATGCGCGACACTATCATATTCTATCGCTTTGTATCGAAAATACGTTGGTCTCTTTTGCTCCCCTTCTGTGGCGTCGGAATATATAGCTCTCTTTTATTTCTCTCTACGTCACGTCACAGTTTTTTCTCTCTCATGTAACGAACAGGGCCTAAACGTGCCGCGTCATTAAAATTATTCTCTCAAGTCTCATTATCTTTTTGATTATCGAATCAGCACCAAATAAATTTTATTTCAAAGTTGTATTACGTACATAAGTAGTTAAATAACATAGAATAAAAAAATAACATAGACTCAACAGAAAATATTAATTGCACGCGATGTATCTATCTCAATCGTTACACAGAATACAGGTTCAGTTGTCGACATAGACAATCACTTATATAATCTGTGGTTAGGTTAATGTTTGCTGGCAGCTGAACGCGGTCACGACCGGTTGTCGCCCTGCGATGGTGCTCATGTGTTCAGGGCTACGCGATTTATCTGCCTACTTAGGTATGTTATCGGTTGGCATAGGTAGAACACGTGACTATCTAGTGCTAATGCATCGTCGATCTACTCGTCAGAAGATGAGATTTTTTATGTGATAGAACGATCTGACGGCCCATCTGATGTTAAGTGGTAACCGCTGCCCATAGATAACAATAATAAGACTCAAGCCCTCTCCACCAGAGTAAGAGATGCCTCAAGTCGCATTGCGTTGCGTCCATCACCCCGAGACGGGGATATTACGTCTCATGCGCCTGCAATTTCACCGGCACCCACTCCCTTCCACCGGAACACAGCAACACGAGTGCATCACTGTTTGGTGGCAGATTACCAGATATGGTGGCAGTAATTCTCCGGACGAACTGACAAGTTCTACTGCTGCTTTGGGTTGCTCCTTTCGCACCGCCCGGGGAACACGTGTAGGGATTCAAAATATCACCTACGGACGCGAGCAACGTGGCTCCACAAAATGAGTTTTTCGAAGATGCATAGACTCTGAGGTAATGTGACGGAATGCCAATTTTTGTCTGAGTTCACCGGCAACCACACTTATCGAACTGGAACACAGTAACGAGAATGCATTATGCCTCGTAAAAGTTATGACTTCTGGATGGCATCGACCCCCAGATAACGACCATAGACAAATATCAAACGACGTTATTACTTGAATTCTCTATTTAATTTAAAAAATATATAAATTTTAACGGAAGTATCGCAAATAGTTTGTTATTTCAGATGCTTTTAGTGACTTCCTAGTGCGCCAGTTCTACGCGTATTACGTACTAGGTAAGGTACGAATTCTTGAAATAGCTGTAAAGAAAACTAATGCGACGCAAGATAACCGATGGCAGATATTGGCGTAGAAATATATTTTGGCAAACGTTCTGTGCTTCCTTGAGCCGTGAGAATTTTTCAGTGGCGAAACGAGAAGTGTGACGTACGTAGTTTTCCCCGAAAACATGAAAAATGTCACTGACGATGTAACGTTTCCCAGTACCTATGTAACATTACCTCTACAGGTAAAATGGTGATTTATGTAAAATTAGTATTATAAGTTGCCATGATGATGCAATTTGACATGATGCCAAAATAAGATGATAAATACAAGTTTTTTTTTAAATGGATTATAATGTTACGGACTGAGCATGTTGGCCCGCTTCTGTCCATAATAAAAACAATACCTCTCTCGAGGTCCTCGCATTATTTACTATTGGTCGCAAATTCGGGCCGTTCCACCGCCAACCACACCTTTTAGACCGGAACACAGCAATGCGTAACGCCTACGCATTGCTACTTGGTGGCAGAGATACCTGTGTTGACAGTACTTCACCGGAAGAACTTGGATCGAGTTCTGCCTTTAAAATACAAGAGTCTCCATTTAACTTTTTTTTAATGTCAGTAGTTGCGACCGTCACCTAATGACTCTTGCAACACTCGAGAGTTGCCAGCGCGATTCCTGTCTACCAGCTAATAACTTTTTTTAAACAGTTTTTATGAACTTGTATATAAATCAAAATCAGGGCTATTATTATCTCGTAGCCTTCATAAGAGTATATAATGAACGGTGCAGCGCCCTCCATTCACCTTGGAACCGCCACCGCGGCTGCGAGAACTCATGAACCCGATTGTGACCTGCGCTAGCCTAGTTTTCAATTACCAGGGTTGTTTGCTGGAAACATGCAACTACACTTTAGCTTTATTGAATGTGTGCGTTCATTGGAACGATTTCGCATTGATAGAGGCAACATCGCAATGGAAATTATGAATATCGTTTTGACAATTGGTCTTTAAAATGCTAAGTATTATTATATGAAACTCCACCAGGGCTGGCCCTTAAGTGAGGGACCAGTAAGGTGCTAGATTTCGTATTTTCATACAAACGTTACTTTATTAATGAAAAGGTCGTTTGTTTATACAGATATAAAACAAAGAATATTTGCAACAGTCATCTCTGAATTAATAATGAATAGGTACTGAGATTTAACGATCAATATTATGATAGGATGTCTTCAATGACCTGAAAACAAGCTAACCACGTCAACATTGCCTCTGTTACCTACCTACGAGTAATGAATGGTGTTCAAACATGGTAAATCAACAATGATCTCATAGCTCGCACGTCTAGCTTTATTATCGTATCTCATATACTTGACATTAATTTTACCGGCTACTTTGCACATACCAACAACAGGTTGGAATACCTGTGTAAGCATTGATTGCTTTATTAATAAAAAAAATTTTTGAGTACTTGGTTTCTTTAATTAGAAGATGTCAGAGGACTGACTATAAATGTTTGAATAATATGGAATAAATAAACAAAAAATAGATTAAATAACTAATTTTAAGTGTTTTTACTCGGACTCCTGCAACAGTCAATAAAAGAGTGATTTACCAGTTTCTGCTGTAGACATAATATTATATCTTTTTGTTTGCATAAAATGATGGGTCGAGTCTCTGTCATTTTATCGCAGAATAAAAGTTTAATAAATCAAATTTTTTGTTTTTTAAAACAAGTTGTTTAGAAGTCCACCATATTGGATTTAGAGTGACGTCACTTTATTTTTTGATTTAATCTCAGCAAGCCCTTTCATATGATACCCATATTGTAGTACCCATATTGTGTGTATTGTAGTGCATTGAAAATAACTAGTCCGCCATCTTGGGTATTCCGCCATGTTGGATTTCGAATGACGTCATACAGCAAACCATGCATTGTTTCTAAATTAAACTTATATACAAAATTTCAGCTCGATTGGTTGAATAGATATGCTTCAAAATTGAGTTTCAAGATTCCCCCCGAACAAACATAGTTACATACATTGCAAGTTAAATAAAAGCTTGTAAAAATAGATACATTATTGGAAAATTATTCTATGTAGAGTTTCATCCAATCGCCTTTTCGCTAATGTGATCAAACTAAACATAATCAAAAACTACACTTAACAGCTTTCCTTCAGTTAGAATTACGCCAAATCTAAAGTCCTTGATATTACAGAGGAATAAACTGTGAAACTTATAACTTTGCTTTCATACAATTTCTTCAACTTTACGTCCATTGTGGCCTTCTAAAGTTTCACCCCCTTTAGCTTTTGTATGAGAAGCAATTATTATAATTTATTTCAAGCGGTGTTTCAGCGCTCAACAAAGAAAGTTATTGTACGTATGCAGTTATATTGTTGCACACCTGTGATTAATTCAAATGAATAGGGCAGAATAATTCAATACGTTTCATAAAAAACTGGTCGCATGAGTTTCTTCAATATAAAATAGGTAGGGGGAGCAAACCATAGGGTCTTGAATAAGAGAACACGTGTTCTGACGGTCAACGTACTGATAACGCATGGGGGTATTTTTTTTTTACAATTTTACGAAATCTTACAGCTACCTAAATAAATGTAGTAAATAGATTCCAAAGATATGAATAAACAGTTTAGACATTAACAAAGTAATTTCACGACGCGACAAAGCATTACTTTGAATCAAAATCAGTTATTATGTTAGATGTTGCCCGCGTTTTACATCCGCGTCGATTTCGATTTTTTTATCACCCAACCCTATGTTACCCCTCGGAAAAGTAGCCTAAGTTACCCCTTATAATATCAGCTATCTGCCAGTGAAAGTCCCGTCAAAATCGGTCCACCGTTTCGGAGATTAGCCGGAAAAAAAAACACGAAAATTTAAAAATTTGTTCTTTTGTTATACGTTTATATTTTCATATGCACTTAGAAAAAACGTGTTATTGTAACATTACAAACGGACACTTAAATTTATTTAATTTTGTGATTCTCGTGTTTAATAATAGCATAACTTAGAAACAGTGGTTACCTGGCACCCGTCTTTAGGGCCACAGGAATATCAGAATTTCGACTTCGCTGTAATGCCGCACGTACTGCCGTCCTTTAACTAGAAAGCCGTTAACCCACAAAAGGTCAATTTTGACTTTTTAATAGATACAGATGCAATTCAAAATTCTCTATTTTTCTGTCTAAGAAACGTTTGTAAATTATAATTAGTTCCGGAGATATAAAAAAAATTGTAGGTCGTTAAGTGACGGATTTATAAGGAATTAAAAAGAGTTCTCTGAACATATCTCAAAAACAACAATTTGGGCTTAACGGCCTTCTAGTTAAAGGACGGCAGCGTAATTATTTGGCCTTTCCAACTGGAGCATTGACCTATTCCCTATATTTGAAAGTCAAGCAGCCTCCACGCACTGGGGATGGGCGACGGTTTGACGACAGCTGACTGCTTATTGACATGCGGGTGTAAACTTGATTCTAGGAAAGTGAATTGAACAGTTCGTTGCCTTTGTTCTTGCGAGACGTAACGTACTTATTATTTTTTATTTTATTTTTGGTGGATATTTCACACATCGCCATCTAGCCCCAAACTAAGCATAGCTTGTACTATAGGAACCAGACAACTGATAGGATACATTATTTTTAATACCTACATATAATACATATTAACCAGACACAGAACAAACATCAATGTTCGTCACACAAATTTTTGTTCTGGGTGGGAATCGAACCCACGACCTGCAGCTCAGAAGGCAGATTTACTACCAACTGAGCTGTAAGGCCAGTCAAACGTCCTTTGTTGAATTTCAAGGTGTCGTAGACAAGCACGGTACTGACTCTAACTAAATGGCATCCATCTAATCTGTTCGATATTAGATATCTATACAAATAAATAAAATTCGACAGACAGAAAGGGGCATGGTGGCAGTACTTCCGCGGACGAACTTGGCGTGCGTTCTACTGCTCTTATCGTACGTACCTACTACAAATAAGGTTTCATGTTTAAACATTTACATAGCTTACCTCTCCCTAACGCAAAAAGTATCAAACAGTCCAAATCGTTCTACACGTCAGCACATCGACTATTCGTGTGATATAAACCGAAAAAAATATTGAGAGCAGGTCATTGCCTCAAATGATGTAAATGCAATCGATTTGTGATGCGGAATGTTTAAACCTACGAGGTGTAACGGAATATCATTAAAATGTTGAAACCGAAGTTTTCTGTCTTATACCTATGTAGGAGAAGACCCAAGGCGGATTGCTTGTTATGGACAGAGGTTCGATTCCACCAGGACAAACATTTGTGTGACGAACATAGATGTTTGTTCTGTGTCTGGGTGTTAATATGTATTATATGTATGTATTTACAAATAAAGTATGTAAGTATTCTATCAGTCATCTGGTTCCAATAGTACAAGCTATGCCTAATTTAGGGCTAGGTTTCATTGTGTGGAATGTCCGCCAATATTTATTCAAAAAAGTATATTCCTTTAGAATCCCTGTATATGCAAGAAGAAAATCGAAGGATCGGTGTCAAGGCAGCTCGATAAACACCGGCCAGTGAGAAAAGTGAATCGGTATAATTCATAATCAAGATGGTGTACCGTTATTGCAGAATAGGGTCAAAAGAATCAACATTTCATGAAATTATTGAAAGTATTGCATCAGCCCATTGTGCAATCTAGGACCTGTTATGTCTCCTTGGACGGGTAAACGGTTCTATTATCTATGTAATTGAATTGTTTACCGTTGAACCGTAAACAAAAACCGCTGATTAATTGGGAGGTAAACCTGTCACCTTTGTAATAAAACTGTAGATAATCAGCTTACGCCGTTTTTGTTTAGAATCATTTTTTTCGGTCGCTGTTATTTTTCTAAGATAAGAGCTGTAGTGTTTATGCTCAGGCACCCATGGCTGGGTTTATCATCTTCTTATCGGACAGTCTCCACGTAACATTAAATATGTTTCAGTGCTTTGCACTCTGCTTGGATCGATGAGCATAATAAATTGATTGAGATTTAAATTAAAGATTAAGAAATTGTCGGTAGAAAAAGCGTATTACAATGTATCCGAATTTTTACAAGACAAATTTATATAAGTGTATGATTAATTAAACTAAACTAAATGTATAAATAACTTACGACTAAATCATATTATTACAATTCGGATCATTACATATTAATTTTTAACTTTATCGATTTGCGTTTAAAAAAAAAGTTATATTATTGTAACAGTATTATTGTGTATAAGTGATAAATTGAATAATTTGCATGCCGTAAAGCAGAAACATGGCTGTACATTATATCAAATATATTCTCCTGTAACCTATATTTCGCAAGTATATGAATTTGAATTTAATTGCAAAACTCTACATGACATGTTATTCAAAAATTCGAAAGCACTGTTTTTGACTGAGATATATTTCCTTTTTAGGGAAGAAGCATAATATGCATGCTCAAGCTGTAATAAGAAATCCGAACTCCCATCATTTTCACCGTCGTGTGTTTTAAAACTGTAAACACCATGATAAATCGTGTATTATCATTCATGCAGAGCAGATTCTAATATTCAACTGTATGGAACTAAAAATAGTTCTTATTGCTCAGCAATAAGGTTTTCTTTTGGTATTTTAGATGTAGATTGTTCAGAAACGTTAGGAACGTTCCAAGCCTTGACCCAAAACTATACAGTAGTTGACGTAAGTATTCGCTTTAATGGTTATTGGCATGTTTATACGAGTACAGGAAAATACATTACTGTCTTGATGTAGTTGCTGATGGGTGGGCGAAATTAGTGAAACTGACATAAAAAAATGTAAAACGGGCACGATTTTGTCAGTTTTATTCATTTAGCCCATTTACCTACTTCCTTTCAGGTTAGCTGAAGTGAGAACACGCTTGTATTAATTTACAATTGCCGCAGTTCTTTTTAAATATTGTGACACTTTTCACACAGCGCAGCGCCAACTAGCCCCTAACTAAGCATAGCTTGTACTGCGGGAACCAGACAATTGATAAGTGACCGAGCGTTGATCATATTTGAGCTACCTACGACATACCTGAAATGCCGTCGAAATGTGGCATAAGTAGTTAAATTGCAATATATTATACTTATCTGGTCCTGTTAGCCTTAGTTCTTTCTTCTTGCCTGCACTAAGAATTGACTGGCCTCACAGCTCAGTTGGTAGTAAGCTTACCTTCTGTAGGTCGTGGGTTCGATTCTCACCCAGGACAAATATTTTTATAATGATTATAGATGTTTGTTCTGTCTGGTTGTTAATATGTATTATACGTATGTATGTACAAAAAATCATATACAAGTATTCTATCACGTGTCTGGTTCCCGTGATACAAGCTATGCTTAGCTTACTTTGGGATTAGATGGCGCTGTGTGACATGTCCACCAATATTTATTATTATTAAGATAGTTGAACTGTGGCATATCAACTGTGATCAACTGAGTATGGTTTGGTTCTAATATTGCTTTCTGTACAAATCACAGGTAGTTTAGTATTTTGCCCGTATATCTAGATGTATTTATGTAATTTATATAATTTCTGAGTCTTATATTAGCAAATCTAGGTATTTTGACCGTATCTTCACTAAGTGCCCAGTATCTTTTTGAGATATTAAACAAGTTTATCGTTAAATTTAGGCGCAATAGCTCGCACATAATAGCTACATCAGACTAGCACGACTTGTATTAATCTAAATCGTATTATACCTACTGCATACCAATCGAAGGTCGACGTTGAATTCGCATCTCGTTATCGAAGAAACTTAGGTTCTTTTTTAAAAGTAACGAAATGTTTAGTATAATTATTCTAAAGACAGGGATTACGTGCATGTGGGTATATCTCAATTATACTATTCCCTGTTCCCTGATCATGTTGTTGTTATATATGTATTTATTGTGTTTTCACTGACTTTTATTAACTCTGTGTGTTAATTAGCAACTAAAACTAAACAACTGTTAATTAGCTCAATACATGCTTTTTTTTCTTTCTTTCTTTCTTAGTATTCTGACAGTTAACTAGTTCCCAACTATACACAGAGCTAGATGGCGCTGAGTGAAATGTCCACCAATACCATTATTATCCGTATGCCGGTTTGATGAGTCTTATTTTCCTAGACAAATTAAATGTATTTATTTTCTCTCCACTTTACGGGCGTATAATAATCTGTATAAATAGTTAATACGAGTTTTTCACGCTAGACTAGATGATCCGGTCTGAGTTTAACATAACCAGTCCTGAATAAAATAAGATTAACGAAATGTTTAAATGAATTCGCATAATAAATTAGGTGTCGTGTTGTGAATTATTTCCGGCACGGCTTGTGTTTTTATATTCGCGTTTGAGTTTGATATAAAACGCCAGATTATTGCGCAGATATGATGCCTATTTATCTGGCGACGGGACGGGCGAGCGGTTGCGTTGAGAATTTTGATGGGAATTGTTCCTCTCGATAGTATTACTGAAATGAGCTGTCATTCTTCGGGATGAGACTTTCATCATCAGAAATCGAACTCCACAGAGTATATCTCGGAGTATGTATTACATATTTACAAGGGGCTGATATAGTCGCTAAGCGAATCTAAAGAAAAAAAATATTAATAAAAAAATTACAAGAGAACACTACACATAGATGCGACTTGGGTCTTGTCGTACCTAAGGTACCCAAGTCGCGTCGGTTGTTATGGGCCTATGTCACCACTTAGCACCAGGTGGACCGTCGGCTCGTTCCATAGCAATTTTACTAGAGTATCTGGTGTCTGAGCAAGACATAGATCTTCCAGTATTTTATGTGACGGAACGAGCAGATGTCCCGCTATATAACCCCCTATAACGACAATATACCTTGAGTCGTCGTCTATTAGAGTATGGGAAGACCTTAACCTCGTCATATCGCATTGCGCCCGTGCCTATACCCCATACGAAGATAAGAAAAATGATTTGCTATCATCACCTTTACCATGTGCGATACACTCAGTGTACAGATATGTATTTGTTTACTGTCTAATTACAACACCAGATACTGTCTGGTATCAGTGCAAATATTATTTTGTGTGCAAATCTATAGGTACATATAAATAAAATTGGAGTGTCTGTTTGTAATATTAAAATGACCGCTTCTTACTAAGTGCATATGGATATATGCACGGAACATATACCAAAACAACATTTTTTACAATTTTAGTGTCTGTCTGTTTGTTCCGGCTAATCTTTGAAATGGTTGGACCGATTTTGATGGGACTTTCACTGGCAGATAGCTGATGTAACAAGGAGTAACTTAGGTTACTTTTCCGAGGGGTAAAACAGGGGTGCGTGATAAAACCGAATTCCACGCGGACGAAGTCGCGTGCAACAGCTAGTAATACCTAAAGTAAGCATCTATGTTGCCAACGAAAGTTTTATATTGACAAAGAAATAGCTGAAACATTCCGCTAATCCCATCGTAAAGAACGCGGAAGATTAGGTACATACAGTTATTCGACAGTGGCTATTTGGGTTCCGAATACTTATCAGTGGACCAGCGGCTCAAGGGCAGATCAATATTACAAACAATATATTTAGCGAAGTCGCAAATTCGTGAAAGGTCGTCGCGAAAATATCACTGCCGTCACTTTTATTATGCGGAAATCAAGCCGAATACAATATTTTTTGAAGATGATCATGCCGTTTTTAATTTTAAATAAAATCGTATTTATATTCATAAAGATTTCTTTAGGTATATTCGTGGCCGGGTGTGTAATACACCTACTGAAGCTTAGTCCAGTTATTGAAGCAACTAGATCTAGATAAAGCTAGATTTCTAAATGGTTATCGTTCTATATACGGACATCATTTTTATGTCGCCTAGGTTCCGCCCCAGGTTACCTACTGCGACTTAGATGCACTGACTTGGTTCGGAAACTCTATTTGTCTAGAATTTGTATTGTTTTAACCGACTTCAGAAAAAGAAGGTGGTCCATTCTCAGCTCAATTTGTTTGTTTTTTTATGTTTGTCTCCTCAGATCTCCGTCATTTATGAACCGATTTGGAAAATGCTTTTTGTTTTTATAATGATATACTTTCAGATTGATCCTTTAGAAATTTTATCAAAATCGGTTTAGTAGTCTGGTTTTTAAATCAATATAACTAGATAAATATGTCACCAAATACGGGATAGCGAGGAATCATTCTCGTGCATAGGCGCAACACAGAAGAGAGTGGAAAAAAGTGGAATCAAGTCTCTAGTCCATGTTTAAAAGTATTTTTAACATCAAAACCTGAGGATAATCTAAACAGCTTTAGTTGGCAACATATATTTGAAGTTTTAATAAAATGCATTTGTCACTGTCAACTAACGGGAGAGAAAAGTATATGGTTTTTTCCGTGTATTATCTGTGTACTTTATGTTAATGTTTAGAGAAAAACACGTAATAAAGTGTTGTTAAATGATACTAGTATCATTTAACAACACTTTTTTTTGTTAAATGATACTAGTATCATTTAACAACACTTTATTACGTGTTTTTCTCTAAACATTAACATAAAGTACATAGATAATACACGGAAAAAACCATATACTTTTCTCACCCGTTAGTTGACAGTGACAAATGCATTTTATTAAAACTTCAAATATATGTTGCCAACTAAAGCTGTTTAGATTATCCTCAGGTTTTGATGTTAAAAATACTTTTACACACATTGGACTAGACGATCAAGGATCAATGATTATAGAACACCTCAGAGGTTCCTTTCGTGCACTTGACACATGTCTTGATTAGGACATGCAGGTTCAAGATATTTTTTGACGATTAGTTGCGGGATTGATGGGCAGTTTCTTAGCTCTACGGGATCATTGATTTAAAATCTTCTATAATGTTGATCACGAAGATCCTAACATCCGCTTAATTTATTACCAAAAAGTCTTTTTTCCTCAAATCGTATTACTCAATGAAATAGGAAATACACCATAGAAAAGAAAACTAATTTTCCAAGGCCCCTGACGACAATAAGCTGACATTGAGACTGTCTTCCGGTGCGGAATGTACCTCATCAGGTGAAGTGACAAATTGTAGAGCGCTTAGGAACGTACTCAAGTATGTACGACATCCTTCTTAGGCGTGGACTGGACTGGTTTTAGATGAATAAATAGGTAAGGGTATAAATAAGTTGTCGAGGGGCGAAGTAATTGGATACAGCTCACAGCAGGAGATATAATAATAATAAAAAAATGATGATAAAATAATTAGTGCTAGAGATATATCCCGGCTTTGCAAGAGACCATTCGGTACCCCTCTGGAGCAGAACTACTTGTAAATTATAAACACTAACTTCTCTCTATAAACTTACCTATGTACCTATGGGTAAAACCAGACCCGAACACCATTACTAAACAAGGTAAATAATGATTTCTCTGCAAAACGAAAAACTGACTTCATCGATTAGAATGAAAACGATTTCTCGTTATCTCGTGCTACTTTACTATACTACTATTAGTACTAGTACTACTCTCGTATACGTCAAAAATGATGTCATCCAATGACATCGTTTCAGACATGAAATTTGAAAATCGGTTTATAAATTAAATAGATCTGAAGTAATAAACATATAAAAAAATACAACCGAATTTAGAAACACCTTTCTTTTTCTGATGTCGGTTAAAAACATCTTCTTGATCCACGCTACCGGTTACTCGGAAACGCATTCAATATCCATATTTCTCTACAATTAATGCCATTAGCATATTCGTTCCGAGCCAATCGTTTCTCGATTGAATACGGAAGAACTGCTCGAGGACACACTTCCTGACAAAACAACTGAAAATGAGAAACTACGAATAAATCTAAAAGCTAATTGCGAACTGTCGATTGTTTAAATTGATTCAGCTCTTCCCGCATTCAATGCGGGTAATATTATAAACGTGAAAGTTTGTATGGATGTTTGTTACTCTTTCACGCTCAAACGGCTGAATGGATTTGGATGAAATTCGGTACCAAGATAGCTTATATCCTGGATTAACACTTACGCTACTTTGATCCCGCAAAAGTGCAGTGTTCCCGTGGGATTACTTATTCACCGCGGGTAACACCGCGGGGCGCAGCTAGTGTTATATATGTATCTTTCGAATAATCCCATAAACAAATACTTTCAAACAAACATCAGTGCAACGGGCCCATTTCAATGCAACTTGAGTTTTTACTCTTCCTATATATAGGATATAAAAGATAAACGTATTAGTTACAGTTTCTAAGTCTTATTCCTGAAATAATACCTAATCGACTAGCTTATTTGTACTTTTAATATTACAAATTAGGCTATTTATGCTGTCGAACGAATGGGGAACGAGTCCACTCGAATTCAAAAGTGTTTTAAGTGATATGAGAACATATTTAGTCGTTCGAGTCATAGAAGAAAATATAATTCGACCACCGCGCATAGGTCACCTAATCTCATTTTCTTGTCCGCAGAGACAGTACAAGTATAGAGAAGTATAACGTCTTCTTGCAAACGGAAGAAACGCGCGCCGCATACCTAATCACGGACTATCTTATTTATTTAATTTTATTTATTTGGGCACACAAAACAAAATGCAATAGATAAAACATTAAAACTGTAAATAAAAACTAATTTAAAGTTAGATGGCATTCTCAAAACATGTGTACTCATCATAGTAAGTTTAAAACAGTACCTGTTACTGCAATTTTTTAATAAAAATAACATATATTTTTATGATTATAGTTACTTCACAGTCGGCCAGATACGGACAAAAATTAGCATGGTTACCTCCAAAAAAGTGATTTGTGCACATGATTTGGGAAACTTATTGTGCAAAGGTATTTTTTTATTAAATGTATTAAATTAAGAATTAAATGTATTAAGTGTTTAATTACTATTTAGACAGTATTAAAAAATACGGTATCAGCAAGTAAACACATTTTTCTGAAACACATAATTCCATAATGTGTCCATTTCCTCCATCTGTGTTATTATCTTTTTATTAGAAAGAATAAAAATAAATATGAAATAGGAACTAAGTCATATATGCAACAATATTTAACTTTTTTTTTAATTGAATGTAGTATTATCAAATTCGTAGCTACAGCGGGCATAGGTAATTATATCATGTATCTTACACTGCCGAGATATTATACTGCTTCTCATATATACTGTGGCAGGGACCCGTCGTTCGCATTTTTGACACAGTAAACACCGTTCGACCTAGTTTCCAGCATTGTTTAAGAGCGCACGCACACGGGCGGCGCGTAGCCAAATCTATTTTAATTTTTATCTGCGCACGCTGTCTGCTTGCCGCGATTTTTGCAATGTTTACAAAATCACCACGCGGTTTTCTACAAAACACATTATGGTACGCAATGGCACAGAAACTTTGTGATTGTTACCCGAGTGATGCTTTGTTGTTTTGACTTTTATTGGCAAATGAAAAAAGGTTATCAACAGCAATTACAAAAAATACATATTTCAATTAAAGGTTTGCAGTCGTATTCATAAAGTTTATCGTATACTCATTATCTTCACGACAATCTATGATACCTTAAAAATAAAAAAAATACGTCAATTTTTATGTGATTTAATTGTCGGAATGAGCTGATGTTAAGAGCGTGTGATGTTAAGTGGTAACCGCCGCCCATAGACAACGGCAATACGTTTCAAGTCCTCTCCACCAAAGTACGAGATGACTAATATCTCATTGCGTTGCGTCCATCACCCCGAGTCGGGGATATTATTTCACCGGTACCCACTCCCTCCCACCGGACACAGCAACACGAGTGCATCACTGCTTAGCGGCGGATTACCAGGTGTTGTAGCAGTACTTCTCCGGGCGAACTTGGCACAAGTTCTACTGCTACTTTGGGTTGCTCCTTTCGCACCACCCGGGGGACACGTGTAGGGATTCAAAGGGTAATAACAATAATAATAATATTGGTGGATATCTCACACAGCGCCATCTAGCCCCAAACTAAGCTAAGTATAGCTTGTATCATGGTAACCAGACAACTGATATAACACATATACTTTTTTGTAAATACATATCAACACCCCGACACAACAAACATCTATATTCGTCACACAGATATTTGTCATGGGTGGGAATGGAACTCACGAACTACAGCGCAGAAGGCAGTGTTACTACCAACTGAGCTGTGAGGCCAGTCAGTAATCATCTACGGGTGCGACCAACGTGGGCCCTCCCAATATGTCGTGCTATAACGTAACTTTGAAAAAGCCGCAACAAAACCACAAATTTATCAGGAAAGAATGTGAATAAATGGATCGATAACGAATACAATTAAAAATAACAATGTGCCTCCTCGAGAGGAAACCAATTCCTGGAATTGGCTTCCTATAATTTACAACTGCAACTTGTTAAAGATAATGTAAACGCTAAAACGAATTATCGGGAAGTCAGTTGTAGTAATTGCGTGCCAGCAATTGCCCAGTCAGGAACGGGAAATCATAACGAACAAATAATACCAGACTAATGTTTATGGTGTTGTTCGAAGTGTGTTATAAACTGTTAGTACAATAATATAATAATAATATTGGTGGACAATTCACACAGCGCCATCTAGCCCCAAACTAAGCATAGCTTGTACTATGGGAACCAGACAACAGATAGAATACTTTTTGTTGTTACAAGATGTGACACTTAACATTTCGGACGTGCAATGTAAACAAAAGGCAAAAACGTTCTCTCCAGAACTTTATTCAAAATATCGTAGCGCTATACGGCTAGAAATACATAAAAACAGTTCTCTGATAGTTTTAATTTGTTTTATGCCGTTTGGAAAGTTGCCCAATTCGTCCAAAATTTACGTCAAATCCATTTGCGTCGGCTCCCGTTTGGTCATATAAATAACAGGCAGTCTGTGTATGAAAGTACGATGTGTTGTTTTGAATGCAGATAAGTATATTATGTACTTAAATACATGAAGATATTGTTTTCAATTTCGTTTGCTTGGTACCAATATCGTACTGTGAATTATTCTGTGAAAATACTCTTAAAAGTATAAACTATTTATGGTGACGGAATCCGTAGTAAAAACTTGTTATGTTTTATGTAATACATTTACACAGTACATGTGTAAAGTGAGTTCCACGTTTTCGGAACATAGAAGAAAATTAAATTAAAATTAAAAATTATTTCTTTGTTTCCAAAAAACATTATTACGAAAAACCTCACTGGATATTTGGTTTGAAGATTTCCCACTTGAATAGCATAGAAATGTATTTACAAGAGTTTTAAATTAAAAAAAAAAAAACAGTTTTATTATCAGATTCAAATTCTTTTTTCCCCTAGAACTCATAAAGATAGGAAACGTCAGTTACCAGGTATATTAAAAACTAAGATCTTGCGAACATCTACATATTGCTAAGTTTGACGCCTGTTTATGAAAGTCTGTATAACTAGAGGTATAATTACTATCCTATATCACATCTACACACGTTACTAATTCATTTTCCACCTGTCGAGTACCGAAATATCCCCCATCGCTGCTTCAAACGGAGCTAAAATAGACAATTTCTCCTACAACGAACCCGAATGGACCGTCTCCTGCAAAGGTGCACAGTGCCAAAGTTTCGGTTATTTCAGATCAGCCATAAAACGCCATTTTGTTATAAAATCCAATAATTATGTCTATCCTCTCTTCAATTATTCACAACCTTGATAGGTAAGTACTGAATTAATTCAACAAAACTTTTTAGTATTTTATGTAGGTACTTATTATATGAAGAAATACATAAACCTATATGAAATAGGTATATAGGCCTGCATAATAAATCCGAAAAATAATTTATTAAATACAAAATATATAAAATGTATGTCCACTTTAAAGGCGGTTAAACTTTGCTACTCGTTCTTTCACTCATTAGGGTGCTTTTTGTAAATTATTGTTTATTGTTAGAAAAAACGATTATGGGAAAGAACATTTACGTAGAGAGCATAATATCTAGCCTAGAGTACTTATGGGCGTCTGTAACGTGAAGGTTCAAAAAAAAAGGTCATTGATTTGTTAACGAATTTCATGTCTGCATCAAGCAGAAACTAGGTAGAACTGCTGTCATCCGGTTGTTTAGACGCGCCAGAGATAACACAAATAACTAGTCCGCCATCTTGGGTATTCCGCCATGTTGGATTTAGAATGACGTCACACAGCTAACCATGCATTGTCATCCAAAGTAAACGTGTATACAAAATTTCAGCTCAATTGGTTGAAGATATCTGCTTCAAAATTGAGTTGCAAGATCACACCCGAACAAACATAGTTACATACGTTGCAAGTTAAATAAAATATTGTAAAAAACAACAGTTTCTTTTAGAGCAGTGCTGACGCAGGCAGCGGTCAGACACCGGTTGTCGTGGCTTGACGAGCGCGCGTCAAGTGAAAAGCTATTTCTGAACGCAGTTTCCTTCAGATATTGATATCAGTTGTTGAACTTGGTTGTATATTTACACCCAGTGACTGCTGAAAAGAGGGTCATGTGCGATGCTAGTTCATTATCACATGCATACTTGGAACAGGGGGACATAAAATCTATTTTTAAGGAGACGAATCACAAGAGTGAGAACCTAAATTGTATCAAAAATGTTAAATTAAATACAAATACATATTTGTTACGACACATTTATGATATTTATATAATAATGTGATACATTTGTAATACTGTTTTCAGTTAAATTAGAGGTAAGTGAAATGTAAGAATATGCCAGTTTTCCGTCTTTTCCCATCAGTTATGTCACAAAAGCTAATCGCAAGCTAAACGTTCTTACTTACTTCGTTCGTACTTTCAACATTCAGTGTAGTTAGAAGTACTTTAAGTAATTTTTCACCTCCTTTTGGACCCCCTATCTATACAATGAACCGATCGATTAATTTAGCTCAGACTACCACCATCTAAATTGTGCCAGCACTAACCTATTTACCTACCAATTTGCAGAACGATTGGATAAACGTTGTGGGAGTTTTCGTCGCACATACATACAACAGAGTACAATACCGATTTGTCAAAGTCGCTTTAGAGAATGTTCGCTTCGCTCGCTCTTTCATAATGGCTTCTTTTAAGTTTCTTACCGGTTGTTTATTTTCATTATAAATTACTCAAAATTTTGAAATGTCACCCAATCTTATAATTTAACAATGCAGTCAAATCTTAACACTTCTAAGCCAAACAGCTGCGAGTAAAGTACTAAAATAAAATGAAGTACCTTTGAAGGTATACTGAATAAATAACACAATGTCTAAGTACCGCTAGAATAACGTTCGCAGTGCCCTTTTCACTATTCACCCCAATAATAGTTTATTGAAGCATGCAGACTAATAATCACTAATCGTAAAGGTGGTTGCTACAACGGTTATGATTACTAAGTCTGGGCCAGTTTGGTGCAAAAACAGCTTTTTTTTATTAACTAATGGTAGATAAATTTCGATTATTTTCTCGTTTTCAAAATATACATCTCTCTTGATTGTGAGTACCTACTGCCGGGAAAGAGACGTAGGATTTATTGAATTCCGGATAAACTGTTCTGTTACAGTTCAATATTTATTCGAAACACCGGCGTGGATGCTGCATTAAAGGGAAAAGTCAATTTTGATACAAAAATCTTTTAGCTGAAAACTGTCCCGCGGTGACTATTATAATATAATAATAATAGATTATTGTCTTATTAGAAACCGTACAAAACAAGATTTATGTTTTGAAAATTGTGACCACTGAGGCGGAGCGTGATTTTAAGTAACTCATCCATCGGACGTCATGATATTAATATGGAATTTGGTAGCTACTTGCGTTCTTAACCTAAGGTTATCTGTTCGACTGTCTGTTGAATCTTGTCTGTTTTCCCGTGTTGTAGGACACTGTTGATGGAATTAGACATTTCTAAGGCCAAAACTTTTATGAAACACCAGTGCTAATAAACGAATAACTGTTTAGTCACACGGCCAATATTTATCGCGTTCATTAGACCGGAGCGGTAATTATGCACACATTTGCGACGCACTGTGTTTGCACTTTTACTTTTAGGGCAGTTGCGTACGCGCGGTAATGTATGCTGCAATGTTGTTTACTTGCCTATTTCAAATTGTAGTTGAATTGTTTGATGACTGGCCTCACAGCTCATTGGTAGTACTGCCTTCTGCGCTGTAGGTCGTGGGTTCGATTCCCCCCAACACAAATATTTTATGACGAACATAGATGTTTGTACTGTCTGGGTGTTAATATGTATGAATTTACAAAAATGGGTATTCTATTAGTTGTCTGGTTTCATGAACAAGCTGTGTTTCTTTTGGGTCTAGATAATTCGACTGGCTTCACAGCTCAGTTGGTAGTAACCCTGCCTTCTTCGATGTAGGTCGTGGGTACGATTCCTTCCCAGGACAAACATTTGTGTGACGAACATATGTTTGTATTGGGTGTTTGTATAATATGTATTATATGTATGTATTTACAAAATAGTATATAATTATTATATCGGTTGTTTGGTCCCCACGATACAAGCTATGCTTAGCTTACTTTGGGCCTGGATGGCGCTGTGTGAAATGTCCAACAATATTTATTTATTTGTTTTGGAACAGATTAGATTACATATTTACCTTACTTCTACATGTATTCTATCAATTGTCTGGTTTCATAGAACAAGCTATGTTTAGTTAGAGGCTAGATGATTCTATTTAAAAATGCACACCTATATCTATTTATTTGTTTATAGCATAGCGAAAGAGGACCTTCGACTTGTGATAACTGTGATAAGTGGCAAAGAATATGTCATCTAGGAGCATTATGCGGGATGGTGGTTAAGGGGACTGGTATTGGATTTAAGCCTAGATACAGATAACAGTGCGACAACCGGTCTGCGTTACAATGTGTGCGGTGGGTACAGGTGCACTGACTACTTTGTTAGTTTTACCAGTCTCAGCGGAAGCCTCTGGCGGTTTGAGATTGCGCTCGTAAATTATTAGCATTTCCTTCGGCAAATACATCCAAGTTGTGTTTCGTAGCAAAATAGTCAAGCATTGTTTTCTATTCACTCGAGTCACTGTTCTGCTTTACTTATATTTGGTTCGTTTTTGTAACTATATTGTTTGGAATATTGCAGTAAAGTTTGAAGTTGAATTATTATTATTTTATGCGATTTGGGTGGCGGAACGAGCTGACGGTCCACCTGATGTTAAGTGGTAACCGCCGCCTATAGACAACAGCAATGCGACTGAAGTCTCTCCACCAAAGTACGAGATGACTCAAGTCGCATTGCGTTGCGTCCATCACCCCGAGACGGGGATGTTACGTCTCATGCGCCTACAATTTCACCGACACCCACTCCCTTCCACTGGAATACAGCAACACGAGTGCATCACTGCTTGGCGGCAGATTACCAGGTGTGGTAGCAGTACTTCTCTGGGCGAACTTGGCACAAGTTCTACTGCTACTTTGGGTTGCTCCTTTCGCACCACCCGGGGGACACGTGTAGGGACACAAAGGGTAATCACTTACGCCCAATTATTTATCACATATCTATTAGTCTTAATGCTTAAAGATCGTTTCTTTACAACATAAGTTTTTTGTCTAGCTAGTGTCTGTCAGTCAAAAATTTTTCACTTTTGCTTATACCTTGGCCATTTTTGTATCTAAACCTATCTATGGGGAAGCATTTCGAACAGATAACATAATAAAATAAATCCTGACAAAGAAATTATACCAGACAGAAATTGTCTAGTGATAAAGCTCTCCAATTTGTCATTCTGTAATGATAGTAATGTGCTTGTGTATTTTGCGATGGATACTGAACTGCATCTGGAAATGTATTTCGTAATTGTAGACTTGCACTCAAACTATTCCTATTTATAGAGCTGTGTCACCTTCGGACGCATCGGTTTACTGCTTGTTTTTCTATCCAACGTATCATGAGATCATGAGTTGCGAACTTTATCAGTACTGACATTAAACAAAGTCGACGGTTATGCAAAAGTGCCTTTTGTTTGAAGCTGAAATGATCTAGTTCGGAAAATAGTACTCAGTTCACAGTGAGCGCAAGTAGTAAAAAATAAAACGTTGGATACACAAATATTTTTGCTTAGAAATAAATAATACTTAGCTGTACTCTTTAGACTAGGTCTCATCAAACTTAGTATGTCACTTTTAATTTATAGTTATATCGCTTATTAGAGCAGGCACAAGCTGTTATTGATGCTATGATAGGTTAAGGATAAAAAATAATATATGCCTAAAAAATTGTATATTTCTCTTATCAATAACGCGTCTAGGACATTTCACTATCTATCATAGCATCAATCATAGCTTGTATCATGGGAACCAGATAACTAATTTTATTTATATACTTTTTGTAAATATAATAGTACAAATTAACAACATAAATAATGATTGATTGACGAGACACGATATTGTAAGTACAATAGATAACTATTTATTGATCAATACCACGTTCTCAAAACCGTGATGTAAAATATAATAAATAAACCGGCATGTCCTAGAAGCAAAACATCGAAGATATGTGTCAAGTGCACGAAATGAGCCTCTATGAGGTGCACTTCAAATTTGTCTGTAAAAGTTTGTTCTCTAGTCTGTTCTGTTTAAGTTTTGGCCACTCACAAATACACAGTAATAAAAGGAAACAAAATACATAAACAAAAAAGATACAAGTAGGTACATATAAATATAAACTTAGTATTTAGTGGGGCCAAAATAGGTCCTGTAACTACACTTGAAAAATGAGTTCTGCGCTTAGAATGTCATTTTTCAAGATGGTTGCTGTCTGTAATCTATAACACTATCATTAAAAGCAGAACCTAGTACATCCAACTGATCTGGGAATGCAAGATTGTGGCCACTGAGCTTTGACGTGCCTTACTTCATTCTACTTCCCTATATAGATCCGACATTCCCTTAGATGGCTCTAGAATTTGCAGTGAAAGGATGCGTGCTTCGTTCACATTGCAACTATTTTGCTTGGAAATAATTGCGAAATTCATTACTATCGCCCTTTTAATATTCTTCACTGCGACGACTCTACCTAAGTGTGACCATAATTTTAAATAATGCACGGGTTATTCCATAATTCAATTCAGATGTATTTGGTGCTCTTCGGTCGACAGCTTCGAGCGAAACACGGGATCAGAACGGAGTCAGAATAGATATATTAAACTGATTAAATGCCAGCTAATAAGGTAAATGTTATCTGTACCCTTTTATTGTAAATTTACACGAGTAATTATTGTCTAAGGTTAATAAATAAAACAATTTGACAAGCAAACAAAGAATAAGTGAATCACAGCTGATTTTTTTATGTGGTAAAGTTAATACGAAACAGGAATTGAAAATGTAATTAAAATTATTAGGGTAATAACTACTAACGGCCCGTCTCGGCTTCCACAGGTATCGTTAACTATCTACGACTCGAAGTCTTCTTTATCATAATAATAAATAGCGTATAGCATCGTAGGGGATAATGTCGCATTCCATTTCTACATCCAAACATACAAACTTAACCTCTATAGATAATATTATTGTACATAAAAATCCGTCAGGGTCTAATACGTAATCTGTCGACGTTTGAGAACTTCATGAAAGTACTTCTTCATTAGTATGCTTCGAGTCTCGAGACAGGATTTGATTTTAATATTGCGGCGTATATTCTTGACTCCCGAGTAAAATATCTGTGTTCGATCGCCCACGGTAAGGTTAGTTATTTAAATTAAACGGAGGCATAGAAGATACTACGGAGTAATCTGTTTAGAACTGGATCTTGCATCGGCAGCGCTCGGTATCGGTATGGTTTTGCCTCTTACAAAAAACGCCGTGAAGTTATCGCTGAGGTTTGTGATGGGGTGTTATTATTTCTGTGTGCACACTGTTTAATCGATTCAATTCAATTCAATTCAATATATTTATTGCTGTTGGGAGGTAGACGGAGGGAAGCTAGGGGTTGGAGAATGTACCTACATTATTAAGTACACCCTAGATCATTTTTTACGTTGGAAATATGTAATTCAAGGTTTCTTATCATAAAGCCACCCTTGTCCGCTGTTCGTGTAGTTTGCCCGAGTTCCGAAGTTCGCAGACAGCATCAATCTATACAAATAAATAAAATTGGAGTGTATGTTTGTAATATTAAAATAACCGCTTTTTACTAGGTGCTAAGTAAGAAAGAAAGAAAGAATATATTTTTATTTACCTTAATAACTACTACACAATAAATAAAACTACATATGATACATATACAAATATACACGAGAGTGATTAAAAAAAAAAGTGTCGATAAGTGTGGATGTATACACGGTACATATACCAAAACAACATTTTTTTACAGTTTTTGTCTGTGTCTGTCTGTTTGTTCCGGCTAATTTCTGAAATGGGTGGACCGATTTTGACGGGACTTTCACTTGCAGATAGCTGATGTAACGAGGAGTAACTTACGTTACTTTTCCGAGGGGTAAAATAGGGGTGCGTGATAAAACCGAATTCCACGCGGACTAAGTCGCGGGCAACAGCTAGTACAGCATATAATTGGTAATGCTAGTCTAGATGTTTGGTTCGGTTTCAACTTTTGGAACATATTATAATTGTTACGAACTATATTATACCTTAATCGCTACAAATAAAGATTACCTTCCTATCTTTCAATAAAGATAAAATAAACAATAATAAATACATATATAAAATATACACTTTATTTTATTTTTAACTTTTTTTATTTTTTTATTATATACACTTTAGTATGATTTGCTCAACTTCAAAGAAAAAGTGATCCGATTCGCCTCGGTCTACCCTATTTATAGGCAAATCACAAAATTGTCATGTCAAATAGTTTGTGTAGAAGGCAAATTAATAGCAATGAAAACACATAAAAAATTGTTGACCTAGCGAAAGCATTTTGGCAGATAGCAACTGGACACCTTAATAGGTTGTTACCTTAATGCCACGTGTATAAGTATAACGTAAGTCGAAGTAACGATGTAACAAAAAAGATAATAGGATCGGTGAGTAATCGGGCTTAGTGACACGGTCACGACAGACTTATCGTGTGTAGGTAGAGTGTGGTTGAAATATAATAAAACACTAATGCGGTACCTCATCGATTTTTTTTACTTTATATCCATACACATGTCCCCCGGGTGGTGCAAAAGGAGCAACCCAAAGTAGCAGTAGAACTTGTGCTTAGTTCGCCTGGAGAAGTACTGTCACCACACCTGGTAATTTGCCGCCAAGCAGTGATGCACTCGTGTTGCTGTGTTCCGGTGGAAGGGAGTGGGTGCCGGTGAAATTGCAAGCGCATGAGACGTAACATCCCCGTCTCGAGGTGATGGACGCATGGACTTGAGTCATCTCCTACTATGAAGAGGACTAGAGTCGTATTGCTGTTGTCTGTCTATGGGCAGAGGTTACCACTCAACACTAGATGGGCCGTCGCCTCGTTCTGCTGTATCACAAAAAGTAATTATCGTTCAATCGTTTCACACTGTTACGACAATAGGGAGATTAATGATTTTCGCAGGCTGTGTGGGCATGTATGGAAGTACGTATAATATGTATGTTACCTAATAGGCTTCGTTTAACCATAAATAATCGATTTTCGATCCTCGATAATGGGGCTCGCGTACATAAACGATGCCAATATTCAATAATTTTTTTCGTATTGGTTGTTACTAAAGTCATCGGTTATTGTATATGAAAGGACCTAGTAATTTAGGTACTTTTTTATATTGGTGGTCATTTCACACAGCGCCATCTAGCCCCAAAGTAAGTTAAGTAAATAGCTTGTATCATGGGAACCAGACAACTGATATAATACTTACTTTTTTTTGTAAATACATATATATAATACATGTCAACATGCAGACACAGAACAAACATCTATGTTCGTCACACAAATGTTTGTCTTTGGTGGGGATCGAACCCACCTATAGCGCAGAAGGCAGAGTTACTACCAATTGTGCTGTGAGGACAGTCGATTATTTAATTACTTACTTTTGTTATGATCCACGTCATTATTGCTCAATCACATATTACGATTGCTACCACATATTATATACGCTGTGTCACCGCAGTAATAGGCCACGTCGGTGTTAAACGAGTTAGAACTGTCGATGTTGTATTAGACCACAGATTGCAACTATGCAGTTCTGAGTCACCGTAACTCGTGATATACCAACTGGCCGTAAAATCTTTTAATTGCACTCTTGAATTTGATGTGAATAATAAATGAAACATTGAATATGATAATAATTGTTTTTATTTGTTAGTGACATACTAGTCTCACCCTGTGACTATTCCTATTATCCGACATACTCTGTAAGTCTAAACATTTTATTGAATTGAACCAGTCATCAAAATTACTATTCTTCGTATATAATAAATACTTTTTTAATACATTCTCTTTTGTATCTCGAGTTTAATTATAACATTCAGATAAAACCTCATTGGTCTTCTAAAAAGAGTTTTACCGCTAAGTGCGAGTCGTGTTGCGACTAGTCTAACAGACAGAGTCTAACAAAGAAATTATCTAAAAACAGCATAAGCCGTCGTCTTAAGATGAAGAACATTATGAGAAAAATATATTAATAAATGGGTAAAAACAGACGAACTACGGACCATGTGGCGGCGCGGCGTGTCAGCTGTTTCTGGGACGAAAGTAGCGAACTGCGCACCAAATGGATTGGATACGCTTCGTCTAAATATATCCCCTGCCTAACACAGAATAAATAAATTAAACTTCTCCATAGATTATAAAACAATCTTCTAGTATGAACTAATTAATCTGTTATACGGTTGGTGTCAGTAATGAACAAATTAGTTCACATCCACACGAAATGGGGCTCATAGCGTTGACTTCGGTCTCGCTATGTCGCTACTGACAATGAAATTAGCAGAGTTCGAAAAAAATTCCAATCTATTGATCACTAACATTTGCGATCTAAATAAAAAACCAAGATTCGCAATGTTTAAAAACTGCAAAACAACTATGCTGGAATGCCATTATAACTACTCAAACAGTAGGCCGTAGCAATTATTCGAATCTTCGTATGTTTACAAACTGCTGATGGTACAAATTGTGAAGTTCTGATTACAGCATTTTCTTAGTACTTGCATGGTTGGTACATAATCCTAGATTAGGAACTGACCCGCAATTGAGGCTACTGGAAAAACACCTAGCTACGCCGGCAGCTAGCCAGCCAGGCATTTGACCCACCAGAAACTCGAGCTAAGATTCGAAGCTACGACCTTCTGATCGTAACCATAGGTCACTGCCAGAGCCCGACATCTCTATACATTACGAGTGTTAGCGCGTTATGATAATTCCTCTGATAAACGAAGTAATTGACTGCGTGCGCTTTCTAGACAGCGTTGTGTCCTTGTGGAAGTAACTCAGGCTTTCAATCCGAAGGTCGTGTTCGGTTATAATATTATAAAGAATAAAAGGTTTATTTCAGACCAGTAGATCACTTATATTACTTACTTATACACTTATATTTAACTTACACTTATATTTATATATTATGTTAATAGAAATAAATGAAATCCTACTAATATTATAAACGTGAAAGTTTGTATGGATATTTGTTACTTTTTCACGCTCAAAAATAAAGTAAATTTGGTACCAAGATAGCTTATATCCTGGATTAACACATAGGCTACTTTGATCTCGGAAAAGTGCAGTGTTCCCGTGGGATTACTTATTCACCGCGGGGCGCAGATAGTATAAAATATTTTAAATAATTAGTAAAAAATTACAAAATAATTGAGTGAAAATGAAAGCGCATTCACTTCGTAGGCCTGGTTCCCGAAGTGTGATCATTAGAAGTTGACGGACTTTGCAACGATGCTGTGCACTCAACGAAACACTAAACAATCGGAGGAAAGCATCTAAGGAAAAGGATGCGTCGAACTGCACGCGTAATTACGATATGAATAATTGTTTTTTGATGGCGATATTATCAAACAATAACTCTTATAACATACAGGGAAAAATAATTGTATTGATCGTCGTAATTACTTTTTCCTTCCTTAAACACGCAACTGCGTATTTAGGTGATTAATTTCAATAAGCCACAGGCTAGACGGTTTATCAATTCTATTAATATTCTAAACTTAATAAAAACATAATGGATAGATAATCAAGTAGCTCTGTGAATATCTAGGTATATATAAAATGGAGAATACAAAATAGTTATCATTTTCTCTTTTTTGAATGGTTTCCTCATATTTTCATTAATGCTTATGGTTGAATTTCCACCACTTGCGATTCAAATATAATATTTTATCGTTTGACTGACCTCACAGCTCAGTTGGTAGTACTTCTGCCTTATGCGCTGTAGGTCGTGGGTTTGATTCCCAGGACAAACATTTGTGTGCCAAGCATTGATGTTTGTTCTGTGTCTGGATGTTAATATGTATTGATATGTATGTATTTACAAGGAAGTATTAAGTATTCTATCAGTCATCTGGTTCCCATTGTGCAAGCTATGCTTGTTTGGGGCTAGATGGCGCTGTGTAAAATGTCCACCATTTTATTTTATTTTTTTCAAAGTTTGATATAGATATCTACTTATATATGTGTGAGCACATAACAGAGTTGTGCCAAATGTTCGAGGATCCGAGTTAATAGTTTCCTAGAGCATCGTACTTAAAACTGAAGATCAACTCACTGATATTTTGGTTTACTAGTCACCCGAAATTTTCATTTCTCGGTAAAACCACGCGGTCGATTACTTGTCATATGTTACGGTAATGTATCGTACTCAGGTCATACACCACAATGGCTACTTTATAGAGTTAAATATAAATAAAACTATGTGTTTAAGATTAAAAACCGATGTGTTGCTTATCATGTGTGTTCTATTTACTTGTCACTTATTTTTTACTGATTAGTGAGATAAAATAGAGAGGCAAATGGAGTTATTATTGTCAGTCGCTTAGGTATACAGTTATATCTACATACTTTACGAACAGCACATACATAATTTACTGTTTGTGAAATGTTTAAAGTATACTAATGTAGTATACAGTTTTTATTTGTTTTTAGTTGTACCAATCAGTGTACATTTTTTTATTTAATGTTATGTATTTTTATTTTATTTTAAATGGTGTACAATAAAGATATAATCTATCTATCTACAAGTGCACCCTACGGTAAGAAATTTTATAACGTGTTGAAGACATCCGACATGGTTAATCTATAAATTAGAATATTGAAACTAATACTTATGATGATATTTAGCGTAAATATACAATGTACTTAAGTTTATTTAGTAAATTTATTCAGTTTGGTGGTAGGTGGCGCTGTATGAAATGTTCACCAATATTAAATAGATTTCTCGACTTTTACAGCAACTCGCGCTAGACATAGCGCGTCAGCAGCTGGGTTGGGAATGACCTGGCGAAAGCGGTTGGCATCTCTCCAGCATTCGCGCGTTGTGCTGTACCAGGAACACCTCGCGGTCGAACTGATTAGTTGCAACAGCTTCCACCATTGTGCAACTATTGAAATTAAATAAATAACGATAGAATAACGGGAAAACACTAGAATCCAAATTGAAATTCAAAATTTATTTGCCATCTAGGTGTACAATTAGGTCTTATAGATAGCCTGGTGCTCAGGCATTGCTAATTTATATTGGGGCTCCACTATACTAGCACTATAACTATAATTATATTATAGTTCACACTGTAATTTACACAATAAAAATCTTGGAATCTAAATAATATCTAAAGAATGTGGAGGAGGTGTGGGTTCATATATTCTCGGGGCTTGGATGCTAGTATCGTATGTATGTTTGTACTTGCTATCTGCGACACAGGAACACTAGTTCAAGAGTATGAGTGTGTAACCGGTAAAACAAATTTTAACGTAAAATATATATATTAATGTCTCATTTTAACCCAATAGAAACGAGTCTACCTTATCAACTCAAAATATCCTAGCCAGTATATATTCAACAGAAAAACATGATGTTCAAGAAACTAACAAAAATGAGACTTTGTGGATTAAAAGCACAACACAACTGTTCTCACTTTATCAAATCTCGAAGAGAAATGTTCCAGAAACTTCGATCGGAAGCCGTTGTGACGCCAAATTCACGGTGACGTTTCGTCGTTATTCATTCGTGAATATGCAGTTCCTGAATATTACTGGCAGTAAACATATAACTTTTTTTTTATGTGCTATAGTAACGGAACGAGCCGACGGCCCACCTGGTGGTAAGTGGTAACCTCGGCACTCGATTCCCAACTCTACACTATAATCATGATCCAACTCTACACAATAATCATATTAATTATAGATAGGTAATTAGGTATATAGTAGTAAACCTGGCTAAAAGAGCATAATCTTCCGAAACGTAGAATACGTTATTTCTTTTTACTTTTTTCTTCTGGTACTTTTCGTAGATTTTTATTACCGCCAATTTTTTATTATTTTCTGTCTTAAAAGCCCCATGTCCGTAATATTCTGTATCAGAAAGTTAATATTTGAAACTTCTACCAAAATTGCATTACAATTACGAATAGTGAGTCATTTCGTCGGCTGATTTGAACCTATTCGTTGTGCGTTGACACCGATGACTGTTCGTAGCATGATTTCATTTGCATTTTTTTTTGTTGACTCAGGTGTGTAAAACTGAACATATTTCTGATAATACGAGTATATAATATAGAGAACACATGAGCGTGATCAACATAATTTACTGTAAAACAGAAATCTAGTTTGAAAATATACTACACGTAGGCATTAACGATGCATTAATACTGACTGCTCTCACTGCTCAGCTGGTCCTAACTCTGCTTCCTGCACTGTAGGTCATAGGTTCGATTCCCACACAGGACAAACATGTTTATAACGAACATACACGTATGCTCTGTGTTTGGGTGTTAATATGTATTGATAAAAAGTATATAAGCATTCCATCAGTCGCCTGGTATATAAGTATTCTACGAGCTATAATTAGTTTCGGGCTAGATGACGTTGTGTGAAAAAACATTTCTTACTGTACTTACTGTATCTGTCAAATATAAATTGATTGAAAATTGATTCTGCGTTGTCTATAATGACCTGGCTTAATCATCTGCCTCCATAATGATCTTCAAGATATATTGGCAATATTTTCGGCATAGCCACGGGATGGTCTTCATATTGCCTTAAAATTGCGATTAAGCTAGGCAACAGTATTGCCTTGAAATTTGAGGATTTCGGACGCCCAAATATTTTAAATTGGTTTCGCTTTAGGAGATCGTTAGGGCCAGTATAAGATCTCGATGCTATTTTCATGTTACCAGGCGGTGCATTGACTTCTGTGTCGTTGTCTTCTAGATTAGGATTTTTTAAACCAAGATATGAGTCCCTGAAAGTAAAGCAATGCCACATATTTCAAGTTGAACATTACAAAGGTACGCGTAAAAATCAAGGATTTGTTTGAAATTTCGTTCAACTGCCCAAAAACGTATTGAAGTTGTTATACCTACATAATCATACTATTTATACCATCAAGGCTTATTCAACCTAGTTTCAATCAAGTACCGAGTCCTTAAACCAAAGATGATGCAATGCGACATACTTTAAGTTTATAATAATTTCGCAACAAAAATATTCTTTTACATCATAACTGGTTTTCAGTTTTTCAAGTTAGGACAAGTACCTATAAATCAAGGTACAATATGGGCATTGACTTAGATACATATCTGAAGTTATACCCTTATTAAAATAGTTATAATTTGTTATATTAAGCAGTGATAATAAAGAAAAATGATGGAAGCAATGTCCTTTCAATAACTGTTATTAATACTAGCAATTGAATCCTAGCTAGATGCGTTGGCGAAGTGTAGTTACAGCTAAAGACAGAACAGCTGGGTAAAAAGGTCTTATCCAGTCATATTATCGAATTCTATCCTGGCCATGACGCAGCTGCCTAGAAATTATCAGCAGTGCAATCGAAAAAACATCTCAACAGTAAGGCTTTATGCCCAGCATAAAACCATATTTTGCACTGCACATTATACAAGTCTGTGTCTGTGCATAGTATTTGTCCCTGGATATCATGTAAACCTCTATAAAATATAATAATGGGGACAAATGACATTCTATTTCGTAGCTTGCTACATTATTATTAGAAGTTATTATGACTTATTTTTTGGTATTTATGATTTTCTCTGTTTTTATGCTCGCAAATTTGAATGTATGTAACGTACATAGAACCTAGTGTTTACTCAAACCCTACATAGGTTTAAAAACACTATTAATAAAAAAAAGTATTTTATGTTGGATTAATAAATAAATCATAATTAAAATTATTTTATTATCGTCTACTGGACATCAAAACTCTTCTGATGAGTTGAATAGCTACTGGGTTATTGGCATAGAGTTCGATACCCTCCTTGTGCGGGATTTCATTAAAACAGTTTTAGAAATAAACTAGAGCATTATGTGGTAAACGGAATTTGCAAATCTTGTATTGGAAAAAATAATAAGAATTCCGCTCTGGATTCTGTAATGGTAAATTTTTTAATAAGTTAAAGAAGATTATGATTATTTTAAAATATACTTTTGCTGTTTTTTTTTTAAAACAAACTTTTGCATTCACTTGCTGGATACCACTGAGGGCTATACTTGTCAATACAAATCTAACGAGGTTAAACGCGATATGTGTGCTGAGCGCTACTAAGGAGTTGTGAACTACGTGTGGCTCCAGCTGCAACATAAGCTCAGTTCACCATACTATTGCAGCAGCATTCAGGTTTATGAGTACCAAATTTCAGCCTATTCCAGCTAGCAAATCAAATCAAATCAAATCAAATTTATTTACCGAAAAACATTATATAATATAGATTACTACAGCAGAAATAAAGGTTCAAAATTCAGTTGCAAATTTTGACCCAATCAAACATACATAGATATATAGAAAACTCTTAATTGTACACCATAATATAAACATAAACAATGATATGAGTTAAATTTGAAGCACACCACCGCCTTATTGCTTAAAGCAATCTCTTCTAAGCAACCTTTATACAAACATTGCCAGTTAAAAGTTTGTAAAAATTCTTACACTTGGCCAGCTATTCCCTTGTGAGCTGTAGCTACTACTGAGTGCATTGATATGCCACCAGTGAGTCAGACATAGTTATAACAGTAGGTAGGTTATAACGTTTAGTCTAGCGGCTTATTCCCAGGCATTTTATGGTTTCTTTCTAGTCGTCTACTTTCCACACTACGCATAGAATTACTCACATAAATCGGTACGTATGCCTCTGTCGGACTGTTTCTCTGATATGTATTGATTTGGCTGTCTCATTATATGTCTTGTGTCTCTTTCCCGTATGCGATAGGAAATCCCTTTGTTAATATAATTAATTGTACCTTTGTAATACAATAACAATAAGGATTTTATTATTTATATATCATATCTGGAAATGGTCTGTAGATGACTAGATTTATAGGAAATTTATATAGGCCCGCTATAGGTTCTTTAAATAAATAGTGCTGACGTGGAAGATTAATATCACTTAGGCGTGTCGCGATCAACAATACAAATACAAAATGTTTATTTTCGATAACTTTATCATCAATATTTACAACAACTCCGAAAGTACATATTTTGAATATAAAATACTTGCATTAGATCAATGAAGTGGGAAAACTGAAGGGCGATACCTATACCGGGCTGAGTGGCGTGTCGGTAAACGAATGAAACTTTGTCGAGATCCCGGTCATCTGCTGATTACTATGTCATCATTGTATGTTTCTCGTAAATATTAAATAAATTTAGCGGTAGAACGTTTAAAAGCTGTACAACTTCGCTAAGTTCGTCCGGGGAAGTACTGCCAACATGCCCATTTCGGCCGCCAAGCATGTTTGCCAGGCGCATGAGACATTCTCTCATTTACTCTCAGACATACGGGCGCATACGATGCGAATTGGGTCGTAGGACCCAAGTCACAGTACAACAAGTATGACTACTAACAAGTATGTTATACACAGAGGTTGCCACTAAACACGAGGTGGGCCATCTGCTTGTTCAGTAACTGTAAAAATATAACTAGCTTGAGGTCGGTAGAGGGCCCGTGTGGATATAGCAATTTCTAATTTGAGTAAGAGACAAAGAGGGACGTCATTTAAGACGGCCCTTTTTGTCTGAACTGATGACGTAAGGAGAGATTATTATTGTCAAGACATTTCTCGTAACGACAAACGGAGAAATTCGCTAGCCATTCGTTACTGCAGTTGCAAAAACAAATTAACGACGACTCCCATGTGCAAGACATTAGATTGTTCTATTAATAGCGCACACATCTGCGCCCACGCAGGCCATTTCACTAATGTGAGAACGGAGAAGTAGATCTTTGCGCTCATAAAAACATCTATAAATTAAATTAAACATTTTATAGTTTGTTTTATGAAATATTCATATTTTTCAAGCGGGATAACGGAAGTGTTAGGTTTTGATAGATATTTATATATGTGTCAACGCAACATGTGTGGTCAGAAATAACATTTCAATATGTTCGTTTCATTATGATGAGTAAATAAATACTATTTGTTTACTTTACAACAATTTGCAAAGACTATGTGCATGATATTTATATAATACAATGAAACCAATTGAGCTTTCTAAAGACCGTTTCCAAAGATCTAGTATACGAATGTAAAAAGTTCGGGATAGATGGATTATTACAAAATACAATATCGTTACAAAACCGTTACACCTGGTAATCTGCCGCCAAGCAGTGATGCACTCGTGTTGCTGTGTTCCGGTGGAAGAAGGGAGTGGGGTGCCGGTGAAATTGCAGACGCATGAGATGTAACATCCCCGTCTCGAAGTGTAGACGCAACGCAATGTGACTTGAGTCATCTCGAACTTTGGTGGAGAGACTTCAGTCGTATTGCTGTTGTCTATGGGTGGCGGTTACCACTTAACATCAGGTGGGCCGTCAGCTCGTTCTATACCTTAGATTACATAAAAAAAAGGTTAAACATATCTTGCTGTATATACATATATAATACTTAGTATATAATTGCGATCGTGAGTTCATTACACGACCAAATGCTGCTTAATCAACGGGTATTCAAACATAATCCACATTTAGAACGTGACACAAGAGTTTTGTTCATGTATTGTACTGAATTTTTATTGTACGAGTGTTTGAAGGGCTGCGTTAAGAATATTTGGTGTGTATAAATAACTCTGAGGAACAGATGTTTCGGCAACGTTTCTTCTGGATAGGAAGAAATCACTTTATACCTAACGAAAGTTTTTTTTTAATGTGATACAGTTACGGATCGAGCCGACGGCCCACCTGGTGTTAAGTGATAACCTCTGCCCATAACAACCGATCCGACTTGTCCTCCCCTATTAGGTTCAACGAGACCCAAGTCGCATCGTATGCGCCCGTAACTTGTGTGAGACGCGTAGGTGGAATGTTGTCAAGTGTCTATAATTTCAGCGGCAATCACACCTTTAAGCAGAAAGGGCACAGTGGCAGTACTTCTCCGGACGAACTTGGCGTGAGTTCTACTGCTCTTAAGATGTTCGAAATATAGTATTTTAGGTACTGATAGGAAATGTAGAATCCTGGGAATGTTAATCGTCAAAGAAGGAGTAATAGTGATCACAATAAACATGAACTGAATTTAATATTGTATCTATATGAGTTCTGGTTAATTAATTACTATTTATGGTCTGTATTTGTAAGCTGTTGTTCAAAAATATTGATTTTTGCAATCTGTGGAAACTTGTTTGCCTCTAAGTATTTTGTTTGTTATATATTCATATGGATTCTATTGACTGAATTAAACAATTATTATTAGTTTCGTTACTAGTTCTCAACATTACCTGTAGTTATGTTTTCCTAGAATTATAAGATAAATAAAGCAGAATAAAGAATCATGTATAAAGAATTATGTTTCGTTCAGTATACAATAAAAATGGCAAACAATAGATTAGAAAATGGAAACATATCATCGGCAAATGTCACGTGTGGACGTTGGGTTCATGTATGAATAATTAAATAGAGTCTGATGCCGACAACTCTAGATTATCGATCGATTTTATTCCTGATACATGCTGTATATGGAATTAAGTACTCCAACGTCGTTCTTTATTTCGCCAATTACAAAAAAATGCGTTGTTATCGTGTTCCGATGCCAAATCCGAGAAAGCGTTGACCAAATTAGCCTGAAGTTGTTTTGTTCCGAGCAAGGACGAAGAGATTGATTCGAAACGTGAGCAATTAAACTCGACCGCGATAATATCAATCGCAAATGCCCCATTTTCTTCGCGTGATAAATATAAATATAATTACTTTGCGCAGCAAAACGAAACAACCACCTCGTCGCCAACGAACGAGAATGAACAATCATTATCTCCTCTTGGATGACATATTTTTTCCAGTTATTGTTATTTCAAACACAAACTACTGATTTTAATTAAATTACTATGTGAACAATCTAAAATTATATCCTTGCAAATAAAAAAGATCTATCCAAATCTGTTAATAAATGACGGAAATCTGAAATAAATAAAAAAAAAACACCCGAATTGTGAAACACCTCCTTCTTCTGAGTCGGTTAAAAAAATAAAATTCGCTTTTGTTCGTATTCAGTGCATTTAGCACAGTATTTTCAGGTGGTATTCTACTTACCGAACTAGGATATAGATAATTAATATTTAAACAAAACACTATTGTGTAAATTTTGTCACTTAGTTGGTTGTCCTAGATTTGAGCTTTGAAGGTCGCTCGAGCATCAGTCGCCGGCATCGAATGATGGAAAACATTTTGATTATCACCACTCAGTTCGCTCATTCACACACGTTTCTGAGTTTAATTAAAGTTATATCTAGCAAGGGAAGAGGAATCTTCCACTCCTGGGTATATAGGTACTACTTACTGACTGGCCTCACAGCTCATACATACATATAAATACAAATTAACATCCAGACACAGAACAAACATCACTGCTCGTCATACAAATTGATTGTTCTGGGTGAGAATCGAACCGACGACCTTCAGCGCAGAAGGCAGAGTTACTACCTATGATGAGCTATGAGGCCTGTCGATTATATCCAAATCGGTTATTGATTGGCTTTTAAAGAGTATTATTGTGTTTATATTGGACGCGACATGTTGTTCGCCTTGCACCACTTCAATTATACTTACATCACAAGTGTACTGCTGGATAAAAAATATATCAAGGATTGTTTTTTTAAGATAATGACTAGTCCGCTCCGTCTTCGGCCGCGTGAAACGTGCCCGATAATAAAAATCATTTCTGCTAAGCTTGTAGCTCAGACGACGCAATATGACTTGTCTGACAGCTCAGTTGGTAGTAACTCTGCCTTCTGCGCTGTAGGACGTGCGTTCGATTCCCAACCAGGCCAAAAATTTGTGTGACGAGCATTGATGTTTGTTATGTGTGTTTATTATGTATTATATGTATGTATTTATAAAAAAAAATACAAATATTATATCAGTTTTCTGGTTCCCTTGATACAAACTATGACAGATGGATTTGGGTTAGATGGCGCTGTGTTTGAAATGTCCAAAAAACAAAAAATATATAAAGTTTCATACAAAGTTTACCCCTCCCCTCACGGCACTGCTATAAGTTTTTAGCGAGAGAAAGCCTATAACCGTCTCCAGGTCTATCTCTGTATCAAAAATCATCATAATCGATTCATATTCATATTCTTTATTTATTTATATTATAAGGGCTTTTTCCTCGATATTTAAATGTTCTCGCAAAGGTTAGTGCGAGCCGTAAATACAACGAGGGCAGCGCGGCCGCTGTGCGTACGTGATCCACAGCAGATCCAGCTGTTGACGCCCCGGGCCCGGCGGCGGCGCGGGCGGCGGGCCTCGATATTACATTATATTCTATTCGAGTCACTGGCTCTCTCGTACCATTGTGGTGAAAGTATTTTAAGTGCGCCTCAAAGAGGCTCCTTTCGTGCACTTCACACGTGTCTTCGAATTTTTTGTTCTAGGACATGTCGGTTTCCTCACGATGCTTTCCTTCACCGTTTTGAGAACGTGGTATTACGCACATAAATCTTTCAATCGAAAAACTCATAGGTGCACTTTGGGATTTGAATCGGCGACCTCCAGATTGGAACTCGGGGTCAGTACCACTAGACCACCACTCTCTATTACATTTTAAACCATAGAAAACGCTATTTGTGTTATCAGTGGTTTATTACCTATTTATTTTCTAAGATAAATGATGTAATTATGTTGTTTTATGACATAAGTAATTAAGGCCACTCATTAGTCTTTCGGAGAACTGAGCTTGATATGGCTGAGGATTTTTAACTCGTGATATTTTGAATCTGCTTGGATCTTGATGAAGCGCCCTAGGTAGTAAAAACCTAGGTTTAGACTTTAAAGATGAAATATTATAAGATGTTTTGTGATATCTTCAGGAGATACATTTGTTTTTTTAGGTAAATTCATATGGATAGAGATTTTTGCTAAATTCATGATCATAATAAGTTCCAATCCAAGAAATTTTCGTTGGATTTGTAAGACTGAATTATATAGGGTATTATTCTATGTGATTTTCTTACCAATATACAGTCCCTATTTTGAATGACTCCAGCTTTCTGTGCAAGTGTTGTTGACTTTGTATTAAACATTCCGATTGCATTCTGATTACTGAAAGATACACGGTTACTTTGTGATAACATCTATTTTTTTTGTGTGAGACGGTTGCCGGAACTATCTGACGGCCCACCTGATGTTAAATGGTAACCGCTACCCATAGACAACAACAATACGACTCAAGTCCTCTCCACCAAAGTATTAGATGACCTAAGTCGCATTGCGTTGCTTTCATCACCTCGAGACGGGGATGTTATTGCAATTTCATCATTTAATTTCATCTCGATTCATAAACGCATAAGTACTTTCCCTGTACACCTGCGAATCTCGGTTAGGGGTGTGGTGCTGGGTCGTTGACCTCCTTAATCCAGGGCAATGACCTCCCGTCAGCTGATACACACACACTCGCACAGAAGTTTGACCCAGTTCGCACACAGGGGAGACATGACCAAGACCGTATAGCTAACAAAAGTGCTCTCGATCGTAAACAACATTATATGTTGTATATATTCTGTATTTATTTCACCACCTCGATATATTATGTCGAGGTGGGAAATAAATACAGAATTATGAATATTACAATTATGCTATTATGGTATAAAAAAAATATTTTACTCTAACAATCGAATTACAAAGAAATAAATAATGTGACTGGCTGTCTTTTCAAATCGTTAATATTATTTAGTAAGTATAAATATTTTGACTGAACAAAAGATATCTATCTCTATTTGATAAATTGTATGAGAGACCTTACATACAGACATATATACAATAGCACCTGTTTCCCAAAGGGGTGGCAGAATGAGATCAAATTTTAAAAACAGATAGAATAGAATAGAATAATAATTTATTAAAAAAGAAGAATACAAAGAAACTTAATATAATTAAAGTAAATTAATAAAAAAGTTGATTGTTGATAAATACTATAGGTGTCACTATGAAAGTACTTTGAGACACCTCCTTTCATCATATAGTTCGAGAGTACATAAAAATCTAAAAATACATTCTCTATTTATGGTATCTCTTTATTTTAGCTCAGGTTGTGATATTGTCTGTTATTGGTTGCAAGCAAATAAATAGTGCACAAATAACTAAGTATATACCAGGTAACGATTTTGTCTCAGTCCCCAGCTTCGCATTTGGCCGAGTGTCCCCTAACAGTCAACATACAGCATTACATAAACTTTTCCACGCATAAGTTACGTCTATTTTTATTTTATCAGTATTGTTGAATCGACGACTAAACATAGCCGAGTGCTTAACCTACTTTATACATACTGCATTTTTTGTGAATTGTTTGTGGTATGTATAAATTATGAAGGCGACGATATTATTTAATTCGATAATGCATAGATATCAATAAATAAAATGTAAATTTATAACGTATATATAATTTTATAGATCGTCGGTCTTTAGATAGCTCAGTTAATTTTATTATACTTTGTAAATTGTTGTAACATAAATAATTAAATTGTTAATCATTTTGCTATTATTCCTGACATATTTATTATAATTATTATGCTGTATCTATATCCCGTTGACAATAAAACTAATAACCTATATTTCGTGATGATCTTTTATAAGTTTAATACAAAACTATACATTTACTAAGTTACATTAAAAAAAAACTGTCTATAGATTTTAGAAATAAGATTTCTTTTCATTTACTATAATATTCTGGATTGACTTTTGATATTGTAATTTAAAATCTAGGCGCTTAAATTATACTCTCAACTCTTGTTATGCTCCCAGGACAAACATTAGACGAACATTGATGTTTGTTCTGTGTCTGGGTGTTAATATGTATTTACAAAAAGTATATAAGTATTCTATCAGTTTTCTGGTTCCATAGCACAAGCTATGTTTAGTTTGGGGCTAGATGGCGGTGTGTGAAATGTCCACAAATATTTATATTATTTATTTATATACTACATTGTACAAACCTACAGAAATACTAAACAGTTTACGTTGTAGGAAGTTTATACCCAAGTAGAGAATTACGACGAGCAAAAATCAATAAAGCCAGAGCACGGTGTGTTTATTTGCATTTCCCCCCAGACTCGTCTCCTCCCACCAAGACCGTGGTGCAGTGGCATAAGCTTGGGATTGCTCTCAAGTCTATCCACTCACCCGACTTGGATAGGATCCCAGACGACATCTTGACTAAGGACGACATTACTGTCGCAGTCGACTCGTTGACCAGCCATGTCACTACCGCCATTGGCGGATCGTCGAAACAGGTCCCGGTGGTGCCCGATCATCGCTGGGTCCTGCCAGACGATGTGAGACGGTTGATCACCGAGTCGAACGCCGCAAACCGACGTTACAGCTCTTGCCCCTCTGAATTTAACCGCGTTACAATGCGTTCCCTCCACCGTCAGGTGAGAAAACGAATTAAAGACCTCCGCAACAGTCGATGGATGACCTGCTTTCGGAGATCGAGCCGAGCCACCAAGCATATTGGAACTTGGCAAGGTCTATGAAGTCAGACCAACTGTCGACTATGCCCCCTCTTAACCGCCCCAACCATCAAACCCCCGCATTCGACGACGAGGAAAAAGCCGACACGTTGGCTGCCAGCCTCGAAGCCCAATGCGCCCCCAGTCTTAATTATGTCGACCCTATTCACCTTAATACGGTGAACAGTGAAGTTGACATACTAAGCTCGCGAGTCCCCTCCTCTCCCCCTCTGCCCATTATTAGAGCTTCCGAAGTGGAGCACGTCATCAAGGATCTCCATCCGAGGAAATCCCCCGGTTCCGATGGCATAAGCAACAGAGTGCTCAAGCACTTTTCTGTTGCTCTCATTTATCTCCTCGTAAGCATCTTCAATGCGGCAATGGCCAATTGCACTTTCCCCGACGCCTGGAAGGAAGCCAATGTCATTGGCATCCCCAAACCAGGCAAGAAGGCCACGGAGCCTTCTAGTTACCGTCCCATCAGTCTCCTCAAGACCATGGGGAAGCTCTACGAGCGTCTCCTCCTTAATCGTCTCTGGCCCATTGTCAATGAACTTAAACTCCTCCCGGACGAACAGTTTGGCTTCCGAGCCAGACACTCGTGCCCCCAGCAGGTCCTCCGCTTCACGGAACACGTCCTTTCAAACTCTCAAGGCATTTGGCCTAAAGATACCGGAGCCGTCTTCCTAGACGTGGCAAAGGCGTTCGACAAGGTCTGGCACAACGGCTTGGTCTACAAGCTTTCTCAACTTGGTGTGCCAGACAGACTCGTGCTCATCATACGAGACTTCCTGACCAATCGTAGCTTCCGCTATCGAGTGGAAGGGAAGCTGTCCGAACCCAAGCCCATCCGAGCCGGAGTCCCTCAGGGCTCCGTACTAGCCCCCCTCTTATTCACGCTGTACACCAGCGATGTCCCCCACTCGTTCCAAACAGAGCTCGCCCTGTTTGCGGACGACACAGCATTATACGCATCTGATCGGAATGCCGATAGGGTGCGCATAAAGCTGCAAGCCGCACTCAATGCACTCGGTGCATGGTTTACGAAGTGGCGCATTGAGGTGAACCCGACGAAAAGTACCGCGGTGTACTTTTCCCGGCGACGCCCAACGCTCAAGCCCCTCACTCTCTATGACGAACCCATTCCATGGGCGAAGTCTGCCCGCTACTTAGGCGTCGTCCTTGACAAACGTCTTAACTTCAACGAACACATTAGAACTGTTCGTAACAGGGCGGCCTTTATACTGGGTCGCCTCAATAACCTCGTATGCAAGAAGAGTAAAATGTCCCTTGGCAACAAGGTGAGACTTTACAAAGCTTGCATACGCCCCATCATGACATACGCCTCCGTGGCTTTCGCTCATGCTCAAACCCGCCCCCTACAGCTTATTCAAAATCGTTTCCTACGGAAAGCCACGGGCGTTCCCTGGTACGTACGCAATCGCTCCCTCCACCGAGACGCGCGTCTCGAGTCTATAGCCCGCTTCATGAAACTCGCCTCCCAGCGATATTATGATTCGGTCGAGTCCCACCCGAACCACCTGGTTCGCACCATACCCGACTACTCGGTTGTCCCCCCTGCTAGGCGCTCTCTCCGTAGACCAAGACACGTACTTGGTGACCCCCCTGACGAGATAACGTCCGCCTATCCGGAGTTATTCCTATCGTCAGCCCCCCACAGAGAAAACACTCAACCTTCGCACCGACCCCGCCGGCGGGGTCGAAGTATCTCCGTAAATGCCCGCGCGGGGCGCATTTTCTCCAATTCCTCCCGACTCGCAACGCCCCAAGCCGAGGTCCGAACCTAAGTGGTGCCCTTGGTGACGTTGTGTATAATTTTAAGTTTTTACCGGTTGAGAGCCGTCTGCTCTCACCAAAAGCCCGTGTAAACGCTGTCAAGGCCATCTGCGGCCAACAGCAAATTGTCCAGTCATAAAAAAAAAAAAATATTTGCATTTCCGTGTGTGCCTTTTAATAGCTAAACGATGGGTTAATGGGTTTTTAAAACTGTGTTTTACTTCATGTGGTGTGACTGAGGAATGCCAAGAACGAAATCCTTGATGGGTAATGAAAACGCAAACACGATTATTCAGAAAGGATTTATTGCTAGATTACGAGTGTTCAGCTGAAGAGTACAATTTATCTATCGTACGCATATTATAAAGGAAAGGTTGTTTGTTGGTTTGTCCATTCAGCATTCTGCAGCAAAATATTGATTGATGTATATTTAAGTAAGTTGCCGCCTGTACAAACCCTATCCGACCTTCCATGGGGTACAGACAATGGCCAGAGATTAACATAAGCTACGCCACTGGAGCGGAGTGACATAATAATATAGGCTATGGCCATGGGAGCGAAGCTGCGGGTTAAATATAGTACTATTGTAAATCTGTCATGTATGTCTGTTTGTTTGTTTAAGCATAAATAAACTACTGGTTTGATGTTGACTAAAATTATTCCGTAAAACTTTCAAAAACTTCATCTACGATGACGATAGCCGAAGCTGGTGATAATGCGGAGGCATAATAGTTGCTTAAACATATAAAAAAAAATATGCCTTTTTGTTACCTTAAAGGGTAGACAGAAGTCCTCAATTGGACACTGTCCCCTTATAGGTACACTATAGTGGGAACGTAGCGTGACTAGCAGAAGTTGTTCGCTACCGTTGTCTTCCAAAAATGTCTCGGCTAACAATTTTATTTCGTAAAATATTCTAACGTAAAACGTCTTTTAACAAAATTACCTATAGGTCCGGACGTTTAAGAGGATAAGTTTAAGAAACACTTCACCTGAAAATAATCAGTTAAATCTTAGTGTATGTGAAGGATCCATCTACTAAAATTTTCTTGCTTAGCGATGAGAATCCATAAATCTTCGTTACCACGCAATCATCATTCGAACGAAACCTAAAGTAAAACATTAATAAGCACGGAACATAAAGTATCTGCAAAGAAACTCCCAAAGAAATCTTCATGATTTTCAACTTTTAGACAACCGTCTATTACCTAGGCGAGCTAGAATCTTTCTGTTTACTGTATGCAGATACCAAGCGCGGAAAAAGATAAAAACATTATAAACATGCGAATTGATAAGATATGAATATTATTTTTTGATAATTAATAATAATAAATGTATGTTGGCATATGATACCGCAGTGTTAACCGTTTGCAATATTTTCTTTTATACCTATTTGTGTTGCGTCACCCATATTTTTCTCTGAGTCAAGGTCAAGTTTTATGGAACAATAATACGTGGTATTCTTTAGCATATGGGTAAGAGATTTATTGATAAATGTTAGGTGCTAGCTACGAAGATCACGTAGCAAGCTAGCAGGTATTACAATTATTATGAACACTATAGCACCGGTTACGCCCTACTGACATGAGATCTTTAAATTACAATTTACTGTTTTAAAGGTTTATTTAAATACCTTCAAAGAGGTAAATTAATAAAAAAAACTTACATACTCAATTAGTTAATTTCTATATATTCTCTAATAAATCGCAAATTAACTGGATAGAATGAATCGTAGATTCTGCAGTTGTACGCTGTACGTTTCTAAAACGTTGATGTTTTTCGAATATGCTAATAAGTATAATATACTTATGATAATCGCTGGAACTGGACAAATCATGACGCGATAAGTATATAAATGATAAAACAATATGTTTTATCTGAATATGTATAATATAATAATAACATTATTAGAATGATTTACTGAGTGAGTGGTATCACACGCTTGTACTACATAATTATATTACATCATTAGCTACTAAACTCATCGGACGAAACAATTCGTATAATTATGATAGAACTTCACATACAGATAAGTTCGTTTCATAATTAATAAACGTGTCATAAATTAAAAAGTTGGTATACTTGTTTCATTAATATCTATTTAATGATCGATGAAGCGAATACCACTTTTCCTCAATGTAAGACTAATCTAGAACATTCTATGGCCTTGAGTTTATTATCCATTAGTCTACAAGTCCAATTGTTTGTACAGATTAGAAGCGTGTGCCACAAGGGCGGACGTTAGTTGTGTATAATGAATTAACACCACGGAAAATATACCAGTAGTTATAAATTGAACGAAAAATAAAACGGAAGGTTACGAGTATTTCAGTCTTCAGGCCCTTTGAATTAAGTCGATGACCTTAGCGACGACAGCGTGCGGTCAGATCGTAACCGTCAGTTTGCATCGACGATACATTTACAACACATGTTGGAAACTCGGTTTCCCGTCAATGTATCGAAGTGTGTTCGCATTGGCACAAGACTTGTAGAATCGCAACCTGTTACACTTTCTTTCAGAGATCTTTTACAACCAATTTTATAGTAAAAATATTTGCCTGCACTAAATATATGAATTTGATCTTATAAAACACATATTAGGCAACATTGCGAACGTAAATTGTGACATGTTTGTTGATAAACATGTACTCTACCTACCTACCTAGTAGCTACCTACTTATGTTTTTAGTCAATGTGAATAAAATTTGAGATTAACTGTGTTTTTTGTAGTTCTGAACGTGAGCGACACAAAACAAGTTGTGAGATGTTTTTCATGCGATATGTGTATAATTAATTAGTATAAAAGTAAAAATATCTTATAACTTGTTAGATGTTGTTCGTAAAATTTACATGTTTTATGTTTATGGTGCAAACGGATGGTAATAATACGCACGCAATCACTACCAAATGGAACATAATGTCTGAATTCCGTTGATAGTTTATGGTATAACAGCATGAAACTAGTATTTTTCGTTGGGATTGACATCTGTTTCGTGTTTCGCCTGAGATATTAGAATTTCTAAACAAAATGAAAAGGCCTTGTAAGTTTAGATTATGGCATAATATTAAATTCTAAGGGACCTAGTTACTTCTTACTTGTATATTTGAATTTTCAATGAATCTTGAATGGATTATACGCTATTAGATATATTTTTTACAGCATAATATGTTTATATCCATACAAAAAAATAAATTGATGTGTTTGTAATGTCAAAATAACAGCCTTTTACTGCATATGAAAATATATAATTTTTGTATAGGTATTAAAATCTATGTTTGTCTGTTTGTTCCGAATCTCCGAAACGGCTGGCCCGTTTTTGACGGGGCTTTCACTTGCAGATCGCTGATGTTATAAGGAATAACTTAGGATACATTTGTTAAAGTTAATTCATAAAATAAATTCAAGTGGGCGAAAAACTACATTTTTTCAAATTAATTGAAAAATAACATTGAGATTAGCACAAAACATACTTAAATTTAAGCATTATCCTAAATAAATATTGTATTTCAAACTAGTAGGTGAACTAATTATTATTTATTTCTCATCACTACGATTGGATTCTGCGTGTTTTGGGTATGATTTGTATTGAACAGCATAATAAGATAAAACTGAACTTTCTAAGTTCATGCGTCAGAGGGAGGGCACGAGATAAGCAAGGTCATGGATGGCAAACATAAAACATGTTGTGCATTCATCTAACAATGTTGCAATTAATTTTATGGCAATAGGTAGGTATGTAATTCAAGACTCATAATATATAAAACACCCAGACACAACAAACATCCATACTATTCATAAAAATTATTGTCCCAAGCGGGAATCAAACCCAAGACCTACATAGGCAGAGTTACTACCAACTGAGGTGTGAATCCAGTCATAAAGTATCTATATCTAGGAAATAAACACTCCATGTAAAAAATGCAAGAAGAATATCCTTGACAATGTATAGATGGATGTTTGCGATTTTTCATGACAGATTTGGGTGTAATTTTGAACACAGGCATAGCCGCGAGCACAAAGTAAAACACATTTCAGTAGTTATATTTGGAAAATACATCGTTCTGTATATTTCCGCATACATGGCAACTCTACATTTACTGACATTAACGCTGTCAAATAAACCGAATCAAACGACGCTGATGACAAATCGAAATTCGTGCTCTCGTGAAGTATCGAGGTTTCTCAAACCAAATAATTATAAATACACCACAGGCATTACCCAGATGCCTTTCTTAATCCTTCACTAAGTACAACAACAGGAGTTATTTTTTTCTATTGAGAAATATTTATTTTCAAGGTTAGTTTTTACAATCAGTCCCTGTATACCAGCGAGGGCTTATTAGTTACTATTTCACAAGACAAATCTATCGAGCCTAAAGGGTGCTGAGTAGCTCAAGCTCACCATAATATTGCATTGTCATCAGGTTTATGCATATGAATACCAAATTTCAGCCAATTCCGGCTACTGGTTCAAATTACAGTTGCAAATTTTCACCCAAACAAACCTACATACAAACATTGCAAGTTGAATAGAACCTTGTAAAAAGTAAAATAATGCACAATATAAGTGTTACTCGATCCGTTGTTAATGTTTGTAATATCGTACTATGTACCGCTGATACACACGAGACTGTTCAGTACAATTACTTATAAATGATTACCGTTTGTCTGGCTCCTGTATAAACTTTGGCCTTTTTATCATTTGCGTACAAATATTCATTATAATATTCAGCGTAGTTATTTCTTTATTCATACTAATATTATAAATGCGCTATTATGTCTGTCTGTTACGTAAATTATACTAATTTTATCTGTAACTTAACACCCAGACATAACAGAGAATATACTATAAAACAGACATACGGAACGAGAACATATTTGTTCCTCAGAAAAATATTTGACCTGGGTGGCAATCGGACCCACTACCTACAGTGCAGAAGGCAGGGTAACTACCAACTGAGCTGTGAGGCCAGTCACAAAATCCATTATTAGTGCACGAAAGGAGCCTCATTGAGGCGCACTTTAATCCTATCACCACATTGGTCTCAAGAGAACTAGTGTAAGACTAGTGTACTAGTAGTAATATCCATTATAATCATTTTAATAAATGACATGCGGTACTAAAGACAGGTTTACTCAAAAAAAATTGCGCATGTCAAATCAACACCCACAAAAAACAGCTTTATAACAGCGTGAACTGCGCACTTCTGACTTTTGACAGTCTGTATAAATTCTCCAAATAGACAGTACCGGTTTTGAGTATAAACCTGATAAAGAGATTACTATCGTACGATGGGCGAAAAAACCATTTTTTTTTGTTTTGGTTGTATTGATCAATTCCAAAAGTGGATGAATTCACCTCCCAAGGTGACGAATCAGCTATACACTTACAGATCACATCTCTGGAAACCGCGTTACTTGGCGGAATTTCGGGTTACCTGATGCAAGCAGGCATATTACATTATTTAGGGGATACCATCGAGTTTCTATAGTCGTCTGTAGCTTTGGAGACCAGCGTGGTTGAAGGATTAAAATGCGCCTCTAAAAGTCGCCCTTCATGCAGAATGATTTCGCGCTGCTTCCAGGACTTGCCGGTTACCTCACGATGTTTTCCTCCACGCACCGTTTTGATGTTCTCTCAGACGTAGACTCGTAGTCTCATAGTAGACCCCAAAGATGGCGGCAATGCGAGTGAGTGACACTACAATTTAGATAAGTTTACGAAGAAAATATTGAATAGAGATTGAATGAGAATGAAAGTATAGTATTATGTGATGTGTAAAAAAATATTCTTTTTTGTATTAATATGGATCTTAGAAGACAAATGTTGCTAAGTTTGACGTTGCTGTTATACCTATCTTTATTGCGACTGATAATGTACGTACCTATTCGGTCAGGTTATCATTTTTTAAATATAAACAAATGGATTGACGTTAGCAAGCTTGACTCGGGAAATTACGTCAATCTTTTCGCTGCCAGTAAAAAATGGCTGAAAAGAAAAAGTTTCAATCACAGCGTCCTGCCATCAGTGTTTACGTGGACACTCACGGTTAGATTATTCCACCAATCCAAGGCTATGCTCCGGTTCACTGCAGGATAATATCTGAAGCAAGGTTATCCAATGGAAGACCAAACGATGAAAAAAGTTAAGATAAGCAAGCTTAAGTGGCCGTAGCTAATGTTTTTTTAAGCTATTGCATAGCTTCTATCGCGGGCCTTGAGCGTGGAGACCGAATCCAGAAATTCCGTAACGAAAAAAACCTAACACCCCCCACTCCGACCGGCACAGCGGTGATACTTTTTAGTTTTTCCATCTATCGATAAATACCAGAACTTTTAATGACTTTTTGAAATATCACGCGCAATAGCTTTACCGCGGCAGTCTCCGAGTGCCACACGTCTTTTTTTTTTAGTAGCTATCGTCTGTGTGACGATTTCTGGATAGAAGACCGCGATGAAGCAGATGAGCTGGAATCACTAGATATAATCTGTGGATATTATCTCTGGAGGACTGCGGCGGTTTTTAAATAACGTTTACCAAATGAAATTAAATTTAAATTTCATCAGATTCTGTTAAATAAAGAGTACAATACTACCAAGACTACTGCCAAGAAAACACTTTAAAATGCAAAACCATGGTGCGATATAAAAGTCCAAGAATTGTTATGCAGCGGAGTATAATGTTGAATTATGAACTTTAGCGCATGGAAATAAAGACTATAGAGAAATGTTTTTATAGATCTGTGGTAAGGTGATCGACACTTCACCGCTGGGGCCCGGGACATCGCGGTATGTTTAAAACATAATAGGTATCTACTAGAAGACTCCACAGCGCAGAAAGCCTAAATCAGCAATGCAAATGTGTTTTTCCGTAACCTTGGATTGGGTGATCGCTTATAGGCATTGGAAAAAATAATATTTACCTTGAGAGTAGATCTCTTAGCTACTTGAGATGAGAGAACGGTCACGTTGTTGTTTTCACATTGTTTCAATCTTAATATGTGACATATATAATAATACTAGCTGTCCCGGCGAGCTTCGTACCGCCTTATTTTTTTGCCGTTAATACTGTCTAAAGTTTAAGATTTTAATTTGAAATATTTGCTATTTTTTTTTTCATACAAACCTTCTCCTGAAAATAACAAACACATAAAAGAAAGATTTATCCAATTTGTGGCAGTCGTTTGGAAGTTATGCGCGTACAAACATTTCGGTGATTAATTTTTATTGATAAAGATTACCTGGTATATAGTAATGAAATTTAGTACTAATTTTTTGTATGTTATTGTATCAGATCGAAATAAGACTAACATAGATTTTAAAAATGTGTTTTTAATACTTGTCTGGGTCTTTTTTTCAGCCTGTAGGGCTTCTGCTGTCTTTGAAATTATGTATACATTCTACTAATATTATTAACGTGAAAAATTGTATGAGGATGTATCGATGTGTTACTATTTCACGCAAAAACGCCTTTTCATCCAAATCCATTCGATTTGGATGAAATTAAATTGAAATTAATTATTCCATTATATATCAAGCGATTAAAACGTCCAATATTATTTATCTATTTATTTGGTTATTACTCGTTCACTGTTATTTGTGAATGACGCAAGTCAAGTGTAAGAAATATCAAGTAGACGTTTAAACAAGATTTAACCTAAGGTAAATAGAAGTAACTTTATGTCTTTAATATGTATTAGTAAATATTGATGGATACACTGTGCGATTTAACCCGAACTGAATCAACTCAGTCGGTTAGTAACTCTGTCTTCAGCGCTGTAGCTCGTGGGTTCGATTCCCACCCAAGACAAACATTTGTGTGTGACGAACATAGTTTCTTCTGAGTCATAATTGTACATCATAATAGTACCCAGAACTTGTTTATTGTATGTATTTACATAAAAATATAAATACTCGTGTTCTATCAGTTGTCTTCAAATGTTCAAATTCTGGTTCTGCTTGGTCAGACAAACAGCGAGCTTTACATACTGTTTACTTACTGTGTGAGTGGGTCATGGCGTGCATGCACCACGCATGTCGGTACGACAAGATGGAACGTCGCAATACAAAACTTCAAATAAAATCCGACTCGAAAGAATATCGTGACAAAAGGATTCGATGTGTGTCTTGAATTTCAATATACTTCCAACCAGCTCATCGGGATGACATATGTATGTATCGGTCCGATCTAATACGAACCGACACAAAAGTTTTGGATCACTGTACTGATTCTTACGCTGTGTTGCCAGACAACTGCGCCCTTATGGGTCACGATAGGTCTATCAACTAATATAAATATTATAAGGAAACCATGAAGAATAAAACGGATTTCAGATGCATAAGGCTGAGCGCATCTTGGGCCCGTTTTTGCACGAAACTGTGTAGTCCGAATTCGTACGATTCCGCACGAAAGTTTCCGAACCCCGCGGTACTACAGAAGCTCGCTGGCAAGGTACGAGTTGGTCGTGTGTGCGCGCCCTTATACTTGCGGCGTATTTGTCGGGAATAATTTGCGTAGTACAAGCACCATGGAGGAGACGGAACCCCCATCGACTGAATATGAGGAACATGAAATGTACCCGGAATGCGCACTCACGTACGAGAGGAACATGAATTGTAAGTATTCGTGCGATGCAAATTCGTAACTAAAGTGCGTTAAAGTTGTCTGACGTTTTATAAAACTTTCGCATGATCCCAACATCGTAACCGACGCCGGTGACATTTATCTATACTTGACAAGCAAAGGAATTCAAAGGTGCATCAAACCTCTTTGTAGTGGTGTCAGGTGTAAAAAGTATGCAGTGCGTGATCCTTTTAAGCTATTGAAAATAAAATAATTCCTAAACGAAATCAAGAACAAGGAACAAAAAAAACGGGAATACCGGAGTTTACGGTCATAATGCCTTTGGGTATCCATATGTTTAGCTGTATGGATGATATTGTACTTTAAGGTGTTGACGTTGAGTTCAATTTTGTCTGGGAATATTTTGAGGATTTAAAATGTACACAACGCAAAGATTTACTAGCTACAAACGTACCCTTGGGTAGTGTTCGCTTGTTATGTTGGTGCACTGTTGTAGTTAGGAATTAGATAAGAATGAAGTTAGGCTAGTGTCAAGTAAATTATAACTAAAAAAAGGTTTTACTAACTTTTGGCGGACATTATTGGTACCAAATACAATAAAAAAAAATATGTATGATAAAATAAGAAATTAAAACTGCATAAATTATCGCATTTATTTGTTAACTACATTCATTTAGAAACTAAATTATGTTTTTATGAGATGCGCTTAGTTCATTTCACTTCCGGCCGCGGCGCGCCGGTGTTCGGAAGCTAGATCCTCAAGGTCGTCGACTATACCCGCCCCCTAAAAGTAGTGGAGTGAGTTATTAACAAGATTTCATTTCCCCTTTTGGAACAGAGTAACATTTAAATTAGTATTTTAGGAGCGATCCGATCTGTACCTAAAACTTTTTGTGCTGACTGGTCTCATAGCTCAGTTGGTAGTAACAATGCCTTCTACGCTGTAGGTCGTGGGTTCGATTCCCACCCAGGACAAATATTTGTATGACGAATATACATGTTTGTTTTGTGTCTGGGTGTCAATATGTATAATATTTATGTATTTACAAAAAAGTATATAAGTTTGTTTATCAGTTGTCTGGTTACCATGATACAAGTTATGCTTAGCTTACTTTGGGACTACTTACTGACAATAACGGACACATACAATAAAGATTTATCCAATTCGGTGCAGTCTTTTGGAAGTTATGCGCGTTCAAACATTTCGGTGATTCATTTTTTTTTATAAAGAGATAATAGATACCAAATACCAAATAACTACGGTGTAAACAAGCTTCTACAAATCTACGCCTAGAATCTTAAGCTGTAGCCCACGCACGCCTACGCCCAAAACAAAAGGAATGGGGCCCTCCTTTTATTTATGGCCAATATCGCGCTACCTACGGGTTTAGTAGAAACTTTATTGATTCAAATTATGGTACCTACAGAATGTGAGCAAGCGAACGGATTAATTCATTCTACATTTTAATATGTTTTACCAACCGTCAATGGTTCGGTTTTTTGGCAAGCCTTTTTAAGTGTTCCTCTAAGAATCCCCTCATTACACCCTACAGGATATGAATTTAAAGGAAGTAATTTCGAAGCTTCGATGCATTCTTCTGTACGGTTGGGTTAATTAGGTGACTAATATCCACAGATAAATTGTTTTTTAACGCTTGGCTATAGTTACCTATCAGCTCAAAGACTTAAGTGACTTCCATTATAAATCAGGAGAATGAAGTCAAGAGATGATCGCTCACTTACATCCTGCCGCTTAATCATAACAAAGTAATAAATTGTTCTAAAACATGCAGGTCATCTGACATGTTTTTGAGAGATAAAAACATCTCACGCGATCACTAACACTACATCATCTGATTAGAACATACGAATGATCTTAGAGGCAAACAGGCAGTCGGCCAGCTTTGGTGGCTATAATTATTAGTTTCATTAAGCAGCAAAGTCATAGAGTTGCTTAGAAATTCGGCCTAAGGAGTTAAAAGCTTGCGATACTACTTGTCGAGGTTATGTTTGTGTTATTGTGGGTCACGTAGGCCCCGAACGAGACTTCCGATAACGGAAAGAGATAGCGAGTTTCGAAGAGTAGTTACGTGTCTGAGTAGGATAGAGCGATGGCGTGACAACAAACATGGCGGCGCGCCGCGCACCGGTTGCCGGTCGGACCGGTTCGGCTTAACCACGTGTGTTTCGCCGAGCTGTTCCCGTAGCTTGTTTGTCAACAAATATCCTTTGAAGGTCATCCAAGGAGGGTTAGAACACAAAGGAAATCCAGTTACGTTGTATTTTGTTGCATTAAATTAAATAACCTCAAAGTACGTGACCGACTTTCAGAAGTTCGTATAAATGGATGATGTAATAGAGCGTACAGTAGCGCGCGAGTGTATTCATTCATTATTCCTTTGTCTATGTCGATTTATAGAATAAGACCCTGTATTTTGGAACAGTAAGGTGAATTTTGTCCATTAAAAATGCAACATGATCAGCGATAATTAGTGATCGATGTCAGCTGTTATACCAGGTCAATAATATCCAATTTTGTAGGTGCTAAGTTACCCAAAGAAAAATAAAGAGGTTGTGCGTCGGCTCTCGTGTGATTGACTAGCAAAGTTGTATTTTCTGTACCTAACCTATACCTACATAAATATGCAGAAGTATAATAAATAGATCGTTTAGGTAGGTAGTAGGTATTAATAGTTTTATACTTGAGGAAGGAAGCAAATACCTACTGCATCTATTTAAGTAAGTATATACCTAGGTGGAAACTTAGACGTGATAACGATGTGTTTACGTTGCGAACAATTATAATGGTACGTTTTGATTCTCATAAAATCATCGTCCAACATGGGTGATGCAATGTCTCATTGATTTACAAATAGTAGTTTCGTATAAAGCTAGACTTCATACATGGTAAATAACTGAAAAGTTACAAACGCAATAGAATGAAGTATCTAATGGAGTGCCTATCTACGACGGATATTTTTATGTTACCGAACGAACATGAAGAAAATAATAAACGACAAAAAATAACACGTCACCAGTGGAGTGAGGGAGCGCGCATGCGCGGCGAGGGAGGCCACAACAACGACGCACAAGCGGTGCGGCGCGGGGCGGGGAAAAGGGCAGGGGCCCGGGAGCGCGGCGCGGTGTACGTGCGGCCGGCCCGACTCCTCAGTTGGATTTCAGAACATCGAACGGGCGGGCGTGCGTAGAATGGATCGCTAACGACACCAGCAATTTTTTTTTTAATTCCGCCTCTGTCAGTGTTTGTTTATACCTTCCGGCGCACTTACCGAAAATCATTCTCGACGGTGGTGCTTCATATTATTTAGACGTTTTCTTTTTCAATCTAAAAATTTTAAACGTCGTTCCGATTTCACGTCGAGAAGGCGGTCGCCACAAGTTTGAAAGCGGCTTCTCAAGAGTAGGAACACCTACTCGTTACAACATTCAATATAGCTGTATCAACGCAACAAGCAATCATAATGGTGAAGAAGGTATCAGAAGAGAGTGTAGACAGCGGTAAGTTTCATTTCATTACTAATCTTTATTTATCACTAATTATTTGTACCTAACTAGCTGTTGCCCGCGACTTCGTCCGCGTGGAGTTCAGTTTTATCACGCACCCCTATTTTATCCCTTGGAAAAGTAGCCTAGTTACTCCTTGTTACATCAGTGATAGTCCCGTCAAAATCGGTCCAGCCATTTTAGAGATTAGCCGGAACAAACAGACAGACAGACAAAAATTGAAAAAAAAATGTTGTTTTTGTATACCGTGTATACAGCCTTAGTAAAAAGCGGTTATTTTAATATTACAAACAGACACTCCCAATTTTATTTATTTGTATAGATGATTAAGTCGCCGAATAATATCGCTCGTATGTTTATTATTTTTGACCTATCTGTAATGTTATTGTTGTAGACTACTGCGTAGTAGATTACGATGTTGCTACCAAACACATGAACATTTAGTAAAGTGAATTAGAGATCATTCAAGCAAAACTGCGTTAAAAGTTACCGAAAATATTGATTTAGAAGTAGCTGTCTTTATGTATTCTGTATATACGCGATTATTTATATATAAGTTACCCGTGATAGGCTGGAACGCAATTTTGAAAGAAACCGGTTTTTTTTTTCATAATTTCTACCATTCTCGTTTCTCTCGTTTATCGAAAAGCCGCAAAAAAGGAAAAAAAAACCTATTAATAATCCAAAGCGCTTACAGGAGACAAAAAAAACATATTTACCTACTTACTGCACATATTTACATACTTACTATAACAGCCATACACAATGTATAAAAGATGATGAATAGGTATCATAGTGGATAAAATACATTCAAATATTCTTGTTAGGTGTCTTGATTAATCATGAGGGATCTATATTTTAAGTTCTATCGAAAACATGGACTTAGGCCGCCATTTCACTGGCACCAGCAACCCACAAAATTGATAAATAACATCTACCTGGACTTGTTTATAAATATATAGCGCACATAAAGCTATTTAATGCAATTATCACTGACCACACTAATGCAATTTACGAAAGTGATTTTACAATTGTCATCGATATCTATATTGTCTATGCTCTCAGGGTCTATGCCAAGTTGAAGCTGTGGCTCAACGATTGTTGCGTTTGGAAAATCAGTTTGTTATGCAAGAGTACGTTGACCGCTGTCCAGCCACGTATAGCATACTAGCTGTTGCCCGCGACTACGTCCGCGTGGAACTCTGTTTTATCACTCACCCCTATTTTATCCCTTTGAAAAGTAGCCTAAGTTACTCCTTGTTACATTAGGTATCTGCCAGTGAAAGTCCCGTCAAAATCGGTTCAGAGATTAGCCGGACCAAACAGACAAGCAGACAAAAATTGTAAAAAATATTGTTTTGGTATATGTACCGTGTATAAATCCATATTGCACTTAGCCAAAAGCGGTTATTTTAATATTACAAACAGACACTCCAATTTTATTTATTTGTTGCACATAACAGTTACTTATTTTTTTATTTGAAACAGTTACGTAACTAGCCGACGGCCCACCTTGTGTTTAGTGATAACCTCTGCCCATAACAAGGAATACGAATTAAAGAGCAGTAGGACTCATGCCAAGTTCGTCCAGGGAAGTACTGTCACCATGCCCGTTTCTGCCGCCAAGCAGTAACGCATTTGCGTTACTGTGTTCCGGTTTGAAAGGTGTGTTTGTCGGTGAAATTACAGGCACACGAGACATTCCACCTACACGTCTCAGAGTTACGGGTGCATACGATGTGACTTGGGTCTCGTACCTAGTAGGGGAGGACCCAAGTCGCATCGGTTGTTATGGGCAGAGGTTACCACTTAACTCCATGACCGACAGCTCGTTCCGTAATTATTTCAAATAAAAAAAAAGACTTAGACCCTCCTCTACTTAAGTACGACAAGACCCAAGTCTGTAGCCCGTAACTCAGACACGTGAAGGAATAATACTAGTAATCAACAAATTCTTATTGATCGCAGTCACATTTAGTATCGAAAGTATTATTGTTGTGATGACTAATTTGTTATGTAACTGTTTATACCTATTTCGTTTCCTCCTCATTGTTTGTTATGATAAGAACTTGTCAAGTATTACGTATTATCGTATGTTGGGTTGGTTAAGCTAACTATATCAATCAGTAACCTTTTTGTACGATTTTTTACTGATTAAATGATAGACAAATCAAATATGGCCGCCCGTTTTTTGGAACGTTATGGCCGCATTAATACGTGAATAATATAATATAGTGGTGATGATTATCGAGAAAGGTATGCATAAATTGGTTATGGTTATGTTAGTTTATATTATGTTTATGGTTTGGATATGTAGAGCATGGAATTAAAGAATGACGAAATATGTGCACAAATGTATTGTTGAGAGGACTTGAGTCGTATTGCTGTTGTCTATGGGCGGCGGTTACCACTTATCAGGTGGGCCGTCAGCTCGTTCTATCACTTAAATGACATAAAAAAGGCGAATTAATCGTCGGGTAACTACGTATTTAGACCAAAATCGGTGACATTTTGATTAGGCCGAATCTAGAGTGACCTAAACTGAACGAGCATGTATGTATTGTATGAAGCAAAGGAGAGGTATATTTGTATCGTAGCAGGCGTAAAACCTTGGTCTCTGACTACCCTTTCTGGAAACTGGCGTGATTTTATTTATGTATTATCTGTGGCTGCGGCTTTGCCCGCATTGAATTCAGTTTGTGATTAAAAGGGTAGCTACGTGGTATACTCATATGCATTTAGTAAAAAGCTGTTATTTTGACATTACAAACAGATAATTCAATTTTATTTATGTGTATATACGTATGTATACTGAATGCGACAGGCCTCGCAGCTCGGTAGCAGCTCTGCCTTCTGCGCTGTAGGTCGTGGGTTCGATTCCCACCCAGGATAAATATTTGTGTGACGAATATAGATGTTTGTTGTGTGCCTGGGTGTTAATATGTATTATGTATTAATAAAAAAGTATATTTGTATTCTATCAGTTGTCTGGTTTCCATAGTACAAGCTATGCTTAGTTTGGGGCTAGATAGCGCTGTGTTAATTGTCCACCAATATTACCATTATTCATGCATCAAAATGGAGATTTTTCCACATTTTTTATTATCGACTGCAGTATTGTCAACTGCCTTACTCAGCTGATAAAGTTAAACGCGCTATTAAAAATCAAAAGTATGGAACGCGTTGATAATCGAACGCAATTCCCATTAGTCTCCCCGATTTCATTACGGCGCGGTCGACGGAGCGCAACGCACCAGCGTTCACGGCCAAGGTCACCTAAAAATCTGCGCACTTCAAGGTTTCCACATACACCGTTTTATTCGACTTGAAATCGCTTCGGTAATTCACTAAACTTTATAGTATACTAGCTGTTGCCCGCGACTTCGTCCGCGTGGAATTCGGTTTTATCACCCACCCCTATTTTATCCCTCGGAAAAGTAGCCTAAGTTACTCCTTGTTACATCAGCTATCTGCCAGTGAAAGTCCCGTCAAAATCGGTACACCCATTTCAGAGATTAGCCGGAACATACAGACAAAAATTTTAAAAATGTTGTTTTGGTATATGTATGTACCGTGTATACATATGCATATGCACTTAGTAAAAAGCGGGTTATTTTAATATTACAAACAGTAGTTTTTATTATTTTGTTAACGAAATTATCCAGTTGCCTAAATTTGTGGTTATCGCCATTCTTAACCGTCACTGCAAGTTTTCGCGTAATACAAGGCAATACCCACCCTCGCCCCTTCACCCGCCAACCCCCATTTGCGCCCTACTTTAGCGAATCGATATTTGTTTTCGGATGCATGAGCATTTTACGCTGTAGTGTGTAATCTCTAAATGGTATAAAACTAAAGTCTATATCTGAACCTGTCTATTTCTGCGCTTACTTCTAAACCACGCAACGGATTTTGATAACCGTTTTGAGTAATAGAAAGAAGTCAACTACACAAAAAGTCTTGTAATATATTATTCCACTATTTTATGTAGTCATAAAAGTAACGGATTCAAGTATTCAGCTTGTTACAAGGATCGTGCTCGTGAAAAAAAGGAAGGAAAAAAACCAGGTGGGCCATCTGCTCATTCAGTATCATACTAGTTACAACACAGCTTTAACAAAATATGGCGTCTTACTAGTTGCGTGATCGGTTTCGTTTACTTCATTCAATTATGCGTACTATTCATTAGGCGATGGAGCTAAGCGGTGAAAGTTCCTGCAACACTTCAGTTAAGTAAGTTACACTGGGTTGTAATTTAGTCGACCTCTGCGTTGTGAGACACCAATAGTTTGAACTGTGCAGGCAGCGGCTCGACTTTGCACTCTGATGACAGTGATTATAATATAATGTGTCGCGGGACCAATTTAGAAATGACGACCACTTCTGAACCTCTCATTGAATTAGATGTTAGTTCTGTCTGGATGTTAATATGCATTATATGTATGTATTTACAAAAAGTATATAATGTATTCTATCAGTTGTCTGGTTCCCATAGTACAAGCTATGGTTATTTTGGGGCTAGATGGCGCTGTGTGAGTTGTCCACCAATATTATTATAATATCATTACTCGTCAGGTGAGATTGCGGTCAAATGCTTGCCTATCGCAAATAAAAAAAAAGGTCACGCGTTTAAATTTATACATAGGTGTTAGATATTGATTTGATTGATTTAAAAATCGATGGGATGAATAAAATAAGAATAACGAAAAATTCATAAAGCCAGTGTGAATGGGACCGTTGGAAGGGTAAGACGTCGGCAGACCTTAGACCTAATCGGTGACGTTTCGGAAGAAGGCCATCTCAATACCCTAAATCGGCGAGCATGCATGATGAATGAAGAGAGTGGATAAGCAAAGGTCAAGTTCATGTCAGGAGCAACCGTGCTCCAAAATAGGCGTTTGTTTTTATATGTGATTCAGTTACAGAACGAGTCGAAGGCCCACCTGGTGTCAGTGGTAACCTCTGCCCATAACTAGCGAGACGTGTGGAATGTCTCATGTACCTGTAATTTCACCGGCAACCACACCTTTCAAACCGGAACACAGTAACGCGAATACGTCACTGCTTGGCGGCAGAAATGGGCATGGTGGCAGTACTTCCACGGACGAACTTGGCTTAAGTTCTACTGCTCTTACTACATGTATTTATCTTCGGATGATTATGCATTGTATCATTTACATGGAGATGAAGGCAAATTTGCAGTAGCACTCTGCAAGTTGCGTTTAGAAAGTGTATGCTCAAACAGCTTAGAGGCTTAAACAAAAGTATAGGTAATGAACTTACGATCAGCGAATTAGAGAGCGTTCGTGTACCAGTGCTAACGCCGACCAGATTGGAAAGTAGAAAACTCAAAGGGCGTACATGCCAGAGGTTTAAGGCATTCCCAATTAAAAAAGAGATAATTGAATAGGTAATGTTAATTGAGGACGGATAATCGAAAAGCCTATTGTGTTACTTGGAGAGTGATTTCGTTAGTAGAAGATTCGCCCTGGCCGCCTTAATATTGAAGATAATTAGTCGAGTGTTTATCGGAACACAGTGGTGGTGATCTGGGCACATCTTTCCCAGGCGAGTATGTAATCCATTAGGTGTAAAGGTATATTATGTATATGTTATATTTATTATTGACTGCACGATTCTGTAATTATCACTTATATACTTTTTATCATATAACTGTATAATTTTCAGCTTAATTAGTTACAATCAGGGTTGGAATAAATCACGATTTATTGCAAAAAAAAAAAACATTGAATCATCGCATCGTCAGCATCAGTGGAAAGTCTTTCGACCTTAGGATTTGTAAATTCTAAAATCAGGAACAGATTAGGAACGGAAAACGCTGGAAAGTTGCTGTTTTTATTTAAATACTATATAATTCTAGCATAAAGTGATATCTAACATACATTTGTATGTATCGATCAGTTATCTAAAATTAAGAATTTAAATTGGTAATAAATAAAGGAAAGAAATAAAAAAAAATGATTTAATCAATGATTTTATTGAAAAAAATCACTTGATGTAAATCGTGATTTAAATCATAATTTAAATCAAAGTGATTTAATCATGCTAACCCTGGTTACAATTGTAGTCCTAATTTTGTTAGGGTCGTCACCCATTGTATTCATTTCGAAACCGCGATATAGACAATGACTACTGTCGGTATTAGATTTGTGTATTGGATTACTCGTAACGTTAAGACAGTTTACATAACCGGCCACGTTGCGTGCCCAGTGCTGTGCCACGTGGAACTCGCTGCGGTCGAGTCACGCGACACGTTGACACAAAACGTTGATTAAACGCGTTGATCATTCGTACTTGCAACATGTGTACATCTGTAGTAAACTCATCTAAATCTGTACGATCAGTTTTGATGGGCGTCGTGACTGGCGTCATTTGGATGAACGAGACAGCGTAGGAAGTTGTTTTGTCGACGCTTAGTTTCAGTTTCAGACCAGTTAATGCACGATTACGACTTTTGGGGGGCCTTGTTGCTCGCGTCCGTAGATGATACACGTGTCCCCCGGGTGGGGCAGGAGCAACCCAAAGCAGTAGAACTGTGCCAAGTTCCCCCGGAGAAGTACTGCCACCACACCTGGTAATCTGCCGCCAAGTAGTGATGCACTCGTGTTGCTGTGTTCCGGTGGAAGGGAGTGGGTGCCGGTGAAATTGCAGCCGCATGAGACGTAACATCCCCGTCTCGGGGTGATGGACGGAACGTAATGCGACTTATCTCGTACTTTGGTGGGGAGGACTCGAGTCGTATTGCTGTTGTCTATGGGCGGCGGTTACCACTTAACGTCAGGTGGGCCGTCAGCTCGTTCTGTCACTAAAATGATATAGAAAAAACCTTGGTTTTTGTGTGTTAAAGATGTTTGTTTTCCCCCCAGCAATCATGAATTCGAGATTGTTTAATGATAAGAGCGTTGGATTGATTTCTGATTGTAATGTATATAAACAGGAAGTTCATGTTGTAATGGTTGATTGTCGGTTTGGTGGGCGTGGCTGATATACCCGCCCGGCTATTGCGCATTTACCAGTTTGTTGCCGTCTGATGTTCGTCCCACTCTGAGGTCATAATTAACTAGTTTCGCGTCTAGATAATAAACGATTTCTTCTATTCTATTCGAGTCACTGGTTCGGTCGAGCCAGTGTGGTGAAAGGATTTTAAGTGCACCTCAAAGAGGCTCCTTTCGTGCACTTGATACATGTCTTCGAATTTTTAGTTCTAGGACATGTCGATTTCCTTCACCGTTTTGAGAACGTGGTATTGCGCACGTAAATATTTCAATCGAAAAATTCATGCACATCGGGATTTGAACCGGTGACCTCCGGATTGAAACTCGAATAAACGAATGAAACAAATGCACACACGCACTGTTTACGATTTGAATCACGCGTTGGTTGAACAACGGAGGAAGAATCGACGTAAATTTTACGACTCGGCTCACGTATTTTTCTGGCTTCGAGTTGCTTCCTTGAGTATTTATTTATTTACTGTCTTATCAAATAAAATGACTGACTGACTCTGATTACAGTATATCATATTTAGTTTCCACTCATAATTAACAAATTTATTTATGGAGAAATTACATGCTTAATAATATGCTGTTAACCATTCCTAAAAAAATGACATACTACAATTACCTATTCAAAAGAACAATCAGTGCGGGTAGATTTCCATCCTCTAATCATTCTAATTCAAGTTTAATACCATTGAAAGCTTAATTTTGGGCTTTGTAATAGAGATCATCTATGAAATGGGTGGTACCTTATTTAAGACTAGCTGTTGCCCGCAACTTCGTCCGCGTGGAATTCGGTTTTATCACGCACCCTTATATTACTCCTCGAAAAAGTAGCCAGTTATTCCTTGTTACATCAGCTATCTGCCAGTGAAAGTCCTGTCAAAATCGGTCCAGCCATTTCAGAGATTAGCCCGAACAAACAGACAGACAGACAGACAAAAATTGAAAAAAAAAATGTTTTGTTATATGTACCGTGTATACATCCATATGCACTTATTAAAAAGCGACTATTTTAATATTACAAACAGACACTTCAATTTTATTTATTTGTATAGTTGATGTATATATGCTTATCAGTGGTGACGGGTTCGTCGCAAACAAACTGTTCGGTGTATTGGATCAGGATTTCTCGGAACAATACGAGCGAGACATTGTGGCTATTAGAGAAAATTAAAAATATCTTGCTTTGTTATGGAAAAACAGACGTCAGTTGTAGAGAGAGAATTCAAACTTATACCAATCCCACAATAGTATAAATGAAGTATATTAAAATAAGGAAAAAATAAACTATTGGGTGGTAATAGATATAGTTTATTTCATTTACGTGACGGAACGAGCTGACGGCCCACCTAATGTTAAGTGGTAACCGCCGCCCATAGACAACAGCAATAACACTGAAGTCCTCTCCATAGATGACTCAAGTCGCTCTGCGTTGCGTCCATCACCTCGAGACGGGGATGTTACGTCTCATGCGCTTGCAATTTCTTCTAAGAAATAATAATAATTAATAATTAATAATAATAAAATAATAATAATTGATAATTGATAATAGTGATAATTGATTAACGATATCAGACAGTAGATAAGTGCATACGATAGCAATACATAGTTATTGAGGCGAGGTGGGATCGCGTAACGTTGCGTCGGACCGCGTACGTAGCGCGCGCTGTTGGGTGCGGCTGTGAGCGCACGCGCCGGTCATTGAACCTGCTTTGTTTGCCAACTCAGTCAGCCCGCGCGACCTTACGACAGAATAACATTATCGATGATGTACTCATCACGCGCTCTTCCTGATACCAGTCTGAACATTCTCAGTTATCTACGGTTGGATATCCTTAACATAAAGAGAGAAATGAGACGAAACATCCCCGTCTCGGGGTGATGCACGCAACGCAATGCTACTTAGGTCATCTCATACTTCTCATACTTTGGTGGAGAGGACTTAGGGCTCAATACACACAAAGTAAAATAATTATCTTGGAGAAGAACCGTTTGGAGAATGGGCTTACATGTGATAACCAAATTAAAATTATCGTTAATGCGAATTTACTGAAACCACAGCTTTTTTGTATGGAAGGAGAGAGGGGATAATAAATATGTATATCCTTATAACGCATTCTCTCGTCTTTGTGCCAAGTATTGTTCAGAGATTTTGCCGATTTTGGCTCAAATCCATACCACCATTATCATAAGCATCAAGCTCCACAAAAAACAAGGATCACATTCTTGACTGGTCTCATAGCACAGTTGGTAGTAACTCTGCCTTCTGCGCTGTAGTTCGTGGGTTTGATTCCCGCCCGATAGAAACATTTGTGTGACACAGATGTTTGAAAACCAGTATTCTATTACACAAAATTATCCTAGCTCCCATAGTACAAGCCTTCCATTCACGTCTCGGTTACAGGGGCATACGAGTGACTTGAGTCTTGTACTTAAGTAGGGGAGGACTTGAGTGGTATTGTTGTTGTCTATGGGCGGCGGTTACCACTTAACTTCAGGTGGGCCGTGAGCTAGTTCCGTCACCAATATCTCTCAAAAAAAAAAACTTAAAATTGTTGTTTTGTCATCAGGGGTCGGCCGTTGCAGCAGTCAGTCGGGCAGCGAGCGCGAGTCGGAGGAGTTGCCTCGCGTGGACCAGTCTGCGCCGGTCGCCATACCCGACAGTGAAGATCTGCAGCGGCGCAAGGAAGAGGCGCGCAAGAAGCGCAGGAGGAAGAAGCGCACAGGCAGCTCCGTGGTCACCTCGTGTTTCCAAGGTCAGTGTGTGGTCAGTGGGCCTCACAGCTCAGTTGATAATGCTGCCTTCTGCACTGTAGGTCCTGGGTTCGATTCCCACCCGGGACACACATTGTGTGACGAACATAGAGTTTGTTTTGTGGCTGAGTGTTAATATGTATGTATTTAAAAAGTTATATATAATTTGGCTAGATGGCGCTGTGTGAAATGTCAACCAATTTTTGTTTATTGTTGGAGCAAACTTGCAGATGACCCGGCTCCCTGAAAAAGTAGCCTACGTGTTAATCGAGGGTATAAGCTATCCTGATAACAAATTTCATCGTAATCCGTTCAGCCGTTTGAGCGTGAAAGAGTAGCGGTCACACTCACACAAACTTCCATCATTGTTATTTTATATCAGTTGTATGTTTCCCATGCTAGATGGCGTGATGTGTGGAGTAAGTTTAGTTTGAGGCCAGATGGCGTAGGAGTAACACACAAACTCCCGCCTTTGTAATACTATTGAGATTGTAAAAGTTGTCCGATTGCCACGCTAGATGGCGTATATATATATATAATGTGTTGTATTGTTGTACGCGCAGACTTGTACAAGTTGACCGGCGAGGTGCTCGGCGAGGGCGCGTACGCGTCCGTGCAGACGTGCGTCAACATCTACACGGGGCACGAGTACGCCGTGAAGATAATCGACAAGGTGCCGGGGCACGCCCGCGCGCGGGTGTTCCGCGAGGTGGAGACCTTCCACTACTGCCAGGGACACCCCAACGTAATCCAGCTCATCGAGTTCTTCGAGGACACGGACAAGTTCTACCTTGTCTTCGAGAAGGTGAGCGTCACCACTCAGCGAGAACGTTTATGAGCGGCAGAGCTCTATCGAACCCACGACCTACAGCGCAGAAGGTACTACCAACTGAGCTATAAGGCCCAGTCCACCAATAATATTAGTGGAATGTTTTCTTACCCAATCCAGCTGTCAGTTTGAACCAAGATCCACGTAAATGAATGAGCTCACAGGGAATAACTGCCACAATGCCCACTTCTGCCGCTAAGCAGTAACGGTTTGAAAGGTGTGGTTGACGGTGATATTACAGGCACAAGAGACATTCCACTTCCACGTCGCACGTAGTTATGGGCGTTATGCAAGTGCATATATTCTTATATTTCATAGAAAAGTGTACAAACAATACTTAATAAATTGAAGAGAATTCGATTCACCGTCACGGTTGTTGCATTCGACACAGCAGTTGGCTCACCAGATTGGAATTTCCATAATTGTCCTACACCGTGCAAATGCATACCTATTATTGAAAATAACTGAAAATTGCTACCTATTTATTTGAACATCTTGAAGCAAATTTCCTCCTGACTAAATCCGACTAATATTATAAACGTGAAAGTTTATATGGATGTTTGTTAATCTTTCACGCAAAAATTACTGAACGGATTTGGTTGAAATTTGGTACCAAGATAGCTTATATCCTGAATTAAGATATAGGCTACTTTGATCCCGAAAAAGTGCAGTGTTCCCGTGGGATTACTTATGCACCGCGGGTAACACCGCGGGGCGCAGCTAGTACTATATATTAGAATTTACATACATTATGTTTTGTAGTAACTATTTTGATCGATCAAAAAAAGGGGGTATGAACGGTACTGCAGATTACTAACCAGCTAATCTGTTTAGATTAGCTGCGTTTTCTTTATATTTAGAAAAAAATGACTTCTCTTTTTCCATTATACTATATCAGATGTTGTATTTTAGCCATATCATCTTTTACACACACAGTATGTAAATACATAATTAGATACATAGAAACTCATATAAAAGTACTCGTAAACATATTTTATATAATTTGTGTCTGCTGCCTATCTGTCGCTGTTTAAAATGCCTGCTTTATTTATAAGCCAACTTAACGACCGCTACTTAACAATTTTTGATAATAATGTTATAGTTCTGTTATAAACACGCTTATGCATATAAATTAGAAAGTTATCTAGAGGGCGTTCTATACATAGCAGCTATATGTATATATTAGTAATACATAATAATTGATTTGCCCTAAAAGTCTTCTTTAACTTTGAGTTGCGCTGTGATTAGTACATCTAATTAATTCAGCTGCAACTATTTTTTTATGAAACACTATGTTATTATATAAATGAGAACTTTTTTTGTTACCTTTCTAAGGATGACTATTAGTGATGGCTAGCAGCTGGGTACGTGAAGGCGTGTAATGGGATAGTAGAGTATCTGTATGTGCGTGTTGTTCCAGATCAACGGCGGTCAGCTCCTGTCTCGCATACAGGAGCATCAGTACTTCTCAGAACCGCAAGCGGCTGAGATCGTGCGCGAGATAGCGAACGCTTTGCATTTCCTGCACGGCAAGGGAGTCGCGCACCGAGATCTCAAGCCGGAGAACATACTGTGCGTGCACCGAGACCGGCTGTGCCCCGTCAAGATATGCGACTTCGATCTGGGCAGCGGCATCAGTTTCACATCGAGCCTCGCCAGCCCGCTCGCCACGCCGCAGCTCATGACACCGGTCAGTACTAACTCGTCACACTTGTATGTACTAGCTGGGCCCCGCGGTGTTACCCGCGGTGAATAAGTACCATGCAAAAGCAGTATGTGTTAATCCAGAATATAAGCTATCTTGGTACCAAATTTCATCCAAATCCATTCAGCCGTTTGAACGTGAAAGAGTAACAACTTTCGCGTTTATAATATTAGTAGGTGGCATATTGGTGGACATTTCACACAGCGCCATCTAGCCCCAAAGTAATCTAAGGCGTAGCTTGTATCATGGGAACCAGACAACTGATATACATACTTATATACTTTTTTGTAAATACATACGTATAATTAAATATTAACACCCAGACACAGAACAAACATATAATGTTCGTCACACAAATGTTTATCCTATGGGAATCGAACCACAACCTACAGAGCAGGAGGCAAAATTGCTACCAACTGAGCTGTGAGGCCAATCATATTCTATTCAAATTTCATACAGATAATTAGATGTAGGCAGATAAATGAGATATTTTAATAGTTTTTGAGGTTTGGCATTTATTACGTAGTAGCCTGCGACTTCGTCCGTGTTGAATTCGGTTTTATTCCTATTTCACCACTCGGAAAAGTAGCCAAAGTTACTGCTATCATCAGCTAGACATCAGCTATCCGCCAGTGAAAACTTCTGTCAAAATCGATCCATTTCGTTTTTTTTTTAAGATTCTTTCATATTCATTTAGTAAAAAGCTGTTATTTTGACATTACACAGACACTTCAATTTCTTTTATTTGTATAGATTACTTGCTTGATGAGTGGCTTGGTTGATCTCATTTCGCCCTAATTGAATCTAATTTGAGGTTACTTCCCTTTCCCACACTAATTAGGTTCGATAGCAACTAAGAAGCCATCGACAATCGAACAGAACGAAAGTAGGTACTCTACTAAATTGTCATATTGTACTAAACCAGATAAGCCCGTTAATAGGTACACTGCCTACCCTTAATCTGCGTAATGGATAGGTGTACTGTTATACTTTGCCCTAAGTAAACAAAGCGCTATCAGTAATTAAGTGGACAAACACCTTAAGAGGATTCACGCTGGATTAACTCAAAATATAAATCCCCAGTTTTATATTTATGAACTTATGCTAATCACTGTTTACTGTTGTCTAGTGGTACTGACCCCGAGTGTCAATCCGGATCGCCGGTTCAAATCTCTACTTGCACCTATGCATTTTTCGATTAAAAGCTTTATGTGCGCAATACCACGTTTTCAAAACGGTGGAGGAAAACATCTTGAGGAAACCGACATGTCTTAGAACAAAAAATTCGAAGACATGTGTCAAATCCACGAAAAGAGCCTCTTGAAGGCGCACTTAAAATCCTTTCACCACACTGGTTCAGACTCAGACCAGTGAACCAGACCTAACTAGAGTAGAATAGAACTTTGTTACCAGTGAGCGGCTTTTGGCATATACTTTAAGAGTATTTCTACTAAAATCCTCACCTTTTTTTGCCAAATGTGATTAGAAACTAATTGACTTCAGTATCCATTATCTGACTGGCCTCACAGCTCAGTTGGTAGTAAAAGCCTTCTGTGCTTCTGAGGTCGTGGGTTCGATTTCCACCAGGCCAAATAAATATTTGTGTGTCTAACTTATGTTTTGGTCCTGTGTCTGGGTGTTAATATGTATTATATGTATTTACAAACTAGCTGTGCCCGCGACTTCGTTCGCGTGGAATAGTGACTTTTCGGGCAGCATATTTTGAATTAAAAATGTTCGCCGTGATTCTTTAAATTGACATAACTTTTTTATTTATGAACCGATTGACATGAAATAAACACTAAATGTTAAGTGAAGCTTACTACAATATATTAGTGAAAACCGTATCTAAATCGAATAAGCCGTTTCTGATATTAGCGTGCATAAACACACAGACAAAAAAAAATAATTACAATTTCGGGTTCGTCATCGATATAATAACAACCCCTGCTACTTTTTTTTATATATTTCCATTGTACAGACACCACTTTTCTACAATTTTATTATATGTATAGATTACATAAGTATGTTATCTAGTATCCACAGTACCTAAGCTGTGCTTACTTTAGGGCCAGATGGCGCTGTGTGAAATGTCCACCAATATTTATTATGTAACTTAAGCTATATGACTGGAAAATTTTAGAGTGCGTTCAGTCATTGATATAACCATTGTAATTCCATTCACGATCCAACCGATTTCATTATGTTTGAGCCGGGGTATATGTGAATCGTGATTTCCCATGAATGCATATTGGATGTGATACCTTGAATATAAAAGCGCTGAAAGCACTCATACGTTTCTATTGGAACAAAAGAAACAAAGTTGTTTACCCATAGCATGGTAATATTCAATATGCTTTATGAATTTGAATCGGTTTCCATTTCATACTGATAGCCCATGTCGTGTGTCGGAGACCGTTATATTTTTATGATAGCCGGACCGGTGAACAAACATTTTGTTGCAAGCACCCTGGCTAACAAGAGAATAATTTGAAGTATTATAGCATATATAGTCATCTTGATCAAGAGTGGCAGTCGGGTGATATAATCTTTATTTTGCCGGCGATAATTGTCTGCACTTGTGTCAATTGATGAGATGGTGTACTAACCATTGCTGTGACTGATCCTTAGTCTCATTTTGTTTGTATATGTGATAAAGTTACGGAATGAACAGATGGTGTTAAGTAGTAACCTCTGCCCGTAACAAGCAATTATACTTGGATCCTTCCCTAGGTACAACGAGACCCAAGTCGCGTTCTTACCTCTGAGACGTGAAAGTGTAACGTCTCATGTGCCTGTAATTTCACTGATAACTACCTTTCAAACCGTCACACAAATTAGTAGAAGTGAGTACGGTGACAGATTTGGCATAAGTTCTACTGTCTATGTGTATAAAATTCACTGAATAGGCGTTTTTTTTCTTATATGTGACTCAGGTGCTGAGAGTCACGAGCTGACGGCCCACCTGATGTTAAGTGGTAACCGCCACCCATAGACAACAGCAATACGACTAAAGTCCTCTCCACCAAAGTACGAAATTACTCAAGTCGCATTGCGTTGCGTCCATCACCCCGAGACGGGGATGTTACGTCTCACGCGCCTGCAATTTCACCGGCACCCACTCCCTCCCACCGGAACACAGCAACACGAGTGCATCACTGCTTGGCGGCGGATTACCAGGTGGCAGTACTTCTCCGGGCGAACTTAGCACAAGTTCTACTGCTGCTAAAATGATGTATATAGAGTTGGTTCGTTTGTCGTTCAGGTCGGTAGCGCGGAGTTCATGGCGCCGGAGGTGGTGTCGCTGTTCGCGGGCTCGGCGGCCAACCATTACGACAAGCGTTGCGACCTGTGGTCGCTCGGCGTCATCGCGTACATACTGCTGTGCGGGTACCCGCCGTTCCGCGCGGACTGCGGCGCCGACTGCGGCTGGGAGAGAGGCGACAACTGCCGCGCATGTCAAGACCTCCTCTTCACGTCTATACAGGTGAGTGAATAAGCTTTAGCTCGTAGCTTCGACTCCCACCCGGGACAATCATTTGTGTGACGATTTCTGCTAGCGACTGAGCTGATGCCAGTCATCTTTTCTCCATTGTATCAAACCGAACAATACAAAATCAGGTTGTATTTTAACGTTGATGTATTCAAACTGTTCTTGGAGTCTGATTCTTTGTATCTCGTAGGAGGATCCACCTTGTGTTCTGTCATACCCCTGATAGTTCACACAGGTAGATGTATCAGTAATGCTCGCCGCTTTTGATTTCAAAATCATATACACAGGCAGTTTTTATTCTTTCTATATTTTGATCAGTAGGATGAATTATGTTGCACCATGTATAAAGAGTATAACTTATAGAACTGTTGTTATGCCTGCAGGAGGGGAGGTACACGTTCCCGGAGGAGGAGTGGGCTCACATATCGAACGATGCGAAGGATCTCATCCGGCAGCTGCTCGTCCGCGAGGCCTCCCACCGGCTGAGCGCTGAGCGAGTGCTGTCGCACCCGTGGCTGCGTCGCGCGGACTCGCACGCGAACCCGCACACGAACCCGTACTGCCGCCCGCTGCAGACACCCATCAACATCAAACGGTGAGGGTACATACCACGACTGTACCCGGTGTTGCCAGCGGTTGTACCACTGCAGCTGACAATCAATATATGATGGCCTCTTTAGCTTGTTATTACTATTGACAATGAAGCCCGTAAATCCTACTTTTATTTGATTAAGCTAAGAACGATCCGACGGTCCACCCGGTGTTAAGTGGTAACCTCTGCCCATAACGACCGATGCGACTTAGGTCCTCCCCTACTAGGTACGACAAGACCCAATTCGCATCGTATGCGCCCGTAACTGTGAGACGTGTAGGTGACCACACCTTTCACACCGGAATATTAACGCGAATGCGTTACAGCTTGGCGGTAGAAATGGGCATGTTGGCAGTACTTCCCCAGACGAAGTTGGCGAGAGTGACTACATCACTGTACTATTAGGTAATCAAGCATCAGCTCAGTTGAGTGTTGTCGAGTGATGGTGGCTGATGGTTGTTTGTTTGTTCTGTAGCAACATGTCTGCGCGCAACCTGTCCAACTTCGCGGAGTCTGCGATGGCGGTGCACCGCGTGATCCAGCAGCACTTCTCTATGAACTACACGTACATGGAGCGTGGGGCGGGCGCGCTCCGCGGCACCAAGTCCTGCCACCACCCGGCGCACACAGCGGGCGCCGCCGCGGCCGTGCGACGGTGCGGCGCCGCGCCCGTCGAGCTGGACGAGTGGTGCGCGCCGCTCGGGCTGTCCCCCCCCACCGAGTCGGAGCTGATGCGGCGCCGGCTCCAGCACGCCGCGGAGCCGCCCCTCCCGGTGCACTAGCACCGACCCGCGCCCCACACATTCCACCGAGAGAGCGCGACGCACCATCTACTCTGTGCCAACCGATTCCACCAGTGATACGCCCTATCGGCGGTGACCACCCGGCGTCTGTTTTATTTGAGCCCTTTTAAAATATATATTTTTATGAGTAAATAAAAACGACTGAATAGTTTTTATCGGTAGAATATTATGTGAGTTTATGTCGGGGCGGTCTCCAGCGCCGCCGCGGACCGACCGCCGACCGCCGACCGCCGACCGCGGTCGATAAATAAATAACGTATTATATTGAGATAGTTGTGCCGATCATCCTTAGTATCGATTATGCATAATTAATATTTTTTTTGGATTTATAAAATCCATTCTGAAATTTGAGCTTATGTATTTGTGTAACGCCTTTCGTTAGTGGCCTATCCGTTTTGCAATAAATAGAAATTATGTCATTATCGATAGCGTTTTCGGATAACTACTAGTCTGTTTATGTGATTGTACATGCATTTTACCAACAATGGAAAAATCTACATCTCACTAATTAAGAGTGAATCAGTCTATAACGTGTATAAGAGCATTATTATTAACAATAAGGGCAATATGTGACATTTTTCTGAGAGGTGCAAATGTAAGCAAAGTCGCGCGCTAACGTTACGTACAGAATATGGATATGTAATTATAGTTTGTGTATCTAATGAGTAGTAGGCACTTTGTACTGATTGCATGAAATGTCATATATGACTCTGGTATATTATTGGTACATAATAATGATGTGTGTTGCATGGAGTTCCATGGAGCTGCCATAACATTGTGATCCATTTGAATACTTTTTATATTGCTGAAAGAGTGAAGTGTTGAGGTAATGTTAAGTAGACCTGCTAGACTGTACCTGCGGAGGATAATGATTGGAGAAAGATAATTGGAACATCTGTCCTGTCGTTAAATTATTCATATAATTTATATTTTGCAGTTAATTGTGTTATGCGATTTAATAAACTTTATCCAATCAATTCTTTAACTATGTTTATGCAGTTTGTTAAAATTTGTTTTCGACTAAATAATTGATTTGAACTATCATTTTGAAATACAGATGTTTGGATTTTAAATTTTGTTTGATTTTGACCTTCACCGCTGAAAAACATCCTAAAAAGTATCTCGGTCAAATGAGCTACTCTTGCTTGACCTTTTAGAGTCAAGCAGGAGTATGTGAAATGGCTCAATAACGGATTGACGGTATAGACTGGACACAGCTTTTGGAGTCTGAAAAGATGGACTTACAAAGATGGAGGCTTAACAGATGAGATAAGAGACAAAGCTTCCGCAGTGAACACGAAAGGGGGACATTTGAAACATTAGTTTTAAACAGATTGAAACCTAAAGCTTCGGCAGTGAACACAGAAGGGGGACATTTGAAACATTCGTTTTAAACAATCAGATCATTTGTGAAAAGCATCTGAATTAAATGAAGCAAAGTCGAGCAAACAACTTTGTCATTTCGAACGTCGCTTGCGGAATGGGGAAATTTATTATGGCTTGGTTTACATGATCGACTACCATTGTATTCGTTAATATCACTTACAAAAGCTTTTAAGTTATTTAATCAATGGTTTAGTTATTTAATATTTAATGAATTAATAATGTCTAAAAACGTTATAATAGCAAATTAAAGAACAAGAAAATCGGGTGGGGCTGCGTCGCGGTCGGGGCACATAGCCGTTGGTTTTAACGTGAAACGTTAAATCAGCGTGCCTTGTAAAGTGCAATTTTAAAGACGCTACCCAAAACCATGCCCATGCCCATTTCTGCCGCCAAGCAGTAACGCTTTCGCGTTACTGTTCCGGTTTGAAAGGTGTGGTTGCCGGTGAAATTACAGGCACACGAGACATTCCACCTACACGTCTCAGAGTTATGGGCGCATACGTTGCGACTTGGGTCTTGTCGTACCTAGTAGGGGAGGACCCAAGCCGCATCGCTTGTTATGGGCTGAGGTTACCACTTAACACCAGGTGGGCCGTCAGCTCGTTCAGTAACTGTAACATATTAAAAAAATAAAAAAACGCCACTCGCTCTGCGCCATAGATTGATAACCTCTCATTCTGACGATAGCGTGTTATTAATATTTCTGGCTGGCTTTTGCACGGGCTGAGGCCCACATGTTGAATATTTGCATTCTTTTTTACCCTTCTCTGTTATATTTTACCATAAATATTATCCAAGTTACTATTGACTAGCCTTAAACTCTGCAAACACCGAAAAAATCACCGTGCTATCGCTCGTGAGTCGTGAGGGTACACTGAAAAGAGAGAGAGCGCCGTCGCCCGGTTTTGCTCATTCTACGCAATGCCTCTTCCCCACCGTCACACTCGGCCCAACGCAATCAAACGTCATAACAGCGAGCCGTCTATAATAAGTTAAATAACGACACTCGATTCATGTTTGTAAGACTATAATTGTTATTACTAAGGTAAGATGATAAAACTTTTTCGTCACGGTCTACTAGTCTGACCCAATACGGACGTTACACATAAAAAAACAACGCGTGAAAAGAAAACCAGCTTGACCTATTACACAACAACCAAAAACATGTATGTGATTGCAATCTAATTGCAAAAAACTATTCATCGATTAATCGACTTGTAATATTGTGTCTGTGGACGACACTCTTTACGTCAAACCTTTTTTGACGGATGTCAGAATTTTGAAAAAATCACTCTAGAGGGCGCTTTTTAGAGCACGGCCACGTAAGTCAGGGTCGTATTTTCTTCATAGATCTATTCTAATTACGCTGTTCAACATTAAATGATATAACGTGAGAATGGTATAGTGGAATAAAAGTGCAAGTGACGCGATAACTGTCCAGAAAACCTCCAAACAGCAGTAAGTGGTACTTGAACGATCTCGGTTTTTCGTCGCCCGTCCGTCATTATTGTAGTGAATTAGCATGTTTTAATTGAATCTCCTAGTCCGTATCATCACTGCTATCAAAATACAAACACGGGTATCTGTATCTCACGTGATTACATCAACTTTTGTAAAATTGCAGTTTGTATGTTTGGTTGAAACTCAATTTCATGTTTCCAGATTGACAAGCCATGTCTAATTTATCACCAAATCCATTCAATAATGTTCCGGGAGCCCCACAAGTCAACGCAAATCCAGTGGCGTCTACGTTCAACAATATTCAACAATTTGGTCAGGTGCCATTGAGCCAATTACCACCTGGATATGTAGGAGCAAAACAAGATGCAAACTCGAATAGCCCTCTGCATGGGCAAACATCTGTCCCACAAAACCATGTACTGCAGAATGTCAATAACTTCCATCAAAGAGTAAACAGTTCACCAGTATTTAACCAGTCTGGAATATTACCTCCGCCTCTAGCAGCCCAACAGTCATCACCGATAAAGCCCCCTTTGTCTGTAGGCACAGTCACAAATCCTCTGCCTTCAAATGTGTCATCAGCAACTGATCACCCCAGCCCTTACAATGCAAATCCTTCCCCAATACCCTATTCTCAGAATGTTCAACCTCCACAGTGTCAGATCAATGACAATGCACCGCCTCTTATTCCTTCTAGTCAGTTCAACCAGCCTTTAATGAATGGTCCACAACTGGGACCAATGTTATCTTCGAGTCAGTTGCCAGCTTCCTCTGCCCTTTTTAGTTCAGCACCAGTATATAAGCAATCAGTTCCGCCAGGAACCCATCCAATGAATATAGGTTTTTCCCCTGTATCCAAACCTTCGGGATCAATGCCAACAGCATATTCAGGTCCTCTGACCGGTCCACAAAGAAATAGTCCATTATTGCAAGGGTCTAATGGACCTCCTATAAATGGTCCACTGACAGGACCACCCTCCAGTTCCACAGGCCCAACATCAATCAATGGACCTTCTATGCCTGTTACTGGTCCTCATAAACCGCTGATTAGTGGACTCCCTCCAGCTTCAAAGGCTGGGCCATATTTGAATGGGCCGACAACAAGTGGACCTCCAATAGCTGGGCAACCTATGGCTGGGCAGCCAATGAGCATGCAACATATGAGTAGACCACCTTTGTATCAGCCAATGGGACCGAGTAGACAACCTCTTGCTGGACCTTTACCCGCAATGCCTGGACCACTGATCAGACCCCCTATATCTGGACCAGCAATGTCGAGACCATCAATGCCAGGACCACCTATTTTGGGGCCACCCATGCCTGGGCCTTCGATGAACTTACCTCCAATGAGTGGACCTTCTAATCCACCTTTCTCTGGGGCATCACACCCTATGAATCTTCCTGGTCCACAAAGTTTACCTAACTTCCCTCCTAGTGGACCACAAAGTTTGCCAGCTCAGTTTCCTCCGAGGCCTGCACAACCGCAGCCTCCTTTGGGAAATCAGATGGGTTTGCCGAGTGGGCCGAGCCAGATGGCGGCGGGGCCTCCATTGGGCCCACCCGCTGGGCCACTGAATGGGCAGCAGAAGACCAATATGCAGAGCAGATACCCTCAAATGCAGCAGCCTTCAATGCAGGCAAACATGGTGCCTCAGTACCCCCAGCAATACAATACTCAGAACATGACACAGCAAATGGGAAACCTCAGTGTGACTAAGCAAGGGTTCGACCAGCTCTGGGGACATCAGACGGTGGATCTGATGCAGTGTAAACACATTCTGCCAGAATACCCTGAAGAACCTCCAGAGATCAAACTTGGCCCTCAGTTTCCAGACGCTGTGAATTGCAGTCCGGAGTGAGTTGATTTTATTTATTTATAAATTTATCGTAAGTCAAGCTCTTATTAGCAATATGGATAACTAGCAAACACCTTTAAAAATAAAATATTTTCCAGATACCTACAACAAAAGTTGGGTAAAAAGTGATTATATTAAAAACTAGTGATAAAATTGTGACACATAATGTTTATAATCTTTATGGGTATTACTATCACATTGTAAATTTTATGTTGTGGTGATATGATACTAGAGCACATTGTAGGATTCGAACCTGCAACTTACAGTTCATTAGCATCACTACCAACTGAGCCGTCATATTTTCAGACTTGCCACTTTGCTCCTGCTTTGCTTAGTGTAACGTAAATTACTAAAATTAACACAAAAAAATCATTTTTCTATTTATAAACTATATAAAATTATTAGAACAAGTGGTAGATGAGATCTTGTTTATTTTTAAATGGATTTTAACAAAGACTTAATTTAGGGCATCGACCACAGAGCATGCAGTACTCAGCTTTTGTAGAACTATCAATTTGGCCAGAAAAAAAGAGAAAAATGTCTAATTCAAACAAAGACATAACTTTTTTATTACAGTTAACAAAGTGCAATTATTAATTATCTTCATGATGCATGTGTTTACAACTACATAAAGAGTGCATTTATTATATCTGATAAAGAGTTTATATACTTTTCATACATAATATATTTCCTTCTTAACTAACAATTTATTGGAAGGCTCTAAAGATATGCCTAGATTTTCAAAAGGGAACCATACTACTCCATTCCCACCCATTCACCAGAAGAGTAATTTGACAAATAGGCATAGATTATCTAAAAGAAACTGCCGACGTGACTTATCTCATATATTTGATAACAGACTCTCTTCAGTGTGAACGCTTCTGTCAAGGTTGAGATTTGTACATTTTTGTAACACTGAATTGACTAATGAAAGTTAATAAAAATACAGCTTCATAACTACCGGTTCCTCTGTCCATGAAAACAGCGTTACAACTTGACTCGTTTTACTTAAGTATGGGAAGACTCAAGTCGTATTGCGACTGCCACCCTAAGACATGAAGATGGATAACCAATGAAATTACAGGCACATGAAAGGCACATGTGCCTGTAATTTCAAGATGTACTTAAATTAATTAAAAGTTTATTTATATTATTTGTTCTGTATTAATATTAATAATATGTTTGTTTTTTTTGAAACTATGTCAATGTTGCATTAATATTACTTGCGTATTTTCGGACCGCCTATATTAATTAATAAAAATAAATAAATAAATAAAAATACATTTAAGTATTAATTATCTTTTGAACAAGGGTTATAAGCTTATAAAATGTACACGCTGTATAGTAGGAACATAGTTGCACATCTCTTTACTGTCATCTTTTATTATCTGTGTTTCACAAATATACGAGTTATTAATGATATGTTTGTTCACAGTATCTTCCGATGCACAGTGAACAGAATACCAGAGACGAACAGTCTGTTACAGAAGTCGAGACTGCCGCTTGGTATACTTATACACCCCTTCAAGGACCTTAATGTGAGTTTTTACCAGATATTAATTTACTAACTGTAGACTATCCGATCAAATGTGTAATTGTACGCCACCCTCTATATTGTACCCATAATTCCGTTTCATCCAAAGATTGTCTGGAAGAGATTGCTCATTGCAATAAGACCGCCCATTGTCATCCACATTTATTGTACACGAAAATGTTTTTTTAATAAGTATTTTTTATTGTATTGTGGTTTACAATAAAGAGTTATTGTATTGTATTGTGTGGTGTCGATTAAAGTGCGCCTCAAATAGGCTCCTTTCATGCTCTTGACACATAATTGCCATTATGTGTCACTACTAAATTGAATATCTGAATTAAGTTACAATAGTTCTTTCTTGTTTTTTGTTTATGTAATTTCTAATTTATTAATGGTTGTAATTTTTTTTTTTATGTCACTTTTCGAAAATATTGTTTATACAAATGCTGTGTACAATATTAGGGTTAGCAGACTTAGTTAATAAGTTATCAACATGTACCTACCTAGTTTATTTAGCATTATGGTTTGTTAACTGCTTTTGTACCTAAACTATAAAATAAAATAAAATAATATAAAATTATTCCGCATGTCTTCGAACACATGTCTTCGAATTTTAAGTTCTGGGACATGCCGGTTTCCTCACAATGTTTTCCTTCATTATTTCGATAATGTAACGTAAATTTTGTTGAACCAGCGACCTCTGGATTGAAACTCGGGGTCTGTAAAAAATGAATGTCAACTGATATGAAATGACTACCTAAAGTTCTTGCGCAAGTATTCACATTATTTTATTTTCGAGACGCCTTCTTTTGATGTTTTTGTGTAGTTGTTAATGGATGACATAATTTAAGCGAGAGCGTGGTGGTCTAGTGGTATTGACCCCGAGTTTCAATCCGGAGGTCGCCGATTCAAATCCCGACGTGCACCTATGAGTTATTCAATCGAAAGATTTATGTGCGCAATACCACGTTCTCAAAACGGTGAAGGAAAACATCGTGAGGAAACCGACATGTCCTAGAACTGAAAATTCGGAGACATGTGTCAAGTGTACGAAAGGAGCCTCATTGAGGCGCACTTAAAATCCTTTATCCGAATAGATAGATTATTTAAGCGGATGATCGATATAATTGGTTACCTGTATTGTCCCAGGTATGCTGATTAGAGTTCTTTCAGTTTATCTCCGCTTAGTAAATCCTTACACTGAAAGATCTTAACAAGGTACGAAAAGCCACAGACAAGAATCTATCTCTATGCCAAATTCGATCCAGATTCGTTCAGCCATTCTTGCATGATTGCAAACTTTCGCATTTATAATCGTATATTAGTCGTAAGTAATTTGCGATGACCAAATGCTTGTAAAAAAATTGTCAAGAGGTCGCTGCATTAATAGTGCAAAAAGTGTTAAATAATTCATTTCAATTTCCAACAAATAAAATCGTTTCGAGAAACAAAAAAGTGTTAACAGGTCGCTTGTTATCAGTTAAAAGTTATCCATTTGACATGGCTTTTAGTAAAAAACTGTTATAAACAAGGATGTAATACTCTCACCTACCAGTGCGTAAACTGTTACGTAAATTATCTAGAGCATTAAAATCTCCGTAGAGATACATTTTATTTAATCAATTACGATGTAAGATGTAAGTAACTGCAAAAAACGCGTTGAACTTTTTGTTTCATATATACATCAATACAAATAAATAAAATTGGAGTGTCTGTTTGTAATATTAAAATAACCGCTTTTTACTAAGTGCATATGGATGTATACACAGATCAAACTATACCAAAGATGTAAACGAACAAGGGCAAATGCAGTCAATAAACTTCGAAGACAAACAATAAATGTAAGGGTGTCAGTGACCCTTAGTTAAATTGTGAGAACATATATTGATAGCGTGACCTTGTATTCAATGCAGGCTGATATTAATATCAGGACATACAGCGCAGAAGGGCAGAGTTAGTTAAATACACAGTTACCGCTCAAGTTTGGTAAATTATTTAAAATACATGCATGACCTCACAGCTCAGTTGGTAGTAGACCTGCCTTCTGAGCTGTAGGTCGTAGGTTCTTAAGACAAACATTTGTGTGACAAAAAGATGTTTTTCCTGTGCCTAGGTGTTAAAAAGTATATAATTATTATATCAGTTATCTAGTTTCCATGATACAAGCTATGCTTAGCTTACTTTAGGGACTAGATGGCGCTTTGTGAAATGCCCAACAACATTTATCATAATGTACATAATATAAATATATTGGAAGCGCTCGGCAGCCACTTTTAGTCATTCGGTCGCTGTCTTAATCATGCTATTAAAATGTCATTATCATTATAGGAACTTTAACTTGATATTTTAAGCTACTGCTTCCTCATACATATACCTAAGATTTGTATAAGGGACACAGGGAATCTTAGGGTAGTAGTGGGTAGTGGGGTAATAGTAGGTAGGGTAATGTTTCCCCATGCCATCTATGAAGGTTAAAACAGATTAATTATTATTATTATAATATTTGACCGGCCTCGCAGCTCAGTTGATTAGTAACCCTACCTTCTGCGCTGTAGGTCGTGGGTTCGATTCCCACCCAGGACGAACATTTATGTGACATTTGTAACATTGATGTTTGTTCCGTGTCTGGGTGTTAATATGTATTATATGTATGTATTTACAAAAGAAAAGTATATAAGTGTTATATCAGTTGTCTGGTTCCCATGACACAAGCTATGCTTAGCTTACTTTGGGGCTAGATGGCGCTGTGTGAAATGGCCATCAATATTTATTTATTTTATATAAGTGCGTGTTTGTATGTTATATATAGTATATAACCGTGCATTTATATGTTGTTTGTTTTCAGCATTTGCCGGTGATACAGTGCAACACAATAGTGCGGTGCCGCTCCTGTCGGACGTACATCAACCCCTTTGTGTACTTCGTCGACGCGAAGCGGTGGAAATGCAACCTCTGCTTCAGAGTCAACGACTGTGAGTCACTTTGTAATTACACGCGCATGAGACGTAACATCCCCGTCTCGGGGTGATGGACGCAACGCAATGCTACTTGAGTCATTGGAGAGGGCTTGAATCGTATTGTTGTTGTCTATGGGCGGCGTTTACCAGTTAACATCAGGTGGGCCGTCAGCTCGATACCTATATAACATAAAAAAAACATTGTTATAATGATACTGTGTGGAACGTCAGGTGTCCCATAGCAAGAGTAATTCTAGTAGCAGTAGAACTCTAGCCAAGTTCGTCCGGGGAAGTACTGCCACCCTGCCCATTTCTGCCGCCAAGCAGTAACGCATTCGCGCTGTGTTCCAGTTTGAAAGGTGTTTGCCGGTGAAATTACAGGCACATGAAGCATTCCACCTACACGTCTCAGAGTTACGGGCGCATACGATGCGACTTGGGTTTTGTCGTACCTAGTAGGGGAGGACCCAAGTCGCATCGCTTGTTATGGGCAGAGGTTACCATTTAACATCAGGTGGGCCGTCGGCTCGTTACGTAACAATGTCACATAAATAATATATTAGATTAGTGTGGTAAATTCCAAGTCGTTAGCCATTAATTCTTCAGGTATAATACCGAACAATGGGTCATATTTATTCAGGTGTAAACAACTATACTCACTATCGCATGTATAAATTCTTCACTGACCTTTCAGTTCAGATGCCTATAACTGTCTTCTGCGCTTAGGCAGTGGGTTTGATTCCCAACTAGGACAATTTGCGTGACCAATATAAATATTTTGTTCTTAGTTGGTGTGTTAATATATATGTATTTACCAAAAAGTATACAAGTATTGTATCAGTTATCTAGTCCCGATGGTACAAGCTATGCTTAGTTTGGGGCTAGATGGAAATAAAATAGTATAAATTCATCATTAATGTACTAAATACATATTAACTTTGGTTTGGTAAATTATTTAAAATAAATTAAAATACAAATGTTACTTTTCAGTGCCGGAAGAGTTCCTTTTCGACCCGGTGAGCAAGTCGTTCGGCGATCCGTCCCGGAGGCCGGAAATCAAATCCGCTACCATCGAGTTCATAGCCCCCGGGGAGTACATGCTGCGGCCGCCGCAACCCGCCGTCTATCTCTTCCTGTTTGACGTCTCGCAGATTGCGAGGGAATCTGGATACTTGCAGGTGCGAGTTACTTCTTCTGATCGTGCCACTGGCTCTCTCCAACCAACGAACCAAAGGATTAAAGTGCGCCTCAAAGAGGCTCCTTTCGTGCTCTCGAATTATTGGTTCAATGCTGGTTTCTTTTGATGCTATTATTCGTCGTTTTAAGAACGTGGTATTCATGTGAAAAAATAATTGGTGCACGTCAGGATTTGAACCACCGGCTTGAAAATCGGGAGCTGGCCAACCATCCTCAGAATGAGTTGACGGTTACTAATGTTATGAGTAAAAAAACGACTACTTGTCTACTATTTATGTCCTGGGTGGGAATCAAACCCACGACCTAGCGCAGAAGGCAGAATTACTACCAACTGAGCTGTGAGGCCAGTCAAATATGGATACTAAAATGACTTGTTTTCGTGTTTAATTCAAGGGATGTTTTATTTTCAGGTGGTGTGCGATACTCTAAAGGGGTGTTTAGACGAGTTGCCGGGCGATGCGCGGACGCAGATCGGCTTCATATGTTTCGATTCTCACGTGCACTACTACCTTATGAGCGAAGGTCTCACCAGGCCCAAGGAGATGACTGTTATAGATATTGAAGGTAAGACCATGAAGGTCGAATATTATATTTGACCGGTCTCATAGCTCAGTTGGTAGTAACCCTGCCTTCTGCGCCGTTGGTCGGGGGTTCGATCCCCACCCAGGGCAAACATTTGTGTGAAGAACATAGGTGTTTGTTCTGTGACTGGGTGTTGATATGTATTATATGTATGTATTTACGAAAAAAAAAACAAGTATTAAATCAGTTTTATGGTTCGCATGATACAAGCTATTTACTTAGCTTAGTTTGGGGCTAGATGGCGCTGTGTACAATTCCACCAATATTTATTATTATTATTATTGTGTATTGCCGTACATACGTAATGTAGCCGTGTATTACCGTACATACGTCATGTGTTGGGTATTGTCCGTACATACGTAATGTAGTTGTGTATTGCCGTACATACGTAATGTAGCTGTGTATTGCCGTACATACGTAATGTAGCCGTGTGTTGCCGTACACACGTAATGTAGCCGCGTATTGGCGTACACACGTAACGTAGCCGTGTGTTGTCGTACATAGGTACAATGTATCGTTGTGTTGTCTGTGCAGATATATTCGTGCCGTCGCCGGACTCGCTGCTGGTGAATGTGGGCGAGCGGCGTGAGATGGTGCGCGAGCTGGTGTCGGCGCTGCCGCAACGGCACGCGGCGCCCGGCGCGCCCGCCTCGGCGCTGGGCGCCGCCCTGCAAGCCGCCTACAAGCTGATGGTAACCGCACGCCGCCCTGTCACTGTCGCTATTGTATAGAGAGAGACCACAAAAAAGTCAACAAATAATAAAATTGCTGTGCCCCAACGGCTTTATATAGGATACAAACGTATCCTATAAATATATTAAGATCTTTGTAACAAATTAGTGCAATAAATGCTTTGAATTTGAATTTGAAAGTCAACGAATTATGTGCTGTGTATATGTTTTTTTTTGACTGGCCTCTCATCTCAGTTGGTAGTAACTCTGCCTTCTGCGCTGTAGGTCTTGGGTTCGATTCCCACCCAGGACAAACATTTGTAGACGAATATCGATGTTTGTTCTGTGTCTGGGTGTCAATATGTATGCAGAAGGCAGAGTTACTACCAACTGAGCTGTGAGGCCTGTCAGATTATACTATGTGTGTTCATTTCCAGGCCCCGACTGGTGGACGGATCAGCGTATTCCAGACATGCCTGCCTAATACTGGACCGGGCGCTTTGCAACCGAGGTACCGATAACATAACAAATATCACATACATAGATAGATAAACTCTTTAATGTCTAAAACATTACAAAGGAGAAATAATAATACTACTGGTGACAATGGGGTGGCCTTATCGCTAAGAGCGATCTCTTCCAAACACTCTTTGGACGGACAAGGTGTAAAAGTAGGAAAAAAAAGGTCCGTAAATTAATAATGTGTATAAAGTAACAAGTATGTTATTCCTCACAGAGAGGACCCGAACGCTCGTTCAAGCAAAGACGTGGCCCATCTGAACCCAGCGACGGACTTCTACAAGCGGCTCGCACTCGACTGCAGCGGCGCTCAGGTCGCCGTAGACCTGTTCCTGCTCAACTCGCAGTACTCCGACCTGGCCACGCTCAGTAAGTGTCCCCTAACTAAGGTAACACCAAGCGGACACTGACTCCGCCACAGCCAGCCCGCGCCCAGTAACCCAGCTTACGGGAATACATAAGAGTACACAAATAATTTCTTATATATAATAAGTACATAGTTGTCCAAACTTCGCTGTTTTTAGAAATGTCACAACTCATTAAATTCTCTAAAATTTGTATTTATGACTGTTTTGAGTACTTGGAAATTACTAAGTAAAAAAAAAAGATATCCCTACCGTTTTGAAACCCAAAACCGAAGGTTTGGACTTGTGGACCCGCCCGCCGTACATATTCGCTTTATGTATATACACATATACACGTACTTGCCACTTGCGACACAGTGATTCTAAATGCATTGGGTTTGTGTAGTTGGCGTTATTGTGTATTAAAAAACTAGTTTAACTAGAATCCTTTATTTAGCCACAATCATTAGACACGTTTATTTGCTCTGTCGCTTTGGAACGTGGAAACCGTCCCTCTCTCACTGCGGGTATTTCCGAATGGAGTGATAATGATAAATGTTCAAGACGTTGAGCATGTCGTTTATTAATGCTATTTTGACAAATCAAGTTGTCCGGAACACTTCAATATTTCTAATAAGAAACTAAGTCAAAGTCAATTGCAGTTTAATTTTCATTGCATTCTTATAACATTGAATAAGTCTAGATTTCTTATATACCCTGTTTACTCTTGTTCGTTTTTTATTTCTAAGTGATAAAAATTACTTCCATATATAAAATCGTAGATCTTATAAAATATAGACATAGACAATGTTGGCTTTCTATAATATGCAACTTGTTAAAATCATCTTTTTGTTTCGCCGTTAACAACATTATAACATATTCGTCAGTCTATATATTTTTGGATAATTATAGCAATGGCGAAACATATTTAATCATATTCATATAATCATATTTACATCTGGCTTGTCGTAACTTCGAGCGGGGGTTTTGGTTCCGTTTCCCAAACACCCCATTTCCGACTACTCCACCATTCTAACCACAATTTACGATGTGACTTCAGCAATAGAAACAACAAACTCGCAGCAATTGTCTGTGCGAAAGCAACGACGGAAATGAGTAGACTCATATGGTGACTGTGATTCGCGAAGTAAACGAACTTCGATATGAAAATGGGAGATCCGCTCAGGAAAAACATAAACGTTAAAAATTGAATTTTGAAACTTGCTCCTATAGATTGTTTATTACTGTGCGTTAACAGACACCAACACACTCTAATGTATATAATTATATTGATCACTAGCAACACCGGAGCGAAGAAATTAGTCGTTATATCTACGACGGTGTAATCGAAGGCTCTGCTTAAAATCTGGAGCGCCGAAAGCAAAAATGGAACACCCCAACCGAAAATATTACATTTCAATATTTTTTGCGTTACATTACAATTGAAAACTTTGACAACTTCCATATATATCAACACACAGGCTATACACAACCAGCAACAGTACGAATTATAAATGAACTTATGCAAAACAAATGCGTATTTAAAATATTGGGACTCACACCGGGCCTTAAACACAGAAGATACGAAATACAGCAACGTGTTACACAGTATAACGCACAAATAAACATAGTTCTTAAACGTCCTCCATTTCCGTAAGATTAACCACGTCGCTACGCCAACGAGCAACGTAAAGAGCGACACGTATTTGGCTATACAAAAGAACCACTCGTGAATTTCATAATAGACACTGTTCGAGTATGATCTCTTCAGGAATTTGGACATTAAATTGTAATCTTCGCTGTCGTATTCCGATGCACTGTCACTATTTGTTTGATCTTCAGTTCCATTATAAGTCCACATGTCAGTAGAATTACACTCTTCGTACAGACGTTATATACACGTTTATCCGTTGTCCATTCAACACGTGCTCGTTAATAAACGGGCAATCGATTATTTGTTTCGCGTCTGATCGTCTATAAATGATCTTTCCGATAGCGACGATCCTTGCTTGTTTTGCAAAATCACATATCTCCACACTTTTGTAATGCTTGTTACGCAGAATTTGTTTATACTAGCGGCAAGAATTTTATTTCGCAGTGATCGTAAAATACCTAATTTGCTGAAACAGTTGAGTGTAATCAATACTGTTATCGTATACGAATGGATTTACCGTAACGCTTTGCCGACTTTTGTAGCAGGAAAAAGTTTTGACTTATTCATTCACTTTTATGTTGTAAATAGTCTTCAATACGGTTGTTTATTCTCGTACAAGCATAAATCCATCTTACCGAATTATGTAGTAATATTATGTATTTAGTTTTTCTATTTATAACATTTTACAGTTACATTATTTCTTAGACAAATAAAATTGATGATTTTGTCGTCGTTTGTACTATGTAAGTACAAACGAAAGTACAATCTATAGATTTAAATTATTATTTAGAAATGTACGCTTAAGTTTTTACTTAGAATCTAACACAGATCAACAGAAATAAAGTTTTAAATAAATTCCTTACTCAGCTTATAAGTATGAATCGGTAATCTCAACTTATGAATTGCATCTATACTTAAATATTATTGAAAATTAAAACTTTAAAACTTCAGTCATTATAAATTTTAGTCTTCGTTGATTAGAAATAACAACAAAATAAAATTTAAATTTCAATAATATATAATCTGGACCTATACACAAGAACAAATAACTATGAAAGTTGGACTCTGCTATAATAAACTGTGTTGCAGAGCCAGCGCCATCCGCCATCCGCCATAACATACATAACAGTGTTCCAGAATTTGATTATTTGAAGTAAGCTTTAATTTATCTCAGTATTAATTATGTTTCGCAGGTGGCATGAGTAAATTCAGCGGCGGCACGGTGTACCACATCCCGTTGTTCAAGGCGTCGCGCGTGTGGCAAGCGGAACAGCTGACCAGGATGTTCAACAGATACCTCACGAGGAAGATTGGTTTCGAAGCTGTCATGAGGGTGCGAGCCACCAGGTAAGCACCATAGCCTCTGTATTATAAACCACATATATATCTGTATACACTTTGATCGGTCTCAAAGCTCAATTGGTAGTAACCCTCTATTCTTCGCTGTAGGTCGTGGGTTCAATTCCCACCCAGGACAAATTTGTGTGACGAACATAGGTGTTTGGTCTGTCTGGGTGTTGATATGTATCTATCTATAGATATGTTGATATGTATTATATGAATGTATTTAGAAAATATTTGTTGTACAGTGTCAGTGCCAGTCAAAAAAATACAAATACTTACCTGAAAATAAAAAAACAGAGACTGATGAAAAGATAGATATTGCGATAGATTGGAGACTGCTGGCTACTGCGCAATTCGGAGTTATACAACTGAGCATTATATAACTGAGCATTATATCACTGAGCATTATACAACTGAGCATTATACAACTGAGCATTATACAACTGAGCATTATACAACTGAGCATTATAGAGCTGAGCATTATAGAACTGAGCATTATACAACTGAGTATTATAGAACTGAGCACTATATAACTGAGCATTTTATAACTGAGCATTGTATAACGTATCGTTTCAGGGGTATAACTATCCACACGTTCCACGGCAACTTCTTCGTACGTTCCACGGACCTGTTGTCGTTGCCGAACGTGTCTCCGGACGCCGGCTTCGGCATGCAGCTCACCATAGAGGAGTCGTTGCATGATCTGCAGCATGTGTGCTTCCAGGCAGCACTGCTCTACACCAGCAGTAAAGGTTAGTAGATACGTATGTATTTACAAAAAAAAGTATGTATATCAGTTGTCGGGTTCCCATGATACAAGCTATGCCTAGCTTACTTTGGGGCTAGATGGCGCTGTTGTGACATGTCCACCAATATTTTTTATTTAATTATTTATAAATAAAGGAGCTCAAGTGATGATATATATGTTTCAGGCGAGAGACGGATACGAGTGCACACGATGTCGTTGCCGGTAGCCACCACGTTACCGGAAGTGCTGCATTCCGCGGACACGCAATGTATTATAGGATTGTTAAGTAAAATGGGTGAGTGCTTCTTCCAAACGGGTTTCCTCTCACAAGGCGGTCGATATTTGTACTGGTACGCTGTTGCTGTATTGGCTCTCGCTTCGTCTCTACAGGGGTACTACAGTCCATTGTCGGTTACCCCCATTTTGGTTAAAATGGTGGTTTAGTTCGTTCTGATATATGGTGACGCCCACTATCAAGCAAATATCCCTCACGTTTCATTTTCGTTAATGTGTTTCTCGTCTTCTATGCTCGCGTAGTTCGATCTGTGTTTCCATAGCCTCCCTTCTTTATTTATTATTACTATTATTATTATTTCTTAATTGTTCTTTTTTTTGCACACCTTGCAAAACGTGTAGTTGTAGTGTAGTTTGCGAGAAGTGCGGTACGTAATGGCGCCTCGACGGTCCACTTCTTAGTTGGCACGCATAGTAGTCCGTATTATAATACTACTCGGATCACAGAGACCCGACAGATCATGTTAAACTATAACATAACGCCTGTGATATGTGCTCGGCCTAGTTTATGCATAAAATATTTGTGTATGCTTTATAATGTTACCAAATTTAATGTATGTACCTTCGAGTGATTAAAAATTAAGTGTACCAGTGTTGTATACATGTGAGTTCTTTGCGTTGTACGTATCGTGTGTTGTATAAAGCTGTATGTGTACACAGCGGTGGACCGCGCGCATAGTGCGTCTCTGGGCGCGGCGCGCGAGGGCGTGATGCACGTCGCGGTGGAGGCGCTCGGCGCGGCCCGGCTCGCGCACAACCTGCCTTCGCCCGCGCACGCCGGCGAGTGCGCGCTGCACGCGCCGCACTCGCTGCGTCTGCTGCCCCTCTATCTGCTCGCCTTGCTCATGAGGGTAACTATTTCATTGACTTACCTCACTCAGTTAACATGCCTTCTGCGCTCTGATTCAATTCTTATTCGGGACCAACATTTGTATGACGGACACAGATGTTTGTTCTGTCTCGATGTTAATATGTGCTATATGTATGTAATATCGTAAAGCAAATAAGTAATATATTAGTTGTCTTGTTCCCATGATACAAGCTATGATTTTCGCATTAAGTTCGCTTACGTTCTTGTTTTTCTTGTTCAAGAAGAATTTTCTGTCTATATATCTGTGCTTAGCTTACATTGAGACTTGATGGCGTTGTGTGGATTTTCGTTTGTTGCAGAAAGCGTTCCGTACGGGTCTGTCGACGCGTCTCGACGACCGTGTGTCGGACATGTGCGCCCTGAAGTCGCAGCCCCTCGCGTACCTAATGCGCGGCGTGTACCCCAACCTGTACCCCATACACACCCTACAGGAACACCTGCTCAAGGGAGAGGATGATGAGGTAGTGCCCGACCCGCCTCGCTTGCAGCTCACCGCAGAAAGGTAACAATTTTTTTTACAGCCTTTTAATCATGTTCGAGGTCGAAAAACTGATATTATCTGTAAGTGAGGGTGAAAACTAATAATAATTTATCGTTAATTCTAAAAAGAGATCCATATTTTTACATTATATAATAATATACAGCTAATAAACAAACAAAAAGTTTATAATTTAACAAGGGAGTCCAAAAAACTGGCTAATTTAGTCCAATCTAAGGTTGTGTGTGACTATAATACTGGATTAATAAAAATAATTAACTGTTAATAAAGTTAACTATTAATGAATTAACTAATCTATTCCAGGATTAACTCAACGGGCGCGTACCTATTGGACGACGGCGAGACGATGATAATCTACGTGTGCCGGAACGTGAGTCCGGCATTCCTGTCGGAAACGTTCGGCGTGACCGCGTTCACTCAGATGCCGGACGAGGCGCGCACTCTGCCCGCGCTCGACTCCGACACGAGTGCGTTGCTGCACGCGTTCATCGACAGGCTCAACGAGGACAGGCCTTACGCGTCTGACATAATCGTGTTGAGGTGAGCGGTGTTTTATAACTAGCAAAACTAAACTTAAATAAAATCAATATTTGAAGTTTTTTTTTTAATGTTATATAGTTGCGGAACGAGCCGACGGCCTACCTGGTGTTAAGTGGTAACCTCTATCCATAATAACCGATGCGGCTTGGGTCCTCCCCTACTAGGTACGACAAGACCCAAATCGCATCGTATGCGCCCGTAATTGTGAGACGTAAAGGTGGAATGTCTCATGTGCCTGTAATTTCACATTTCACACAGTGCCATCTAACCCCAAAGTAAGCTAAGCATAGCTTCATATCATGGGAGAAAACTGATGACCATACTTATATACTTTTTGTAAATACATAAATATTATCTCACAGAACAAACATATTCATCACACAAATGTTTGTCCTTGGTTGGAATCAATCCCACGATCTACAGCACAGAAGGCAGTGTTAATACTAACTGCGCTGTGAAGCCAGTCAAATCATCCGTTGGCGTCTAGTTCCCAAATGTAACTTAAGTATTAGTGTTTAGTATTATGTACACGAGTACGTATATATTAACATGTATTTACTGTATAATACATTAACATATTATTATGTGCCTCGCGACAGGGACAACTCGCCGTCTCGACACGTATTCACGGAACGTCTAATCGAGGATCGCGTCGAGTCGTCCTTCTCCTACTACGAGTTCCTGCAGCACGTCAGGAGCCAAGTGAAGTGAGACGCGAGTCGGTCCAACTGAACGAACCGGAGTTACATTCAGATCAGAGTGACTATTTGTTCTGATCGGAGTGACTATTGTTCTGATGGGAGTGACTATTGTTCTGATGGGAGTGATTATTGTTCTGATGGGAGTGACTATTGTTCTGATGGGAGTGACTATTGTTCTGATGGGAGTGACTATTGTTCTGATGGGAGTGACTATTGTTCTGATGGGAGTGACTATTGTTCTGATGGGAGTGACTATTGTTCTGATGGGATTGAATTTTGTGAAATCTAATTGAATTTTTTTACTCTGTGAATCTTATAATTCTGATCAGAATAACGCTTAATGAACGCGTGAACGTTCAAATCAGAGTACTGTATATAATAGTTACGTAAATGGAACAAATTTCATAGAGTAATAAAATAAATCCGTTACTAACGGTTGTGGTTCTGGTGGCATTAAACTAAATAGTTTTTTTTTTATTTGTATATTGCGGTCTAGTTGTTTCAGTCATATTTTCAAAGTCTAAGTCAAAGTCAAAAACTTTATTTCCATAGAATTCATAAAGAAATGGCTTGGAAACGTCAATAATATTCAAAACGCGTACTTATCGCTAAGTTTGTCGCCTGCTGCCTATCCGACCCTCCAAGAACTAATAAGAAACCTGAAAAGGAGGGATTACTTTTTTATCGTGATGGTGCAATATCCATCCATACTGATATTATAAATGCGAAAGTAAGTCTGTCTGTCTGTTATCTTTTTTACGCCTAAACCAAAACAATTTTGATGAATATTAGTATAGAGATGGACCTTCTAAAAGACAATGCTACTTTTTGTCGCGAAATTAAAACTAGAAGGGGGTGAAATAGGGGATGGAAGTTTGTTTGGGGAATCATTTCTCAAGTAAGGGAAGAATGAAGGTTAAATTGTTTTTATGTTTTCCCTACCATATTGTGGAAATTGATGAAAGCTTGCAGAAAAAAATAGGCTACTCGAAGTACTAATTCTACGTTTCTATATTTGTCTATGTCCACATTTTACAGATTTTAGTTTCTTGATTATAGTTGGTCTCTTTTCATTTACTAGGCAGAGAAACAGATGTGTTAATGTATAATTAGTTTAGTTTATTGCCAACATGATCACTACCCATGTATATTTTTTCACTTTCTCACGAGAATCACACTTTGAATGTTATATTTGCAAACTTGCTACAGCTTACATCTTTTGTCTGATTGAGAACGACTATAAATATTCTGATCACAGTGACTCTGATTCTGATCATAGTGACTCTGATTCTGATAATAGTGACTCTGATTCAGACCATAGTGACTCTGATTCTGATCATAGTGACTCTGATTCTGATCACAGTGACTGATTGAACGTTCTGTTCCGAATATCTTCTGATCTGTACGACTCTTCAGTGTGTATATTCTGATCCGAGCGACTCAGTGATGTGAAGTGTAAATAGCGTGAGACGGTGCCGAACGCAATAAGATATATTATGACATGACACTGCCCTAGACTGTACCGTAGTTTTGGATATGTAGATTTGAGCGTACCAGAATTGAAAATACTGAGAAATAATTTATTAAATTGTACATAAATATCGCTAGCTACAAATATTAATATAAAAGTTATCGTAATTAATAAACGCATTCAAATTTTAAGACGTGACTTTATTTGATATTATATTTTGGATGTTGCTTGGTTACGATGCGCTATATTTCTCGCTTGGAAATTCACGATGTTTAGTTAAGGGGAAGTCAAAAATTATTTATTAATTCGAACTAAAGGTGGGTTTTGAATAAAGTTATTAAGACTTATGGTTATTCGAAACAAAAGCGGAAAAATAAGATATTTGTTCGTTACCGTGGTTGGCGTAGCGTTGCAAGCAACCGGCTGTCAGGCTAGCGTCAAAGGTTCATTTATCGTATCAGGATAAAGTTTTGGATGATTTGCATACAGTTGTCTTAGAAATTTTAAAAGCCAACGCTATCTTTAAAGTCGAATAAATTTTTGATACTGTTAATAAAATATAACTAGGGCTATGTATTTGGATTGTCGTGTGAGACTTCGTAAGTCGTTATGCCAAATATGATAATGTTATTTTGTCCATGTGGTTTTTGGATAATTTCGTGTTTTTTTTGTTCTTGATCATAAAACGTGATAAGACAGTTGCCTTCAACCGTTTTTCTATTCATCACAATCACAGAAAAATCAGGGGACGGGAATAGGTAGACTATTGAATTTTGATTAAGGCTTATGTACGTTTATAACATTGAAAAAAACACTAATTCTGAACACAAGACTAACTATGCGAGCCATTCTTTTTATGCTGGCTGTACCCTCTCGTAATTTGACGTCTGCTGTGAAGTTACCTGCAAGTTCGATCCTTTTCTTAGTTGGCTCGCATACTAAGCGCTTGTAGTTTGGCTTACTCGGGTCCAAACGCGTACCTTCAGAACAAATAAATTTTAGACCCGCGCAGACTCAAGATCTGCAGTTGCCTGCAATGTTATCAATGATATTTTAACTAAGTGAATTTGGGAAGATGGTATCTCGAGTCATGGTTTAAGTTAATAGTAATAGGTAATAGATGGTGAAACTATTACTTCCTATACTCAATCAGTGTCTGTGTTCAATAGTGCTAGCTCTCTTCAACTGCATTGAACAAAGAGAGACAGAACACAGATTGAGGAGGATTTATCATAGGACCAGCTTTATATAGTTTTAGTGTCATTTATGTTACTTTTAAAAGTGTTATTTTAATATGTGGATATGCGTGAAAGCGGAATAAAAATTAAACAAACAACTCATTTTTTTAAGAAATACAAAATAAATCAGTTTTTGTTATTCTGTTAATTAACAATTGTAATATATTTGTTACTCGATCGTATTGTTTAACTTTTGTTCCGCCCAATCGATTGTAGTATGGTTTTTATATGTGTGTATGAAATTTGTACAAAATATATATTTTATTGTTTTAACGTATAGTACGTGTCTTAATGTGTTGTATATTCATCAATCATTTCCATTCGATACAATAAGTTATTTTAATTTTTTTAGGTGTACTGTATTATTATCATTTTGTAATCTTCGTATGTACGAGTGGGCTCTTCTATTCGAATGTACATTTAAAAATTATTTATAAAATTAGAATGTTTTATACTGAAGTGAGTTCGGTTCGAATATTGACAAATATTTTAAAAAAATACGCCCAAACCTATGTTTGGAAATTTCGTTGTAGTCGAAACACTGCGATTCAAACGTTCAAAAGAAATATTTTATTTTTTCCACGGAACACATTCAAACATACATACTCCGATGGAAAGCCAATGAAATTGTATAATGAAATTATTGGTTGTATCGAGGCTTACAGGACATCGAACCGAATGGCCAGTTGTTATTGGATTGTTAAAGGAACATAAAGAAATCACCCGGAAGTCTGTGTTTTATTCATATATCAAAGTATATCAAAGTTTTAGGAGATTGAAACATCTCATCGTCCATTTTGAACAGAGTACATGAAAGTTACTCCCGTATGTCAGCTCATATTAGTTAATAATTTAATATTAGTTTAATTTCCTACACATATACAGTTGAAAAATCTGTATAAAACAGAGACAAGTAATCTGCGACTATGAGGGTAGATGCTTTTAACCGCCATATTGTTTCTCACTGTCGCAAATCCGTTTGCGTTCTACCCTCGGCGATTAGAGATATCGGCAGGACATAACGTTAGGGGACGGGTCGCTATTCGGTATTGCATCTGAAATTACGAATTGAATAAACATTGACTTGGGTCATCACATCCCTACGGGAGGCTCCAAAATATGACTGAAATCATGGAGTAAATCAGTTATGAAAATTTATTTCTTGAAAGCCAAAATGTTGCAGCAGTTCACACAGTCCAAACAATTTGTGAACTTTTTCAGTTGCAACTCCCCCGGCCAGTGGTCTTTAGGCGCGTGTTCGCTCCTCGTGAATATCTGGCTCTCGAGGAGCGTCCAGAACCAGAGGTAGCGTCGTGCTCGGAGGAACTTGGTTGATGATTCCACGACTGCGTTGATTGCTCTCTGACATACCGGGTCTAGATTGTACGCCATGTTGAATCGAAGATTCTTGATATTGCAGCGAAATACCTGGAAATTACTCGCTAGTTGCCAGTGAGTATTACACGTGCTACAACTGCGGGCTTTAGAGAACATACGCTCTTTTGTGCATCTCCGCTCCGAATCAGCAAATACGGACTGATGACAGAAATCTCTTAGCATAATAACTGTTCACGGCTATTTCACAGCTAATACACTCGAATTGGGAGTGAATTTTGCAACATTGCTCTTACTAAGACATGCTATGACTTACAGTATCCAAGTTTTACTGGCCGACAGCTCAGTTGGCAGTAAATCTGCCTTCTATGCTGTAGGGCGTGGGTTCGATTCCCACCCAGGAAAAACATTTGTGTGAACACGTTTGTTCTGTGACTGGGTGTTAATATAGGTATATTTATAAAATACCTTTATATTATTTATAAAATAATAATTTATAAAATTTATAAAGGCCTACTTAAGTATTGTATCAGTTGTCTGAGTCCCAGGATACAAGGCTTTGCTTAGTTTGTGGCTTGATGAAAAATAAAAAAAAAAATAAAAAACCTGATGATTAGATATGCTGTTCATAAAATTAAATGCAAAATTATCGGTGAAGATGGCAGTTTGTGGTGAAGCAAAATTCCACAGGCCGTACCTAAATATTGCGGACTGATATAAAATGTAAGGCCTAGTTGTTAAGTAATTGCACCTATTTACCTCGTGTCCACACATTTCCAGCACGCAGTAGTTTATATATTCTACAGGGGCGACATGAACCCGGTAGCCAAGCTTCTGGAGGCGATCTGTGGAAACGAAGGCAATTTCAGCAGTGTAGTCGTGGGTTCTAATCCTACCTGAGCCTGAGCTTTCAGAAAACATCGTGAGGAAACCATAGCACGGTAGGGAAAATAACCGGCTAGCTACCCCCCGAAACTGTAAATTTATATAATAATAAGAAAATATAACAATTTTCAATTTTTGAGAATTTTATATTATATATATAGGACACAAGGAAATTGTACACAAGACGAAAAAAGGGGGAATTGATGATATTTTTAAAATATAAAGTAAAATAATAAAAAAATAAGTTTTTCTTTTCAGACTAAAAATTAAATTTTATAGTAGGTAGATATGTGTATATTTAGGAGTAATAATATTTAACAAAATAACCTGACAAATGTTTCATGCGGCTTTTTCCGGCCAGATCTACCGATTTAGATGTAATGATTATATAGTGGGAGGAAAGTGAAATATTTTCCTTCAACTATACCTAAGTATTTTTGTAAAAACAAGGACAATGAGTCTGACTATTGTATTTAAATGTAGATATAATTTGATTTTATAAATTTAGTTGTTTTCCAGATATGCACCTATAACCATGGCTTACAGTAACTTACCAATGAGGCCTCTGAGTTTCTGAGGCTTGTGTGCAACGCTGTTTAACGACTCGCAGGGTCCGTAGTAGATCTTTACGTGGTTCACAGACATATTATCTTAGGGTTAAGCAAAAGTTACATGTAAATTTAGTAGATTTCTACAGTGCTTATTTAAAATGACCTAAGTAGCTCCTTGGTGGTCTTAAGCAAATTGCCGTAAAGTAGATTCCAACCATTGTCCAACCCAATGAAGGCTTAAGAGTTGTCATGATTGTCGATGACATAAATAATTTGGATGTCAGTGGTCAGTTGTGGGAATAAGTAGGTATGACAATTCGAGAAAACAGGTTGCTATTTTTTTCAATGGTGTGATGAAAATTACTATTTTGGTGTGTTTTTTGTTTTACAGTTTTGGCAGTAATAGTAATAGCAATAGCTATTTTCAGAATTATTTTAAGTGTTACCGATCTTAACACGTTTTCAATACACAAAAAGTGTATTTCATTTTTTGTTTCTTTTCTGTTTTTCCCTTTCATATGTATAAAAACAATATTAATATTCGTAAAAATATTATATATATATTTATTTGTGAAAATTTGAAATTATCTACATAGAAAAGCGTCTAAGTTGTCATTTATAACAGTAATTAATCATAAATGCAGTAATATATACTGAACTTTAATGTCGGGTTCAATTACAATCGGTTATCACACCATAGTCTCAATTACACTCGGTTTCCACACCACAGACTCATACCGAGGCATCACATGACCTAATTGAAGACCTGAATCAGATGACTGAAAATCCAGAAAACCTACTTAAGCTAGTACCTAGCTTATATTCCCTTTGCATAAATTAAGTACCTGCCTACATCCGTTGATCCGTTCTTCAAATATTACCCCAGATATCAGAGTCATTAATTACATTATGAGTGGTATTATGTATCTTATCTATTGAGTGATAAAGGGGTAAATATTACTGTTTACCGTTACAGATTCAAAACAAGACGATAACATAAACCTTCAGTCGTCACGTGTAACTAAACTATCTTCTAGTAACATTAAAAATATGGTTGATATATATGTCCACTGAGAAATTAAAATTGTTACTGTCTATACAAGTCGATAATTAAAGCATACTCAAGTAATGTCGGTTTAACAGCGAGGCCAAAGTCCGTCTCCACTCGCCGCCGCCGCCGCCGGGTATAACCGCCTGCACGAGTTACTCGCAGCCATTTTGTCTCCGGGCGATACTCTCGCGCGCACGCGTCCCCTCACTATGTTGTACATTCTCGCGTTCATTGCCCTCGTAGCGTTTTACCTGTACTCGACGAGGAAACATAACTACTGGAAGGCGCGCAATGTGAAACACAACCCTCCCATACCGCTCTTCGGGAACCATATCCACAATGTATTTGGAAGAAAGAGCATCGTCGAAATAGCTACGGAGCTCTACAGACAGTTTCCCGAGGAGAAAGTGGTCGGATACTACAGAGGGAATTGCCCGGAACTGTTGATCCGGGAGCTCGACGTTGCCAGGGCGATGCTCACCGTGGACTTCGCGTACTTCTACCCCCGCGGTCTCGGAAGAGCCGTGAAACTTGAGCCTCTGCTGGAGAATCTGTTTCACGTCGACGGCGACACGTGGAAGCTGCTGCGACAGCGCCTCACGGCCGCGTTCACCACCGCCAAGCTGAAGGGCATGTTCCCGCTGGTCGTGAACTGCGCGAAGAAGTTGCAGAAGCTGGGCGAGAAGTACGCGGGAGGGGACACCGAATGTGACGTGCGCGAGCTGATGGCGCGTTTCACCACCGAGTTCATCGGCGCCTGCGGCTTCGGCATCGAAGTGGACAGCATCAACAACGAAAACTCTATGTTCAGAGAACTAGGAAAACATATATTCTCGCGGCCCTTGAGGTCCTTCATCGTCGTCGGCCTGGTAGACCTCTTTCCAGAACTGAAGACGCTCCTCAAGCCCACCGACGACCGTATGGACAAAGCCATTTCCCAAATAGTCCATAATATTTGTGAACAGAGGAATTACAAACCTTCGGGGCGGAACGATTTTGTCGATCTACTGTTAGAGTTGAAAGCTAAGGGCGTGATAAAGGGTGATTCTATCGAAAAAAGGCAATCGGACGGAACTCCGGTTCAAGTTGAGCGGGAAATGGATTTCAATATTATAGTGGCGCAGGTTTTCGTATTCTTTGCGGCCGGCTTCGAGACATCTTCCTCAGCGACCAGCTACACTCTGCATCAGCTCGCTTTCAGTCAAGAAATACAGCGAAGAGTACAGAACGAAATAGATCAAGTGTTGGCGAAATATAACAACGAATTGTGCTACGACTCTATATCCGAAATGTCTTTGTTGAGAGCGTCTTTCAAAGAAGCAATGAGGATGTTTCCTTCGCTTGGCAATCTACATCGAGTGTGTGCTAACAGATATACAATACCTGAGCTGAATATTACCATCGATCCAGGCGTTAAGATAATAATACCTATACAGGCGATACAGAATGACGAGAAGTATTTCGATAACCCGACAGAGTTCCGACCAGAGAGGTTTCTAGATGACGATGTGATAACAAACAAGTATTCATATTTGCCGTTTGGTGCTGGGCCCAGGGCGTGTATTGGTAAGTGATTATGTAATTATTAGATTAATAAATATAAATTAGTAAATATTAGATTATGTAATTATTATCTACCTGCTCTCTGCTAAATTACTACGAGTACTTGATACCTTGCTATGATAATATTTATATATTTCTTGGCATCACTTTAGTAATATCTAGGACACATTTATTTTGCTAGTTGGTTGGTTACTTATATTACGTACTGGCTGCTCCGCGCGGTAAGTAACTCATCCCACAGGAACACTGCACTTTTCCATCTGACTTCTTAAAAACCTTCCTCGAGATTCAACAAATATTTGGAAAGAAAAATTTCCGAATTTTTCCAGCATTTCTCGAGTTTTGTGATTAGCAACAGTTTTTTGTTATACTTTTATACATTATAGATTCCTTTTTATTTATACAGAAGATAGATCTACGTTTTGAGGTTATACGTAATTATGAACATTGTGATGTTTACACACTTAGGTACCAATGTAATTACTAAGTGCAGTGCAATACAGAAGTCGTTAAACAGCAAGGACACGCACAATGTCAAATTAACCCGATCACTCATCCCCCCTAACCCAAATAATTGCATTACAAGCACATAGCTGATATCAGAAAAAAACATAGTAATAATACTTTATAATAATAACATGTTAGCCTCGGTCGAAGATCGAAACCTTTTTTGTGACTTTAAATTATAAGCATATACCTGATTGCAGATAATTGATGCAAAAGAAACAAAGATAATTTATACAATTTAGTCAGATTAATCTTCAGTTTGGTTCATTGCTCTCTGGCTCTTGTTAAACATTACTCTTACCAATGTCATTAAACCACAAAGATAATCTTTATAAATCTTCTTATCTTCTTTATAAACAATACTATCTTTTTACCTGTGGATATTATTTAACTCGTTAAATAACTCGTTATTTAGATACACCTGATGTTTGCCAATTAAGTAGGTACCTATGACAGGCCTCACAGCTCAGTTGGTAGTAACTCCGCCTTCTGCGCTGTAGGTCATTGGTTCGATTCCCACCTAGGACAAATATATGTGTGACGAATAGATGTTTGTTGTGTCTGAGTGTTAATATGTATTATATGTATGTACTCGTATTTACAAAAAAGTATGTATGTATCTAGCGTTGCCAGGCGTCCGGATAAAGCCGGACACAGTCAAGCTTTTTGGTTGCGCGTGCGGCCAAATTAGATGGTGACCGGCCTGTCCGGCTTTTGTTAGGCTTTTTAAATTTGGACAGTTTTTACATTTGTCATATGTTGGTATCGTATAAAGAAGACTGATGATTCATTCAATTTAATTGCTGTTTAATTAGAATTTAAGAAGATGAAAAACTTAAATGATTAGCATTTGATATATGATGAAAAAGCCTTATTTTAATTTAAAAAAAAATTGTCTTGTTATATTAAGACAAAAAATTAGAGGTGTCCTTTTTACCAAAATGTCTGGCTAAAAGCTGGTCTGTCAGCCTTTTCGGTTTTACGAGCTGGCAACCCTATATCTATCAGTTGTCTGTTTCCATAGTACAAGCTATGCTTAGTTTGGGGCTAGATGGCGCTGTGTGAATTGACCACCAATATTATTATTATTACTGACTAATATTCTCATGACGATTTATTAAGTTTTTATAATGATGATGAAATGATCTGGTAACTTCCAGGTGCCCGGCTTGGTGAGATGCAGTCCCTGGCCGGACTGGCAGCTCTGCTCCACAAGTTCTCCGTTGAGCCCTGCGCGTCCACCAGACGACATCCACAGGTAGACCACGCGTTCAACGTCGTCCAGGGGGTGAGGGGCGGCCTGCCCTTGAAACTGACGCCGAGGAGCGATTTGTGAAGGATTTATACGGCTTTGGTTTTAACAGCGCCTTAGCTGCCTGTATGTTCAAAAAGTCAAAAACATTATTTCCATAGAATTCATAGAGAAGTGGCTTGGAAACGTCAGTAATATTCAAAACATAAGGTCACGCGTACTTATCGCTGAGTTTGACGCCTGTTCAAACGGTTGTTTATAATATACTAGCTGTCCCGGCGAACTTCGTACCGCCATATTTTTTTTGCCGTCAGTATTGTCTAAAGTTTATGATTTTAATTTTAAATATTTGCTAATATTTTTTTCATACAAACCTCCTGACAATAATGAACACATAAAAGAAAGATTTATCCAATTTGGTGCAGTCGTTTGAAAGTTATGCGCGTACAAACATTTCGCTGATTCATTTTTTTTATTTATAAAGATGTTACGGAACGAAGAAGGCCCCCTAGGCCCCCGGTTAACATCAGGGTATGTACACGCTGTGAATAAAAGTGAAAAATAAAAAAAACTTAAAGTTTTTAAATTTAAAACAGCGCCATCTAGCCCCAAACTAAGCAGAGCTTGTACTATAGAAATCTGAAAACTGATAGAACAATTGTATATTTCTTGTAAAATGCACACTAGTAAGTAGATACGTTGACACTACTGATCGTGTACCTAATTATATTTCCTCCATTATAAATAGGTACCTATATTGAATAAACATTTGATTGTAAATGGTTTATTTACTGTTTGATTACGTATTTTACTGTTGAAGTACTTGTGGAGTTATTTTATTAAATATGTATACAAATTTATATGTTACTAGCTGTTGCCCGCGACTTCGTCCGCGTGGAATTTGGTTTTATCACACACCCCTATTTTACCCCTCGGAAAAGTAGCATATGTTATTCCTTGTTACATCAGCTATCTGTCAGTAAAAGTCCCGTCAAAATCGGTCCAGCCATTTCAGAGATTAGCTGGGACAAACAGACAGACAAAAATTGAAAAAAATGTTGTTTTGGCATATGTACCGTGTAGACATCCATATGCACTAAGTAAAAAGCGGTTAATTTAATATTACAAACAGACACTCCAATTTAATTTATTTGTATGTATGTATGTATAGATTTCATATTTACGAGCGTCTAGAACCCCACTTTGAACAAGTTGCATGTTTAGTGCATGTGCATTAAATACTTTCTTCGTGTAATTTTTTATTAAGTACCAAGTGTGAATTTTATGTACGAGTAAAAGGAGGCTTTTTTAGTATGTGAAAAAGTCGCAGTAGGAGCAGATGGCCCACCTGGTTATAAGTGATAGTCTCTGTCCATAAAGTTATACAAAGTAATTCGAATTGGGTTCTCCCCTACTTAGGTACAGGAACAACCAAGTCGCGTCTTAAGATATAACCCTAAGACGCGAAGGTGGTATGTCTCAAATGCCTGTAATTTCACCGGCAACCACACCTTTCAATCCGGGCAAAGTAACGCGATAGCGTTACTACTTGGCGGCAGAAATGGGCATGGTGGCAGTACTTCCCCGGAAGAACTTGGCACAAGTTCTACTGCCTGGTTAATAATACACAAAAATATTGTTGACCTTATGTATATATATGTATTTCATTTTATATGAATGTATGTATTTATCAAGGAAAACGAAAATGAGCTAATTATCATAATAAACAATTTAACATGTATAATTTATTTGTTTAACATGTAAATTAAATTTAATTTTTATCAGAACAATATTAAGACTTTATACATTTAAAGAATTTACAGTATCATTTATTCATTTTAGAATGCCCGCGTTGAAAAAAAAGTAGTAATGAGTGCAAATTGGCAAGCGTTTTACGATTTGTCACAACATCATCCTAACTCGAGTGCATCTACATGTCACATAAAAAGTTGGCATTTTCATTCGTGGGATTAAAAGAACACTGTGTTCTTTGTAAATAGGATTATGGCTATAATTTATGGTGGAAAGATAATGGCGTTGACACACCAACGATATTTTGTCAATCTGGCGCCCCACAGTTAGATAATTTTCTGTCAGCCGTTAAGAATTAGTGATTAATTACAATAAGAAAAAAATGTCAACAAGTAGGCGATATGACTGAAATGAATTTTAACTTTAATGTATTTGCTCAGTATGCCTTGTGTCTAGCCCATAATGTCTATTAAAATGCCATTATTTGAATGTTTTTTTTTTATATGATACATTTACTGATTGAGCCGACGCGACGGCCCACCTGGTGTTAAGTGGTAACCTCTGCCCATAACAACCGATGCAACTTGGGTGCTCCCCTACTGATACGACAAGACCCAAGTCGCATCGTATGCGCCCGTAACTCTGAGACATGGAATGCCTCATGTGCCTGTAATTTGACCGGCAGCCACACCTTTCAAACCAGAACACAGTAGGTAACGCGAATGCGTTACTGCTTAGCGGCAGAAATGGGCATGGTGGCAGTACTTCCTCGGACAAACTTGGCGAGAGTTCTACTGCTCTTAAAGATTAGAAAGCTATTATCACAGACTTGACCTTCAATCGTTGGACTTCAATAGGGATATCATGGGAAACTATCTTAGTTGTAACGAATCCGTAATAGTATTCTTTGGCCGCAAGTAAATGTAGGTATCACGAAAGCGTCGCAATATCATATTATTAAAATAAATACACATCGCAGTTTACCTGGGTTGAATTTTAAAGCTAAGATTTTAGTCCGGGGAATTTCGCCAGTGCAAGTAGTGAAACTCTGCTTTTGCTTTCGCGTTTCTGTGTTCTAGCTTAAGAATTGAATAACTATAAAATTACAGGCCCAAAAATACTGGTTTGACCTTCATTTTAAATAAAATATATATCAGATAACACGAGACTATTAGATAAAAGAAGAGTATTTTTTTAAGGAAACTAATCAATCTGACGTCGCTTAGGGACCTATAATTTTATAAATAATAGAACATGTATATTAATATGATTCAATAAAAACAGTACTAATTACAATATCAAAAAAGAAATCCTTCAAAAACCCTTCATTCCGCCCAAAACGAGTATCGCACGATGTAAACAAAGTAAGCGTCACCGCGTGACGAGAATAGCCGTGGAATGCCGGATATTGCAGGCGGCGCGGGCTGTGGACTGCTCCTACAGGTGCCACTAGCCAGGCTCCACCCGGGCTTCAGTCACACTCCGACCGCCTGCGCGAGCGCACGTCTCCCACTCGACTCGGAAATACATCGATTTAATACACGACTCCACAAAAAATTTCAAAAAATATTATTTTAGACGGGCTTTTTCCATAATCTCTCAAAACCAAAATCTTGAATGAAAAGAGATTTATAACAATTTTTCCGAATAAATTTATAGCGAAAAACTTAAGCGAAAGTGAAAAACCTTCTGTGATTGAGTGAAAAGTGGAAGAACAAAAATTGTTGATATAAGAGCAATGAAAGTCTTGACAGTAGACGACAATGTTGCGAATGTGGGGAAGGGAAATGAGCCTACAGTGGTGCTAGACTCGCAGAAGTTAACAAAAGAGGAATTGAACAGGTAAGTGGATTTGAAAGTGAAATTAAATTCGATATTGATAATGTGTTTAGATTAGATCTTTAGTGAATTTATAATTTTCAAAACTGGTAACAGACGTAATATTTGTGAACTCATTTAAATTTGTTTCAATTGGTAGTAAAAACGTTAGTCACTTTATCCTAATTATGTTAAGTGGTCTGACTCAGCAGCAATAGGAACGCATAGAAGTGTTAATAAACCTAATGATGCAAAATACAATTTTCTTATATAGTTACTGAGTTAAAACATTCAAGCATATGATGATGGAGTCAGTAATGAAGTTCATTGAGAGACTTCTTTCATGAATGAAAAATTATGAATTCAGCAACATATATGGTGCTATCAGTAAGACAGTAGAATGAGATCTTAGTTGTTGTAGTAGGAGTCAGTACTTTTTTCACTATACAGAGGCAAGGAAGAATTCATCACACATAAATTCATTCACATGAAAAAATATAATAAAACATTAAAAAAATATTGCCATGGGGACAATCCGGTGAAAAACCTTGCACTTTCAAAAAATACTGACGTTATTCTTGATACAAGAAAAGTTGTAAGTACTGTAACTACAAATCTTCCCCATGGAGGGTCGGATAGGGTTTGAACAGGCATCAAACTTATCGATAAGTACGCGTGACCTTATGTTTTGAATATTGACGTTTCCAAGCCATTTCTTTATGAATTCTATGGAAATAAAGTTTTTGACTTTGACTTTGACTTTGAATGAATTTTTGCTTGTAATTGCAGGTCAAGATTTTCATATGAAATTGATTAAAACACTATTAAATCAAAACAAAAGCAAGATAAGGCAATATTATTGGAGTAGGATCTCCTCGGTGCTAGGTCAGACATCTGGCAAGCGGCCAGAGTGACACAACTATGTGGTATGCGGTGTTTACGCATCAGGAGTTACGCTTGTTGACGCGTTTCGGCTAGGAATTTCGCGTATTAAAACGCATATTTCATATGCATTTAAAAATATCTGCTCCTTAGACCTTATATTATATTTATTCGATGTTTTGTTGTTATCCAAATAAAAGTACATGACACATTTATCTTCAGGTCTCAAGATGACCAGAGCAATGCGATAGTAGTTAGCTCTTTCCCTTAGTGCTGTTGTACCTTTAATATTACTAATATTATGAAAAACTCTTCCTCAGGGGATGTCCTCTTGGTGTTTCCCGCATCACGAACTACCTCTATGTGTGCGGCGCCCACGCTGTACCGGGGGCCGTCAGGGCCTTGCGTCCAGGACTGATTGTGAGTGCTGCTCCAGAACTGGGCCAACCGCCTGAAGACTATGTGCCCCGGCATTTTGTGCCACTGCTCGATACGCCCAACTCTGATATATATCCCTACATGGAGAGGACTGCTGACCTTATCAATCAGGTGAGTTTCTCAAACAAGAGTGTTGGTTGTGATTTGACGTCTCCAAGATTTTTAGGCTTATTCTTTTTTAACCGATAACTTTTTTCTTTTCTTGGAACGATTAGAATTTAATAACAAAAACTGCTTAGGCTCATAACGACATTTAAATGTCTCTCAGTGAAATATATGATTGCAATGGATTGCTTGAACAACAATGAGTATGAGAATAGAATAGAATTTGTTTTTGTTCTCAGGTGGTCATGAATGGGCAAGTAGCTGTAGTCCACTGTGTAGCGGGTGTATCGAGATCAGTCACACTCTGCCTGGCGTACCTCGTCAAATGGCAGAAGATGACCCTCAGGGACGCTTACCACTACATGAAGCAACGACGGTAAGTGTCTGCTCTTCCAATATAATCAGCATTTATGAAAATTGATGTATATTTCTTTCTTTGATCCTTAATTGTTGGGAATACAGAGCTTTTGTCCACGGATGCACTTTATTGTTGTAGACCTCAAATCCGACCGAACACCGGGTTCTTCAAGCAGCTCATAAAGTTTGAAGAGCGGCTTTTTGGCGAGGCCTCCGTCAAGATGGTGTACTGCGAGGCCATCGACAAGGAGATCCCTGACGTCTACGAGCCGGACTACATCGCCATGACTTGGTTCCGACAGCGGTATGGACCTATTGAACAATGCTGAGGATAATATAATCCCTATTAATTTGGACATACGAATTGAAACTAAACTCAAGCTCCTTTGCGTGAAGGTTGGCAAATGCTTGTAAATCCTAAATAGATTGTTTAAGCCATTTGACAAGAGCTTCACTTTGTACAACATTTGGTTTGTGGCGTATTTTTGGACATTGCGTTAGTCAATCGTGCGTAAGCTAGCTATCATATTGCACATAACCTACCTCGAGAAAACGAAGTTCCTGTCTGTATGGTTTGGGCCTTAGTACACTAACACTTCACTCAAACTATACACCCTACTACACTTGAGTAAAATAGTATAAACTCAATCTGAACAAGCAGTTTGAAATGATAAAAAAATGAAAGTTGCCAAAGTTATTTATGAGTTAGGACCTATTGTTATTAGATGGAATATGATTAACGCGACGGAGTACGTGTTTAGCTCAATTTATGTCTTGACTTCAAGTAAATGGACTTAACAAATGATAAAGATAGGATTATCTCACTTTTTATGCTTAGAAAGCAAGAAAACAAATATTATATAAACAAAATCTCTTGGACGTTGTGTATAAGTAAACTGAAAAAACATGTTGCGTGTGTTGAAAGTCGTATTAATGACTTTTCCGATAGCAAATACGCTATTTTCCACTCTAACACATGTGTTAAATAGAACCATGTAAAAATTGCATTTAAGCAATTAATTACTGGTATACCTACACAGCAGTCAAAGTTGAGAAGGCTGTAGGCACATCTAAAAATAAAAGTCCAAAAACATTACTCTCCATTGATGGTTCATCAAAGTGACTGATTTGTTTTATTCCCGTTGCCCCCCAATGGGGACACGGGAATTCTTAAACTTTGTTCTCACTAGAGCACAACAGCACAAAGGGTTTTGGGTATTTAGAAGATTTAAGAGTGGGTTCCACTGATTGCACTGAAGATTTTGATTTTTCATTGATGGTCTTATTTCTTCTGTCTATTATATTCTAAGTATCTTTAGGTAAATAAGATTAACTGTGATTAAAGTGAAATAAGAATGGTGATGCTTTGAATGCTGATTTCACAAGACTGATGGATTGATTGGTGATTTTGAGAGATAAATAATTTTATAATAGTATGTATCGAAGAAATATAAATGTTTAAGTTTAGTTTCCAATGACTTTCGACGATAAACTAACTAGAACAATAAACTTGGAAGTTTTAAATATTTGAATTTCTCGATGGTACTTTAAAATTATTCCGATATTATGTAAGGTCAGGTTGAAAGAGTGTAACTATGGAGGAATGATGATTTTAAGAACTTCAGTCACATTTAATTTTCCTTTTTTTAAGAAGTTGCACAAATTTGTGAAAATGAAAAGAAAAAAAATATAAAAACAATTATGTGATAAGTTATGTATTGTTACAACGTATTTAGATGTTAAGTTTGAAAACTTGTAATTTATATCTTAGATTTATATTTATTGGGACCAAAATAAATACCTATCATAAGAATTTTAAAGATGTTTTTTATTGATACAAAAGTTATTTAATTTTTTGTGCATTCGCTACAAACCAATATCGTCTGTTAAAAACGATATAGAGATGAGCTAAGTACCTACTTTAAATCTAAGTCCTGAGTCTTTTCAAATCAATTTAAAATTACGTACAGCAAAAGCCACACAATTTCGCTGTGACGCCAATCATCTTCCTGAATGTTTTAAAATGTTCTTGAAACATCCATTATATATGGATGTTTCTATCATAATTCGAAAATTGTCAGGATGCTAAAATAATTTATCTCGATAGTACGCGGGCGTGCCTGCGGGCAAAACCAAGTCTCTAATATTATAAATGAAAAAGTGTATTTTTATTACTCGGATTGTCTTTCTTTTCCGCAACGGAATAATGGATTGACGTGATTTTTGCATGTTGCATAGAAGATAGTAACGGCTTGGAGATTGAAATTTTGTTCAGAAAATTTCACGAACATTCTTATGGTAGTTCTAAGAGAGAAGCCGCGAGTAAGAGTTAGTGTCGCTCTGTAACCCTAGAACATTCCGTAACGCAATGAATAGCGGATACCTACGTCTAACGCGGAAGCGTTATTGTTCGTTTCGTCCCGAATCCCCGCTCCCCTTCCCCCGCGTCTATTTCCGTCAGCTCAATGCCACGAGGCCAACAGCATCGTTCAATGGAACATATTTACTCGCACTGGTGCATTATGTAATACTAACGCTTTTAAAATTAATACGAGTATAAGAAACGGATTTATTGTTTTCTATAACGTAATCGTGTTGAAAATTTGCTTTTGTTGCAAATAAATGATATGATTATGATTGGTTTCCAAGTTATCTTTCATTATTTAACTTTTTTTTGTGTGACAGTACAAGGTGTCGGCCAACCCAATCTATACAAATAAATAAAATTTGCCGTGTCTGTTTGTAACATTAAACCGCTTTTACTAAGTGCATACACGGTATGTATACACGGTACCTATACCAAAACAACATTTTTTACAATTTAAGTCTGTCTGTCTCTCTGTCTATCTGTCTGTCTGTCTGTGTGTTCCGGCTAATCTCTGAAATGGCTGGACCGATTTTGACGGGACTTTCACTGGCAGACAGCTGATGTAACAAGGAGTAACTTAGGCTACTTTTCCGAGGCGCAAAATAGGGGTGCGATAAAACCGAATTCCACGCGGACGAAGTCGCGGGCAACAGCTAGTTTATTAATAAAGAGTTTAAAGATTTTCTAAAGAGATAATCTTAGGGAGCTGCTAGTAAAAACAATCAACGTGAAAAGTTTAAAGCTACCGCCATTTTATGCAAGGATTAGCACACACGGATCTATCAATTTGTATCCATCATATCTTTGAAATTTTATTTATCAGACTATCTGTTGCCCGCGACTTCGTCCGCGCGGAATTCGGTTTTATCATGCATCCCTATTTTACCCCTCGGAAAAGTAGCCTAAGGTACTCCTTTTTACATCAGCTATCTGCTAGTGAAAGTCCCGTCAATATCGGTCCAGCCGTTTCAGAGATTAGCCGGAACAAACAGACAGACACACAAAAATTGTAAAAAAAATTGTTTTATGTGTACCGTGTATATATCCATATGCGTACATAAATATATACATATACATCAATAGGCTTTCTGGCCTAGCTGAATAAGTAGCAAGTATTTTTGCCATACAAAGTAACAAATGTCCAAACAGACATACTTTTTTTCATTATATCAGTGGAATAGATCAACTATTGAAGACGAGTGGGAGTATAATTTGGCGAAAGGCCACAATCTTAATTGTGTTGTTTATGACGTATTTGGTTTGGCCTGAAGACAATTCCTGAAAGCTGTCCCCGCCAGATCCATTGTTCTTAATGTCGGGACATATGACAGACAATCGCGTATTTACGCCTGAAGCTAGCCACCTGAACGGACGGACATCTTGGCAATGTTTCATGGTACAAGTTCAAAGTTTTCTGTTGTAATTACCCAGCTAAATATCTACACGGAGACGTAATTAGAGGGTTTTTTCTAGATTCTCAAATGTTTAAGCGTTTATAAATAGCGTTTGACAATTCTGTGGTTTTGTCTTGGTAATTATAGTCGGTTACGGGACGAAGAATCTTTAAAGTTACAATTTGAGCCGCTTGCTTCTTTTTTATTTCTGCGACATAAGTTATAATTAAGTCAGTCGTATTTTTTTTCCATTGTATCCTTACATAAATCGCTTGGAAACGTCAAGTAAATAAAATATTTGAGGTCACGCGTCCTTATTGCTTAGCTTGATGCCGTTCAAACACTGAAGTACTCAAGCACATACCTATACTAATCGACTTAACATGAACTACTAATATATAGACATGGCAAAAAATCATACATACATACATAAAATCACGCCTGTTTCCCGGAGGGGTAGGCAGAGATCATGGTTTTCCACCTGCTACGATCCTGACATACCTCCTTAGCTTCATCTACTCTCATCACATTCTTCATGTTACTCGTACTAATAACTAATAATAATAATAACCTTATAAATACTTCAGAATATATATTTGACTTAAATTTTATGTTAACATTTTTGATATCTTCGAAGAGCAGTGACCACACTTCACACAAACGGACACAGAAAACGAAAGTCATGTCACTGAATGAATAATGACACGCGAGATACTGACTTTAGAGTGACATTTGGATTTGCTGCCAGATGTTCCCTCCTCATGATGCGCTTAAACGGGCCATATTTCAATAAGTGGCAGAAGAATAAGGAACATAACTGATGACTACTAGTGTCCCAGCTCACAGCTCAGTTGTGTGGTCTTCTAACTGTCGTGGGTTCCATTCCCATCCAAAACAAACAGTTGTTTGATAAGCATAGTCGTTTATTCTTTGTCTGGTGTAATAATGTTTTTTTTTTAAAGTGTACCTTTAAGTATTTTTTCAGTTATATGGTTTTCATAGTAACAGCTTAGCTTAGATTTGTGGCTGGATGGTATTGTGTGAGGGGGTGAATTAGTAACAGAGAACTTATGCCAAGTTCGTCCGAGGAAGTACTGCCACGATACCCATATCTGCTGTCTAGCAGTGATGCATTCGCGTTACTGTGGCACGTGAGACAATTCATTTTTCCGTCTCAGAGATACGGGCGCATACGATGCTACTTGGGTCTTCCTTTACCTAAGTAGGGAGGAGCCATGGCGTATTGCTTATGTGAGGTTACCACTTATCACCAGGTGGGCCATATGCTCCTCCTTTATTACATAAAAAAAGAATTGCATGGAAATATTATAATTCGTTTAGGTCCACCTTTACAGTTATAGTTACATTTGCATCGTAGCCACAACTGCCAAATATTCCCACAAGCACCGGTACCTAACGAGCGCGTGTGAGCTGTGTGCCAAAAACGTTATTTAAGATCAAACAACTCCCAAAGGTAATGTCTCATTTCAGAGAGTGATGGCAGCATCTATTTATGGATTAGTTTGATTTACAACCACTGATTTCTACTTGCTAGAATTGCTTACTATATAAATTGCCAGCGACTCGACCCGGGTTGGCATTCGACAGATTAATTTACAAATTATATCCTACTATCCTACTAATATTATAAAGGTGAAAGTTTGTATGGATGTTTGTTACTCTTTCACGCTCAATCGGCTGAATGGATTTGGATGAAATTTGGTACCAAGATAGCTTATATCTTGGATTAACACATAGGCTACTTTGATCCCGGAAAAGGGTAGTGTTCCCGTGGGAATACTTATTCACCGCGGGTAACCGCGGGGCGCAGCTACTACACAATAAGTACTCGTTTATCCTTATTTAGGTGTGATGCCAGTGTTGTTCTTCATCGTATCTTTGAGGCTCATTTCTGACATTGTTGCTGTTCTGCATGTTTTGATGACATTGGTTTGACAGAGCTAGTGAGACAATAAGTAGTAGAAATTAGCATCCTGATAGTGCATCTTTTTTCTTTTTACCCCTCAGTAAACATTGTGGGAGACAACGGCCATCAACCATTCTGAGGCATAAAGATTTAACGTCTCATATTATGTACTAATACAGAATACTACTAATACAGCGCAGTACGCCCTGACATCACATGCACTAACACTACTCAACGCAATAATTTCTCAGCTGCCAGATGTAGATAGCTTTAATAATAATCTACATCAGCTTTCAGCCCAGTGTATAAGTTTTTAATGTTCAATGTATTAACATAAAACCTAGCTCGTTTTGGCTACAATAGCTGTAAATTTTATACGTATAATAAATGTAAAATTCATAAATCTGTATATTTTATGATTTCATACATTTGCTACAAGATCTAGTAGTTTGTCAGTTGTCAGTAAAGCGAGCCCTACAGAACGCACCTGGTATGTACTGACCTCGCATTCTCTCGCGCCGCCAAATTATATTTACACAATCCACGCTTCCGGTTAGATGGTTTCAGTTTATGAACTGGCATGACGCCACCTGTGTACTACACAACAATTTATGAAGAATTGTCATAGTCTATCTAGGCCGATGCAGACCGCTACAAAGTGTTGCAGCTGGCAACACCACAGAATTGTGAATCAGCTGTAATAAAAAAAAATGCTTGTTATCAAAATAACAAGCGTATTTAAACGAATAGATACGTGTTTCCCAAACGGAGAGGCAGAATTATCACACGCTACGACCACACCTCTCTTTCACTCTTTCCTCTTCGCTCTTTTTCCAGTTTATTATTTAATGCGCCTTATTTACGGGTAATTTTGAGTACAGTTTTTAAGTACTTACTTTGACAATTTGGCCCAAGTACGTTCAGCTTCATTCGACTGCTCCTTTTACATTATAATAATATAATGTTGGACAATTCACACAGCGCCATCTAAGCCCAAACTAAGCTTCGCTTGTACTATGGGAACCATACAACTGATACATATAATATACTTTTTTTTTTGTAAATACACACATATTATATATATTAACACCCAGACACAGAATAAAAATCTATATTCCTCACACAAATGTTTGTACTGGTTGGGAATCGAACTCACAAACTGTAGCGCAAAAGGCAGAGTTACTACCAACTGAGCTTGTGAGGCCTATACACAAAACGAAACCTTCTCAACCTACTCTTCTCCACTCTATTATCTTCTTTCAATATAACAACACAAAATCATTCCGTTTTTCACACATCATCTGACATTCATTTTACCTTCCATAACTTATTTTATTACATGGGGAATTTTTGGTAATTAATGAAGAATTGGAATCTGAGTGAAAACTACAAATATATCTAGGCTAAACATCAATGACATACCTATCCGTTGCATAAATAGCCATCGCACAGCTATTATAAAGACACAAATTAAAACATATATTTAGCAGTCATATGTGAGCAAGCATGTGTCTAATAAAATTAGCGAACCAACGCGCTATAGCTGTGTAATTGAAATAAATGTATGCGTGCTTCAAAGCTAAATGTAAATTGTTAAGAGATTTGAATACTGCAAAATGCTACTTTATCACAGTGAGGTAAAGTTGAAAGTTACATGTTAATTAGCATCGCAGAGGCTGGTCAGTAAAATTTAGTTTTAAAATTGATCTATTGGTAAAGTTATATAACAAACGCATTGTAATATACAAATCGTGCAAGTGTATAGCTTACACGTATAATAATAAATGTTTTACTTGTGTTTTTGCACACAGAATACAATGCACTACTCATATTAAACCAAATATATATCCACTAGAAACGTAGTAGCTAGTACCGGCGGTTTATATACATATAGTTCTTTTAAACATTTTTGTTAATATTTTCAGTTGCATACAAAGTATAATATTCGCATAAAAAAGTATTTTAATAAAGTAATACGTAAGGTCCGGTAGTCCTTGTCTATCCAGAGGTTATATGTAAGAGATCTTTATAGTTATAAGACCGCCCATTGTTTCACTCTGATGTATAGACACAGATAGAGATCACAGTTCCAATGCCATATATGTATTCATCATCTCATTATCATCATCTATATTGCTTATTATGTATATGTATGACTAATCAGGTCGCAGCACTAAGCTGTATTTAGCGCCATTAATGTTTATCGTCTCAACCAGAAACAAATTACAAAGCTGTTCCAAAACATTTTTTTATTTGAATATTTTCGCATGTCTCGATAAAAATAAAGTCATAAAACTCGACATATATAAATAAACAAATTCGGCCATACATAATTCCGTTGGCACTTCATCATTTCTTTATAAGTGGACAGGTAATAAAGCGGTACAAACGTTCCGTTTTATTATATTACTAGCTATTTAAACCCCTGCTTTGCTCCCACAGTTCGCTCCTAATGTTTCACACAGGTTCCAGGTTTTTTCCAGGACTAAAAGACTATTACATTTTCCTGTTCATATACTTGCAAACAATTGGATTAATACGAGATTCCGTCGCTGGTTGAAAAATAATATAAACTAAAAACAGATACAAATTTTAATTTTATTACATTTATTTTAATGCTAGCTAACGAACCTGACTCTCCTTCAGAGCATATCGAAAGAAATACGATTACATTATTTGACATTATGGTTTTCAACAGTACTGCTACGGGCGCTTACAGCGAAAAGTTCTTTCATATTGAATTGACACCTTCAAATGCTATAAGTAATCGAAACGCCACGTAATAATCCCGACGTGTGCCGGTCTCACAATCCAGGTCACATACCAACGATCAGATGTCAACTCCGCCACATTCAATAATTTAAATAGCAATATAAAATAGTCGCATTAAAACAAGTTTTTTAAGCTTATGTCATAAAATGTAATATACATATGTAAATTATTACTTACCTTTAGATATTATAAATTGTTTTATTTTTATTGTTACTGCTACAAAGTCATCGCTTAAGTACTTATGTCGTGGGTCTGAATTTCTAAGTCATAGCTACAATACACAAGTTCAGAAATCAGGGGTTCATCTTACTATTATGCCATAGCCTATTTCCTACACCTTGATGTCCTCGTTTTTGATAAATGTTTAAATTTGTAAGCTTTTTTGTAATTAATCTCTATTATCTATACAAACAAATAAAATTGGAGTGTCTGTTTGAAATATTAAAGGAACCGCTTTTTAAGTGCATATGGATGTATACACGGTGCATATACCAAAACAACATTTTTTACAATTTTTATCTGTCTGTCTGTCTATCTGTCTGTCTGTTGTTCCGGCTAATCTCTAAAACGGCTGGACCGATTTTGACGGGACTTTCACTGGCAGATAGCTGATGTAACAAGGAGTAACTTAGGCTACTTTTCCGAGGGGTAAAATAGGGGTGCGTGATAAAACCGAATTCCACGCGGACGAAGTCGCGGGCAACAGCTAGTTATTATTATGAAAGGTAAGTACCGAAAGTATTCACTGTATTTGCATTGGCCAGCTGAACATTAACATTTCGGTGCGATACTGAGCGATGGGGTGCTGTCGCATACCGCAGTGCTGGCGATGTGCCAGCAACGCCCGGCGCGGCGGTGTACGGCCGACCCGACCCGACGCGTGCCGCATCACATTATTACGGAATTTGATTCTGCGTGAATGAATAATAGGTTTTTTTTATCAGAAATTGGACGAGATTATTCAACCGCTTTATCTGATGTCAGGCCGAGAGAGTATGATACTTGCTACACACAACATCCTAGAATACATCTTTATTATGAATCACTAGGTCTTTAATTTCGTCCGGGAAGTACTGCCACTACCATTTCTGCCGCCAAGCAGTGTTACTGTGTTCCGGTTTGAAAGGTGTGGCTACCGGTGGAATTACGGCAAATGAGACATTCCACCTACACTTCTCAAGAGTTACGGGCGCATACGATACGATTTGGGTCTTGTGGTTCCTAAGTAGGGGAGGACGACGGCCGAGGTTATCTTACACCAGGTAGACCGACGGCTCGTTACGATAAAAAAAAACTGTTTTTTATGTAGTTACGTCTGTCTGGGTTTATTTATTAGCATGCAAACTTACATAATAAGTTCGATCAGATAAATTCAATGGTAAATTCACTCTCGCTTTTTGATTGTAGCCCACTCAAAGCTACGAGTGACGTAACTTAAAATGAAAGGTTAATTTCTTTATCATGCAAAACATCACTTGACAGGCCTTACAGCTCGTGGGTTCGATTCCCACCCAGGACAAACATTTATATGACGAATATAGATGTTTGTTCTACGTCTGGGCGTTGATATTTATTATATGTATGTATTTACAAAACAAAAAATAGGTAAGTATTAATATCAGTTGTCTGGTTCCCATGATACAAGCTATGCTAAGCCTACTTTGGGCCTAGATGGCGCTGTGCGAAATGTTCACCGATATTTATTTATTTACTTTATTTACTTCTTACTAACTTCTGAAATATTTTTTTATATTATTTTTATCTCTGGTCCAGTATTTGTTATCGGGTCTACGTGCCAGTTATAAGGTATGGCTAATTCTATTTTGTTCGATGCCGTCACTAAGTAGCAGATTTATCGAAGTGAAACTCTGTATACGTTAACACCGTGTCAATGACCTTAGCTATTCGTAGCGCATTCTGAGGGCGTAATCCGGTGATTCATCTTCTATAGTTATCTGATAATATCTGGGTGGTAGTATGGTAGAGTATCTGGGATAATAGCTGGTTAAATGCAATAAGCACACTATCTAGTTTTTTTATTTATATATATCCTTTAGGGGTTTCTTGTTCTTCCCCATGGAGATAGGGTTAAACGAAATCGATTCTAAAAAAAACTCTTCAAAAATCATTGTGTACAGAACCAAGAGTATTTTCGGGCATTTTGTATAACGTGGCTTTGTGTGGGTGCTGTGAAACATTTCAATCTGAATGAACATTTGAAAGGTATTTGCGGAGCTCTGTTTCATATCGACTTGCTTCTTCGACTTTGACCGATCTTGTTTGCGAAAACTCGCGTGATGAAACATTTTTAGACTTGTTTTCAGGTTATCAAGGTTGCAGTAAAATTCGGTGATAGGGTCTACTGACAATACAGTTCGACGGAGTACACGTAGGAAAACGTAGAATTGATAAGCGTTTTTCTTTTAAACACTATTTAGTTAGGGAGATATAAATAAATATTAAATAATTATTGGTGGACATTTCACACAGCGCCATCTAGCCCCAAAGTAAGCTAAGCATGGGAACCAGACAACTGATAGAATATTTAAATACTTTTTTTTTGTAAATACATACATATAACAAATATCAACACCCAGTCACAGAACAAACGCCTATGTTCGTCACACAGCTGTTTGTCCTGGGTGGGAATCGAATCCACGATGTACAACGCAGAAGGCAGGGTTACTAACAACTGAGCTAAAGGTAACGTTACGCTACTTATGTTTTGACAATAACACTATGTGCTAGAACCCGCGTAATCTAAATTGAGGTAGTAAGTAGGAGTTGTTGCTAGTTCTGCGTATGCAGATGGTCCGACTTGGGTCCCCTACCCAATTAAAACTAGACCCTAGTCGGAACGGAACGTATGCGCCAGTAACTCTGAGAAGTGAAGGTGGAATGTCTCATGTGGCTGTAATTTCACTCATCCACACATCGCAAAGCGGAACACAGTAAGAGAATGCGTCACCGCTTGGTGCAGAAATGGGTATGGTGGTAGTGCTTCCCCTGAAGAAAGTGTCATCAGTTGTACTGATACCAAAACTTTAGTTAAGGGTATCTTTTGCCCACAATTATAGGTATGCGACTTGTGTGCTACCCAGCTATTACTGGAAAGACCCCAGTTGCAAGGTAACTATCAGTCATTCAATCCGGTGGTCACTGGTTTGAATCCTGACGTTTTTAATTCCGACATACACCAATGAGTTTCTTCACTTGTAAAACTAATGTGCGCATTACCGTGGCATTATGTATTAAAATTATATATTTCCCGATGTTTTCTTTCACTGTGTTCTCATAACAGTGAAAGAAAACATCAGTGAATAACAGACGTGTCCTAGGACCGAAAATACGAAGACATGTATCGAGTTCACGAAAGGAGCCTCTGTGAGGCGCACTTTAATTCACCACTGGTTCAAGAGCAAATGACACGATTAATAATAGTATGTACCTGCTACCACCCGTGCGAAATAGATAGAATAGATTAGATAGAATAGATGTAGTTTTAATTTTGTTCTTTAAGTTATTTTGTAATAGAAGGTCTGAATAAAAGGTTATTATTATTAGATATTATTATTATTATTATTATTACTACCACCCCTTTATCACCCGTTAAATTGTGCCCAACAATACAGTAATAGCAAGAAAAATCCTCTAATAATTTACTTTACAATTACTCATATCATTATAGTATCTTGCTCAACCTTGTTTTCGTGAGGTAGGTTAAGTTTTACGATGCAATATCATGTCTGTCGACGTGTCATATGCACCGTTACCATTTTTATCGCATGTCACTTTCTTATGATCTCGTTATGTCGTTATGAAAACGAAGTCGTTATGAATACTTGTTCCAAGAATATTGTGGTCTTTATTTTATTCAAGGGATTCCGATGTCATTTATTTCTGTGTGTTTACGACGATTGCGATTTTATTTTGGGATCGAACATTGGGGTTATTGGAATTGCGCTTTAATCCTTGAAGAGTGATGGGCCCATTATTTTTCTGGTAATCAGGTTGAGCATAAAGGAGTGGGTGGGGGAGTATATCAACATATTTAACATCGTTTCGTTTTTAGAGCGGATGATTTTGTACACACTGAATCTAGATTTTGTACACACTTTAATACCTAATTATTAATCAGTCATCTACTACTACTTCTACTAGTCGAGACACTGGTTCTGCCGAACCATTGTGGTTAAAAGATGTAAGTGCGCTTAAGAGGCTCCTTTCGTGCACTTGACACTTCGAATTTTTGGTTCTATACTGGACAGCAAATAAACCGGGCCAAATAAATACTTTGGAACTCTTATTCGATTTCGATTCTCAAAAAGTATAAAACTTACAACTATCTAAGTTACACTTACAGAAAGTGTGTTTGTTTCATGTTTCATCCTCACGATGTTTTCCTTCATTTTGTGTTGTGATTCATTTATGTGGTATTTCACAAATACTTTTTTCAAGCGTTAAAACTCATTGGTGCACGTCGGGATTTCAACCAGTGATCTCGGGGTCAGTACAACTGAACCACCACGCTTTCTGTCATCAGCCACTGATGCTGTTTTAAGCTGGTGCATTTTTAATCAGTATTTAATTCCTATTTGGACTTTGGAATTTGTACCAAGTAAATTAGTGTCATAGATGAAAAAAACTCAAAAAAATCATTTTCTCATATTATATCATATAAATTCAATATAGCTGATGACTTTTTTTTTAATTATTTGTTACAGTTATGGAACGAGCCGACAGCCCTGGTGTTAAGTGGTATCCTCAGCCCATAACATCCGATGGGATTTGGGTCCTCCGCTACAAGGTACAATAAGACCCAAGTCGCATCGTATGCGCCCGTAACTCTGAGACATGTAGGTGGAATGTCTCATGTGCCTATATGCCTTTCAAACCGGAAAACATGCGTTACTGCTTGGCGGCAGAAATGAGCATGGTGGCAGTTTTTCCCCGGACGAACCTGGCGAGAGTTCTACTGCTCTTAAGATTACTACTAACTTGCAGATATTTGAATGCGCAGGGAATTGTAATACTCTTGCGCGCTATTAAACAGGTCATGGTCGTAGATTGATTGATTTATAAGATTGCTTTGGAGTGCCAACAAATGCGGATGTACTCGTTTCGAAGAATTCCACCGGTCAGCTGTTGAATGCAATTACTTTTGATATTCCGACACACATTCCCTTGTAGATCACCCTGATTCGCGACCTGGGGATCGTTTACCTAACTTTTGATTAATTAATCTCTAACATTAATAATTTGTTAATTAATAAATAATAACTAAATAAATATTGTTGGACATTTCACACAGCGCCATCTAGCCCCAAAGTATGCTAACATGGCTTGTACCATGGGAACCAGCCAACTGATATAAATACTTATATAATTTTCTTTTGTAAATACATAATTATAATATATATTATCACCCAGCCACAGAACAAACATCAATGTTACAAATGTCACACAAATGTTTTTCCTGGGTGGACCCACGACCTACAGCGCAAAAGGTAGGGTTACTACCAAAGGTGAGCTATGAGGCCAGTTAAAAATTACTAAGTAACCGAGCTAACCAATGCTAAATCTATGGTACATATTTATTCTAGTGTGGGTATCACAGGAATCTGGATTATTATATGAACTCTGTACCAGTAAGACATTTCAAGTCAACCATCATAACAAGACAAGTTCGAGAAAACCAGCGACTCGAATAGAAGAAGAAGAAGCACCCACCTCCTTAACCAGTAAGCAGTGGTTCCACAGTTAAATATTGTTACAATAAACAACCAAGTTGCCACACGTTATAAGTCTTATAAATTATTTTCTGAGAAAAATGTTTCCTAACTGGATTAAGGGATATTTATGTCAACGCTTTATTTCGCTGCAGTTTATCTCCAACATTCCCGGTATGTTGCGTAATCAAGAACAAGGTTCAGAGGAATGCTGGAAGCAAATTCCTTACGGATTTAGCCCACTGTGACACGGGCGTGCCACATAAAGTTGTATTTCAGAGCAATAATAATACCCTTAGCAAGGAATATGAACGTAGTAAGTTAATTAGAACCCTTGCTCGCAAAATACTCAGACATATCGCCTGATCATTTAGTTTAAACAGTATGGTTTCTATAACAATAATTTGTCTGGCCTCAAATCTCAGTTAGTAGTAACCCTGCCCTCTGCGCTGTAGGTCTTGGATTCGATTCCCACCTAGGACAAACATTTGTGTGAAGTACTTAGATGTTTATTCTGTGTCTGGGTGTTCATATGTATTATATATATCTATTTACAAAAAGTATATAAGTATTCTATCAGTTGTCTGATTCCCATGATAAAAGCTATGTTTAGCTTACATTCGGGCTAGATGGCGCTGTTTGACAAGTACACCAAATATTTTAAAAAAATCTTTTTTTAATAATTATAAGTTTTCGTGATGCAAAGTAAGCATAGCTTGTATTATGGGAACCATACAACTGATACAATACTTATATTGTTTTTTCTAGAAGTTTACGTCTGTCACACCAAAGTTTGTTCTGGGTGGAAATCAAACCCATGACCTTGCACCGTAGAAGGCAGAGTGACCGGTGATTTTAGTCACTAGTATAATTTTATATCTCTCCGGTTTTTACTTTAAACCAAGTTGGCGCCGCGTTGCATAAACACCGTTTGATGTCGACCAGTGATACCCTTGATGATCTGTTTTGAAATGTGAAATTCTGATGACCTGAATACTTGAGGGATTTGGTTCTGGTTACTATCATAATATTTGGATTATTGTGTGGAAAAACTGGCTGGAACAATTTTATCGCGAGGTGGCGGTTTTAGAACAGAGTTACAATGCTCGTGTGTTATTTATGTATCACGATAGAGTTATGTCAAAGATTAGGATAGATTAGGGGTATAATCTATATACCACAACAAGAGGACCCAAGCCGCATCGCTTGTTATGGGCTGAGGTTACCACTTAACACCAGGTGGGCCGTCAACTCGTTCTGTAACTGTATTACATAAAAAAAAAAAAAAATCGTTTTCTTAGTAACAACAATGTTTTATGGAACGGGATAAAATATTTTAATATATGTACCAATCTAAGTGATAAGTACGCGTGACCTTATGTTTTGAATATTATTGACGTTTCCAAGCCATTTCTTTATGTATTCTATGGAAATAAAGATTTTGACTTTGACTTTGACTTACCAATTGTATTTAAGAACCTACCTCTGATATTATTCAGTTATTTTCGGGATATCTGCAGTTGGAACATGAAAAAACTGAAATGAGCTGAGCTGAGCTGAATGAGCGATTCTGTTAAAAACCAACTAAAAATTCACCCTCAAACCGGAACACAGTAACGCTACTACACTATCACTGCGTGGCAGCAGAAATGGGTATGATGGCAGTACTTCCCCTGAAGTATTGGCATAAGCTCGACTGCTACAAAATGATCAATACTTTTCAATTACTGCGGACCATTCGATATATTTTGTGCATGTTACTCGAGGAGGCAATAAATATAAACGAGAGATACAAGGTTTAACTTTTCGCACTCAATAAATAAGACGACAAAAAACTTTGCAAATAAATGTTTTCTTTAGCCACTTTCAAACAGTTTTATATGTGGGTCAATCGCAAAAATATTCGCTTCCTCGTGTCGACTATTTTAAAACGAGATAGACACGCAAATAACATTTATACTGACCGTTATAGAAAAAACACAACCGGCCAAGTGCGAGTAATACAAAATCAACGAGGGATACATGCCAAAAAAAATTTAAAAAATACCTTTCTTATGTTAACTCTTAATTTTATATATGTTATTTTTTTTTCTGACATATCCGCGTGAAACTGTATCCCAGCAAACTATTGCGGTTTAAAAGCTACATTTCCCTTAAAGGTAGGACCACCAGATGGAAAACTTAGGCTTCTCATCATTGAGTAAGGAACTCTAAAATTTAAGAACATTCTGGTACGAAGTAATAATAGTTCCAATGATACATGAATTTAAATTTATGGATCAAGGTTTGAGAACGAGAATTCAGGTCTTCGATTTCTGTGAAAGTGTTCATTGAAATTGATTTATATCAACCAGTGACGATATTACCACTTACCGAATACCGTTTATCGTCTCTCTATATTACGCAATCAATAAAACATATGACGTATGGAAAAAAAATAGTACAAAATTTGTTAGGAGTGGATCATATTAGAGTGACAGACCACACAGCTCAGTTGGTAGTAACTCTGCCTTCTAGCCCCAAACTAAGCATAGCTTGTACTATGGGAACTAGACAACTGATAGTTTTTTTTTTTTTTTTGTAAATACATACATATAATACATATTAACACCCAGAAACAGAAGAACCATCTATATTCGTCACACAAATCTTTGTCCTGGATGGGAATCGAACCCACGACCTACAGCGCAGAAGGCAGAGTTACTACCAACTGAGCTGTGAGGTCTGTAAACATAACTTAAATATCTTTATGTGAAAATGTTACGGTACGTGCAGATCTGCAGGGAGAATTCAAATACTAGCTTGAAGTGGAAGACTGAGAATAATCTGAGCAGTTCTGGAGGTGATGGTGTCATACATACCAGCTGTAAATAGCTCGAGTGGCACTCGGGCAAGCCGTAAATTAACTGCCCAGAAAGAGGTGAATGCCATTGCATGCCAGTAGCGCTGTTTGTCATCTGAACTGCTAATGCCACCATGAAAATTATAATGAATTGATATAAATGTAGAGCTTGCAATTTTTAATTTTTTATGTAATTGAAGTAACGGAACGAGCTGACGGCCCACCTGATGTTGAGTGGGAACCGCCGCCCGTAGACAACAGCAATACCATTCAAGTCCTCTCCATAGTACGAGATGACTCAAGTCGCATTGCGTTGCGGCCATCACCCCGAGACGGGGATGTTACGTCTTATGCGCCTGCAATTTCGCCGGCACCCACTCCCTTCCACCGGAATACAGCAACACGAGTGCATCACTGCTTGGCGGCAGATTACCAGGTGTGGTGGCAGTACTTCTCCGGGCGAACTTAGCACAAGTTCAACTGCTACTTGGGTTGCTCCTTTCGCACCACCCGGGGGACACGTGTAGAGATCCAAGGATAATCACTTACGGACGCGAGCAAGTTGGGCCCCCCATATGAATTTATATTTATGTGATATAATTACGGAACGAGCCGACGGCCCACCTGGTGTTAAGTGGTAACCTCTGCCCATTACAACCGATGCGACTTATGGCTTCCCCTACTAGGTATCACAAGATCCAATTCGGGTCGTATGCGCCCGTAACTCTGAGACATGTAGGTGGAATGTCTCATGTGCCTGTAATTTCTGAGCTACTAAGATGTATGTATGTATGTTGTTAGCATTTATTACACCTTTACGTTAAATTACCGAACCGAATTGGACGAAGTGTTGAACAACTGATGGATATGATCTGAATTAACCCCGATTAACGCATATACATTTTTTTGGTAAAGCTTGGAATTTAGAGCGTTCATAAAAAATTACAACATATTTTATTCATCTAAATATAACATAATAATATACAAATTGATTTTAGCCCTATAAACTGACCTCCTGATTCTTAACTAAACTGACTGAATTTCGTTTAGCTGAAAGAACTATATTCACGTGCATATAATTTAGGTACTGATAGAGTCTTAGTTTACCGTCTGGTTTTTCGGTAATTATATCAATAAACACTCACTATAAACAGTCAGGTCATTAGACTACATCGAATAGCACTGATCTGTAAATCTTAGCCGTATGTTTTCCTTGTAATTGTTTAAAACATTAAGGACACTTCCTATATTTGGAGACATAGTAACATCATTGTTGGTAACACTAACATATTTAGAGTTTACATATTTAGAGATGTGTACTAGTGTTTCTCAGTATTTATCGTTTCCTGTGTCATTTGTATGTCGGAGCAGTTAGTTTTAAAGCGTATGTTTTCACAATAGACCCTCAGAACATTCCGGTTGTGCTGGCCGGGCGCCAGCTGCTAGGGTTGCCACTCAGGGAAACTTCATTACTTCTACTCAGTTAAATCTTACATTGCACATCGTTCCAGTAGTCATATACGGTATTTTAGATGATTATAGCAGTACTGCATAGCTCCGGTGCGAAGGGCGGCCTGTTTGAAATTTGAATGCGTTGCAATAGGACCAATTCTTTAGTTGTTTTGAACCGACTTTATAGAAAGGAGGAGGAATTCTGAATTCGGTTGTATGTTTTTGTTTGTTACCTCAGATGCACGTTATATATACACCGATTTGAAAAAATCTTATTTTATTTGTAAGGAAATGGCTTATTTCTTAGATATGGCTTGGTTTCCTAGAAATTTCATCAAAATCGGTTCAATAGTTTGGTTTGGTTTTTGAAATTAAAATAACTAAAAAAATATGTCGTGTGATAACGGGGAATTATTCTCGTACTATAATTTTAACATTTAACCCTTAAAAAAAATTGATCATGTATGTGACAAAGATAGCCATTGGTATCTAGATCATGACGTGGATTTGACCTTAATTTACCATTTTATTACGATTCGCTACATATTTCAATTTTGTAATTCTGGGTTAATTTGAGTAAAATACTTATACTAGAAACACCTGTCTTTAGGGTCCGTGTATAGTTGTCGAGTGTAATGTTTATCCCGATGAAGCCGAACGTTTTACTTTGAATGAGAACAGTGTAGAAGCAATAGCTGAGTATTATTAATGTGTCTACATTTTATGCAATTTTTCAAACGTCGCATTTGAGTCTGGTGTATATACTGGACGTGATTTACTGGCATTCATGGTTTTAGAAGAATATGAAATGAACCGAAAATTGCCGTACAGATTAAAAGACTGAAATATGGCTGAAATATAACTGAAATATTTTAATGTAGGAACTAAATGACGCATCGTTGTTGTCTAGCCTAGTCTAGTTTTAGACTAGTTAACGTAACTCCTACTTTCAAAATATCTATTCTTCACTATTCATTGCTCATTATAATGTTCCAGTCTTCAAATTTTTTTTTATATTTAGGTGATTGAACGAGCTGAAGGCCTACCTGATGTTAAATGGTAACCGCCGCCAATGGACAACAAAAATGCGACTCAAGTCCTCTCCACCAGAGTATGAGATGACTCAAGTCGCAGTGCGTTGCGTCCATCACCCCGAGGCGGGGAGGTTACGTCTCATGCGCCTGCAATTTCATTCAATTTAACGGATAGTGAGCCATCTGCAAGAATCACATAGCGTCATTGTTTTTGGCGTCATTGGTCACCATCATCGTTTCGCAATAGTTAAGGTTTAAACTTTGATTTCATATAATCATATTTTAATATAATCATATAACGTCTATGCCTAAATATGATAAGACTGGTGTCTGCGTACCTAGTTTTCTTTTGTGACATTTCACAGCGCCATCTAGCCCCAAAGTAAGCTAAGCATAGATTGTATCATGGGAACCAGACAACTGATATAAACTTATATGCTTTTTTTTTTGGAATTAGTTATAATACATATCAACACCCAAACATCTATGTTCGTCACACAAATGTTTGTCCTGGGTGGGAATCGAACCCACGACCTACAGCGCAGGGTTACTACCAACTGAGCTGTGTGGCCAGTATTTATGGGAAGGTGCAAAATCCAGCAATCAATTTCAGACATCTTCTTTATGTTGATTCATGACTGCCTACGTAAAATGTTACGAATTTAGTGCATCAACAGTGGAGCTAAATCTAGATCGATTTGAACTTCAGTTGTATTCCTGAGCGGTGAATCACGATGCGTCATTACGCGTTACAAATATAACACTCCTTTATGCTGTTAAATATAGAATGATATCTTATTTACGACCAGACAAAGGTAATCTCGGTGGCTCCGAAACAATTTGGCAAATTCACGCGCCAGGTACAAACCTGGCTTTGAACATAAATATAAGTATCTTAATATAACATTATATTAAGATACTTATATTTTATGTTCAAAGTCGATGAAATCGTCACGAAATGTTTATAGTTTTGTTTCGCACAGCATAAGCCTAAGTAAAAAAAAATATGTTTATTTCAAATACACTATTCTATAGTTCGATTTGACTGGCCTTTTAGCTTAGTTGGTAGTAACCCTGCATTTTGCGCTGTAGGTCGTGGGTTCGATTCCCGCCCAGGACAAACATTTATGTGACATTTGTAACATTGATGTTTGTTCCTCTGGATGTTATGATGAATATGTATTATATGTATGTATTTACAAAAGAAAAGTATATAAGTTATTATATCAGTTATCTGGTTCCCATGATACAAGCTATGCTTAGCTTACTTTGGGGTTAGATGGCGCTGTGTGAAATGTTCACCAGTATTTATTATTTATTTATTGTTATCATAGTTGACCCATTTAATTCTTTTGAAAGAACAGGGGCCCGTGGCAGATGACACAGTGCACCAAGTACCACTTTTGTGTGTTCAGTGACGAAACGACCCAACCCGCTAAAGTTGGTGCTCAAAGTGGCATAATATTGGTGCTCTTTCATTTACCCACGCGCAACATTGCGTGTGTGTAAATGACTGTGTCTGAATGTCTGTGTCTGAAATGTGTGTGTCACCTCATTCGGGCGTGTAATATGCCACCAGGTTCTGAGTTATCTGGTTTATCTGGTAATTAGCTTAAAGCCCTTGAATTCCGGAGCCATCACCGACCTCTGAATTCCGAGATGTTTTCGGCACACATACCGACTATTTCAAAACAATGTCTATGAAAATAGCCATCGGTGACACGCAACGAATAGTTCGCATTCCTGGTGCCGGCCTAGAAAGGGACTCACTGCGTAGTTCCGAGAATATGGTGGAACTATGTACATCTGTAAACCTGTATAATTACTAGCTGTACCTACCCGGTATGCGTTGCAATGCCACGTTAAGGTAAAAGTGCCATTAAAAACGAAAAAAACTTAACATTTTATCAGTAATCGACCACCGAGGGTTGAAAATTATTAGAGTACTAATATTGCAATTAAAAAATAGGGGTTGATGTTAAAAAGGTGAAAATGTAGGGTTGTGTGTATTTTTTAATGCTGAATCATAAAAAAATATATATAAAGAATTTTGTCACAATAATATAAAATATTGAAGTGGACCACCCTTATCACTTAGGGGTATGAAACATAGTTTACGTCCTATTCTCAGACCTACTGAACATACACAAAAAAAAAACCATAAAAATCGGTCAAATTGTTTTGGACGAGTTTTGTTACGAACACTGTGACTCGAGAATATTATATATTAGATCTAAGAAATTATGAAAATTTTGAAATGGTTTATGAACAATCGACACATATTTTTTAACTGAGATGTCTATCATACGCGGATTGAAAGATCTTCTAGTAGTAGAATATTTTTTATCTTCAATATCTACTCAGTATTTATTAGACATTCCTATTTGTATCAAAGCATAGCGCACAATATAATTAGCTTCAATCTAGCAAGTGGATGCCATTGATAATTTGTGTCCTTGCTCGCTGGCCAAATTCCAGTCTAGTCAGCCTGTCGACTCTATAAAGAAAAACACTTTATATTTATTATTTAGCACCTACACATTTCATCTGCGCCGTATATCTGTGGCATTCGACGAAAATATCGCGCCTGGAATGTGGTGAAAGTGCGTGCGTTACGAAACCGTAGGTACTCTCTGTCTGTTGCGTTCAACTGTTCATTTTGTTTCAGTTTTCAGTTTAACCGGAAATATTTTTTGGTTTAACTTTTAATCTGGCTTTTAATATATGGTTCTTGCGAAGTAGTCGGTTACTATCACATGTATAACGTAAATAAATAAATGTCTATGCTATGTCACATAAGTATATAAAGCTTTGGCTGTGTTCTTATTTAAATCAGTTTTTTCGAGTTATTATATCTAAAACTTTGCTTCCAGAGGTGATTAAAGTCATGTAACGTTAATGTCATTATAATAGGTGTTTAAAAAGTGTTTATTCCAGCCGCAGAAAATAGATGTTTAAATTCTGACATTGTTTAAAGTCAAGACCAAGAATAAAACTGAAATGCAATTTACACGAAAGTGCAATTAAACGACTTACTATTCCCAGATCTGTAGTGCAGTGGAAATAAGAGCGGGTATTGCATCAGATAGATTTGTGAGGATGTTGCGAATCTTTCACGATTGTAAAATGTGGAAGATATAATGCGGTGGAACTGAAGGTCGAGGAATCAACACGTTGGAGATTTATGACGTAACATATGTAATGGCCGTTCGCATTCTATTAATGATGAATAAATTGCATGCGATTTGTAAACACGCGCCATTCTTCGAGGTCTAGTCACGTTTTATTTTTTGGAGAGTATTTGGCGCCGGCATATGCAGTCGACACTATCTGACATTGAAAAGGACGTTCACATGAACATAATAAATCCACTGAGTGAGTGATATACAGTAATATATTTAGGGGGGCCTTGTTGCTCGCGTCCGTAGGTGATAACCCTTTGGATCCCTACACGTGCCCCCCGGGTGGTGCGAAAAGAGCAAACCAAAGTAGCAGTAGTATTTGTGCTGAATTCGCCCGGAGAAGTACTTCCACCATAGCTGGTAATCTGCCGTCAAGTAATGATGCACTCGTATTGCTGTGTTCCGGTGGAAGGGAGTGGGTGCCGGTGAAATTGTAGGCGCATGAGACGTAACATCCCCGTCTCGAGGTGATGGACGCAACGCAATTCGACTTGAGTCATCTCGTGCTTTGGCGGAGAGGACTTGAGTCGTATTGTTGTCTATGGGCGGTGGTTACCACTTAACATCAGGTGGGCCGTCAGCTCATTCCGTCACTAATTCTATTAAAAAAAAATACATCAATGACAGAATCATTTCAAATTACGGAGTACTATTCAGGATACTTTATTTGGAATGTGATACTGTTACGGAACGATCCGACGGCCCACCTAGTTAAGTGGTAATCTCGGCCCATAACAACTGATGCGACTTGGGTCCCCTACTAGGTACGATAAGACCGAAGGCGCATCGTACGCACCCGTAACTCTGAGACGTGCAGGTGGAATGTCTTATGTGCCTGTAATTTCACTGACATTGAGCAGCTAACAGGTTTATACACACATACCTACGATGGGATGTATCATAATTTTAAGCAAAAATCATGGAAAATTTCAGCTATAGATTCGTCTTTGATAAAACACAACACAAAAAGTATATTTTGTAGATGGTCTATTCTAGACCCAAAATACTTGTTAATATTAAAGTTCCTTAATGGACCTCTCAATCTAGAAACACCAATATTAAACGGTCATTTATTCTGCGTCCAGGCGGGCCATTACAGTTATATTTTTAACCAGGAAATATCTACGCAAATTCTTAATTTTAGTAGCACTAAAAGTCTGTTTTATTTAAGCTTTTAACCAGGGAAACGTATTGCGTTGTTAACGATTACAAATCCTAAAATTGTTTTTATAGCGTTGTTTAATCCGCAAAAACCGCTACTATTCGATTGGCAACGCTTTTAATGACAGTTGGGTCGTCTTCGGATTGCAATGTGAGGAAAGAAGCAGTTAAATGCGAATTGAAATGCGCGTTCAATACCTAAACGTGGGGGTTTTCATTCAATTAATAATAACAATGATAATGGGGGAAATTTCACACAGCGCCATCAAGCCCCAAAGTAAGCTGAGCATAGCTTGAAACATGAGAACCAGACAACTGATATAATACTTATATACTTTTTTGTAAATAAATACATATAATACATACCAACACCCATACACAGAAAAAACACCTACGTTCCTCACACAATTGTTCGTCCTGGGTGGGAATCGAACCCACGACGTACAGTGCAAACGGCAGGGTTACTTCCAACTGAGCTATGAGGCCAGTCAATTCATGAGTTCGAAAAACGTGCAGTTTCAAGTTAGAGGATGATTGTTATCTTAACTGTTACACATTCATACCTTTACACTGCAATTACCTGTGTCACAGTTGGTATCTGGAAAAACAGGCACACGAACATCCAAGACTTGAGAACTTCATGGTAACCACACATAGTTTGCGCCGGCCGGGGCTTAAACTCTGACCCTCGCTTTGCAACTAACTACCAACTTAACCACAAGACCCTCAATCTTACTTTAAGTTATAACTTTGTGCTTAAAAAAGCATTCGACGTGAGATTTGTGCTACTAAAGTATTACAGCGTCGATATCAATAGGGAAATGGTATTGGTTATATTCTGATTGCAGCCTCAAAATGCTTAGGTTGTTTTAAGAAGAGTTTAGTCTGATGCATACTTGCAAGCCATATCTTCTTCTTGTCATTTATGTATTTATTTTCTGTGGGTTATTTACCATAAATGTTTTTGTTTTGTACGTAACTGTGTTCCGGTTTGAAAGGTGTGGTTACCGGTGAAATTACAGGCACATGAGGCATTCCAAGATACAAAATATTTTATTGCGTAACTAAGTTTACTTTACATTTGGATCTTATTGAAATAATTAGCGCTTACCTGTTACAGGAATAGCAATATTGTCTACTTACAAAAGAAAAATAATACTTAAAGATACTTAGGTCGTAATTATAAAAATTTTGGTAATTAATTAATAAACCTTCTTTATATTACCTTCACGTCTCAGAGTTACGGGCGCATACGATGCAACTTTGGTTTTCTTGTACTTAAGTAGGGGTAAATCAATATATATGACGGGTGAAGAGCTCCAGGGTTGATTATTAAAACTCTGAATCTCAAATTGAACCCTCAGTCTGAAATCTGATCTACGCAAAACCCTTGAAAAGCTAATTTAGTTCTAATCTACAGACAATTATTTAAATTCTACACATCAACGTTTCACCAACTGTGAATTACTCAGTTTTATTAGTCAGATTTGGCAATCGCATTGTACCTTAAAATCGTTGAAAACAGTTATTAAATCACAGGAGATACGGCCAACAGGTGCTTTTTGGGACGCTGCGCATTACTGTGGGAAAGAAGATAGTTTTTTATTTATTTAGATTTTAGTTTAACATAAATGTTCTTTGGAGGCTTGTAAAATATTGACTAAATTAGTTTACATGATTATAATTGCGGGGAAACAGGCCTTTTTTATGTCATATTAGTGACAGAACTAGCTGACGGCCCACCTGATGTTAAGTTGTGGTTACCTTGAGGGAGTGAGCACAAGAAGTATACTTTTAACATAATAATGTAAGAAATGTGTATCACTTGCTGGTAACCCTTCATAAATAAAATAAAATAAAAATAAAATAAAGTGGTACCGCCGCCCATAGACAACAGCAAAACGACTCGAGTCCTCTCCACCAAAGTACGAGATAATTCAAGTCGCGTTGCGTTGCGTCCATGTGTCACTTTGAGGCGCACTTAAAATCCTTTTACCACACTGGTTCGAGAGAGTCGGGGACTTGAATAGATAGATAGGACCGTTTTGGGATGAAGAGGGGTGAAACAGCATATTTTTTTATTAAAAAAATCCTACTGCTTCCCTCTTGCATTTGAACAAACTTGGTTTTACGGATTGAAAGTCAAAGTCACCATTCAGGTGACGTGAAGTCAACAGACCATCGTCATTAACAAGAATGTTTGCCTGGAAATGGCATCGTAAATCGACCATTGATGCCTACCATCGACGCGTATACAACAGTCATGAGCGTGTCGAATGATGTCAGTAGCTTTTAACAGACCTCCCACATCGTCACATGATGATGACGCGATAAAGAACGCTTCACAATGTGTTAACGCGCTTTTAACATGTCTTTATTCTACTATATCACTTTTTGTGATAAAGTTAAGGAACGAGCAGGTGGCCCGCATAATCATATACGCCTGTAGCTCTGAGATGAAGGTGTAATATCTCATGTGTCTGTAATTTTAAAATAAGCATCTCAAATCTCGTGGATTTATCTCTTTGTGTTTCTATACTGGCCATAAGAAGCGGCGGCTGTCTTCCGCCAAGTCAATTTTCTTCCTTTTCCGCACATACTCGTACCAATTTTAAAAGCTGGTCTAATGATGCATGAAATAATTCTAGAAGTAACGATTTCATGATAGTAAAATCATGAAAAAAATGTTGTCATTGATTCAAGGTTAAATTATCTATAAGCATAAATTATGGTCAACAGCATACATAAGAACCATTTCCCATAAAAACAACTGTTTCTGAATTGATATTTCCACTTTCCACTAATAGTGGTGTGCTACTGTGGTATGCTTTGATCACGTCGTTAGCTACTTAGCAATATTTGTTTATATAAAATATTCGTAGTATCGTCCTACGCGAACAAACGGATATGATGATATTTGTTTTTATAGGTACATTCATTCATAAGAGCGAAGTGAGAAAGCTCTCTAAATATCGGCCATCACTAGTTCACGGGCACAGTCTGACAATTCGTTTTTCACATCACAGTTGGCAAACGCAACGACTCAAAAATGTTGTTCAAAGTTACAGATATTTAAGTAAGAAATACCGTAAACGTTGATTTATTACAAGTTTTTATTTAAATTGCAATGTTTGTATGTTTGTTTAGGTCAAAATTTACAACTGGATTTGGGACCCTCTAACAAATAGAGCTGAAGTATGGAACACTTCTTACTTCGATGACAATGCAATAATATGTTTAGATGAAGGTGGTCTCAGGATGGAGTTGGGTGGCCAAAGGAACCCCTCAACTTCTCAACATAACATCCTCGTCTTTGGGCATGATTTGTCTTGACGTACTGTAGCCTCGGTGATATACAGGTTGTGATTATAAAAGCTTGGTTTGCAAAATATATTTTTCAACAGAAACTTATTTTCCATTAAGACTTGAGAGTATTCTCTGCGTGGGATTCCCTCTTTGTTTATTAGTTTATGTGTCGGCTTGGTGTCATTTCTTTTTCATGCTTTCAACACACATTGTGTGCCTAAAACTTATTTTATATTACTAGTTATAAATGTGATTGTAGTCGTAATTCCACAGCAGGAGACAACCCTACGATAGATTCGCAGGTTACGAGGCTACTGGTTGTTATTCACTGTGGCTACGGGGCTCGACAATGTGTGGGAAATTGGCAGAATGTGCGTACAGACGTTGCCCAAACAAGATTATAAATAGATGCTGTGAAAAACAAATGTTTTTTCGTGATAAAGAACTATTTTCAAGTGTTTGATTCCGTCGTATAAAGTTTTTAATCAGAGTTTTCGATTTGCCACGTACTTTCTATCCGAAAATAATTTTACAAAAATACATAATAATAACGAGTACTTGACAATGCGGTTAAAAAAAAACTTCATTATCTGCTCGGTCGCAGTGTTATTCCAATTTTATTTTAATTTAAACATATTTTTGGTCATTTTAATTCAGCCATAGAACGAGTATAAATTTCATAATATTGTTATTTACACCACGTGTCATTTCATCAATTTATATCACAAATTCAATTCATATATCAACGTATATACAATAATATAGGTACGTATAAACTAATTTATAAATTACTTTGCACAGGGGAGGACCCAAGTCGCATTGGTTGTTATAGGCACAGGTAAACACTTAACACCAGGTGGGCCGTCGGCTCATTCCGTAAATGTATTACATAAAATAAAATTAACTCTCATACACAGAACAAACATCTGTGTTAGTCACATAAATTTGTTTGTCCTGGGGAATCGAACCACGACCTACAGCGCAGATGGCAGAGTAACTACCAACTGAGCTATTTGGCCAGTCTAAGAATACAATTAGTTACATCGCCAAGTAGCGACATCTCGACGGTGGTAATGGAACTAAGATATGAAAGCTTTGGTTGAAAAGCTCCCAGAAACTTCTATGTGCTTTCTGGGAAACATTAGTAGGAAAAACTTGGTTCCCAGTTTTTTCACAAGGTGGCACTTTGTCGATATTATATGTTTTAGTTTAGGTAGCTAAGAATCGGTTTTCTAATCCCAGATAAACAACGTTTATAATTATGACAGGTAGCAAATTCAATCTTTAAAGACTCGTCATCGAATCTTTAAAGATCGTCGAATCTTTAAAGATTCGTCAAATTGAAAACTCAGTAACTAAACTAAACTAAAAACTAACTAACTAAAATTGTAAACTCAGCCAGTAATTAGCTAATTGAACCAAAATCTACATTTGTGTGTAAGGTCTTAATTATTCCATCAATTGGTTATCTATAATAGTGTTGTTTATGAAAAATTTGCAGTTACACTAACAAGGGCATGTACACAATTCGCGTATATTTATTACAATATTTATTCAAAGTATATTTATTGTGACGGATTGGATATAAACTGTAATAAAAGGCTTCGCATAATAAGTACTTTTTGTAAGTACTTTCACTCTAGCATTACTCAGGTTCGTTTTAACAATTAAAATGAATTATTTCGAGTTTGCATTTAACTTTATTACGAGTTCAACTCTTGATGACTTGGGCTGCAAATTCAGCATTAAACTCGTCTTATTTAAGGAAATTTTACAGGTTTCATTATTGAATTATTAATTTATTTTATTATGTAAGAGCTGTAGTTTGCCGGAAAGCCTTCTATGGCGTTTTTATTTACATTGTAGCTGTTTCTAGAAATAATTTTAGTGACTTATTTATTATTATTTCACTGGCATCACAGCTCAGTTAGTAATAATCCTGCCTTTTACGCTAATACATCCAGACATAGAAAAAACATCTATATTCGTCACACAAATATTTGTCCTGGGTGGGAATAGAACCCACGGCCCACAGCGCAGAAGGTAGAGTTACTACCAACTGAGTTATGAGGCCAGTCAATCATCCATACAAACATACATACATTCTTTTTTATAATAGTCGTGTGGTTAGTGGTATTAGAACCAGGGAACATCGAAAATTATTATTAATGAAAATTCAACGGCAAGCAAAGCATTTATAATGTTGCTGAACTATAAAATTCATGGTGGGAGTTTTAATTTTTAATTCAGGTGCCCTCGCTTACACTCGACTTCTGGAATCCCCGTAATAGGGACATAACTCAAAGGGCTCGGCAAGCATGCTGCTTCGCGAGTGACGGTGATGAGATTAACGGGCAGTTACCTTGGTAATAGTAATAGTATATAATATACATAATAGTAGTATATAAAATACGGTGTGTATAGTAATAGTATATAGTAATGATATATGAGAGAATATAAAATATAAATACTTTGGTGGAGAGGACTTGAGTCGTATTGTTGTTGTCTATGGGCGGCGGTTATCACTTAACATCAGGTGGGCCGTCAGCTCGTTTGGCCATCCGAACTACATAAAAAAAACTGGATGCGGAGTGCGGACGATCGAGATGGCTTACCTGATGAGAGAAGCCTATGATACACACATTGATGATGATGCTGGACAGCCAAAAGTCTACCTAAACAACCTGGATGTGATCAAAATAAAAAATACTCATCTGGATATTTCATTAAAAGTAATTTTTACAATAAGGCGATTCTTATTAAAAATATTAACGGTAATTTAAAGCCTATTCTTAATTAAATGTAAAGAATAAATATAGATCGCTATTTCAGAACGAATGTTCTAATGATTTTTATTAATTGGAAGTAACTTTCTTATATTTTCATAAATGGTGTAATATTGGAAGAATTTCGTTTCTTAACTGTATCACATATAAAAAGATTTTCGAGTCTCAGAGTTAGGGGTGCAATACTGTCTTTCCGTACTTAATCAGGGGTGGACCCACGTTACATAATAGCTGATATTATCGGCAGAGGATACAGCTCCAACAGACGATGAGCCATCCGCTCGTTCCACCGCTAAAATTCATAAAATTATGTTATTGTTATATGTAATTAATTTTCTCTTTCGGTGCAGTCTAGACAACATTTTAACCGCCACTGCTTATTGCTATGCCCACTTGCCGAGGTTGAATAGCGGGACTGGGCGCAAAAAATCTGCATAATCGCAGATCCCGGGAGAATTCATTATGTTGTATGCATAAATAAATATATTTGGATAACCCAGACCCAACAATGGACAATTTATTATTTAGATTCCGTTCTTTGAATATACAACCTGTAGATTCGCAGTATCTAACTGTAATTGCCGCAACATGAGTCAGTTTTAGCATTGATAGACTACGTATGGTCTGCGGTTTTTACATGATTTCCATTGTTTTTTGCTGCCTTTTATTCCAATTATGAGATTTTTTTTAATATAAGACACCTGGTAAAAGCTTCTATCATCTACATACAAAGGTAGTGCTCTGGTTTTTTTATGACTGAGCTGTTGTGAGGTTGACTGGTCTCACAGCTCAGTTGGTAGTAACCCTGCCTTCTGCGCTGTAGGGTCATGGGTTCGATTCCCATCCAGGACAAACATTTGTGTGACGAGCATAGATGTTTGTTCTAAGTCTGGGTGTTAATATGTATTATTTGTATTTACAAAAAAGTATATAAGTATTATATCAGTTGTCTGGTTCCCATGATACAAGCTTAGCTTACTTTGGGGCTAGATGGCGCTGTGTTTAATAAAAGCCAATTTTTTTAATCCTTTTATTGAGTTTTTAGAAATAAGGATAATAACAGGTAAAATGTGAATTAAAAAGAGAAAAAATAAAACTTACCTTAAATATAAGTAAACTGATATCAATAATAAATGCTAATTAACATAAAATAACATATCGTATTTGTAAGTATTAAAACCAAGGAACATAACTTTAACAGCTTCAACTAATCAGCTAGCTGGTGATACTGCTACAGGATGTTTCGAAGTTATAAACATTTTCGTGTCTCGTTGTAACGCAGTCAAAGATAACGCGTTTCCTCCGCGTGAATTTACCATGTAAATGTAGACGTTTCCATTTTTTACGTTGGTCGGTGATTATGGCTTTGAATCTTAGACAAATAATTGCTGGGAAAATGGTGGATTTGTCAGGGAAATTCCTCGGGAAACTTTTGCGTTTTTCATTTTTAACGGGAGAATGACGTCGTTTGCTTTGTGTTATGTTTCAATTGAGTTAAATTTTTTTGTGCGACAAAAGGCTTTTCTTTACTTATATATTTTTTTTATGTAATTGATGTCACGGAACGAGCTGACGGCCCACCTGATGTCAAGTGGTAACCGCCGCCCATAGACAGCAATACGACTCAAGTCCTCTCCATAGTACGAGATGACTCAAGTCGCATTGCGTTGCGTCCATCACCTCGAGACGGGGATGTTACGTGTTATATTTACCAGTGTTCCAAAAAGAAAATAACATAACGGTAAGCGATACTATACAGAATATTATTTTTGGCTAATTTTATAGACATTCGCATACAACAACGAAACGTAATAAATACCTCGGTTGAAGTAGTTTTTCTCACAATATCATTAAAAGTCCAATACTGTATTAACAATTCAAACTATGTTGATGAAAACAAAATTTAATTAAACGGCCAGTATCGCAGTTAAACACGGTTTTATTGGAGAAAGCGGAGTCTCAACATGAAAATATACAGATAGCTCACAATAAGCTATGTAACCGGGTAGTATAGTATATATACCACCCGGGGCAAACACTTGGGTGACGAACGTAGATGTTTGTTCTGTGTCTGGGTGTTTATATGTATTAAATGTATGCATTTACAAAAGAAAAGTATATAAGTATTATATCAGTTGTCTGGCTCCCATGATACAAGCTATGTTTAGCTTACTTTGGGGCTAGATGGCGCTGTGTGACATTTTCAACTAATAAAAAAAAAAACTCTTTTTGGCACATCCAACAGATTATTTGTAGTGAACCAGCTACTTCTGAAACGACTTAGATTTGTCAGTAACTTGTTTCGTCTTCGATGTGGATCGTAGCGATTACTTTAATTATTCTCTCGTTATTGGCTCCCCGTGATAAATGACCTTTGATTATGTTGTGAGAGCCTTTTTCTAAGGCTGGCTAAGCCTCAATAGAATTAAATATTACAGGCATATTCCACCTTCAGGTCTCAGAGTTACGGGCGCATACGATGCGACTTGGGTCTTGTTGTACCTAACCTGGTAGGAGTAGGATATTTTTTTGTCAAAACATTTCAATAATCATGTTTTTACAATTTAAGAACCATAGCGAAAGTGGTAAAATTTATTTATCTAAAACATTAAATTGGTAGCTCGAGTAGATTCTTTAGTTCTATATAGTTCTTTACAGCGAATTTCAAGTAATAGGAATTTTTAAAAGATTATACATATATTACATCATTACATTTGTTTTTGCTGATAGATAGTAGCCTAAGAAAAAATAACAGTAAAGTGATTCACGTAGCCTGAACCCTCCATAACTCCCAACGATAATAGCAAAAGGCTTCTCACACCTGACCTGCCGATACATAGTACGACTTTCCGTCTGAGCATTTAGCAGTAAAGCCACAGCTTGGTTTATAGTTACTAACGTAAAGTTACATAGTATGTGCAATAGTTGGTATGAAATGCCACAGAATTTGTAGCCGTTAAGGTTAAGCAGTAAGGTTTGTTTGGAGAGACGCAGGTGTGGGACACATTGGACGCACTCGTTCTAATCTATTTAAAGATAAACATCGTACAAAGAGATGGTAGAGATGGTAATGTCTAGAAATGGCTTTTTTATTTTATCCGAAACCTAGCTTTTACCAATGGTTTGCTCCAGGTATAGATAAACCATATGACCCGTGTATTTGCCGAGATAAAAAGCAGACTATGAGATACGAACTCAAAAAGAAAAATTTTGGGATTAGGCGAATAAACCTTCTGATAAATAAAACGAAGCATTTCGCGTGCCAGAAAATAGTGCCACATACTTTGTCTAACATTCGTTATTCGACCGGTACAAAGTAGAACCTCGATACTAATCCATCGACGCCTTGCAAGAATTGATTGTGATTACGCATTACATGCAAGAAGCAATGGATGACTCCCAAAAATAATTAATAGCTAATAATTCAAAAAGACGTATGCTAATGTAAAAAGCCTTGTTTGGGAGAATTTTACATATACAACCCGGCTGGGTGAATGGTGCAAAATACATCGTTATATTTACGAAACTGTGGTTAAAATACAAAACTAGGGATAGACGCAAACTGATACCCATTATTGCATTACAGCTAAAATTATCCAAGTAATTAATCAATTTAAACTTATATGAATAAAGTAATCGATGAGAGAAGATTAAAGGCAATGTTTTTTTTTTGCCATGTCTATATATTTGTAGTTCATGTTAAGTTGACCCACTTAACGAGTTGGTGGGAACGAAGCCGCGCGGCGTTCACTCGTCTCATTTTACCTCCATTGTCGATCTTACCTTCATTGTTCTAGTGTATAGACATCTTACATTACAGTAGCCTACCCAGCGGGCCTACTATAATCTACGTTACAACAAGTTCTTGTTTTGAAATCATTGTTTTCTAGTATGTAAATTATAGTAGAAGTAGAACTTACGCCAAGTCCGTTCGGGTAAGTACTGCCCCCATTCCCATTTCTGCCGCCAAGCAGTAATACACTCGTGTTACTGTGTTCAGGTTTGAAAGGTGTGCTGTTGAAATTACAGGCTCATGAGACATTCCACCGTCAAGTCTCAGAGTTAAGGATGCATACAATGCGACTTGGGTGTTCTAGTACCTAGACCCAAGTTGTATTGCTTGTTACGAGCAAAGGTTACCATTTAACACTAGGTGGGCCACCTGCGCGTTCCGTAAATTAATCACATAAAAAATCCTTAATGCCCTAATGCCTCATGCCAAAAATATGTATTAGGCTTATTTTTTTAATACTTAATTTTGATAATTAATTCATATTCTATTCTCTGTGACCTATGGATCAAAACTCAGGGTCTAAACCAAGCCAGTATGCCCTCACGCATTTTTTTTTGGGTTTGGGACATCACTCCTATGACTTTATCTCATATCAGAGTGTTCAATCGGTACATAAATTTACGGGCTTAATCTTTGATTAAAAACAAAGGATTTATTGCCCGCAGTATGCATTGCGAAAATAGTAACATATTTAATCTGTATTGATTCGTAACTACCGGAACGAAAGCCGATATGATTCTTATCCATTGAGGCTTTGAACTAACTGACTATCATATCAAGCTACGTTCAAGATTCAATGAATGTTTCACAAAAGTAATCAATGGTCAGTGTAGCGTTTATAGTCGTTTTAGTTATGGGGAAAAACATGTTTACTAACTTTCAACTTGTTATACAAATAGTTTTTTCATTATATTATTGATTTTTAATCTAGGAAATGTTTGCTTAACTTAAACGTCCAGCAAAATGTTAATGTCCGGCGGAGGGCATAGGTGAGCCATCTTACAGGTTTTCCTAGTTTGGGTACCTATGTTATTCCCACAGGTTTTCGATACATTAAGTGACAACTGTGAAAAATGATTGTAATAAGTGACGGTTGTAGTAAATAATAATAATTCTTATTATTATTAAGCTAAGGCCTTACGAATGGTGCAAAGCCCGCTGTATTTTGATCGAAGAACATAATATATCATCCGACAGACTTTTCGATCGGGGCGCCATTAGCCTAGTTCGAGCGTCACTCGTGCTCAATGGAAACTTTGCGCGTTCAGATTTATAGCTTCAAGTTGTATTCGCGCTTCGCTTCTACCCACGAGGTAGGAAAAATGACAGCTTGTAGAAGCAGACAATTTTTTCCCTTACGTTAGTACGGAAGGGCGTTAGTTGTATTGTTATTGTTAAGGGCCAGCGGATACAGCTTAGCATCAGATGGCCTTCTGCTTGTGACTCTACTGCTAATCGTGCCATAAGCTCTGAAACCAGTGTGGTGAAAGAATCAAAGCATCAAACATTCTCCTTCCATCACTTATTTAACAACAAAAATATATTATCTTGAAACACTACAAATATATATAATTTAATTGTAAATAACGGAAGTATTTTAAAGTAAAACATAATTATTTCAATCGTGAACGTAATTTGAAAAGTATTTCCCTCTCGCTCCGTTAAAACGGAACGCATTCATAACTTTAATTTGTATTTGCACCTCATAGACAAGTTTTTGCATATCCGTTGCCCTAAATAACAAACTGCGGTGACAGAGAAGAATATTTAAATACGATATTGGAAAAGCCAACGTCCTATTGATCAGATCGTGTCAAATAAAGAAGAAAGCTTTCCAGAAAAAAAATGCGTTAAATGTTTCTAACTGCGCCATTTTCACGTTATCTTTAACGTGTATGCCACATCCAATAAATATCTTTATTCATCATCCAAGTAAGAGACCAAGCGTCGTTTACGTAAGTCGCTAATTACTTGATCAACATTCCTCTGCCTCAAAGGCATGCCGCCCTTTGTAACGCTTTGCTTCAGCGTTAATTGTCACATAATTACTTGCAATTAATACTAATCACTGTTTCGTGGTGGGTGTATTTGGTTTTGTGAATGTTCAAAATGCGGGTGTTTTTATTTGACTGAAAGAATATGTTTTGTTTTCCGGGTTATCTCTGTCAAATGTTTGTCCGGGGTGGGACACGAACCGAGACGTAATTAAGGTAGCGAAGGTAAGTAAATGAATGCCACTTAAACCAAATAATATTTGTCACCAATCTAATATTTATTTATGAATTTAAGAAATTACTGAACGTGTGCACCTGTAACTTATCGCCTGAGTTATTACAGCTATAATTTTTAATAAGAATATCATTAATTTCCTGGTCACCGTAACCCTACTAAAGAAATAAAAGGTCGTAATTTCTCAAGGGGCACAGACAAGAATGCGGCGGGAATTTAACCTGCGTCCCACAGAAGGAGTACGCAATATAATATACCATACGTATGAGACGCAGTAGGACGGTATCAACACAGAGTAAACGAGAAAGTAGGTAAACTGCGTAAATTTTTATTGACACTAATATGCAAAAGTTTGACTGAAAACTGAACTGATTTCTTTTAAGATTTTTCTCATTGGCACTTTTTGTACAAGAATCCAGTGTTAGTATGAACAATTTATAACATTTTGTGTTGCAACACTCTTACAGGGTATATGTGATGTATTTAGAAATAAGTATCTTAAACATGTGCAATGAATAAATAAAAAAAATAATATAAAAGAACATTTTTTTCCAGTTATTTCATGCCCAGCTACATGAGTGATCCTAACAGCTTGTGCCGGTGGCATCACTTAAGGGCTAGTTTCAAACGCAGGCGTTGCATGGCGTCATCATCTGATACTTAGTTACTTAACATCAGACGCTATGTAGGTAAACGTAACCCTGTAAGTAGTAAACGCACCGTAGGGTTATTAACAACTCGATGACGGTACCATAACGTAAGTTTCAACTTAAGCTAGATTTAGCGAGTATCTATGGATGTTAAAGTTAACATGATAATGGTTAATACAATCATAACTGAACTAACTTATTAACTGAAACAAAACTTAAAGGAAATAAGCCAAAATATCTCTCATCTAGTCTTCCAGACCAAGTCGCAGGACGGAAGTTCATCGGTAAAAGATATTGATCAAATCAAAACCCCGATTAAAATTTCTGTAAAAGAAAAAATTACAAAAAATAGTAAAATTGCAAATTTCTAAGCTATCCCTCTTACTCATATCACTGGCTCTCTCGAATCTGTGTGGTAATATAATTAAAGTGATAGTTAATATTCCATAAAAACCCTGATGAAAACGTAGATAGTTGTCAAAAGAGTCTACTTTTGTCTACGTCTTGTCTTTATATCTTAGATAAAGTCACATATTTTGGCCCGGTCAAAATCCATTGCTCACTCAAAAATACACTCAATACAATTGTGTTACTCCATGGCCCACCTGCCTGCGACACTGCGCCATAAATCGGGGCCACTCACTACTGTCGTCGAACATCCAATATACGTGAGTTATAGTCCAGGAAATTAATTCTGTCGACACAAGTAGGGTTACGCCACATACTGGGGTAAGAATTATATCACACTTTTATAACTGTATTTTTATACAATTGATATTGTATGTGCCTTTCCAGGTTACATGTGTATGTTGCTCATTTAAATGGTTCTATTCTATTCGAGTCACTAGTTCTCTTGGACCAGTGTGGTGAAAGGAATTTAAGTGCGCCTCAAAGAGGCTCCTTTCGTGCACTGGACGCATGTCTTCGAATTTTTTGTCCTAGGACATGTCGGTTTCCTCACGATGTTTTCCTTCACCGTTTTGAGAACGTGGTATTGCGCACATAAATTTTATAAGAGCAAAACTCATAGGTGCACGTTGGAATTTGAAGCAGTGACCTACGGATTGAATCTCGGGGTCAGTACCAATAGGCCACCACGCTCTAAACTCTCTTTCAAATGGTGACCGCTGTAACCGTTGGTTACTGTTAGATAAAAATGTCACTTAAAAAAACCTGCTTGTCTATGGCAATGACGGAGATGACCTCTCCAACGCCAGAACGAGACTCGTGATTGCTTTGACTATGTGGTTGGAACAAGGCGTGTTAATTATATATGTACAATTTTATTTTCACCTCTTACATTTTTCGTAGCACCTACTACGCCGTAGCATACAATGCTCCCTTTTTTACAATTTCTTGAGGTAAATACATAAATTTAAGCCATTACACCTGAATGGGTAGACCCAAGTAGGGCTCTTAACCTTGTGTGTGTGACACTGGAACGCGGACGTGATAAGTGGTGAACTCATCGCCGCTATAGCACAATTTGCTCACTTAATTCTTTCTACCAGTAAATATATAGTCAGTAGTTCAACAGCCACGAATAACAACTAAATAATAAACAAGTCAGAGCATGAATGATTATCAGTTTCCTTGGAAACCTGATTTGCAGCTTTCCAACATATGTTTAGGTTTAATAAATTACCACACGTAATTCTAGCTTAGCCAGATTGTAAAGCGAAGAGCTAGGAATATCAGGTTCGATTCAAGTCTGAGGCAACATTTTTGTGATACTACTACTTATCTTGTAACTACGAGTGTCGTTAAAGAACTGAAGTGCGTCTCAAGTAAGCTTCTTTATGAACATTAAGTTTAGCTTTGAATCTTCGATGGTCACGTATATTGTTTGTTATTTTTTTAAATGTACCTCTATATCTCGAAGTTTTTTGCTCGTTATCAGCGGTTTAGTATGAGACCAAATGCTCACAGAAGAGCAATCGAGAGTCTAGAATGATCTCTCTATCAATTGATATTAAATTTCTAAATCTCCTATGGTCGCCCTACTGTACTATAACGGGGATTGATTTCACCATAAGCCGCTTAGATATCAGTTCCGGTGAAATAATAATTGTTTTGATGGTTATATGTCATTCGGAGTGCCTTTGTTAATGCGGCATTTTTTGTTCTTTGTACAATTGACCATTTTTATTGGGAATTGGAATCGATTTGTTGCATGCCTTGTTCGGGAGAAAATAAGATTAAATAATAGCTTATCGTACACATTAATAAATTAGTAAAGCGGCAGAATTATATGGGCATTAAGTACGCGGAAACTTTTTCTGTTAAAATTCGAAACTCCGAAGCAAATTTTCTGTGAATCTTCCACAATTCCCTTCCTACATGTAAACATGAAAATCTTTAGCTTCAGTAAACACAGTCTTTAGTTCCAGTCCGTCCCATTTAGCACGGAGGGTCCTCGAGGCTGTGTCTCCACGACTGGATATCTCAGTGTAGGCACAGACAAGGCAATGTGCTGGTTAACAGATGGATCAGTATATGTTTTTAACCGGACGTTAGTCTAATCCACAACTATGAAGAATAGCGAAAATACTTAAGATTCTCTATTTAAAAAAAGTATTTTACTCTATAATCTCTTATAGGGATCAAATTCTGAGGGGGCTGGAATTCCATTGGCTGTAAGCCAGTTCATCACACAAGTTTCAAGAATCACTCACCACACGCCTCAAGAGCTCCACACATCGAGCGCGGTGCAGGGTGGTACCGTCGCCACCAAGTTACGTATGCATCTCTGTATGAGGTGACACACAATGTACCTAGCGTGAATTAATTTCAACAGGGGTGCTCTCTAACCCCACATCCTCATTATCAGGTTATTTCCTTCTGACCTACCCGCTTTTTTTATGTGAGTCTGGTGGTTGAACGAGCTGACGGCCCACCTGATGTTAAGTGGTAACCACTGTCCATGGATAACAACAATACGACTCAAGCCCTCTCCACCAGAGTAAGAGAGGACTCAAGTCGCATTGCGTTGCGTCCATCACTCCGAGACGGGGATATTACGTCTCATGCGCCTGCAATTTCACCGGCACCCACTCACTTCCACCGGAACATAGCAACACGAGTGCATCACTGCTTGGCAGCGGATTACGAGATGTGGTGGCAGTACTTCTCCGGGCGAACTTGAAAATACTTTTTGAAAACTTGCTATACCGTTCCTGTGCTGCGCGTCAGGACATGGAAGAACCAAGTGCACCTCGCAGCCGAGCTGTGGTCATTAAAACGGGCACTTAGCCGGGTAGCGAGCATGTCTGGAGAACGCGTGTGATGCATGGGTTCGCTTTGTACGTTTGTTAAGTCTACAAATAAATGCGAGCCATAATACATATTCAAAATTCTTAACCTATGCATTTTCTTCCTTCATCACGACATCACGTTGTTCTGTCAAATTCTACTATACAGGTAAAAAATTAACTCGATTTTAAGGGGAGTATGAATACATCCAAATCCTATAATTTCCAAGTGAATATTTCATATTTTATGCACCTGAAACTTATTTTGAGCAAATCTGCTTACCCCAAAATGGAACAAACCAATTGTAGATTGAAAGTCCATGCCACTTTTAAGAGCAGTAGAACTCACTCCAAGTTCATCCGGGAAAGCACTGCTACCATGCACATTTCTGCCACCAAGCAGTAACGCATTGGAGTTATTGTGTTCCGGTTTGAAAGTTGTGGTTGCCGGTTAAAAAAAATTACAGGCATATGAGACATTCCATCTACACGTCTTAAAGTTACCGGCACAAACGATGCGACTTGGGTCTTGTCGTACCTAGTACAGGAGGATCCAAGTCGCAAAGGTTGTTATGGGCAGAGGTTACCATTTATCATCAGGTGGGCTTTCGGCTCGTTCCGTAACTTTATCAACTAAAAAAAAACTTGGTTACAAACAGTATCAAAAGTTATGATGTAGGTAATAAGTAATTCAAGATTTAAAGTGCTGCTTCTATTTTAAGCTCAATAATGTTATATGAGCATATTTAACGGTGATACGTCGCCGGTAATGCCTCGGTATACGCACACAATCTCCGTGCGTCGATACCTGAACACGACTTGGGCGTTCCCCGTTTCAGGTTCTTGAAATATATTGCGCTAAATCTACTCCCTTATGCAAATTGAAAACTATATTTAGATACTTGATAGTGAGTTGTGATTGCAAATTGAAATTCATCAACCTTTGTTTCACGATAAGTAAACATTTAACTAAATAATCACTGCTCCAACAAGTGAACTGAAATTGCGTTTTAGTAACATCTTTTAACGTAATATAAACTGCAGAAATAACTGATTCGCTGAACGGTTCCATGATTCGCTAACCCCTGCATGAAAGTTTGACAGTATGACAATAGATTCCCACCGCATCCAACTTCTAATAGCGCGGGGAGGGTATCGGAAGGAAATATCAATCGCTCCAAATTCACCCCTCCTTCGGGACCTTGAATGCCAACACAACTAGCCTAATGATGCATTACTCAGAATCACTGCTTCCCTGTCATTCACAACGCTATCCACCGCGTCAATCGAATTATAGCTCTAACTTAAAAGGTCGACGACTGAAATTCGATTAGAGAAAGAGACTGAGATAAGACTTGCGGGAATTGTGTAGCGTGAAATGTCGTAAGCAGGTTATAGACTCCGCAACTATTGAATGTTATCGAAATGCCAAATCCAGGCGTAGCGGTGCGTCCGGGCTCTGTGCAAATACCAATGTCATCTCCCCAGAGCGATCGGCTCGCATTGTATGTTTTGGAGGTATGGAGGACGACATATATGTCTATGTAGGCATTATATACCACTTTGGAATAGTTTGTAGTATATACAATGTAATAATCTGTGAGAATGGTATAGTGGCTAGAGTATCTTATGTACAAATATTATATTTGTGTTCGCAGAACTCCAGAAGTATTCAACGGATTGGATTGAATTTTTTACACAACGTCGCATTTCTATTTAAGAGTGTTATATAATATATCATATACACACTCGGTGATATCAGCTAAATAAATATTTATTAAGACGATGTACTAGTAAACGGTCCATGTGATGGTAACTGATTTCCAAGGCGTATAGACAAACGCACTCCAAGTGCTACGGACTCAAAACAGTGAATGTCAGAAAAAATCCGGCTACCGCAATCAATAAATGTAATCACAGTATGTTAGGCTAACTGCGTCCTGCGGTGTTACCCGCGGTGAATAAGTAATCCCACGGGAACACTGCACTTTTCCGTAATCAAAGTAGTTTATGTGTTGATCAAGGATATAAGCTATCTTGGTACCAAATTTCATCCAAATCCATTCGGCCGTTTGAGCGTGAAAGAGTAACAAACATCCATACAAACTTTCACGTTTATAATATTAGTAGGATAGGATTAGTAAGATTTACCCTTTTGTACAATCACCTACACTACCCCATCTTCATGAATTAGGAAGTGTGTAAACCCACAGTGGATACTTCAGTAGTAGACGATAAACTAAACGGTTTATAGCCCGAGTGTACGTTCTTTAGTACCTACGTGAATAATTGAGAGGACCGTTTGATTACAGGAGTGGTCTTTCAGCGTAACCTACTTGAGTAAGTTATGTCATTTACTATAGACGTGGTAAGTTATTACCCGTTTAATCTCTATATTATTATTTAAAGTTTATCTGAACTATGGATTTACAATTCTAGGGTTACCAGCCATCAAAGCCTGTACTAGCGACCCAAAACTGTAACCTCTGCATTTTGCTTTTACCAAAAATAATAGTACTGCAATCTGCAAGTATTTTCCTAGCATTTTTAATGACGTGATAAGTGGTGAGCTTATCGCCACCGCTATTTCCCCACCATTAAACCCGCAAATACTTTCTTCAGCAATAATAAAATAAGATACATATAAAAGAAAATGTGGCTTGTAACAGCAAAAAAGTCTCTCACTCAGCATGTGCTGTATCAGCGGTGTGGCTGCTCAGCGCTGGTTTTCTGTGCCACCTGTGGCCCGGGGTCGATGTGTGAAATGTCCACCAATATTTATTTATTATTTATATATTTACCATAACTTTGTCGATCTAATATCGCATCCTATTTAAATGTTAGCCATTACAGTAAAACAAAAACTGGTTAGTATTAAAACTTCTTGGTTGTTCGCCTCTAATCCGTCCGGCACACAAGAATTTGTTTCGGTCCCGTCTGCCAAGACATTCCGTTAGGGGCTGGAAGCGGCAAACATCATCAAAGGGCTGCAAAACAATTTGTCGTCCCTTGATTGGGCACGTTCCCAGAACACACCTGCGTCGCCCCGGCTAAGTGCCAACTCCAAACAAAGCGACTCAAGGCATGAGCGACGGACGTTAACGAAATTTATCAACAAAAATCACTCCTAGCAAGAGACGATAGTTTTTGGAGTTTAAGTTATTTGGAATTTTGACAGATGAATGTATGATTAATGTATTGTAATAATCAAAACATTTGAACTCTTATAAATAACAGTGGCACTTTCGCTGATTTTTTCGCCACTTCTGACATAAAAAAAGAGTTTCTTACGTAATCGCTTGTGCCTTGTGCTATTTACTGAGACGACAGGTGCTCTCAATTGTCAGCACCACTTGAATGCTTGATGCAAGGATTGAGTTTGAGCGAACTGAAGCGACAAGCATTTCACAATTACGTTTTAATTTTTGCTATTCCTATTCTTCGGAACAGATGGCGTGGAATGTATTTGTTGCTTTCGCATATTTAATTTAAATGGTTGAAAGTCGTATTATTTGTAATGTCTCTACATAGTTTTACAAAGAAAGAAAGAAATATTTGTAATATAGAAATATATGTATAATATTTTTTTTATTGACACACATTATAAACATGGTAAGTACAAACAAAATAATTAAAACTAAAACATAATAACATAAGTACCCTTTAAAATGAATATATTTCTTTAAATTTATGAAAAAAAATAACTTTATGTTTGTCTTGTGTTCACCAAATCGGTATGAATATGGAAACTTTAGATTATCTTTCATTCTGAATACGCTCAGAGGTTACAGTTATGGTATAGATTTTCCTTTCGTTCGAGATTTAACTTTAACTATTATTTATCTATAGTTAATTGTAGTGAAACCAACTGTATAACCTTCGTTCCGCGAATTACTTTCACCATACCTATTTTAATATCAAGCTTAATGCACACTGTGTAATTAGTGAAAATATTAGCAATTTTTTTATGGTATATCGATATGAAACGAGCAGATGACCCACCTGGTGTAAAGTGGTAATCTCATAACAAGCAATACGACTTGGGTCCTTCCCTACCTAGGTACGACAAGACGCAAGTCGCAACATATGCGCCCGTAACTCTAAGACATGAATGTGGAAAGTTTCAAGTGTCTGTAATTTCACCGGCAACTACACCTATCAAACCGGAACACAGTTAACACGAATGCTTGGCAGCATATATGGCTATGGTGGCAGCACTTCCCTGGACGTACTTGGCATAATTTGCACTTCCACTAAAATTGAGTAATACATGTCGATAAAAATATTATGTATCGTAGTAATGGAAAATTATCAGTTAATACATCTTTTCTTCAGAGGGGTGTCTTGTACTACTTATAAAAGCCCACTATCCGATCAATGGAACTTCTCGAACGAGGGATAAGTTCGGGAAGGTGCGTCGAGCACCAAAGAAGATTTTCTTTGCCACTGAAGGGGAAAATTATCTTGATCGGATAATAGCCCTTCAGTTTAATTATATTTAAACTTCAGTACCATTGAAGGCGTAAATTGGAAGAGTGAAATTAATCTTAGAAGGCGTAGGGTATTTGGTAAAAAATATGTATAGTAATGAAAGGTATATAAATATTTATCGCGCGAAGTTTATAGGCATAGCACAATTACCAATTAGTTTAAATTAAAATAGATTAATTTTATTCCGGTCTGCTGGTTTTATTTTTCTAGTTAACTGGTTGATAGCGACGTTTTTATTACTTGTCACACCTATAAACGCTAACACATAGAAACGATCCAATTTTTTTTATTACCTGGTATAAATTTTTGAAACCTTCCATTCTACTTTTCTGGGAAGGTTTGTAGGAGTACAAACCTTCGCGGAAAAGAAGTGAATCCATATAGCATGTCGTGAACATTGCAACTTAGTTTACGCTGAAATTCCAACAGTTGCATTTCGCCAAGTGTGAACCGACAGAATCTGTCATGAATGACATTTTCACGACCGGAATTAAATATCCATTTCCACCGCTCAGTGAGAGCTCATCTCCATTCACGGATCCAGCAGCACTTAGCAGGCCAGCACGAAGAAAACAATACTATTTACTCTGATGGCTCCGAGCCTGCGTCTGCCAAAAACCAGCTATAGGAATGCGCACACAAATAGAAGATAACTGAAGCTATATATTAAAGCTATAGTTATTTGAGCATCACGTCTCCATCTAGCCTTAGCAAGAAGAAGCACTAGCACTCCTCTTGTAATAGTGAAGTATCATACAGATATATGAGATATGTCTTAAAATTTTTAGGTTACTGGATAGGGCGATTTTTTCGTGATGTTTTCCTTTATTATAAGAAAGCGGTATGACGCACGTAAACTTTTCAAGTGAAAAAAGTGCTCCACACAAGTTGAACCAGAGACCTTGGAAACCAAAACTCGATTCTCTGGCTCTCAAAATGAGTTGTTATTAGGAAATAAAAGGCACAAAAAGAAATGAAAAAATGAATAGTTCACGACTTATCGAGATTTTTACAAAGAATAGAAGAAGTTTACGTTATACTATGCTTTCTATATCATAGCTAGCACTGTGATGCAGTTTGTAGTGGACCGCTAAAGGATAGCGCAGGACGTAGCAGACCAATAAATCAGTGAGCGTCGAACATTAAATCTGCCTGTGAGCTGCTGCCAACACGCTGCGAGCACTGAAGCGTCCAGAGCAATTACACTGAAAAGAACGTACCTTAATCTAGAACTACAACGTAATGTAGCAAAATTATAGGAATATATTTCGTTCAAAAACAAATTTAAACTAGTAGTGTTTTTAATAACACTTTGATTGTATTTAAAAGTTTTTATATTCCTCACTTGATCACCTGGTCAATTTTTGTGCTTAAATAATAATTTAATTAAAAATACCTTTTTAACATTTTACAATAATTGTTAAAAAAACTAAATATAGTATGGTGCATATTAATGTATTAAGTACATTCGAGATACAAGGTGGATTCCCTATTTTTTATACACATAAGAACCCTAACAACTTAACTCATTATTTGCGCAGCAAAACGAAAAACCGACTTTATCGCGAATGAGTCCTCATTATCTCGTACTTGGAAGAAATATTTTTTCTATCTTTTTTGATTTTAAAACCAAATTACCGAACCAACAAAATGTTGAAATTTTTATAGGACCAATCTGATATTATATCCTTGAATTAAGAATTTTCCAAATCGGTCCAGCCGTCTTTGAGTAATTGGGGAACATACATAAAAAAAAAAGATCAATTCAGAATCTCCTCCTTTTTTGAGGTCGGTTAAAAATCTGTTTAGAGACAGCTAGTAAACATGTAACTTATTTAAAAGTCTCCACATATAGGAGCAGTTAGTGTAAGTCGATTAACTTAAACATATCACAAAAAAATTGTGCAGTGGTTTGGTATTCAAGTTCATATAAAAATATGGTGCAAAACACCGTTTCTTAGTATCAGTATCATAAACGGATTCAAGTCTTTTAAAAAGTCTTTGCCACATAGTATCTAAATAAGTGAAAAAGCCTTGAAAACATCGGTACATTTTGGGTATCACGCTGTTCCCGCACAATGGCCCGACATGCTAATACTTTTAGCAAATACTCCGACTATGAGACAAACCTCATGTAAACACCGACCCTCTACCGTTTAATGAAAATATAGACAGCTGGTAAACTGCAGAAGCCTTAATTTTTTATTAGTTCGGCCCATAGGGGTAGTCTTAGGGCTTTTTGGGTTGTCTCAAACTATGACAGTATTTATTTATTTATTATTAAATTACACAATGAGCTTACAGATTGATCCAAAGTGTCCAAACCTTGGGTTGTCATAATAAATAATAAATTAATAGTTAGATACAATCATATAAATTACTTAGATTCAATTAGAACAACAGCAATGTCAAATGAAAAGAGATTGATTAAATAAATAGTAATTAAATGTCAAATAAAATAACAAGTAAAAAATAAAATAAATTATACTCGTAGCTGGCGAATATTTCAGTATGAATTCGCTGATTTCTATATAAAGGCGCATGACTGACACACCTCGAATAAGAAAGAAGAACATACTAATCTAAAGAAGTTGGAAGAAGGAAGTTAGACAGATTTTCTACTGTCTATCATCCTACAGATGCATCAAGATTGGTAATCTACAGCGTGTTCAGTTTCTGCCTTCTAAGACGATAATCTTATACCTAAGTTATTATGAAGCGGTGATATACCACATAGATACATTCCACTTTCACGTCCTCACGTCTCAGAGTTACGGGAATATATGATGTAACTAGGGTCTTCATGTACCTAAGGGAATACCCAATCTTTATAATCACCCGTATTTTTCTTATGGGCATCACTTAAGAACAGGTGGATCATCTGCACATTGCATTAATTATTAACTTAAAAAATGTGCTACTAATTTCGGCTTAAGAAGTTGAATTTAGATTGCGTAAAGCGGATGGAAAATACTGCTTTATAAATCCAAGTAGCTATTGTCACGGCACTGTGGCTCAGACAGGGGCGACTTAAGACTTGTTGCGGCCTCCCCGCTATTACATATCACCCCCAAATTATTAAACATTCCATCAAGGAAAAACCGACCTTACTTTAATGTTTCTACGGTTGATTATCGATTGTATCGGAAGCCTTTTGCGACCAATGTGAAATATGATAATTCCCGTCTGATGATGGTATTCATAGTTCGTGGCGAAGAAAGAACCCTTAGAAATGGTAGGGGAAAAATTAGTATGCATTTCAGAAGATTGGTGTGTATCCTGTTATATCCATTATGGCGGAGGGATTAGTGAAAGTTCTGTAATATGTCATAATAATAGTCCTTAATAGTATGTTACCGCCATACTTTCCTATTCTTATTTAGATATTATGTTCTAGTGTCAGATATTTGAAAATTTCACTCCATATTATAAACTGGCCTCATAGCTCAATTAGTAAAAACCTGCCTTCTGCGCTGTAGGTCGTGGGTTCGATTCCCTTCTAGAACAAACCTTTGTGTGACGAGCATAGTGTTTGTTCTGTGTTCTGTGTAATATGTATTTATTTACAAATAAAGTATGTAAGTATTGTATCAGTTGTCTAGTTCCCATGGTACAAGATATGCTTTGCTTACTTTGGGGCTAGATGGCGCTGTGTGAAATGTCCACCAATAGTATTTTTATTTATTATTACTAGCTACGCCCCGCGGTGTTTCCAACTATTAATATCTTTATGAGTCATTGTACACTATAGACTTGGAACTTGCCCTTAAAATCTCTGTAGGAGCCCATAGAAGTATTGGTATATGTTCTAAGAAGCTTGTGTTGCCGATATAAGTTTGTGGCAAAACAAGAAAATATTAAGAGTTGCCAACGATTTTCTTAGCTAAATATGTTCTTGAATATTTTTTCGTTTTGTTTGACTACGTTGACGGTTGAATTTTGCTTTGTGTAGTCCTTTTGAACCCGCAATATATGGAGAGGTAAAATGATAGGGGCGCTTGTATATTATTACATTTATTATTCTTCTTTTTGATCACTTAGATGGCCGGTAAATATCGTTTAGTAATTATAATAGAGCATTTACATGTTCTGAGCACGTTTAATTTGTAAGATCCGTGTACTTATTTATTTTTACATTATTATTGTGCTCAAAATGGTTTTTGGAGGTCCAAGTGTTATCATGATATGAAAGGACTTTGTATGTTTCCAGACTTTTTGTAAGTTGGTATAAGATGTTTGGGTAAATAACAAAAGTACATAGCATTTGACCAAATTGAAAGACTGACGTATATGTTATATTCTTATAAAAAAATACAAAAATTCTCTAGTTTACTCCACTCATATGTGCTTCGCAGAGGCTCACTTAATCCATATAATTCAATTACAACTCCTTCGTTCAACTCTGCGGGAAAATAATACAAGAAGCTCACTAAAAGGCTTCATAAGTTATTGAGCTGCGGAGTGCCGTATGGGCTGTATTAGCAAGGATAAGGTACGAGCCGTCTCAGCTTTTCAGCATCATATTTCCTAAGGTATATGATGATAGCGATAAATTAAAAACATTTTTCGACGACGAAAAGTTTTACATTAGTAGGCGCCTGGTATTTTTATTTTGGTTCGTGATTATATCACAGGTTATCCAGGTTCTACGAACAGATATTATTTTTGTTGTAGCTTTTCAAGTCGTCTTCAGCAATAATGTTGCGATGAGCAAAGTTCTGTCCACTTGAATATCTTAACAAAATAACTCTATGTTTGGACACCAAAAGCAATAGTCTCACAACGTCTTGCAATTAGCAAATCAAAAGTGAAATAATAGTTGATTCACTTATGTGTCATCGCACGACTATCTAAACCTACTCTAATATACTGCAAACTCTAGCACTCTTTTAACCATTAAGACATATAAATTGATTTCCGAAATATACCACGAAAATATCATAGACATATAAAATCTACCAATCTGTATTTCGCTCCCATGATAGATTCAAAACGTATCGTCTCTCATCTGAAGAGAGCAGGACCCTGAAGTGGAATCATTTGAAACTGGTAGGCAGTACTGGTTTCAACACTATTTCTTTCAATCTGTTTCTTTCTTTCTTCTTTCTTGTGTCGTGTTAAATTTTATTCGTTATTCTTATTTAAGCTCCTCAGTATACAAATAACATGTACATTTGAGAAATGCTGCGCTTTTCATTGTAATAAAACAACAAAGCAACCTGTTGTTTATGGACGCAATTGATAATCCGAGCCAGCTGGCTAGTTCCAGTCTGCACTGAAACACATATTAAAATTTAATAATACATTTAAATGTAAATGTAAGTAATTTCAGTCGCGTATTAAAAACATGCAGGATGACTGGGTTAGATTTTCACACACAGTTACGCTGGCGACATTTGCAAATCATACATACAACGGCAGAACGCCAGCCAGATAACGACGCCATTTTGTAACGTGGGTAGCGTTTTTGTAAAATGGTAAGACAATTCAATTATGTTAAGGTAAATGAAACTTCCACTAAACCTACTAAATGTTACATTAGGATGCTTTTGTAAACTTTTTACATAAATATTCCGAGAAAACGGGCAAAATGTTTTTTTATTTACAATAGACTTATAAAATGGGTCCCAAGTAAACAAACCTCTCTTTTATTAGTCACGCTATGTTTCAATGGAATTTATTAATTTATTGCTCAACGGGCCGTGAGCATGCAGAATTGTTATGGTAATCGGATACGCTGTGACGACTCACGAGTAGGTATTTACTGTGATAACAATGCCTTAATATAAATAAATAAAAAAAGTTTAATGTTTGGCCCAAAAATTCAAGTCATATATAAAGAAGAGTCTGTTCAGTAAAGCTGAAAACACTGTAAATGGTTATATAAATGTTAAATCCCCATAGTCTGATGTGGCTCTGCTCAACGACACACAAAACATCCTGTAATATCTTATTTTATGTAGTCATAAATGTAACATAGATCTAAGTATTCAATTGTTACAAGGATTGTTCTCGCGAAAAAAAAGGAATCCCTCCATTAGGGGTCTTCTTGGCTGTTCTTCCCCATGTGGGTCGAATAGGGTTTGAACAGGCGTCAAACTTAGCGATAAGTACGCGTGACCTTATTTTTTGAATATTATTGAAGTTTCCAAGCCATTTCTTTATGAATTCTATGGAAATAAAGTTTTTGACTTTGACTTTTCACTTAGCACTCATTTAGCTCCAAATCCAGCATAGTTAATACTATGGTGTAAGCTTATTGAAAGGTCCATCCATGGTGTAAATGTGTAGGAAAGTTACTTAAGTTGCTGCACCCCCGAAACTTGCAGACTTGGGGTGTACAAATTTAGTTAACTACTACAGATGTTCCACAGCTTTTCAATTTTCCATCTCCCTAAACTAATTCCACACCAAAAGAATTCCGACGCAGATGTCGAAGAGTTCATCGAGTAATAACTTATTCTCATTATATGGATTTGTTATACCGTGTTTTGATTTAACGAATAAGGGACCGGTGTGACCATGTTTACTAGAATAACTTTTGATCAATATTTGAAATTAAGTTACATAATTTGCCATCAATATATTACTGAAAAATGGGACCGGAATATAAATATCCTTCGAACAAAAAGTTAGTATTAAAAATATTTTCGTCCTATTTTGACGGGACTTTCACTGGCAGATAGCTGATGTAACAAGGAGTAACTTAGACTACTTTTCCGAGGGGTAAAATAGGGGTGCGTGATAAAACCGAATTCCACGACGAAGTCGCGGTCAACAGCTAGTTTAGTGTAACAGGAAGCTTGGTTGCTTTTCCATATTATTTTTGTTTGATACAAATTCACGTGTCGTATGGAGGGGATGACGTCAAAGGACATAATTACACGCCCGCGGTGTAGCGGCGACGTCATAATCTGCGGAGAGTAATTTCACGCTATTCCTCATGGATACGGGATTTTAAATCAAATAGAGGCTGATTTAAAATTATTTTTAGAGCTAGCTACAAATTGTGACTTGTTCGTCAACTGGCGAGGGTAAAACTCGCGAGTGCGCGCGAGTTGGCACCTTCCGATTTTACCTATTCTTTTTGTCGTCAATTCGCGCGCCTGTATAAAGTACAGTAAAATAAAAACGGATTAAAACCAAAAACTATAAATAACTCTCTGGGTGGTAATATGTACTATATGTATGTATTTACAAAAAAAAAAAAGTTTACAACTATTGTATCAGTTATATGGTTCCCATGACACAAACTATGCTTAGCTTACTTTGGGGCTAGATGGCGCTGTATGTAGTGTCCATCAATATTATTATTATTATATAACAAACATTGTATGACACCCCCCTAGATTAGTTGCGGTGCCTACTTTTAATTTCCGAAACCCCCAGGTAGTGAAACACAGTGGGGTCAGAATAAGACTAGTATCCCTTTTAGAGACGACATTTCGACGTGCAGTAAAGCAAACTTATCATAGTCTTCACCGCATAAATTCAATTTACAACACTCTATTCAATTCCGCTCCATAATCACCTGTAATTGTACGTACCGAAGGGCGATATTTGCATAATTTTTGAGCTTAACTCTCCAGAGAGCGCTTTACCCATTCAGCATAAATACATACAAATGTAGACGCCTTTGATACACTATCGAGTTTCGAAGTTATCCTCGACTTTCTGTGGGTATTGTGGCAGATTTCCGAGCAAAGTTGGCTGAAGGCTGTATTGAACGATTTTTAAGATATGACGGAAGTTTAACATATCTCGGTGCTTTGTTTTGATTCATGATAAATATGATACTAAAATATCGATACATAATAAATAAATTGTTGTTATAACTTTAAACACTAAAAAATATATCAAAATTTTTCATTTTGTTATGAAGAAATCAAAAGCAATACGATGTTGAATACATAGTTGAATAACAAACGCTTATGAAAGTTTAGCTTGAAGTGTTCCCAGTTTATTTTGTCCAATCGTTCTCATCAGGACCATTTAAGGTTAAGCAACTAACATTGTCTGTATTCTGCTTACCCCTTAAGAAAAAAGTACATAAGTATTATATCAGTTGTCTGGTTCGCACGATACAAGCAATGTTTAGCCTACTTTGGGGCTAGATGGCGCTGCGTGTACGTAAAAAAATATCTATTTTTATTAAATGATTCCTCGTAACCGATTCTCCTTTCCATCCTAAGGTTGTCTGGAAGAGATCGCTTCTTAGCGATAAGGCCACTAAGAAGCGATCTTGTATCTTAATTCGTTTTAGCGTTTGTACTGGATTTTAATGGTGTACAACAAATAATTTTCATTCTAACATTTATTCATTCTTCTACGTAAACGCGCGCGATTAGTAAACCATATGCGGTTGTCCGATAAAACCGGCTCTTATATTAAACTGAATGATTCCGTCTTCAGATCTCAACACTCTTCCTCACAGACCGGAGAGCAAAACAAACGAACCCAGCTGGGTATTAACGCCCTCACTGTAAGAATTAAGATGGCGACATTGCGAGAAAAATAAAAAAGATCTACAGAAATCGATGGGGTTTGGCACAAAGAGCACTCTCTTATTTGCGGTGTGCGCTATCATTCCATCGGTGGGACGCGGTGATTTCGTTAAGGTGGGTGTGTTTGATGCAATTAATGAAGACAGGCCTCACAGCTCAGTTGGTAGTAACTCTGCCTTCTGCGCTGGTCGTGGGTGGTCGATGGGTTCCATTCCCACCCAGGACAAACATTTGTGTGACGAACATAGATGTTTGTTCTGTGTCTGGTTGTTAATATGTACTCGTATTATATGTATGTACATATTTAGAAAAAAGGTATGTAATCTATCAGTAGTCTGGCTCCCATAGTACAAGCTATGCTTAGTTTGGGGCTAGATGGCGGTGTGTGAATTGTACACCAATATAAAAAACCTCGTGATGTAATTGGGAGAGAGTTAGGGCTTAAGTTATGTCATACCTAATCTAAAAAAAACAGATAAGGTCTCTTGTTGTGGAATTGATTGCAGTTTCAAAATTTCACTCAGTCTAATTTTCTTATAGGTTAATAGTATTTTTAGTTTAATTTTGGATGGTGTATGGTTATTGTGTCTGTTTTGTTAATTAGTTAAATTCTTTTTGTTATTTGCGAAAGGAATATTGACTACTTTAAGAATACAGAAAAAAAATATTAAAATAAAATATTTAAGTAAATATGTTGTTAATTAGGGCTGACAAAGAAAAAAACATAAAAAAGTGACTAAAACAATATTCTCTGAAAGGCCCACCAATTTTTGTAATTAATTTAATAACTTTATTATTCAGATAGGTTTATTTACGATGTATTCTTTGATACTACTTAAGTTAATATAAATATCTAATTCAGTTTCATTAACGCGAGTCGTCTCTAAATCGTCGATTGTTTGACGTCGGCATTAAAACAGCGAATTGTCAATATTTGCGGCAGAGGGCGAGGGCCCAATCCCTTGCAAATACTAAGGTACTTATTCTCAACAAATGGCATTATATCTAGATTAAACATTAAAGAGACTAAAATTGAAAATTTTATATGAGTCTGAGTCGCGCGGCGGTTTTGACACTACGTCTTAAGCTAATAAACAAAGAGGTGGTTACAAGTAGCATTTTGGAACTTTACGCGTTGGTTCATAAATATGTAATGTTATTTTCTTTTGTATTAAATATATTTCAATTATGCATTTCTTATCATGAGTTTAAATAGTTACTTAATTGAATGTTTTGGGGCACCGAGATTTTGTAAGTTTGTTGTAATGTTATCTTGTCTTGAGAATAGGGTCCCATATCTGCAAATGTCTCTTCTTTTGTAGACGCTCAGCCTTTTGTTCGATCTCATTAATAAACATCCGAATTGTGGCGTCTGCAAAGATACAAATGATTTGAATGTATTGTTTGAAAATTCTCAACAAACAAAATTCTATTTTATTTTGAATTGACGGCACTGAAAGGGCAATTAATAGCAGATATTTTTCGGTTCGGTCAATGTATAAAAACAAATCTTTATTTAGTTTTTTTTTACAGTTATTTGTACCTGTCTTTCTTAAATAAAGAAGATGAGCTCTGTTCTGACGGCAAGAGTATTCATTCTCTTAAAACCTATAGTACAATGCTGTGATAAAAAAGAATTTAATTGAATATATAACCATACCCTCTCCTGCCGCATACATTCGCGTTACTGTGTTCCGGTTCGAAAGATGTGATTACCGGTGCGATTACAGGCACAAGAGACATTTTACCTTCACGTGTCAGAGTTACGGGCTTATACGATTCGACTTGGGCCTTGTTGTACCTAAGTAGGAGAAGACTCAAGTTTTATTGGTTGTTATGGGCGTAGGTTAATTTAACACCAGGAAGACCATTTCCGCGGTCTATAAATTTTTCACAAAACAAAAAGATGGACGGACAAAAAGTCCGTATCTTCTGATAAGAAAGATAACATCAAGCGGGTTTAATCTGTTTAAACAAAAGAAAATCTCACTAAAGATCCCACATTAAGGTTAAAAACAAATGTAAACAAAAAAAATATGCAAATCCGGTGCGACCGCAATAAATTTTTCCCCAAAATTCCCACCCTCACATTATTTATGTCCGTTATGTGACCTATTCTTCACACTTCAGCGCCATTCTTATTCTATTATTTATGGGATGGTGTCAAAGGTGCGAATGTGTTGTCAGTTTGGGGATGCTATCAGTGATATTGAGAGTGGACTGGACCTCTCGAATCACTTCAATTGTTTGGCTTACTAAAAAACAAAACAATATTAATTAGTCCTACTATTTATAGGTTATAGTTTTATTAATAACATTTGCTCCTTATCTCCTAATGTTTCATACAAGTATGTACTTATTTATTAGACTACTGAATTTTTATATAAATATTTTTAATTGTAAATAATAACCAATAAAATTAATAAAATTTGGCTTCAAGTATTCCTGAAGCTTTATAGATGAATTTTAAGAACATTTTATAAAAACAGTATAATGTCAAATAAAGGTAATTGACGAATAAATCACTTTACGTCGAAAGTCCCAAACGAAGTTAACAAAAATATTAATAGATGCAGCATATCATTCCAAAATTCAACTAACGATATTTCAAAAACTCACTGGAGTATTTGGTCAAGAAGTACGGATAACTACGGTTAGAATGAAAGCGGTACAGTCAACGGTTCCACGGTAAAAATAATAATAATGGTGGACATAGCAACAGCGCAGCAAAGCACCCCTAACCAGAGCTAGAACCGGTATAGGAACTAGGCAACCAATAGAATATTTATATATATATTTATATTCATGTACTTGTGTTAAAAATTGTCGATCAACCAGAACATGCATGTACACGACAGGCAAACAGTGGGATAGGTCGAATCCTTTGCCCATACCACGGAAGTGGTTGATACAGGCATCTCGAATCGGCATACCTCCGAGCATAAGTCAGGCATGGTGGCCGATGCGCTCGGACGGAACGCATGAAATATCACCGCATTTACCAGATCAGATAGCTGGGGTTTGACGTCGCGTCGGGAGACGGTTGAATTATAACGATGAGATGAAATCAAGGCTGATTGGTGATTCACATTTTGAAAAGTGCTTTAAAAGGCAACAGAGCAAAAATCTTTTTAGTTCATGTTAACAATTAAGTAATTTAATGCGAAAAACAAATTTATATATTTATTTATATTATATACAGCTCGATTACCACTGTACTCAGACTAGACTCACTGACTGACATATTTTTTTGGGCAGATCGAGAGGGCTTATGCGCCCTGTAATGAAACAAAGCTTATTTACCCCCATAGCGTACCTCGGAAACTATGGCAGGTAGCGGGGCCGTTTTCGAACCAAAATTGGAGAGGAGGTGCAACGATTGAAGACTTTTTAGAAAAGATATCGTCCGCACAAAAAAATATACATATAGGCCACATACAAAATTTAAACGCCTATATCTCGGAAACGGTTGCAGTGAGGTGGGTGCTGGTCGAACAAATGTTATAGGGAATCGAGGTGGAAATCCGGTGGTGGTATTGAAAATCCAAGATGCCGGATCCAAAATGACGACCGTAAAAACAGTTGCTCCGATCGGGGTGAAATTTGGCATCCGGGGATTTTTTGGGGAAAATTCAAAATATGGGGTTAATTTTTTACACAGCACACATCACTGATTCGGCTCCTGCTTCTGCTTCTGCTACTGCTACCTGCTGCTACTGCTTCTGCTGTTACTGAGTCTGCTGCTCCTGCTTCTGCTCCTGCTTCTGCTGCTGCTGCTGCTGCTCCTGCTTCTGCTGCTGCTGCTGCTGCTCCTGCTTCTGCTGCTGCTGCTGCTGCTCCTGCTTCTGCTGCTGCTGCTGCTGCTCCTGCTTCTGCTTCTGCTGCTGCTGCTGCTGCTCCTGCTTCTGCTGCTGCTGCTGCTGCTCCTGCTTCTGCTGCTGCTGCTGCTGCTCCTGCTTCTGCTGCTGCTTCTGCTGCTGCTCCTGCTTCTGCTGCTGCTGCTGCTGCTCCTGCTTCTGCTGCTGCTGCTGCTGCTCCTGCTTCTGCTGCTGCTGCTGATGCTCCTGCTTCTGCTACTGCTGCTGCTGCTCCTGCTTCTGCTGCTGCTGCTGCTGCTCCTGCTTCTGCTGCGGCTGCTGCTGCTCCTGCTTCTGCTGCTGCTGCTGCTGCTCCTGCTTCTGCTGCTGCTGCTGATGCTCCTGCTTCTGCTGCTGCTGCTGCTGCTCCTGCTTCTGCTGCTGCTTCTGCTGCTGCTCCTGCTTCTGCTGCTGCTACTGCTGCTCCTGCTTCTGCTGCTGCTGCTGCTGCTCCTGCTTCTTCTTCTTTGAAATTTAAATCAATAATCGCTGCAGCAGCGAGAAATAACATGTCTTTCACAAAGTTCTAGTCGTTCACATCATTAAAAAACCTTCAGTTCATTATAAGTATATGCCGTTAATAGTCGCCCATCCATAACTGTCTTTATTATTGTTTACCCTTATCGAAGAACAGGACCAGCTGCGCTGAAGCGCTTGCCAATTCAATTATGCTATGCCCGGCAACTAAATGCCTCAAAATACACGGCATTGTCGGGTAATGCTGGGGTTAAGAGCTAGATACCGGAGGGCACTTATGAGCTAATGGACTGACCGCGCACAAAAGATCTCTAAATTGACCGGTGGAATAGTGTGGGAGGTAAAATGATGTGATACTTGTGAAGATAGCCTCCAATATTTTCAAGGATGACACGCGATTAATCGACGTAAATGAAAAATGTTCTGTAAAATGTATGGTCCATATTTTTGATTGTAAAATATATTTTATATGATCTGACAGTTGTGAAGCAATATAGTTAGTCAATCACGTAAGTAAAATACTTTTTTATACTAACAGCAATATTAGTAAATATTAGACAAAGTCATATAAAAACATTTCTGAAATAAAAAATAATTAACAAAAGATTTCCTTCATAGAAAACACATTTAATTACCAATCAAGTGAAATTTCCTTCCTTCCTCCTAAAATATTTAGAACAAACAATCTTTCTCTTTTTGAATTTATAATTTCCACGGACTCGCGAAACAGTACAAATATTTTCTTTTAGGTAAAGTTTGGATATAAAGAGCTAGTTCATTATAATTTTCGATTTTCAGATATACCTACTGAACGGTTGTAACTAATGTAAAGGCACTAAATAATTCTGGTTCTTGATCTTTGATTGTTTTGTTATAAAAATACTCAACAGTTTAATAAACTATGTTTTTGATTACAAAAGTAAGTTATTATTGTAAGTCTTTTGATTTGCTGATAAATTGCTGAATAAATAATAGGTAATAATAATAATAATAATTTGCTGATAATTAACTCCTTGCCTGCGTCTGTATTTCCCGATAACTATAATCTGGAGGTCTTCAAGAGGAAAGTGAATAGGTATTTTCTAGGCAAGCATGCTACATCGTAGACTGCATTGTCACTTAACATCAGGTGAGATTGCGGTCAAATGTAAATCACATAGTTAATAAAAAAAAAAAAATTAGTGATGTTTTGATTTTAAGCAGCTTCTTTGGCTTTTATTTGTATTTTTCTAGATACTGAATGCTTTAATACTTTTTCAGTGTTCATTCATAATTAGTTATGAAATGGAAAATGTTAACAAAGATTTTTCTCTTACAATGAAGAAAATTTTACTTATAGAGAAAATGATGATACAACTCCCTAATTTACATTAACAATTCTGCGACGAAAAACCATTGTATTTTACCTTATGCATGTTTTATTTACCCCCGACTTGGTCTTTCTATCTTAAGGTTGCCTAGAAGAGACCGCTATTAGCGATAAGGCTGCCAATTGAAACGGTCTGAACTGATAATAAATTAAGTTTACGTGGTTAAACCACTAGATGGCGCTAGTATGTTGTTCCATTCCTAGATCGCGTTATCGTTCCCTTTTGTGTTTAAATCAAAAGCTGTGCTGAATCGTTAAGAACTATAGATACTCTTACTCTTGTGTTTCATTTACACTGGCTTGGTCTCCAACCAATTTTTCAAATATGTATTTTTATCAAATTAATTACGCTTAAGGTGTGGAGTAAAAAGTTATTGTTAATTCATTTACTGTTCGCAGTGACAGAACGAAGTATTAGTTGCATATGTTGCACAATTTGTTTGATTGAACTAGCTGATTTCAAGATTTAGCAGTCAAAGCGAAATATGAACGAGTCCCAGCCTGTATTTAGCGTCAGTATTTCAAACAATTCCCTGACATCAAGAAGGCGATATTTACAAATAAATGAGCCTGGGGAATTACAGTGTTTCTTGTCGCGATGTCTTTGCTGCAATTACGTGCCGTATGATTAAGTGCCATCAAATGGACAGTTCTAATAACCTAAAGACGGAATATGTAATTTATCTTTACGTTTACCCTACTTGTTGTATGTGTAGTTAAATGAAATCGAATATCGACCGTTTTGTTTGTGATTCTATTTTAAGGCTTAAATTTTTTTGTACCTAAGATGTTTATTGCTCAATCAGTATATGTAAGAAACCGGTGTTATAACTGATATATATCATTTCACTAGTGTTTACCAGCTTTGCTCACGGGGTTCTAAGGCAATATAAGGAAAAATTAGCTAGACCTCATCAGAATTTTAAGTCCTTAAATCTTTTATCTATGGATGATGATAACACAAATACTATAATATGGATATTGATCATTCTTAATTTAATACAAATAATATTAATATTTAAACAGTAATCTAGTTCCAATAGTTTAAGCTATTCTTAATTTGGAGCTAGATAACGCTGTGTCCACCAATTCAAAATCGCACTTGATTGTTGCGGAAGCTGTATTCAAAAATGAAATATCTCCATATCTCCGCTTTATTCTGACTGATCCTTATAAATTTTCAATTTGGTATTCATGGGTGCGCTGCCGATGCAGCCTCGAGCCGCAGCTTATTGTGGGCCCACGGGGAACTGACTCTTTGCAATGTGAAAGATTGATGCCCATCTTTATGTACTCGTATGAGTAGTGTTTGTTAAATTGTTTGTCTGCATAGCATGAGATGCAGTTACCTTTATTATCACGTATGTATGTGGAAAAAAATAGATTGTTCCGTGTCTGGGCCTTGCATTTGATGCTGTGGAAGAATGTGCAAGCACCACAAGCGTTAAAGAGAAAAGGAAAAATAGTTAGATTTGATTATCGTCAAGTAAGAGATGATGGCGTATTATTTCATATTATAATTGGAGTCCATGTTTAATATAAGATATGTATTACATATTGTCACTGAAATTAAAAGGTATATCAAATATCAAATGTGCAAGTGTTTAAAACTATAAACTTAAGACTTAAGAAGGAGCAAGTTTATTAAAAGCTTGTAAACAATCATTAACATTTAAAAAAAATCTTCTGTGATAATCTACGAATCAAATAAACTCGATTCAAGTCCAGCTAAGGTAATACCGACAATTTAGGCTGGTATTTCGAATGCGGATTTTTCGTATGCAAGTGCAAAAATACGTCCCAACTGTTTTACAGGCCATTCCCTGATGCAAGTACGACGTGTTTTAATTTAAATAAAAATACATTTATTCGGAACTTTGTTCCAATCTGGATCCAAGAACAGACGCCATCCATATTAATAGGCTCGGTCGTTCCAAACTGGCAATAGAAACGGGCAAACCCGGGGGAAATCCGTAGTGCATTAGAACCGAGTGAATACCTAAGTTAGGGACGTAATGTGACGTGCATTTTATACGAGGAGGAAATCTAGCATTTACTATTTGAATGGACTCTATTGTCAGGTGTCCTATAGTATTATTCGATTGTGGTCTTCCATTTTGCGTGGAAATGAGAACTTTTGTGCACGAATATTGAATTAAATGTTGTGACAAATTGAGGCCAATTCATTTTGCCATCATTCATTATGAATTAGTCTATCTTATTACACAGCAACACGAGTTCATCACTGCATGGCGGCAGATTACCAGGTGTGATGGCAGTACTTCTCCGGGCGGACTTAGCACAAGTTCTACTGCTACTAGACCGCTACTATATATTTCGGAATATCACGTTTTCCAGGTATGAGAATAAAAATAAAATAAAATAAACATTACAATTACACATCACACAATTAAATAAAATCCTTATCAATAACGTATACTTTAATATGTGTTTTCTCTACATTTGTACTGTGTTGTTTATGTGGAAAATAAATACTCTTTCTTTCTTTCTCCTTTCCTCTGTTTTAACACGTTTTAGTATCAAGTTTAAAGACACTAATTAAGTATGGTAGTCAAATATACTCATAGTATAATTTCCACAGGCTGCCAACCACTATATTTTCCCATTCTTTAATTCGAGCTTCACTTCACCTACCGATGAGTCTTAAAATGCATTCTAAAAACCACCGCGCACTGGAAGTGCACAAAGGCAGAATTTATCGTCCGACTCACGTGCCTAAAACACTCCCACAAATATCTCGCATCTCACTTAAATAGATGCGACAACATTTTGTGTGGCAGAGTTTTAAGAAGTTCTCTACTGTCTATTCTTCTTTTAAATGCTAAAATATGAAAAAATATCAAAGATTATAATAATATTATTTACAAAATAATATTACGGCTGTGGGTCAGAATTGGAAGGAAACGATAATTCTGGACAACTCTTTCTGTACCTTGAATTTCGATAAATTTTTGCGTTTTATTGAATTTAAATAATTAATAATTATATTTATTTCAATTTTTTTCCTATAAGTACGTCTATCCACTGTAAAATATATTCAGATTCGATTTGCTTACCTTTATTTAGTTAGGAACTAGTTGCACCCGATTGGTGAATTTAGAAGCAAGTATCCGAAAATAATTTAGGCTACAACAACCTTTGTTGAAATTGAAAAAAAAGTTTTATAGAGTTTTGTTTTATTTTTTTATATGTATGATATATAGAGAATACTAAAGAGTATATGTTGATTTAAAAATTCACAGCTTTTCACTAAATATAGTTTTAGCTCATAATCGCATCTAGCAAAATGTATTATTTAAACGGCCATGTCTGTGGTCGGTCCACGTAAACAATGCGGCAAGCGGCGAAACTTTCCCTTTGTGTATGGGATGCCGTAGATAATATACGACTGTAGCTTTATACCACATACAAAGTTACTTTTCACAATGCTTTCCGATTACAAATGAAATTAATACATTTTTTCTAAGTAGTAGTTTTGTGCCGCATTCATCAGACAAAGTATAAGGCCTTATCTGCTGATTTTCACTACACAACTTCATTGATGGCTGATTTGCCTTTCCTCTCACCTTTTGGCTTAGCCATTTTGACCGTAGTTTCAACTTCTAGGTCAACTATGTATATCGATGGTTTGAAGTTGAAAATCTCATTACAAATAACCCCTTATCTTAGCCAGGGTTTGCATTTATCTCGGCCCTTTTATACATATAGGTAAGTATTTAGGAAACTAAAGTTAATTCTAAGAATAGCTCCTTACGCCACTTCTCTGGCCGGTGATCTTGTAATCCCCTAAAGTGCTCGAAGTGAGGAAATAAGGGTTAAGTTTTAAAAGCACTCCGTCTACCGTGAAAATCGGCGTGGGGTACAAGTGAAAGGAGAACGACTGCTATATTGTATCGCTACAATGTCATAATTGTTCAATTTTGTGCGGCAAGTTGCGGCTTGTTGTTTTTAGAAGTGCTCATGAAACTTAAACATTAGATATAGATTTTGGGCGATCGAATGACATTTAGCCCTCGTTTTTAGATTTTGTGGTGGAACTAAGGTCATTTTCACACAGCGACAATTATCCACAAACTAAGCATAGCTACTATGGGCACCAGACGCTATAATACTTTTATACCTTTTGCTTACTTTATATTACTTTTGTGTATATATATTAATGACTTATTGTAATGAATTATTAGTACTTAGTATTATTAATAGTCAAAGATTTTCAATATCTCATGACTTGGGCCGCCGCGCCGTGGGAGTCATGCATACGACAATCGGATCCGATTTTAAATAAATAATGAGAGAAACATCGCACCCGGCGGCGGAACGTTTTGTTGCTTTTAACTTTTTTAATAACGCTCTATTGGACGTTTACTTCGCTCATGAGTTGTTAATGTGAGACTTTCGGTAAAACGTTTATTTCAGTTATATCAAACTATCACTCCGAATTTTCCTTAAAAACTTTTAAACTATTGGCTTTTTTTATCTTTTAGTACTTTCAGAAGTGGGGCACATTACATTTTTCATAATTGAAAATTGATTCTTTAAAATATATATCAACTAGGTGTAGTTTGGGGCTGGATGGTTCAGTGTGAATTGTCCATCAAAAAATATTTGGGTAAATATGTTAGAATCGGTTGAGTAGGTAAAGACAGCTTCTTACATACAAATAAATAAATATATCTTATTTGTAATATTACTTTTGATTGCGGTACAAAAACAATAGTGCTTGACGCCTGGTAATTTTTATCAGATTGGCACAAGGAAAAAAATACTAGTAAATGTTGCCAACAACAAAGGCTATAAATCAACTGTACCCAGATGTATTTAAAAGCAATCAATGTCATGTGTCGACTCTCGCGACTCCCACTGAAAGCTTTAATGAATACAAATGGAAAAATGCAGTCGAAAACAGATAAAAAAGTTAAACTAAAGGAGTCTTCTCCATTGACACTTTGAATTTAAGGGTTCTAGGATTATCTCCCTCCCTTTTTGTGTTACTGTCTGTGACAAAAGTAAAAAAATAAAATAAATTTAATTTGTAAGCTATTTTGCAGTATTATTCTATTGAGTAGGTATAGTTACAGTAAAGTATGTTATGTTTTGCTTACCCTTTAAAATGTTTGATTATTCAGAAAGTGTGTAAATGTACGTACGAATGCATGAATATTGACCATCATTCATAGTCCAAAATCCGGTTTCGATGTGTGTGTGTGTGTGTGTGTGTGTGTGTGTGTGCGTGTGTGTGTGTGTGCGCGTGTGTGTGTGTGTGCGTGTGTGTGTGTGTGCGCGTGTGTGTGTGTGTGTGCGTGTGTGTGTCTGTGTGTGTGTGCGTGTGTGTGTGTGTGTGCGTGTGTGTGTTAGTGTGTGTGTGTGTTCTAAGGAAAATAGTGGTGCAATTTAAAATAAAAAAGTTAGTAGGGAAGTTATCTTAGTGTAATGAGCAGTTGTTCTGTTTCATTATAATTTAGTGCGATCAACCACTTACTGCCACCCTACATCTATGCCGGGTTAATGATAATATTGTATAGAATAGAACATAAGAATGGTTTATAACAAGTAATATTTACTTCAATTATAAACTTTCGAAACATTACAAAACATCAAGTGTGTATGCTCCATTACGATCAGAACGGACCAAACACCTCCGCTGGTGTTTTGACTACGAACAAATTAAATCAATTAAGGGCCTGCGTTTTTGTCGCGTCCAAATGTTCGCCATTTGTTAGTATTATCCTTTTTTGTGACTCGCCATTGTGATCACAAAAATAACAGGGTTTTTGATGAAATTATTTTATATAAGAACGTTCTGAAATCATTTTAAGTACGTTACTTTTGTTAGTTACATTTGTGATTGTATAAATTCGCACTCTCAATCTCAAAACACAAGCTTATAGGAACTTAGCTTGAGATTCACAGGTGTATCTACGTCAAATAGGAACTTAGTATAATACTTAATTAGATAATGAACTTTTGTTAACAACTACTATTATTGGCAAATAATACAAAAAAACTCGCAGAACTGACCTTCTGCGCTGTAGGTTGTGGGTTCCATTCCCATCCGGGGCGAGCATTTATGAGATGAACAGACGTCAATTAAGGTTACATTTTATATTTGATTTATAATGAGTTTTTTTTCAATTTATCCCAGAGTAGATTTTCTTCTAAATTTTCTTTATCGATATTTTATCATAAATTAGTTTTGTTTGTAATGGAGTGACAGTAAAATGGTAAGATTATTAAATCTTTCACTCAGTCACTATTGATTATTTTTATATGTGATTTACAGATTTGCAGCATCTTGAATCTTAAACGTTTGTAACGCAATCTTTATGATATTCAACCCAATTAGACAAACGTTGAAGGCAGTTACCATTTGGATGTCTTACTTTGCACTTTTTTGCATGTATATTATTTCCTTTATTTAATTAAACGGACTTGACAACAAAAAACAACAATATTTGATCATGTACTGGGCAATTGACTTTATAAAATATACTCACAAATATAACGTGTCATCTTCTTCACAATAAACAAAGAGCGGTAATTGTGTAAGACAGCATCATTAATACCAACATTCAGTGAGATCCAACAAAACCATTTACACGGAAACGGGAACGGAACGAGTAAGTGCCGGAAACTCAGCTGTCACATCTTAAAGGCTGGGACACAACAACGTCTTTTATATAATGCATTATTTTTCAACAATCTTCAATATCAAACTGTAATGAAACAGTCAATGGACAGCGTGCTGGCTGATCGTCACGGAACCTGTCCTTCAATCCAAAATCCGCAAGTACAAAAATGCATACTAAAATTACGATATGACAGCAGTACGTTACATTTTTTGAAATTTTTCCTGACTTGAATAGTACCGTATTGATCACTCACTCTGAGACGTCGTTTGTGAAGATGGCTTTGATGATTGCTTGGCGAAAGACGTATGTATATGTGAGACTTTACATACACGTACTTACATTAATACACATAAATATTTTTATAGGTATTATTTCGTATTGTTGTTACAATACGAAATAAACGGTTATTGTATTGTATAGTACTTTCCTGGACGAATGACGCATATTCTGAAACTACCAAAACTTACGGTATAAATTTAAGTGTTAAGTTCATGTGACATCTTTATCCAAAATCAATGGTCTTTATTAGCTGTGTGAAATATAGATTATAATAATATTAAATTATATTGGTGGACATTTCACACAGCGCCATCTAGCCCCAAAGCAGCTAAGCGTAGCTTGTATAATAGCAACCAGACAACTGATATAATATTTGTATACTATTTTTATATAAATACATAGAAACATATAATACATATCAATATCCAGACACAGAACAAACATGTTCGTCACACAAATGTTTGTTCTGGGTGAGAATCGAACCCACGACCTACAGCGTAGAAGGCAAATCACTACCAACTAAGCTGTAAAGCCAGTCGATTATGATAAAATATGTTACGTAAAATAATCACGTGAGTTTTAGCCTTAAAATAAGTTAAATTGTATTCTGATTCGCAGCGAAACAGGAAAAGTGGAAATAAAAACATCAATTGAAACGTGACAGCCTCCCAAAATACTCATCTAAAGTGAGATGTGAACCAATGAAATAAGAAAACTCTCGATAAAATTGAGTTTGGAAACAAAAATATTTGAAAAATGAAAACGCATTGAGTTTAAACAAATAATTTATCCATTTAATGATAATAAATAAATGTTTATTCATTGAGCAGTAATAAGATGAATAGTGCCTAAGTTATTAATTAAAGATGATAATTATACCATACGGGAATGCCGTGAATAATTAGTTAATATGTTAAAATTTTTAAGCAGATATTTTTATTACTATACAATTAATTTCATTACATTTATTGACTAATAATTTAGAAACTGTTTCCATTTTTTTGTTTGATCCGTGTGATTTTCGTTTTGAGAGATAAACGTTATGGTATATTCGTGTTATGGGTACGTGTAATCCTTGATTTGTTTCCATATATACGTACAAATCTACTTATGTTAAATCAAGAAGTTACCGTTATTATATAATGTTATTTAGCGTATGTATAAAATGTTAGTTAAGTTCTTTTAGTCAATTGTTCTTATTTTTATTCTAAAGAGTTGATTGGACTAATCAAACGTGAGGTTACCTAACTACGCAATTTGAAACTATCAAATAAATTGGAATTCATACTGAAATTGGGTAGAAAACTGTCTGTATGATGAAAATTGCCTTTTAGCATTTTAAACTAAGCACGATATTTTGGTTTATCATTGTGATTACTGGAGATAAAAGCTCTTAAAATCCCGCCAATTCAATTGCACCGTTCTCAAAGCACCACTCACGACCACCACGTACTTCAGACAGATTTTCGAAGCTCACAAAATTGCCGAAATAAACAATCTTTGTCCAGCGTTCTCGCTCACCTGAAATCGGTTTTTGTCCCAACTTTGCATATTCAAATATCTAAAGTGAAGCCCGCTGAAAGCGGAACTTTAGCGGTAAAACATTTTCGCGGTATTGTGATAAAAAAGGCGGCAGCCCACAGACAAAACCGCGGGAAAAAAGTTGTTTCCAAACAAAAAGCCGGCGCCGTTTTTGTTCCTTTCCACGGAACCGTTTGATAAATACTTTGCAGGTTTGTATCTGTAATACAAAGCCCGGATAAGCTACGTTAATTTAACAAAAGATTTTTCTATTCCTGCATAGCTTTCATTTCCCTTGTGCCACCAGTAAGTCTATGTCTCATTTGCGTATTATGAAGGAAGCTGTGTTTCACAAGTCTGAGAGTCAGTGATTTAATAGCCTAGGTATAACGTGGCTCCGACTAATAGCCTTTACCTTCGGCTGTTGAAATAACCTGTGAGAAAGTTACCGATGAGTCGCCGTGGAATTGTAATTGCTTTTAATTCTTTCCGTAAAAATCTACGAACAATAAATGTTATAACTTAAAAAAAAACAGCGAAACCCTAAGTAAGTTTTGCGGTTACAAAAGCTTCGACCGACATTGTGTATTTCAACTGAAAGCAGAAGCCAAACAATATTAAAATTCCCTTTGAATCCTTTGCGGTGACCAACAAAACCAAATTAAAGCTGCTTACAAATTTGTGGTAGACATTTTGAATATTAGCATTTCGGCCATTACATTATTTTAACATATTTTATTCTGATATGAACTAATATATTAACGTGATCACTGCACGTAATATACGCAGCCTGTATGTCTTTTTTCATGCTATAAAGTTAAGAAACAAGCAGATGGCCCACCTGGAATTAAGTGGTAACCTCTGCCTATAACAAACAAGTACGACTTGGGTCCTCCCTTAAGTACGTCTTGTCTCACGACAGCTGTAATGCATGGCAGCAAGCTTACAGGGTTCTTGCACGCGCATTCATCCAATGGTTTGATTTTTCTTATGCAGTTTGAAACGCAGTGGAACGGCACATTTACATATACGAGTACGTATCCGGTGAGTTTTCTCCATAATAGAAGAGGAGGTATGTCAACAGACGAAGATATACCATAGATAAATGGCCCCTATGAGGCCAACGGCGTGAATATGTTAGAGTTTATAAATAACGCTTTATAAAAGACTCAAAAAATAAATATGTCTAGATTAAACAAAGAGGTTTACTTAAAACACATTTTCCATTGTACTGTAAATTACATTACCATAATGAATGAAAATTAAAAAGAAGCACCGTAGGCTAAGGAGAGCATCGACATAATCCCATTTATCTTGTCGTCACAACATAATTCAATGCCTCGGCTAAGGGTCGGGGCCGACAATCAGCGAGTGGTAAGAGGCTTGGCAGTATAATATTACATTATGAGATTATTTCCATAAAAAGACTTGGCCACTGGCCACTTCAGTAAAAAAGAGTATTTGAGAAATGAGAAATGGTAAAGTATAATTTACGATTTTGTAGACTTATATTATATCGTTTACAATATTCTTAGAACATAGTGTTCGTATTTTAGTTCCTCCTCTTCAATGTAAGGATCAACCCAAGCAGCATACCTTGGCAGCGTAAATTGCTGCAGTTATAGACAAAATACTTTTGTTTTATATGAATATTTTACCCCTTATGGTTAAGATTTTCAGAAAAAATAAATGTCCTATATTATAGTTACTATAATTAAACTTGAAGTGTTCAACTACAATAATTGTGAAAAGCTGTCATATAATTACTGATCTATATTTTACAAGAATATGCTGATTACTTCATATTACCAATAACGGTAAAAGTCAATACATAAAACAGAAACTGCATTTTTAGTATCCAAAATAATAACTAGATGGCGCAGCTAATTTTAAACAAGTGTTTAGACATTTCTATTTCAGCGAGTACATACCCATTCCTTAATAGAAAAACACGAGTTGGTCTCAGTTTGGTCACTTCAATTCAGTCGCTCGCTGTAAGACCACACCTTGGTAAGATAAGGAGCTTGTAGAAGAAAATAAGCAAAAAGGTCGCTGAACCGATCCTTGGCGCCAACGCGGAGACAGGACCTGCTTTCGGAAATAAACTCTGGATGACATTTTGATGGTTCTATCTTTGATATAATTTTAATAACTTAGTTCTAAGTTTACTAAAATAGTCTAGCCATGATCAATTCATCGGAAGTACCTAACTAAATGCTAACGATGAGTTTAACAGTGCAGATTTAGAAGAGCCAGTTATATAAATAAGAGCGAAAGGGCCTACTATTTTAATTAACATTTTATTTGATTCAGATTATATTTATTTTTAGATTAATTATTTTATAAGATTTTACCGATTTTATGTATATCCAAGAAGGATACAGGTCCACACAGACTTCAGTTTGGATCTTCAGTTTGGATTATTGCTTTTACAATATATTTCTAGTTAGCTTCTTATAACTTATAGCTGTATATTTTATAGTTACATTATATTAATTGTATAAAAATAATAATCGATTTTAGATAACATCCATTCTCAGGCACATACAATTGAACATAGTTGATTATTACAATAAGACAAAAATAAACATTTGCTTAGCAATAAATTCCTTGAAAGTTGATATATGAAAACTTTCTGATTATTATAAGTATTGTATTTGACTTAAGTAAAACTGGACGACGCGACGTACCTACTCTCAGGTGCGCGGCTCAAATTGCTGTCAGAAATATTCATTTCTTAGCAGATTTACCTAGATCATCGTTAATAAGGAAAGGAAGCAAAATATTTTAGCAGATTCTTCTAATCAACTCAATGTCCGACCATCCTCCCCATTTTCCTTGAAACTTTGATCCTAACTCATCAAGCCGACACATTTTCAGATTATTACCTGACGAATATAAAAAGGTTCCTTCTTCTTTGCCAGCTGATTAAGTGAGGGCGCTTTTCAAATTATCCTGCTAAGGGCATTGATGCTCTTTATTGGATTATCTCGGTCTTTGATGTCCGACGTCACTTGTTAGACGTTACAGGCGTTTAAAGTAATATAAGTAAATTTCTTAAGGGTCCGACAAATTGAGAAAGTTAAGTAAGTAGAACGGAATGCCGAGGATTTCACAAATTGGATACTCAGAACGAGACATTTTTTCAGCCGTGGATTGATTGAAATTTTCAGCATCTACTGATTTGGAGTCACTGTTTAAATGTGATTGACGTTCATACCTTATAATAAACCTTATATAAACTAAAATAACAAGTATTAAATTAACTTTAAGTTAAATAAGCACTGTATGATACAAATAATTACTTTGCGCAGCGAAACCAAAAAACCTACTTCATCATGAATGAAAAACGAAAGAGAAAAATTTCTCGTTCGTCCTCGTGTACTTGGATGACATATTTTTTCCAGTTATTTTGTTTTAAAAACAAAACTAGTAAAGGATGTATTAATATGTATGTGTAATCAAATATGTTGGTTTTTTGATACTGTTTGTTTTGGCAGTTAAATGCATTTAAAATTTTGTTTTAATTTATCTTTATTATGTACACGTTTATAAAATCGCCTCTCTGTAGCTTCAAAGGTTTACTGTAAGAGAATTTTTCTTAGGGTTAAGCTCGCCTTTGTACATGTATTACTTATCATTAATTTGTATCATGTTTTCTGCGTACAATAAAGAATAAAGAACTACTGAACCGATTTGGAGGAAGTATCTATGGGTCTATTATCTGTAAACATGTCTTTTCAATTAAAATTAATTTTCAAGTCCATCTAAATATGAAGGAATTGTGCCTGAAAACAAAAAAAAAAACGAAACCTTCAAATTGAGAACCTCCTCATTTTTGAAGTCGGTTAATAAAGTTGGTACCAGATATCAAACAGATGGGCATCTGTTCGACCAATAATCCCTCTTATCCACTCTCATATAGTGTAGGCACGCGTTGATTACAGCCAAGCATCATCGAGCAAGCTCAAACAGTATTCCGTTCCACCGTGCGACAGAACAGATTAGTTTGCCGTGATAATGCCGTACCGTACCGTACACTTGCAAACGAAAACAAAGCGAGCCCGCATCACGTTCACAATGTCTCGGAAATGTATGACTATAGAATAGACTGCTATTTTTTTAATATCCTGAAAACTAATAGCATAGTTTCATCTGAAAATATCTAGACAACACTTCGCTGCTTAAATTCGATAGTGGCACTAAACCAGATGTGTCAAAATTGAGTTACTGGTGTAGTTCGACGCGAAATCTTCTGTATTATAATGTGAATAAAATTCATATTCCTATTCGCCCAACTGAGCGAGTAACGTCACTAAATGTCGTTATCTGATTGGTTGGATTGACTCGCCATCGCTCAACGCAAAACCGCTCTCCTGAAAATGAGTTTTTTAGTTGTGTCACTGTCGAATTTAAGCAGCGACTTTCAAACTATGTCCCATCCCACGCATAATTTCCGGTGAGATGTGAGATGTAACAATAATTTTCTGTAAACCAACTTAATAACTTTTGTAAAAAATATTAACTAGCTGCGCCCCGCGATGAATAAGTAATCCCACGAGAACACTGCACTTTTCCGGGATCAAAGTAGCCTATGTTTTAATCCAGGATATAAGCTATTTTGGTACCAAATTTCATCCAAATCCATTCGGCCCTTTGAGCGTGAAAGAGAACAAAAATCCATACAAACTTTCACGTTTATATTAGTAGTGGGATTATAGTTATAATTAATGTAATGTATAAATTATATATAATAGTATTCTTTATTTATTATAAAGCTATTGAAAATATCATAAGTAATAGTGAAATATAGTATTTCATTTATGCACGTGAAATGTATAATTAATATAATTGCTATATATATAATAATTGCTTTATTATTTATTAATTACTGTTCTGGTTTGGTAGAAAATAAATTATATATATATAGGTAAATAAAAAATCTCACACTGGGACTTAAATAGGGCCATAGTTTAGGATAGTTTTATCTATGATAAGAAACTGAGAACACCCAACACAATAAAGAAAGTCCGAATAAAAAGATTAGAGATATTTTAATATGTCGGTTGGTGATCAAGAAGCTTGGTCAGTGACGACTGAAGCTGAGCTTTCTTTAGTCTTACATAAGCTACAATATTTGATATTTAAACTAACATATTTATTGCAACCGATCTTTTTGATATGGTTACAACGTATTCGAATATGAAATAACTGTTTTTTAAATTGACGTTCATTGACCCAACCTTTAAATAAGTACCCAAGTTTCTGAATCATGTTTATTTATTAATTAGTTTATATTTCTTTTAAAAATTTAATATATGATCCTTAATACTTAGGTATCTAGTCTAGTTTAGTGTAATAATTCACTGTAAAAACCCTAGACTATGCTTACTATTAAATAAATTTCATTTCATTGACCCAACCGATTCCCTTCTATAGGATTATATATCATTATTGTGGAGCACGTACGCCTACCATCTAGTGCTTGCACGCGTCCGTGTGACTGTACCGGGAGCAATATTTTGGATGGATGACCACATTCGGATGCGGACTGTCAACTGTACAATTATTTCATGTTGACTGATTTGAATGTGATGCTGGTCACAAGTTTTTTTTATTTGATTTTGTTACGGAACGGTGCGACTGCCCATCTGGTGTTAAGTGGTAACCTCGGCCCATAACAACTGATGACTGCGTCTTGGGTCCTCCTCTACAAGGTACAACAAGCCCCAAGTCGCATGCACTTATCTATATAAATAAAAATCACTGTTCAAAACCAGATTTTCTAAGTTTCGTCACCAGATTGTGATGAAACTTTGATAGTGTTCTGAGGACGCGTACCTGGCTCAAAAATCTGTATATAAATATATTTATTTCGTTTTTAGCGAAACTGTTATGCTTAATTACTTGGCGTTGCAACGAATGCCGGGTGCAGCCAGTTTTATATGAAACAATAAAATAAGTAAAAACTAAGATTAACATATATGTATCACAATGATTTTAAATATGTCTAATTTTACAATACTCTCTGGATAATGGCCCAAATGACTGTATATTGTGGCCGCCGCATGAATATATTTTTTCCTTTTAAATTTATTTTGATTTTAAGCTCTTACTAAAACGTCATCTTGGCTGGGTTTTCGTTCTGTTTACCTTTAAGGATAAAGTCATTTAACTAAGTACAAAAACTAACGCTGAATCGATTATATCTTGTGAGTTTTTGCTTATCAGCAATCTATGCCCGTTGCATTGCGCGGCTGGTGTGAGTTATTGCAAGTGCATGCTAATGCGAGCCGGTAATCTAAATGCAAATCTGACCAACCTAATTACCATCAAGATTATTTTGTTATGCTCCTGGTTAATGTGTGCCTATAATTTTAAACGATCTTTTTTTTACTTCATTTGCCGACGTCAAAAATCCAATAGAAAAAAGCATTATGCCTGAATGTCTACAATTACTTGTTTATTTCTCCAAACATATTATTCGGAATATTAAGTTTTATTTCAAAAACCTAATCGATTTAGCGCTCTGATAAGCTTACCAACAAACAACATTTATTTGAAAGTTTATTTATATCGAAAATCAGATCTCTTACCGTTAGGTAAAAGATCTGAGTAGTAGGGGTATACCTTTCCTATGTTAATACATCAATAATAATAATAAAACCAAAAATATCATATTGGACAATTCATACAGCGCCATCTAGCCCCAAACTAAGCATAGTTTGTACTATGGGAACCAGACAGATACAAATACAAAATACAAATAATAGTAATAGATACCAATATATATACATACGACACCTTAGTAAAATTTCTTAATTTTATTAAGTCAAATGAAACTCAAACTTCAAAACTTTATTTCCATAGAATTCATAAAAAAAATGGATTGAAAACGTCAATAATATTAAAACATAAGGTCAAGCATAATTATCGCTAAGTTTGACGCTTGTTCCAACCCTCCATGAGGACAAAAAACACCACAGAAACCCCTAAAGGAGGCTTCCTTTTTTTTCGCCTTATTAAAACTGTTACTCACTACTTACTTACTCACTTGTCATTTAACAAAAGGCTCACTGATCGCAAACTTTACACGTTCAAACAAACTAGGTACATATAAACATACAATGTAACCAAAGCACTTGTTTAACTTCCTTAAGAAAATACCTCCTAGTCGACTTTTCTAATTTAAGTCACAATAGTTAAACGACATTATAAAACTCTTTTGTAGCAGTTGTTATACAAAGTATACAAAGGTTTATGGCAAATAAAACACTCGCACAATACTTTGTATGCAAGGGGTTGCAGCTAGATGCCAGAATATATTTATGGTCGCCAGGTGGATTGCGAGCACAAAACATATATTGAATCTGTGCTGTAAACTTAGATGAAAATGTTAATCTCTGTATGGAACTAATTCAGTTTCAAACATTTTACGATCAGATGCATAACCGAATAATCAACAGTATTAGTAAAAGATATATTATTTCGATGATAAATTGCTTATTACTAAAATTGTTGCTGTTATAGTAAATTAAGCAGACATAACCTATTTCAAAGGAATGTTAAATTAATGTACCTATATATTAGGGATGACTTAATGTGTATAGCATTTCATACCTAAAAATGTATATGCGTTGAGTCAATCAAAAATAATCAATCTACTCACAGGTGGTCACATTCTACACAGTAAGCCAGCCATCGAGGGGCTGGTCTAAGCCCTCGACTTATATGTATCCTTAACACTCTCTATGACTCTATGAGTTCCAAACCAGTTCAAAATTGAAACAAAAAAATTTATCACATAAAAAGCTATTGCAGAAATCTCCATTTTGATCGCATGTGCTTCACATCACCACGGGATTTTCACATCGTTAGAGGCAGCTCACACGACACGTGTCCTCACGAGTCACTGAATTGTCAGCATTCAGTCAGTCAGCCGTCAGCCGTCAGCGGTAATGAGCGGACCAATGGAAGCGAGGTGACGTCACAGCGGACTCCAATTTGCGAGAACGCTTTGTTCTTTTGCATTGGCGCTCGAATTTTAATTTTCACTGTTGACTTCCGTGGGAACTTCGCGTTTGGTCAGATCAATAATGGCGAGTTTAGAAAAAGTGATGGGTTTTGTGAATTTTAATTATTTTTCAGGATTGTACTGTTTATTTTAAAAAAAACTTCTGTCTGCTTTGTACGCTTTTTTACCACTGCCACTGATGACAATCACTGTAGCAATCTAGTTTTGTTCGGAGCTGGTGAATATTTTTTGAAATAATTTTTAAGCAATTAATACTTACTGGAGAGAAGATATAACACAATATTATTCAAATATGAATATACGATGGTATTCTTATTATGAAGCTTTTTACTTCTGAATCTTGGACAGTTGAGTTGTAAGTAAGATAATTAATATTTTCTGGAATTAGAAACAGAAATTCACAATAAAAAATATAACTACATAGGACATTTGTCAACATAATAATATTATTTCTATCCATTTCGACGAAATGAATAGAAATACTCATTGCTGTAACAGCAGTAGATATATCAGTGTGTACATACAGCAAATGGATCTCGTCTCGGAGTAATTACGCGCCATGTTTGTAATCATGGTAATTCTCTAACCTCTTTGAGCTATAGCCGGCAAATTCATATTTTCTCGGTCAGTGGGCCCGAAAATTACGGGAATTATACATCAGCTGCCATCTGCGAGAGCGAAACGATAATTGATCAAAGTTGATATAACTGTTACATGTTTAACTGCAACTTGTCTAACTTAAGAAGTCTTCTAACTTTAGGAATTGTAAGGGTCTAGTATCTAGTAAGGTGTCCGTTAAGTTTTTATAATGAGTCTTCAGAAGCGGCGATTCGATAATCGATAAGTGAACGAGAATTGAGACTAAAACTTTAACGGCACATCACGTTAAGGCACATTTTGTTACATGAGAGAGGAGAAAGATACGATAAGAACGAAAGATAAGAACGTAAAAAAATAGAAAGAGAATATATTCCGACAACACGGAAACGGAGCAAGAGAAGTCTTTATACAAGGGATCTTATAACTTGGAATACTTGTTTCTCATAAAATGATGTATATGTTAGTTATTTATCATATCTAAAGGGGGTCCAAGGATCTTTTTTTATTCAGAAAACCATTTTAATCACTCAAGAGCGTATTTGATCTTTTATTCCCCCTGCGAGTTACCTACGCTCATCGCTTCAAGGATTCACCTCTACCTAAATTGCAACATCACAGAATTATGAATGCGAGTTTGATTAGCCTTTTCAAGCTTTTTAATCTTCAAAACTGCGTCGTATCAAAGTTCTTTGCGTACCGAATGAAGGCGAATGAAAGTATTCATGTTCAGTATGAATTATCCCAAAAATTCTGCTTGGCATTTCCTTTAAGTCAAAGTCAAAAACTTTAATTCCATAAGAAATGGCTTGAACACATCAATAAGTAATATTCAAAACATAAGGTCATGCATACTTATCGCTAAATTTGGCGCCTATTCAAATAATATATTCGACCTTCCATGGGAAGCACAGCCAAGAAACCACTAAAAGAGGTATTCCTTTATTTTCGCCAGCACGAAACTTGTTACATTTGAGTACTTAAATCTGTTTCATTCAGTTTATAACTTAGACTTTATAATACTGGAATGATTAAGATATTCCAAGATATTCAGTGTTTCGTTAAGCAGAGCGACTTCAGACCATATGGATGATTTAGCATGACTGATGCCCTGCGCTCCGATGGCGTTGCTTTTTATAATTTCTAGAACTGTGTTGAAAATGTCGGATGTTTTGATTTCGCTATGTCAACTTTGTAAAACTATTGTAAGTTCTCACAAACGTAATAAAAAAATACATCTCCAGAAAATAGTGGCACAGGCTAAAGATTCAGAGGAAGATAATAACACAATGTACTCACTAGAAGGTTTAGGTTTCATTAGCATTCATGATTTTGAAAATTCATATTAGGTAAAAGATACATATTTATATAACTTCTAAAATAAGGTATTATAAAGAATTCTAGTTTTTTATATTCTTATAATGTGTTACAATAAACGGCTTACTTAAATTAGGCCAGTAATTTCATCTCCGTTCGGTACGTCTAGAATCGTCCTGAAAATACTTATTTTATAATTTTTCTATATAATCATAAGGTGACAAACAACACTAGGTGTGCGTTAATTTCCGTTCGATAAATGTGGGTCCGTCATTCGGGTTTTTTACAGTCAGATACAATCTCCATCGCAGATCACAGGGCTTGTTAAGGCGACGCGTGCTATGCGCGTGCTGACGCCAAAGTGTACTAATTGATAATGCTTGCCTTTAATTGTCCCCTTCGGCGAGGGTTAGTTTCTGGGGTAGCGTAATTACGCTGTAATTGGTTGCGTGTAAAATAAAATCTCTTTTTATTTTAATGTGATACAGTACAGAACGAGCTGACGACCCACCTGGTGTTAAGTGGTAACCTCGGTCCATAGCAACCGATGCGACTTGGGTCCTCGGGACTATTAGGTACGACAAGACCCATCTCGCATCGTATGCGCCCGTAACTCTGAGACGTGTAGGTAGAATGTCTCATGCATAGAAATGAACATGTATAAATCAAATACCTATATTTATACCACACCTCACGCCACAGCTCACGCTTCTCCGGGCCACAGGGACTCCACTTTAATTGTGTATATGTAAAACCTGTGTCAATAAACATTATTATTATTATTATATATACAACAAAAACTAAAACTTAAGTAGTTTTTTTCCTAAATTCATAATATCAAATATCCAAAGAAACATATCGCTTAATTAATTTAGATAACCTATACTTTCTTTAAAATTAAGCCGATCGTTTCTCTGAGTACTTTTCTGTGAGACTTGTAGCTCAAAATCTTATTAAGCTCCTTCGAAAAATAATCACCTCAATAGTGAAGCATGATCGTGCGTTTTTTAGGCCAAATGTTTCGATTTGTGAAATTCCCGACTCATCACACCGCATAATAGAGTGTACCCCAGGCCCCAATGTATCCCGTAGTACCCTGTAGCCCAAACTACGGTACAAAAACCCACAAATGATTTGCAATTATGCAGTCTCAATAGAGTTATTACATCAATAGAGGGCTAGCGGGGCCAGCGGCGCGGCGGGGATGCCGGTTACAATTGAATTTTAACGACCTCATAATACTGGGGACACACGGGCTAGTAAATAATCGGGAAGCATTCAGAACTGGAAAATCGATACGAATAACTATTTCGTAGCAAACATAGATTGATCACGGCTTTTCCTCGAAAAGCTCCTTGAAATCTCAAGGGCAACTTTTCAATATTTATTTACTATTGTGGGAATTTTTGCTATTGTTTTCAAGAACTCAGCTAATTACTGTATCCGGTACAGATTTTCCGGTGACAGATTTTAGAATTCAAAAGAACAGAAATCATTATAATGTAGGTCGCTTCACGGTATATATTGTTTGAAACTTTTAGTTGCAAGTAACTGAGCAAAAATTTTGTGACGAAGATAAGTAGAACTAGGGCTCCTGCTCTTAAAAATGATATTATCATATAAACAAGATCGTTTAGCGCAAGAAATGTCTTCTATATTTTGACTATTTTGTACATGAAGCGTTGGATATGATGCAGATGGACATATTATGTACCAAGTGGGTTTCTTTATTATTTGTGTTTTTTTACTACTGGTAGGTTATATTAATTTCGTATAACCAGGCCCACCGTTAGCAACTTGGCGACAGACTCTGAAAGTAATAGCTAGTCACAACGCTAAGGTTTCCTAATGATGCTGTCTTTAAACCAAGACCTATAAAGATCGTAAGCTGACGTCACAACAAACAGATTCATCGTTTAAAAAATGAATAACCTAATCAATATAAAGTTATTTAAAAGGGCCCGTATGTCTCTATAAGATTTGGGCACAGATGGCGGTCCAGATTCGGCCGGCAATCCTATTTGTTAGCAAGGAGGCTGCGGTCGGCATTTCGGGACCCGCTCACAGATGCTTGAATATTTCATGCGTCTACCATCTTGTTACTGGTCGCAATAGTTTCATCTGATGGAAAAAGATCATTTCATTTTTACCGTTGACCGTTTTTTACTCTTGTCTCTTGTGAGTTACAGAACGAACCTGGCTAGCCTGAATCACCCAACCTTAAAACGATTACAAATAATATTCAGCCAGTCAGCCAGTGTTCGTTAGATGCTCAGTGCTGGCAGCGCCTTAAGAATGTATGACTCATCGCACCGCCCTTGCTTGGGTCAATGTCACAATATACGCAACTTCTCTACATGCCAACTTATAAGCCGATACGACTAAACATATATAGCTCTTATTTCGTCGTGCTTAGGTCTAAAATAAATTGCTTGCATGCTTTCCAAACGCTTTCACGGATAGTTGTTGATTGAGACGTCTCAGGAATAACGTAATGGGGTGGAAATGGAAAACTACGGATAATAAGAAAATTGGGTTTGATTCGGTAGAGAGTATTTACATTAGAATGTATTCTCATTTCCTCAAAATATATACTCTCCGAATACTAATATATAATGTTTTAATAGTCAAATAAATTCAATTCATAATATTTGGAATTCTAAAGTAATAATAATTTTATCATCCTAAAAAAACGTGTAGAACTGACTCACTGAATCAAAAAGATTCTGTGAAACACCAAAGCCTGCGATTCTAAAATGTTGCCGAGGGGTTTATTCAGTACGTACCTATACGCTGGACTCAGTTTTGAAAATTCCAAGGGGTGAATGCGCGAACTGTAATCTTTATTTATTAACAAATATGTAACAAATGTTCTAATTACTCACATCGAAATAGTTATAATACAAAATGAATCTGCATCCAAATCTAGTTTATAATCTAGAAGAAAAATTCATTAAAAGTTTATGAAGGGGTGAAAAAGATACAAAACCTTTTTTTTATCTGTGGCATCTTAGTACGTCTAAAGAGGTTTGAATTCCCTTTTAGACACTTAGATACAGTACAAAGTAATAGGCCGAAGGGTTAGTGGCGATAAACATGGGGTGTAAAAAAGTACAATAATTGCGCGCTACCCATACGTAGGGGAGGGATGCCGATCGTAGGGTTCCGTCGTCGTTCGCTAATTCTCTCGCTTAACCTCATTTGCTCGGCTTATTTAACAGCTTAGGCGGCATTAGATGGCTATGGTGTAGGATTAACGTATTAACGTCGACTTACTTCTTACATACAAGGACGGATTTGTAAGTTACAAGCCAAAACTTTGGTAGTTTATTTTCTTTTCAAACGTTCTGTAGTGATTTATATAGCGGCTGATCAGGGTTGTCTGCTGTTGAGAAATATAAACATCTATATTCGTCACACAAATGTTTGCCCAGGGTCAGAATCGAACACACTACCTACAGCGCAGAAGGCAGAGTTACTACCGACTGAGCTGTGAGGCCAGTCAAATGACTTAATATTAACAAAGTGTACACCGAAATTTAATGCTAACCCCACATATTCTTGGCTCAGTACACTATAAGGTATATTTACTGTAATCTGCAGCTATCTTCATCCCTCGCCGGGTGGGGGTAGGCGAGTGGTAATTGGGCGATGCTGGGAGATAAGCGATATCTCGTCGAGGCAGTGCATGGACACTGTCGAAGGCAAATTGAATTTACGATTTATGGCACCAAAAATAGTGGGGCTTTTGTTAGAATAAAACCATTTTCAGTAACATACAATATACAAAAATGTGTTTACACATTCTTGCCCCTTCGTAGAATTAGCTGTGTCTCAGGTGGCATGGACACACAATGTTACAAAAAAATACGGATGTAAATCCGAAATTCAATTTCACTAACCATAGGAGTCCAATTTTACTAAAAATAAAAATGTTTAGTTTAAAACTGATTATATGTTATTAGGTACGTGTGTTTTTAATATTGTGTCTGTGGAGCAAATAAATTATATTATTATTATATAAATGTTAGCTCTAGGCACACGCCGGCAAAGCAGCGCCTGCAATATTTAATTTTCTTATTATTCATTTATAACAATATTTGTATGAATGAGTCCCTAACGCTTTTATGACTTTTGTGGCTTTAACATACTACTATCGATTTTGCAAGTAAAATACCGATTACTGTCTCTGATGCTACAAATAACAGTAAATTGCCGACATCCTATTCACTGTAGCCCTTTGAGGCAAACAATTTTGCGTCCCGCTAATGACGTCACGATGACATAGTGCTCACGATAGGGTTGTCTGTAATTACCCGAATCAGGGTAATTCTGTACCTACCTCAGCTTTTTGGTCGTTAGGTTGAGGCGCACTGGGTGTGAGAGCGGTTAGCGGTATGGCGTTGTAAGACTCGGGAACGAAAGAATAATATCAGTAGAAGTGTCATTGAATATAGATTGAATGTCTGTGGTGATAACATTCAGAATTAGATGGATAGATAATACTTTATGGATCACCATACATGGAAATTTCGTAAAAATCAATCATTAAGGTAATACAATGGCTTTATCGCTAATAGTGATTTCTTCCAGGCAACCTTTGGATGGACCAGATATGTATTTGTAATAGAAGGGGTTGTCATTGTAAAATATGAGAAAGAAAAAGATTAATTAATGTATATTCAAATGAGCTCATAATTAGGAAACACATAAATATGTATGTGATTATTAATCCTTATTTTTTTTTGAAGTTGTGTTTTTAAATGCTGTATGCAATTTAGAAGTTTTTTTTTTATTTGAAAACTTTACCATATATATGAAATATATCTCACAAGTCTAATTTTTTTTTTCTTTCAAAATTTTCTTTTTTCTTTAAATATTCTTGTGTCGCAATAATGACAATTTACTGTGTCGAAAAACCTGGATTTGAACCAGCGACCTACATATCGGAATTCTGTATCACCGAACTTTGTACCTGTGGTGGCCCCAGCTCACAAATCTCGAAAAGTCTATTCCAACCAACGAAATATGTTAAATATAAGTAATTAAATGAACTTTGTTGTTTTTCAATAAATAAAGTAAGGATTCTCGCTCACATTCGCACCACACCTCCATGCTCCATGTACCCTGAAAATGCCGTGTCAGCACCCAGATTGCCGGTGAAACATCGCACCGAACTGAAATTCTTCCAAGTTACAGAAAGTTTACAAGCTTTCACAAGTCTGAAGAGGATACTTAAGTCATGAAATGCGGTAGTGTAAGAGTTATGTCCAACAAGCTGGACTTTTTATTTAGTGTAGAGGTATCGGTTGTATAAACAAAAATAAAAATCATTATTAACATCTTATATAAATCATATTCGTGACTATACAATACTAATTTCCCACACTCGTTATTTCAATGCGACGATGGGAAATTTTGTTCGGTGCAAGAATCAAACCGGCTACTGTATGAATTGACTTGACTGCTTGCTCAGCTCCTTCCGTAATGCGGGTAGCTTTATTACTTCATCCTGTCCATATGTACTTATATCTGTTATATTGCTCTTTGCCTATTTTTTTTATGATTTTCAATTTCTTGTGTCTTTTTGTCTGTTACCTGTCTGAAAAAAATATGTTTCTTTCTTACTTTCAAATTGAATATACTTTATATGTACTGACTATAATATTATTGGCTGTAACCTCTTTAGCTTATCAGTTATGTATCATATATCTATCTCTCATATATCTATATCAGTTAACGGTCCAGAGTTTTACAGCTTTTAGGAAACGAAAGTTCTCCCAGAATGTTTTTTCCATAAATGTGGAGTTTTACGAAATTTCGACCTAGTTTTATACGCGAGGAAGGATAACATTTGAAAGGGCGGATGACAATGCGCAGATAAGGCGAGAGCACATTAATATCAATCACGGCACGACCCCCTGTCTATAGCTGTGATAACGCTTTGAATAGACTGAGGTTTTTGCGGACGAAAGAAACCGGTTACGACGCGGTTAGGACGCTCTATTAATTTTAGGGCGGTTTCACATCGAGCCTTGCCGGTGAGATAAGAATTTGTTATACCGTTATATCATTGTGCATGAAATAATAAATTAATAAATCACTAAAGAGCACGTTAAATTAAAACCATTCACTTAGAAAAAAGTGAAACTCAAGCTGTAAAACCAACGCCCAACGCTTCAAATATTGTTGTCTGAGCACCTGTTGAAAACTATGGCTTTACTAATACGTTGCAACCAGAACATGGTAAAGATTAAATTGACTGGCCTCACAGCTCAGTTGTTAGTAACACTGCCTTTTGCGCTGTAGGTCATGGATTTGATACCCACTCAGGACAAAAATGTTGTGTGACGAACATAGATGTTTGTATAATATGTATTTACAAAAAAGTATGTAAGTATTCTATCAGTTGTTTAGTCGCAAGCTATGATAAGCTTACTTTGGGGCTAGATGGCGCTGTGTAAAATGTCCACCATTAATCGTTATTTATAATTAAGTAAAACAAAACTCAACTAAACATTAGTTTCATCTTCTTTGTCTGCATCTACATTACTGGCAGTCTTGTCTAGTCTGACTTGTGACAACTACTTCTGTCCTCGGCTGTCTTAACAGCTTTAGTTATTGGCTTTAACATTTGTTTAGGTAGAAACAAAACCAATTAAACACTTGCATGTGACTGTTAAAAGCGTTAACATCAATATAAGGCGGGAAAATAAATATATATAAAACATAAAATATAGGTTTCTATTCGAATCGAATGTCAGATAATATGAATTATGTGTATTATTAATGAATATATGAAAATTTTACGATATTTATACTGTATAATTATATAATAAAGAGATAAATTTGTGTGTTATTATGTAGCAGGTAATTTCAGGAACAACAGATCCGATTCTAAAAATTATTTCACTAAATGGAAGTCGTTTTCATTGACCGCTACAGATTCTTTTTTACTCTGATAAATGTTAATTCTGACCGTAAATACTTAGCTTACGCTCCAAGACGGGACGGGTCGCTAGTTTAAGACAGAACCTATATTTCAATATTATTAAAACTTAGCAAAAAGTACGCGTGACCTTATACTTAGAATATTACTAGTTGAGTTCCCTAGTCATTTATTTATGAATTCTATGGAAAAAGTTCTTGACTTTGATTTAAAGAAAAAGTACTTGAAAACAGCTTTTAAATCAAGATAAATTCACGGTCTGTTTAATTTCAACGCCAAGAATATTGTCATCTAATAAAGTCCTAATGGTAATAAAGTCCATAATAAAACGACAATTTGATGTGGAAGCGATAAAATGACAATTACAGGTTCTAATGAAATTACGACGTTAGTAGAGGAGGCGGAATTTACGATAACTCATAAATTCTAGAGCTGAGTTAGTGCCATCTTATAATTCAGATTTGCAGTGAATCGTGAAGTAGCCCCTACTATCGTATTCACTGAAAATAAATAAATGAATTTTTATTCATTGACTAATGCTAAGATTAACATTAATATATGATGTTTATAATCAATATATATTTATATAATTAATATATAACAAAGCTAGCTAGATAGTAAGAACTAATCTCAAGCGATCAATCCCTTTTGTATACACTACTACAATATTATTTGTTTTGATGCCAGTATAAGTTCCCATTTTATCGACATCTCTAAATAGTCTAAATAGTATAAAAAAACGCTATCCCGATATTTGTCTGTTTCTGCGCTTACTTCTTCTAAAACACGCAACTGATTTAGATACGGTTTTCACTAATAGAAATAATGATAAGTGGAAAAGTTTGTGTACATAATTTGTAAATTGTGTGCATCCGTGCGAAGCCGGGGCAGGTCACTAGCATGTTATAAAAAAAGGATATCGTTACTGATTAACAGATAGCGTACAGCCTTAACTGCTATTCCTAGAGACCACAATTTTATTCAGTGCTGTAATAAAGGTAACTGTGTTATATTATATAACATAAATCAATAAGTATTGAAGGACATATCACACAGCGCCATCTAGCTTCTAATTAATATATAGCTTATACTCCCACTGAGTGTATCAAATAACTGTTACAATACTTATATACTTTTTGTAAATACACATTAAAGTTAATTAAAATGGAAATGAATTTATATAAAAAATACACCTGTTATAAATTTCCCTTGTTTTTTTTGTGAATACTGATCGAATCCGCTGTCACATATAATCGCGAACCGATAGTAATTCCCCACTAAGACACATATAGCATTTATGTGTCTGTGAATCGCGCAAGCGGAGCATAAACAATGGTCAATGGCACGAAACAGTTTATGCGTGGTTTAGACCCTCAAGCCTTAACTATTGGACCGCTCGAAAGCTGATATAGCTAAGTAAGCTGCAAGCTGTTCGGTCAACAGCTAAACGTGCCTGAATATGTGCATTATTGTGTGGATATAAACTTAACGTATTGAAATTGAACACTTTGGCAAGAAGTCGATAGGAATATTTAAGTATCAAAGTAATAAGTAAATGTGACGGATCCGTGGCTAAGTTGGAAGCAGCTTTCGAGGACTACGGTCCGATTTAGGAGGTAAACATTCGTATGACATGCATAAACACATTTTGACGAGTCTCACAGATTGGTAGTAACCCCTTCTTCAAGCCAAGTTTGCCCTGGCTGGGAATCGAACCCATGACCTACAGGGCATAAGGCAGAGTTACTATCAACTGATTTGCCTTGGACTACAAAAGGATACTTTGCAAAAACAAAACAAGCAAAAAAGATTTTTCTACTTATAAGTAATATTAAGTTTCTGGCATTTGGGACGTCAAATCTGTGCAATTCAATAAAAGCATAGCAATACCCCAGTGTCATATTTATTGGCAGGAATAGTTTCGTGTTCATCCGCTTCCCCAGTTCGACTCTTTTCCAAAGTTTCCTTGTAACTGACAGCCTCACCCCCGGACATGACAGTGCTTTCCAATCCCCTTCTGATGTCAATACGCAATAATGGCGCATTTCCTTTTCCTGCTGAACAAATAGCTGATAGGGAAAGATGCTAATGATTAAGATATTTTTTTGGTACTTTGAATACGGTAACTACAAGTATATTAACTGTCATATTGTTAACGTATTGTGCGCGGCGAAATACTCGTGATTTTTCTGGATTCCTTATCTTACTTACTTCGTAAACTTTTCGCTATGAACCTGCACCATGCAATATTATTGTGCTGAATTTTCTGGCAGAACATAAAATAATTTAAAAATGTAACTAATTTTGTTATCAAACACCTTAATGCCTAATATTTCTAAATGTAATAAACGATATTAGGTATACAAGCATACTGGCGTCAAATTTTAAATGCTCTTAAATAAGCTCATCAATTAGCTCTTAAATCAAAATTTCAAAGAAGAACGGCCAAGTAACAAAAATTAGTTTTTTCATATGAAATAACGTGTGGACTAATGTATGACTAATGTGTGGACTGTGTGTAGTTTTTATAGATACCCGACAGAGACATCTCGTACTCTTAAATAAACTTCATCAAGACAATTATATTCTAAGAATACCGCGTTAAATTATTAATGAATCTCATTGAAAGCGTTTATCTCTGCCAAGAGGGAGCTGTTCGTGAAATTTAATTTTTCATCTCTTCACGGTGTTTTCCTTTCGTGGAAAAGTGCAAATGACGGTTACGGAGATTTCTAAGAAAGGTCACAATTCTGGGTGCGGTGACAATGGTCGAGGGGCTGTGTAGACGGGCATTGGTACACAAAAAATTTATTAATAATATACACAAATATTACATTATTACATGGCTATATATGTATATAAGTGACGATAGCTGGTCTTTGTATGTGAGAAATAAAATAAATACTTTATATCTGACACATGAAATTTGTTCTAGGTCTATCAAAATAATAAACTATTATATCTTTCTTTTGGTAAATGGACGTATTTTAATTTGAGAACCGATTTTTTTGCTTTTAATGTTTTACTTTCACAGTTTCAGTCACTAAATATTATTTATTAGAACCCTTAAACCAAACATTTCTGACACCAAATTCTATCTACTGTTTTGGCCTTTAAACTTAAACGTATGAAAGACTCCTTATTTCAAAGTTTTTGTATTTGACATTTGGATTGTTTGGATACATTGAATATTCAACCGCTCTCTCGACAATACTCGGATTCAGTAGGAGTACCTTTGAAAAAAAAAATGTAACCATTTTGTCTCGGCAATTACACGTCAGCCACCAACGTCAAATGGTCGGCCTAAAGCAATAATATGGTTCAGCTATAAATAAACGCTCGTCTGGTTACCCCTTCACAAACACGCAACGCTACATCGATTGTAGATTAAACCATTCCGGCGAGGTATTGTCTAATTGTCTTATTGTTTGGAAACCTCTCGTCTTGAGCTTATCGTAAATTGTTTGCTGAGGACTCAACCCAGCCATGGGATTTAATCAGAGAAGTGAGTAAGGCGCCCCAATTTTTAAAAGATTGTTATTGTTGCTCTACATTTTTTTAAATGTTTAGTAGAGCGTCTGTTTTTTGTGGTACCTATATTATATGATATTATAAGGTGTCCTAGGAAACAACACCATGATTTGCACGTAACAAAATGTTTTCCTCTTTTTAATCTAATTTACTAGCTATAATAAAAAAAAATAGGCAGACAGTCTTTTATTAACCGATTTGGAAAATTATTTTTTTATTAGAAATTATCTTTCGAATTGGTCCCATTGAAATGTCATACAAATAGGTTTATTACTTGGGTTTATATATCAATATAACTAGGGAAAAAATCATCCAATTACGAGATAATAATGTATCTTCCTCGTTAATTGTCGATGAGGTCGCTTGTTTCGTTTTGCTGCGCAAACTAATTATATGTTTAAAAGTTTACGATTAGACTAAAAAAATGGCTTATAATTATTTAGTCTCGCTGCGATGGTTGGAACCGGAGATACAACAAAATGTGGAAAATATTGCGTGTAAAATCTAGTTACCCAATTTTCTATTTCTACGGTGACTTTTAAGATGAAACATTACACTTGATATAACATTAATGCGTGATTCATATACATATGAGAGTGTATATATTATTGAGCATTTAATTTAGTTACGTTACATGATTATTTACAATAAAAGTCCACTAGTTCCCACACTAGGATTCCCTGTTGTGGGTGACTAAACTCTTCCAGAACAAAATAGTTTACAGGTCTTAGACTATTCTATAGACTAAAAATTTGAGGAGGTAGATAGGAAAGTTAATTTTGTTAGCATTTAATCACCTACTGCTACCTGGTAATACAGATGAGACAGAGACTTACAGTTTATGTAGGCAGGTTAAGAGGGGAATTATAATTAATAAACATTTCCAAAAATATTTTCATATGAAACGTGTATGTGCAAAGGGTCGCATGCCGCGGTGTGCCAAAAGTTCCCTCTCAAAGGAAAAATTTAAAGCCTTCGTGAGGTTTCCGATATTTTTCAATTTGACGAATTTACAATATGTGAGGCTTCGTGGGTTGAGTTGCTCAGTATTACATTCTGATATTTAAATATTGCAAGTCAATGCAATTTTTTTATTATATATCTGATGTATGCACAAAATATTTCGAATAATTTTTCAAGTTTACAAGTGTTCAACGTTTAGACGCGAAAGTAACGCCAGCAAGCTATCCCCAAGCACTAAAATGCCTATGTATTAGTGTTCCGGAGAAATTACAGGCACATAAGACATTCCACCCACGTCTCAAAGCTACGGGCGCAAGATAATGCGTCTTGGGTCTTCCAATACCAAGTAGCAGAGTACCCAAGACGTAAAGATAAAGATAAAAGATAATTTATTCATACATGTGTCATTGCTTTTGTTATTCATCACAGGTTGGTATTCTTGCTCAATCCATAACTTATTTATAAGATTGAAGAAAAAGAGTCACCAAAAATAAAATTCATATAAAGTAAGTTTTACAGTTGTTTCCGTGATACGGTTGCACGATCACCGATCGCATCATAAAGCATACCACAAAAAGCTAGTAGCGAACCGGAAGCCAGTAGGAAATAATAAAACAAGTAGCGCCTTCGCCTCGGCTCAAAGTAGGAATTCCGGTCGAGCAGCCGAGTGAGCACCGCTTACGTACACGCAACTTTCCTTTGCCATTTTGAATATTGCAATATTGCCCGTCTTTAGGCGTCCTTGTGGTGAAATTGAATTTTGGTGACATAACTCTAACTCTAATATGTCATACACAATTCTTACTTTTTCCTATTTTCTGGTATAAATCCTGATCTTAGGTTGATTTAGATTTTTAATACGCTATCTCAGTATTTTTGATAACATATTAAGCATGTAAACAGTTCGTAATTAGTAATACAGATCTCTAAATTATTAATTAGTACGCTCCTAAAATCTTCAACTGTATTTCAAATGAACTAAGATTAGTTACTACTTAGTTGAACTTACACCCAAATTAGTAAGGAGTAAGTTAAAGATTAAGCTTTATCCCCTTAGTAAAGTTGCGGATTGCGACATTCCCTTTACAAGGGGCACGTGTAGATCCACCGGAAACATAACCATTCCTCATTTATCACCAGCAGACACTAACTCAGGGTTATCGCAAGAAAGATCGCAGACGCATCTGAGGGGTGAGATGACCGCGCCAGATAATGCTCCTAATTGAAACCGCTGGCTTGTGGTCAAGGGGGGAGATATGGTGGCATGTTATGTGGGCAAACAACATTTTTGATATTTTTTTTAAAGTTAGAAAAATAATCACTCAATATATGACTCATGTTCATGCATAAATATTTTCCGGTAAAGCTTTTTGGACTCTATTTGATAAGAAAGATGCAAAATTTTGTATTTCGGTGTCATTTAAATTATATTTATGAGTACTATGTGGAAAACGTTGAATCCAACTAAAATCAGTTTTCTAGCAAAATGTGAGAAAAATCACAGAATCTTTCCATCCAAGTTGAAGAGTTAGTAATTCAATAACTTTGGAAACTAAAATCATTGTTATAAACGAATTTCAGCATATTTTTTTTATTTTGAAGGTGTTCCATGCACCATGTTTATGAGCGCGGATCAGTTTCCAAAAAGTAAATACAATCAAATCACATGATCGGCAATTGCAACAGCAAGTAACTGAAAATTATGCTATAGCTGGAAGAAATCTGTAAAATATATATATCTATAGATCTATATATAGATATAGATGCATCCTTCATTCTTGAGCCTATATTTTATGAGAAGATGCGATGTTCAGTGTAAGCGAGTGGCCTGTGTAGGTATGGATGACCTCGTTTTAAATAAGTCTTAGCTCTTTAACAAAAGCTTGATTTCTTCGAAATGATTTTACAAGGCCACAAACCAGCAGGTTCAATTAATCCGAGTAGCTTTTACAACTCAGGGTGAGTTGCAACAAGTTATGGTGAGCTGGAGATGCCCACCGATGTAATGTGGGATCTAATTGAACCCGCTGGTTTGCGGCCTCGTCCGACCGAATTGGATTATAGACCGTACCCTGTTTATTTGTTGCGTGCGATGTATCAATCTGTAACGAGGTTATGTGGCTGCGGTAAAAGCTACTCGGATATTGGCATACTTATCTGTGCATTATTTTTAAATTAATTGTGCAAATGCAAATTTTTTTTTTTTATTTTTTTTTATGTAATGTAGTAACAGAACGAGCCGACGGCCCACCTGGTGTTAAGTGGTAACCTCGGCCCATAACAACTGATGCAACTTCGGTCCTCCCCTACTAGGTACGACAAGACCCAAGTCGCATCGTATGCGTCCGCAACTCTGAGACGTGAAGGCGGAATGTCTCGTGTGCCTGTAATTTCACCGGCAACCACACCTTTCAAACCGGAACACAGTAATGCGAATGCGTTACTGCTTGGCGGCAAAAATGGGCATGGTGGCAGTACTTCCCCGGACGAACTTGGCGAGAGTTCTACTGCTCAAAATATATATTAGGTCTGGTAAAACGTGAAACGCTGGTAAAACTGGTTAGTGTGTATCATTTTTTAATTATGTTGGGCTGCGTTTTGAACTGTGTGTTGCGTAAATAATCTTAAAAATAGTAATATCTAAATAAGTTTCCATAAAAGATAAAGATAATGATAAAAGATAAAGATAAAAGATAATTTATTCACATAAGACATGGTTAGTAACAGATGAAAGGTTGAGTCGAAGGATCTACATGTCTTGCCAGCTTCAGGGCATGTGATAATAATATATGTATGCCTATTATTAAAACGCTTTATTGTAATACCAGTGTTATGTCTGCCTTGCAGTTCTTGTACCCTAACAAGTTTTAATACACTTTAGAACATCCAATCAAGCAAATATTTACAAATATGTCGACATATTATATTTTGACAAAACATTTACGTGGGTAATTTTTACTGAAACTGTAGGAATATGTAACCCTTTGCTTTAATAATAACAATAATAACAGCTGCAGGGCACGCTTGTGTTAACCGTTCGATGCGTAGCGACGCCATAGTCCACTAAATTTTAACTGTACTGTTTCATACTACCTGTAGTATGAAACATATATAAACAAAAAGCTTTCATGACGTGTAAGAGCAAGCAGTTGTGGAATGTGCACATCCGGTGTGTTTTAGCTTTAGGAGTTCATGTCGTAGCAGCTCGAAAATGTCATCAGTATTTCTGCTTAGTATTCTACGACGTTCTTGTAGAGGTGCACAGCATGTACGTAGCACCTCTGTAGACGTGCTACGAACAGACTGACGGAGCATATATTTTAGTAGTTCATTTGAAAGAATTATCTTAATTTGAAATACTTGCTTGACACTTCGCTAGTTTTCTAACTGGTCGTCTCATCATCAGCCTTTCATAGTCCATTGCTTGGCATAACCATACCCAATAAATTCACTTTCTGACAAGCACCATATGTAAATTATCACTCCACCTAGCCGGGGGCGCCCTACGCTACGTATTAATAATGATTACTGACAAACAAATGAAGTAGTTTTTTGCCATCGGAATTGAACTTATCAAGACACTGTTAACTAGTTTTATCTAGAAGAGCTTGCTAGATTTTAATTCGCATGATAAATTCATAATGAATTTAAATCATTTTCATTATCAAAAATTCAACCTCAAAAACCCTTTGTCAGCATCATTAGCCACAACGCAAAAGGTCTAAAACTATTATATTTCGAGCCAACTAATTGGGCACAAAAACAAGGGCCGACCGCCCGCACCGTGGGCCTTCGGACCGCAATTAGTAGTTTAACGACTCGTGTTAACTAATGGTTGGAAGTGCTGCCCAGTAATTATGGTGTGCTAAGATTTTGGCTGGTTCTTTGGTTGGGAATTCCAGCCGTGTTTAAGTAACGTAAAAATAATCACTGAGCAAAATGAGAAGGTGCCAAAGTCTATAATTTTGATTCATAAATTAAGCTAGTAAGCTTATCGTTTGGACACGATTTCCTCTTATTTCAAGAGAATAACTTTTGTTTATCGCATATCGTACCGATTTTATTACGATGAAATCATATTTTTTTGTTTATAGAAGTAAGTTACGGACAGCATTATTATAATTTAAATAATTATAATAATAATACGTCTTATGTCCTCCCCTGTTCTTCACCAAGTTGCCTTGTATTGCTACAGTGACATTAAGATATTAAGGTGGAATTTCTCATGTGCCTGTAAATTCACCAGCAACCACAACATCACATTATGCATATGCATTATTGCTTGGCGGCAAAAATATTTAGGGTGTCATACCTATTTCCCCGGATGCAACTTGACACGAATCCGACTGCCTGAATGCCTAAAGTCTCAAAACATAAATATAAATATAAGTAAATTAATCTAAAACTGTATATTTAACTTTCGAGATGTGACGTTATTGTTTTAAATTTAAACTATGTGTGCAAATATCATTTTACATACACATAATTTGTTATATTTTAAATTTGGATATGTTTTTATTGACATACTAAAGTGCAACAAAACAAATTCGTACCTAAATAGTTTGAAGAAAATAAAATGCAACTAAGGAATAGTCACCAAAACAGCCGAAAACAAGATGGAAGAAGAATCGCCGTGAATACACGACTCGAACACATTCATTAGTGGAGCCATAAACCGATTCATCCCATCCAATAAGGCAGTTTACATGTACCCTATTCTGTTTAGCGAGATTTGTGGTAAGTGCCGGCGTTACAACGGAACAGGGTCAAAGAAACTGGCGCCACCACGTCTTTTGACTGTCTGGAGTCGAATATAAGTTAAGTATAAGTATATGTAATCAATAGCAAACATTTACACATACCGACTTAGAAATGTTGATTGGCGATTTATTTCCTTAACAACGCTTTGTTATTCTGTGACGGTTGGTAATTTGGGCCTTACTTAAAAGCATTTTAAGCTAAACAGTGTCTGTGTTACTACTAGATTTTATTTATACATTCAAGGATGGATTTGTATGCAAGTACAGGAACAAACATTAATTTTAATTTATTGGGAAAAACTTCAATTTTATTTATTGATGGTCACGATATTAAACTTAATAAAACAAATACTATAATACCTGCATTAATATTTATGTACTGTATAATTACATATCACAAGATAAAAGTCGCCAAGAAACTTAGTACTTTAGTTCTTTATGACAGTAGTAGTCCTAGTAAGGTTAAATATTAACCCTCGATGGGCAGCAGAACCGACAATCAAATAGTTCTACCATCGAGTGTACTTTAAGTATATCACTAAAATACAGTGTACTAGGCAAAGAAAAATTCATACTTAAAATTTTCAAGTTATTTGAAATTTATATGCTAATTATATGTTTGAAGTATATACAATCCATTCTTATAAATGTGTTCTTATGCCAGAAAATTAACACAAGTCCATTTTTGTCGATTTCCTGCAGTCAACTAGGATTTCATTGAATACCGCTCGCTGTATGTAGAGTTATCCCAAAACTACATTCTGTGGTTCGGTGCCGCGGCGGACGTGTATTCGGCTGCCGACAAATTTATCGTCTTATATCGGAAACGCCTCGTGTATACCACCCTAATGTATTGCCTGTTTCTTGAAAGGAAATGAATGTATATCTTCCATATTAGAATCGTACAACGGCTTTGGAGTCGGCCAGTGATTTTGGTTATGGATTTTTACGTTGCTACTGTGGCAGCATATAAAATGCTGGCAACATGCAGAGCGTTACAAAGAAATTCTTAAAATGCCTCCGTTAAGAAAATATATTATTTGAGATCAGTCACCCTGATAGCAAATACCTTGCTAGACATCAATTTAAGTTGTCCTGTTCAAAAATTCCATATAAAAAAACCAATCAATAGTGGAATTCTTGACGGGCCTCACAGCTCAGTTGGTAGTGACTCTGCCTTCTGTGCTGCATGTCGTGGGTTCAATTCCCACCCAGGACAAACATTTGTGTGTTGAACATAGTTACTTGTTTTTATCTGGGTGTCTATATGAATATAATATTTACAAAAATAAGGATATAAGTACCTATGTTATCCTCATCTGTCTGGGTCCCATGATAAGAATTATGCTTAGCTTACTTTGGGACTACATATCGCTGTGTGAAATGCCCAGCAACATTTATTTATTTATTTCACCAGATGGGCCATCTGCTCGTTCTTACTTGATAACACAATAAAAATAAAAGTGAATTTTCACTTCGTGCCCGCATTTCCTGACTCCACTTCCGCTGACTCTTGCAAGCCAAGTGGCAATATCTACCACGGGAAATTAAAAATTCGAATAGGTACCTATGTGACATCTACCAACCCTGATTGCCCAATTCATTCATGTCCATATATTTGATTCGGTACGTGCTGCGATGTTTTCCTTCCACATTTTGAAAGCGTCCGAACATGACAGGCTCAGATCTAGGCATCCATGAAAAAGTTTTTCAGTGGTATAAAATTGTGTAAGCATTCGCTTAGAAACGCCTATGTTTTGAATTCGCCTACAACCTTTAGATTGAAAGTCGGGTCATGTTAAGCGGTAATCTCACCTCATAACAAGAAGAAACATCCGTCTTGGGTCTTCCCCTATTTATGTATGGGAATACCCAAGTTGTATTGCACCCATAACTCTGAGACATGAAGGTCTCATGTGTCTGGTATTTAACCGGGAACCACATTTTCAAAGTGGAACATAGGAATGCATCACTGCTTTGCGGCAGAATTGGTTATGGTGTCATTACTTCCCCGGACGAGTTTGGTATAATTTCTACTGCTCCTATAACTGCTAACTTTAGATAGAAAACAAAGTTTAAAAACTTCGGTTACCGTTTTGAGATCTAAAATTCGAGTACATACTATAGAATAGAAAAAGTAATAGCCGTGAAGAGTAACGTGAATCTGCGTAGTCGGGTGTGGGGCCGATACGTCATATTTAGTCGTCCGATCAATCAGTGCATGTCGCAGTCCATTACTCAATTAGTCGTAGGCTCGAGTCGGGACTCCGTGGGGCCCGCGTGATGGATGCGTCGCTAGGGACCGCTTTCAACTTTGGGCATTTTAATAGGACAAACAATGTGTTGAAATATGGCTATCTCTTCATCGCACGTATCATTCGACATGCGACTATAAATATAATGGTTTATAGTCAAATATGGATCCGAGTATTGTAATAACAATATCACTTAAATTACATGTAAAGAAATATTATTATAATTATTAATTATTTATTCAAATCCATGTTAATGTACCTACAGATCACAGAAAGTCAGGCATATAGATATAATCTTAAAAAAGTCATTAATTAATTTGAAGGAACCGGCATTTCCCAAAAACAAACCCAGCATATTTCTGATATTTGCCAATCACACTAAAAAGATCGTGGGCCAAGTTTCAGTCCGGAGCTGTCGGTTCAAATCCCGACGTGCACCAATGAGTTTTTTCGCTATTAAGCGAATGAGTTTTTCGCTATTATGTGCGCAACACCACGTTCTCAAAATAGTGAAGGAAAACTTCGAAGACATGTGTCAAGTGCACAAAAGAAGCCTCTTTGAGGCGCATTTGAAATCCTTTCACAATTGGTTCGAAAGAACTAATGACTTAACTAGTAGTAATAGTAATAATACTAAAAGATGTAGTACCTGCGTCTATTTTCCTTTAATAAACACTGACTAGGAAATTAGATCAATAAGCCTAGTGATTGCGGAGACCTCTTTCAATTTGCTGCGGCACTCCTAAATGTCAATATTCGCAATTTTACGCTGACCTCACAATACAAACATAGCCTAACCCGTTGCAAGATAGCAAAGTAAATATTTGGGCAAGTAATTAGCGAGTTGCAACTTAGCAAAGTGGACGAGCCTCGAGTTCCTTAGCTGAGTCAGTGTTGTTCCTATTAACTGTTGCTTTAGCCAATTTATTCGACAATATTCGATATTGATGGCTTAGTACCTGAGGAAACCAGGATATATGTTAAACACATGTTGGATATAGCAGACTGGCCTCATAGCTGTGGGTAGTAACGCTGCCTTCTGCGCTGTAGGTTGTGTCTTCGATTCCCACCCAGGACAAACATTTGTATGACGAACATAGATGTATGTTCTCTGCCTGGGTGTTAATATGTATTATATGTATGTATTTACAAAAAAGTATTATATCATTTGTCTGGTTCCCATGACACAAGCTATACTTAGCTTACTTTGGGGCTAGATGGGCGCTGTGTGAAATGTCCAACAATATTATTATTATAATTATTACATGTGTCTTATAATATTATGTTTCTACGAGTCCCTGTATAATTTTTTGTTTTACATGAATTAAATTAGACTATAGAGGTACATTCCGACATTCTACCCTTCCCGTCGCGGTGCACAAAATAAAAATAAAAAATGTTTCGGGACAAAGTAAGTGATACATTTGATTGTTTAAACTCTGTGTGTGGGATTATTTGTAACTACCAACTGCACAAAAAAACTGTACGTTACCTATAAACAAGATATTTCGAACGGCAAAACACTTAAGAGGTCTGAAATCTCTCATTTCGTATTTCATCTTAAGTTTACGTCACGTTTTCAATGTAAGCTTATTTTAAAACCCAATTAGGTGCTATTTATAATGAACACGGCACACTTTTCAATAATTAAAACATCCAAAATTCGAACTCGTCAAACTTTGTGAACTTAGATCGTTACTCAGTGGAGACGTGAACACTTGGAAACTGCAAACATTCGAGGAAAGTTCTGCCCCCGGACAAAAGGTGCTCATTGGCCCAATTCCGGGGCGGCACGTACGGTCTCCTCGCTGATAAATTGTTTTGATTATTGTGATAGCCGGGGAAAAAATCTTAAACTTTTAAGGACACGTTTTGAGATAAATCAATCACTTTGTTGAATTTTTCACACATATTCTCGTGTAAAATCTGGTTTGAAAGTTTTTCACTTATATACGTTGGCTTCAAGTTTGAATGCTATTTTTTACAATGACAGGTTGTAACGATCCCAACTCTGTTGTACCACCAAAATTTCTAATCAATAATCAATTCAAGTATTTTATTTGAAATCACTGTATTTTATTAAAACCTTTTTCATTACTTTGCATTAAATACTTTTTACTCCACATAGAAAGATGACAGAAGGCTACAGGAAAAAGGAAAAGTTTTGACAGGGGATTCGGATTGGAATAGCGAGCTTAGATGTGTGAATCGAACAGATTTTTATTAAAATATTATTGATTTTGCAAGTAATTATAATAGAAATTTGCATTAATGTGCATAGTTTTGTGATACACGTTTAATAGTGTTATTGGTTCCACCCATGAAACAGTTTCTATGATATTTCGTGAATACGGGATTTTGTAATGCGTAGTTGCTGTGATGACGTCTTAGAACGTAATATGCTAAGTGCGTAATTAGTGTGGATTTTATCAAAATGTTGAAGATTCTCTTTCCTAAAAAAGGAAATAAAAGAGAATTATAATGGTTTAACCATTATATTATTTTGTTGTGAATATTATCAATATCTGTTCGATGAATACCAAAACCCATAACATGGTTTATGGTCTGCTGGCCTGATCCTCACGGTGTCAACGAAAGCCAGGAGTCAGGGATTCCCTTGTTAGTTAGGCCCAGGCAATTTGAGCGAACTGGGTGTTGAGTTTTCCCTTTGTTGGGCTCAGCAAAGCTCCCACATTGGTTGTTCCCTGAACTTGGATAATGGGGACTTGTCGAAGTGGGTCATGCCTTCAGCACCCATACTAAATCTATTTTCAGGATCCATTTGATGTGGTCCCTCACACATCTCGCGGTACACGTCTTAATTCTGCTGTCTTTGGCTACGGCCTGCAGGAGATAGACCTTAGGGCTGGCACTAGGAATACAAAGTCGAGAAAACCAATCTCGCATACATTAGTCAGAATAGTTAGAAAGGTACACATTTGCAAACTCTTGTGCTGTTTGTACCTTCATGCACAATTAGAATTAAATACGGAGTAAGGACGCAACTCCTTGTTTTGCTCTCACACATATTTGTAGCTAGTTTAGGTATTTAGGTACACAACTGATAATTTCAGAGTTGTATACAGATGTTCCTTTTATTTATTGATACTGATTCTACTGGCTTAAATCAATGATTCCAAGAATAGTTGTGTTGGTTTTATGTTTTATAATATAAACAAATATTTCATAAATAATTTTACACTTATCTAATACATTGAGAGTATCTCAAAGATCAGACGTAAATAAAGTATTTATTTAATAGATGATTCAAATAATGGCTAAATCCGCTATTATCTGTAAAGGAGCTCCATTGTATAGATTAATGCCTTCTGACGATACATTCACAGATGTTAGTTGGAAATGTTTTATATTTATTATATTGAAACAACTTGGTCCACGTTACCAATCTGATGTGCACAACAGATTATTTAACCTATCATAGTTTATATTTTAGTATAAGATAGAGTGAAGATGTAATATCCACTTTGTATTAATTTAATGAATTGATTTATATTTTAATGATGAAAATTGGTTCACAGATGTTGATACATTAACACTTACTATGCTATTTATTTTTAATTTGACTTTTGCCGGCTTGTTGGGCACAAAGGTTTATGAATAACTATTGCTATCAAATAACAATGTTATGATATTACTAAGCTGTGTCTAGTTTTCGTAATAGCTTTCCAAAGTGAGACTGGTAATCATCCATTATTATCACTGTTGCCGAACTACCACCTACTCTTACTTTATTTTACCGGTACTGATATATTGGTTTGAGAAACCCAGATATCTCACGAAATTGCTAGTTAGGCTATGCGGTCTGGTCAAAAAGGGGTACTACTCCACCTAGCTGTAATACCTAAATGGTCAGCATATTGGTTTGTGAGATCTGTAACCACCTCAATTGATCAGTTTTGAATTATTGTTAGGGTTGAGACACATTGCTAAGTACTGTCATTTATTATCATCTTATATATTGATAATGTGCTCTGCTTGTTCTGCATTATGGCACTATACCTCAGTTACAATCTCAGTACGAGTTTAGGAACTTACTGAATGTGAAATACATTCATTAGCATAAGTGAGCCAAGCTCTTATTTATAATTTAATTTAAATTACTGTTACAGTACAGTAAATCATTGTGGATATAGGAGAGTTTTATACTCTTTTCATCATTAACTCTTGCTCGTATGCTATACGAGTTAACTAAATCTCTTCGGAGAATAATAGGACCTTTCCTCTTCTTTTAATTAAGGAGGGTTAAGTTCCGCAGGTTCGATGGGATAATACTTTATTATGCCACGAATAGAGGATTTCCTAGACGACAAATCCTAGAGTTGTCAGGAGTCGAAATTCATAGCATGGCGCGGGGAGGGGCGTCGAGCCATAGTTTGTGAAGATGCCGTTGGCCCACAAACTATGTTCGTGGTATAAAATTAATAAACTGCAATTTTTACAGCAGTATTAAATAAATTCTTGTTATTCACTTTTCATTATTAAATTAGAGTATGTACTATTCCATTAGTTCAAACTTTTAATTAATTATAACAATCTACTTTTGTAATAGTACATTTATAATTCTCCAGATCTAATATTTATCATTAGGGACTTTCTTCACTACGCTACCCAATACCATGTCTTACGTCTACTACCAGCATACCTCTTAAAGAACCTTCTACTTAACGGGTTACTATGAAACACAACGTACAGTCCTACCACTAATTCGATCACACTATTGGCCATTATAAATATTAAGATTTAGAATATATTTTCGGAAAAATTTCCGATCTGAGTGTCTTATTACGGATGGAAGGGGGAGGTCCGTTACAATTGGTGCCGTGACCAGGATAAAGGGGTCTCAAATGTTGGCAAGTAGCTAAGAACCTTGGGGGCGTGAATATGTTTTTATAAATATAATTAATGATCATATTAATAATAATTTTAACTTTTTATTGATGAGAATCCAAATGTTAAATGAGCTTGAGAATTAATGAGAAAATGTAAAAGAAGCTTAAGAATATTGGGGCCGTCTTTTTCTTCTTCGAGTCACCGGTTCTGTCGAACAAGTGTGGTGAAAGGATTGTAAGTGCGCCTCAAAGAGGCTCCTTTCGTGCAATCGACACATGTCTTTGAATTTTTTAGTTCTGGGACATGTCAGTTTCCTCACGATGTATTCCTTCACCGTTTTGAGAACGTGGTATTGCGCACATAAATCTTTCAATCGAAAAACTCATAGGTGCACGTCGGGATTTGAACCGGCGACCTCCGGATTGAAACTCGGGGGTCATTACCGCTAGACCACCACGCTCTCGAAAAGGGCCGTGAAAACAATTATTGATTTAGACTTTTAATTCTTTTGTATACATTTATTGATTTGTTTCAGTGTTTCAAATCGGTTGTGTTTCAAGATAATGTTAATCTAAATTGAAAGTTATTAAAATTAAATTCTTGTGTAATATAAAAAAAAAATATTACATATTAGAAAAGGCAAGCATGTATTACTGTTTATTTGCAATTGATTCGTGTTTGTCTATTTAATTTATTTTCAAGGCAATTTGTCTTGTGTTTTCAATTTTAAGAACTATATGGGGGCGTATTGAAGAATGACTTGAAATTGTTTACGGTGGTAGTATTATTCATGTTATTTCTAATTCAATAATAACTCATGTTCAAGTTCAGAAGTTGGAACCTAACTTAATTAAAGAGTATTTATAATTTGCTAATACTTATAATTGTTTAATGTAAAAGTTTGAGTGAATATGAATAATCTAGGCTTGCAAATTTAATGCTTGTTATTATTAAAAAAAGAAAATAACTTGGGTTTGTGGGTTTAAAGGAAAGTGATTCATTATAAATATTAAAAATAAAGTTTAAGTAGACCTCTCGTGCGAAAGAAGCGCAAAAAATGAAAAAAATAATAAAAAATGAATGTTGAATGGTTAAAGATCCGTACTGAAAGGACAGAGCCCTGAAGTTGAGGCGATTTGTCAATATTTGGTTACAAACTATAGAATACACTCAATGAGTCTTTTATAGTGGAGAAGTTGGTGTTAGGATAAGTCAGCATGGGTCTGGTTGTATTTTGCGCCAACCCAAAGACATTCATCAGTACCGTCTGATTCTATAGAAGATTCATACTCTACCATGAGGAAAGAATAGTACCCACACTGCACATTCACCGAATTATGGAGGGGCCCCGTTCAAGTTTTGATTTTGAGTGGCAAGTGATAGGGCATGGCAAATGATGCACTCACTCATAGGGAGGATAGACACTGGAGGGTCTTGTATGTTTGACTCAAGTAAACGGAATTTGTTCACTCGGAAAGAGCTTACTGGATGTCACTAGGACTAATCTGCCTCACAACCAGATTCCCTTACTTTGTCGATGCTGAAACTGGTGAGTTGTTTTCGTTGGTTATGCTTGTCACTTTATAAACTTGGATGATGGTTTGGATTGTGTGTCTTTGTGGTTCGGTTTAAAAACACTTACGTTCATCAACACACGCATACATACAGACATTTTACTCAATACTGTTTGAAACCATTTGTTGATGAATAAATAAAACTTTGTTTGCTGTTTGAATTGAGTATTGAGTATGAAAGTGAGTGAAAATTATTTCACTCACTACTATTACTATTAAGTCATAATAACTATTATTTTAAAAATAAATATATTCAGACAATATAGTCTAAAGTAGAGGCAAATCAAATTGAGAAGCATTAAGTGAATGTTATTGGGGTTTATGTAAACATCAAGAATTGAAGAAAGGAAAATATCTTGATGGATTTTATTTAGATTTGGTTAGGTTACCAATTTCAGACACTATTTTCGATCAGTTTGGCATAATATTTTTAATAATGTAAATAACGAGTGTAATTGATTATTGAATAAACTACCAAGTGTAATCAATCAATCATCAATACTTACATAGTTTTGAAATTTAATTTTCAATTAATTATATTCAATTGAATTGATTAGATCTGAAGAAATGGCATTTCCATTTTCAGTTAAAATTTACATGATTATTTTAGGTATTTACTCAGAAATTTAATATTTTTGAATGCATTATGTGCTCATTTCACTTATTTAAAAAAAAAAAAAGTATTCAGCTAATTATACTGTTACTGAAAATTTGATATTTTGAGAATAATTGAGAGATAATTTGATATTTAACATTTTTACAATTTAACAATTTTTATTTTCCATAGAAATCTTAGTGTTATCATTTGAGTATTAAAATTTTGGAGTTTATGCCATAGTCATGGAAGTTTATTATCTATAAATAAAAAAGATATTTATAAGGATTCTTGGAATGTTTGATTTATTATTTAATAGATGAAACTAAACATAAATATTTGTGTTGGTCGACGGGGTGATAATTAATTGTTAGGTACATTCTTTTTCCAAAGGGTTTTATAATCATTTATTATTAATTTTATTTTGGTGGTGAGTTTTGATCTTTTGTTAATGGTGTATTATATCTTCACAAGTTACGTTATAATACAGGGGGCGATTGTAACGATCCCAACTCTGTTGTACCACCAAAATTTCTAATCAATAATCAATTCAAGTATTTTATTTGAAATCACTGTATTTTATTAAAACCTTTTTCATTACTTTGCATTAAATACTTTTTACTCCACATAGAAAGATGACAGAAGGCTACAGGAAAAAGGAAAAGTTTTGACAGGGGATTCGGATTGGAATAGCGAGCTTAGATGTGTGAATCGAACAGATTTTTATTAAAATATTATTGATTTTGCAAGTAATTATAATAGAAATTTGCATTAATGTGCATAGTTTTGTGATACACGTTTAATAGTGTTATTGGTTCCACCCATGAAACAGTTTCTATGATATTTCGTGAATACGGGATTTTGTAATGCGTAGTTGCTGTGATGACGTCTTAGAACGTAATATGCTAAGTGCGTAATTAGTGTGGATTTTATCAAAATGTTGAAGATTCTCTTTCCTAAAAAAGGAAATAAAAGAGAATTATAATGGTTTAACCATTATATTATTTTGTTGTGAATATTATCAATATCTGTTCGATGAATACCAAAACCCATAACATGGTTTATGGTCTGCTGGCCTGATCCTCACGGTGTCAACGAAAGCCAGGAGTCAGGGATTCCCTTGTTAGTTAGGCCCAGGCAATTTGAGCGAACTGGGTGTTGAGTTTTCCCTTTGTTGGGCTCAGCAAAGCTCCCACATTGGTTGTTCCCTGAACTTGGATAATGGGGACTTGTCGAAGTGGGTCATGCCTTCAGCACCCATACTAAATCTATTTTCAGGATCCATTTGATGTGGTCCCTCACACATCTCGCGGTACACGTCTTAATTCTGCTGTCTTTGGCTACGGCCTGCAGGAGATAGACCTTAGGGCTGGCACTAGGAATACAAAGTCGAGAAAACCAATCTCGCATACATTAGTCAGAATAGTTAGAAAGGTACACATTTGCAAACTCTTGTGCTGTTTGTACCTTCATGCACAATTAGAATTAAATACGGAGTAAGGACGCAACTCCTTGTTTTGCTCTCACACATATTTGTAGCTAGTTTAGGTATTTAGGTACACAACTGATAATTTCAGAGTTGTATACAGATGTTCCTTTTATTTATTGATACTGATTCTACTGGCTTAAATCAATGATTCCAAGAATAGTTGTGTTGGTTTTATGTTTTATAATATAAACAAATATTTCATAAATAATTTTACACTTATCTAATACATTGAGAGTATCTCAAAGATCAGACGTAAATAAAGTATTTATTTAATAGATGATTCAAATAATGGCTAAATCCGCTATTATCTGTAAAGGAGCTCCATTGTATAGATTAATGCCTTCTGACGATACATTCACAGATGTTAGTTGGAAATGTTTTATATTTATTATATTGAAACAACTTGGTCCACGTTACCAATCTGATGTGCACAACAGATTATTTAACCTATCATAGTTTATATTTTAGTATAAGATAGAGTGAAGATGTAATATCCACTTTGTATTAATTTAATGAATTGATTTATATTTTAATGATGAAAATTGGTTCACAGATGTTGATACATTAACACTTACTATGCTATTTATTTTTAATTTGACTTTTGCCGGCTTGTTGGGCACAAAGGTTTATGAATAACTATTGCTATCAAATAACAATGTTATGATATTACTAAGCTGTGTCTAGTTTTCGTAATAGCTTTCCAAAGTGAGACTGGTAATCATCCATTATTATCACTGTTGCCGAACTACCACCTACTCTTACTTTATTTTACCGGTACTGATATATTGGTTTGAGAAACCCAGATATCTCACGAAATTGCTAGTTAGGCTATGCGGTCTGGTCAAAAAGGGGTACTACTCCACCTAGCTGTAATACCTAAATGGTCAGCATATTGGTTTGTGAGATCTGTAACCACCTCAATTGATCAGTTTTGAATTATTGTTAGGGTTGAGACACATTGCTAAGTACTGTCATTTATTATCATCTTATATATTGATAATGTGCTCTGCTTGTTCTGCATTATGGCACTATACCTCAGTTACAATCTCAGTACGAGTTTAGGAACTTACTGAATGTGAAATACATTCATTAGCATAAGTGAGCCAAGCTCTTATTTATAATTTAATTTAAATTACTGTTACAGTACAGTAAATCATTGTGGATATAGGAGAGTTTTATACTCTTTTCATCATTAACTCTTGCTCGTATGCTATACGAGTTAACTAAATCTCTTCGGAGAATAATAGGACCTTTCCTCTTCTTTTAATTAAGGAGGGTTAAGTTCCGCAGGTTCGATGGGATAATACTTTATTATGCCACGAATAGAGGATTTCCTAGACGACAAATCCTAGAGTTGTCAGGAGTCGAAATTCATAGCATGGCGCGGGGAGGGGCGTCGAGCCATAGTTTGTGAAGATGCCGTTGGCCCACAAACTATGTTCGTGGTATAAAATTAATAAACTGCAATTTTTACAGCAGTATTAAATAAATTCTTGTTATTCACTTTTCATTATTAAATTAGAGTATGTACTATTCCATTAGTTCAAACTTTTAATTAATTATAACAATCTACTTTTGTAATAGTACATTTATAATTCTCCAGATCTAATATTTATCATTAGGGACTTTCTTCACTACGCTACCCAATACCATGTCTTACGTCTACTACCAGCATACCTCTTAAAGAACCTTCTACTTAACGGGTTACTATGAAACACAACGTACAGTCCTACCACTAATTCGATCACACTATTGGCCATTATAAATATTAAGATTTAGAATATATTTTCGGAAAAATTTCCGATCTGAGTGTCTTATTACGGATGGAAGGGGGAGGTCCGTTACAAGGTACTAGTCTAGATACATTTACGTATTAATTAATTCTAACAACGACTTCGAACATAAGGCCATAATGTATTTACGCATTTTTCTCGAATTAATTTGATCCTCAATAGCTCATATTTTGTACCTACATATTTTTTATTTCAGTGTATCAAATGACTTTCCGCGGTCCACTAGCAAAAGAAGTGAGCGAGACCATAGCGTAGCAATTCGTTGGTTTCTGATTACCCATGTAGGCAGCAGGCGGCAGGCAGGATGGCAGAAGCAATTTTTGGATAGAAATGTTGATATCGATTTTTTATTATCATGTCAAAGTCAAAGTCAAAGTCAAAAACTTCATTTCCATAGAATTCATAAAGAAATGGTTGGAAACGTCAAAGGCCACGCACACTTATCGCTAAGTTTGACGCCTGTTCAAACCCTATCCGACCCTCCATGGGAGAACAGACAAGAAACCCCTACAAGAGACCTTCCTTTTTTTTTCGCTAGCACGATACTAGTAACAACGTGAGTACTTAGATCTATGTTACATTTATGACTACATAAAATACGGAAATAAGATATTACAAGATGTTTTGTGTGTCGTTGATCAGAGCGACATCAGAATATGGGGATTTATCATTTATATAATCATTTACAGTGTAACTAGCCATTGATATTCGCCAGGAGTACAATTAATTGTAGTAACTTTTTTGGTTAGTTATCTTATTTGTTTAGGAGTGTTATAATTCATGACTAGAGTCATCACTGACTTCTCTTTGCCTATTTTCTTTTTGTACTCACAGTGGATAACGGAGATTTTTATGCAACAATTTCATGTAACTATGCGTTTTGTTTTGCACACTGTAAGCTATTGTCTGGCAACGAGCATAAAATGGAGACTGAATGAGACATAGTACAAGATATTTAATACCGCACACATCGTATTTTGTATATTGGTATGAAATATTTTAATTAATATCGGGTTATTTCTTATCCCGCCGTCACACTTACTAACTAGCATGGGAGGTAAAGATTCGTTTATGTTTAAAGTGCGTCTACCCACATTGCGTATTCTGTTAATATTAGTGTGATAGACATACGAATATGATTTATACGTATGTCTTTTAGTTATAATACCATGTAAGTTTTAAATTAAATATTCTCCTTATTCTTATAAAGTATTTAGAAGAAATCGTTTTTACTCCCACTCCTAAACATCTGCCCTTAGCAACCTGACGCATTGCCCGGCACGCAAAAGCAAAGTTGTATCTCTGTATTGTACATTTACTTTGCCTATTCACTCCCAGTCATTTTTATTGAAGACACCCTCTAGTCATAGCAAGATAATAAAAGCGGTTTAATGCTATTTTCAGTAATTCAAACTTTTATTTGTGGTTTCACTGTTGATTCTTCCGCTCTTAAACCTTACTGACATATAAAAAGGTTTCAAAGTTTAATAACAATTGTTATTGCTTAATGGCACTGTTGTTACTTTGCTCATCAAACCTTTAAACACGGAAGAAAAATTTGCACATAAAACATAATTTGTTATTATTATTATTATAATGCTAGCTACACCCCGCGATGGTGTTAATCACGGAGAATAAGTCATCCCACGGGAACACCGCAATTTTCCGGGACAATAAGTAGCGTTTGTGCTATTCCAGGCTATTATCTATCTGTGCCAAATTTCATCCAAATTCGTTCAGCCTTTCTTGGCGTGATTGGATAACATTCATCCATCCAAACTTTCGCATTTGTAATAGGAAGATGGACCAGCTTTCACTGATATCAGTTTATCATATTATAACTTCATCCATTTACCAGTATATAATAAAAAAAAATGAAAACGCTTAGCATTTAAAAGCTTACATAAATGCACACCACAATTAGTTACACTTGTTTCTAGCTTTGCATGCTTTCTCAACAGAAAGGGCTATTCTCAACAAGTGAGAATAATTCGACTCACTATCGCTTGTCAAGTTGGCTATCGAATGTCGAATTGACAAATAGTTCATTGCAATTTCCTTATCGTGAAAAATATAAATAACAGTGTGATATGAGTCTCAGTTCCCATAATGGCAGAAAAATTAATCTATTAAAGTATTTCAACTCGTAGCAATGCAAAAGACAATTGAATCAGTAATAGGCCTCCGGTTTCAAGACAGAACGCCTGTTTCGGAACACTGCCCACCAAATTAACTAAGAAATCGCTCGTAGCCTTCACAAAGTTAATATATTTAGCGTCTGAGTAATTCGTTAACTCGATTCAAATAGCTTTGATCCCGACTTGCCTAATCGAGTCTCGCAACAGTTTAACTTTCATTTCAAGTCACTCGTCTCAACGAATTCAATTCGAGTTGTATTTCTAAAACTGCCGGTAAATTGCACGATAAAAACCGTGAATTTAAAATTCAAAAAATGTGTTTGGAGAGAGAAAAGAGATCATTTCAAAATGTTCCATCATTTGTCGGCCCCGTTGGTAAGCGTTATCTCTGAACCTTGCCTTCGTAGTAGGAGTATAGTTTCGATTCCTGGATGGGACATTTATATGGTGAGATAAACTTCTCACAATCACACAGCACAAACATCCGAAAATGTTTGTGTTGTGTGATTGTGCGGCTGTTCCACTTGCGATACAAAAAATCCTTATGCAGGAATATGAGTGAGGAAGCGTTTGGTTTTCCGTAGTTAAACAAATCATAGTTTTTTTTTTAAGATAGTTACTGACTACAGAAGCAAAAGAATGCCAAAAAATGGTCTTAGAAGTGGGTGTAGTGAACCATGACATTTATTGACGAAGGCACATAACATAATGTATATGTGTGATTAAAAAACTCATACAATCTATAAAAGTTTTTGAACGAAATAAAATAATATTGATGCATATTTCACACATCGCCATCAAGCCTTGTTATCGTGGGAACGAGACGACTGATATAATACTTATATTTTATATATATATATACATATATATATATATATTTGTAAATATATACATATAATACATATTAACACCCAGACACAGAATAACCATCAATGTGTGTCACATAAATTTTAGTCCTGGGTGGGAATCGAACCACGACCTACAGCGCAAAAAGCAGAGTTACTACCAACTGAGCCGTGAGGCCAATATGGAGTTAAAACATTACCATTACAGAGGTTACAATATTTATTTGAAGGAAACAAGTCATATCCGCCCGTTACAGAATATAGTCAAAACAAATGAGGATTACAATGAACCGTGCAAATGATTTCCGTATAATATTTCGTTCCGTCACCGAGCCTCCATTTTGAGGCCGCTTGCTACACAAATTGCTTGCAAATTGATAGGTAGCGCTCGCGAGGAAACAATTAGAGTTCACAGCGATGTGTGAAGGGATCATCATCAGAATTATGTTGGAAAATAAAGTTCATGTGAGATAGTTCCAACAATATATAAATAGCCTTTAAATAAAAAAAATAGATAATATAATATTGGTCGACAATACACACAGCGCCACCTAGCCCCAAAATAAGCACAGCTTGTACTACGGGAACCAGACAACTGAAAGAATACATTATATGCTTTTTTTTAAATACATACATGTAATACATATTTACACCCAGACACAGAACAAACGTCTACATTCGTCACACAAATGTTTGTCCTAGGTGGGACTGAACCCACGACCTACCGCGCAGAAGGTAGAGTTACTACCAACTGAGCTGTGAGGTCTGTCCAACAATATGCACATGTTTCGGTTATGTCAGAGCCATTAAACTATCCTTCCAAAACCCTTTATTTTATCTACACTCATGCAAACACTCCAAAATCTGGAAATGTATTGTTATTACACTTATGCTTCAGTTCTAGGATTGCCTGTGTCAAAGTTGGCAGGGGTACACACCGCAAACATCCAAGACCCAAGAACAAATTTATGCTTATGACACAAAATGTTTGGAGTACCCCACGCTTTGCAGTATACTTGGCAACTGGAGTAAAAATCTTGATCCTTCAAGTCACTCGTCACAGGAATGATTGTGCCTAATGACGAAGTGAAATAGTCAGCACAAGGGTCAATACTTCCAAGAATGATCTGGTATGAAACGCATTACAAGTTGTAAAAACATTGTATTAACGTTGTCCACACTAGTAATGTAATGGACAAGTTTATAATGAGACAACCCAATGTACAACTGACTCACAGAAAAACTGTTGGAAAAGTCATGGATATTTTCGTAGTATTCTCACATATCATGATTCCCATCTCTAGTAATAATACACAACACGGTAATACATACCAAGAGCTTCGCATAATGATGCCGTGATCCGAAGACGCTACCCTGTGACCTTTGACTGATTGTCCTCTGGTAGGTAAAAATGTAGTAATAACCTTTAAATTATCTAACTGGATTCTGTTGGCAACCAACTAAAAATAATTCAAAGTTCACATAACTTTAACTCTCTAGTGATTTTTTTCTTTTTTTATTCAATGACGTTACGGCCCACCTGGGGTTAATTGGTAACCTCTGCCCATAACGAGTAATACGACTTGATTCCTCCCCCTATTTAGGTAAGACAAGACCCAAGTAACATCGTATGCACGCGTAACTCTGAGACGTGAACAAGAAATGTCTAATGTGGCTGTAATTTCACCTGCAACCAAACCTATCAAACCGGAACACAGTAACGCAGATGCATTACTGTTTCGCGGCAGAAATGGGCACGGTGGAATGACAAAAAGCGACAAACTATAGACTAAAAAACATCATTCTATGGTTTGTGTTGGTTACTTCCACTAGGTACGTAGAGTGTTCTTATGATAAAATGATGATAAAATTAGTTCTACTTTGTTTCCGACAGCATCAAAATTGTCTATCATTTTCAGAAACAAGGTCAAAAGATATCCTGACTGAAACCGCTGATCCTGAGATTTTGAGATGATTTTGACATTTCGAGGGAGTGTTACTTATTATAAGGTAGGCGCATATTCCTAACTGAATACAAATTACTTTTAAAATATGCCGCCATTTTTATAGGTCCTATCAAAACGGTCCTTTTCACAATGTTTTTATGAAGAATATCGTGAAAAGTGAGAGAAAAATGAAAACATCACAAACACTCCCCCCTTCTGGCACATTGTCGCACTACTCCCCTGTCGAGTGGAAAAATGACAACAGACAAAGAGCAGGCAGGATATCAACAGATGGTCCAAAACTCTTCGTATTTTCGTTATAAGAGTTTTTTATACAGCCTTCTAACATATTTATTGATAGACGAATGTCTTGTGGCTGTTCATTTATTGTGAGGATGATTAATTTGATGAAAGCATTAGATGAAGTATTTGTGGAGAAAATAGTGGTAACAGGCCCCTAATACGCAATCTACAATGAAAACAGCCCTCCATAGCCATGTTCACTAACTCGAGGAGAGATGTAATTTTTGCCACATAATATTATGCAAATATAACACTTTTTTATTTGGTGTAAAGTATAAAAGACGTGGGCACCGTAAGAATCATAAATAATTACACCTTCTTTTCTAAAAATAAATTAATGGCATACGAAAACTACCCATACCTAAAGTTCTATACTTTTGGGTAATGATCCTGATTTTTCACGTTTTCACATTACAGCATTTTGTATGCAAAAATATTGCGTGCTTCATCTATCAGGATTCTTCCTCTTTGAAGCACACAAAGGCCGGATATGGCGGAAATTTTTCAAAAGTTCGCTGTTTCCTGCATGTTGATTGTATGCATCCAAGTGAAAGAGCGATTTTTTGTGCCCCTGTCCTACCTTGAAAAGAGCGTACAAATGTATGGAATCCGTTGTGAGAACTAGTCACTGGCAGACCGTATTGTGACTAGAAAAGAATAAGGGAAATAAGAATTTATCTTATAAACGGGAAACACACAGTACAACGTGTTCAATACTAGGGCATCAACTCTTTGAAAATTGTTATACAACTTACAATACTCATTAGTAATAGTCTAATCATTTGACGGCTCCGTAGCTAAAGCGAGAGAATTTCTTCGTTCTTCGGAAGGGTAAACAATTGTCTAATGAGCTTTTAATAATACATTTTTACTATGATCTTGACTTTTTGTATCATGTATCCGTATGTCCATGCCATCTGTGACACAGGAATTAGAGCAATGATATGAGTGTGTAAACTTTATTTTGATAATCAAAAATTAATGTAATTAAAAATATAATTAATAAATAATTTAAATTTAATTAATATATAATTTTAAATGAAAATTTTCTGCCCACGCACGTTGACGTTATTAATTGCTGTCAAACCTTCACAATGAACTAAAAAATTCACAGGACGGTTAATGAATTATCTCCAACCACTCAGAGAGCAACATACAAACCAGACATTTAAACTCATTACTGCTAAAAGTTCTCGCCCGCATCCTGTTTAGCAGGATCTCGGGACTTTGCAACACAAACAAAACTACTCACCTCAACTTACAAATAAACTTCTGTACAACTTGTGGGCTATTTAGGCCATCATTTTCCATTCTCATTTTGTAAACGCTCTATTAAGAAAGTTCATCTAGCGAAAGTATTACCAACGTAACTATTTTTACCAAGTACCTAAGACATTGTTGTAAAGGGAACAGACGAAATTGGGTAGATAACTAAGTAGAATAATAAGTTTGTATTTTTTGGCAACGGAAGTAAGCATGGCTACGTACTCGTATATATATACAAGTAAGTAGTGTATCACTATAAAATTATATTATTATAGTATATACAGATTGCTGTTTTAGGTAGTTTTTACATTGTGTGCTGAAAGAAAAAGCACCATTTCCCGGCATCAATTACACCAACGCCATTCATGTCAGCTTTTCAACTGTATTTTTTCTATCAAGTAATTTGACTCAGTTTCCTGTTTGTTATGAATTTATCAGAATAACATGTGGAACATGTCTAGGTAACTAAATTGTCATGAATTACAAAGCTTAGTTTACTAGTGCATAGGAAAAGTTGTCTTTAATAAAAAAATTCTCATTTACTGTTCTTCTACAAATAAATTAGATTCATCCAAAATGACAACACTTGAATCAGTGCGAGAAAATCCCAAAAAATGAGTAAAAATCTTCAAGGGTCTTCATTACCTCACTTCAAATCACTCGAGCCCGTATCAGATGACCTCTTAAGTTTTTGCTGACTCGCAAAGATCAAACGCGGGATCATTAGTGATGCACCCACGTAAGTCGATCTGGATCCTGTTATATCAATCTTCGTTGACATCGTAATGGATTATATAAAACGTCGTCGAGGGGAGGAACGATAAACAAAAATATTTCTGGAAATGCACATCTTTTCTTTGGCTTCATGCGATTGTTCGTGAGAAGGTCGCTTCCTAAATACAGGATGCGCGAGGCGCGAGGCACCAGCGTCTTTAAGATTGTTGCTCGGTATGACTGCCTAATCCAGTTCGGCCAGAGACAGGCGCACTTAAAATTTAAAATCGGCAATTTAATGTGAAATTATTACATTTTAATTTATTAATTTTATACTTGACAAGATATGAATGTTATTTTTTGTTTAATTTCTGCTTAGTGGTTATTAAATTTCCTTGTTCGTGTTATTGTAACTTACAAATCGTGTATTCTGTTACTTTTACTTACTTTTGACAGTCAGGTGTTTGTTCTGTCCGGGTGTTAATATGTATTTATATGTATGTATTATAAAAAAGTATTCTATCAGTCCCCTGATTCCCTGTACAAGCTGTAATTAATTTTATTTGTTATTATTAATATGTTTTTATATGATGTTACAGTGTACTCTTAGACATTCACATTTTAACCAATCTGAAAATAATGATAGCGCATAAATACGTAACAAAAAGTTCAATTTAAAACTATAAAACTGCATTTTATACTTTTGAAATCAAATTTCACACATAAATCGGGGTGGCGCCGAGCTGCCGGGATTTCAATGCACCCGAGGGGGGCTACCACCAACTCTATCTAGTTGGTTAAATCTGGCAATGAGCGTTATGGAGTCAATTTGCTATATGTTTTTGCTTTTTTGGAACTAATTGTAATATGTTTATAAGTATCCGTAATTACTTATTAAATTATCTTCTAAACCAAGTAGGTACGCTGAGGGCAAAATTTTGGAAGTATGCTTTCAAAATTGCTGCAAATTACAATGCTGTCTTGAACAAAGTTATGGGTCGCTTGTATATAGTACCAGTGATCTTCTAGAACACGTAAATGTGACAAATAAAAGACACATAAATATTATACCATCTCCTGCATCATCATTTTATGTTTTTAATAATTATTATTTGTATTATAGAACTTTGACTGGCCTCATAGGTCAGTTGGTAGTATCCTGCCTTCTGCGCTGTAGGTCGTGGGTTCGAATCCCACCCAGGACAAAAATTTGTGTGACGAACATAGGTGTTTGTTCTGTGTCTGGGTTCAATAATAAGTTTATGCTGTTTCATTATATGTCATAAAGACTGTTGGTCTATTGAAAAAAAAATTTTACTCTTGCTTCTTTTAAAGCCGGTGGTACCCTAGCTCGCTTTGCGGACCCTGGGGATTTATTAGAATGGCATCCCGGGGTAGCGACACATACCGGGCACGCGCCGGTGCGAAAGCACATTTTCATCGTATATGATCGTATGCTAAGTAGAGTAAGTTACGAATATTGGAACCTTTTGATGATTTGTCCCTGACTGCTCAGCCACCTTTCTACGTATATCTCAACTTTATCTTTCTTGAGTTCCCGAGGTTCCTCACTTTTTAATAGACTCATGTCTTCGATATATCGGTTCTAAAAATGACAGTTTCCTCAAATATGGTATTTTATGGTTTTGAAAATGTGGTATTGCGCCCATGTATTTAAAGAAATAAATAATAAATGTTGGTGGACATTTCACACAGCGCCATCTAGCCCCAAAGTAAGCCAAGCATAGCTTGTATCATGCGAACCAGACAACTGATATAATACTTATATACTTTTTGTAAATACATACATATAATACATATCAACATCCAGCCACAGAACAAACATCTATGTTCGTCACCCAAATGTTTGTCCTGGTCGGGAATCGAACCCACGACCTACAGCGCAGAGGGCAGGGTTACTACCAACTGAGCCATGAGGCCAGTCCATATATAGACATATATATATATATACATATAGATTTGTTATGCTCCTTTACACAAGTAGAAGGCTATATTTTACAAACATATGTATATGTGGCTGAAGAATGACTTCGCATGAAGACTTTAATATAAGCCGGCGCGGCGCGGCGCGGCGGGGAAGACACGCGCCGCGCCGGTTTATTATGTATGAGTTGTCTGTCACGGGATGAAATTCAAATGAGTGGAAATATTTTTATGCGTTTGATGTTAACCCTCTTAAACGGAATATACTCAAAGGCGTATAAAAATGCTGGCCATTGCCCTTTAGTGCTTGAGGATTATAAATGTTTATTTGCGCTGTAAAGACCTTTTGACATTATAATTTTATTTATTTTTTCCATAATTTCTTAAGATATTTCGTATTATTTTATATTTTGTTTGTATTTTTATGGTAGACGCTAGTTACGCGAACAAAACTTATTATAAATTATCCTAAAGTTTTATATAAAATGTCGATAAAAACATTGTGAACTAATTTCAACATGAGTAAATTCAATGTTCCATTTTTATAACTAAAAAAATAATTAAACATATACAGTAGTTACATTTAACAACATGCAGTTGAACGCTTTTGTTTAAATTCCTTAATGTAACCAATAAATAAAGAGTTTATCTATAAACTTATCTATCCTTATCTATCTACTCTATCTAACTAATGCCAAATTCATCTGGGAAAGCACTGCCATCATACAAATTCCCCTGCTTCCAAGCAATAATGCATTCGCGTTAACGTGTTCGGAAGTTGTGGTTGCCGGTGAAATTACAAGCACTTGAGACATTCTACCTTCACGTCTGAGTTACGAGCGTATACAATGCGATTTGATCTTTTTCTACCTAAGTCGGGAAGGACCCATTTGTATTGTTTGTTATGGGCAGAGGTTACCACATAACACAAGGTGGGCCATAGGCTCACTCCGTAACATAAAAAAATGAGAAAGATAATTATAATACAAACAAAAAAAATACACTTTTACAATTTTACCATCATCGTATCGAAAATTAATTTGTTATCGTATTGTCTCGAGTTCAGAGAAGTTCGATTCAATGGCTGCAAAGTTCTTTGAATATTAACATAAAACATCAAAACTCGCATTAAAGTGTCCAAATCCCCCTCCTCGCGTGTCCTCCTTGCCCCTGCGTACTCCTGCTTGCCCCTGCGTGCCCCCCTTGCCCCTGCGTGCCCCCCTGCCCCGGCTCATTGAAGCGGGGGACACTCGCACAGAGTGGGACAATGCACAAGCTGAACAGGTTCATTATTATCTATATATTATAACTGCTAAAACTCTGTTTTCGTGTGAATACAGAAAAACGTAAAATGGATGTCAAAATATATTCTTTTGTTCAATAACCTACTAGTCGACTACACTAGTCTACTGGTTCGACAGAACGATGTGCAACAATTTTAAATGCGCCTGAAAGAGGCTTCTTTCGTGCACTTTCACCGTTTTGAGAAAGTGATATATGATATAGTGAGTTTTAATCCGGAGATCGCTGGTTCAAATCCCGATACCAAGAACCTTGCACAGAACTTTGCATCTGGAAGATCAATCATTCATCCTGCTGGAAGACAGGTGTATGGTTGTAGGACACATTATTCCTTATAGTATGTTTCTCTTCTAGAGTGGACCACAAACCAAAACAATGTCTGTATTTTATTCAGCTACATCGAAATACTTGAACAATATAATAATTATCATTTATCGTTGCCGGTTTTATGTGGTGGAAACGAGGGAGAAGCCAACTTGTGAACACGATAAATCTAAGATAAGGGATGGTAACAAGTGATTTTTATGAGCTGATAAAAATTATTTTATTATTTTAACGACCTTCACAGCATGACTCCCCGTCGGTTGAGGTAAACTGGTATCGCATTCGCTAACTGCATGAATGCCAGATCTGTTTTTAAAAATAATATCTTAGTGCAAATCTATCAACGCATTTTTTTACTTCTAACACAATTGGATTGGTGCTGTAAGTGGAACTAGGGCATGGTGGCTCAATGATGCTGACGCTGGTTTGGAGTCGGAGGTCGCTGACTCACATCCCGACGTGCACCAATTAGTTTCTTCGCTTGAGAAATTTATTTACGCAGTACCACGTTCTCAAAGTAAAGGAAAATATCGCGAGGAAACGGACATCTCCTAGAAAGTGTTAGTGTTAGAGCACGAAAGGAGCCTTTTTGAGGTGCACTTAAAACCCTTTCATCACACTGATCACTGAACCGGTGACTCAAATAGCAGAAGTAAAATGTTCGTGTTTTAGGAATCAGTACTCAAATTGAAATAATTGATTTTAATCAACCAGCCATATCAATATTAAAATCATCTGCATTTTTGTTTCCTACGAACAGAAGAACAGTGATACCGAAACATTACCAAGCAAATAACAAAAAATCGTGTATTTCTTCAAAGAAAAGCCTATTATGTGGAATCCTTTATATATAGAGGTATTATTATGTCTGTAGCCAAGCGAGCCTGATTACAGCCAACCCTCAACGCAAAACGGCCCATTACCCAACATTTAAACCCTCACATGATCCTCTGAACGGAAGCTGGTTCGCGGATTTGAAGGTTTCCTATGCATAATTACGTATCAGTATCTATTGTCATCAGGCACTTATATGCCTCTCTAAAATAAAAGGAAATGTTTATTCTTTTTCTAAGGTTTTCAAACGATTTAAGCGCAATCACGCAGTCGAGAGTTAACCGATATAATATCTCTGAGGAACATGACTCAATCTTCGCTGCGATGATGTATATACGAGCGCTTGTATCGGCTGGCGGGTCAGATATGAAATGCGTGAATATAATATTAAACTTTTCTATGACACTGCGTATAAAAGTTTTATTGAATATCAGCTGGTATCTCCGCAATTTTTCTATCAATGGAATAGTTGATTGTGATAGATAACCGTTTGATTTGACATTGTTATTTAAATTTCTTTAAAAACTATATAATTATCTGCTATTATTATTTTATTGTAATCTACTATACTTCTGTTACTTCTGGAAGGAACTAGCCATCCACAACACAGGGAATCCTAGTGTGGGGGCTAGTGCGCATTCTTGCACTGTTATTCAGTCTGATTCAGTTCAAGTATTCAACTATTGTGTTACCTATTTCAGTGCTACAATTTAATGTTGTTTGTAACAAATAAAACTTATTATTAAGCTATTGCATAGCTTCTATCGCGGGCCTTGAGCGTGGAGACCGAATCCAGAAATTCCGTAACGAAAAAACCTAACACCCCCCACTCCGACCGGCACAGCGGTGATTCTTTTTAGTTTTTCCATCTATCGATAAATACCAGAACTTTTAATGACTTTTTGAAATATCACGCGCAATAGCTTTACCGCGGCAGTCTCCGAGTGCCACACGTCTTTTTTTATTATTATTATTTATTTGCCGGTACGACGCATGCGCCCGCTAGTTTGAGTTAATTGTAATGTGTCTATAACAAACATGACAAAGTCTTATCGGATGAAAGGTAAGGCAGCTTATAAAATAATAACAAACAAACAAAAATTTATAATATACATTAGATAATGGGCTACAGACTCATTCAAACGTTTCAGTCATAAATTAAGCCGTACTATGGGAACCAGATGAGTGATAGAAATGCGTATATACTTTTTCTTGTAAATACATACATATAAAACCCAGACAAACAACAAACATCAATGCTCGTCACACACATGTTTATCTTGAGTCGAACCCACGACCTGCAGTTTAAAAGGCAGAGTTATTACCAACTGAGCTGTGAGGCCAGTTTACTAAGTAGTTCAATAGTAAAGTAATGTAGGTAAAAAAAAACAATTACTTAATATTGTCCAAGCTTACAATATATACTTCAACTTGCAGTTTATATAAATACTTCAATTTACGATGATAGTACACATAGTTTGGACCCGCTGATCATCTTTGATACCAAAGTAGTGTGTGCTTAGGCCCTTTCCGCACGCGTGCACATTTAAAGACGCTGTCATTCATCGCTTTGTTCTCGTGACGGGTGACGGATCTGTCCGTGCCCGGTGTGTATTGAGCTTTATTTCGTCCCAATTTGTTATTCTTGTGTCTCTCTCTCTCTCCTAGCTGATGTTAAGCGGTAATCTCTGCCCATAACAAAATCAAAACGTCTTTGTTCTTCCCCTACTTAGGTATGGGAAGACCCAAGTCACATTTTATTGCGCCCGTAAATCTAAGACAACCAATCAATTTGCTACTAAGAAGGCAAAGCTGAATGAGTCTATGGTGAATGAGGATGTCATATATACGAGACATAAAAAAACAAAGGTTCAAGTGTTTCAATCAAACTTAGTCTCTTTTAAGAATTAAATAATTAGTGGTAAGATATTGTTCTATTTTCTATTTTAGTTATTTGATTTTCTAATGAGTTATATATCACAAAAAACAAAGTTACAATCCACAGTCATTTGGTTTAATATAATAGTTATGAAGAAGTCATAAGCTCGCTCGTTGAATCATTTTAAAAGCTAAATATGCATGATCAAGCTTTAAAAATGACCTTACTCATCAGAAAGTCCCGGCTCGTTAATATACTGTTTCGAAAATCTTCTAGAGGCGTTAAAATCCTCTAAAAAAGGCCACTTGCTCATTCAAAGTTATGTGTCAGCGTGTAAACTGGCTCCCTGTTTCCGCGCGCGTGCACACATCTCCGACACGACAGTGCACCCGCTCATCGCTTTATTCGCCGTGACGCGTACTTCCGTGCCCGGTGTGTCCGGGAATTTCTTTCGTCACACTTCGTAAAATTTGTGATGAGTTAGGATAAAATTGTTATTATTTATTATTATTATGTGAAAAAGATACGGTGCGAGTAGATGGCCCACCTGCTGTTAAGTGTTTTCCTCTGTCCATAACAAAGAAATACGACTTCCATTAAATAACATTTTTTTTTTATTGAATGGTACACAACATATTTTGAAAAATGAGAAGGCAGGTGTATAAGGATCGTGGTGTTCCGGTGGTATTGACCCAGAGTTTCAATTCGGGAGTTCGCTGGTTTAAATCCGGACGTGCACTAATGAGTTTTTCAATTCAAAATTATAAGTTCGCAATACGGTGAAGGACAAAAATTCGAAGACATGAGTGCATGAAAGGAACTTTTTAAAGCGCCCTTTACCCTTTCACCACCTTGGTTTGAGAGAATTAGTGACATGATTAGTAGTGTACGTGATCACAACGATTTTCTTCACCAAAGAACTAGTTTAAAAAGGTCGTTAACTTTCGATTACCTAGCTTTATTTTTGCTAATCTTGTTCAGGTTTCTAACAATGAAGTTTTACAGCTGCATGAGGATAAGCTTCATGTGCCAAAACAAAGTAACGCAAATGGGTAGATATCTAATATTCCAAAACTCAATACATTTTATTATATCTCTTAGGAAAACTTTGAAACAAAATGAGTCACACTGTCAATCAGGGTATGCGATAGGGGAGAGTAAGTGCATTGCTGTGTTGGGAGCTACGCTGCCACAGATATGCAGACGTTTGGATGATAGCTGTATATTTTGTGCAGTAATGATGAGCAGATGGCCTTGGTAACAAGTGTAACCTCGGCCAAATAATACATCCTACTTAGGTAAAACCTAAGTCGCATTTTATGCGCCCGTAACTCTTGAAGGTGGAATACCTAAAGTGCCTGTAATTTCACCCGCAACCACCACCTTTAAACCACCTTGGCGGCAGAAAAGACGATGGATATACATGTACCCATAAATATGTACGAGTTGATATGTTTTTTAATTGCGGTTTAATATTATCAAATTAAGGTTTTCCAAGCCATTCGTTTTAAGGGATAAAGTTAATGAATGTTGTTTAACATATTTTTCGGTGTAGTTACAATTTTTATGCAATTTTCAACTAATCTCATAAAACTAAGTACCAATTATTATATTGTACATTGGATGACTTAATGTGGATACAAATATTTGACTCTTTTATGTTTTGTTTTAAGTGTATTAGGTTAACACGAAAAAATGATTTTCTATCTGTGCGTTAGAAAATGCGTAACCTAGAACGGCAGATTTTATGTGAATAAATAAAATACCCTTTTTGAATTTGAATCACTTCACTTGATAATCATATCAAATCAAATCGTATCATTTATTATAATCAATTTACGTTTATACAACACTGGTACACCAATTATTTTTTTTGCGCGTTATTGTTTGCCGTATTTTTAATAAATGCGCAATGTAAAGATGCTGTTTATGCGAACTGAAATTTGAAAACCTACACGAATTGTAGGAATCAAGGAATAGAAACACTTTAATTTTTTCATAAGTCTGAGCTTAAAATTTTCTTGCCTCTATTAATCATATTTAAATTATTTTGATCGGACATCTTTTGACAATCTTCCTTCCTTTGGCAACTTCAGCTTCTTAATTTTATACATCGTCACTGCCCAGTGACGATGAAGAAAGTTAAGAAGCTAAAATAATATGAAGAAATTTGATAGGGCTATCAAATTTCTTCATATTATTTTCGTAAAACCAAGCTAATCCAAGTTATTTCAGCAACATTTGACACATGTTTCGCATACTTTTAGTTTCCATAAATTATAAATCAAGATTGAACCCTTCAACGAAGTTTCCCAACTTATTATAAAAACCCGAAAGCTTTCACTTAGATTGAAGAAAAAGTGTTCGCATAAACATCAAGTTTTCGGCGCCCAATACGTAGGTTTTTGAATTTATTCACCCTTCGATTCGCAAGTTTCTCGAGGAAACTTAGTGGAAATTCAGGCGATTAAACATTTCGAAGTGGAACTTAAGGGTTGAATTTGCATAAGGATCGACCCGCGGAGTATGGGAGATGTGTACCGACGTGTTTCGAGACAGCTTTGCAAGATGGCACTTAGCTATTTAACTAATTCGAGAAACTGATTTGCATAAGTTTGTTGATGGAGATGGTATGTATCTCTGATGAAAAATACATGATAACATGACTTCATAGAGCATGTACGGTGTTCAATGAGTCGTAGAGCTGCTATGGTGTTCAAAGAATCGTAGAGCTGCTACAGTAGTTTCAACTGATGTTACTGGTCAGCAAGAGAAATTTTATTTAAATTCATGTTTTTGATGATATGCTGATAAAAGTTGTAATTTTTTTATACATATAGGTGATTATGACTCATTTACTACTACTGAGTAAACAAGGTACAAAAGACCGCTTGAGATTGTGCTATGGTGGTTATATTGCATTGCATATACTTGTAACAAACAGCTAAGGATATATTTATAGTGAACAAATAAATATATTCGCATATTTTGAGATACAGTTTGCAGTACACAAAAATATTAATCTTCGTGTTAAATATGGAAAAATATGTAACCAAAAAGATATTTAAGTATAGTTTTATGAAAAAGTTTATCTTTGTTTTCAATTTCAAAATACTTGTAGTGATGTGATGCAAATCTAAAAACAATATTTATGAAATATTACAAAAGTCCCCGTCATTTGCACCCTTCCTGTCGAGTCGCATCGGGCACAGTTCAGCGGTCTGATGAGTCTCCGTAAATCAACTCGTTCGGGAAACAATATCCCAAGATAGACGTTAAAAGCACAATTTGTTATCTCCATTCTGTGCCAAACACGCAAACTGTTTGTTTTGCGGTATCAACACAGGGTCAAATAGAACCGCTGCCTCAGTTTTCAGATTTTTCTAGATGACAATACTAGAAAAATAGGAAACTTAAGTGGCCTAAGATAGATAAAACTTGAGGCAAAAATCTCCAAATGTTAACAGGACTACAATCTTTATTTCTCTTAAGAAATATAATAAAATTTTATGAGAATATTTTTACGAAAATTACCTTTTAATTTTGGGGGCATATTATGCTAAGCGTAGGTATATTACAATACAATGTATATACTAGAATTATAATCAACAAAATGATCTCTGCCGAGAACATTGTAAGATATTAATCAGTAGTCTTTTATCAACCTTTCAAAGACTTATGAGATCAATTACAGTGGATTCTCGCATGAAAATATTATGTCGATTTTTATACGCCCTTGTATAACTATAAATGTACTTATAATTTCATAATTGAGTGTACCTGCTGTTTTCATAGAAGCTATTGAGTTGAGATATGAGTGGTTTGTTGAGCTGTTCTCAAGTGGTAGATAAATACTCGGTTTCTTTACAGAATGTGGTGAGAATCTCTGTGCTTGCGTCACAGTGGAAGGAAGGAGATGTATGTTTATAGTGTAAACAACCACACCACTCGTTATAAAATATTATACGTTATACAATAAATGATGAACAATGCGGGGTGTAAAATACATTTTAGTAAATATATCACAGTTACTGGATATGTGAAAAAAATGGATGTAGTTTATATTAGACAAGTTAGATAGATAACACTTTATTGATCACCATACATGAAAAATTCTTAAAGATAAATCATTAAACTAATCTAGTATTGTACAATGGATGGTCTTATCGTTAATACCGATTTCGTCCAGGCAACCTTTGGATGGACCAGATATGTGATAATAATAGTACATGTTCGTGTAATATACGAAAATCGTCGCGCTAACAACATCCCGTGATCGCAATCTCGTTCGCGAAGCCATCTTAATAGACCATAGAAGCGCATATTTGAACTTAGTCTTAAGTATTCTTACCGCCGCCGTATAATAAATTCTAGCCATGTAATTAAATATTCGAATAATATGTAATCAATATTATTCCAATCATCACAACATCTATCCCAATTGGTATCAAAAATAGTTCTGGGATTCTAGGAGTCCACTTGGTACAATTCATTTCAGAATGTCTCGAGGAAACTTTAGCATCCAGCTGCGTTCTTCACAAGACCGAAGGGCTCGCGAAGCAAGTGCCCTCCAATTAGTACCCGCCCTTATCTAGGCACTAGAATTAAAGTGTTTTTAAATGCACCCCACAAGCCCAATTGTTGCTTTGTTTGTGTACACTTTTTAAGCCTTTTAAAAGAGCCAACCTATAGACATTTTATAAATGATTCTGTTAAGTTTATTTTCTTTCCTTCGGGAAGTCTTGCATTACTTGATATGCTTTCCGGAATTATATTTCTGAGTACATTTATTGCATCTGTCCTTATAGCACAGAGAGAAAAATGGTACATTGGACTGTCTCTTAAGAAACTCCAGGTCAGAGGTTCACATCCAGATAAAGCAAACCAATTTGATTTCTTCTTGAACAATTCATGTCCAACCATACAAAAATGAACAGCTACGTGCGTGACGCAGCACTCACTACAAATGCTGCCGTCGTCCTACAACATTAATATTATTTTTTTCAATATTCTCCAGTTCATAAATGAAAATTAAGGAGTTGATATATTTTTTACACAACTAAGAAGCTAGGTTAGCTAACTAAGCGCATTTCTCCTTAACCACACGTATGTTCACTAGTTCTCGTTTTTTATGAAGTAAAGTTAAGGAACGAGCAGGTGGCCCACCTTGTATGAAATGGTAACCTCTGCTCACAACAAACAATACAAATGGAAGACGGAAGGAAAGCGTTTTGCTAGTAAACTTTATGTTACCCGGCCTACAATTTCTTATAAATACGTACGCTTATTTCGTGGGTGAGCAAGCTAGTCCTACTAATAGTTTGTATGAATGTTTGTTACTCTTTCACGCTCAAACGGCTGAATGGATTTGGATGAAATTTGGTACCATAAGAATAGAATCAATAAGATAGCTTATATCCTGGATTAACACATAGGATACTTTGATCTCGGAAAAGTGGTGTCCTTGTGGGACTATTTATTCACCGCGGGTAACACCGCGGGGCGCAGCTAGTTGTTAATAAAGTTATACGCTCGATAGTTTGACCTGTTTCCACACTTAACGCCACGGCACCGTTAGCAGAATCAGGAATCGGAACCGGATATAACACCTTCATCTTTATGACGGGTTTTCTTCAGTATAACGGCGTGGGACCAGTGTTACTGCCCTACTGTATGGTACAAGGTATGAACTAAGCATTTATATATATTTTTCTTTTAAATGGTTGAGACTACAGTTTTATATTTGGATGTCGTCTGGGCCATATTTTGATATCCAACTTTAACTTGTCTGCCTTTTCGGTTCGAAATGTATAATCCATTTTCCTTTTTTTTTTACCTCAAATTTGTCAGTTCTGTGTATCTTTTAACTACTGAATGAAACATCCTGTTTGGGCTTTTTTTTGGTTTGCCTGATAAATAATATAAGCTCTATGTGATGCCTAGGGCCTGATTTGAATAGCGTTTTTAACTACTCTAGATCGAGTATGTAATACCTATGTACTGTTAATATTATGTACTTATGTATGTGGAGTATAGTCAAGTTACTCTATTTTACTAATTTATTTTAGGATTTCTCACGTTCATTGAATCCTATTTTAAGTGTATTTTTTTGTGATATAAATATATACTTAATATCTGACTATACTATGATTTATTTTGACTTAGACAACAGCCCATTTCAAAAGTACGCCGCCGGAACGCTGTCTCAATTATTAAGTAGTGCAATCGTCTGCCCCGCTTGGAACCGCCCTAGCGTTAATACTTGAATACCTAGTATCTGGGTCACTGTATCCACACATTTATATATATAATATGTATACGTATATGTATGGCTGACAAATTATTTAGTAGCGCTTCGACTTGAATCAAGATTGCTGTATAAATGTGACGTAAACATGATACGGTTTCAGGTCGTTTTATTGTGATACATTGTTTTTGTTTTTAAAGCGGTAAGATCTGTATTGGTGTGACGTTCTATTACGACCATTGGTCGTGGGTTTGAATCTTGCCATGAGCTTTCGCTGAGGTATAAAAGAAGCATCGTGAGGAAACCATCAGAACAAAGTGATAGGGCTATTTGTAATAATGGCCTGTTTATTGCAAGACACCAATATATAATACACTGCATACAAAACGTAAAAATGCAACTGCACAGCTAATATATGATGAATGAATAAAATAATCATTTTTTCTATGTGAAGTAGAAGTCAATTTGGCGTGGCAAAAATCATCTAGACAATATTATTTTCTTCACTGTAAGTTGCCTGATCAGAAGGAAACGACGGAAAAATTAAGCTCTCAAGTATATAGCTGAGAGTGTCTTTCATTTTAGTCTTTCAGTCTTTTATTTTACCAAATTTTCAACAGAATGTAGCAATATTGATGTGCCAGGGCTCATACTGAGAGCTATAATGAATGTGGATCCAAATGAATCCATGGAATGGAATAAAATCCAATGGAACAATGGGAAAACATCTTACCATATCTCTTTAGTTTAGCATCACCGATAGGTTACCATATACAATCCTAGAACCACCGTAGCCGTAGGGGAGCTACGTCGTAGAAGTCAACTTTCGTTTTGAGCTTAGTTTTTCTAGAAATCATGCCAGGGTTCAATGCTTATAGGCTGTACAAACTGGCGAGAGTGCTGTGAATGCGCTGCACGCGTGCACAATTAGCAACTGTTACCTACTGCAAATGCAGGTATATAGTTTATAGCGCAATTAGGAAGGAAGTTAGGAAAGAGGGAAAAAAGTTCCATTCTGTCACTTATTTGAAATCATATTAGAAACGACTGAGACACAATGTATTTAAATTTCCTTGTCCTAAAAAAAAAAAAAGTTGTTAAAGAGCATCTATCTTATTTTGCTCAAGGTACTAGATTAATTTAATGTCATGGAAAGTATTTAAAATTACATCGTAATAACACTGTATGACAGCGATCCTCAACCTAATGAAAAACTAGACGTGCTCTTGAGCGCGCAGTTTGGTAGCGGATGGAGGTAGTGGCAAGCCAGATTAGGCAATATGAGGCAAAGACGAAGTAGGAACAAGAACAGATTTCACAAAATAAAGCGCACGTTCAGTTCTTCGCAAACAGCACTCATGCCTTCGATTGACATAAGGAAAAATAAAACAAAATATAAATATTTTTATTTTTATTTCAAAGTTTAAAATCACTACATTTAAGCTAATTCAAATGTTAAATACTCTAAATCTAACTTTGGTTCATAATATTTATGTACAACTACATTAATACTTGTGTTTTAAAAACATTCTTTGTAGTAAAATATAAAGCACTCCTAATATATTTTTATACGTAGACATTTTGTATTGGACTAGCTGTGAAACTAATATATACTTTTATTTTCTCTAATTGGAGAACGTGACGGAAATAAACATTAAGCTCTAGCTAATATGCCAGATAAACTTAAATGGGTGTTTTATGTGATAATGTTATAAAACAGAGCCAATACCGAAACATCTAAGTTGCATTACAATGAGGCCTTGAAAAATTTATGATGAAATTCTCATATACCTTTAATTTCAAACCAAAATACGGTATATCGACAATATGACAGGATGGTAGAAATATATATTTATTGCCGTATATGTATTACAGGTGTAATGTAAATAACTATGGTAAGATTTCTCTAGTGAGCTCCTTGTCAAGCTTTACAATTACAGTGAAAAGCCACTCAAAGTTAAAATGCCATGTCGTATTAAAACAAACCTCTTAATTCATATAAACTCTAATACATTGTGGCTTTATAAATGCTAGTTTCGTGTAATTGGCTTGAAATAACCTAACGGATTTTAAATTCAATAATGACAGTCATTAACATTTTACTTAATTAGGAAAGCATCGTCTCTCAACAACAGTGGCGCAGTCAACTCTTCCCATTTCTCTAAATATTCTCGCTAAATTCACCAACATATTGACATCGTTATTCCTACACAACCACAGATTCAAAATATTTTCAGTGGGTGAGCAAGTATTCGAAAAATAATAGAAATAAGAAGATATTTTCAGTTTCTCGGCAAACAAACGCCAGTCATTGCCTTTAGCGGTCTGGCAATCAAGCAGTTTACACAATATCACTCTGTCTGATTTAGTGAGAATATTATACCGGTAATTATTGTCCACGGATAAATAACTCCTTAAACTATGATTTTTATACACGAAGTCGTATCTACCTTCCTTTTTAGTGAGCGAAGAATAATTGAAAGGATTCTCTAAAATATTGATAGCGTCCGCATTGGAACAGCTTAGCCTTTTCGAGCTCAAGTTTGAATTAAGATCGTTCGTTTTCAGGTTGAAATTGACAGAATTGGATTGCTTCTGTTTCTGATAAACAGCCATGTTCAATTCGAAGCAATTTATAGCGTCAGTTTGTTGAAGTAACACAACACAGCGCAGTGATCTCACATTCATCTTCCAGAGCTGCGAATATGGTAACTCCTGGTATTTCCCCCCAGATTGCACCTTCCACCCGACACCTACATCGCGGATATTAAAACACAAATCAGAACAGTTCTCTTGGAACGCAATAGTTTTCGGATCGCACAGCAGCGCCCCGCCGCACCGCCGTTCGCTCTCAATGCAGTCGTAGAACGCGTAAGGGGTGTCGTTAAACACGTGAATATTCAAACTGTAACTATCGTTCATACTTTTGGACATAAACAGGGCCAGTTTGAGCAACTTCGCGTCTAGACCGCTGAAACTTCGCCCGACTAGCACGAACTCGCTCAGAAATTCGCACACGACGTAAACTTTTGTGGGGTCCAATTGTGCGAAGAGCGGCGTCCCGGGCGTTTCTTGGCCCAACGTCAAAACTTTCCGCCATTCCCTCGTGTTGGTCTCGTCGGGTTTCTGAAGGATGGATAGCAGCCAGCTGGTGCTCTTAAGGGAGGTACAATGCGGGAACGAAACTACCACCCCTTTGCGGAAATGGAAGTTTTTAGGGCCGCATCTTACGACGGGGCTTAGTTGGGTTTCACCTGTTGAAGAATATATTTTTTATTATTTGAATTTGTATAATTTTGTCTTAATCCAAAGTGATCTAATTAAGAATACCTAATTTTTAGGTATTTCAAAGAAAAATATGAACATGTATTCTTTCTTAATATTGACATTTCCATGCCATTTCTTTATGAATTCTAACAAAATAAAAGTTTTGACTTTGACTTTGACTTTCAGCCATCATTTAGTTTGAAACTATTTAGGCCAATTAAATTTGCAAATTATTAATAACTGATTAAAAATTGTAATTTAAATATATTTATTTAATTTAAGCATACACATAATCATGAATAATATCCGTAATTACTTGTACCTATATGTTGTAATTATTATGCTATTTATTTTAATCATTAGATTGGGAACTTTTTGAACTCTAAAATAAAGCTTTACTTCCATGAAACTGAGTTGTGATTAAATATTCTGAGATTTGGGTTCAACCGCTGGATACACAAATAATTCAAAACTAGGCTACTTCAAACAATTTATAGATGTTCTAAATCAAGACGAGAGAGGTTTGCTGGAACAACGAAATGTAGATCAAGACTGGAAATAGAAGATACTTTGGAAAACTGACCCGACATGTAGGTTCCTTTTAGAACCTGACATTTGAAGCATTTCTTAATTGGGATCGCGAATGAATTAATTCAGCGTAAAACCATTTCATGAACGTCTAGATTTGAACCATTACGCTCTCATCAGAAGCTATTAATCATTTAAAACTACTAGAAATAAACAATTGAAAGATTTCTAAATAAATAAAATTTTACTGGAACAACAAAATATTAGAAATAGCCGTATTAAAACGGCTGACCCCAAATTTGGAATCTTTTACAGGCAAATCTGATTTTGTAATAGCAGTCGCGAGTCTGGACACTAAATCGATCGATAGCTAAGAGTAAGATAGACATAAACAGAGCAACTCTAAAGTATATATTTTTTTTCAATCTCTTGACTTATTTAAAGCTTGCATTTTATTTTTTGAATTACAGTCTCAATATTTTTTTTTGATATTCAGTGTGTATGTACAAAATTACTACGACGTAATTGTTTTACTGATATTATTTTCTTCTTAGATATAAAATCGTTAATACCTCAAGAGTTATGAATCTAAATAAATGGTCTTTGGGAGACGGTTACCTTTGCCATAACTAGAACACCAAATTACATAACTTTGTGTACGTAGAGCAGATATGTTTTCGAAGGGCCTGGACGCTTAAAGGGTCCGTCAAAAACTTTTGCTACTAAACTAAAGTTAATTAATTATCAAGTCCAAAAGTTCCCAAAAGACTACGTAACTCATAACTTCAGTTAATCTGTCTGGGGCCACAACACGACCTGGCATTTTGGATTTAGGTCAGCCCCGTGTGGCTTAAAGTAATCCCTCATACTGACAATAGACCAGCTTTATAGCAGACCTGGTTTAATAATATTAACAGAACTTTCTGGAAAGGTTAAATCAGATATTTGACGGGAAAAGCCACTAGTGGCTTCGTTACAGGAGATTACTTTGCATAATGTTTTTTGGCGGAGTCAATTCGCTGGGTTGAGATGTTGATTTGCATTTTCAAGTAACTCTATGAAGGTTACTAAGCGAATTTGGGTTTTCACTTCATGTTTTATTTATTTACACAGTACCTTCATTAACTACGTATAAACTAGATGGAGATTTGCGAGAACTTATTTAAAACAGATGAATAGTAGGTAAATAAATTATGTGAAATCTCAAGATCACAGAAAAGTTATTTTTTTAATATGATATAATAGTTTTATTATAACTAGTTTACAAACATGAAACAAAACACGTATTTTTTGCGAATCATGAAGAATATAAAAACAATGTTCATTAAAAAATACGGTACCAAGATGATATGAGTGTATTAAGTACTATTTCACTTCAATAAAATGTAACTGTGCAAATTCTGCTTAAGGAGTTGTATTTATTACTAAATAATTGAAAAATTGCATAGATCCAAATGCATAGATTTCGTATAGCCTAGAATTGTAATAAGTTGTTGCAAATAAATGTTCTTTTTTTACTGTCGTTAAGTTTGCCTCGTCTAAGTACCTACATCGAGAATAAAAAATTTATTAGTACAGTTATTACCTTCCTGCAGCACGGGCCTGTTCCATTCCTCATCCACGATCTCCAGAGAGAACAGCTCCTCCCCCTTGTCCACGACCCCCTCGGGTACGTACAGGCTGACGCCGCACTTGTCTAGCTTCATCCAGCTGCCTTCAGCGCCCACTATCCTAGACGTAGCCGTCTCCAAGTTCCCATTAGAGTGTTGAGAGACGAGCGACGCGTTGTTCTTGAGTGACGGTGACATTTCTACACTATCGTTGCCGTACGACGATCCCGCTAGAAGTCAGGTGGTAATTATTGGCATTGTTAAAAAAAAAGAAGAAGCTAGATAAAGCCGTTTGAGGCATTTCTACCATTATATATTTCCATATCATCAAGTTACCTATACATATTTTTTTTAATTGGAATATGTCTAACACATTTTAATAACAAGACTTAGTGAGAAGTACAAGTTAAATGAATACTTTGTTTAATTGCTAAAAATATTTTTGTGAGTCGGTCCAATCGCTACACGAATTTTTTAATTTACTTTGCCAAATGAATGCCAAATTAAATAATAATTGAGCGCAGAGGATTCAAATCAAGACTGTAACAATCAATTTGAAAACTGCGTGAAAGAAGAATAAACAAACAAACATTTTCTCATTTATGATATTGGGTATACCTCGCAGCTCAGTTACTTATATATTAACTGACCTCGCAGCTCAGTTACTTAGTAACTCTGCCTTCTAAGCGGTCGTGGGTTAGATTCCCACCCAAGACTAACATTTGTGTGACGAGCATTGATGTTTGTTCTGTGTCTGGATGTTAATATGTATTTATATGTATGTATTTACAAAAAAAATACGTATTATATCAGTCATCTAGTTTCCATAGTACAAGCTAAGCTTAGATTGGGGCTAGATGAGATGTGTGAAATGTCCACCAATATTAATTATTTATTTTATTATTCCCCGTGGTTCCTACCGCCGTTCCTACTAGAAGTAAGTACAACGGTAGTAATGCCTCAGTGTGCAACTCACAGCTCATAAAGCAGCTAGAGTCGGAGCGGTCCAACTGGGCATCGGCGCATGCGCTCCTCGCATTCCCTTCCGTTCTTACCTCAAGGTCTAGCGGCACTATGTAGCTGAAATAAATAACTGTGTGTCAGATTTGTTCAAGATAGAATAGAATAATCATTTATTAATAATTATTTTGTGCAGCAAAATGAAAAATCCGACTTAACCTCCAATGAACGAGAATGATTTTTCATTACCTGTACTTGAATGAAATATTATTTCTAGTTATTTTGATTTAAAAATCATATTATTGAACCGATGTGCTACAGAATATGCTATACAGAATTTCCACAGAAAGAATCGAAAAAAAAAACAAATCGGTTTATAAATCGAGATATGAGGTAACAAACATAAAAAAGTACAACTTAATTAAGATCCTCCTTTTTCTGAAGCCAGTTTAAAAAAGAAGAACACGCAATAACTTCACATCGATTTCGATCATATCGATCTGATGATACTTAATTATTATTATACTTAATCACTTAATTTAACTTTGTTTCGCGTCTACAACCTTTTTTAACCTTCTAATGTACTGTGGAATCTTTTAATTAGTCTTAAGCATGTATTTATTAAGCTATCCATAAAGCCTGAAGAACTCTAAAAAAAAATGTACAATGATACCTGTTCGCTAGCTGTGGGACCTCATACAAATGTTCGTGGCGTGTGTTAGTGGAGGTACTCCTGTGTCTGTGAGCGCGTCTCGACTCTAACGTGTGAAACTCCTCATGAATGGTCAAGTCAGGCTGGTTCGTGAGAGTTCGCTTTATTACATTCCCGAAATAATTTGAACCTGTTTGTAACCAGTGAAAAGAAAACATATATTAGGGTATCTGATGTTAAGAAAACAGTTATGAGAAGACGAAATCAATGCAATTCCTACAGGTTATATTAAGCAAGTTCTGAAATCTGAAAGAAATCATTACCCAAATTTTCAGTACAAGAATAATTAGAAAGAAAGAAGAAAAAAAATATAGTTATTTGTCTACATTAGAGCATGGAACATAAACAGTGGATACATCAAATTATTATACAAAATAAATAATCAAATTCCATGCCTCACGCAGGCAAAAGGGACCCAGTCTCAGCATAATGCAGCACTGAACCAGTTGGTGTCAGTGCAGCGCTGGTATTCTGACTGGGCCTTGCAGTGGCGGCACGGACAAAGAACACACACACGCAAAATAAAATAGTAAAAATAATTACAATAAAAAGACATGACATTAATCACTAAAACATCAACACGGATACGGATTGTGGTAAGTACATGGCTAAATACCTACATATTAATAATAAAATAATATGTTATAATTCAGATAGATTCACAGATCAGATAGATACTTAATCACAAAATAAACATGACAATGTATTTATTTTAACAAATCAAGGTGAATCAATGATCTTTTGTAGACAACTGTTGGATTGTCAAGTACTACGAAAAATTACAAAGTTCATTTTTGGATCACACTCTGGCTAATAATGTGACCATTTTCTAAATATTATTAAAAAACAGAAAATATTATAACTTGTCTAAATCTTTTGAGAGTTTTAACGTTGATAAAGTAAAAATTTAAACGTTAGAGGAGTAAAAATATAGTTTTCATTGATTTATTATTTATATATACATATATTATTATTGACTGTCATAAAATAAATAAATAAAAGACGATAATTACCTGAAGGTGGCTTTGCATACGGCGAGTTCTCGGCCATTTTGAATTTCATATACTTTATACTTAGTACGATGACAACAATGAATATCAGAAATGCAATTGACAACGCTATAAAGAGTGGCCAATATGACGATGAACCTGCAACAAATATAATATTTTGATCCATCAAAATACTATTGTGAATATGGATGCATGGTGGTAGTGCAATTTTTTAATGTTCTCCTCGGTAGCTACTAGATAGGTAGATAAAAAAAAACTTTACTGCAGAAGAAAAACAAGTAGGTACATAGGCAAACTTAACGCTAAATACCATTTTCTTCCAGCTAACCTTTACATTTGCAGTGCATTTATGTCAAAATAATAAGATTACTTTACATAACGACATATAGGTATCTAGTTTTCTCTATCATTCGCGTTAATGTGTTCCGGTTTGAAAAGTGTGGTTACCATTGAAATTACAGGCACATAAGACCTGACCTTCATGTCTCAGATTTACGGACGCATTCGATGGGACTTGAGTTTTCTCTTACCTAAGTAGTGGAAGAACCTATTCCTATTGCTTGTTATGGACAGTCCCACTTAACACCAGGTGAGCCATCTACTCGAATCGTAACTGTACCACATACAAGTCAGTTACACATAAAACACATAAAAGCACATAAACCTATTTGACGACAAATTGATGAAAATTATAAAATAATAACTCAGTAAACGTACCGTTATGAATCATCTCTGATTTGGAAGTCCTGACACAGAGAGGGCACTGAGCTACCTGGTATTCCTTGCCGAGGCAAGCGGTACTGCTGAGACACCTCCGTCTCCTGGTCTGCAGACAGTCTGTGTCGCATATAGACCATTCAGACCATTGGGACCAACGACCTGGAACACAGCTTAATTATATCTAACACTGTCCAGCGGGCTCCATAGAACGTTATACGGTATGTCCTTCAGTTGAGATGAGTCGAAAAAAGACAGCTCTATAACAAGTTTTGAATATTTAATCAATTCATTGTCCAGATTTATTGGTGAGTCAATTTCAGTCCAAAATTCAAATAAAAAATTTCAATATTTAAGGTATTTTTTTTTTCATTTTGTTGAGTTTATATGATATATTGTTTTTCTACATTATTTTGAAAACAAATTATACTTTGGTTTATTTTATTGATTGTGTGTTGATGGACATCATTTATCATAAACAGTTATAATTATAATATTGCTGGAAAATTCACATAGCATCATCTAACCCCAAACTAAGCATTGCTTGTACTATGGGAACTAGAGAACTGATAGAATTCATATATTCTTTTTAAATACACACATATAAATATCAACAATTCAAATACATATTAACACCCAGAAACAGAACAAATATCTATATTCGTCACACAAATGTTTGTACTGGGTGGGAACCGAACCCACGACCTACAGCGCAGAAGGCAGAGTTACTACCAACTGAGCTGTGAGGCCAGTCAAAGCCAGTTACTGAGATATTGCGGACTGAAATATAAGTGTACACCGCGATGAAAGGAATCAATCTGCCAAATGTAAGATGTACTAACAAGTTCCATTGTTGTGTTCCGTTTTGATACTGTTTTTATTGACCACAGACAATATTATGATAGCAAGTCCCATAAGTTTAAGTTTATTAGATATCTAATTCGGTGTATATTTTAGGGACAACATGTTCTCTCTAGAAACAAATGTACATACACTTATCTTTCAATATAGTATTCATTCAAGAAAATAATATTAAAAAAAAAAACATTTTATTTTGATCTACGATTATACAGCATGAGATGCGAAAGCAGTGAGCAAGCCGCGGTAGCAGCTACTGGAGCCCATTTGCCAGGTACAGCGCTATCAGATAAGAGGTTTTCCATCGAAATTCCTTACTGTAGCTGCATTATTAGAACTGTGAATAAATGAATCTGTCAATCAATTTTCTCACCGAGTACAATGTCTGAAGATTCATCAGCGAGCTCATCGAGTCCATCAACGTATAGATCTACAACAGGTAATAGTCAATAATATTAAAGGAATTTTGGCGCATGCAGATATAGATTTTACGAACCAAAAAAGCTAAAAAAGTTGTGAATTGGAAGTGTAGTTCTGTCTTACATACTTCGCGTCTCAGAGTTACGGTGCATACGATGAGACTTGGGTCTTGTCGTACCTAATAGGGGACCCAATTCGCATCAGTTGTTATGGGCAGAGGTTACCACTTAACACCAGGTGGGCCGTCGGCTCGTTCAGTAACTGTTTCAAAATTAAAAAAAGGAACGATAAAATTTGGGTCAATTGTAAAGTTACCCATATCGCAGTCCACACAGTCCTGTGTCTTTTGTACGTCGGGTCCCATGCAGGGCTGACCTCCGTTTAGTGGTCTCGGGGTGGAGCAGGTTCGAACCCGTCTCCTCCCGACGCGACTGGTGCCGCAGTCACACTCGCTCCACGCAGACCAGGCGCTCCAACCTCCGTTTACTAAAATACTTGGACATTTCACTGATGGCTCAGAACATCTCGTCAATGTCTCTTGTTCAGAAAGATCTATATAGTCGAGGTATCACATTTTTGCCCCAAGATAGAATCTTGTATTGAATGGTGGACCATCTATTCTCCCTACAGTAATTTACAACCACGGTAACTGTTATACTGATAAAAAAAATCCTTACGTATATATTGACTTCGAAGTTTTGGCTACATAAATATTAATATTTTTTTTTATTGAAAGTACAAAATCCCCTTGTTTGTCGTTTAAAAGGACTTTAATAATAGCTATCAGAACTCAGTATTCAACTGAATTTTGCTACCATAACTGCTTTCAGAATGCAGACTCTAAAGCAAGTTCTACAAAACAATTGCAAAAATGCATTTATTCATGATTCCCCATTCACTCAGCGCTAAATGCTGCCAAATGAATTCTCGGCTGTAATGTTGCTAAAGTTGGGATCCATAACATACCAAACACGGTGAGCAGTGCCGGCTCGGAAATCCTTTTTCCCGCCAAATTCTCGGCAACGCAAGTGTAGTTCGCCATGTCCTGTAAATCGTATTTGTAATGTTGCAGGGCTAGACAAAATGCGAAGTGTGTCGAAAATAATATAAAATTGCCAAGTAAATGCATGAAGATAGATTTAACAGCGTCAGTACAATTTCAGTAAATTCCATTCCGACTGACCGATTTGATACTCACAAACGTACTTTATACAATCAATACGTATGTTGGTGCCTGATTTCGTTCAAATGAAACGAAGAATTTCTGGACGATATTTCGCATATATGTACCAGTATTATGCAAGTACGTAACATTGGTAAATGTTAATCTTTATAAATACTTTGCAGTAAATTCATCGATTTCCTGAGCCAGCAGCAGATTTACTCACATAATGATGTGCTTGATTATTAAAAACTGAAAATTAAATTAATATGGTCATCTAATACCGATTACATCAATAACTAGCTCTGGAAGATTTGCTAAGATATAAATCATCTATACTTAATGTGTATGATTTTCGATTTCTCTGATCCAAATACTAACAAAACCAAATCATTGGCTTTTTTTTATTTAGGATATAATATGAAAATTTCATCATGAGTTTGTCGGAGCATTAAAGAAGGATGTGTCGAGCGGTGTTAGGTAGGAATATTACTATATGACATAAAATATTACTCTCATTGATCAGCCCGTCTTTGAATTGAGTCCATCATGATAACTACAGCAGTAAAAAAATTAGGGAAATTCATCAGTATATGAAATGACCAGAAAGACACAACGACATTCGTTGAGTTTGCGATAAGTTTAGATACGATTCAAAATGTGTGACGTCTAGCCCTGTTGGCGCCGTGTTTCGTGCCTATTTTTCCATAAGTACGTTAAATATTCATGAACTAAGGAATTAGAGCTCGATTCAGAATGTTCTGTTTGTTTTGCAATGGCAGACATATGTTTTTCAACGGATCTTTATTCCAATCGGTTAATTTATGACTTGGCATACATCGGCCACTGCAGTAAGCGAATATGCTATCGTATACAGGTGAATTTATCGCAGCATGATTTCTAGCAAAATGTAGGCACTGTAGGTAGCCTATTTGCGTAGCCTACATATATAATTAGCACATTCCAATCATTAAATGTAATTCAAATACTTTTAAACGAAATTTATAAGTATTTTAGTTCGCCAGTCGTCGTATTTGGTATAAAGTTTAATTAAACAAAGTTAAAGATAGGTTAGTATGCAATATATGCAACAATTTTTGACGAAGATAACTACGTTTCTTATCCACTGCACACATATGGCAACACTCCTTTGTTCTTATACATAGAGTGTGTAACAAACACATTTTAAATATAGATTTATTTAGGCAACAGCAAATTGCTATTCCATAATGTTGCTTACGCCATCTGTCTTCTCCTCAATCTATTTTGCCTTTTAGTTCTAGGTGAACAAGAATATAACTCCTCACCTCTATTCTATTCTATTCTAACTCACAGAATGATACATTCAGAATCAAATTGTTAACTTCTACGTCTCGTAGTACTAACTTCTACGTTTAGTCTACTCACCAACAAAGAAGCCTGTTTGATAAGCAAGTCTCCATCCTTGGAGACTTGCACATTGTCCTCGGCTACTACTGGGGCACCGTTCTTCAACCAGTAGAGCTGAACGAAGGGCGCGGCCGGCGGAGGCTCGCATCGAAATGTTACCGGGGCGTACTGTCTCACCAGCTGAGATTGGGGCGCCACTGAGAATTGCTTCTTTATATCTAGATGTGAAATAATTTGACTGTCATTTTGTACTTATCATAATTTCTTATGACAATTCTTGGCAATAAGTACACAATTCTTGGCTTGTACGTCACACATTTAGACATAGAAGGTGTTCAAATTGTTTCTTGATATCTAAATATTAAATAATTTGACTGTCATTTGTACTTAATGTCTCGCGTTACTGTGTTCTGGTTTGAAAGGTGTTGTTGCCGGTGACATTACAGGTACATGAGACATTTCACCTTCACGTCTCAGAGTTATGGGCGCATAATATGCGACTTGGGTCTTGTTGTACATAAGTAGGTGAGGAACCAAGTCAAATTCTCGTTATGGGCACAGGCACCACTTAACACCAGGTGGGCCATCTGCTCGTAAAAGAAACTTAAAAATAATGTAGTGTACTCACAGGCTATTTCAATAGTGGCTGGTTGACTCTTGATATGCCCTCGGCTGTTCCAAGCAAAACAAGTGCATTGGTACTTGTCACTTCCGAAATACTCTTCGACAGTCTCTCTCGTCACTTTATGCTCTCCTTCGATAATTCTCACACCGGTTTGAGGGTCAACGAACTCAAAGTTAACGGCTTGTATCTTGATACGATTGCATTTGAAGTGGATCTTGAAGAAAAAAAAATATAGAAGAATTTATTTTAATTAAAGTTAATTTAACTTATTTATGTCATTTTATTTATAACGATGGCTTTAATACCAAATACACATATTAATATATTATTAATCCATTAAAAAATTATATAATCACATAAAATAAAAGATAATTTTTCATGATCACGATTAGATAATTTTTGTATTGCTTAGGTATCCCAAGAGATTTTTCTGTGTTGTAAATAATCCGCGATAGGTCTACGAGGGCATACTAAGTGTTGAAGAGTTTTTAAAATGTTTTTATTTTTATTTTTATAAATAAGTGTCCAACTATTTAACATAATTATTACACGCGACTACAATACTTTTATTAACAAAATGTTTTACGCTATATAATAAGCTAATCGCTTCATAATAGTGATAATATGACATTAATTACTTACACATTTTTCATATGATAGCCTAATCGCGAAGAATTATCCAAATATTACACTTGAATTTACTTATTTTTTAAATGTTTTGTACTTTTTTATTTATTTACCCAACAGAAAATATTGTTACTTATCTAATAGTGTTTTTAAACCTATGTTAAATTTTATTTTCTCATGTGTAATGTAATAATAAGGTCAATTCTTCAAGGATACTTAGCTATGAAAATCATGAAATAACTACCTACTAATAACAAGTCGAGTATACATTCGGACCCAATAACATTATAGTCGTATTGTCTAAGTATCGCGAAAGCTTAACCAAAAGCACTTACTTCCAACGCATTCGCCGCACGGCATTTCAGTATGGCCGGCTTATTTTTCACTACATACGTGTTTTCCGGTTCCAACAAAAATATCGGCAAACTATCTTTTGCAGTGTGCAATGGTATTTTGTCGTCTACTGATCCATCGTGCGTACTCTTAGCAGTGGCTAGATCAGGTGAATCTTTGTAATTAGTCTCTTTCAAATCGTAATCGTAATCTGTGTACGGATTGTCATCGTCCTCATCATCTTCAACATCGTCATGACTGGTGAAAATCGGTGGAAGGTATTCTAATTCAGCGTCATCGTGTTTTTTTTCGTTATGTAGAACGTCATCTGCATGATTTGAATCTACGGAAAAATATATGTTAAGCTAAAGAAAAATAAATTAAAAACATTTTTTTTTTCTTTAAAATATATTTTTCTTATTTACTGGAACTTTTATTGCACAATATGTCGGTAAGTGTGGTACAAAGTATTCTTTAAAATAACAAATGAAAAATGCAACTAACTTTTTGTTGTTTCTCCATTCACACAAAAAGCCAACAGCACCTGACATGTCAATATGATAGTCCAATTCACTTCCATTTATGAACTTAAAACAACGCAAATTATTCAAAAACACTGCACTCGTTTCAGCCACATCATTGTGTTCCATCACTGCGTTTATTTTTATCACATAATACGTATTTGTTATATAATAGTTTTCAGGCAAAATTCTCTTAATTCACTAATCCATTTTCATTTCACTTCAATGTGATTTATAGCTACACAAGATCAAATGATATTTTTAGTATGAGTATCGTAAAAGTTTAGGAGGGCGCAAAATAAGTCGTAATACGTGTCAACCCTGCGACGGTACCTTAACAACTGGGGTTTAGGGGGTGAATGAATAAGCTTCACCCCTAAACTTTGGTGCGCATGCCCGAAACTTTTACTGAATTCAAGTTCAAGTAGACATTGTATTAAGGCGAGGACGCTATTTTATAATTATTACTCTGTTTCATGTCACCTTTGTACCTACAGACTTGACTGGAATAACTTTTTGTTATTAAGTGGCCTTGGTTATTAGTGATGTGATCCATCGTAAAAATAATTAAACGCTGGTTGAGAAATATGTATGACATACAAAGAACTTTAAGTGACATTACAATATTCAGTATGTTTTTGAATTTTTAATAGAGCAAAAAATCCTTTTTTTGGATTACAACTCCTTATAAGTCAATTTAAAGCCTAGGACAAAAAAAAAATGGGTAGTACGATAAAATCCAGCGTTAACAAAAAGGCGTTTTACCTAAAATGATAATAACAATCTCACTTAAAATAAACTCAGTCGCGCGTTAGAACAATATTATCAATGACACACACCATTTTTAAGCAGATCATACATAGTATTTTATTCCTGATTGTCTTACAGATAAAAATTTTAAACTCTCCACTTCATTTTAATTTTAACATTCTATAAGAAAATACTTTTTCTTCGATAGGATTATTTCAGATACGATGTACAGATAATATATACGGTTAGCAAATCAAGCAGTCTGCCCATTTCCACTGTAAACTCCAGCAAACAACTGTTCCTTCCCAGTTTTTATATAAAACAAAAACGGGTGGTTAGCGTTGAATATAACTTGGTTCAGCCAGAATGTATGGCTCACTTGAACCATTTCCACGGCTGAAAAATTAACATTACAAATTTTAAGTAGACTTATAGAAATCTCAATCAAAGATGCATATAGACTACAAGACGAAAAATTTCAGTATAATCTCAAGACAAAAACTCTGGAAGAAAAGACTACATAAACTCAACAAGTATAATGAAACGCAATCGAAATATAACTAACTATGTCTTGTGTTTTTTGTATCCTGTATCCTGTATAGTCACGAATAAATATATTTTTCTTTCTAGTCTTTCTTTTTTTCTTTCTAACTGGGAAAACCTCTGGAGTTATTATTTGAAATATATTTTATGCCTACGTTGGACTAAACAATCAAACATGTATTTTTCGGGACTGAAGCAATCTAACGCACCTTTGGAGTACAAGAGAAGACTGGCGCTCTGCAGACAGAGCGCCAGTTGAGTTTATAGGAAGAAAGAAAGAAATAATTTGTTTGCAACAATATTAATAACAGCATGTAATACAGTGGCTATGTTAGGTACCTGTGGTTGCAACGCCTTCAGTACCCTTTTCATTTACGTCAATGACAGTGTACTGATAGGCTCCACCAATGGCTAGCTCACTATCATTAACTATTCCAGTCAATCCAGATTTTGAACTGAAAACGTGATGGAGCCCTATCTGAAATTTCAAGTAGTCTTAGAACTTGTGCCAACCCAAGTGGTATTACTTCAGTTATGGGCAGAGGTTACAGCTTAACATCAAGTGGGTTATTGGGTTATGACGTAACTTGATCAAAAAGTCTTAGATCTCAGTGACTTCTTTAAAAGATAAATTACTATCATAATAGCTTCTGCCCGCAGCCTCGCCAGTGTGGTACCTACTCAGATTAAAATACGCCTAAGTGCTATCCCAAGTTATCACCTACCTAACTTCAAAATTTCAACCAAATCTTTAAATCAGTTTTGGCATGAACGAGTAACAAACACACATCCGTACATTTGTATGAATTTATATATATTTATACATAGAGCAAATATTATTGAATCGGTGATTGCTTATGGTGAAGAAAAACATCAGAAGGCCTATAAATTAATGGTTGCATTTTTCGGAAACAAACGTTGCTGGCATGTTTACCACAGTACCTACTCCTAGTTTCGTAAACCATGGCCAAAAAATAAATACTCACCTTTTTATAGAGATCCCGCAGATTAATGCCAGATTCAATTCTGAATTTGGGAAGAGATAATATAACCCTCTCCATTGTGGTATTCTTAAGAGCGTCGTTCAATAGTTCAGGCTTCTTTTTCAGACGGTTTAGCAGTTCAGGGAGCCCAGTTTTGGAATAGGGCAATACAACGACGAATGAGGCTTTTTCTTTATTGTATGGAATTTCTATAACCTGAAAGAATTAAACTTAAGAGTCGAAGTGAAAAAATATAACTCAGTTTCTGCCAACGGGTTGAGAAGGGCATGGGTGAGGAAGTGTAGGAGTGCAGGTAGCGGGCGTAGCATTTCTAGTATGCGTGGGTTATGTCGCATGAAGGGACTGAGATATCTGGTTTGCCTATAAGATGTTTCTGTTGAGGTATATATACGTTAATATGGATGCAATATGAACTTATCCCAATCTTACAAAAAAAAACGCATCTCCGTATTTTAAATTATAAAATAAAAACAAGAAACCTAAATAATTATAGTATCGTCCATCAAACAACAGTTTTTTTTAATCTTAATAAATACAAAATTGATTTGCCAATTAAGTGTACAATTAGGTCTTACAGATAATCTGGTGCTTATAATTTATTTGCCTTTTTCAGGCATTGCAGATTTATATGGGCGCTCCACTATACTAATACTAGAACTAGTTCACATTATATTATATATATATCCTTCGTAGATAGGTGCTACAACGCAGACTGCGTATTTCGGAAGAAGTTTTATATATCTTAGTAACAAAAAAATATGTGCGTACCTGTGCATTCAAAGCCTCACTTTTAGCGTGGTTGTAAAAATCTTGTCTGGACATCATAGGTAGGTACATCACATCCGTCGGTGAGAAAAACTTTTCAGTAGTTACCTTATGGAACTTTTTCTCCCAATCACCCTGAATAAAAATTCAGTAAATGGGTTAGTGAGAATAACACAACATTTATATATATTATAAAAATTGTATATCGAGTTCAATAGATGTCCGCTAATATTAAAAATATATAATGTATATTATTAAACATAATAGGTAACTCTTTACTCCTCGTATATAGTTTACGTTTGTATTACTTATACAAATAATGAAACGCAAGCTTTGAAGATCACGATGTATCCTTATTACGTTTGGGCAGACACACACACACACACACACGCACACACACACACACACACACACACACACACACACACACACGCGCAAACACATACATACATACACACACATACAACACAGTAGTAATTATACTTAGGCAACTACGTTCATTCTGCTGAGTATACTAACTCCGACTAGTACCTACTCATGTCACCAACATTCTCGATCCAGTGTTGGCAATGAATGCAAGTGCGCCTCAAAAGGACTACTTTTTGACTGATTCACATCATAAACCACAATGCACATCGCAATGGCGAAAACACTCGAAAACTTACCAAGAATGTTACGATGTTCATTATGATAGAAACAGGGTTGCCGGAAATTTTATACTTTTTCGTTCCGGACGTGTTTTTAGTTTCTTTTAATATCTGTTATTAAAAATGAATGATTGGATTAGTTGGTATCTACTTAAATAAATTAAAATTGTACCCATATTTCCGAAAATGTTAATTTTTGTAGCAGTTATATGTATTAAGTTACACGTAATTTTCAAATTGTGACCCATATAACAATAAAAAAATAATGTGTATAAAAAAGGTTTAAATTTGGTTTGGTAGTCAAAATAATATCTTAAATACGAAAATGATGATAATAATACATTCTCAAATGTCGTAAATTAGGTACTTTAGTTTTAATAGAATGGTACTGTAACACAAAAAAAAATGTTTTTCTTACCCATTTATTAATTTTGTCCCTAGCTTCTTCAATATTATCGAAGTTAACTCTCTCCAGTGAAGACTTAAAAATCTTATTTGCTTTGTGTTGAAATTTCTTGTTTATAGTGAACTTGTCCGACACGAATATTCTACAAGCGACAGTCAGTTTGACTCCCGGTAGATGTTTCAACTCGTTGATTATTTTACGGAACGTGTGTTTTATCTAAATTATAAAAAAAAAACGTTATAGAGGAAATTAACGTAACCCACGAGGTGAAAAGTGACCCACTGATTGCCTGCCTACTCCATCGGGAATAGTCGTAAATGTATGTGAACCAGCGTTGACGCTCAGATACAAATTGTTCTATAACCAGTCTGTAACAATCTAAAGGAGTAGTCCATTGCTTTGCAATTAGCTCTTAGTGATATTAATTACCTGTGTTTTCTTCTTAACGCCGATCATCTCGAGAAGTTCGCTCTCGCTCCTGCCATCAGCGCCCAGGGCAAGCTTCGCCAGCGGAATCATAGCGGACAATGGGGAACACACCGAGTTACCAGACTCTTTGGATAATGCTTCCTGTACGTGGAAAGGAAAGATTGGTTTGTCCCCATCAGTATGTTTTTTTTTTTATTTAATTCTGGTGGCGGAACGAGGGCCGCCCACTTGATGTTAAGTGGTAACCACTACCCATAGACAACAACAATACGACTCAAGTCCTCTCCACCAAAGTATGATATGACTCAAGTCGCATTGCGTTGCATCCATCACCCCGAGACGGGGATGTTACGGCAGATTACCAGGTGTGGTGGCAGTACTTCTCCGGGCGAACTTGGCATAAGTTCTACTGCTACTTTGTTGTTTTTTTATTATTTTCTTGTTTATGGTGAACAAGTGATGAAGGATTTTCTGTGTTGCAGATGGCATGCACAAAGTATTGCCAATATATATCACAAACATCCAATATCGGAAGACAAATACACCGGCCTGCGATCGGAACCTAAGACCATCTTCGGAAGCAGGTTTCCAAATACAGGTTCGTCTAGATAACTAAGATAAATGAATTCTCACCAAAGCAAACGATTGCCTGAAACTACCACTAAGTTCGAATTGTTTCGTTTTATATTTTGGCAGATTATACTTTGGATCGTCATTTTCTGAGCTGTATTCTTCTGAATCAGTATATGGTGTCGCTCTTGTCACTTTTTCAGTTAAAAACAATGTTACTGATACTACATAAATGAATTTAGATTTAAAAATCCAGATAATTGTCATAATCATAGTAATAATTATATGATAAGAACTCATAAATAATAATTAATCTGTGATTGAGGTCAAAATATTGCAAGCTTGTAAATAATTAATATATGCGTATTCTTTAAGAAGCGAGAGTAAAAATACGTTGTTAAAATTACGACAAAAATTTGTGATACTTACAGCACTTATCTAGAATCGGTCATAAAAACTATTGTAATTTCACGCTTCAAACATTAACAGCAACCCGTTGTTCTATGCGACTGCCAAAATTATAAATAATTCGCTAAAATTTTCCTACACCAAAAACTGTTTAATTGAATTGAACAAGTACATAATGGAAATATTTTAAGTTTCTCACCCCAAGTGCACAAATAATGTTCTATGCATCAGAGGTTATCTATTCGTACGTTGCTAAAAAGAAAATACTTAAGTACCTAATCGTACCATTGAAGAAAATATAGATGTAATTTTACTGTAAATGAGACATTTTAAAATATTTCGTGCAAGTTTATCCAATGCCTCCTTCGAAAAATTCCGCCACTTTGACGTAAGTATTATTGTCCCAATCAAACAAATTAAAAAATAAAATAAAAAGGTATCTAAAAGCTGCGTTCAAGGAATAAACTGGTGGGATCTTCACATTTTTAATTTTAGATCCCTTACCTTCCCGCCAGAAATCCATTCGAAAATGTTATTATCTTTTTTTGTTTTTTTGTGCCGGCTATGTATAATTTACAACTTACGAGGATTTCGTTTTCTGCAAAGAGATTTTGTGGTAATTAAATGACAGTGATATCATCTTAGACAGGAACACTGACAGCGCCAAAAGTGTAGACTGACAGTGTTGCCAGACTTTCTGAAATAACGGCAGACATGCCAATTTTCATCCATTAATCCGTTTTGTTTTAATTTATCATGTGTGCAAAAGCACAGACCAATAGCTCCATTAGAGAATGTAGGGTGGCCCAATAGCACCAATTTCTAAAAAATAACAAACTAGATAGGCACGATTTATATATTTTTATCGATCGGAATCATAACAAAGCAGTTCAGTATAAGAACTGGTTTAATATTTCCAATTACCCCAAAATTTTCAATAATATCGTATCGCAATTAATTTATCCATTAAAATTTAAAAATAATCAAAAGTTTTAACGACTTACTCTATGAATCTGTCAAACGCTAAACAAAAATTTGTGAACTGAAAGCATAAACCTATCTTTATAAGCTACTCACTGGTTCATATTATAATCATAATAATGACAGCCTACTTAAAAAAGATGATAGATTTGACAAAATTAACATATGTCTATAAGTATTTTAATTAATAAACTATTACATATGTAAGATATTTTAAATCTATTCGCATGCATTCGTTCCGATACCTTCATCTTTCCACAATTCCATGCAAGTATCCTATTGGTTTGTATCAGTACAATATCGGAATACATATCGCATCGTGTTGTACCGATAGTGTGTGTAATCAGATTATGCTATGTACACAGCCCTGTTAGTAGTGAAAAAAAAAAAAAATGGTTGTCTGTAAAGTCGGTTTACTGACGATAGTTGAACGTGTCAACGTCTTAAGAAAATACTGATGGAATGGTAGCATTTTTCAAAAGAAAATTTTAATTTCATTTGTTTAATAGATTTTTATGTATATATGCACTTGATACTCGATCAAAACATGTAAATGTAAGTATTAGCAGCTGTCCACGCAGACGCATCGCTCACTCAAGTAGGAGAGAGACGGATGTCGAACGCTGCCGAACGCAAAGGCCGATTGTGCTTCTTTGTCGCTCGTTCCGCGCTCTCGCTTGCACTTGCACAAGCCTTACATGGAACGCCTCAGAGCGAGGTAACGCCGCATGAGTCATGTTTTTTCGTGCGTGCAGCCGGCTCTATCGAATTATAAGACGTTGACACGTCAAAAACAAACTGTAAAGGTTCTTGCATCCTTCATACGTCTCTCAATTTTATGTATATAGGGTTGATATACCGTATTTAAAAAAAAGTCTTGGCAACATTGCATGTTTGTTTTTTATCGGATTGTAGTAAAATTACCACAAAATTTCGTTTTTACTTATTCATAAACACTTATTTGGTAAATTACCCTGTAGTTACGGAAAAGTGAGAACTATTAGGACTACTCTTCTATCTGTCGCTGTTTCTGAATTCATTTCAATTGTTAGATTGCATAGTTTTACTCATAAACTTGCATTATCGATCTTCGTGAGCCATGATTCCGAGTGAGATTTTCGCTGAAGATCTGATGAGCGCCGTGATTCGTTACGGATTGTACATCGGCGCAGCATTCCAACTGGTCTGTCTGCTAGCTTGTGTGACCCTCACTGATGAACAGAGCGATCCTCATTTGAATGAAAAAGTAAGTTTCAGTTCAGTTTCTTTGTACATTTAAACAACCTGCCGGTAAATTACTGCTGTATTTCTACCTGTAATATAACGTTGCGACAAATATCTACGCGTAAGACGTTAGCCAGCGAACCGAATTTACCAGTTACACATGTGTTTTCTGATAGCAATAATTCATATGTAGATATTTTATTTGTAAACATGTCTCAAAGTTTAAATTTATTGGATAAAATAGATAGACAGATTCTTTAATAATAATAATAATATATTATTATTAGTTTGAAGAGACACCACTTACATAACATTAATAAATTTCCATTGTAGAGCTTCACTGATAGTGATGAGTGCAGCTCCGAGCAGTCATCACCAGGCCACAGAGCTACCATGTCCCGTGCACGTCGCCATGACAAGAAGAAGCGCCGGTAGACTAGGCTTATTAGTACCAATAATTTATAGTTAAGCTATATAGTATGTTTAATTAATATGCAGCAGGTTTTCAGTAGCAATATCTTTATATTCTCTCTTGAACTACTCCAACAGTAATGTAACTACAACAATACTACTTCTGACTGGCCTCACAGCTCAGTTGGTAGTAACCCTGTCTTCTGTACCTACTTGATTGTGGGTGCAATTCCCATCCAGGACAACATTTGCATGATGAAAATAGATGTTGTTGGGTCCTGAGTGTTAATATGTATGTATTTACAATAAGTATAATATAATTATTATATCAGTTGTCTGGTTCAGATAAAAGCTATGGTTAGCTTACTTTGGGGCTAGATGGCACTGTGTGAAATGTCCACCAATATTTATATGTTTATTATATTTTATTTATCACTCGTTCTATAAGTGAAAACCATGTCAAAATCCATGGGTTAGAAGTAAGGGCAGAAAGTGACATAGGCAGATAATGACTTTTGTTTTAAAATATTGTACAAGTATTAGTTAAATATATACATAAAAATTGAAATTGCTGTCACCTCAAATGAAAATAATATGTATGATATTTTAGATAATGCTCACTAGAGCTGCTACTATTGAATAATGTAATTTAAACTTTATATGCAGCCAATTTAATTTTAACAATGGATGTAGAGAAGTATTCTTTTGTGGGACAATGTATGGATAAGTATGACTGCCTGTTGGAAATCTAGTTTAAAGCTTTTTGTAAAATACAAGTAAGTTACTGTCACATCTATTATATACAGTTATTCTCAATTCTTCTACTTAGATATATTTGTCTTTTATGGTTTAATAAATGGTTTTTATAGTATTGTGTGATGAGTAGCAGGTTTAAATTTATCAACATTGGAGAAATAATGTAGAATTTTTTGTTTATCTACCGTTTTTGTCAAGAATATAATTTAGTAAAGAAATAAAATAATATATTATTAAGTTTATTACACATTTTTCAAATCAACACTCTTATTATATGAAGCTCATTATTACAAAAAATTGTTTGTGTAAACTATAAATACTTACTTGTTGGGAGTGAATATCACACATGAATAGATCTCAAATCGATTTTAATATAGAATGTGAGTAAAATGTTTCAATACTAAATATGTAGTTTTCTTATTAATATTAAAAAGGAGCCTCTTTGAGGCGCACCTAATCCTTTCACATCACTGGTTCAACACACAGCTTGTGAAATAACTAGCAGTACCTAGTAATATACTTCAATTGTTCCATTCTGATGTTTAATACAAGTATCCTATCATTGTAGGTATAATAATATTAATATCCTAAAAAGTACACCATAAATAAATTCTTACGAGTTTTGGAAATATTTTCTGGTAGGTATAAAATGTATTCAACATCTGGCATACTACTTTCTTGATGAGATTGGGATCTGTTCAGTCTCGATCCAACACTCCTTGGGAAGAATAATCCCCTAGACCTCTTGAGAATAGGATTCGGGCACTTCTCACAAGCCTGTGCCAATCACTTGTTTCCAATCAAGTAAATATTGAATAAATAAATATTAGTGGACATTTCACATAGCGCCATCTAGCCCCAAAGTAATCTAAGGATAGCTTGTATCATGGGAACCAGACAATTGATATACTTTTCTTTTGTAAATACATACATATTAACACCCAGACAGAACAAACATCGATGTTACAAATATCACATAAATGTTTGTCCTAGGTGGGAATCGAACCCCCGACCTCCAGCACATAAGGCAGAGTTACTACCAACTGAGCTATGAAGCAGTCATGTTTACCGTTATTCTTCCAACATAAATAATTAATAGCACGAGTTAAACTGCTGTGGTGACTTAAGGCTTTATGCAGTGTTACATTGTACATAAGTTTGCCATTACAGCATTTCAAAAACTCATAGTTAATTTAATAATCGGCATATTTACTTTCAGTAGTTTGTATTGTTATAATAAAGTACTTCGGATAGATTAATAACAGCAACTGATAATAAAATCAATTCTCGAAACAGTGAAGTCAGTTATGAAATAAAACAATAAAAATAAATAACAAGCATTTATTTTGTTATGGACTAGAGATATTACAGCATTAAGTTAACATAAATATTGCTTGAGACAACAGTCAATCAATTAACAAATAAAATATCATTTATAACATCAACATTTTGTACATTTTAAGTACATAAATATAAATTCAAGGCACTTGAACACACAAAATAGCACCAACTGTGTGTATACATAATTTTTTTAATGTATATATTTATATATAAATCTTTGAGTCATTAATGGGTATGTAATTTGAGATACATTATGTATGGCACTTATATGGTAAAGGCACTTGGATCTTACATTATATCTAATAAATTGCATTTGTAAATTATATTGTAAGTTAAATACAAAAGTATTAATTGCTATAATTTATCATGATTGCTCTGTGAACAATATACTTTGGCACGACTTTTGTATACTAAATAGATTATAATACTCTAATAAGTGTTGGTAGCGGTGATCGCAAAAGATTTTCATCACATACATAAATAAAGGACATTAGTCTCATATAGTAGTTTTATATGCAGAGTATTAATTTGTTTAACTACATTATTTCTGGATTGTCAAAACAAATAAAAAAACCAGAGACGCTCAAAAATTACAAGACAGCAAACCTAACTACACAAACCTAACGCTTTGTACAAAATTAAATGCAGGAGTAAAGCCATTATACGGTTAGATTTAAGTTAGCAGCTTTGATAGCTTGCACTAGCTCCCTATCAGACAGCAGCCGGTTCAGTGCCCCGAAACGCTTCACGCAAATCATCACGCAGCACTTGGAGTCGTTCGGGGCGGTTCTGCAGCCGCCGGGGTCGGAGCTACATTTGCATTTGACGTGTTCGATGACAGAATCCTGTTTGTCGTCCGGTCTGTCGTCTGCCGCGGTGTAAATGCCCAAATCCTCCAAGTTGGAGTTGTTGTGTCGCTTGTGGTAATGCAGGAACGTGTTGTGATGGGAGTCTGTCGCTTTGCCGCACCCCACCGCGCACTTCATCGCGGCGTGGTCGCACCTGCAGTCCTCGCCGCACGAACACTGGTCCTCTTCCTTGCAACATCTCAGCACTTTGTCAGTTTCGCGCCTCGCTGCGTTTGGCTTCTCGCACGTCTCACACCTTCCTAGTCTCTCTTTTTCCTCGCACTGCCCGCAGTCGCCGTCGTCTGGATCGCAATGACACTCAACGCACGAGCATATCTCCGTGTCGGCGACCAGCTGCTGCAGAGCGTTTCGTTTCGCTATCTCCTTCCCGAATATATTCTCAGTTCGCACCACGTACATGTCCGAAGGTGGTTCGCTGTCGAACAACAGCGTGTCTTCTAGATCCAAATCGGTGTTGAAGAGCACCGAGTTAGCCGGATTGATCTCGATCTTGTGGTGGAATTTGCACGGCGGCGGAGTGTTCAGCGAGCGGTCGCACTCCGAATCTGAGCCCGTGTTTTCGGAGCGCTTCGCGTCCGACGTCGAAGCGTCCGAGTATTTCGCCGGCACGACGGATTCTATGTCGGTGTGGAAGAATTTGCCGTCCAAATCCGCCCCGATTCCGCTGTCGTACAGTTTCGGTACGTTGGAGACGATTTCGCTGTCGTTGAAGATCTTGTCCCCGACGTCGAGAACGTTCGGCGTGTCGAGATGGAAGGTCGCGTGGGTCATCACGTTGGCGGTGGGCGCGACTTCGGTGCTGAGATCTATGTAGCTTTGCATGTGCGTCGGCACGAAGGTGGCTAGTGTGAAGATGCTCTCGGGACTCTTTTCCTTTATGCTGACGGGTGTTTCCGATATGGAGGCGGCCAGAGCGCTCACGTCGACCCAGGGCGCTTGCACTTCGATCTCGTTGGCCAGGGCGAGCTGCATCGCTTTGGGTTTGATGTCAATTTTGGGGATTTGTGGTGCGGGTTGGAGGTTGTCGATGTACCCCCATTCCTCGTCTTTCTTGTCGGATTTATCTGCGAACGGTGAGAGGGTGAGGCTGGCTAGATCGTAGTCTACAGGGAGGGTTGGTTCAGATTTGGCGTTGGTTCCGTCGAAGAGGAGTTCCGTTATGTCGACGGCGCTGGCCGCTAGGTTGTCGAGGCTCTCGTCCGAACTGCAGTCTGTGGTGATCTTGCCGAAGGACTCGAGAAGCCCGTCCCAGTTCATGTCGGTCGGGCTCGGTTTGGCGGAGGGCGGGTCGTCTGCCACCTCATTCGTGTCTGCTTCGATCTGGGAAAATGATCAACTGTCAGTACAAGCAATAATACGTATTTACGTTAAGCAGGACAATTATAATCTGTAGCGATATAACTTATCTTACCGAGATAAAGAACTTTACGAGAGAAGAGAGAAAGAGAGAGAGGCAGTTTTGATCATGTCATGTTAGAAATTTGAGATTGATTTCAGGGCCTAGTGGCCCAGTGGTACTGACGCCGAATTTCTTTCCGGCGATCGCTGGTTCAAATTCCGAAGGGCGCAATACCACGTTCTCAAAACGGCGAAGGAAAACATCGTCAGAAACCGACATATCCTAGAACCAAAAATTCGAAGATATGTGTCAAGTGCACGTAAGGAGCCGCTTTGAAGCGCACTTACAACCCTTTCACAGCACCGGTTCTAGAGAACTAGTGACTCGAATAGTAGTAATAATAATCGAATCCGAAGATCGAAGACCGATCCAAGTACTCTGATTGTTACAAGATTAGTGCTCGCGAAAAAAAAGAAAGCCCTCCTTTAGGGGGTTTCTGTCTGTTCTTACCTATGGAGAGTCGGATAGGGTTTGAACAGGCGTAAAACTTGGCGATAAGTACGCGTGCGTGTTTTGAATATTATTGACGTTTCCAAGCCATTTCTTTATGAATTCTATGGAAATAATGACACAGACTTTGAATGTAAATAATAGTGGTAGTACGTGTACGTGATGTTTGGTAGCGTGCACGCGGTGCGCGACGGGCGCGGTGCACGCGTGCGTCCGCGCGCCGGAGTGCGTGCGCCCGTGCGCCTTCAGGTGGTGCGACGCGGTGAACGATTTGCCGCAACCCTCCGTACGGCATCTGCAGTTTGATCAGTCAATTGAATCAGTCACGGTACCAGCATGATCACGTTAATGTCCAACTGTTTAACTGTTTTTTTTTTTTTTATAAAATTAGGCAACATGCTACTAAATTTATAACTAACTATACTTTTATTACGTTTTATTGATTATTGTGTATAGCCTAGAATTGAAATAATTTGTTACAAATAAAGGTTACTTTATTTCTTTAAAAAATAAATTTAAAAAACTATCCATCATATCATTTATAGTGTAACAATCCCTATTTACAGGTAACTCACTTGTACGGCCGTTCCTGAGTGTGCGTCCTGATGTGTTTCTTGAGATCACTGAGCGTTGTGAAGAACTTAGTGCACCCGTCCGCTTTGCAGTTGAATGTGTCCCCGCTGTGCAGTCTCTGATGTGCCCTTAGCCTGGAAACAAACCCAACCCGTATAATTTTATGAGCAGTAGAACTCACGCCAAGTTCCTCCGGGGAAGTACTGCCATGGCCATTTCTGCTGCCAGGCAGTGACATTCGCGTTGTTGTGTTCCGATTGAAAAGAGGTGGTTGCCGGTGAAATTACAGGCACATGAGACATTCCACTCACACGTCTCAGAGTTACGGGAGAGAGCTTGGGTCTTGTCGTACCTAGTAGGGTAGGACCCAAGTTGCATCGCTTACTAGGGGCAGAGGTTATCACTTAACACCAGGTGGGCCGTCGGCTCGTTCCGTAACTGTAAAAACTCACAACAAAATATGAAATTATATCCCGGAAATAAACGGAACTCGTATAATTTATAAACTATCAATAGAATAAATAAATATAATAGAATAAAATTATATTTGCTGTTACTTGTACAGGCTTATTGGTAACATGCTAACAACCTGTTAGGGTTAGCGTCCCTGCGCGATAACTAACTGGTTTTGTTGTACCAGTTCTTGAATTATGAAGTGCATTTTTCAAATATTTTTTTGGTTATTACTGTAAAGACTCGATGTTGTAAAGTATGTGACAGACAGAATACACATTTTTAGTATTCTTAATATCTGTTATATTAGAATAATAAAAACTATATTCTTTGTACTGATACCTACATATATATTTTATATTTCGCATTAATGTACCAGAATAGAAATTGAAATTGCAGGCGCATGAGACGTAACATCCCCGTCTCGGGGTGATGGACGCAATCCAATGCGACTAGAGTCATCTCATACTTTAGTGGAGAGGACTGGAGTCGTATTGCTATTGTCTATGGGCCGCGGTTACCACTTAACATCAGGTGGGACGTCAGCTCGTTCTATCAGCTACATGACATTAAACAAAAAGTATTTCAACAAAAATGTTTGGTACATTTTTGTTGAAATACTTTCCTGTGTTAGGTAGAGTGACTGACCTGTATAGAGTGTTAAATGCCTTCCGGCAACCCCCGATGTTGCAGGCAAACGGTTTCGCTTTAGTGTGTGCTCGGAGGTGTATTTTCAAACTGTATGATGTGAGAAATGCCTTTTCGCACGACTGCATTGTACATTTGAACCTGTATTCACCTGAAATTGTACAGTTATGTCGTCTATTAGGTAATGTTACTGAACGAGCAGATGGCCCACCTGGTGTTAAGTGGTAACCCATACGAGCTGTAAGCCATATTGCTTGTTATGGACAGACTCATATCAAGCAATATGGCTTACAATACATAAAAACATATCTCTATCATTTTAAAGTAGCACTTTAGAAATTTCAAGCTAACTTACATATTTTATAGCTTTTACTTTAAATACATAGATACATGACTGGCCTCACAGCTCAGTTGGTATTAACTCTGCCTTCAGGTTGGGGGTTCGATTCTGACACAGGACAAAAAATTGTGTGATGGACATAGGTGTTTGTTTTGTGTTAATAACATTTATTAATTTTAAAGTGAATAACGTAAGATGTGCTTAATTTGGGGCTGTATGGCGCGGTATAAATGCCCACCAATATTTATTTTTGACAGGATAGTAAAATAATGCTGTAGGTTGTGGTTTCGAATGCCACCCAGGACAAACATTTGTGTGTTGTATGTGGGTGAATATGTGTTATATGTATGTAACAAGATACACTTAGCTTACTTTAATAATAATAATAATAATAATAAAAAGATTTATTCACAAAAAAAAGCTTACAAAGATTACAACATAGATCGAAAACTACGACATCGAGATCTTGACATCGAGACTTTGGGGTAGATAGTGCTGTGTGAAATATACCAATATTTATTTATCATTATTTATAATAGTTTTTAATTATAATACCTTTGTGTGTTTTCATGTGTGTCCGTAAATTCCCAACAGTGCTGTAAGTTCGTTCACATCCATCATATTCACATTTGTATCTGGCTCCGCTGTCCTCTGTCTTCCTTTTATTCTTCTCCATGGCGTTTGTGTCGTCGAAACTGGGCTTAGGCATTTCAGGTGCTCGGTCATTGTAACTGCAATCAGTAATAATAATTTATTATTTGAGTTTCATTCAAATTTCTCTAAATACTTCGGAAAGTCTTTTTGGTCACAATGCTGTAAGGAAAATTTAAACCTTAGAGGTGATATATTACACGTGATGTAATCTAAGAGTTAAATAAATTTCTTTAACCATATCAGACACACGATGATGGCCTGTCGTAGACTGATCAATCATATCATGATATTTGTGGCGACAAACTACAACTAATTTTTGGTTCATGCGTCTTTCTCTCTTCATAATCAATGAAACCAACACAGGACCACAGATAGGATATTAGTATTGTAAACTGAATTTTTGATATATGCCTGTTTCCATCACATGCAAATTTATTTTTGGATGCCTCTTAGATGCCATGTTATTCAGATTTTTAAATTGATAATAATGTTTGTCTCTTTTCATCCACTAAGTAGAAAAAAAGATTGCTATAGCCACTTTGTAATAATCCTAATAACAGTGATTATCACTGTTACAAACAAAGACTTATTATCTATAGATGGAAAGTGCCTGCTTTGTCAGATACTGTGTTCTGCTTAGTCACAAATGAGTTATGAGTTTAATAAATATCAAATGAAAGAATTTAAAAAATTAAATTTGTAAGTTTTATTAAAGTACTTAATCTAATGAGTTTAATGAATTGCAAGGCAATTAAAAGTTAATTTGAACATAATATGAAGTATAATAAACAATGGAAGATAAAATTGCCTTTTTAAATAGTTATAAATGAAAATATAACTGTAGTACTTATTATTAGTCACAGGTATCTGTTTTGAGCAAAGGTTAGTAAAAGGAGTTCTCTATAACAGTGAAATCAACCCACTCAGTCTCGAATTTCCCAAATAAAATTACAACAAGTGGCCAGGAAATTAAAAATGCAGGCAATTTTTCAGTTCTGACCAAAATCTACACAATTTACGTACCTTTTAGTCGCCTCTCAATATTAATGTACTCTTTTTAGAGAATACAAAATTAGGATCTCCGCATCACATCGTGATGGTAATGTACCAAAATAGAATGCCCAAAATGAGAAGACACGAAAAAGACCAACTATAAACGTCTCCCGAAGTGGGACAGAGATGCAATGATATTGACAAACAGCTGATATGTAGTGGTGTGCGAAATACTATCGTATTTATTTTGATGTTCAACTTAACTTACAAAAATATAGGCTATATACAATGCGTTGTAGAGAAAGAACAATTCAAATTATCTTACAGTGTTAATCCTCTAAAATTCTCCTTCAAATCGTCATTTAGTTTGTTTGTTTCTAAATTCACTGTGAACTTATTCCCGCCTTCGATATTCTTGCTGTCGCACTCCTGAAAATGACTGATTTTATCACTGATATTAGAAAACCTTTTGTTTTCGATGCCTTTAAGGGTCTCTATGCCAATATTTTCTTTAGATTTTGTTTGACTGTTTTGATCGGTAAAAAGATCGGCCATAGCAATGTCACCGAACCATGCAGCCATTTTTAATCGACTAGTGATTGAAAGCTGGGACTAAAACCACAATCCAACCAACATTTCCGCAAAAAAATCGATAAGATTATAAATATACCAGTGTTGTCAACAGATGGCGCTGATATTAATAATACTCTAGAGTACAGACTATGTAGGCGTGTGCGCCTGCTCCGAGGTTAGGACTCCCGCCCGGCTGAACTCCCGTTATAATGAACAGCACTTGTTGTCTGAGCGGGCAGTGCGTCGACCGCACGCCCTTCCATTTCCGCGAATGTGTCATCTTCACATTCGTAAAAAAAATCGCGTATAAAAGTGTCGCTCGTTGATTATATTGTCCGTTATTGATATAAATTACATTTAAAATAAAATGTGTTCAAGAAGTATTTCTATTATTTGCACTTATTCGGTAAGTAAACAATTTATATTAATAAAGTTATAACACCACGTTTATTTTTATAAATTTCAGAGTAATTTACTATTATTATATAATAATAACACGAAATGTTAGATCTTAAGTTACTTAGCAACGAAATTTTAAAACAGAAGAAACTGCTGGATATTTTTTCTTTATTCATAATTTATTAGAGAAATACTACAATATTTTCTTACCCAAAAATGTTGTTAGTTATATTTTTAGACTCTAGTACATATGAAAAGAATTAAAAAAAAGATACATGAAAAACCAAACAATGTTAATTCACGCAAAACTTACACACTAGTAGAATTATCGTGACCGACTTCCAACTTTTGCCACTTTCATGTTCACGATAACAACTTTTACATTCAATATTCACAACAAGTTTAAAATTAAAACGACCATTACAACCAATTTATTTGATGTGGGTATTTTCTCCTATAATAAGGTAAATGGATGTGGTTATTCTAACAGTTACAATAGGTAATTGAGGAGTTTAGCGGATAAGAAGTTTATGACAAGCTTTTAGCTAAAGGCAAACCTCATTTACTGCACAGGTGAGTGACTCATTGGATATGCATATGGAGCGAACAAACCGCTCAGGCAGATAGGTAAAAAGTATAGAACAGTGAGGTTTATCTTGGTTTACTGTTACCCACGACACCCATTCGCTGTCCAAAGAACATTATCGTGTCATTAGTGGAAGGTTGCTGACCGACATCATATTCATATCGACCATAGAAGACAGATGCCTAACCAAACAAAAGCGTTGCAAATAATGTTGATTGCACTTAAAAAACCCTATCTCTATCTACTAATCTCGTTAGCTATTTGTAAAAACCTATTTTACGATTATGAGATTATATTTTCAAGATTGGCTTTGATTAAAATATTTTAATCCTAGTCAGAGCTAGACAGTGAAATCTTAATTCTTTCTAGAAGGTAAAAGGTAAACAATAAAGGCTTCAGATTTGTGTTTTGATAATAAATGAATCCAATTTTTTGCCATGACCAATTTTTAGTCTTGTGCGTTTACAGCAAAATTCGTTTGTAAAGACGAATCGAATACGAAATCGAGTCTAAGTAACGAAAATTCTTTAGTTCGATTTTTTGGTTTGAGTACTATATGTATATATGTATACTGTATTTATTATTTTAATTTAGAATCTTCGCCAAAAACAGAAAGACTTTGATGAAGTACTTATCTTGAATTCCTATTTAAGATTTTCGTTTTATAATAGAGTTTTTTATAGAAATCCACCATAAATCATATTGTTTGTTATGGGCAGAGGTTACCACTTAACACCAGGTGGGCCATCTGCTCCTCCCGTAACATTATCACATAAAAACAACAACAAGATCTACTGTGAAAATTCCACCGACCACCTATTACGGCTTGAAAAGATGCAGCTCTAAAGTTAGGTCATGGAAACATAGATATGGACAGGCTGGCGGTGTTTTTAGTAATAGAGCTCTTTGAGTACGAACCTTAAGTTACTTTTTGTAGGGTTACCTTTAGTTAACCGTTAAAATTTACGTAAATAACATGTTGTTTCTCAATTTTTACTATGCCAAACAATCGACCTGCTTGGCAATGTAGGCAGTAATGTTGTGTGAGCTTTCACTGCCTACAATGATGTTGGCAAGGTCAACAGTACTGCATCGGTCAGTTTATTACCAGGAAATCAAATTCAAAGTGTCGTTTAAGAACGTGCTAACAATACAGCAGTCCATTGGGACATCTAAGCACTTTCGCTACTTTTACTCTATTTAAATTTCACTTTTGAATCCATCCATTATGTCCACCGAGTATTAAATACCAGTAGATATATATAATCGGTCTCAAGGGACAAGTGTTGCGTTTATCGTAACGTTAATTATGATTTGATGAGTAAGTTACCATAATAGTAACATTACTTACAAACGACCATTAATAAAACAATCGTTCTATTAAGATTTATTTAAATTTTCTTTGATCTTATTAAGATGGATATGTGGTCTGACCAGAATGGACAAAATTAGGAATGAGGACCTATGTAAGGGGAAGTCTGAAAGTAGCAACAGTGACCGAGAATTTGAGGAGCAGTAGGTAGGTTATCGTGGTATGGACATGTTATGCTGAGAGATGAAAGTCATGCCACGAAGAGAGTCTTAAATATGCATGTGGATAGATGTAAGAGTAAAGGTAGGCCAAAGAAAAGGTGGATAGCAAGACGATATGAGTAAGAAAGGAGTGAGTGCTGAGATGACGTTTGACAGGGAGAAATGGAAGGAAAGTACATGTTGTGTCGACCCCACCTAATGTGAGATAAGGGCAAGGAAATGATGACGATCTCATTAAAATCAGTGTATTTTCTTCTCGCAACTCATCGAGAAAGTATTTTAATGTTGCAGAATAAACAGTTTATGACATAATAATCAATCATGTCGACTGTTTCATGGAGTGCCATTTATGAACTGCAAAATGCAAGTATCAAAACTGATTAATTTGATGTATCTACTTTTTTGTCATGTGATGGGTGACGGAACGAGCTGACAGTCCACCTGATGTTAAGTGGTAACCACCGCCCATAGAAAACAGCAATACGACTCAAGTCCTCTCCGCCAAAGTACGAGATGACTTAAGTCGCATTGCGTTGCGTCCATCACCTCCAGACGGGGATGCTACGTCTCATGCGCCTGCAATTTCATCGGCACTCCCAACGAAACAAACAGCAATACGAGTGAATCAGTGCTTGGCGGCAGATTACCAGGTGTGGTGGGATTACTTCTCTCCATCCAACTAATTTCATGTTCTTTCTGAGAACAATGTAGATACTTCCTACCACCGTAATATGCTGAAATTCAAGGAGATAGGTTAGCACGTTAAACAGAACATATAATTTAAGTGATTTATGTAGTGTTTTTTAAGATAACATAGCTTTGGCAATGTTATAGTATTATAATTTATTAAAAAAAAAAAAAACATAAAATTCCTCTTCAAGAATGGTTCCTCGTTAATGGTTGAGCAACACCGTTTAATAAATAAATTAGCAGTGATTTTTAATAACACTGTAAAATAGACATGCTACAATTAAAACGGCTTTGTGAATCTATATATGTAGTAAATCATTATGTGAAACATAATAAAATATATAAAGATAAAATTAATATTTATAAACATAATATAAACCACGTGCTCGCAATATTTAACAATGAGCACTTGACGTCAAGTTCATTTTTGCTGTCAAGCAAAGTTCAGTGACACTTACTCACGCGTGACCCACAAATTTGACACTGGCACTTTCTTCTAAGAACTTCTCATTTCACTGCACACGGCTTGATCGCTCATTTGATTTCTACATACAGTTTATTGGACACCTAAAGTGAAATGCAAGTTGATATGTAACTAGCTACTCACCTGTGACTTTGCCCGTGTAGAATGCTAGTCAAATCATTCATTTTGTCTTTCATTCGAATACACTTTCGTTAAAATACACTCGGGTGTATTTTAACGGAATGAATATCTATTGACTGAACCTCTATTTTGTCATATTTAACAATACTCAGGTCCCAAAACACATTACGGGAAATACAATTTTTAATATTCCTATTCATCTTTTATTTCGTTGTATTGAATCAATAAGAATTGTGTATTCCGGTAAAAATAAAAATAAAAATATCTAAATTCGAATCGAAATTGTATTAAATCGAATAAAACATCACTATTCCTTCTATTATACTATATCTAACTATGTTACAATCAAGGAACCGCACTTAAAAAATAAAATAAAAACTGATTAAAAATAATGATTCATAATATCAGTATTTCTTTATGTTACTTTATTTTCTTCGGCGACTTACAACTAACAAGGATATCGTATTTGAACATGTCAGTTTAGGAATAGATTATTTTCAAAATATGGGCCGAGGCAGAAATTGTTTGCGAGATCTGTGTCATTCGGCCGCGGCACACATACCGCCTTGAAAGCAACTCACGTACGTCCTATCAAACATTTTGAATAACTGATTAAATATATCTAGTCTTTAAAATAATTATTTCTTGGAAAGTATGCAACTTCAATATGTATTTAATGTATTTAATATTCGGAATTGATAAATTATGGTAAGAATAAAATATTAGGTCAGAAAATTCACATTCATTCAAGTAAGTGTCAAAGCAGTTAACCAAATAATCTATAAATTTCAACAGATCGATAGTGTGTTAATATTGGCTAGAATATTAGTAACATATAAATTTGTTTCGGGAGTTGCACAGGGGACTATACTTGGATCCACATTAATCCTGCTTGGATCAATCACTTTTGTTCTGAAGTTCATAACTCTGCAATTGAAATTCTATGATACGCAGATGACAACAAACGGTTTTCTTTAACTAAAGCTATGGTCAGATAGTAGTAATCAGACAAACTTTTCAATTAAATGATTTTTAGTATAGTATTTCAATGTTTGTCCATTAATAGGGTAGGTACTCATTCATATATTACTCAAAAACGATTAAATTTTTATTACTATTCAAATGGTCAGCTGAGCTCTAATAATTCTTTGTCCCTTCCTGGAGTCATGCTCTTTCGTTACTGGCTTTGCCTTTATCAGAAGCAGACGTTAACACAATATTGTGGTAGACTTTAATATAAAAAAAGTCAAATGCATACTCAATTAGGTAGGAAAAGGTGAGTCAAAGTTAAAGTTAAAAACATTATTTCCATAGAATTCATAAAGTAGTGGCTTGGAAACGTAAACAATATTCAAAGTATAAGGTCACGCGTACTTATCGCAATTTTTTTTAATTCGATACAGTTACGGAACGAGCTTACGGCCCACCTGGTTTAAGTGGCAACCTCGACCCATACCAACAGATGAGACTTGGGTCCTCCCCTACTAGGACTACTAGACCCTACTAGGAAGTCCCAAGTTGCATCTTATGCGCCCGTAACTCTGAGACGTGTAGGTGGAATGTCTCATGTGCCTGTAATTTCACCGGCAACCACACCTTTCAAACCAGAACACAGTACGCGAATGCGTCACTGCTTGGCGGCAGAATTGGGCATGGTGGCAGTATTCCCTCGGACGAACTTGGCGTCAGTTCTACTCTCCTAAAAGTTTGACGCCTCTTCAAACCCTATATTTACTGAGCATAATATGTAACACGCAAGATTCATCAGAAGAATCTTTACTAAATATCTAAATATACCAGTCGTTAAAAATGTTTGATTCTAATTTGTGATAGTCTGCAGTGTGTCCTAGAAATAATATAAATAAAAAAATAACTGAAAAATACAATGTAGCTTTTTTATTTCAGGTTCTCTTTTTATACTGCGTGACAAGTGACTGTGGTCCGCGGTTAAAGTATGCCTGGGGTGATGCGTTGCAAGGAACAGATTGCCCGGGCCCAGACGGAGCTGCTTATCCAAAGTTTGTATAACATTTAATAATTAGAGATAATATTAAATCGTGAGTCTACTGCTCTGAAGAGCATAGAATAAACTCATAAAAACTCATATGTGTTTAGTGTCAAATAAATTAATGTCTATGTCTATGTAAGTACAAGAGAGAGCTTAATATCTATAAGTACTAAGTATTGAACTAAAATCGGTGAAATACACATAGCTATATAAAATAAACCAACCATACTTAGGTAGGTACTACTCTTAGGTTCTTTCCTATTAACACAGTTTACTATGGCTACCAGCCAATATCGGATTTATTTGGAGGTGCATGCAGGTACCTACCACCTTCCGTATTTAAGTAGGCCTCTCAACCGACCGGGTTCACATAGGTACATCGCGGAATCATTATTTATTTGGTCCCGTTAAGTATAACCTGCACAATTGCATCTCGTGGGAAATTTCCCATGCCTTCTTCCATCTCATACAAAATGGCGTGTAACTCTCAATATACTTAGGTACCTACTACATCAACACGCTTTGAGCGTGGTAATCTAATGGTACTGAGCCCAAGTTTCAATCCGGAGGTGATTTCTTCGATGGAAAGATTTATGTGCGCTATACCACGTTCTCAAAACGGTGAAGGAAAACATCGTGAGGAAACCGACATGTCCTAGAACTAAAAATTCGAAGCATGTGTCAAATGCACAAAAGGAGCCTTTTTGAGGCGCACTTATAATCCTTTCATCACACTGGTTGTCTCGAATCAGTGACTCGAATAGAACTACTACATTTTGAAGCTAAGCTTTTTGACTTAGCAGTTAAGTGGGTTGCTGTAGAATGGAACCACCTAAAGGACTTGCAAAATAAGCCGGGAGAAGTACTGCTACCAAACTTATATCTACCGCCAGCAATACCTAGTGCCTTACGCTGTCACGGTTTGAAGGGTGCATACTTTATTCATGTCTTACCGGCGCGGCGGGTGCAATGCGATAAGACTTGGATATTCACATAAATAGTAACTAATTAAGTAAGGGAAGGCCCGATTCATTATTATGGGCTGAGGATATCTGAAGGGTCATCTGCTCGATCGGTCACTTGCCTATGTGTAAAATATAGTTCTGACAGGCCTCACAGCTCTGTTGGTAGTAACTCTGCCTTCTGCGCTGTACGTCGAGGGTTCGATTCCCACACTGGACAAACGTATAACGAATATAGATGATTGTTCTCTGTTTGGGTGTTAATATGTATTGTATGTATTTACAAAAAAAGTATATATGTATTCTATCAGTTGACTGGTTGCCATAGTACAAGCTATGCTTAGTTTGGGGCGAAATGACTGTATTGTCCACCAATATTATTACAGTTAGCGAGTCGACGAAACTGATTCTCCCGGATGTTTATATAAAGTTAGGTTAGCTAACGTGTATCGCAGCACCTTGCAGACGCTCTAGGCGGAGTAACGGTACTTGCAAATTATAGTTACTGACCTACTTACCTGAGTCTCTACTTCGGCGAGGCACTCAGTATTCATCAAATTTACGATACCATTGCTCAGTTGGTAGCGATCCTTCTTCGAAAGCAATGGGTCCCGGATTGTATTCCCGGCCGGGGTAAGCTATGTGTATAAAGTTTGCTCTTGTCTGTGCGAACTGATTCATGAGAATCCTAGTGCAAGTAGTATGTAAGCGTTGTTTATATTTCTTAGTACTTTCACTGAGTGAAGCCACAGACCACGAATAATAAATGTTCAGGTCACGTAGGTCTCTGCTGCCGAGGCGGAAGTGTATTTGGATCCTCCATACAAGGAAGATTCCTTTAGAGACAGAATACCTGTGCTAAATGCTCAACTCACTTAGTTCTTTATTCTTTATTGTACACAGAAAAATAATACAAATGAGTGAAAGGTACAAAATACATGTACAAAGGCGAGCTTAACCCTAAAAAAAGTTCTCTTCAACAAACCTTTGAGGCTAGAGAGACGCGATTATATAAAGGTAGGACGTGTACAGTGTACATAATAAAGATAAATTTTAAAAGGGCTTAAAAACCTACATACTTTAAACATACATATAAATACACCATAAATACTATATAATATAGTTGCGTTTTTTATTTTTTTATTTGCGAGAGGCTAACTTATAATAATAGCAATAATAATAAATTTTTGATTTGATTATTATTTGATATGACCGCAATCTCACCTGATATTAAGTGACGATGCGGTCTACGATGTAGCATGCTTGCCTAGAAGAAACCTATTCACTCTCCTCTTGGAGACCTTTTATTACAAAATGAGGCCTCTAATTGGCATTAGAATCTGTAGCATTGGACAAAATATAATGTTATTACGCTGTAAACATTAGCTTTATCTCTACAAATAAATAAAATTAGAGTGTCTGTTTGTAATATTAAAATAACCGCTTTTTACTAAGCGCATGTGGATCTATACACGGAACTTAAACCAAACAATTTTTTTTTTTTCAATTTTTGTCTGTATGTCTGTCTGTTTGTTCCGGCTAATCTCTTAAATGGCTGGACCGATTTTGACGGGACTTTCACTGGTAGATAGCTGATGTAACTTAGGTTACTTTTCCGAGGGGTAAAATAGGGGTGTGTGTTAAAACCGAATTCCACGCGGACGAAGTCGCGGGCAACAGCTAGTTATGAATAAATCTAGAGGTACCATTATTTAGAGCTCAGCTCAATTTGACCAAAAGTAATACAATAGTGACCCTTTGATCAAAACAATGAACAATCGCGATAAATCCGTAAATCACGACTCTTCTGGCACGATGTGACAGTGGCCCATTTGTAAGACCCAGATGTGGCGACTGGCATTTATTTCAGTATCTATTTGGAAGGTACAGAGATGAAAGCCACTTTTCAATGTTTTAAGTAGGCAGTTGAGAAATCGAGACAAAGTATTTTAAAAACGATTGATGACATGAAAATCATGACAACACTGTCAATTTTGACATAGATTAAAACTAAATTACAATTTGATAGCACTGCGAAGTACATACTATTTTAATTCGAGGTACGTAGCTAAAAAAAATATATACTATATACGAACTTCTGAAATCTGAACTTGTTCTAACTTAGTCTAATTTCCCCGTCAGTTTATGATATTGTTATTTGAACATGTGTCAGAGAAAGCTGATGGTCCACCTGCTTGTACACCTGCCCAAATAACCGAACATCAAATCAATTGCCTGCATTTTAATTCCCATTTATAAAAAATGGGAAAAAATATGGCTTATCGAAAGGTTGTCTGGAAGAGATTACTTATTGCAATAAGACCGCCCATTGTCATCCACATTTAGTGTACACGAAAATGTTTTTTTTAATAAGTTTTTATACATATTGTGGTACAATAGAGAATTATTGTATTGTATTGTTGTACTGCTTAAGTTTGTGGTTCGAAATTCGAAATGTTCATTGTCCTTCGTCTCCTTCCAGACACCTAATAAACAGAGCTGTGAAGTCAGGACCATGGGGTGGTTCGCGACAAGGGCGAACTGCTAGAACAGTAGACCCGGAGATGATGCGAAGAGCGCTGCTGGACGCGCACGCTGGGTACTCCGAGGGCGCGAGGGCACACAGCGGCAATAGAACTGGTAAGGAAGAAGATGAAGAAAAAGTTTTTTGTGATGTAGGTGCTAAAACGATCTGACGGCTGTCCTAATGTTAAGTGGTAACCGCCGCCCATAAACAACAGCAATACGACTCAAGTCCTCCGAGTACGAGATGACTCAAGTCGCATCGCGTTGCGTCCATCAACCCGAGACGGGGATGTTACGTCTCATGCGCCTGCAATTTCACCGGCACCCACTCTCTTCCACCGGAACACAGTAACATAATTGTATCACTGCTTGGCAGCAGATTACCAAGTGTGGTGGCAGTACTTCTCCGGGCGAACTTAGCACAAGTTCTACTGCTACTTTGGGTTGGTGAATAGCCTCTAGTTATGTAGGCAGTTGAGAGCGTGTGACCCAGTGGTAAAGACCCTTGAGTTTCCATCCAGAGGCCAGAGGCAGAGGAAAATCTAACAAACTCTAGGAGAATTGGACTCAAATAAACAAGACCCGATACAAACAAAATATAGTTGTATACACAAATATTTGGCACACCGCGTAATCGAACCCTTAATTTAGTTATTAACTTAGTACAAACAATATTATAATATAATTATAGCGGTACAACCTTAGTGGTTTTTAGATGTTAAATTCATATAATATTATAAAAAATGTACAATTGATAAATAAACAAAAACCAGAGCATTCGAAGAACACTAAATAAATGTTGCAAGGAAGATGAAATTTTTTTCTAAAAAAAAAAATGTGAGTCAATGTGAAACATCGACATTATTTTGTAAGAAACTAAGTACCCCATCACTAATAATGTTTATGATTTGTCGTAACCTTGAACGGACCAATCAGCGCTCATGCCGTGGCGACGCGTCGCCAAGCCAGAAATCGGTTTTACGTGCGGCTATAGATGTTTCACATCAAAAATAATTCGTATGTACACTGTCAGAATCGAACCCACGCACAGAAGGCCACTACTACCAACTGAGCTATGAGGCTATTCACTTCAAAGCGTGAACATCAATTTCCAGCTCGTGCCAGCTCCCTCCCCGCGCTGACTCCGTCGCCAGGCAGTACGTGCGGGGGCGGGCGTCTCTGTCGCACCCGGTACAACACGACGGCTCCGATGTACGGCGTCTCGCTCACCTCCGGACAGCCCGTCACCATCGTACAGAAGTTCCCCGATCTACTTCAACAAGTTGTCTTCGAAGTTTGCGAGTGAGTTTATCTTACTAATATTATAAACGTGACAGTTTGTATGTATGGATGTTTGTTACTCTTTCACGCTCAAACGGCTGAATGGATTTGGATAAAACTTGGTATCAAGATAGCTTATATCCTGGCTGAACATATAGGCTACTTTGATCCAGGACAAGGGTAGTGTTCCCGTTGTGGTATTCACCCGCGGGGTGCAGCTAGTATTATTTCCATATCTCATGTAAGAGCTTTTAAACACGGGCGGCGCTAAGTCGATGACAGCAGTCACCTGCCTACGATCATGTGTCTCTAGACTTATTTGACTGGCCTTACAGCTCAGTTGGTGGTAACCTTGCCTTCTGCGCTGTAGGTCGTGGGTTCAATACCCAACCAGGACAAATATTTGTGTGACGAATATAGATGTGTTTCTGTGTCTGGGTTATATATATGTATTATTATATGTATGTATTTATAAAAGTATATAAGTTTGATGATATCAGTCGTCTGGTTCCCATGATACAAGCTATGCTTAGCTTACTTTTGGGCTAGATGGCGCTGTATGAAATGTACACAATTTTTTTTATCTTGTTACATTATATAAGCAATTTTTGTAACGTTCTTTCTTTCATTTTTACTCATTCTTTCCTTCTTCTTTAAACAATCCATCATATTTCTATCCATTCTAATGTATCTAGTTTTATGAGAAACTTATTAGTATAAATTATTATAATTATTATTAGTTCATTCTTTCAGATCCAGTGAATGCTCAGTGGTGAGAGGTACTTGCACACAAACGTACGTGCCCTATCTATTCCTGGTGCTGCCTCTGGGCCCGGTCACACTGACGGGCCAGGATTACGTGCTCGTCGAATCAGGGTGCGTCTGTCGGCCCGATCCTATGCCATAACTTATATTTTTAAATCTATTAGCCAATGACTTTGATGCTGATAAGTTGTCACAAGTATAATGCATTTTTTGGTTAGGGTGAGGCCACACGAGCGTAACTTTTTCAGTCGCGTAATTTATTCTACGTTCATATATCATAATGATTTGTCTATTTCAATTGAAAACAAGTTACTAAAATACTCATGAAAAACTTGAGTATCATTGGCCTTCTGTTTGACTAGGAAATTCGACTATGGGTTGCTCTGAAAATTATCTTTGCCTAATTTTGCCCCCTTTAGACTGTTTGTGAATAATTAGTACTGACGAAGAAAACGAAAACACTAACAATTATTAAACAGCATGAAGTAATGAGATATCCCCTAAAATGCATATATTTTAAAACAATTTAGTGTTTAAAATATTACACTATAACTTACTATAGAGGTACTTATAAGGTACTGGAATGTAGGTATCATATTGAATCTCCGAAATTTAGAATTAATTTAAAGAATCCTAAAATGTATAATAAGAAGCATTTACGTAAAGACTTTAGTTGCATTTATTTCAAGATTAAGTAGCTCAAAATCAAATAAATTATGTACAAATATTATTTTAATAAATAATAACATATTGGCTATTGGTTTCTAGGGTGTTTTAAGTTACTGTAAAATCGCCGGAGAATTTATGTGTGGTCTGATAAATATTTTGGCCATTTTTCGGTTATTTTGATTTTATCTCTTTTATTTTTATAGACTGAGTTTTAATATATTTCTGTTATTTTGTCAAATATTTATTCTTAAGAATATTTATATATACTGAGTAATTTGTTATATTTATTAATGTTTAAATCTAATTAAGGTAATGCAACGAATAATTAAATACGATTAAATTATTTACAACGAAAGCCGTTTATAATTTAAATTCCAGTCCTAATATTCGAGGTATCTGAATTATATAAATGGAAATATAATATGATGTTTTAAACATATCACACGGTGTAAATAAAATATCTAATAATAAAGTTTTTATTTATTTATTAACATTTTGGCCGAAGTGAAGATGGTGAGACATCATTGCATCAGTTTATATATAAATAACTCTGCAACCGTACTGCTATGTTAAATATTTTTTTATCTTATACAAATAATTGGTAATAATTACACACATTTGTTATAGTTGTATAAAAATAAACAATTACAAAAGATTTTATTTATATAGTCAAAATAATCAATCAGTATAATTATCCCGGATGTTTCTAATCATATTATTTTGCATCTAACACAAATAAGTCGATTAACTAAAAATAGGTAAGAACATCTAATATTTAAGCCTATTTCAAAATTTCACAATACTATTTTTGTTACAACATATTTATTTGACAAGAACCCTTCACTTCGTGAAATTTTATTTTAGTCAAGTATAAAAATATCTATCTAATAATTAAGATTTCTTATCTAAGTAGGTTCATCTTATCGCCTATTAACAACTACGTAACGAACAAGGCACATTGTTGGCTAAATACAGAATATTTAAAAGATTCCCGAAAAAAGGTGGACTTACAAAGTTTAATGTACGTAACTAAGTACAATAGAGAACAAAGTAGGATAACAAAGAGGTCTTAAAGAAAGGTAGATAAAAAGAGGTTATCCTATGAGATAAGAGCGACCATACGAAACAACGACTTAACTAGCTCTCAGTGACAAGGTGAATTCCAGCAGTATAAAGTCCGGCCATGTAAAATAAAATACTGGTGGACATTTCACACAGCGCTGTCTAGCCCCAAAGTAAGCTAAGCATAGCTTTTGTCATGGAAACCAGACGACTGCAAATTATGTAAGCTTCCACAGATCAAAAAACACAATAAAGTGAGTTATTGCTCGTAGCTGTAGTATTGCTGCAACGCTTGTTGCTGTTTAGAATGGGGACATGTTGCTGATACGTATGTGTTGCATGAAGAAAATCACTTCATACATGTTTTAGAGCAGTAATAACTTTGCATTAAAGAAAATTGATTCAAGTGAGTTATTGCTCATAGCGGTAGTATTGCTGCGGCGCCTGTTGCTGTTGTGGCCTGGGTGCGTGTGCAGCAGGCTGGGCCTGATATTGCTGGGGTTGGTATTGCTGTTGCTGGGTTTGGGGCTTGGGCGTGGGGATCTTCACGACGATGTCTGTGGGTTGTCTTGAGACCTGACGAAAACAAAATTATGTATTCTTATTTCAATATATTGGCCTGGACTGGGTGGGAATCGAACCCACGATCAGCAGGCAGGGTTACCAACTGAGCTGTGGGCCATTCATTCAGAAAGTTTGAGGATGTTAGAGGTTGAAAGGTTTGTAATGTTACCTCAGCCTTAAAACCTTCCTTGGGGTCGGCGGTGTAGGTGACAGTTCTGATGAAGCCGTCGCTATCGACGACTGAGTAGGACCCCTTGATGACGTCACCGTCTCTCTGCTCCTTACGGTTCTGGTAGTTGGTGTACTGGTCGTCGTTGACGTCGAAACCGAACTGGTAAGATGGACTAGGCTGTAATGGAAGACTGTGGTTAATATTTATATATACTTCTGACAAGAAGCTTTGTGCAGAGTGGAGACAATTTTCAAGCCAAGACTGAAGGCAAAAATATAATCTTGATAATACCTGTCACCTGCTATGAGATAGTTTCTTTTTCTAGGAATTGTCTTAGCAAAAGCAACACGCGATCTCAAATAGTGAGGTTGGTAAGTCAAAGGTAATTTTGAATCTTTGCATGTTTGACTGTGGACTCCATTTCATTCTACCTTTTTTCTTTATCATTATGTTTAAAAAAAACTGAATTGACAAATTTATCGACAGCTGAACTCTACCTTTGCTAGAATAAATCGCTTGGAAGTTAAAATACGATAACTTTTTTATTGCTCCAGCAAAACTACTCCAAATAAATTCATACTATCAGCGACAAAGACAATCATAGTGCAGTGGTTTATAATACTTATACAACTTTTAGTAATACAGTTTAAATTAAAATGATGTAAACGTTATGGATTTAACATTAAAATTGATTGAAAATGACTTGATCAAAAGTTGTGTAATCAACTCACAGTTGATTCGTCGCAGCACCGTCGGGACGCAATCATGCAACAAGCAATTCTTAGTCTTTAGCAACTGAAGACATGGCAACGACAACCACTAAATTGCTGTCAATTTTAGTTATCAGTTAACGCCCTCTTTTTGTTGCAGTATCAAAAGTGAAACTATATAGGTATATAGAGTCTAGACACTTGGTCTATAAAAATATAGCTACATATGGAACAAGGCCCTCTAATATAAAAAGTTGTTGGATTGGCCTAGTGTGGCCTAGTTTTACGCTCGGTAAATGAAACAAATGTAATTTCAAGACCGCCGATGAGATAAAACACTTTAGTGAAGTCATTAATTGATCGAAAAGTGGAGCGATTTTCTTTAGGATTTACTTATGAGAACTAAAGGCTTTCAATAATTTACATGAATGACAGAACCCACGCGACATAGGCTTTAAAGCGCCACAAATCCCTTTCCAATTACGTCGGCCATAGAAAGTGGACATATAAACCAGAACCGGCGTTATAATATAGAACAGCTAGCAGCCAGTTCCTGAGTGAAAGTAGCGGGACGGCCGCGACCGCGACGTGCCACAGCCAATCAGATCTGCAGCAGCCGTGTGGAACGAAATCATCCGTGAGATCGGATATTATTTTAGCTCTAATATTATTCTTTACGTGCTTCGTTCAAGTGCCACCAAGATAATAAAATACAGAACAGAAAGAAAGAAAGAAGAAGAAAACTATTTTGGCCACTCAACTCACACTCTCTGAAATGTCTTTTCATCAAACATTAATCTATCTAAACATAAAGAATAAATAGAGTATCGCATCATTTAAATAAGCTTCAATAATATAAACGGTTTGTACAAGAACAATTTACGAATACTAATAACGTTCTCTTTTTATTGTTTATTATACTAGGAAGTTTATTATAAACCCAAAATTGACGTCTGTCTGAAGATCACAGACTAAGGCAGGCCAATGGTCCACGCTAGTTATGCTGTGGGTTTAAAACTACGACTACGACGTGAGCGTCGCATCGTACTCTTCAGGCTGCTGTTTTTGCGGTTGCTGTTGGTACAGAGTAAGCAGACGATACTGCGTTTGTGGTAGCACGCACTGTGCTTGCTATTATTATTGTAACTTTACTACGAGTATCGTTGGCAAAATAATTAAAATACTCACGTCGTAGTCTTCAGGCTGCTGTTTTTGCGGTTGCTGTTGATACTGAGGTTGCGGGCGGTACTGCGGTTGCGGTTGAGGCTGCGGTTGCGGTTGTGGCTGCGGCTGCGGCTGCGGTTGGTACTGCGCTTGTTGGTACTGTTGCGGCCTGTATTGACCGTCGTCACTTTGGCTGGCGTACGCCTGACAATGTGAACAAATGTGATTGAGTATAATTTATTCTTACTTACTACAAATTAATTAACTTACTTAATTGTTAATCGATTCTTCGTCTATTTAACTTATTTTTTGTATTACTATGTTGTTGACTATATTGTGAGAGAAATAAATAAATATTATTATTATTATTATATATTGATATGAACCAAAAACTAAAAGTATGATCTTGATACTTTTCTAGAGCTCATAAAAAGAATAGTGAATGACAAATAGAGTCGACAGACTGCTCAGAAAATAGTTTTTGGACTAAACTAATTAATGTGGTGAAATGACACATAAGTGCTTTTATGGTCGCATTGTTTATTTATTTGAAGAGAAGGATCACGTTTATAGTTTGCTGATGTATCAGGTATCCATCGCCCCAAACAAACGCAGAACAATTTTTTTCCATTAGATATGGGAAAACGCAAGACATACTCCTTTCAGCAGTCATTTCCAAATACTTGCCAGATGGCCATGACCCATAGACGCATCACGTCCACGTGACATCGTATGAAGAAAGTATTCAAGAAGGCATTCCCAAGGAATGACAATAAGGAAGGAAGGAAGTTTAATATTTTCATAATGAGCAACAAATTCATTTAAGATTTGTGATGGTAATTTCTTTATTCTTTATGTAACCAGAAAAATAATACAAATGAGTGAAAGGTACATGTACAAAGGCGAGCTTAACCCTAAAAAGAGTTCTCTTCCAGCAAACCTTTGAGGCTAGAGAGACGCGATTTTATAAAGGTAGGACGTGTACATAATAAAGATAAATTGAAACTAAACTTTAAAGGGCTTAAAACCTACATACTTTAAACATAAAATAAATCCTACTAATATTATAAACGTAAAAGATTGTATGGATGTTTGTTACTCATTCTCGTTCAAACGGCTGAATGGATTTGGACGAAATTTGGTACCATGATAGCTTATATCCTGGATTAACACATAGGCTACTTTGATCCCGGAAAAGTGCAGTGTTCCCATGAGTTTACTTATTCACCGCGGTTAACATCGCGGGGCGCAGCTAGTAAACCATAAATACATAATACTATAACCACAATTTCGTGAGACTTATGCCAATTGTTTTCTTACAAATCTAGCGGCGGGAGGAGCGGCGGGTGCCTGAACCCTGGTAATAACCTGCGTCTGAGCTGGCGGACTGCCCTCTGCTAGATACTGTCTCAGCAGGTGCGGTGGGATGGCTTCTGCCTGTTGACAACAATTCGATTCTGTTAACTTAGCACTGCTAGGACTTTAGGCATCTTGTTCAAGCCTTGGGTCCTCCCCTAATATGTCCGACAAGACCCAAGTCACATCGTATGCGCCCGTAACTCTGAGACGTGTAGGTGGAATGTCTCATGTACCTATAATTTCTACATATTATTTAGATATTATTCAACCATCGAAGTATGAATACAAAACGACTGTCGCCGAAGCCAGGTCACGTAACAAGTATGCTATCGTTTATTTCTGCCGAAATTACACAATAATTGAAAGTAATTAACCTACAATTAACAAATCCTATCCGTTTGATCGAATTATTATATAACGGACAAGACCGATAAAATGTTGATCTCGTTTCGACGACGTAATCGTAACACTGTTTTGAATATGGGCCTATGATTTTCCCACGACCTCGACTTCAAAATCACAATGAGAGTTTGTGTCATAAGCCTACATTATAATGAGAAAATAAATTTAGGCTCTAATAATTAAGAGTATAGCAGAATAGTGAAACAGTCAACGTTAAGTAAAACAAAAAAAAAGGTTATATTAAAAAAAATATGGTAATGGTATCTATACAAATAAATAACATTGGAGTGTCTGTATGTAATATTAAAATAACCGCATTTTACTAAGTGCATATGGATGTATACACGGTACATATACCAAAATAATATTTATTACAATTTTTGTCTGTTTCTTCCGGCTAATCTCTTAAATGGCTGGACCGATTTTGACGGGGCTTTCACTGGCAGATAGCTGATGTAACAAGGAGTAACTTAGGCTACTTTAACTAGGGGTAAAATAGGGGTGCGTGATAAAACCGAATTCCACGCGGACGAAGTCGCGGGCAACAGCTAGTCTTTACTAATAATAAATTAAATTGAATAAATATCGCTCTTGGCAAATATCATATTGGCATAGAGTTATTTTATCATGTTACTAAAGTTGCAATTGATAGAGACTTATTAGCAAAGTAATCATTCAGTTAATCCAGTTTGCATATGAAAAATTTCAAAAGAAAATATAGAATTGTCCAAAATGTTCTAAAGTCTAGGAAGCAAAGTAGGAGGAGTACCTGAAACTTGGTCTTAAGGAAAGTGCGATAAACTTCAGACTGCGTCGAATTAAGGAAAGTTATGTCATATGAACCCTATGGTATATGCTAATGCTTATGACTGAAAATTTTGTCAGTAATTTAGAGTTTTAGCTCAAATGAACTTGCCTTAACTTGCTTAACCCAAAACCTGCGAACAAACTTTGTACTCCAGACATGAAAGTTCAAACGTTTGTAGCAATCAGGTATCATATATACGCCCCACTCTTGGGCAACTACGAAATCCAAGCTACGGAAACCCATCACCCATTTTAGTGCATCCTTATTATTCAAATTATCTTCCATGTCAGCACTTAGCAATTATCGAAACCAACCATTTGACCGAGTCCCACCGGTTACATAAGAGACTGAGCCGACAATCAATGGATCTGGTTTCGGTTACGAAAAGTGTAACAGTTATGTGTCGGCCGATTTGTCACGGGTTCATTCGGACACACGTCGTCGTTGCGAAAATGTATGTGCCATTTTCCGTTGCGAGGTCACTTTTTGCAATCGTTGTTACACTTTTCAGTTATGTGTTTTTTAAAAAGGGTTATTACTTAGCTTTGTGTGTAAACAGTTTTGGTAAAATTATCAATATTCATATTTGAACCACGAAAAGAGAGAATGAAAATTTATTATTATTGGAATTTAGCAGAATACTCTTGTTTCTTATTAGAAAAAGTTACAAACTGGTTCGATACAACCAGTGACTCGAATACAATACAATTAGAAAAAGGTAAGTCAGTAATTTTTACGTCTATTGTAGCAGACCATAATTCGATTTCTACTTCGAATTCAATTCATAATTTCTAGTAAGTGAAATAAATACTTTTGGAATCTAATTTAATAATCAGCTTTATTTAATTTACTGGCTGTAAATAACAACAAAAGAGATATATAAGTTAAGTTTCATTAATAATAAAATTCTCATTTTTATAAAACAAATGCGATGTGGTCTTGTTATAACATAATCAAAACATGTGATGAAAATAATTCACGATGAATTTTTTGCTACATTAACTAAACATCACTTTAAAAGCACTTTATGTTTACGTAAAGAAGCACTTTCCTTATGTGCGAAAGGTATTAAGTAGCTGACACGCAATGAAAAAAAAACTAATCAAATTACACGGTCGCTACCGGATAATTAATTGATGAAAGATAATTATTAGTTTTAATAATAAGGAAAGAAAATGTTTGAGAAATTTTTGTTTTAGATCAAGCCTATATTTTCACTATATATATTTTCACAATGTAATAAAATTGTAAAAATACGAGTATATTAGATTAGCTACTAATCTAGTTTATTTCACTGAGTTCCGTAATTTTTATAAACCCTTTGGCGAAAAGATGAAAAAATTTACTGAAATAAAAATAACTGTATACATAGTATATAAAACAAAACCATTTGCTTCGGTTGTCTGCACGCTTAGATCTTTTAAACTACACAACCGAATTTAACGCAGTTTTCAGCAATAGATAGAGTAATTCAAGAGGAAGGTAAAGTGTAATATGTTTTTATAAATTTGTTGAAATATGACGATATTTTTTCAAGATGTCGGAAGAAATCAAGTCGACTGGTAGCTTTTTTGGTGTACACCACGTGCACTGGCGTAAACCAATAGAGTCGTATATCCTTATTAAATTATATTAGGCCATCGTCTTCATTTTTAGTGGTATAATGTTCTGCTACCCGTGCGAAGCCCGGCGGGTCACTAGTTAGGTAATAAAATTAGATCTTCTATTATCATAACGATATATATTACATAAGTTCACTTACGGATACATTATGGAATCGCACTTACTTGCTGGGGTTGGTACTGATGTTGCGCCCTCGCCAGAACGCACCCCAATGCTGCCAACGTGACACAGAAACGCAACATATTGCACTCACAAAGATATAGAAACAGGCACAGCACTCGCGTACGGTATCACGTATTGGCATGCGTGCACAACACTCACACTTTATATACAGGCACCCCTTCTACTTGAGGGCGGGAGTAGCCGAAACCATGCTCATTTGAATTTACAACATTTGATTGTAAAACTATTCTTCCAATACGTCAATGGTGAGGATTGTAGGTCCTGAAATACTTATTTAGTTCTTTGTATTCAGAAAAGCAACCGCAACGAATGTTTATTACGACAGCTTTGTTTCGAAAATTCACATGAAAATAGACTGTTGAATTCTGATGCATATAATGTTAGGGATGAGTTTCTTCAGGATGCAAGCTTATGTAAGGGAAGGTATACATTCCCATTTCTGGTTGCCATAATACTGTGGATATTATGTAAGGATCGGCGTGGATGATAATATTTTAGCACGGTGATTCTATGGTCTGTTAATATTTTTTAGGCCCGAGATTCGGTAATAATTCTTAGCTAGCAAGCTTAGTGTCAAAGTCAAAACTTCATTTTCATAAGTTTCATAAAGAAATGGTTTGGAAATTGTGTAGAATATAAAACGTAATGTATATGTGGAAATACAGAATTAGAAGTTGAACTAAGTAATTTATAATTCCAGAGGTATATTTGTTGAGATATCGTTATTTCACGGAGCGACGGAACCATGGACTTTTCATGCGGTTATCTGAACTGAATGACTGGTCTGTAGCTGCGGGAAAAAAATGTATTTACTCAACGAGTTTATTCCATCCCTTGTGACCGTGATATGAAATTAGAACAATTTGCAAGCTTTTTTACAATACATTTATGACAGGCCTCACAGCTCAGTTGGTAGTAACTTGGCCTTCTGCGCAATAGCTCGTGGGCTCGATTCCCACCCAGGACAAACATTTGTGTGACGAATATAGATGTTTGTTCTGGGTGTTAATATGTATTATGTACATGTATTTACAAAAAGTATGTATGTATTACTATCAATTGTCTGGTTGCCATAATACAAGCTGTTTAATTTCCACTGATATTATTATTATTATTAGATACTTAAATTTATTAAATTATTGAAGATTTACTTTTGGCACAAGGCCAAAAACAAGTAGGTACTGCAAACAAGTTTAGAACAATACAATAATGCAAAAGTGAACGCGCTGATATTTAACACGCTGAGAGTGCAATGGCATTAGACCTCTAAGGCCAAAGCCATTATTGCTTGCATTCAGTGACTAAGAAGCGTGCATTATTTGTTAGTTCCGTCCGATTAGCCCTTTAATAGTTGGTTCATGTGTTTAAGTTAATTAAATCTGGGACCCTATTCTCAAACGAGATCAGTAAAAATAAGGTCTGATTTAGTTTCGTAGCAAAATATCAAAAAGCCAAGAATAGAAGTCCCGGTTGACTCAGACGCCGTCTGCGTTAATTTTATGCCCATAATGTTACTGTAGATATAGTACTGATATCAATATTTAGTATTAGAACTTACGCCAAGTAATTTTTTTATATTAATTATGAATTTCCCTTAATTTAAATTTTTCATTATCCTTAGAATAAGTATTGTTAAAGATAATATTGAAAGTAACATCAATTGATTCATTAAATAATATAGTGGCACAGTGAACTCTCATTTGGTCATAAAATTATATAATACCTATTCATGTAAGCATTTATCTTAATGCAACTATCTTAATAGAATATCTGACATTACGTGTGTAGTTGGAATTCTGTTCAGGACAGAAATAAAAGTAATGAGATTTATTCCAATCACGGTTATACGGTCTAGGCATTTACGAAATTGTATTGTTTAACTATCAGACGGATATCTGGGCAAATGGAAGAAACCCACACAGCTTGGCTGCGTAATGTGCAATGGTCAGGTAAATTTGAGAGTTTGAAGTTTGAATCATTGTATTCAATTTATTTTTTACAATTTCGAATATTAAATTTGACATATCGCCTGATGATATGTGACTGTATATCCTACGATGGCGCCTCGCGACCTAGATTCGCAGAGGAGTCTATCGAAACTTACCGTTAGGTGCTTGGCAGTAAATATTCTATATTATCTATATTTTGTAATAGGTTTGTAAATAACTGAATAATTTTAATATAAGTCTTCTTTTCCTTCTCTGTCAATCTGGATAATTATTATATACTCGTAATATATCACAGATTATATCTGTGACACATCACATTTAACATGGCAATTATCTAATACTCCCACTTAACATCAGGTGGGCCACCAGCTCGTTCCATAACTTAAATCATATAAAAAAGTAGATCTTAATTTTACAGTACAAAAGATGTCAACGCGCCACTCGTAATTATTTGTACTTTACGATAATAATAATCAAACTGCAGTCAGATTAACAGTTTACAGGCCTCGTCTCCCTGTTGACTCCCCTAAGAAGACAACGACATTTATCTAGTTAAGTACCCTAGACTAAGACAATAAGTCTGAATAAAAAAGTAACGTGAAGATTATAAGAGCATTAACGGCGTCACGCCGATCCAAAGATCCTATCTCGCTTACAAAATGTTCAGTCTTAGGCCATCGCGGAGGGGCTTACTGAATGTTAAAACATTATCTTAAGCCAACATTGGTCATTATCTGGTCGTAAGTATTTATTTCGGTTAAGTCTGTACTGACGATCTCCGTATTCACTGATCATAACTATGTCTTTAAAAGTCTTAGGAGCTCTAAACGTCGCAAGCAGCGCGGCTGCTAATGCAGGGTATGCAGTCCTTTTATATATTATTATTATTATTATTACAACTGGTGTCAAATTTATCCAGGGAAGTACTGACCCCACACCTGATTCTGCCACCAAGCAGTAATTCATACTCATTGCTGTGTTTCGGTTTGAAAGATGTGGTTACCGGTAAAATTACAGGCACATAGACATTCCATTTTAATGTCAATGAATTACGGTACGATGTGACTTGGGTCTTTCCATTAGGACAGATGTTACTACTTAACACTAGCTGATGGCACAGCTTTGCTCAGATTGCTCCTACCTTAAGATTTTTTTAAAAACTTTACTTTACTTTAAGCCAGTAAATTTGAAATCTGGCGACAGTAGCCCGTATAGCTAGTCTGCCACGCCCGATTCTTTTGCTTTGCACCTTCAAATACCTACCAAGCGCCTGGTTACTCGGTCAGTTATCAATGTTCACACGATCGAGTTTTTGTATGCATTGATAACCGGTCCTTTCGCCAGCCGCATGTGGGCTGCCTAGGCGCTGTATATGACCTAATATTGGGCTATCCACCGAGTTACCAGCGAGAAACCTTGAGCTTACGATATTGCTATCTTCTAGTTTTATTTATGGAAAGTTTTCAAACTCTTCTAACTATAGTAATACAAACTTTTTCATGAAGCCGATAACAGATTTTCACAAAAAAATAGCTTAGTTATGGAGATAGTAAAATTACAAGCAAAGAAAATGTATAATAAATACTACAAAAATATTGAAAAAAATATTGCTCATATGGCAGCATTTATTTACTAGCTACACACTTTCAAAAAAAAAACAGCACTCAATGTTTGCCAAATCTACGTACGAACATAGATGTTTATTCTGTGTCTGGGTGTTAATATGTATCGTATTATATGTATGTATTTAGTAAATAAAATAGAATGTATGAAAAGTAGAATGTAGGGTTGGGCAGTCAAGATCTTATACTCGTAAAAGGACATATTAACCGAATGTAAGTATTTAGTTGTTTTCATTGATACAACAAATAAAGACTGAACTTTCAATGATTACAATGATGAAGAAAACATTAATTTCTTTACAAATAGTAAAACAGCGTAGCTTTGGATGAAATTCCAGAGACCAGAAGTAAATAGATTATTTGTCTCAGACAGGTGTTTTATACAAATATACTGAGACTAGCATCTGGTAAGTATAAATTACAAGAAATATGTATTCCCTCCAGTTTAGATAAACCTGTATTATGAATTTCCCTTCACAGGTTGAACATGATCATTACAAAGTAACAAATGAGGAACCTGCGTGAAAGTGTAGGCAAAAAGTTGAATATAGTATTTCTTAAACTTAAGATAAAATAATATTTCAGAAATAAATAAGAAAAACATAAATTGAAAATATTATATTGTAAACATAAAAATCTACATTGTGGTTGTACAACCATATCTCAAAGCACAGTGCCGACAAACAAGAATACGAAGCGTCTGCAATACGTCAGCAAAAATCTAGACGAAAAGAGAGCCATGTAGTCACAATACAGGTATATAATATAGGGAAGCATATATAGTCACAAATGCCAGTTAAAAAAGTCCTCTCATTATGCATTACGTGTACATAATAAGCTGGGCGCGGTGCGCTCCACTGAACTCAGCCCCGCCCGACGGAACGTTGCGAAAGAGTGCGAGCACGTGATATGGCCACACATTCGCAACATATTTAAAGATTGGCTACAAGACACTACATACTTTTGTCATTCAGTGTTCTAGTGAAGCTAGCTAATAAGCTCCTGGAAGCATTGGCTTTTGTGTGGCACCGTCCGCCGCGTTATACCAAACAGATAGTAACTAAAGTGTCATATGTCATTTATAATGATTAATAAAAAAAACGGTTCAGTTAACACATTATGAGCAGTAGAACTCTCGCCAAGTTCTTCCGGGGAAGTGCTGCCACCATGCCCATTTCTGCCGTCAAGCAGTAACGCGTTCGCGTTACTGTGTTCCGGTTTGAAAGGTGTGGTTGCCGGTGAAATTACAGGCACAAGAGACATTCCACCTACACGTCTCACAGTTACGGGCGCATACGATGCGAATTGGGTCTTGTCGTATATAGTAAGGGAGGACCCAAGTCGCATCGGTTGTTATGGGCCGAGGTTACCACTTAACATCAGGTGGGCCGTCGGCTCGTTCCGTAACTGCATCACATAAAAAAAAAAGAAAAAAAAAACATACGTACAGACTCTTTAGTAGTATATCAGATAGGCAGAACCTAACTAGTTTAACTTTTACCACTGTGTAATAATATAAGTGATAAGCTAGTGACTAGCTTATTAGGCTTAGGCTTAAGATCAGCTGAAATATTCCTTTAGCAACAGCATGTCTTTTGAACAAACGAAAAATTTAAGTTCTGTGTGTAATTTCAAAATAATAGCTTTTTACTAAATGCATATGAACGTATAATATAAGTATTAAATGAGATATCATTTATATTATTCAGAATTATTTTTATTAAGAATGCTGTATGAACTCTGAGGTCTCACGTAATCAGTTCACTGAAGACAAAATATCGTTTCCAAAATAAAACAAAAGCAGTTTTAACACGTAACTTTAATTATAAAAGCAAAACAATTAAGTCTACAACTACAACTAAATAAATTATATAAGTGTATTCAAACAATTTGCGACGCATACTTGTCGACTGTTTATGACGCGTACTAGACGACAGTGTATGACGCGTACTGGTCGACATTTTATGACGCGTACTGGTCGACAATGTATGACGCGTACCAATCGACTGTTTATGACGCGTACTAATCGACTGTTTATGACGCGTACTGGTCGACTGTTTATGACGCGTACTGGTCGACTCTTTATGACGCGTACTTGTCCCCAACGTGGTGTCGAACCCCCCACTTGTAGTTAGCATTTTTGTCTGTCTTCACAAACGTGTGGACTGGGCCGGTGACGCCTTTGGTTTCTCTGTGGTCTTCGTCATAGTCGTGACCTCGCTTTGGACGCTGGTACTTGGGTTCTGGCTCTTCGGCTGAAAGCGAGGATTGTTATTGGTAGAAAGTAGGGCCATGGGTTTGATAGGTCAAGGAAAGCTTATTTTATTGTGTGCCTTTTTGATTCGTGACCATGGTCGACCATTGTCGACCATAGTTCGTGACTCATAGATTCTTGAAGGTTGATATCTCTTATTTACCTCATCTGAAAAGAAACCATTGAGGTCCAGTATGTGTTTGATTAAATTAATTGTCTATAACTATTTAGAATATCCAATGTGATGTTATTGGTTCCAATAAGATTATGAGCGTTTTCTTGTAATTTCATAATAAAACTAGTTTGCTTGACACTGCAGATATACTGGCTTACTCTCGTAAAGTGATATTGATTTGACTATAAGTACTACAGGAGCCTAATACCACTGGGTATAGTCAATGCCTTTGAACAACGTGACAATAATGTAAGTCAAGTTTAGCAGTTGATCCAGCTTATTATGAGTAGAGAAACAAAAAGCTTTTCAAATGTGCTTTAATTATTATATTTATACATAATTATTATATATATAAATAAATAAATAAATCTCATTTTCATGACTAACCGCGTCTGATGAGGGCCTAAACATTAAAGGCGCCAACAGCTCAATCTATACCTTCATACAAATAAATAAAATTGGAGTATTTGGTTATAATATTAAAATAACCGCTTTTTACTAAGTGCATATAGATGTATACACGGTACATATACCAAAACAATTATTTTTACAATTTTTGCCTGATGTCTATCTGTTTGTTCTGGCTAATCTCTGAAATGGCTGGACCGATTTTGACGGGACTTTCACTGGGAGATAGCTGATGTAACAAGGAGTAACTTAGGCTACTTTTCCGAGGGGTAAAATAGGGGTGCGTGATAAAACCGAATTCCACGCGGACGAAGTCGCGGGCAACAGCTAGTCTGTTATTAAATTCAAAATAATTTAAAATCAGTTACCAGGTACTCTGTGGTGTGGGAGTTGCGGCGGGGGAGCATATCTGTACACCCTGAGCGGCGCCTGAGGCACGGGGTAGTAGGGTAAAGACCACGCTGATATCGACATCACCATACACGCAACCAACAACTGGAAACAATAGACAAAAATATTGGCAAGAACATTGTCTTAAACTTTTATACATACAAGCCAGTCATTATTCATAGGTATAAACATAGTATGAATATTAGAAATATTATATAACCAAAGAGCAAAAGCATGGGCCTTATTAGGCCTTTCAAAGTTCACCTTTTCCATCTATAGACAAAATTATTTTCTTAAATTATATAAATAATAATAATAGTTCTATAACGAATACAGTAATAATTATTCCATAACACATCCAAAACTACTAACACAAATGGAACTAAAGTCTGATAAATAAAATGACTACTAATAAATAATAATTCTTTTAGCTAATAAAATATCAATTTATACAAATTAGCATAGATCATTATTATTGCATAATAAAAATTAGTAGTCTCAGCTTAGTGTAAAGAGCTCTTGCCTTCTGCGCTGTGTGTTCATTTATCTAATTCTCACCCAAGTCAATCATTCATCAGCTGTGTAACCAATATGGATGTTTGTTCTACTGTGTGGAGTTATATATTCTACGTTTAAAAAAAAAAAAAAATAACAATTACGTACCACTGTGCACTTTTCCATTGTTATGTAAAATTCACCAGATTCCGTGTCAATCTTAAAAGTAATGGCTTGTGAAGTAGCAAGCTGACTCTTATAAAGTAGAAAGAAAACGAATTCGTATCACTTTCTATGAAGTCACGGTTGAGTGGTCAGCGGCGGTGGTCCGCCGTACAATGGAAGTGCCTCTACCATTTTTTGGGGTTACAGACCACTAAATCTTATATACCATTCTCCATAGTTCCATAAAAATGTTATATATAAATATATAAATAATTATTGGCCCAATGCACCACTTATGTTTCCAGAAGTATGTTTATATGTATATATGTGTTCCATAAAGTTTTATTCTCTTAAGGTTTGTTCATTTATGAACAGTTCCATTCCTATGTATTTAGTAATCTTCAAACTAGAACATTTTCATTAATTTGCAACTGCTCTGCTGCAGCTATTTGTGTGTAATCACATATTTATAAGCAATTTTTATAGGTTTAGGATAAAGATTTATTGATAATATATTCACAAACTAAGAGTAATGAACATCATAACCATAAAAAATTATTTTTAGAATAAAATAAAGACTGGAAGTGCGAAGTTTTTTTTTCTCAAAAATAACACTTATGTGCAATACCATGTTTTTTATTATTTATTTATAATAACATGAACATGTTCTCCGAACGGTGGAAAAAGCTTGAACAGCGCCACATGTCCTAGGACCAAAAATCGATTCTGGACATATCGCTTTTCTGACATGCTGGTAAAAAAGTTAAAATATAATGAAAGGAAGAATATAAGAATTTTAAAACCAAAATGATAAGTGGATATTTTGGGCCATGTCATTACAAGGCCAAGCCAAGTTTCGCTAACGCACAGTACTATTATGTAACTAGCTAATTGAAATTTCGTTTTTATGCACTGCATTGCACTGTGAAACGCATTTCCGGAAGAGACAATACTTAGGTTTGCGACACACTGAAATGAATATTTCGTATAAAATTATCGGTTATTTATGTGTTTGATATAATGGAAAAACCAGATGAGGGGCATGCTTGGAAGTGGTTTGAAAGATTGCAAGTTTACCGTAATTGCAGTACACCCCAAAACGGTTGCATATTCAGCGGCATCTTTCATAGCAAAACATAGAAATGCGATAGCACTCCATAGCTGTAGAAATCCTCTGTTCCCTAAGTCATTATTTGACTTATTTGGTAATAGAAGATCTATACACATTTCTACCTTTTAACCCCAATTCGATTAGAAATTATCTATTTGGATGAAAGGATCTTTCTTTAAAATTATAATAAAACAATAGTTACCCTATAGATAGTGGCATCCATAAAGAAGCGCCCCACTCTCCTTCCTTATCGTTACAGTACAAGTGTGCAAAAATCCGTTACTGTTTTAGTATTCTTCTTTTTTAATAAATGATTATTCTATTCTATTTTATTCTAGTCTTGTCGATAATATGTCTACTTAAATAAAACGAAGATGAAACTAAATGAGAACGGAATGTTACTCACTTAAACTGAAAGCGATTAGAAAGAAAAGTGGGTCACTTTTTCGTGGATAGCATTATCCTCTTCACGAATGTGTCGTTATAAAAAAAGGCTCGTAGATTTGGACCGTTTCTGTTGCGCTTGTTATTTTGTGTACGAATTTAAATTTGTACAGCGGTAGCGGTTAGATAGTTAAAAAAAATGTTGCCTTGTTTATAAGTTTATGTTTAAAATTGACTATGAAATTGACAAGTGAAAACGTTTTTTTTTTCTTTAATAAATTATCTTTAACCATAAATATGAAAATACTCGTATGTGTGTTATAAAATAATTCGTCAAGAATAATTTCCTCCTCTCAGTGTGTCACTAACATAAACGCGTAAAACAATGACAGTGATTATGTAAGTGATTACACGGCAAGTGCACACAATATTGTTTTGTTATTTAGTCACAGTTTGAGATTTAAACAATCTTCGCTCCATTTGTTTTGGTGGAAAATTCAGTTACCAATTAAAAGGTGATCGATGTTGAAATCATTACTGCATCGGTTGCATCATTTTATTCATTAAGAATTTACCTTTTACATTTGCGCTAAATTCGCGCATGAAAATCTTTGGCAATATTCTGCAATTATTCGATTAACTTGCATACCGTACTACAAGTTTGCTGTAAACGTAGGTACTTAAGACAGAAAGAAAACACATGCATGTTTAATTTTCATGACAACTACGAAAGCCTATCAAAAAACTGCTTAGTGAAAATTAATATAAAATTTTACTATTTCTAAGAAGACTAATGAAAATACTCTGTATGTAGATTAAAGAGGTAAAATACTATTTTTAACGCATAAGCAATTCTACTAAAACCATAATGCGATGTGGTATTGCATTTTAATCATAAATGAATTAAGATCCATTCCCATTATTAATATGCTTCATAATCATCTTGCAATCTTTTATATGGATTGAGTACATTTAACACCAAGTTATGGTCAACATAATTATTTGATTCAAAATAACATTAACAAACCTTATTTACTTTTAAGATTTTAGATAAAATCCATCCACATAAAATATGAACTATACAGAGGGTCTGTACATAGAGTAGGAAAGCTATACTAAATGTTTCAATATACCTAAATGTTATGTCATTTTGAATGTCCATTATACTTAAGTAAGTCCATAGGTCTGAACCCATTATAACCCCAAATACACATGTAGTGTCGGCACGACAAGGCCGTACTTACAAATTGAAATTTGTAAGTACGTGAATTTGTAAGTACGTGAATTTTTGCAATTCAATTTAATATTGACAAGCCTCACAGCTCAGTTGTTAGTCACTCTGCCTTATGCGCTGTAAGTCATGGATTTGATTCCCAGGAAAAACATTTGTGTGACGAACATAGATGTATTTTGTTCTGTGTCTGGGTGTTGATATGTATGTATTTAAAAAAGTTTATATCGTAAGTATTCTATCAGTCATCTGGTTCCCATAGTACAAGCTGTGCTTAGATTAGTTTAGGCTAGATGGCGCTGTGTGAGATGTCCACCAATATTTATTTATTATGTTTAAGTCGACCCCTTGTGAGATTACCACTATTAAATAAGAAACATTGAAAGCATTACATTCATCAGTTTCTGCTGCTGACAGTACGAGTATGAATTCACCTGGCGTGATCGAATTTGTTACAGTCTTCTCTATAAATGTAGTAGACGATGACCACAGCCACAAACTGTGTCCGATTGTCGCGATGTCGCTACGTATAACAACGGTATGTGCCTGTTAACAATAATATTGTGTACCATTGCAAATAAAATGATCAACAATAAAAAACGAGGTTAAATTAAACTTTGTAAAGATGATTTTAACTAAGTGTTGTGATTGTAATACCTATGTAGTAGTGAAAATTTAAAAATATTAAAAATGAGTGTTTGTTTTCATTTATTTTAGTTATTTTGAGCTGTAGTGTACTATGCGCGGTATTTATGGTATCTGTAAGGATTAGATAGATAGTGTTTATTTGAGCAATGAGTAAATACTACAAGTTAGAACTAATTAAAAGTGCATTACAGACATGCAAATATTTGAGTACTACAATTTTTAATTACCAAGAATGAATACATCATGGAAATTTAGTATAAGTACACAGTGAAGTAGGCTGTGTACACAAAAGTGGCAGTTGTTCCTCGACGAACTGGACAAGAGTTCATACTAGAAATGTTAGTAGGTATTCGAAGACTGAAACCTGTATAATACGCACGCTGTATATAAAAACATTTTCATTCCAGGAATGGCTGTGGTACCTCCTAGCTCTTTACGCTGGCTTTTGGAGTCCAGCTCGATGCGTCACAGTTCGCGCGCCTCCTCAAAACCCTTCCACAGTTGAAGCACAGGCCAAGTTCTTCCAGTGAGTTATTTATTCAATGCGCTTCGTCATCAACCAGTGTGTTCCAAATTTATTAATTACTTTTTCTTTTTTTTTTTTACTTTAACCTGATCCAGATTGGTTGACGTCGAAGTCTTAGATTTTTGGTTCTTATTTTGGAAAAAATAAATACGGAGGACTTTATTGTATATTTTGAAAATCTCATTGATTTTAAAATTCACCTGATTCAAGCCTTTTGGTGTGAACCCCTCAGTTATTATGCTAGATCTCGGGCTAGGCCTCGGTATGGGATATACAATAAAAATAGGAAATTTTAAATCTAAATCTTTGTTTTTGATTTACCTACATAGCTAGTTATATTTACCTACACTATTTGGCATACTATAAACAAAAACATTTTTAGTGATTTTATGTAAAATTTGGAGTAAATAAATTTCTTTAAAAATAAATGCAACGCTGAGCGTATAAGATTCACACACTGATTGCTTTATAGGGATTTTTTCTCAGTACAGTTGAGTCCGTACAAGATTGAATTCGGCCACGTGTGCGAAGACCCTAATACTTGGGAGCAGCGGTATGAGCAGAACGACTATAAGAACCACAGGGCCATGGGAAAAGTAATTTTGTCTGCCAACGTTTTGCCTTGACGCTCTGTGAAGACGACGCCATTTTTTTCATTTAGACTGAAAAACTTTACATTTTTTTGAAGACTTGTGTCTACTTCTTTTATTTAACTTAATCGGTCTGACAACGTATTCGACCGCAGCACGCTACAGCTAAGAGAGCTAAGTAAAACCAGGCTGTATACACACTTACATAGCTTGTTGTTGATAAAAAAGTTACCGAAGTGCCATGTGAGCTAACTAATTTTGGAACTAAAACTTATATTGCCTAAATATTTGGTTAGCAACCACTTTAGGTTTTAAAAAAATTAACCAGTGCATACAGTCCATAGCAAAAAAATTATACCTGAGCTACTTAATCATCATACTAGGATTAACTATAATTATTAACTTAAGGATATGAATAATTAGATGAAATATTTAAAAGAAAAAATTGGCGTTCCTTTTATTGACTGTGCTATTTCTGTCTAGTAGAAAAAAAATCGTCGTCTGCACAAAGCCTAACTTTCTTTGTTTCTGTTTTCCGCTTCGCTTCGCATGGCTGAAGGTATAGACACTTGCCCACGTCCGATGACTACGATCAGGGACACCGGCTGGGCAGCGAGCGCCACTTCACGGAGAGGCACGACAGGTCCAGGCCTGGAGAGGGACTCTTCTCCGCTAAAGTACGCTTCTTATGCTTATACTAATGAATGAAACCACTGCAATAACTTTACAGTTCTGGCGATGAATGTCCGACATTAGTCCCATAGGATCTTACTTATCCCTTACCATGCAGCTATGGAAACACACAACAATATATTGTCACGTTTAGGTAACTTCATACATAATTTCCAAGACAGAACACCATAATTGTAAGTCTCAAGTTTCTATGGACTATGACACTTGGTGCAGTGGAAATGCATTTTATTCCATAGATTCCATAGATCACAACTACTCACACCATCAGTTCAAGCTATACACTGATATGCTTTTAAGGCCTGAGTAGGAGTATCTTTTACGTTTGTAAGAATTTATTGCATGATTTGAAATTCTGGATGTTGAATTACCTTCGGATGTTCTCGTAATATCTGATAGTCAAACTGAAAGAGATGTGGTTGGGCAGAACTTTTTACACCCGCAGACGAAATAGTCCTCCAAACAGTTTAATAGTCCATGGAGGATTCAATGTTGAAATGTATACCGTAACTACATGTATCAATCGTTATTCACAGCCAAATGAGCATTCGTGACGTGGCCCGCATAAATAACAATTTACTAAACAGTGCTCTTGCAAATTCTGATCCTGTTTTTAATTTTCTTTTTCCATTACTAATGCGCTTTATAATAAAAACTGTTAACATTTCATTATTTATTTGCATTTGTATGAGTGCTTATAAGCTATTTTGTACAGGTGCGATGGGGAGACAAAAAAGGTGGATATGGAGAGCATTACTGGGATCTGAACCACGCCGGTCACTCAGACAATCATGGCGATGACAATTATGACGGTGATGGCTCCTACAACGAAAACAGTGATCCTTATGATGAACCCAGTGACCACTCGCCTACTTACGGAAATGAGGAATATGACCCCGAGAAGGCTGGTTACGAAGAAGCTAACAGAAACAAAAGAGCACATCCGAACGTGAAAACGGAGAGAAAAGTGGTTGAAAGCTACGAAGAACCAACACAGCATAAAAAGCGAAAAAATAGGGAACCTCTCGAGGCAGCAGCGTCAGAGGAAGAGCCAGCTCAGACTTCCACATCTCATGAACAACAGAGGCGTCAACATAAACCCGACAACGAGAAGAAAGAGAAACAGCAATTCGTGTTGGTGGTAAAACATAAGGAGGAAAAACAAGCTAGCGAGAAAGAAGATAGTCCGCAAATGTCGAAGGCAGTACACTCCGTTCCGTATGAAAGCAGAAAAGCAGTGAGACAGCACCAGGAGCAAGCGGCTTCAGCGTCAATCCCAAGACTGTTTTTGGAACCATCGACAGGACATGTGGTAGACAGACTCACTGGACAAGCTTACATGCTACAGCCGATTAATTACAATTAGACAGTTTTATTACATGAAACTAGTTACTAGACTAGATTAGACTACATTTGTTAGTTATTTATTAATATGTTAAAAAAATTCAAATGAATTTGTAAGTATTATTAATTTATTTGGTTTTCAATAATATAATTTGCTTTACGTTATATTTCGTTTCTATTTTATTCATCATATTTTTATGTTATAAACAACAATAAAACAATTTTAAGAATGTAAACATATCAGTATTCAACCATGAATGATATTCATCTAACCGTCCAGGCTGCAATGACGAAGATAAGACATTAAAAGCCGAGTAGCGAAATATCAACAACATTTGAATTTACAATCTTTTAAAAATTATCTACACGGTTAAAAGTAACACAAGTTAGGGCACAACGGACAACAGGGGACTTATCTCACCTTTGTCATGTCTCCATGCAAATGAAGGGGTCAGTATTTCCCACGTCAAACCAAACAGGTTTGCAGGACGATAACATCTTGGGGACTATCACGTTGATTGTATTGTGTAGATACAGGGTGCCCAATAATATTATTCGAAAAAATTCGTCACTTTGGAAATGCTGGTGAAATTATAGGCTTATAAATCGCGGTGACAGTGGCTTATGTCATCGTCTCTATCTGAAATACAATAAACGAGTTGTTACCGGAATTTTGTCTCTGAATTTGTAAATAATTTAGTAATGTACACTACGTAAAGTCTTAGTCGTCATATATAAAACATGAATTAAATGGTTTTTTAGGTTAGATAAGATTTAAAAAAAAACAAAACAAAAAGTTTAACTTTAGATTTCCAGTCGCCTGAAATGTTTTTTGCGGTACGCAAAACAGTTTTCTGTGTTCTGTAGTATAAACTGGTTATTGAATTAATAACAAAAAATTACGGACAGCCTGTATATTCCTGTCTATTGTGGCCGTATAATTCATTTTACCGTTGCAGTTTGGCAATGCGGGCTACTTCGAGTGCCAAGGTAGACGAGTAGTATAGAAAGGTCGTGGGTTTGATTTGCCACTGTGCGCGGCACGCTATTAGGTTCTGTAACCATACTTACTTATTTTATAAATAACTTGGTAAGTAATAAAAATAAACGATAACACATAAAATTACATAAATACCCCCTGTATTACCCCAGTGCAGGGAAATATGTGTAAATCGGGAAGCGAGATTAAATATATATATATATATATATACATTATAATGTACGGTGGCAGTATTTTATGGGTTAGTTCCGTCACTTTTACCTTTTTTGGATTAAGCACCTATCTACTTCATGTCAGTCCAATTATTTAACTGCTACACAGTCACACACTGCACTCATTCGCTGTGTCTCATTATTATTATAAAGTTTTAGGAAATAGGTACTCGACCGACAAAAACCACATCCCATACTTCAATAGCTTCCAAGTATTCCCATTTCGTCTCATCACAATAAAATGGTGATGAAATAATATAACATTTCACACAAACAGCATCACAGTCCAATACCAGCGACTCACGATATACATTCATCACCCTTTTGTACAGTTTTTTTATCTCCTTTCCCCATCCTTTTTTCATCTCAGACGCGTGCGCACTTTGCATGACTGTGAAAGGTTTTGGTCCCTTTGCAACCTGTTTTGTTTGGATAAACGGTTTGGTGAGGGTCGAGATGAATTACCGACTATTATTATTATTATGTTGCCGGCAGCTTCAGTTGGATTGGTGACCATTAGTGGCATACAAATGAGCGATTTCACGTTGTGGAAAAGCATGTTGAATAAGTGTCAAAAATATTAAAGATGTAGTAGTAGTTATTGAAAAAAATAACAAGAATAACCCTAGGGTAATCCCATGCCTAAGTGAGGGGGACCAAAATAGTATTACTTTTTTCATAGTTTTCGAACTACCATAAGGTGGACCGGGCCATCTGCATGTTTACTGAAAGAATTTTATTATAATTGACATACATAACATGAGAAGTTTATAAATATGCTAGAAATTTGAATCCTTTTTCAAAGTAAAACCTGAATACCTAACCTGAATTACATTTCTAGTTTCAAGGAATAGTTCTTCGTTTAAGTTCTATTTCAAAATTACGGCTTGGATTTCGAGATTGCCGAAACAGCCTTTTAGAGCCTTTATGTCATTAATTGCTATATATCCCGAATCACGAAGTGTTCCGGTAAATTCAAAACCTATATCTAAATCATCACTACGGTTACCGTTATCCCAACATTCCCACACACTAATCCTTGCAACCATATCCGTCCTCACGTACCAACATATTCCTTACAAAACACGGTCAAAGGTCCACCCCAAAAGCAAACTAGTTTGACCAGTTATACGTGGGAACCATTGTCCAGTGCCACAGAATAAAAATGTGTAGCCAACTGGTGTCTTGCGAAACTTTTTGGTCTCTTTTGTTGTCTTGTCTATTGAAAGTGTCCTGCACTTGTCATTGCAAGGGTTGCGAATATTGTGATATACGGACGATAAAAACGGAGAGAAAAATTTGAATCTATCTAGCGTAGAAACTAAGCTAACGCAACTGGTTAAAAATTATGTTGATGTGAAACATCTATAGCCGCACGTAAAACAGATTTCTGGCTTGGCGACGCGTCGCCACGGCATGAGGCATGATTGGTCCGTTCAAGGTTACGACAAATCATAAACATTATTAGTGATGGGGTACTTAGTTTCTTACAAAATAATGTCGATGTTTCACATCTGCCAGGTGTCCCGTGACGGCTCACATTTTTTTTAATTCTACTTACACGTAAATTATTCCTTCCTATCCTATTCCTTCCATTTTGACCAAATTTGAAGCTTTTTTTATAATGATTTCACCACAGATAAACGACATAAAATAGCTTGTTCAACGTTCTTCCCATCAGTGTGTCGTATTCAAATTCTACATGCAAATAAAGGGTCATTCGCACTGTCCTTTCCCATACGGAAGCCATCAAGCGGAAGCGGTCAAACAGGTTTGTGGACCACCCCTTATTGCAATTAGAAGTGCAAGGACAAGACTAGTGTCTTCCCAGCCCTTTGTCCAAAACTAGTTTGTCCAGTTAGCGGACTGTGAGAAACTATCGACGACGAAAGTAGGTTTTTAATTTTTTTGCGTGATTGTTCTATTTCAGACAGTGTGGTATTTAATGGTGATAATAATACAAAATTACAACGTCCTGTGAGTACTTGATAAAAAAAAATACAAATCATTCTATTCTTGATCTGATAGTAATTTCGCCCAAAAATAGAAGAGTTGTTTAGCTCCTTTTTGGCATTTCAATGGAGTTTTTCTTGCCAGGAGCTGCCTCCGCTACGTTTTCCTGCTTGCGTTGCTCCACTTCATAACTCTCAACCCAAGCGGTTATCGGTTCTTCAGCTATATCCTCACAATAAACAACAGTTTTTTCAAAAACTATGATATAATATATTATAATAATTAAATTACGACGGCGCTTTCGAGATTCTGAAAAAAAATATAGTAAAGCGAATACTATAAAAGTATAACCAAATAAATGAAAGTGACAAAAATATTCAGTCTGAATGCGAGTTTCTCTCCAAATATTAAATTCCTAACGAAGTAAATCGTTATAAAATAAGATAAATAAATATTGGAGGACATTTCACAGTGTCTGTTGACTCAAAGTAACCTAACCATAACTTGTATCCCAGAATCAGACAACTGACATATTGTTTATTAATACATACATATAAATCATATTAAACACTCAGACACAAAACGAAAATCTAAGTTCATGATAAAAAAGTAGCGCAGGAGAAATAGTTAACTCAGCAATAAAATAGCTAAGTGTAATTAAGCGTTAACTTTGCGGCGAATAAAATGCATAAAGTTACTTATTTCGTTTTCCTTCGACACATTTCTACGCTCTACAAGATCAATGCAGTTAGGAATAATTAAACAAGAGGATTTATATAATTTTCATGTAACCTGTTTATCAATTAGCTAATATAGGAAAATTAAATAAAGGCACTTAATGCTAGCTTTTTTAAGTTGTATGGAGAACATTGACGAAGAAGAACTAAATAACTGACAAGAAAAAATAAATAAGTGCTTAAAAACTTTAAAAGTTTGTTGAGGGAAAACTACATAGTCGCTTTTTATTTTTTTGCTTACAAACAAATGAACTTACGTATAAGACCTTTATATTGAAAAATAGCTTAAGTAACAATCTATAACATCGCAAAAGATGTATAATAAAAATGTTCCCAAACAAAAATTTTTATCCATATTACACGCAAAAAAATAGTAAATCGCGTTTTTCTCCCGATTTTGGTTTTCTTAGTTATTTAGTTTTCCAACTACAGGGACGATTTGGCCTGGGTGAGAATCGAACCCACAGCTTACAATCCAGAATTACTAGTGGTCAGAAAATAATTAAAAACCTACCTAACTTCTTTTGACAAGCTAGAATGCATATATTAATAAAAATAATATATTTGAACCCAATCCAATCACTCTTCAAAATATATTATGAATTAAGGACTATTTCCACAAGATGTTTTCCTGTATGTATAACACCGTTTAAAGAACGTAGGTATCACGTAGGTATTGTTATTGTTATTATTTTATTTCAATGTGATTCTTTTAGCTTTTACTGGATAAATTATGTATTAATTGGTGTAATTGGTGTAAATGCCGTTCCGATTAAATTAAATAAATAAAAATAAATAAATAAATCACGTACACTATAAATGTATAGTTTAGGCGCCTTCATAAATTTTCCGATTGGATACTCGTCGGTGATTTGAGTCAGTTGTAAGTGAAAGATTTGCTCAGTTTGCTAGGACTACGGAAGAATGTAATAAAAACTTCTTGCCTGCTACCATGAAGGTGGAATAGAATAAAAACTCCTTGACTCGCTGCCGATGAGTGATGTGACCGTATTCCCCGGTTCAGTCAGTTGTTTAAGTAGTAAAAAAAATATTCAACGGACTGGGCGGGGACATGGCAAACGATGAGCAATAGAAATAGGGCGGACCCAAATCAACCCTTTCTTATCGTAGTAACGATAGGGCATGCAAATCGGAGGGAATCTTCTGACACTTACTAAAAGTCAGTATTAGAAATGTATTCCTGTTGTACACGTCTGTGATAATAAGTATTTCTAAAGGGACGAAGATTTAATAAATGAGAAGCGAAACGTCTGGTGATAATATATATTTTATATAAATCAGAAAACAGTGTCTTAAGGAATAGGAAGGTAAGATGTTTTGATTAAATATAAATAAGGTTCATATTTTCTTTAAGGTGGGTAAATAAGCAGGTATGCATTAAATATGTATGGAATACAATATTCACTGGTAGATGATTAATATTAACAGGTTACAAACAATGAAAGTTGATTTGATTAATTTTGCGTGTTTGTTAACTTGATAAAAATGTTAGTTACATATTTTTTGTTTAATTTAAATTTGTTTTGCTGTTTTTTTTTTAATTTTCATTTTATTTATTCCGGCTCGTTCATGCGAAGACGAGCGAAGTCTTCAAACACGATGTTATCCTCTTCTTCGTTCGTGTACAACGAGTTTTCATAACGGTGTCTCTCGATAGATTGCATTTTCTTCATTGCGTTGAAACGTTGACGCTCAATGGTTCCTATAATATATAAAATTATTATTCGTTCAGAAATTATTAATAGATATGGTATGTATAGTTAGTACTGAGAGGCTACAGGGTCAATTTTATCTTCACAGAATTTGTATAATATTTTACTAAAATCTGCTACTCAAAATATATATGTAAAGGCTGGTTTTTCATCTAAATATTGGATAAATAGTAACAATTTACTTTCATAATAATTATTCAAATCGATATTACCTTCAGCTGGATGAAGCAATTTGAACGGCACGTCAGTAACTAGCTCTCCTCCAAGAGTTCCACAGTTCAACTTGACTCGAACTGAGTAAGATACCACAATACCAATAGCGTCCATCGGGCACTTCCCCTCGGCCACCAACGTAGAGCTCGCCAAGTTCACGTCATCTTCTTTCAGATGTCCATCCAAGGCCACACCTGTGTAACAATGTTTTAGTAGCAATAGAACTTATGCCAAGTTCGTCCCGAGACGCTGTCACCATTTATGCCGCCAGATAGTAACACATTCTAGTTACTGTGTTCCGGTTTGAAAGGTGTCGTTGCCGGTGAAATAAAAGGCATATGAGATATTCCACCTTCACGTTTCAGGGTTCCGATCGCATACGATGCGACTTGGGTCTTGTTGTAGTACATAAGTAAGGGAGGAAACTACCTAAGTCGTATTACTTGTTGCACAGAGGTTACCATTAGACAGAAGGTGGTGTTTATGCTCATTCCGTAACTATATCACATTAAAAAAAACAAAACGTATGGTTTTCATTGCTGAGTCCTGGATGGTTATTGGAAAACAGAACTACAGTCAATAAAAATAAAATATGGTACTACACAAACCTCGGACATCCTTGTTGCTACGCGCCAAAGGCACTAAGTAGAAGGATTTGGAGAGGCTGGCCCCGGGAGTAATCGGACAACCTTCACGGCTCTCCAAGGAGGCAACATGGCGGCTGAATTGAGAATTGATCATGGTTATCTCAACATGTTGCACAACCATGCAACGGATGTTGCGCACAGACTTCCTGGAGTTGTTCGAGACGATCACGTTGGCCGCGATCTTCTCTCCGTGGTAGTAGATTTCACGATCCAGGGTAACTTCTAGATTGATTTTTCCGTTGCTGAATGTAAACCCTTTGCTCACCAGAGAGCTAGGAAGACGGCGTCCGCGAGACGCAGGAGCATGCTGCAGCTAGAGTAAAAAGTATTTGTATTCAACTAATGCTAACTCACTAGTACCAATTGTGTCATTACCAGTAGCTCTCTCGAGCCAGTGTGGATTTAATTTCGCCCTAATGAGACTTCTTTTGTGAACTTAAAACATATATATTTTATATTTTTTGGTTTCTAGGACATGTTGGTCACACAATAGCCTCACAATGTTTCTATCCTTCACCGTTTTAAAAACGTGATATTGCGCTCGAACGCTGTTCATGTGAAAATACTCATCGGTGTATGTCAGGATTCGAAACAGCAAGCTCCGGATTTAAAGTTAAGAGTTTGTAGCACTGGTCAAACGCTCCAAAAATCACCTACTTGTGACACCTAGTCGGGCTATCGAGCTCAAAGCTAAATTACCTTCTTGATAGCAAGCGTCACCGAGCTACGCTTGTGACTTTTCTGGTCTTCTTGCTCAGCAACGTAAGTTCTTACGCAGTAATCGACGCCCATTGGCTTGCCTTGGTCTTCATCAGCTGGTTGCAGAGTTACCTATATATTATTAGTTATGTTATTTACTAATTATATATATGTGAAAATACAGATTGCACAGTAGTGATTTTAATTATAGTTACTGAGCTAGGCGCCATGTCTGGGAAGTTGAAAGTGAACGGGTAGGCGTTGGGTCCAAGCTTTTTTAGCAGCTTTTCTTGAACAGGTGTCAATTCCATCTTTGCGTTGATCATGGGAACCACCTGTTCCTGGCCGATTACCATCTCCTTAGAGAACTTCACTCCCATCACTTCATCCTCCTCGCGACCAAACCGGTACGTAGTCACCAGCTGCGCAAACAAAACACTAATGAATTTAATATCGAAGCACAAATCCTTGGGAAAATGACCACCAACACTTTCACATAAATGGCACTTCACAATCATCACATTATGTACCTGACTGTACACTTTCCTTCCTTTCAGGTACTCGTTGTCAACCACAACGACTCCATCGATCGGGTCGCAGTAATCCATATGATCAATGAAGTCCCGCTTGCCAAGGTAAACGGTGACTTTTCCATTTGGTGTAGTTTTTTTAAACACTTTGACAGCAACAACCATTTTGGAGTTTTTTTTGGATATAGGATAGGAAAGACGAGGTAACTTGGTTTTTTATAAAAGGAAAAGTTTTGGGGATATCGCTTGAGAGCAGAGTGTTCGTCTTGAGGCGTTAACCAGAAATGATTACCTCTAGGAAACTTCGCTTATATATGGGTAACATGTGAGGTTTCCTGCAATACTCAATAACAGTATAATAGGATTTCGTAGGCAGGTGAACTAATAAGATTAGTATGACGCACATACCCACCACATCGTATGTTTATCGATTGGTTGGCGCATCACTATTACTAAATTCAAAATCCGCGCTTTCATGATCATGCCGTTATATTTTACGTCAAAAATGCGATAATCCCCGATGAACAATTTGGAGCTTTGACGTTTGAGATTTTGACTTTGACATGACATAGATAAAATGTCGATGTCGGTCGTCTTTTCCTAAAATTTAATCAACCGTGATCAACCCTTGCAAAATTTAAAAACAATCTGAAAAATATTTCGTAAATCCAATAGAATAAGTTGACCAGACAATTACAGAAACGTGCATTGAAGATGTAACACTGGTATAACTGTACGTTTTATGTTTATTGCTCTGATATTTAGCGTACTCTTTGGCAGTGCTCTGGATGATATCGGTTTATTTCCAGCTACACCCTCAGCATGCCGACGTTCCTGACTCAAGGGCGTCATGGCTACAGCGTCAGGTTTTCCCGGACGCGCCCGGACGCCCTGGCGGTGGCGACGAGCCAGTACTACGGCCTCGCAGGTGGCGGAACATTATTCTTCTTAGAGCTGACTCCTGACGGCAGTACACTTCTTGAGGTGCAGAAGTTGGAGTGGAACGATGGGCTGTTTGATGTGGTGAGTATGTGAAACTTATTAGAATCTTCCGCCTGTATTCCAAATAGGTAGAGTTCTGTAAAACCTTAGTTTTCTCATTGGGGAAGAGCCTAAGTAATCATCAGTATAATCTTTGAAATTAAATGTGAAATTTTGTTACAGAAAAATCTTAAAGGCTAACATAAGCTATGGGATAACTTCAAGCATAGTTTCATCTCTCCTATTTAGATTATATTAGCATGAAAGATTTCCGCCAAATTCCTGTAATACATAATTTGTTACGTCTAGAAGCCAATCAAGTCCATGATTATATTAAGTATAATCAATTTCCATAAGGTTTTCACCAGGCTAAATACTCTGTTGACCTAGTTCTAATACTTTTTTTATCCTTGACAGAATGTTTGGCGGTGGTTGTAAGACTTCAGACTAGTAGACTCATAATTCTAACTGGTTTATTGATTTTTCTTATGAGAGTCCTAAATACTTTTAGTTTTTATGTGACTTGCAGTTACTTATTGGAAGGAAAGCATTTTATTTTCTAGTTTGTTTCTACATTGCTTCTGCAATATAATATCAAGTTCAAGTTTGCTTTGAATAGAATGAAACACATTTGCCGCACTAAAGGCTTATAGTTTAAGATAATATTTTACATATAAATGGGCTCAGTTTCTTTTGAGAGATCAATCTTGTGGCTAGTCAACTAAGAATGAATATGTAAATGAAGCAGGACTCTCAGTGTGGATGAAATGCATACATATGACACATATCCATTTCAAAGTCAAGCCTCCGAGAATAAACTTTATACTAATACTCATCACACAAATGTCTGTCAATGCTGGTGATTGAGTCCAGTGCCAATTTGCAGGCATTGTTACTGTAACTGTTAGGAGTTTTAATTGAAATCCAATTGACTGGCCTCAGCTCATTTGATAGTACCTCTGCTTGCTGTGCTGTAGGTTGTGGGTCGATTTCCACCCAGGACACATTTTTGTGATGGATATAGATTTTTGTTTTGTGTTTGGGTTAATATGTATGCATATGTATATATTTATAGATAAAAAGTATTTAAGTATTCTGTCAGTTGCATGGTACCTGTAGTACAAGCTTTTGTTAGCTAGGTGGCACAGTGTGGAATGTCCACCAATGTTTGATTATATTTGTTTAATTATTTTATTTATAGAACAGTAACACAAAATGTACTGAAACATTAATTATGATACCGAGGACATATCTCACTGGCAGTTTCAATTTATTGTATGGAAATGTCAATAGGAATTAAAACAAAGTCACACATACAAAATTACAAGGAATCTGATTTGTATATTTAAAAGGAAACCATACAGTCAATATTATTTATAAACTGTTTGCATCAGCAGTTAATTGGATTATAGTCTAACATGGTTTATTTGTAGCCAATTGACTTAAGCTACCGTTACTTTGTATGGTTGTGACTACGTTCCGGTGTAGGCTTGATGTGTAGTGATTTTTCTAAGGAATGTGTTACCATATAAAGCGATTCAATATGGAGGCTATTTTATTATTCATGAGAAATTGGGTTACTTACTATTAGTAATGTCGCCTCTTTGAGGCGCACTTACAATCCTTTCACCACACTGGTTCGACAGAACCGGTGACTCGAAGAAGAAGAAGAAGAAGAAGTAATGTAGCTTCATAGCTAACACATTGTATGTATAGATAATGTTGCATTTTATGATCTTAACTAGTAGCCACCTACTGTGCCTACAATACATGCTCACTGTTTAAAATTATGATCTAATTATTGTTTCTCTTTTAAGGGAAATGTTAACTTCTAAAGTTTATTCTTTAAACTGAATATTTACATTGCATAGCAAGGGGTCCCTAGCTTGATCCATAACTGTATAAAATGTTTAATGAGCATAAAGCTTTTCTGCTTTGTAGTGCACGGTTTAAGGGTAAGCATTATTTTTTCAAAAGTCGACCTTTTGATGACAGGTTCAAAAATACATGTTCGTTTAGAACTTGTAATAAATTTAAACAAAATTTCCAACCAAAATAATGCATGGCTGAAACAGACTGACATTGTTATAAGGGATGGAATTATTTAAGTAATATTTGTAAAACTGATCTAAGAAGCCACACATTTAAAAATACCTATATTGTGTATTTCAGTAAGTGTTATTTAAAGTCATCAAGTTAAGCTGTTCATCAAAGAAAAACAAATAGGTACATATGTGGGCTAGTTTTACCACTTTCCCAAACCAAATGTCTCTAATATACGAATTTGGTGTTATTAAATAAGGGTGTCAGAATATTCAGGCAAAAACATTAAAGCTGACTTGTATGTTGAAATTGGGTGACACCAATTAAGTTCTCAATTTGCCAAGTCTGTGCTAAAACTATGATCAACGTCTGCTATCTCTCGAGAAAGTGTGATTCTAAACTGCTTGAACAGTTTACTATTCATATAAATGGCTTTAACTAGATTAGCTTCAGCTTAAACCTATTGATCCATTGACTATAATCCTCAGTGAGGGTGTGATTAGCAGGTTTTACTTTTAATCTAATTCAGAAGAAGCTTTTAGAACATCTTAAGAGAGACTGCTCCAAAATCATATCTGATTCCATTATTTTTCTCCACTGTCTCTGAACATAAGCCTCGTTGAGTTTGTTTCTAAAGTGAAAACGCAATCATTTCTCTTACAGACATGGTCGGGCATGTCTGACAATACGGCAGTTTGTGGTGCGGGCGATGGCGCTGTCATAATATGGAGGGTGGGGTGCTCCACACCCCTCAGGGTGCTGCGGGCCCACACAAGCGAGGTGTGCTCTGTTGACTGGCCCCGGTCGCATCTGCTCACCGCTAGCTGGGATACTACAGTCAAACTGGTATGAAATTAAATAATAATATGGCTTGCATGACAAGCGAGAGTGAATCACTTTCAGAGGTGCCCAATTGATTTAATATATGTGAATAGATGTTACAATTATTTTCATGTGTATGTGCATAAGCTGACGCCCCACCCACGGTGATAGTGGCTACCGTCGCCTATAGACACCTGCAACACTAGGAATTGCCAGCATGGTGTCAATCAGCAAAAGTTTTGGTTCTAGGATGGATTTGGAATTCAACTTTTTATGAATTGGTATGCTAATTTTATTTATTTATTTAATTTATTATTAAGAGTGTGAGAAATTAGTGTTTCTTTGTGTTTGAATGTTTTATATTATTTGTGTACCTAGTCAACTCGTGTATTTATAAGTTAACATCATGAAGGTGGTTTATGCCAAGTTACTTCGGGTTTGAACACCAAATGTCTGGTTATTGAGCTATTGTAATGTTTGTTATTGTAGTGGGATCCAGATTCGGAGACGTGCCTGAGTACGTTCGCGGGCCACTCGCAGCTGGTGTACACGGCGGCGTTCAGCCCGCACTCGGGCGCCACCTTCGCCTCGGTGTCGGGGGACGGACACCTCAAGCTGTGGACGTGCGCGGACCCCGCCAGGCCGGCCGCTCTCGTCAAGGCGCACGATGCCGAGGTACTGTTCACATGCACTGCACGCGCTCTCGTGTGCCTACTGGTGTCTACTGGGATCCGGACTCGTGCCACACCGTACACGCAGCTCAGATACATAAGTAAATATTATACATATTGGTGGACATTTCACACAGCGCCATCTCGCTCAAAGTAAGCTAAATAAATAGCTTGTATCATGGGAACCAGACGACTGATATAATACTCATACACTTTTTTGTAAATACATACATATAATACATATCAACACTCATACACAGATGAAACACATATGTTCGTCATACAAATGTTTGTCCTGGGTGGGAATCGAACCCACGACCTACAGCGCAGAAGGCAAGAAGGCAGGGTTACTAGCAACTGAGCTATGTGGCCAGTCAAATTGGTGGATATTTCACGCAGCGCCATCTAGTCCCATAGTAAGATAAGCGTAGCTTGTGTCATGGGAACCAGATAGCTCATATAATACCTCCTTGTTGACTTATTTTTGTAAATACATACATATTAACAAACATCTATGTTCGTCACACAAATGTTTGTCCTGTGTGGGAATCGAACACTACCAATGACCTACAGAAGGCAAGTACCTACCAAGTGGGCAAGAACCCACTGAGCTGTGAGGCCAATCAAAGGTTATTGAATAATATGATTTCTTTATTGTATCTTTGTTGTCAGGTGCTGTCATGCGACTGGAGCCGCACGGAGACGCACGCGATAGCGACGTCTGGTTCCGATGGATTAGTCAAGGGATGGGATCTGCGGAGACTTACCTCACCCATGTTCACGCTTAAAGGTAACATTGGTGCTTCAACTACTGTTAATTTCAATACATGGAGATTTTTTTTAATATGGACATACAAACTTACACTCGCTTGGTCGCAGAAAACAGTCATAGGACGCGTTCACGTTGCGACTTAAATGACTGTCGTACATGATGTAGACGTTTCGTTTGAGGCCACAGACTGAACCAAAATATTTTGAGACATCTACCTCCTTTCCACTTTGATACAGTTGTGTAAGAGAGCGCTTATATTAGTTGTCTCAGTGCACAGATTATATATTGAATTAGTTATGGTTGATCAGACGTCGAACTTAGTAATTGGTTCATACGCGAGTCTAAAATTATTGTTCGTGAAAGCATAAGCATAGCATAAGGGGCGTGGAAAGTTTCGAAATAGAGACAGAAAGCTTTAAGCAAAAGCTTACAATTATTTGGTCAAAAGTGGGACTAGTCTTATATATTTTCTTTGTATGAGTTAGAGATGAAATATGAATAATGCGCCATCAGCGCCGCATCAACATTAATTTTAAGTTATTATTTTAGTTGAAAAACCGATGGCTATTTTCACTACAAAATGTTATATAAAACGCCATCTAGCTTTGTTTTGAGTAACTGCGTGAAGCACCAGCGTAAATAATGGTTTACGTAAAATTTACAAGATGGCGCTGTTTAACACAATGTTTCAATCTTGTGATAATTTTTTGCTTAGATTGTAGGGACCATAATATTAGCGGAGGAGGCAGATTTCTTTACGGAGTAATACGTAATATTCTTTGCTGTTATATATTTCTCTCTTTATACAACTGAAAAAACAAGACGACAATAGTTCCACCTTCGATCACGTTCATTATAAACCGTGTCGAACTTTAGCTACATATATATTTCTGTAGAGGCTTGCTTTGATTAATTTAATATCTTTTGCCATTTTCAGGTTGTGAGTGCGCAGTCAGAAGAGTTCAATTTTCTCCTCACGCACCATCAGTTATCGCGGCCGTCTCGTACGATTTTACAACCAGGTAAAATAATAAATAATCCTTACTAGCTTTTATTGAATTTCTTTTGTCGCAGGTGGCATCTTCGGACATAGATATGTAACCGAGAGCACATCCGATTTAAATCTAACGCCTGCTGCATGGAAACAAGCCCACTCTCGATGATTGAGAGTTATATAAATAAATGTAAGAGTGATTGTTGTTGTGCAGGATATGGGATCTGAAACGCGGATGCGAGCCGCTGGAGACGATCCGTCACCACTCGGAGTTCACATACGGGCTGGACTGGAACGCGCTGCGGCCGCACCAGCTCGCCGACTGCGGCTGGGACTCGCTCGTGCACGTGTTCGTGCCGCGCTCTCTCGCGTGCCTCTAGTGAGTGTTACTAGTTCACGTACGGGCTGGACTGGAACGCGCTGCGGCCGCACCAGCTCGCCGACTGCGGCTGGGACTCGCTCGTGCACGTGTTCGTGCCGCGCTCTCTCGCGTGCCTCTAGTGAGTGTTACTAGTTCACGTACGGGCTAGACTGGAACGCGCTGCGGCCGCACCAGCTCGCCGACTGCGGCTGGGACTCGCTCGTGCACGTGTTCGTGCCGCACTCTCTCGCGTGCCTCTAGTGAGTGTTACTAGTTCACGTACGGGCTAGACTGGAACGCGCTGCGGCCGCACCAGCTCGCCGACTGCGGCTGGGACTCGCTCGTGCACGTGTTCGTGCCGCGCTCTCTCGCGTGCCTCTAGTGAGTGTTACTAGTTCACGTACGGGCTGTCAGATATGCCAATTTTATTGATGTGTCAATCGGTGTTGGAATAAATTATATGATAACTTGCCATATTTATGTACAAATTACAATATATTATTATATAATAATATATTAATTTTCAGGTAAGCAGTATTCCTTGGAGTGCCAACAGGCTGTGTAAGTTAGTGCCAAATTAGCACTTATTCTCCGACTCGATGGTGCGTACCGTTTGAAACAGGGATTATTCACGGATAGGAATTATTGGCGACGGATTTATTTTATCTTATTAGGTTCAAAGAAAGTTGCTCGCAAACTTTAGAAGAGGGCGCTGTTCTTAATTTCCTTGTAGGCTAAGACATCCTGCAGTAATACTCGCGATTTCAAGTGAATTAGTTATTAAATATATAAAATAGTCTGCTCTATTCGACTTCTGACAGAATTTGAAAATGAATTTCATCTTGTAATCAGATTGGTCTAAAATTATGCATTCCATGTAGAGTTAGGTAATTAGAGATTTTTATTTTAAGTAAATCTAAGTGGCAATGTATTATTATTTTAATATTGTAAATAAATACCGGTTTCTTTGTAAAAAAATAATTATATTGTATATTTGTAAAGTCTAGCTTATTATTATGTTTTGTTGTAAGTTGTTAAAATTGTAATCTTTTCAATATAACTCCAGTACAGTGTTGTACTTCCACGTTTTGTACCGTATTTTCTATTTATCCAATCAAATTAAACGGTATAGTTATTAATTTGGGTTTTATTATTAGTTACATCACAAAATACTTCAAATTTAAAAAAGCGCTATCTGTTGTGAGATCTTCAAACTTAAAAAGCGCCATCTATTGTGAATTCACTCGATGTTTGATTTGAATCTTCGCATTCTACCCTCAATGGCGGTAAGCATGTAGTAAACAGATTTTAAATGTTCCTTGTCGTGACGACAGATGTCGGTCAGGCTCACCGCAAGCGACAAATTGGAATTAAACATTGTGTCTGTGTAACAAGGGTTGATTTTGAATGTCTGGCAGCCGAACTCCTCCCGCGCGCTCGGCTTCATGGTGCAAGCTTCGATGTACGAATTATCGTACATGCTGGTGTCACTCGATGGCGGTATTGGCGGTAGATGTTTCGTTACTGGAAATAATCATATTTTTTTTTGTTTATTTATTTCAGTGTATTTACATCGTATTCTATGGTTAAAACAGCTATGGTGATGTCTAAAAAGAAAAAAACGAATTTAAAAAAACCGGATTAGCAGTATTATTTAAATTCGCATCTATCTAGCCCTCTAAACGAATTGAAACATAAATAATTAGGGTATTTTTCATATTCCATACGTTTTAGCACGTTGTTGAACGAACAGGAACTTTTTTTTTTATTTGCGTTGAGAGTAAGTAAATGCGTTTCTACTTTGCGAACTGCTTGACGGTAGCAAAGGCGGCAGTATTTCCCGGACGAACTTGGCACAAGGTTGCTTGCTATTGCTCAATACATCAGGTAATATCAGATGTACCACTCCTGGATAGTTATCATATTTCACGTACCACGAAAAGGTGCTATTATGATAAAGCTTACAATTTTCCCGGACTCGGTCAAGCTGTTGCGTCAGCAGCTTGCTGTAGTACCGACACGACTCCACCAGCTGGGTTCTGACACATTCTCCGATGCATTCTGAAAGCAAACGAAGATTCTATAACGTCAGCTAGCGACCCGGCCTGTCTTCGCACGGGAAGCGTTGTTTTTGGCTTTGAAAAACTTATGGGCACTCGGGGATAATATAATTTCGGTTTTGGTTTTTGACAATTTTCAGAATTGGTTTTGGAGATTACCACGTAACATCCAAACTTACAAACTTTACCTTTTTACAATATAAAGGAAAGAAAGAAAGAAAGAAAAAACATTTATTCAGCACACCGCACTTACAAATGAAAATAGTGCAGATGCAATATTAGTGTAGATTGGTTTTGGTTTGTTTCCAATTTCCAAACGCTTACATATATAGGTACCTACCTATCTCCTGCAAATTCCACTGTTGTAGGTATTTATTTTATGCCATAGCCAGGAACCAATTATGAATGTTGAAAATATAGATGAAACGTATTTTAGAAGTCAGAAGGTATGAAAATTCTTACAAAATATATATATTTGAGTAGGTTATTTGTGGTGCAGAAAAAAATATGATTCCGCTTTCTACGGACAATAACTTAGTAGGTAGGCAATACCTATCGATGCTTACCTATGTAGATTTATTAATACGGAAAATTATTTCGAGTACACATAGATGTTGTTATAGTAGTTGTTGTATTAGTAGATGTTTTTTATTTATTTTTATCCAATTTTTATTTTTTTAGATTATCCAACAAAAAATAAAATTTTAATGTATACTAGTGGTTTTAAACCTATATTCTCAGTTATATTTAGTTATACTTCTAAAATCAAATTTTGCGACCATAAAACTATGCAGGTACTTATAACAGGTGTATTCATGTAAGCAAATTTCAATCGTTTTTATTAAATAAGATTTCAGTAGACTTCAGTAGTTGCGCAGATTTACCTATCTAGCCTACGCTCCTACCTATGATAAAAATGGCGACCGCTAATCCTATTTGGAGACGACGCTGACTAGATGAGCGATGTGACAGGGATGGAGGAGCCGTGAACGTCAGCCGGGTGACAGGTGACAGGTGACGGGTGCAACGAACTCAGGCCAGGGGACAGCTTCTTAACGTAGAATCGTAGGTACCTAACTGACGAACGTTGGGTAGAATAAGTGGTCAGAGTATTTTCATTCTAATTCAAATAGTAATTATCTGATGAACAGTAGAGATGACATTTTACTATTAATAATTGTCTGCTCAGGGTTTAAGAGCAGTAGAACTCAAACCAAGTTCGTCGAAGGAAGTACTGCCACCATGCCCATTTCTGCCACCAAGCAGTAACTTATGCGCGTTAGTGTTCCGGTTTGAAAGGTATGGTTGCCGGTGAAATTACAGGCACATGAGACATTCCACCTACACGTCTCAGAGTTACGGGCGCACACGATGCGAATTGGGTCTTATCGTACCTAGTAGGTAGGGGAGGACCCAAGTCGCATCGGTTGTTATGGGCCGAGGTTACCACTTACCACCAGGCAGGCTGTCGGCTCGTTCCATAACTGTATCAAACAAAAAAATCTTGAGAAGTACTCTACCCTACAAGTACCCTCGGTGGTATCCAGGGATAAATTGTATAAAACATTTTTCAATAAAAAAAAAATATAGTTTTATTTACCTGGGTCATCATCATGGGTGGGTATCTCGAGAAGCCTTGCGTGTTGGTTATCGCAGCTGGTTTGAGTAAACTCTTCTTTTCTCGGCTTCAAAAACCCATACTTGGTTCGAAACGTGAAACTGAAGATAGGATCTGGAAGGTAAGTAATTTACTTCAGCTATATTCTTTCCCACGTAAACTACAAAGAACTTATTTCTAGGGTAATCTCAGAGCTTCGATATGGAGTCCTGCAAGTTGAGATGCCTTCTTCCTGTTGTAAGGGACGGGCGCATGCGATGTGACTTGGCCCTTCCCATACTTTGGTAGACGCGGATCCAAGTCGTATAGCTTTTTACTATGCACAGAGGAACTGTTTAACATAAGGCAGGGGAATACACATCGTTCCGTCATATACATCTATTACCCATAAATTTTTTAAAGAAGTACTGTTTAAGAGCTTGGTTGGAAGTATCTTTACCTTCTGCGTTGTAGATCGTGGGTTCGATTTTCACGCAGGTAAAAATTTACAATGTATGTACATTTCTGTGACGAACATAGATAAAGATACAAATACCTAGGTAAATTGTCTTTCTGTGTGGGTGACATTACGTACCTATTTACAGAAATGGAAGACACATATAATTATTATAATAGTTATCTGACAATACATATTTAATTTGAGGCTAGATGGCGCTGTGTATAATGTCCATATATTTTTATTATTTACTTAGTTTATAACCTTCCTGTGTGAACTGATCGCACGGCGCGGTGTGACGGTGCCCGCACTGTGACGTCACTGCTGCAGGTGACGTCACCACTGAAACTGACCGCACTTCTGATGAACGCAGCAAAGTCGCTTCAACACCTGAAACGTGAGGCATCAGTCAGGAATATTGCACATTTGCATTGCGGCGGTTAGATGTGGTCTAAGCCTAAAACGTTGGGCTGGATTACATCTCTGCCGTCCATTAACTAAAAGGCTGTTAAGCCCAAATTGTTGTATTTGAGATATGATCAGAGAAGTCTTTTTAATTCATTTTTAATCCGTCACTTAACGGCCTACAATTTCTTTTTATATCTCCGGAACTAATTATAATTTACAAACGTTTCTTAGGCAGAAATATAGTTAGTTTTGGGATGATGGGATTCTAGGAGAAGAATAAACACGTTTTTAACCTAATTTTAGAACTCAAAAATCTCAAAACAACAATTTGGGCTTCACAGCCTTTTAGTTAATGGACGGCAGCGTTACACCACATACTACTAGTACGTTAAATTAATATGTAAAGCTGACACTTGACCGTCATGGGCTTGCGGTAGCTAAAATGCCAAAGACGTAGTTACAATCTTACCAGACGGCATTTGAGTTGACAAAGGACAACAATGTCCTCGCAGATGGCCGCGCGATAAACTGTTTTGGACAGAAGCATCCATGTTATCTTCGTTAGTATGCACCACGCATCGAGGTTTACCATACACAAACAAGCAATCTAAAAAAAAAGATTTCACAAATTATTATTTTTATTTTTTAAGGGCAGTAGAACTCGCCAAGTTTGTCCGGGGAAGTACTGCCACCATGCCCATTTCTGCCGCCAAGCAGTAACGCGTTCGCGTTACTGTGTTCCGGTTTGAAAGGTGGGGTTTCCGGTGTAATTACAGGCACATGAGACATTCCACATACAAGTCTCATAGTTACGGGTGCATACGATACGACTTGGGTCTTGTCGTACCTAGTACGAGAGGACTCAAGTCGCATCGGTTGTTATGGGCCGAGGTTACCACTTACCACCAGGTGGGCCGTCGGCACATTCCGGAACTACATCACATAAAAAATATTGCTTTTCCTACCTAAAACCACGGTAGTACTAAAATAACTATGAACGACAAGATTAATCTTCATTTTTATGTGTTGAGAGTGTCGGGACTCTGGTGTCGGGTATATCGAACGAGCAGATGGCCGACATGTTGTCAGGTATTAACCCCTGTCCATAACAAACAATACGACTTGGGCCCTCATCTATTTAGGTAAAACAAGAGACGTGATGGTAAGTCTCAAGTGCATGTAATTTCACCGGCAACAACACCATTCAAGCCGGAAGACAATAAACTGAATGAATTACTGCTTTGCGGCAGAAATGGGTATGGCTCATTTTATGGTTCATACGAATGTACGAATGGAGAGTGATTCTTTTTATCGCTACTCGCTACCATAGTCCCAGTCGCCCCGCTATTCCTAGTCTAGAACTGCTCATGATATCGGCAGGACTAAGTCGGTAGTAACTGTGGCTGCAAATCGAAGGGTCCCTAGTTCAATCTCCGGCCGGGGCAAACTTAGTGTAGTGAGCATTTTATTCTCGATCTTTTTACTGTTCATGTTATGTTTGAACATGCCAACTTCGACACAGGAATCCTAGTGCAGGGGCATTACTGTGTTATGTAGGCAGTATCTTCATTCGTTTTTGGTTTAATTTTTCTCTGCATAAACTATTTTTATCATACAATATCAACTTAAAAAAATATAATGGATTTACATACCTCCTGTGAGAGTTCCATTTTTTTGAGTTTGGCAAGGTGATGGTATGGGAAGGACACAACGAGAAGTAATAACACACACAGATTTTGTTTCGATTGATTTTAAACATTCGTTTACTGAAATGGTGTAATTTGTCAAATCAGTCAAGATATATAATGAACGTTTATATAATGATATTTATATAGAAAAAAATAAAGTCCTACCTAGTGACCCCTTTTCGATTTTGAAAAGTTTATCGTGACGACGCATTTACTTTTGATATTACTATCCAATTTGAGCATTATACTGAATTTGGAATCAGGCTGTTTCGGACATGTTGACACTAGAGCAAAAATTAAGAGTTTTTGTGCCGTCTTCAAATTAACAAAAAATATTTAATTTCAATGTTAAATTACTTACCTGCTTCATTATTTTCTGGACAGGCTTGAAGTATTATTTCTTTTACTTCTTTTTTAACAACGTCATCTACAATCAAAATATTATAATAACAGCTTGCTCTCTCAATCTTAATGCTATATGAATCGATTAAACCGTTACCTGATGTATTATTGTCAACCATTTTCACGAAATGTTTATTATCATTCATCGGAATCAGTTCTTGGTCATATTTCTCCAAAGCCATGTCAGTTACAGCGGAGGCTACAGTTGTTACTGAAAGAATATCAAGAATTCTTGAATACCTATTGATGTATTCAACGTCAACATTCCTTGGAAAACTAAGGAGCCCCGTAGTGAAAGCGGCTACCCTAAGTAAGCAAAACGAAAATCTGCGCGTTTTAAACTGGTGCAGCCTGTAACTGACGCAACATGTCTGGATAGTAAATGTCAACCTAAGGATGACAGTATAGATGCTTAGTCCTGTTTATTTTATCTGTGGACTCTCTCTTGAATGGCTACCGAATAAGCCCATACTCGTAAAATTTACGAAACAAACTTTCGTGTATCAGTACCCGCATAGAATTGCACCGCGTCCGATTTGTTGAGCTCCTGATAGTTCATAATGATTGTGGCCAACCCTGTTCCCTGAATTATTGGACTGCCTTTCCGTACTTTGGATGAAATTGAAACAGCGGTCCAGGTGAAATAAGCCACGTCGAAAGCTGTCTACTAGCTCTGAGGAAGTCATTTTGCTCAGCTGCTAATTATAACTAGCATTTATGTTTGACTTACCGTTACCAGCCTTATGTTGGCTGATGGATTGCGTTTCAGAGTCAACAGATTTGGAATAACATTTCTTGGCACTAGAATATCTCGTACTGCTTGATTCAGACGTTGAAGTGTCTTTCGCTTTCTCTTTAAGTTCTCGATCTACTTCTATGTGTGATGTGTAACCTGGATGAAATAGGCAAGAAAACAGGTAAGTCAAGTAATCCACCATTACTGGTGTTACTGGTGGATGAAATGTAAAACATAGGTAGGTAGAACTTTGAAATGACACATCAGTCTAGTCTTAGTATACCGAGAAAGTGCCACGGGCCGAAACTAGTTATTTTGCAGTGATCTTTATAAATGCACCTTTGAACTTTTATTCAGTCGGTATACCATTTACCAGTCGCGTCCTTTTCACTTCCATACAATTGGGCGCACTAAATTAGTTTGTCTCCTTGAAAGGAGTATAGTTAACTGGAAATTTGTATAGCACTTTATCAAATTCCAACTTTTCCACCTTTTTCGATGCAAGTTTTGATCCACTTGTCGGCATCCAAATCACTCGACAGAACTGCGCTTGTATTTAGTCGAAAACTAGAGTTTCTGTTAGAATTGGACTTCAATCGACAGGTCTGCGGTGCAGATAATAGTCCATTGCTGTGACCTGACAAAAATAAATTACTTATAAGTGGACAGAAAAATTTACTTTTGGCTATGTTATACGGCATTTTTTTTTCAACTAATACGGCGGTTTAAACCGCAGGGCACAGCTAATATTGATAATAAAATGACTCAATAGTGTAAAATACTATGAAGATATTAGTCATTACATAGTAAGCAAAATATAATATATAGTTTCGGAAATAGCTTCTAACGAACTTATTTTGAAATATCTTACCAAATACTTGGCACGTTGCGGATTGTTTGTTTGGCTGATCCAGAGCACATTGTGAAGTGAACACCGATATACACTTCTTTTGAGGAAGATCTGAGATTAGAACAATTTCTTATATTACTTAACTTATATTAATTAACTGAAGACGGTGAGCTAGTTTTTCACAATGTTATTTGGTTTTCTTCATAGGAGTACCTTGAAGATTTATTTTTAAAATGCATTGGTGTATCATGTTATTTTATAAGTTATGAGTGATAGAAACTCAATTTCAAGTGATAATGAAAATGTAGAGCACAAAATGTTGTCTCTATAGAAAATTATCCTTTTTATTCTACTTAAGCTTGTGAGACTGGTCTCACAGCTGAGCTGGTAGTAACCCTGCCTTCTGGCCTGTAAGTCGTGGGTTCGATTCCACTCAGGACAAACATTTGTGTGACAAACATAGATGTTTGTTCTGTGTCTGGGTGTTAATATGTATTATATGTATGTATTTATAAAAAGTATATATCAGTTGTCTGGTACTCATGATACAAGCAAGCTATGCTTAGCTATTTTGGGGCTAGGTGGCGCTGTGTCAAATGCTCACCAATATTCTGTTTATACTCGTATGTAGTTATTCAGTTAAAATTAAAGGTACAGTACGGTGTAACTTAGAAAATCTCGTTTGAAACTCGCTCTTTTCCTCTATCTTAGACGAATTTTCGTCTCGGAATTCAAGTGTATTTGACCTACTATCACCGAACGCATTTGCTCACCAAATTAAGTGTGCCAGTCAACTTACTCTCGCCATATTAATCGCATCACCGAACTTTTATAAGAACAGGTGAAAAATAAAAGCCAAGTAAGCATGCGGTCCCGACTTCCACACAATCTCGATGTTTCCGTGCCATTACACGTAATTTAAAAGAGTGTGAATAAAGTGTGTAAGAGTCAGATGCCTGGTCTCAGGCTCGTAAGCTCCGTGTGATCTCGCCGTATTTGTAAAGCTGGGTTTACATTGATTTACATACGTATATTTTTCTTGTTTTGTATTATTTCTATGCATTATTTTTCTTGTTCCTTTGCGTAATTGTGTCCTATGTATTATACTGTAATATTTGAAATGTATTGTCATTTGTGTGCTACGAGATGTAGACGTGCTACGCCGCGTAGCAAATACCTAAATTGATTTAAAATATATTACATGTGTATTTAAAAACCTGTTAAAAACAGTCTTTTAAGTTTTCTTAGTATTTAAATATTACTAAGTCCTAAAATGTGTACATTAAACATGTAATAAAATTATATTTGAATATTTTGACATGTTCATACACTAACAATAATGTAGATATCTCCGATGTATATAGTTTCCAATCCTGGCGTTACATGGCGCTATCATCGGCATTATTGTCGCTAACATCCGGTTACATGAAGTAAAACAAAAAGGAGATAAAAAAGTAAACAATGCTATTGCCCTCAGTAACTTGTGTAACGACGCCCGCAATACACGCTTGATAGTGCGACGTCCAATGGATATACTTCCAACTTTTTTTTTTTTTTTTTTTTTATGTAATACTGTTTCAGACGAGCTGACGGCCCACCTGGTGTTAAGTGGTAACCTCAGCCCATAACAAGCGATGCGGCTTGGGTCCTCCCCTACTAGGTACGGCAAGACCCAAGTCGCAACGTATGCGCCCGTAACTCTGAGACGTGTAGGTGGAATGTCTCGTGTGCCTGTAATTTCACCGGCAACCACACCTTTCAAACCGGAACACAGTAACGCGAAAGCGTTACTGCTTGGCGGCAGAAATGGGCATGTTATAATTGTGTTTTTTGAAATAAAATATTTTGATTTTTCAATCCGTAAGCATATGACTCACCACCATCGATATAAACTGGATCGGTCTGTGCTGCGCCTTCGTCTGCTGTACAGCTTAGCGTACGTTCAGATATCAGTCGACTTTGGCCTATTCGCTCTGAATGACAAACCGCGGCTTCTGTAAATATCACACTTAATATTACAAATGCAAAATTTTACATGGACTTTTTTTCACGCTTGTGCTAAAGATTTTGAAATAGATGACCTGAAATGACACACAGAATGTTTATACTGATATCGCTCAGAATTAGCTATCATATATTAACCTTGTTTAGCTCCAAACTGCGCGTTCACAGTCAGAACCCAAATTATTACTTAATTTATATTTTTATAATATTTTTTGTTTCTAAAAATTTATCAAGTCTACTAAATATTCGGTAGACCGGTTTTTGATGATAGCGGCGGTTGAAAACTTGGCAGGATATTGCAGTTTAGTTGGAATCGAGCCAAAATCATAGCAAATAAACTAGTCCCTGAATGGAAGCCTGAAATCAAAGCAGGAATATAGGAAATGTGAATTTCACCGATGTTATATGCAAAATCAATATTTATAGTTCAATCGGTATTCAGGAGAAATTCTATTCCTCTCTATGGAACAGACAGTGATAACTTCCATTCTTGTAAGAGACACTGTATTTTATTACCCCTCTCAAAATTTATGTTTTTACAGTTTTAAAAACAGTATACAATATTATGTCTATAAATATTAACTGATATCTATTGATAAAGATAGGAAATCATAATATAATACATTGTAGCACAGGCCTTATAAGACTCTTGTTATATTACGTTTATGACAAAAAATTCGCAAACCCATAAAATGTATGCCACACAGGGGGAAGAGTTTATCGTGAAGAGGTTTCTTCTACGAAATGATATTTACTGACTTTTATAATCAAATCCTATTTATTTATTTTTTTTGTTTTCTAATAATTTGTCATTTAATATAACTTTTTAATTTTTTACATTCTAACCCTAAGTTTTGGAAAGGAATAGTGTGATTTAAGTGATGGGAAGAGCTGACGGCCCGCCTGATGTTAGTGGTTACCATACACAACAGCAATATGACTCAAACCCTCTCCACCAAAGTACGAGATGACTCAAGCCGCATTGCATTGCATCCATAACCCAGAGATGTTACTTCTGATGCGCCTGCAATCTCACCGCACCCAGACCCTTCCACTGAAACAGCAATACGAGTGCATCACTGCTTGCGGACTGTTGGTCCCAGGTGAGGAGGCAGTACTTCTCCGAGGGGAACTCAGCACAACTTTTACTGCTAATTTGGGTTACTTTTACATAGTCTCTAAGAGACTGATGAATATGACTTGAGAAAACTAAGAAAAACATGGCTTTATTATCCATTGCAAGGATCCAGGACATTGAATTATGGATGCATCGAAGACAAATGTATGGCGATTTCAAAATTTCCTAATCTTTACTGTGTTCTACTAAATTATCAGCGTAGGTGGTCTTTCAAGAGATGATCCCAATATATTTTAACCTAGAACCCTGGTTAACAGACTTTTGGATGAGTGCCACAGAAAATTTAAGTAATAAACTTGAAATAAAAATAACTTATAGGAAGAATATTAGAAGCAGATTTGCTGCGTTGAATTCAAATAAATTGGAATTATCATATATAATTTTTAAATAAATAGATAAAGATGTAGTACTGATGACGGAGGAGATTATAACTATTTTATTTTTAAAACGACTGTATATCATAAAAAAATATTTCAAATAGGACTATAGATATTGGGACTGTAAGTATGATGGTTGATACTTGGTCGATGGTTGAAAAAAGTTTGCATGGAAGAGATTACTTTAGTGAATTTGCCGCCTGTTGTGCGTCTACCTAACAGTATAAAGCAATTTTTTTTTGTAAAAAAACCTTTCTTTCTTTGGTGTAAAGAGTTTATCTTTCTATTCATGATGGTTCCTTACCTTGCCTTATGTGACTGTATTGTGTGAAACTGTCAATTTTGCTTGACCCAACTATATTATTATTCCAATCAGCTCCATAATGTTCGGTTGATCTTGACTCCTGCTTTACATACGCACTTGTGTCCACAGACAATCGAGCTGGATATCTCTCTGCAAGAAAAATGAGTTTTTTATATATAAGGTCTTTTCTGAGATAGTAGTTAGTGTCCCAGAATTTTAATTTTAAATATATCACTCGTGAAATTGTACGATTTTCCACGTAATTGCTACAAATTTACATAGAAGTATTTGCAAATGCGTTGATGGAAGTATGTTTCACTCAATATTCAGTATCAATTCCTTATTATCATTAAAAAAAATATGAGGTCATAAACTTACAAAAAAAAAATGAAGACAAACGATCTGAGGACTGCGTCATAAACAAAGTGACCGAAACTGAACGATATTATTTCGAAGTCAAGTAACCTAGGCTTGTATGACTGATCCATATTAAAATTAACTAATATTCTATGAATGTGATTATAGTAATTATTTCTCGTTAATATTGTGATTGAGAATGCATAGTAGGCAGCTTTATCTTTAATATATATATTTTTACATTATTTTTCTATTAGTACAAGATTAAGTATAGTTCCATAAGGGAGCTTTGAATGACCATCTTATTACTATGCATTCACTTAATTTGTAACATTGTGCAGATGATTTCTCTAAAATAAATAAACAAATACAATATCAGAAATACCGAATTTAAGGTTTCCCTTTACGAAATTAAAAGTCTTTTGCACACACGAAGTTAATTTCCGTTGAGTCGCAATAGCTCTGGCAAATAATTCTATGAAGATTACATTCTGAAATACACAAACCTTTTTCCTTTTCAATAACTGGGCCGTTCAATTCGCTATTTGTACAAGTACCAATATCAGACGTGTATTTATTTCCAATTGATTTCGTATCTAAAGGAATAATAAAAATGTTGGTAAACAACTTTATTGTATCACGCAAATATAAAAATAAATATTTGGGCCTACAATGTTATGAAGCCGTGATGTCTCTCAATCAACATTAAGTTGTAAATCGTAACCAAACAACATCAAGAATTTCAGTGAACGTCGTAAGAAAGAATGATATAATATACTTGGTGTTAATATATATACTAGCTGTACCCGGCATGCGTTGCAATGCCACGTTAAGGTAAGTGTCATTAAAAACGAACAAAATAATCATTTTATCAGTAATCGGCCGCCGAGGGATGAAAATTATTAAAGTACTAATATCGCAATTAAAAATAGGGGTTGGTGGTAGAAAGGTGAAAATTTAGGGCCGTATGTATTTTTTAAAGCCAAATAACAAGAAAACTTAAAAAAAAACAAATTTACAACAAAAAAAAAACATTTTTTTGGGGTGGACCCACCCTTATCACTTAGGGGTATGAAAAACAGTTTACGTCCTATTCTCAGATCTATTCGGTAGATATGAGAATAAAATACACAAAAAAAAACATAAAAATAGATCAAGCCGTTTCGGAGGAGTTTGGTTACAAACACTGTGACACGAGAATTTTATATAATAGATTTACATATTCCAGCCGTAAATACTTTCTATGGGGGCATGAGTATATACCTGTATACTCTACATATTATGTATTTATTTACTATGGTTATTAACTCTGAAGCATGATCTATAGTAAATAATAGAAAAAAAGAGTTTCCAATTACCCGTGCCGGTGGATTGGATTTCACCGCGCAATACAGCATCCTCCACTAAAGTATTTAACAATATACCTAAAAATTAAAATTAGTGATCATATACGACGCATATTTACAACTTTAAGAAGGAAGAATCACTATAGTCTACGTGGTGGTTTCTACAGGTTATCTAATATTTCTCCATTTAAAACTTTAAATAACATAAAAACATATTTAAAGTAAGTAAAGTATCTCATTTTAATTTTATTTTTAAACATTACGTAACTGATTACGCACAACAATTCATAATGAAATTAATTGAATAATCCAATCTGTGTCGGTAGTGGTAATTCACTAATTATATAAGTGTCGCTGAAGACTGATTGCAATTTAACAACACACTATCTAAAAAAAAAAACAACTTAAAAAATGTTACCAGTATTCAAATATGTCCGCAGTTTGTTAGTTGAACTGACTTTATGCTTAGAATCGTTGGTAACCGTGCCTGTAAAATAATAATAATTGGATTGATGTACTTAATATAGAGATTCACATTTTGTGACACATAATATTGGTCTATTTACACTAAGTTCATTATTTATTTCATTCATTCATTAATAGATATACTTGTACAATCTTATAAAAATAAAATACTATTCCTAAATCTGCTCAGTATCTCTACTCAACGTGTCCACAATCTCTTTAAATTATATTCCATAAAAAAAACTAAGACAAGATAGATTCACCATTCAAAACGTCTCTGCTTGTTCCTTGACAAACAAGTCATTTTTCAGTCGAACGTCTGTCCCGGAGAAAGATATCTTTTATCTACAACTTTACAATTTGGCGATAACTTTCAGCTTTTCAAAACAAATTGAACACATTTTATGCGTTCAACTTTTATGTACAAACATTTCCAATAAAGTAAAAAGTTCTACGGAATACGACACTCGTACTTTCAAGTTATGATTAACTAGCCACCCACCCCAACATCGCACGTGCAATTTACTAATAAAGAAATTGAGGAGTGCGCTTACTAAGAGAGTGTTGAGTAACAGTTTTATTTTTTGACAAAACAGCGTTATTCTGTCAATTCGGTTATCTTTTTAATGTTTGTTACCTCAGTTCTCCGTAATTTCCAACCCATTTAGATTTTTTATTGTATTTGAAAGGATATTTGTATTTTTTTATTGGTTCCATACAAATTTCATCAAAACCAGTTGAACATGTACTGCTTGGTGGCAGAAATGGCCATTGTAAAAAGTTATGTCTTTCTTCGTTGTACGAGCTTACCACGCGATGATTTTTCTATATGTGGACATCGACACAGCTGTAGTGATGGCGGAGTCAGACAGACACCGGTTTCAACTTGTGCTTCGGATGTCGATACTTCTATATAATCATAAAAAAATCTTTCATTAAATTCTTTATTATAATTAATATAATACTTTTCAATTGTATATAATTAAATAAATAAATTCTATTTATGTATATCATTCCCATCCTTAAAGAGCTGTTTTGTTTTATGTCATTAGTGACAGAACGAGGTGACGGCGTACTTTGGTGGAGAGGACTCGAGTCGTATTGCTGTTGTCCATGGGCGGCGGTTTCCACTTAACATCAGGTGGGCCGTCAGCTCGTTCCGTTACTACAATGTCATAAAAAAACAATAGATTGATCGATACTGGAAAATCTGAAATTTGCCTATTATAACTTTGAGCGATATTGATGGATGTCGACACTGATTGATATGAGTACATGTTATAAATAGAATCGGAATAGTTGGTTGAGTATACACCACATTACATCATGTATGGTGTACACACTGAAATAGGTGTTGTTAATGTTTTCGGCAAGAATTAATTGTTATAATTACATTAAAATTCAAAATGTAGAAATACATAAATATAAAATAGAAATATATTTTGTGAATGTCGACAGTAGCGGCACCCTTTGTATCCTTTTGTTGTTTGCTGGCACGGATCTTGTGACATATTTCAAAGGGCACCGCTTAAGCGGATAATAATAATAATAATAAATATTATATAAATAAGATACATGCTGTTTTATACTAGACTGTGTGTCGATGATCGATGAAAACCTGTCAAATACTATCGTACCTGTTCTCTTAACACTGGACCATCGTGGCTTTGAATTACTGGTGAATTCTTTTGAAACATTTTCCGTGTTAATATCCATTCCAGTAACTTTCTCCATTCCTAGAATTGTATACAGAAGTTATGGAACATCGAAAACATTTACAAAATTGGAGATATAAACCCAATTTTAAACGTTTTGATAAGAAAACTCACTTGATACGGACGTAATAAAACTATTTGACGTTGTAGTCCCTGTAGATATTTTTTTCAAAGATGGCGCTGGAGTAACTTGTGTCTCTGAAGAAATAACACAAAATTAAAAAGCAAATAAGACCAATTGACGTCACTAATAAGTTGATGTCAAGGATTACAATATTTTATTTTTATTTGATATAGTTACGGAACGAGCCGACGGCCCACCTGGTGTTAAGTGGTAACCTCTCCCATAACAGCCGATGCGACTTAGGTCCTCCCCTACTAGGTACGATAAGACCCAAGTCGCATCGTATGCGCCCGTAATTCTGAGAAGTCTAGGTGGAATGTCTCATGTGCTTATAATTTCACCGGCAACCACACCTTTCAAACCGGAACACAGTAACGCGAATGCGTTAATTGTTGGTGGCAGAAATGGGCATGGTGGCAGTACTTTCCTGGACGTACTTAGCGAGAGTTCTACTGCTCTTAATAGTATAGTTTATTTGTAACGAATAAAGGTACAGATTCAGTCCTTACATTCCAACAAACATTTCACCACATTCTGCCTCTCATCAATGTAAATAATCAATGCATACAAATGTAAAATAAAATATAAACTAATCAAAAATATTATATTTTATTTTACGTTGATCTTACCAATGTGATTGCAGCTTTTTATGAATTCATCAGAAGTCATAATTAATATGGATCGCTGGTGCTTTGAATCTGAAATGTCAAAAGTGTGGGTTGGTTGATGAAGTTCGCACGCGACAGAGATACAAATCTCAAAGCCAACCCACTTTAGGATGGCTACATGTTTAAAATGTAAAAGGACTATATACTTATAATGAAAAAAATCTTATAAAAACACAAGGTATTGTTGTTGTCTATGGGTAGCCACTTAACATCAGGTGGGCCGTCAGCTCGTTCCGCCACCCGACTCACATAAAAAAAGGTCCAAATTTTGGATTGAGGTTATATTTAATTAAATAAAATAAATAAATTTTGGTGGATATTTCACACAGCGCTAACCTAGCCCAAAGTAAGCTAAGCATTACTTTGGGGCTAGATTAGCGCTGTGTCATGAGAAACAGACAAAATTTGAAATAATAAGTCTGAAATCACAAAGCCCTACTCGTATCACTAGCTGTCTCGAATCAGTGTTGTGAAAAAGTTAACTGCGCCTCAATGAGGCTCTTTTCATGCACTTGACAATTGTCTTCAAATATTTGGGTTTAGGATGTCTTGTCGTCAAAGTTTCGTCTCAGAGTAATAATATAATAATAATCATATTGGTGGATATTTAACACAGCGCCATCTAGCCCCAAAGTAAGCTAATTATAGCCTGTATTGTGGGAAACAAGACAACTGATATAATACTCACATACATTATTTTGTAAATCCATACATATAATACATATTAACACCCATTTCTTGTGATAATTATGGTTATCATTCGTAAAGGAAGGTTCTTATTCAAAACATATTAAAGAATATAATTATTTAATAATTGCCTGTATTAGTTTCAACTGTTTTGACGAGAACATCATGTCTTGTTGCATTTGAAACACTCGCTGTAATATTTTCCCTTGTCGGAGGAAATATTGCATTTAGTTCTGTGAAAATATAAAATAATTCTTGAGAAAGAATGTAACTTAAACCGAAGCCTACGGTGTATAAGACATTATTTGTTCGGTGTTGATGGGTCATTTAAAATTCAAGATATCAATACAAATAAATAAAATTGGAGTGTCTTTTCGTAATATTAAAAATAACCGGTTTTTACTAAGTGCATATGCATGTATACACGGTACATATACCAAAACAACATTTTTTTTAAATTTTTGTCTGTCTGTCTGTCTGTTTGTTCCGGCTAATCTCTGAAATGGCTGGACCTATTTTGACTTTCACTGGCAGATTGCTGATGTAACAAGGAGTAACTTAGGCTACTTTTCCGAGGGGTAAAATAGGGGTGCGTGATAAAACCGAATTCAACGCGGACGAAGTCGCGGGCAACAGCTAGTAAATAAATAAATAAAAACTGAGATGGTCTCATCACCGTCATGTGTAGAGCTTATTAAAGTTGCGTTGTTGCAAACTATGCAGTTCTGAGTATAAGCGTTGTGTAGCAACAGGTTATTGCTTATCTCTGGAACTGAATCCAACAGGGGCATTGTGTTTGTGACATTGTCCTTCATCGGACTGATCATATCTTCTGTATCTGAAATATTAAAATTCATTACATTTCTGTCCTATTTTAGTAGCAGTAGAAATTGTGCCATGTTCGTCCGGGAAGTACTGCCACCATACACGACAAGCAGCCGCGTTAATGCGACGGGTTGAAAGGTGTGGTTTCCGGTCAGTTGCAGGCACATGAGACATTCTACTTTCATTCATGTCACGGGAGCATAAGATGCGACTTGGGTCTTCTCGTACCTAGGTAGGGGAGGCACCAAGTTGGAGTGCCCTCAGCTCGTTCAGTTACATTGCTACATAAAAAAACTCCGTTTTTTTAAGGTTTGAAGTTGTGCAGAAGCTAGCATGCACAAATAAGTAGTTATTCACTTAAAAAATATGTGCAGCACACCACTTACTCAAGTGGGAGGAAGACAAATGCAAATCTTTATTGTGACTTCAACCGACTTCACTGCTTATGAATGAGATTGATTCTTCGTAATATCGTACTTGCTTTTTTTTTTCAGTTTTATGATTTAAAAACTGAACTACTGAACTGATATTGGTTAAATTTATATAGAACTAACCTGAAAGTATATACGTTCAAATCAATATAAAACGATTTATAATAAATGGTGGACGGTACCAAACGTAAAAAATGAACCTCCTCCTTTTTCTGAAGTCGGTTAATAAACAACCAAAATCTTACTAATCTGCTTGGGCTCCCGTAGTACATTAAATCCTATTCACTCTCGCTTGGCAAGCGTGTACGGAAACTTTCACCGCTAACCTGTTATTTTTTCATCCACACTGACTTCAGATATTTGTATAACACTTGCAGACTCTTTGAATTCAGCTAATTTTGAGCATTCAGTTTGTTTAAAGTTTACGGAATCTAAAATAGAATAACATTTCCTGGTTAAGTGCAGAAAAGAAATCTAAAAAGAACATCTCACAGCACAGTTGGCTGTAACTCTGCCTTCTGCGCTGTATGTCGTGGGTTCGATTCCCATCCAGGGTAAACATTTGTGTGATCATCATACGAGCGTGTTCTTTATCAGGGTGTTAATTTGTATGAAGGTATGATCAAAAAAGCTGGATTATCTGGTTTCCCTAGTATTTGTACTATTTGTAGACATAATTTGGGATTTGTGAAATGTCACCAATACTTTTTATTCACATTCTTTGACAGTACAATTCTGATTTAGGATCTTAATTGTTCTGAAATTAGCTGTAAATGAGCAAAGTATATTGCTGTCTTATTAAATCCCATGAACCATAGGATGCGTAACATCAGCCAACTTAAGAGTTGTCCAGAAATGTTACTACTTAACTTTGAATTACGAATATCTGCAAATTAGACAGTTGATATGGATACAGAAAACTATTTTTAAATTACCTTTCGAATGAAGACTGCTGATGGTTTGAGTGATTACATAGTTTTCAACATTCGGGGTCTCTTTGCGCACAGATTTCACACTTTCCACGAATGGTTTGAAATTATCAACATCATTTTCTTTTCCAATTGAATTTCGTTTCACTTGGATTTGTTTGGACACGGTATTATTTTCTGTAAATATAAAGATTTTTACTGGTAGTCGTAGATTACGAAGTCTATATTTGTTGATTTATATCTGCAACTAGTGACTATAGTAAGAAAAATACTTTTAAGAACTGAATTATTTTTCCTACAGCAATTAATTTATTTCAGTTATTACTACTAAAAAATAAGAAAGAAGGAAAGCAGACATGGACTTACTCGAGCTATGGAAGAAAGGAAACATTGATGGACCAAGATTAATATTTCTGAATTTCGATCCACGGACGTGAGAAGGTGAGTTAGAGGTACCTGAAACATAGGCTGATGACAATTATACTGCCATATCCTGTCCGTCCTTATTTAAGCGCTTACTAATTGTCTAATTGATAAAACATTTAGTTTAAATGTTTGAACAACTAGATGGCGCTAGAATCAGTGTTCTGTTTCTACATCGATTCCGTTATCGTTGCGTGTGGTATTTAAAACGTGTCCGAAATTTATTCAGAAAAAACATTACCTGGTCCACTTTTAAATGAAAGAGAACTGCCAAATTTGAGTATAGTCGACACGGCCGCCGACTTCTGTCCCAAAGGTGCGGGTTCCGTGCCTAAAAGCAAATCAGTGTCTGTGTGACGCAGGAAATATTCGCCGATTTATGGGCTCAGTACTTAACGTAGGATTAACACGCTGCGTCACAAAGTACAAATGAAAAAGCTGGTACATACACAAGAATCAGTATTCTATTTTATTGTAAATCTCAATTTTTAGATCGTTTTTATGTGATCCTGGTATGAAACGAGCAGATGGCTCACATGGTGTTAGTGCTAACCTCTACCCATGACAAGCAATACGAATTCGGTCCCAATACGAATTGTTCCTCTCCTACTTAGGTAACACAAGACCCAAGTCACATCGTATGCGCCCATAAGCCTGAGATGTGGAGGTAAAATGTCGTATGTGCCTGCAATTTCACCGGAAACCATACCTTTCACACCAGAACATAGAAACGCGAATGCATAACTGCTTGGCAACAGGAATAGGCGTGGTGGCAGTACTTCCCCTGACTATCTTGGCGTAAGTTCTACTGGTCCTGCTTTTTAGATGAATGTGCATGTTTATAAAATTCAGCACAACTGGATATCGTTATTTTTTTTAACACCTAAGTATTAACTTACTTAAGTAAGTACACATAATTCTCACATCAAACTAGGAACCTTATGCCACGAGTGTAATTATAGTAGACATACAAAAACCGGTAGTTATCAAAATATTAAGACAAATATTTGTAGATTTTGTATAATTTTGTTCGACAATCATCCGAGTACCGAGCTTCCGAACTGAGGGCCGCTTGCGTCTGAATGGGTTGTTCGAACCACAGTCCTAGAGAGTGAGTCAGTGATTCACCAATGATCTGCCCATAGACACAAACCATAGGAAACAGAGTATAAATTAACACTGAGCTTTTAGAGGGTAGGATTTGAAAGGAATTGTAGAGATTTGTTGAGATAAATTGTGTTGAACACTGCTACTCGTACATTGTCGTGGCAGAAATCACAAAGTGACTCATACTTACATTTTAAAGTCGTCTTCATATCGTTACTAGTATCAGTAGTGTTTTTCTCAATATAAAAAGTTTATCATTGAATATTTATTAAGTAACGTTTGGTATCTGTTATAACCCTATCCATGCAAATGAAATATCAAAGAGCTACCTAACGAATAAACATGTGACTCACCGGTCTCTCTATATACAAAAATATTGGTTTGTACGTCTGCGTCCTCCCACAGAATGGAGCGTTGCAAATAATGCATCATGCGAACTGAAACCAATACTTTTTATGTGATTGAGTTAAACGAGCCGGTGGCTCGGTAACCTTTGCCCATAACAAGCCCTTAGTCAGACCCCTTACTTAGGTACAAGAAGAACCAAGTTGCATGGTATGCTCACGTAACTCTGAGATGTGAAGGTTGAATGTCTCACGTGCCTGTAATTTCACCAGCAACCATATCTTTCAAACCGGAATAGAGTATGCAAATGCATCACTGCTTGGTGGCAGAAATGGGTAGGGTCGCAGTACTTCCCCAGACGAACTTTGCATAGGTTCTGTATATAGTGACGTACATTCGATTTGTCTGATTGTAGTTGGCACTCACATTTTCTAAACTTCCGAGGTGACTTCGCCGACCACATGGCCCACCTCTCTGTAGTCTTCTTCCACACTCTACTCAGTCTGCGGCGGCAAAGACGTAAAGAGATTCTTTTTTTAAGTGAAGATATTGTCTTTGGCACTAGGTAATACAAACATAAATATAAAGTCAAAAATAAAATAAAAAACCATCGAATTCATAAAGAAATGGCTTGGAAACGTCAATAATATTCAAAACATAAGGTCACGCGCACTTATCGCTAAGTTTGGTTTAAACCCTATCCGACCCTCCTTGGAGAGAATAGAAAAGAAACCCTATATATAAAACATAAGTCTGAAGAGAGTGCGTTACTGACGCGGTAGAAACAGAAATCATGGCATTGCTTTCTAAGTTAAGACATTTTATGATAAGGTGAAAAAATAATAAACAAATACTGATGGACATTTCACACAGCCTCAAATTAAGTATAGCTTGTACTATAGCTACCAAACTGAAATAATACTTATAACACCACACACTTATACACTTAACACCAGGTGGGCCGTCGCGACGGCTCGTTCCGTAACAGTATTACATTTAAAAAAAACTTTTTTCTTATACAATACATAATTTTATTAATACCCAGACAAGGAACTAGTAGATCTAGTATGTTCTTCACACATTTTTTTTCCGGGTGGGAATCGAACCTACGATCTACAGCACAAGAGGCATAGTTATTACCAACTGAGCTGCGAGGCCAGTGAAATACTTAAAACATACAAATACTTCAATGGCAAAATGACTTACATTTGTATCTAGTGCTGGGAAATGTTCTGTATTTTTGACATTTCTTACAGTTTCCGTGATATTTTTTCCAGCGGTAGTAATGGATGTAGGAACTTTCTTCTGCAGCAGAAAAAATATGAAAAACAAAACTCCCTCAAAGAGCTGACTTAAACAGATTTTCGTAGTAGCATTAAACCCAACTATAAAAATGTTACGAATGCATACTTCCATGTAACCGACTTAACATTTAAAAATATAAAAATAATTCAGTTTTACCTGAACTTTTCCGACGAGGGAGCTCAATGAGATCATCATTATAATGGCATACTAGGGACTCTGCAACACTTGTATCTTCAGAGGTATTTTTATCACTCCTTTCACATGACCTTAAATACAAAGTAACAAATATATTTAATAGACTCACCTAATAAGGCTGCAACTTTTTTGTAACATGACTCTCTAAGATTAGTATATACAGCGAATATCAAGGACAAGTAATAGCTGTAAGTAAATGCAGGAATGAAAGTTCTTTATTGTACATAACTACACACAAATACAATCATTCAACTACTTAAGATGCACGTACAATGGGCGATCTTATAACAAAGAAGGGATCTCTTCCAGAAAACCTCTGGATGTAGAGGATTTAACAAGTTGTGTACAATTAGTTGGTGGTGTACTAGAAACAAAAACTGAAATAGTGCAAAGGAATAATTAAATGATTACTAGTTAGTTTTAATGAAAATGAAAACAACTAACGCCGGTAGTCTGCACACAATGGTACAGACGCAGTGGTCACCACTGTAACCAAGTATCGATTATATAAAATAATAATAAATAAATATTGGTGGACATTTCACACAGCGCCATCTAGCCCCAAAGTAAGCTAACATAGCTTGTGTCATGGGAACTAGACAACGGATATAATACTATTTTTTTTTTTTTGTAAATACATACATATTGACACCTAAACACAGAACAAACACCTATATTCATCATACAAATGTTTGTCCTGGGTGGGAATCGAACCCACTACAGCATCGAAGGCAGGGTTACCACCAACTGAGCTGTGCCAGTCAAATCAGTTGGTTCATCTCACCTGCAATGGGGACACCACTCGACGCACCGGTCATCGATGCTGCATTCGTCAGCGGGTATCGTGAACTGACTCGAGAGATCCTCGCGGATCTCAAGGTCCGTGCCTGTTATACTGCTCAGTATGGGGGAAACGCACACGAGTGACACATCTGGGGGCAGATAACGTAAATTATTAGCATAATATAATATATATAATTAGCTGTTGCCCGCGACTTCGTCCACGTGGAATTCGGTTTTATCACGCACCCCTGTTTTACCCCTCGGAAAAGTAGTCTAAGTTACTCCTTGTTACATCAGCTATCTGCCAGTGAAAGTCCCGTCAAAATCGGTCCAGCCATTTCAGAGATTAGCCGGAACAAACAGACAGACGGACAGACAGACAGACAAAATTGTAAAAAATGTTGTTTTGGTATATGTATCGTGTATAAATCCTTATGCACTTAGTAAAAAGCGATTATTTTACTATTACAAACAGACACTCCAATTTTATTTATTTGTATAGATGTATAGATACCTATAGTAGGATTAACACCCACACACAGAAAAACGTAACGGAAAGATGTGCCGATTTCCTCAATGTATGATTAAATTTAAATCTCATGTATACGGAAGTATTCATCAGGTTTGCACCTTCAAAGTTAGTTGTTTTCTGAAGAATCTCCGAAGGGCATTCTTCATAGGAGGGCACCGTCACTTGTGTCGGGTTCTCACAGACCACCTTGCAATTGCTGTCTGGAGGATAACGGCAGTTTTTACTGTTTTCTGGACATAAATAAATAATAAATAAATAAATAATAAATAATGGTGGACATTTCACACAGCGCCATCTAGTCCCAAAGTAAGCTAAGCATAGCTTGTATCATGGGAACCAGACAACTGATATAATACTTATATACTTTTTTTTTTGTAAATACATTCATATAATACATATTAACACCCAGACACAGAACAAACATCAATGTTACAAATGTCACATAAATGTTTGTCCTGAGTGGGGATCGAACCCACGACCTACAGTGCAGAAGGTAGGGTTACTAACCGTCTGAGCTATAAGGCCAGTCAAATAATTAATATTAGTGGATATTTTACATAGAGCCACTGGCCCCAAAGTAAGCTAAGCATAGCTGAACCATACAACTGATTATAATACTTATATACTTCTTTTTAAAACATACATATAATTCATATTAACACCCAGACATAGAACAAACATCTATGTTCGTCACATAAAGCGTGGAAACATAATAAAAATCTTCAATAGATCGGATTTCCGCATAAATACTATGTACATTTTGTCAGGTCAAGAATTTCAATTTAGTACGAAACGAGAAAATAAAACAATATTCATTATTTTCTTTACGATGTCAACATCATAAGCACATATTGCAAAACGGTCCACGAGTAGCCTTGACATTAATTAATTTCGTACAAATATTGACTATAATCTCTGAGAAATAATTTTAATTAATTTTCACGACAGCTGGCTATTTCTGGCTCAGCGATTGAGCGTTGCAAATAAGGCATAGTACCCGTGGTTCGAACACAACTCCACCTGTTAGCGCTTTGGATTTGTCGAGCTATCTATAGATCGTCGGAAAGAGTCTTTAGATAGATCAATTGGTTCCACTGGATTTTATATATTGTACATCACATCCTGCAGAAGGCGAAGGAAAACACCGTGAGGAAACTGGCCTGGCCAGAAAGCAAAAATTCGAAGAAATGTGTCAAGCGCACGAAAGAAGGGGATTTAGAAATGAGGTTTTAAGGCGCATTTAATATATATACATTTCAAGTGAGCTAGTGATACTTTCAGTATGAGAATCTGTAAACACAGGAAATGAACACGAGCCAAATTTAACTGTAAGTACGCGTGAATCGTGATCTTGTTATTTTTAACCGATTTCAATAAGGAGGTTCTATGTTCGTCTGTATGCATTTTTATGTATGTTTACCGATAATTCCATTAGTATTATAGTCATTAGATGGAATAACTGACGTTTTCAAATTATTTCTTTAAATTCAATGGTAATAAAGGTACTATTTTTGTCTAATGTAAACACTAGCATCTCATTATATTGCGCTTCTGCGAGAAACTCGAGCGATGCGATACGATTTCGGTTTTGTTTCCTCACGTAATATTTGCCAAAAACTACCAAAATATCATGTGGCCCATTGTGTGTTGCCCATTCTACTATAAATTTATTTTTCACAACGAGAGCAATATGGTTTAAATACAAAAATAAAATAAAGGACGTTCGCTATTTTAAATTAATGTATACATTAGTGCCCGCTACATGTAATAAAGGTACCTGTTTTTGAATTTATGTAATTCTCTGCCGCAATACTCGAAGTAATACTCATATTCTGATGACTTGAAAAAGATGGGATCTTGGCCAGAACCACAGTCGGCTGTTCTTTGAGCTCCGAAGCTGTTTTAAACATATCAAAGGTTGACAAAATACGATATCAAAATGCATTTTACTTCTAATTAATTCGTTTGAAATAAATTAAATAGTTTATGAAAGTAGTATGGTAGTAGGGTGTGATGAGAATTTGGGATTATTGTTTTAACTATTTATCTCATTTAATTGTCACATCGTATATGATGAATACGTTTTTGGCGCATTAAAGTAGTAGAAGGAAAAAATTCTGGATATCAATATTTTCAAGATGCAATAAAGTCGCGCAAGTGCGTCAACTTGCAAATGTTAAATGCATTGTACACAAACTGTATACATTTCAAAGAAAAATGTTTGATTGTTATATTGTGTAAAGAGGTAGGTATATATTTTAGGTTAAAATAAAATTGGGACTGGATGAAAAAGTAATAAAAAAGTTAAATACACATAGACTTATGTTAGATTACAATGAGCTACCTTTACTATCCTCAGTAATGGATTCATCACTTGAATTTTTGGAACTGCTCTCCAAAACACGTTGTTCATTGTTCTCAGGAATATTGTCCGTTCTCCCCGACACCAGGGAACATTTCGATTGTTTTGATTTAATTTCCACGGGCGGGTGGGTCGGTGGACTTAGCGAACGATACCCTGGGATGAAAATATTAATGCTGACATTTACAATAAGCACATATAATAATGCTTAAGTGACTAATTAAGTAATCGTGACTTAGACTTAAGATAATATTTCTAAATGACAATATTGCTACATAAGTTTCAAGGTAACACTATTGTTTATATACAAACCATTTAGTTAAAAAATATACAGATTTCAGATTAACATGTACCTATTTTTTATCCGGCTATTCTACAGCCAGCGAATGAACACTAGAATATAAAAGAATTGAGGATATTTTGTTTTGTGACTCAAACAAAATTATAGTAAAGATTCTGTTTATCGTCATTTGACTTTGTATGCACTTTTGTACAAATGTTGGCCCGGTGTGTTTATGTTATAAAGTTACGGAACTGACGGCCCACCTGGTGTTAAGTGGTAACCTCTGCCCGTAACAACCGATGTGACTTGGGTCCTCCCATACTAGGTACGACAGGACCCAAGTCGCATCGTATGCGCGCGTAACTGTGAGACGTGTAGGTGGGAAGTCTCATGTGCCTGTGATTTCAGCGGCAACCACACCTTTCAAACCGGAACACAGTAACGCGGACGCGTTACTGCTTGGCGGCAGAACTGGGCATGGTGGCAGTACTTCCCCGGACGAACTTGGCGCGAGTTCTAATGCTCTTAAGTTACTTACCTGACTCATTATCTCTGGTAGGGTATTCTATGTCAGCTGACAGCCATTCGGTAACGTTCTCATCTGTAGTTCTATACGTGCTGGCGCCCCCGTACTCAACGTTTGATACTGTTGTGGTGCGACGTTTGGGAGCGATATCTAAATATATAACAAAAAAATATAAACATGTAGGTACCCAATATCATACACTACCAAATTATTAAAAAACCAACATTTTAGTAGGACATAGTGCCTCATAATTCAAAAAAGACCCTGTTATTTTGTTCTCAGTGTATATTATTCAAAACTTAAGTTCAATTACATTTTAATTTAATGAAATAAGGAAAAATAATTTATAACATTCTCGCCTCGAGAACATAGACTAGCAATTGACCAAATTCGAAGAAATATTTTAACATTTATAAAAAACACAAGAAACTTCTGTTTGACTAAAAGTAAAATGCCGATTGAGGGATACAACTTATACACTTACTATATAATATACTAACTAGTTTACTAACTTTATAGTTAAGGTAGAAATTCATCAAATGACATGATAGAGCCGAGTATTGCAATAATACTGGAATCTTGGAAGTGGTAATTTTTTTTGTAATCAGATGCGTAATGTACTAATTTGTAAACAAATCTATAGGAGAATAATAAAAATCAACAAGTCTAGTTAATTACCCCAAAGATCTACCTTTTCATATTTTGATTCTGTATGAAATATAAATATTTCTTTGACAATTTACAGGACGGCGGAGGTAAAAAATAAATAAACTAGGGTCCAGTATAAAGCAGCTCACCATTTTCCACATTCTCTGCCTCGAAGAGTCGCGAAGTTATAAAACAATTGGACGCTATGGAGTTCGCAGGAGTATCCAGTTCCACAAACCATTCTGTTTGGGTGAAAAAAAAATGCTTATTTAGAAACCCAGCTACTAAAATCTACGGATGATGATGATACGACGTAGATTTTTGTTATCTATGCAATGGTTTCTGGTAATCTTACCATAATATATAAATAGGCCTAATGGAATAGTCTCACTTGGGATGAAAGAGGTAATGGATATTGCTATTAAAATCTGTGGACAATTAGGCGACATATTCGGCAAATTTATCGCGACATTCTCGTGTGAAATTGAGCTCTTTTGTCATGCGTACTAGTAGGTATGCCGCGAAATTAATAAACCACTTTACTGTGACAACATCACAGCTGAAATGTTTTCGTCTCATGATATTGTTAAATGCAGCTTTTGGAGGAACATTATCGGTTTAATTTAACGACATATCTACAAAATTGTTTGCTGAAGATTTACTTATTATTAATTTAAAAAAGATCGTTGTTTTCATTGTATTTTTCAACGACCCTCACATTATTTAAAAAAAATATAAGTTAATAATGTATATCCCAAATTTCAACTTATTTAAGCGTCAATAAAAGGCTAATTCCTAGATGGTAATTAACCAACTAGTTTAAAGCTGAAGCTAAAATTGTGCTTTTGTATAGGAATTCGGAAAAACTTGGAACGTACTCAGCATTTTTAATGACAAAAACATCAAGCAGAATCCTTATTTATAACAAATATTACAATTAAAAAAAAACTCATTATGGTTAAATCCACTTCTATATAATTGTTATCGGTGACCACAGAGTTTCCAATAAATATACTTTCCTTTTGTCTTGTACTCATATCAAAAGTTTTACAACATTATCAGTTCGTAAATGTGAACGACCTGTGATAATGGAGCCAAACAAACTTTATGTGCTTAACGCTTTACTATTCTTTTATAACACAAATCTCCACTATAACGATTGCAATATAACGAACACAATGAAATAAAAAGCTTTTTATTACACTCAGAATCACTGATCGCTTATCCATCGCATTCATCTTAATACTTAATACGTCAATATCGAACTGATTTTATCTGAATTGGTCTTGAACTCGTTAACTTTGATCTTGACCGGACAGAAAGTATGGATGTCTGACAGACAGTATTCTAGGAACTTATATTGAAGAGATACTGACAACATAATTGGTACAAATTACAGAAAATAAAATTTTCTATGAATTTAATGTTAGGACTCTGTCGCTCCCAGAACTTTAAGGCATCAGCAGCGTAATAAATTATAGTGCATATTTTTTAAGTCAATTAGTTACATTACGAGCAAGATGGCCAACCTGATATTACGCGGTAACCTCTGCCCATAGCAAAACATCATGGGCCGTCCCCTATTTAGATATGGGAAGTCCTAAGTCGCGTTTAGTTTAGCAATTCAAAACGGTCGTTTGGCACATCTTTATACCGTCCGATCTTCAAAGGGAATGATCGACATCGGCCAAAACAAACCTCCACTCGAGGTTTAGGGGCGATTAAGAAACAAGTTGAGCCAACTTAGTTGAGGTTAATACAAACTTCGACAAAATTAATTACGCAGTACGGTCGGATACACTAGCGATCGAATAACAGAGCAAATAGTTTAGGTTAATTGAGCCTATGTTCATTACGGTGCTCCTCCCACACACTATTTCTTAAACATTAGATATTTAGATTTATCTAACAACAAAATATTTTGTGAAACCATTTTGAGACTGCAATTTTGTCAGTATCACTTCATACAAAATCACCCTCAGTGCGAGAGGGACGGATTCAACGCTCTAAGATATGCTATACATATAATAAACAATAATTGCAACATTTTTATGTTTTACTAGGGTTTTGTTTTATGAAGTTGGAATAAGTAAAACATGCATTGAAAATTATAGCATTAATTTTGAGTTGTGGGATGCGATTGTGCTAACGAAACCAAATTTAAAAAATTATTCAGTTGAGAGAATTTTATTCAGTCATATTTTTCCTTTACCACATTCAAGATACTATGATAAATTTTCACATAATTGGTTTTAAATCAAATATACATATTTAATATCTTATTTATAATTTGACTTACGTAAAATTGTATGCTCCTGATTTTGCATAGGTGGTCTCATTAGAAACAATTAAAATTAAAACAATTTAAAACTCATGCAATGTTTACGATAAAATGTTACCCAACTGCTTTATAGCAGAACATAATAGGTTAGTTCCAACTGGACACGTTCCCAACTCCACACGAAAATATTACCTGATTACTTACTACGGTTACTAGTTAAGTGTGCATTAAATTTGGGTGACCAAATTGTATGAGACAAGTGACCGCTCCCGGCTTCGCATGGGTAGCGTTAAGTATATACGGCTGTATATATATATATTTTTTTTTTTTTTTTGTGTGTATATTTGGAATAAAAAGTAGCCTATTCTGTTCACGGAAAATGTAACTTGGATCAGTTCTTTCGGAGATCTACGTCCAAATTCACAAACTTACAATTATTTATATCTCTACTCTAATGGTGTAGACAAGTTATAAGGATTTTAAGATTGCATAGTTGACGTATCTGTCAAGTCAAAGGTTACAAGGGTAACTTACATAGAATTACAGATAAGAGTTCTTACCGTCCAGTGGGTCGGTATCTATTACATTGTTGCGGGCGTATATGTGGCCCAGAGTGGGTATTGGCCGGGTCGTTGCTAAGGAGGCGCTTGGGACCCTCTCGTCTGCTCGGAAATCTAATAAATAATGATAAAACTATTGTCAGGAACGTAAATCATTGACGCACTCACTTTTTTGTCTGGCCTTATTGCTCAGTTGGTAGTAACGCTGCCTTCTGTGCTGTAGGTCGTGGTATCGATTCCCACCCAGGACAACCATTTGTGTGAAGAACTGTTTGTTCTGTGTCTGGGTGTTAATATGTGTTATATGTATGTATTTACAAAAAATATATAACTAAGTATAATATTTGTTGTCTGGTGCCTATGACACAAGCTATGCTTAAGCATACTTTGTTGGGGCTAGATGGCGCTGTGTGAAATGTCCACCATTATTATTATTATTATTATTTAACAGAAAGTAGAGCTTGTGCGACGTTCGTCCAGAGAAGTACTGCGTCAAGGCTAAAGGAGCCTGCTTCAGGCACACTTTAATACTTTAGATTTAAAGTAGTTATAAGTCACCTTGATTTATTAACAGATGAATTCTCTGTATATTCCTAGAGTTTCTGGTATCTCCTATGAACTGATTTTTCTCCGTCGCGCTTGTATCTTTGAAATTCTCTTGAATGCTCGCTTTACGTCGAGGTATATGGCTCGGCTTCAGTTTTTCAGCTGAAATAAGAATTAACTTAATTTATAAGTACGAACTTATAAATAATTGAAACAATAATATTGCATATCAACAAATAAATGCATATCACCTGACATGCATTTTTTAATCTGAACTGGATTTAGTACACGCCTTTTATATAATTTCGTTTTACGTAAGCATTTCATTACAATATCATATTATTTGTACATATATTATACTGGTTTTATTAAAGTGTCCCCCAGAAAGAAATGCAAGCATGGGCAGCACAGAAAACATATGAAAAATATTAAATTTTTATTACGTGAAATGTTTTTCTTGGCAGGTATTCTTGGCAACTTGCTCGGCCCGGCTTTATTATCTCCTAAAAAAAATACATTGTTTTAGATTAGATAATTATTTTTATCCAACTTTGTTTTAATTTCCAGCTTAGACGATTTTTGCACTTTATTTTCAGCGAAGAAAACTTTTTGGATGTTTCATAGTGTAGAATTAGAGAAAGAAAATGAAAATTAGGGAAGGCACTCCATCCAATAATAAACGGTCAACGGAATATAATAGTTCTTCATCTTCGTCATTTCATTAGTCATTGATTTTTTCTGATCAGAAGTTCAGATTCTCTAACCAAATTACGGTGATACATTTTTCTAACAAATCTACGTGTGACTTACCGAATCTTTAGAGTAATGAGTAAGCAGAGACGTCAATAATTCTTTTTATGTTTGAATACCTGAATCATCAAGTCTTGCTCCCATCCTTGGGTTACTTTTGTTTATGCCCGATTTTGAAGGAATCCTCACCATTCTTGGCACTTTGCTGTTTTTATTTCGAGTATAAACGGTGAATGGTGTTTTACCTGAAAAGTATGGATTATATTGTAGGTAAAAGGTGAAGGTTTGTATAAGTGAAGACCTTTAATTGGCTAGCTATTTCTATTTAAGTTTGTAAGGACATACTATATAAGCTGTTGGTTTTCCGAAATAAACAATGATAATAAAATAAATAAAATAAATCTTCAGATCAGATGGCTTTGCTGTCCACTAAAACTAGGCCGCATACTTTCAAAATTAGTTAATGAGCTTAAAGATGTGAGTGAAGGATAGAATACCATGGGAAACTGGTATGTCGTAGAACCTCGGAATGAAATCACGAACGACTTCTTCAGTACATTATAGCCCATATCACTGTTGTTTCTCGATAACGTGTGTCCTTGCAGATAAACTTAAGTAAACTAGAAAAGATTCGAGGCAGGTGGTTGGAGACAAACGCGAATTATGGTTAAACAACTCGGGGAAAACTTATTTCAACATAAGTCGAAAATATATAATTCGGTTATTTCCTAACCATATAATAACTTATCCTTAGATTTACTGCGGAAGACTTTGTACTGTAGTTCGTGGTCTGCCGCATGTCCTGCTAAATATTTTAATGGACTTTTCACGTCTCTATTTTTATTGTCCATTAAGTTTGGTACTTTCTCGCTGAAACTGAAACAGTAGTTATTCTAGGGCCTGATGTAGTTTATGAAGTTGGATACCTGAATTCAGAACATTGCGAATAGTTCTTGAGAATTCCGTTTTCAAACTGGGATATAAAAATTACTGCGAGGAAACTAGGCACAAGTCTATTTAAAATTGCTTCAGCATATACCCAACATATTATTGGGTAAGTACCTTTCAATGATCACAAAGTGCAACTTACCCAGAAAATGGTGTTGATGTAAATATATTGGACTTTTGATTAATTTATAATCTTTTAATTGTTTCTTTATTAGGTGAACACTTGTAAATCAATTTTGAGTGCAATCAAAACAATTAAAATAGTTTAAAATTTGCCAAAAACATTTATTCTGATTTTATAATATTTTACCAAAACTTGTGATGACAAATCACGTCACTGATTTTCAAGATTGTGGCTTTCACAAAAAGATTGTATTCTTCTGGTATTCATTCTGTTCTGTTGACCTCTTTTGCTTCCTCTTTGATTAGTTCAACCTGTAATGCTTGTTGTGCTTGTGCTTTCTGCTCTGCTTGGATCTCTTCTAACTTCTTTATCAAATCTTCTTGAACGCTGTTCACAATCTCCTTAAGATTTTTAGCTGAAACATAAATATGAGTAAACATATTTAACAAATTCGAATCATCGAAATAACTGTGTTGCGGTTGCGATCGCTAGATCTTGGGTTCGAATCTACCAACAAACTTGCTTCCAGTGAAGGATAAACTATCATCACGTTTTGGTTAAACTGTCATATTATGGCTAAAACTCTGAGGTAGATCACCATTAAGAACCTGTGTTCTGACAGGCGTTTCGTGTCGCCTCTCTCGGCTATAAAGTCGCTTAGTTGGCATTCGATGACATAATAAATCACAGAAACCAAAAAAATAAAAAAGTTTGTCTCCCAGCAATCGCAGATACTCTTTTACAACGAAGTAACAACAAAGTTTTAATAGCGGGGTGAAATATGATTAAATAACTTGATTTATTATTACTTGATTACTTACCGGATTTCTGATTGAACTCCTCCGCTATCAGTGATATTTTCCTCAGCGTGCTTACATGTTTGACCAGCTCGCTAGCCATGTCATGTTCCGTCGCCGTATTCATCGATGCGTCTTGCATCAGGGATCGTTTCCTCTTCTCGACCGCTACTTTCAGCACCTCACTACTGACGAGTGGCATTTTAGGCATTTTAAACGCTGCCTTTTCTGATGGTTCTGGGACTTCTATCAGCATAGGCTCTTCCTCAGGTTGTATATGTTCTGGCTTTGGTATGTCAAGAGTGTCATTTGGAATAAGTTCAGGTGCTAGTGTTTGTAGTGTTTCTATTTTCAAGGGACAATCTTTATTTTCGGGTGGCTTCTTTGTAAATTTAAATGGGAGGGCATTTGTGAGGCTGTCGATGATGCTTTCTGAAATAAGTATTACAAGACATTCAATAGTTTGGCGTTACTTTCGTCTATACCAACTTTCGTCTCTTGGGATAATGTCCAACTCCAATATTCCCACTAGCTAGATGCAAGATATAACAAAGTTTTCAAGTTGGAAGTCAGTTTTCTCCCGTTGTTTTTGTACTCACGAATTATGTTCTTTGGTGCCTCTTCTTCTTGTCTTCTCTTGGCGGCCAGTTTCCTCGCTATTTCCGCAAGAAACATGGAGCAAGTTGGTCCTGAAATTAATTGTTTTTAAAATGACATTCGCTGACTAGATTTACTATATGGGATTAGAAGCAGTAGCACTCTCGCCAAGTTCGTCCGGGGAAGTACTGCCACCATGCCCTTTTCTCGCGCCAAGCAGTGACGCATTCGCGTTACTGTGTTCCGGTTTGAAAGGTGTGGTTGCCGGTGAAATTACAGGCACATGAGACATTCCACCTTCACGTCTAGCATTTACGGGCGCATACGATGCGACTTGGGTCTTGTCATACCTACTTTGGGAGGACCCAAGTCGCATCGGCTGTTATGGGCCGAGGTTACCACTTAACACCAGGTGGGCCGTCGGCTCGTTCCGTAAATGTAACGTAATATAAAAAAAAAAAAAAAAAAAATTTGAATCGGTCATAGATGGCAACTAATATAATGAAAGTTAAGTAACTGAGATTTATTATTGTTTACCTTCACTTTTTCGTTTCTTAGTATTCTTAGGTTTTGCAGCCGGTTTTTTATTCTTTGATTTGTAACGGACCGGCTTTTCCATGTCTATTTAAGACGAATCTGTAACGAACAGATACAGCTTGTTTGTTTAGTATTTTATTAATTAAAGTATTATATATGATCAATCTATTCTTTTTTGTAAATGATGCCGTACACAAGCGGTCGGCCCACCTGATGGTAAGTGGATACCGTGGCCTATAGACGCCTGCAACACTCGATGAATTGGCAGCGCGGTGAATTGGCTATCAGGTAACCTTTAAAACCTTAACCTTTTTATACACTTTTTAAATTTATTATAATTAGATTTGCTACTAAACCCTATTTGGTTTGATGCTCCGTAGCCGCTCTCTGTGGTTGTAAATGAACTTATATTTGCATGTGCAAAGACCACCGATTCAAGGTTTCGTTCGTAAGCTTCATGGATTCTAACCTATTGTATTGTTGTATTGGCTATATTGGATATTGAGATGACGTATGTTGCTGCCTGTGGTTTGAACATATGAATATGTTGAAATACGTAACTTAATGTTTTTGGTCGGACGGTTTTTTATTAATAATTTATAATGTAAATATTAAATAGTAGTATGTGGTTAATGCTAATTCACAGTTACAGTACAGTGAATACTTCAAACTGCAAAATCTCTGAGATGATGAGTTGTAGGTTGGATTCAGTTTTCTAACTACGTCTGTTTTAGATAATCCACTATTCTTTGCTTGAATTTATATGAATGAATGAATGAATGAATATATTTATTTTCATTTTACAAATATTAGGTACTTGTATCAAAAACAAAACAGTCTCACTGTATTCGGCTGTAAGGCCGTGCAGATTATAAATATTAGCTGTTTCTGATTATATTGTATACGTATAGACTGGACAAATTGAACTTTTGTAAGGAACAAAATTAAAATAATTCAGTTTAGATTAACATAACATTGAATAAAGAACAATTCTTACAAAATGATTAGTTTACCTACTAGTAATTAATTGTTCCGGGAAGTCCCGAACAAACGGGACTTCCGCTTGAGTTATGGGTAAGCCGATATATTTTTTCATTTAGTACACTGGGAATTTCGAGGAGATTTCGAAAGTCGCTAAATAAATTGTTTCACTTCACAACTAAAATGTCAGATTGATTGATCATAGATTGATTGACACGGATGTTTTCACTAAAGTCTAAGTCTATGGTTTGGTTAGAAAATACCGATTAAAAATTAAAACAAAACGCTATGCTGTCTTAGAAGCATTTTTCATAGCCGACGATGCGCTGATGTAAATAAACACATTTGATGAGTAAGCTCCAGGAAAAACTTATGCGTTGCCAATGCGCTTTGAATCGCCGAGACCTTAGGCCGTTCGGAAATCACGAACATGAGTTACTATTATAGTCCATTTTAAGTTTTTTTTAAATACTCATAGGAAGTTACGAATTTTTTTCCTGAGATGTTCATTTTTGTCACCAAAATTTCAAAAAGCTACATCATATTCGTCGACATACTTTAATACCTTTAATGTCCTGGTGGCAACACCTATCCATCGACAATAGCTACATTAAAGCTTAATATTGGATCCAACAAATATATTGATATAAAAAAAACGACCGAAGATGACAACAGACTAATAATTACAGTAATATTCTTTGATTACGAAAATAATATTTGACCGTCTCATGTCTTATTGATATTAGTAAAAATGGCATCCATGGCCCTACATTATCCCGAACTAAGCTTATTACACACACGCTTATTATCAGTATTTGATATAGTCATAAATATATCATAGATCTAAGTACTCAGATTATTACAAATATTGTGCTCGCGAAAAAAAAGGAAGCCCTAATTTAGGGGTTTCTTTTTTGGGATTGTTCTTCATGGTACGCGTGACGTTCTGAATATTATTGACGTTTCCAAGCCATTTCTTTATGAATTCTATGGAAATAAAGTTTTTGACTTTACGAAAACTGACTCACTGGCAACTGACAGTGAGTAGCCGCTTCAAATCCTGAAATTCCGAATACTGGTGGAATTTCATTTCGATCTGCACTGAAACTTTGTTGTCTGGAAGAAAAATCATAATTGAAACAGCGCTAAATCTTTGTTCCTTTATTTCCATTTACTGATTTTATGTTGGTTTACTTCGATTTGTGATTTTGTTCTTATTTCTTAAACAGTTGCCTGGATTGTTGGTTTTGTGCTGTAACAAAAAATGAAATTTCACAAATATTATTTCAATTTGTTAATTTAATGAACAATGTTAATGTTGTCGCCGAGGTACAAAGACCTAATGTAACCGAATACCGGTAATTATGCAATTAACAACTAAGGGCTTTATTAAATCATTCAATATTTAGCACGCAGTGTTCATCTGTCTGGATATTTTGCACGGAATTAGCAAGCATAAGTGATATTAGATTACTGAGAATTTGAATATCATGTGCTGAATAGTGAATATTAAGGTCTAAACAAAATTAGTTATTTTTTCTATTTTATGTCAGACAGAAGAAGTGACAGAACGAGCTGACGGCCCACCTGATGTTAAGTGGTAACCGCCGCCCATAGACAACAGCAATACGACTCGAGTCCTCTCCACCAAAGTACGAGATAACTCAAGTCGCATTGCGTTGCGTCCATCACCCCGAGACGGGGATGTTACGCGCTTGCAATTTCGCCGGCACCCACTCCCTTCCACCGGAACACAGCAATACAAGTGCATCAATGCTTGGCGGCAGATAGAAATTTAATTGGCCTTAACGTACATGATGAAATGAATGAATGATTTAATACCGACAGATTAGAATATCACCTGAAATATATAAGCGATTATTTCAAACAAACAAACAAAAATTATTTATTTAAAATACAAGGTCGTTGGCTTGATGAAATTAGGAAGAGGAGGAGGATTAGGAGAAGGAGAAACCTGGATTAGAAATGACCCCTCATTTTTGTGGTCTCATTATTTGTAAGAAATCTCCTTTAAAATGAACAGGCGACTGACTCACTCATGGTAATAAGTAAATGGAAAAGGTGATGAAATGAAAACAATAAAACCTACCTATATTTTTTTTTGAATTAATATTTTCCAATTGACATTCCTTTTTTAATTCTAAGGAAATACCTAAGGATTTGATCTTTGACTTTTGAATAAACTTATCTTATAGTCGCGAATAACAGGTGTTTTGCGGTTTTTTAACACCCTTGTCAAATATCAAGTGTCACCGTTCCCATGTTATGTGGAATGGACTATATACGATAAAGAAAAATATACCAACCGAAATGCGATTTCACTTCATTCCGGTCCGGTGACAGGTTTCTGAAAAAAATACACATAATAATGCTTATTTCATTCACAATAAAAGTCCCAAATTCAACCAATTCGTTCAAGCGAACGTTTTCATGTCAATGAGTTTTTGATATATTTCTCCGTGAATGAGAAAAATCCTCTGAGAAAATCAAAGGACCTATTTTGTTAACAGTTTATCAAAGGATGGTTCTGAAACCGCGGCCCACATTTTTATGGCTACATTTCTATTTCAAATAAATATAAGTGATTTAATCCTAGATAAAAGGCTGGTAAAGTGTAATATTAGTGAGTTGCTCCAGAGTCTTAGAATAATGTTCAGCGCCTGTTATTATAAGTCTGGTGGTCTGAGCAGTTATCAAACTAAGTCTAAGTAAAGTTCAGATATTGTTTTAGGCGACGTTAACCAAAGCATTTTAGGCTGATTTTGTAATTCACACTAATTATTTATAGATAATAATCATCTCTTACTTAAGCCGTATACTCAAATTCTTTCAGTAACATATCAAACTAAAATATAGATACTTAGATACGTTAAAGTTTGAGAATAAATGTAGTATTATGTATTAAAAGGACATTATGTAATCATTAAAATCTTCAACCACTATAACTTATAATCCACGGTTCACACAGACTAATTAATGAAAAAAAAAAGAATTTGAGAAAAGTAAAATTATATGGTGAATTTAAATCAAATTTTACCCATCATTAGCTGTATTCAATGAAAACAAAAGCTGTCCCTAGGTAATTTACTTTCAATTCTTCAAACTCGCTTCTCAAAGACAAAGGGTTGGCGACTAGCATAAAAAGGTGCTACGAAGATAGATCTTAGCAATTCTGAGGCTACCGCTAGGAGCCGAAATTTAATTATATAGAATAATATTAATTAGTAAAGCATTAAAGCTTGCTAAGAGACAAAAGCTTTTGCGGCCGATTTAATCCCTTACTTCATGAAGTATAAGGAGATTTTTTTCACAGTTGAATAATTTATGCCATGTTTGTCCGGCGAAGTACTGCCACCATGCTCTTTTCTGCAGCCAAGCAGTAATGCATTCGCGTTACTGTGTTCCGGTTTGAAAGGTGTGGTTGAAAATACAGGGTCGTGAGACATTCCAGCTACAAGTCTCAGGGTTACGGGCGTATGCGATGCGACTTGGGTCTTATCGTACCTAAGTAGGGGAGGACCCAATTCGCATTGCTTATTATGTGTAGAGGTTACCACTCCACATCTGTCTGCTCGTACTATTACACAAAAATAAGAGTCAATAAAAAAATATGGTCAAATGTGTTTCATTATCTTATTAATCACAAACTACAAAAAATATACAATTATTATTTGAAACGTTATTCCACGAAGCTATATTTGACTTATGACACACAGACAAAATATTTTAATACTCTCCGTGCCTTTATATAAACTGTAAAAAAAAAAACAAGAAACTTTGGGAAGCATAATGGCTTCGTATGCGGTAAGGCGTTAAGCGACACCAATAAATGTTTCCAGAACTATACTTACAGTTATAGCTGAAGGTTTCTGCTCGGAAACGGTCTGTCCCTGGTCTGAAACCTCCTGTTGTTTGGGATCCTGAACGTGTTCCGAGTGGGCTTGCGCCAGCGCAGCCGTGGCCACAGGGTTGGATATTTGGTTTTCTAGAAACACACGATTGCTCATTCAAAGAAAATATTGAAAACTGTAATGTTTCAAATTGATACTGAGGTGTAGCAGCCTTATGCTGTGCCCATTATGCAAGGGCAAAAGACTACTCTCGTTATGCAAGAATAAATAAGCATGTATGTGCCACAACAATCAAAATTTTCTACCAATTCTCTTTAGCAATTGATATGAATCATGAGTTTGCCTTTTTCCTCAAATTGTTTAAATTTAAACGTTTTCGGTTGAGTTAGTGATTCTATTTTTCTTTGTCGATTATTATCTGCAGCCCTAAAAATATTTTCAAAAAGAGATGCTTTCTCCATCTGATGCCATATCTTTTTCTAGTGAAAATATTTTTGGTGCTGCAGATAATAATCGACAAAGAAAAATAGAGGTAGAATCACAAACTCAACCAAAAACATTCCATAAATTACATGCCTAATATTAGTAGTACTATTCTTTACCAGGTAAGGCGTGAAAGCTCTCGCGGGCATCATAAAACTCTTCAACTGGCTGCTCTTCCAATACCGGTACAGGTGGAACCGAGTTTATCGTGGATCCACTGGACACACTAGCCTGACTTCTGTTAAACGACAAATTGATTAACAATAAATTAAAGCTCTGTTCGAAAGAACAGATAATAAAATAAAATATGTTTTTCACCACTCTTTGTTTAAATTTAAGTTTACTTTGTTTATCTTTCTCTTTTTAGTCACCGAATCGAATAGCTTTCTTAAATTCGTGATAAAATTCTTAAATAGACGTTGATCACTGGGATGTCCTGGTTATTCTTGTTTGATTTTCAACATCATGGTTAAGTTACGAATAAAAAAAAAACCAGCAATATGCCATTAAGCTTGAAGACATAACAAAGAACTCACTTGTTTTTCTTCTTCTTTTTAGTTTTCTTCACTTTTTTAACTTGTTCAGGACTTGGACCTTTTGAAATTTCGTGTACTTCTAGAATGAACGGTTGCGTTTCAAAATGGTTGGATGATGACGAGGATTCTTCTTCGGTGTCAGTCAGATCAAAGATATCTTCATTGTTATTTTCTGCAATAAGTACATATGAAATAGCTTGGTTTACTATCAAATAAGTTACCACATGGTAATTTATTTGATAGTAAACCAAGCTATTTCATTTGATTCTCATATGCAGATAAACCACTAGTTTATTCCTAAAAATATGAGTCTGAAAATGTTTTTGAATTGAAAGCTGATGTGATATCATACTATTGAAATTTTTCATTCGGAATTGGTACAAAGCTCTCTTACTCGGTTCAACAATATTTCAAAACGTTCAGATTCAATTTAATTTTACTCCAAACAGAGAATATTTTTGGTATTTTAACTTACCGAAGTTTCGCTCGTCCATTCTGGAGATAGTTTATTGGCACACTTGCTCAGATTTGAGAAATGGGAGTTTTGGTCATAAAATTTGATGAATATGTATTTTGACTTATGTTTCCATGATTTATGCGTTAGCTTATCTTCTGTATGAATACATAAGCATAATTTTATTTTGTTCTTGAGATTTTCTAAAACATTGCAAATTTTGTACAGATTATTTTGAAGTACGTTGTCAAGTATGAACAATTTTTTGTTTAAATATAAAATTAATTTTATCTAAAGAGGTTATATATGCGTTTAGGAAAAAGGATTTGCTGTTTCACTAGCTGTGGTTGCGGTCTTGTGGTAAGATTTTTTGTTTTCACCTATCACTAGTTGTATCAGGGGGAAATAATTATCACAGGCGGTCCTATACTAACTAGCAAGGGGAGGAGGCGTAGTACGCGGCTACAAAGATGAGCAGATGCTCGACTTAAATCAAAACGCTCCATGGTCCTTTCGGATGTCGGCCGTTAACGAAAATAAAATGTAAAACGCTAAACGATCGCTATCTAACGATTTTATGATTTTTTCAATAACCACTTGCCTTCTGCTGACTTTAGTTGAGTGAAATTCACATGAGAGACTTATACTTGGACACTTGTAGCATACTAGAAATTATTAAATTTTCTTAATTTCAGTTATTTGCGTCTTTTTTTAATAAATTAAACATATCTTCCACTGATTCACAATTCGCGGGTTTCAAAAATATGATCATAAATGACAAAAGTATCCCAAGTCCATCAGTGCGAGATGTAGACTTGGGACCGATATAGTGGCCGCCATTTTTTATATGAACCATAAAATACCCACGACCCTTGCCTTCTGTCTCTGTTTTACGATGTGATTGGCAGTGACCTCAGCTAGATGTATTGTGAAGTACTATTCATCACGGACTGAAATAATATTTCATTTGTAACAAAAGAAAAACATAAAATGGGTCGTTTTTGTGAGTGCTTTTAATAATAAACATAAATATAAATTGCAAGAGTGCGGTAGCCCGGTAGTACAAACCCAGGGTTTCAATCTGGAGGTCGCAATATCGCCAGACGTGAAACTACGAGTTTTTAAGGTAATGTAATGTGTGTATGTGCTTAAAACTCAAAACCACTTTCTCAAAGTTCTCATTGGGAACATTAAAGGGGACACCCACGGGCTAAGTAGTAGAAGCTTGCAAAACGAGGGTCCCAGGTTCAACACCCAGCCGGGACCGACTGCTTGGGCCCTGGATGTTCATGATGCGTATCTGTGTTTGTCCTTACCACCTTATAATCTGAGTAGGGGTAACGAAAAATATCGATCGTCAGAAGATTTTTGGATTTATTTCCCTAGGTAAACTATAGAATCACTACCTCTTTGTTATACTTAAACTCGGAACTATTTTACTTATCTAGTTCGAAATGCATGATAATTTATTGTATCACATTTCCATATCAAGAATTGCTATAAATTCACGCGAGCGCAAGTCAGTTTGTTTACAGTGTTATAAAATTTTATTATATATCCCAAGATTTACCGAGTTTGCTATCACTTATTTTATCCGGACAATACGAAGACGATTTATGATCTGTGCTCCCTTCGCGCGCTTGTAAAAACTGTCTGGATACTATAGAACGATGCTGCGCGACTGGGGTGCCAATGAGATGGCCATTCATATCTTGAACTTTGTATAATATTAACGTAATAGTAATAATAATAATAATATTGGTGATAATTCACACAGGGCCATCATGCCCCAAACTAAGCTTAGCTTGTACTATGGGAACCAGACAACTGATACTAATACATATACTTACTACATATACTTTACTTTGTAAATAAATACATAATATAATACGTCATATTAAATAATAACATATAATACATATTAATGTTTTGTTAATTTTGTCTCAGTTTAGTAACGAAAACATAGTAACAACAGCAATAATTGTTAGGTATTTGGGGAAAATATTTGAGTCTTATTGCATTGAGAAACTGACATACGACAAGATAATTACAATAAATACTCATATTACTCTTTTTAATGTATAAAACAATTTTACTACTAACATGGTAGTACAGATGTTTGGTAACCAAGTAAAACTCATTCTAGCTTCACGCATCTTTGTATCTCTCAAGTGAATAAAAAAAGAAACTAAAATGTCAAACTAAAAATCTGATCAACATTCGTGTTTTTCACGATGCTTTTATAGGCATTGTCACCCCCCGGACCATCAAACGGATCTGAATAGAAACTGCAGCCAATAACGAGTCGTCTCGACGTCCAACACTCATTAAGGCTCGTCGGCTGTTGGGACATTCATGAAAATAAGAGGTTAGTTTGGGAACAGAAAATTGACTTGTTTTTCGAAAAATATCTATAGAAATTAATAAAATTGAAGTGTTTTATTTGTAATGTCAAAAAAAACAGCTTTTTAATTAATGTACATGTAAGTTTATACGGTACTTAGAAGGCTGTGAGTCAGTGAAATAGTGAAGCTATGAAGCAAAGAAGCAGTGACCACTTGAGAACAATTTGACAATCTAAACTCCACACTAGGCTATATAGTCGCATAACTCCATGTAGCATGTAGCCACGAAATCCTACCAATAGTGAAATAGTGTTGACATATTTTTTACTTAGATATTCTTCGATTCCTCACAACAATTGATCATTTATGTTCACATGACGTGGTTGTTACTGAATATTTTCAATGAACTGTGCCAGCGCTTAGCACACAACAGCTTCATTGAATAATTCAACGCATCCCTGTTTTCCATATTATTTATCCATGTGTTTATACCTTTATTATTTCCTCATTATCATATTATTGAACCGGGAAGGACTTTTATTAAAAACCTTTTTCAGGTCTGCTGATGATCTAGAGGCTGTTCATGAACACGTTTTTAGGGTAGCGTCCGCGGGCAACTCCAACTAATTGTACAACAGACAGACGCGGCAGACATTTGTGATATACATGAGTATAAAAATATTTAAAAAAAAAAGTTATATTAATATGCCCATTTCGAAAATATTACTTAATCCACATAAAGTTCCCAACGGCCAAACTTTAAATAAAACACGTTTAAATCATTACGCGATTCAAATACGGGTGAGTTCCCTACAAAAACCATTTGAAACAGAGACCGATGAAGTTAATTTTAATTAAATAGGATCAATAGCAACGAGTCGGTGATTATTGCGCTGTTACTGGCACAGACTGTAGTCGGATCAGTTGGTTCACTTCAACGCAATTTACATAGGTAGATGGTATGCCCAGTGAGTACTTCGAATTTCAAGTTACATTGGACATTTCCCCATAAGTTATCGCTTTTTACAAACCAAAGTATCCTGCGTAACTTGTGTTCCAACCGTAATATTAAATCAATGTCTCAAAGTCTTTAAAAAGTTACGTAAACAATGGTGTCACTAAAAATCGGATGTTGCAGTGTCTTTGGAAAAATTAAAATCTATAAATTGACATTATAGCTCAAAGTACCTCTATTGAAACTGTCTTAGATATTGCTGTCACTTTCCGTTTCTACAGCATATAAAAAAAAAATGGCAGGCAATATCAGAGTTGCCAACGTCAAACGCAAAACTGTAGAGGTCACTGCCATAAGTACCCGAACAGAATATGCAAAATGTCTAATTTCCGTGCGAGTTTTACTCATAAATTACCATTATTATGGCTTAAACCTACTGTTTCACGTTAAGCTACGCTCGTGACCCGATTTCTACGGGTCACAAATGCGATACAGTGAACTATAGGGGTTTTCGTCGGGTCGGTGATTCGGCGATTCAGAACCCGGATGAAGGTTTTTTGCAGTTCCTTTTAAGTTAACTACTCAAGTGAAATCTGTTAAATTACATGAATTCAATATAGTTTTCCTTGTGTTTAAAGTCAAATTTTTATATTTCTGTCGTAACGTTCACACTATAAGATAGAACTAATTAAATAATAATAAAAATAAATATTGGTCGACATTTCACACATCCCCATCTAGCCCCAAACTAAGCCTAGCTTGTGCTATGGGAACCAAATGACTGATAGTATACGTATATACTTTTTTAAATACAATCACATAAATACATATTAACACCCAGACACAGAACAAACATCAGTGCTCGTCACATAAATGTTTGTCCTGGGCGGGAATCGAACCCACAACCTAACTCAGAAGGCAGTTACTACCAACTGAGTTGGTAGTTTTTAGTAGTGCAATTGGTACTACCAATTACAACTAGTAGTCTACCAAAGGCAATAGGATGGGCTTTATAGTTTAAAACCAGTGGGAGAACTAGAACTTAGTCTTTAGGATATACGGCTCACCCCTGGTCTGAGGAACGAGGAAAAAGAACGCTTTTTTTATTGGCCAGCTCAAGGAATGATATGAAGTATCCTACTAATGTTTAGATATTATATTATATTATATTACGACTAGAAACACCTTATATAAGTTGAATAAGAACATAAAATAGAGAAATGGCATGCCCAGTCCAGTGGTCATAGGATTTAAGTCAGCGCAATACATGCGGGTTTACAAACAAGTGTACAGAGCGGATTATACTAAAATCTCATAAAAAAACACCTCGCAACCTTTCAAGTTGACACAAATGACACTTTTATGTCTTGTTACACCGACTTGAATTTTTTCGAGTGGAAAGTTGCAATCGTTGTTTTTTTATCCCCAAAAATCCTTTTTGTTCTCATGATATTGTAGTAATATGAGGTGATACCCCATTGGTTCTTTCTGAAGGCGCTCGTTAGAATACACGGCCTGTTACGGTTAGTTGGCCGCCCAATGTCCCGCATCGCAGACGTTCAGGGAAGTGGCAAGAAGCATTTGAAACTCCTTTCTCTGTAAAGTTTTTGCGTTATATTCGACATGGGACAACGTTTTGCACTCTCTAACGATACATTAAACTTCAACACTTGTATTGTCCTACTTCCGCGATTGTTTTATATTTTGGTTCATATTCAATGAAACTCATGATCAAAATGTTTCTATTCGCTTATATTAATAATAATTATATTAGTGGACATTTCACACAGCGCCATTTAGCCCCAAAGTAAGCTAAGCATAGCTTGTATCATGGGAACCAGACAACTGATATTTTAAGACGGTTTTGTCTACTGGGACTGCTCAGTTACCTCCCAGTACTCAGATAAGTCAATACTCAGAATCCAGTATATGTATTGAAAAACACGGAGTTTATCTATCAAATATTTTATACTGATATTGAAACAACAATATAATTTATAGCTGACGACCATTTAAATTCGAAAGACTGCACCACGAATAAATTCTTGAAACAATTGGAGCAATATTCAAAATTGAAAGTAACCACAGTAAAAAAAATATTCTTCTTAGGTTTTTATTTAAACCCGAATTTATTCAGAGAATTGTAACCTATTCTGAAATGAAAGTATGATCCCCCAATTCAAGTGAACCTAACATTATGGGTAAATGTTCGAATAAATCTGAGCCCTTAGTTCTATCTGTCTCCATCGGATTACATTGACAACGAAATGACAAAAGTAAAATAAATCCTCAGCAACTTTATATTTCGCAAATTTTGGGAATTACTATTGCTATTACTACTAGTCACTAGAACTCTCGAACTACGTGATGAAAGAATGAATGTGCACTAGGTAAAGCTCTTTTCGTGCATAATTTTCTTCGGAATTTTGATTCTAAGACATATATAAATAAATATTGGTTGATATTTTACATAGTTACATATCATGGGAAACTGACAAAAATCATTTTTTTTTGTAAATATGTACATATATATAATACATAGGTATTAACACCCAGACACAGAACAAACTTCTATGTTCGCCACATAAATGTTTGTCCTGGGCAGGAATCAAACCCACGACCTATCGCAGAAGGCAGGGTTACTACCAACTGAGCTGTGAAGCCAGTCAAAGACATGCCGGCTTTCATACGATGTTTTCACCACAAACATTTTTCAAGATAAAAAGACCCATTGGTGCTATTAAGGCATTGAACCAGCAACCTACGGATTGAATCTCGAGATCTGTAGGTATAACAGGAGCACCACGCTTTCATAATACTCCAATTGGTTCTACACTCATTCATTCATTCTGCAAAACATATCTACTAATGTAAGGTATGTTAGATATTTCTAGATTTTAATGTTAAAACGAATGTTGATTCCATGTGTAGTTGAACCAAAATCACCATGAAAAATTCGCTTGGTAATTTAAATCATTTTTGATAAATTTGTAGGTACACAGTGTAAAAAGTATGATAAGCTAGAAGTTAACGTATAACAGTCTTCAGAAACAATGAACATTGTGGAAAACTATTTTAATTTGTTCGTGGCGCCATATATCAGAGACAAATTCAGTTTTTCCATTCGGCAGATTATCCAGCAAGTGTCAGCAAGGACATCCAACCCCATAATTCAGAAGCTCCAATACTTTATCAAAGTAACAACTATTGATTTATATCTTGTCCTTTGATTTATCATCCGTTAGTAAACTTCACATTCGCTGGGGCATATGCTTGTTTATTACGATAGTTAACTGAGTAGGAAAGTTGATAGAAGTTATCTGTGACCTTGGAGGGTAGTTTGAGAAATTGCACTTAATTTTTCACTTTAATTACCTACTACAACTACAGAGACACCGGCTAGTCCGCAGACGTTTGTAGGTGAGTGTAATAAACTTAGGGTTGTCCTAACAAAAATTAGCGAGACAAGAATAGCGCTATTCGTAAGCAACATAGGTAGTGCCTGTCTTTTTACTATCGCTCGGGTAGCAATCGCTTAATGTAAGTTCGATGGTTCAATTACTTTTTCTCGTATATAGTATAATTTTAACTAGCTAGACATATTAGACTAGACTATTTACATATTCTCGTGGAATTATCTCTATTGAAAATATTACTCACCTCACAAATTGCAGTTATTTTCTGACTCTACTTTTGGCTGACTACTTAGTAACAGAGTCGTCTATCAGCGTGTTTGAAAATATATAAAAACACGGACGGCAGTTTTTCCGCTATTACATCTGTAATCTCCGCGACCGCCTCGCAATCGCAGCTTCGTTCAATCTGTTAAGTCCTGGTATTGCCAGACGCTCTAGTGGGCTAAAGTGATTTTTTTAAGGATGGTATCACACTGGACTTTTAATCATAAAATAATTTAGCAAGTGTGCAGTGGTACTTGCTGTAAAGCCTGTATTCTATGTTTTGCTTTTTAGAAAATATTTTATTTATTGTTTGTCAACGAAATCAAGAAAGCCACATTTCAAGAGGCTAAAGGATACTTTCAAATATGTATATCTTTTAGAATTAGGCGAGTAGTTACTTAAAACATATTTAACTAACTTACTGGTAGATTAGTAAATTAATTGTTTGATGCAGATTGTAATGAATACCAGGAGAAATCTTAGTGGGTAGCCGGTAATTCCTGTTATTTTTCTCTGCTGTTTATAACGTAAAAAATAAGAAAAAGATGACAGGAGGATTAAACACACAAGTTTCAGATTAAAACTTAATAAAATACAAACATTTATTACTTAACCGACATATCACCAAAACAGAATAAAAGACAAAGAAAAAAATATAGTTATTTCTCCCAATGCACTCTCAACTTTTTCATATAATTTTACACTCTATTTTTCCATTTCGCGGTTGGATTAAGCTTGGATCTGAACCTAGAGACATTAACTTGTTCTAATTTATACTGGAATGGCGGTTCGTTAGTATTATGCTGTTATAAGGGTATGACTTTGGTGGGCAGTCGGAGCGGAAATGATTCTTCCATGGATCCATGGAGCACATGTAAACACATTAGTACATTTTCTCGTCCAACTCATGAAAGCTCACCTAGCCTCTCTCTCATTGTTGTCACCTTAGTTTCAGAGAAGCTTAGTATAAAGTTTCCCGCACTGTTGCTATTGTAAACGCAGCCTTATTAATTGTGTCGTCAGTAAATAAACTGCAGAGAAATCTGTAGCCGTTTAATTTATCTCTACGAAAGCAAGTTTTAACGGAGTGCTTGAGAAATTTAAGATGTAAATTGAATGTGATTTTGTTAGTTTCGAAGTTTCGATTATCTCAACCTGGTTACGAAAAAAAAAGTGTAGATTTTTTATGTGATATAGTTACGGAACGAGCCAATGGCCCACCTGGTGGTAAGTGGTAACCTCGGCCCATAACAACCGATGCGACTTGGGTCCTCCCCTACTAGGTACGACAAGACCCAAGACGTTATCGTATGCGGCCGTAACTATGAGACGTGTAGGTGGAATGTCTCATGTGCCAGTAATTTCACCTCATAATTTCAAGAAATTGTTGAAACCAGGACGATAATTAATAAATATATATCGGTTATCTGTAAATTGTCACCAACATTTCCATATGTATGATAGCTACGCCCAACCACTATATTTATTTTACGAGACTTACGATATTCTCTTAATTGGATCTTTCTCTCTTACTCGTATATGAGGTACAATGTAATATGAATTACATTTTTAGCTGAAGAGTATCGTTGTTTTTATTTTAGCCCACAAAGTGTAACATGGCTTGTTGTCACTGCCTACCCCTTTGGAATGACAAGCTTCATTCTATATATCCATGCATTTAACGAAAGATGAATTAAATAAACATGAAGCGCAAAGAATAGAACTCATACACACTGTTCATAACAAATATTATTATGTATCATCGTAATTTGCTTGTCCTGTCTGCAACGCGCGAAGCCTCAGCCGAGTCAAGCATTTGTGTGATGATCAAAAGTTCTGAGTTATTATGTATGTTAGTTTCATGCCACATGCTCGTCACAGAAAGTCGTAATACAAGTGTATTCTATTTTCGCCTTGGGAAAGTATTGTTATATTTTAAAATCAGTCAAACCACTTTAAGAGCAGTAGAACTCGAGCCAAGTTCGTTCGGGGAAGTACTGCCGGGGCAGTACTGCACTCGTGTTACTGTGTACCGGTAAGAAAGGTGTGGTTGCCAAAACCACACAAGAAATAAAACGAGACTAAAGAATTAGTTGTGTTTTAATTATAAATATATTTCCTTGTTACGTTTCTGTCTAGTACTTTGTGTGCGTTGTGTTTTTTTAATTTCACTACTTGAAGTTGTTTTATTGACTGAAGACTGCAAGTCATATTTAAAAACAGATAGTCGAGATATAAAGTTGAATTTCAGGTGAGACATTCGTTTTTAAATAAAAAGTCGATAGTAATTGAAATACATTTAATAAATAGTTTACACGTGTTTAAAAATAAAACTTTTCAGACACGACATCGCTGCATGCATTCGGTAACAAGCACTTGTCGACCATTTAGTGTAAGGGGCATTAATATATCTGTCATAAACTTAAATCTAAGCTATAATATGCGTTTCTGTTTAAAATTTATTTACATAAATATCTATTATTTTTTACTATTAATGAATGTTTATTATTGAGTGCTTGCATACGAATCGTGGTTTTAGCTCGGGCGCACATTATTAGACGTTTTCCAGCAATTGACTTGTCCCTTTCGACAAAAGTTATTAACAAATGATTCATTATCCATACTATATCAATAGCCGAAATATCCGGAGAAGTACAAACTACTTCGCAGAGTGCCTCATAATACACGTTAGAATTTCAACTTACATATCTGATAATGTGCAGCCGGCTATAAAGTTATAAATACCTCAATTATAATAATTAGAGTTGATTTAAAACAATGGCTTATTTATAATTGAATAATAATACCTAGTTTACATCAATACAATGTTAGGTTTACATACACGTAGAATAAATACAACAACGAACAGAGTTAGACTCCAAATTTGGCACTTTCGTTTTACAAAAGTATACTGAAATGTACCCGAAAACTTTTACTTACTGTTTATTACTGTATATCTTATAACTGTATCTGTATCTTTTAAAATTGGCTTACATCCGCTGGAAAAAAAAACAGCAAAAGTAAACCAATTCTAAGCAGTACCTATCCCTTGAAATTATCTTCGCAATTAGCGTGGTATTTTGCGTATGAGAAACAGGACTACCTCCTTTAGGGGTGTCTTGTCTCTTCTTCCCATGGAGGGTCGGATAGGGTTTGAACAGGTGTCAATCATAGTGATAAGTACGCTTGATCTTATGTTTTGAATTTTACTTGTCCAAGCCATTTCTTAATGAATTCTATGGAAATAAGTTTGTGGAATTTATGAATTCGTTTTAACCACACACAGTTCCAATTCTTTCGTGACAACTATTTTATTATGAAATTTAACACAACTATTTTATTTAAAAAATGGCTTCGCCTATTATTAAAGCCTAAAAAAGTTTGGATGGTAATAAGAAAAGTCTGTATATACATATTTGCCTATATGTTTCTGATAACAAGTTATATAAATTGAAATTAAGACGGGGGTAGTATAACAAGACGATTAACATTTATACAACAATCGTTAAGCACTACCAACAAGATCACATACCTTAAATAGAATAAGTTATGAATAATACAGTTATGTTTGGTTCAAGAGATCTATCAGTACAATGGTGTACATTGAAAAAGTTATTTCTTCGTCTAAATATTCCCTGTAATCTGGTAGCAATACTTACAAGGATACATCGAGATTCGCTTATCAATGAGTTTGAATTTCTTAACTTACGAGTATCTACTGGTATAATTAGCATAATTTATATTTACACCGGTAATCAGGTCAAATTCACATCGTTCAGGGCAATATTGATAACAGTAAAAAATATATGGGAATGAGTGTAGGGTATTTATTTTTCTTTAGTATAAAGTCATCGCTTATACTTCTTTAATCCTATATGGCATGGTTTATTAGGAATGGAGAAAACATATATTTTTCCAAAAATTAAAATATGCGAATTATTTACATAAAACAGAGCTTGACAAGATAAATTACCTTTTATTTCACAAATAAATGTTTCGATTGTGTATTGGTTTATTTTTAAACATTCTAAAGAAGCGATTCTAAAGAAACAATCTTTGGCTTCGTAAGGTAAAACATGAATGGCATGTTTTGCTTATACCAAATTTTATTTAGTTAGCTTTTATTATCAATCATAATAAAAATGTTACGGTTACTGGATCCAACCATACTGATTTCGTCGACTATATTAAAAATCAGCCTGTAGTTGTTGAAGATGTAAGTTATAACATAATTAAATATTACTTTACATTTGAAACTAAATTTGATAAGAAAGTACCTATAGTTACATATTAGTTAATAAAATATTCAGTTTATTTTCTCTTATCGTCCACAGTTCTCGAGGTAAAACCGCCACCGTACTACGAGTATGTCTCACTCTCTGAACCGTGCAATTATCATTTCATTAATCCATTTTTATTTCTCATACATCTCACTGTAAATACATAGAATACATACATCAATTAAAATTCAATTTGTCTGTGAGGTGATAAAGAAGATTGCCAGTTTAGAAATCGGTCAAGGAATGCAAATATTTGATGGCATGAGAAGAAAAAATACATGGCAACAACCCACTTTAAAAAAGTTGTCGGATAAATACTTTAAAACGAAGATAAAATGCAGGGATCTAGTATTAAGATACCAATACCTGTGTGAAAAATATTTCAAGAAAATAGAAAATTTGTAGTGAAAATAGTGGTGAGTAGTAGAGAAGAAATTTAAAAATTTCATAAAATTGTTAAAATCTATTCTCACTTCACAATATTGTTTCCGAAGTTGTTCGTGTATTATATACATTACAATAATTCTGAATACTTTACAAGAAAGTGTCTTCCCTTCGCCTTTGAGGTGGATGGCAGTTGTTGTTTTGTCCATCCGGTAGGTGTAATCGGACTTTTCTTGAGTTCGTGCTGTTGCAGTGGACGCGTTGCTTTGGGAACTTAACGCTGTCATCTTTGACCTGTGGAAGATGATGAGTTTAGATAATTGAAAGACAAGGTCCAAGAAAAAGTCAAAGTCAAGTCCAAAACAAAGAAAAAAAATATGAATGAAGTAATAAAACTGTGTCGTAGGCATCAACGCCCATCTCCGTTACAGCGGTTTGTTGTACAAGATTTATTTACATAGTAATCATGTTGTAGGTACCCTTATAGTAAGCTCATGTCTCGTCCTCCGGTGTGATGAAGTGAGGAGTTCGGTGTGTGCCCTGGACTCGTTGCCAGCGGGACTGTCGCTCGGCTTCATCCAGCACCACAGCCACTTATATGGAGGGATGTTCCTGTATGACATACATGAGTCATTGTAGAGAGCGTGGTGGCTCATTGGCTCGGACCACGGTTTTAAATCAGGTGGTCGCCGGTTCTACTGACGTGCAGCAACGTATTATATTTTCACTAGAAAAATTTATAAATAATTATGTATTAAATTAGTAAAAACATAACGTTATGTGATATTATCTGTCCATGTTATGAAGAGTAATAATATGTACACTTAAAGAACTTGCGTTGTGTCTAAAATCATCATAAAAACCAAAACACGGTGACATGGACCATAAAAAACTCCCTAATCTTGCCATAAACAGCGACTGATTTTACTATCGCCAAGCAACAAGTTTTTCACTTACTCATAAAGTAATAAAGTAATGGGATCAGTTTTATATCCCAAAATCATAAAGTGGCCTTTACTACGTAAGTGCACTGGTTTAGTGTTACTAACCTTAAGATTACTAACATTTTTATTACGTTAGTAAATAGAAGAAAATGCCTCTAGCCTGTGCGTTCCATTTTCGTACACGCAAATATATGACATGGGTTTACCTATTCTACGTGATTCAAATGTATTTAATAAACAAGGACTCTTGTTTTGGTTTCTGCGGGCAATTTTTTTTATCATGATGCATATTTTAGCACACCCGATTACAACTTATTTTTTTCTTATCTTCTTATCTTAGCTACAGTCAGAAATTTTCATAGTGCAGCTAGTTTGGTTGATCTCACATATATTTAGCTTTAGCCAATTTAACCTTTTTCACAAGTAGATTTATCTTCTCATTGTTAAAACTAAGTACTGATGCTCGAATGACACGTTAAATCTATTTATGTGGGTCGATCTTAAATATTTCAGTCAAAACAACTCAAAAAATGTGAAAATGTTGATGACTGTTCAAATGTCATAAAATTCAGTTGTCAAATTCATATTCCAAAATCAAACAAGTCGTTTACGTCTGTTACAATATGGTTCATTTAATTACTAAAATACAACGAAGTGAATATTTGTGTAAAACTTCAGAAATTCAAAACTACAAACAAACACATACAAAAGATTATTGCAACTTGTTTCTACCTTTTATATAATAGAACTAATTTTATAGATTATTAACTAGGATTATGCAAGGAATATCTTACACTCCATTTCACGAAACAAAAATAAGCCCAAGGAAATCCTCTGAGAGTAAACATTGATTCAATTTGTAGAACTTCATCGCCAGAGAATCGTTTACCTTGTTTTTGACGGATAATAAATCGTGCTCGAGATAAAACACTTCGTGTTATGTTTTGCTAAGGCTGTACAAGAATTAGAATGATTGATCTGAGAACGGGATGAAAATTTTGACGTTGCAATACTTGCCTGTCGTAACTATTGGCTATTATCAATTAGTAATTGTATTTTTATTTGTTCAAATGTGTTCTAACGTGAGCAAGTTTTATTATCGTGGTACTTAGGTTAATCAAATATCACAAAACGGTTTGGTCTATTGCTGCACAGACACGTCTTTGTACACCGATGACATTTAAGTGAAATCAATTCACAAAACACCTATGTTCGTCACACAAATGTTTGTCCGGGGCGGGAATCGAACCCACGACCAGAACCCATGGCGCAGAAGGCAGGGTTATTACCAACTGAACAGTGAGGACAGAATTGTATCAGTTTCTATGATTCACTAGACACTGGTCTACTGTCGATATGTGAGCGAGTGTTTATAATCATGATGCGGTCAGGGCATACTCAGAAGGGTTCACTTTTGTATGTGATTGAAATAAAGAATTGATTTGATGAAAATACAAGATAAGTAGATTGTTTTATGAAAATAATCATTTGAGGTATTTTCTACAGGATTATTACTTGTATGGTGCTTAGAAACTGATCTTGTTAAGGTACCCACACCTAACACATGGATATGCATATAGAGGTACATAATTATAATAGATAGTACCTACAAAATCCTGTTATATAGTGTTATATAGTCCATGTATAACACTCGGTGATAATGTACATTCCTCTAAGTGAAATATTTTTTTAAATCGGATCAATAGTTGGAAGTTTACATACAAACTTACAAACGTTACCTCCTTATAATATTGTAATTAATATTACCTTACGTTATGGTTCCTCACATCTCGTTTTACGACTGGCGTTATTCAAATAAAACGAAAAAGCTAAGCACACAAGTGGTAAGCTACCGAGGGGCTTGTTTGCGAGTTGTAAGCTCAACATGCGTGTTACAGTTATTTTATTTGATGCGGAAATACGACACTGGTTTCCTCCGCACTAATGCGGGGACTTTTGTTTGCTACGCTTACAATGTTTTCTTTGGCTCCCAAATAATTCCTACTTTTGCTTTTGGGGCGCGTATTCATTTCGGTATTGGATAGAACTGGATATTTTGTGTGAGTAAACAGCGAGATATATACTGTGCTTATAACAATAATTACAATACTACAACAAGAAGGCTCCAGTTATCTCTTAGAAGTTAGGTGCTCAAAGCACAAAGCAAAGCAGGTGTGTCACTTCTAATCGACAGAAATGGGTATGGTGGCAGTACTTCTTCATATGAACACTGTATAAAACCTTAAGTCACCACAGTTTCACTCATGCTATTAATTATTTATGTTGGAAGAATAGCGATATTATATGCCTAAGGGCGCGTTCCCACTATGTCGTATCGGTTAATTTATCATCGGACGACTATCTTCTCTAGCTGTTCCCATTATAACGACTGTTTATCGTCAATTTTTTTTTATCGTTTAGCGACTATCGTATTTAGCTGTTCCCATTGCACGACATTTTATCGTTTCGCGGCAGTCGCTTTGTCGTTTGCACATCAGTAGCAAGTTACAACGATTTTTTGATCGTTTTACGACTGTCGTGCTAGCCGTTCCCAGTGTCATGACAATCTGTCGTCACCTCAAAATCTATGTGAACATATATGTGAAAACCTCCATTTAAATATATAAGCCACGACACTTAAAACTACACGATTATCTGTCGTCACGACAAAGTGGGAACGCACCTAGAGTGTAGAGTACGTTGTCACTTGTGACCACTTTGTTTCCTTACCTGAGGCTGATGAATATTCTGTTGGAGAATATGAAGTATATGACGGGGTTCGCTGCCGAGTTGAGCGGCGCCAGGCTTTGTATGAGCGAGGCGATGGCGATGTTAGGCTGCGTGAATGGCACGTAGTCGTACACTTGCAGCAGATCGAAGATCATGTACGGAGACCAGCACAGGACAAACACTGAGGACAAAGGAACACTGTTAGCTAATTTGGGGATGAGAATATCGCTTATATCGTGGTGGGCTTTTCGAGAGCGTGGTGGTCTATTGGTACTGACCCCGAGTTTCAATCCGGAGGTCGCCGGTTCAAATCCCGACGTGCACCTATGGGTATTTCAATTGAAAGATTTATGTGCGCAATACCACGTTCTCAAAACGGTGAAGGAAAACATCGCGAGGAAACCGACATGTCCTAGAATTAAAAATTCGAAGACATGTGTCAAGTGCACGAAAGGAGTCTCTTTGAGGCGCACTTAAAATCTTGTCACCACACTGGTTCGAGAGAAACAGTGACTCGAATAGAATATAATAGAATAGAGTGGGCATTGACCTTGAGTTCCAGTCAGGAGTTAGATGGTTCAAATCCTGACGACACCAATGACATAATTCACTTGAAAAACTATGTGCCTAATACCATGTTTTCAAACAGTGAAGGAAAACATCGACAGGAAATAAGCATGTCCTGGAAACGAAAATTCGAAGCCATGTGTCAAGCGCATGAAAGGAGCCTCATTGAGGAACACTTACGAACACTTATAAATATCTCACGGTTCGATAGAGCTGGTGATACGATAGTAAGTACCTAGTAGTAATCATTATGAAGACACAAACAAAATAGAGAATTGTGTAATCATTACTTGAATAAAAATATAAGAACATTTTTCTATGATGGAATCGATCTTTAAGGGAACAATAACTGAATTTTAAAGATTCACAGACTCAGTAAACCTTCATACAACACAATGAATCGTGACAAAAGATTTTCTTCGTCCCTTTAAGAAATACTTTAGATAACATTTAATTTTTAACTTTTTCGGCCTTAAGGAAACAAGACACCTAATATTAAACGGATATTTGCGTTAATATTTGTGTAAAACAATTTAAAAAAATTATGAATGTGCGAGTGTTAAGAGGGTTTATGGCCGTATTATTTTATGGACTATGGCTTTTATGATCTGAGAATATTAAAATCACGTCAAAGTCAATGTCAAAAACTTTATATCCATAGAATTCATAAAGAAATGGCTTGGAAACGTCAATAATATTCAAAACATAAGGTCATGCGTACTTACTGCTAAGTTTCACGCCTGTTCAAATCTATCCATCGACCTATCCGACCCTCCATGGGGAAGAACCCCACATGGTGATAATTATTAAAATGTGGGTTAATAAAGAACATTTTTAGGGTTCAGTTTTGAAATAAAATAATAGTTATCGCATTTGTGTGTAATGAGTGTTCTATTGTCTACTTTAACTTTTTTAAGAAAATTAATGCAGAACCTCTCGCCTAACAAGAGATAACGTGACATAAATCCAATCGCAAACCATCCCCGAGTTTAATAAACGAGAACATGACAAAAAATTAACTTGTACCTATCAGATATCGACATAAATTATGGTAATTTATGTAATCAACAGCACTGGCTTCCGAACGCTATCCCGGAATGAAATAGGGCTCATTTATTAGGGAATTATCGATGTTTTTCGCAGACGGACAGCGGAATCTATTATGAAATGTTTTCCCAATTTGATTTCTTAACCGTCTTTGTTGGATTATGCGAGCGATATTCTTTAGCAAAAGAAATACTATTAGTTTACCAGGCGTGTGTAAGCATTGAACACGGTCAAGTGATCGTCGAACTATAACAGTATAACTTGTTTTTTCAGGCAGTATAACTTATACGAAGTTCGTCCGGGGAAGTACTGCGACTACACCTACCGCCAAGCAGTAACACATTACTGAGTTTCAGTTTGAAAGGAGGGTGTCACGTTACACGTTCCACCTTCACGTCTCAAAATCACGGGTGCATTCAAATCACCTTCACCTCACATTCAAAAATGCTATAAAATCTACTCAAAATTGTTTTATGAAACAGACCTTATGGAAATTTTTCGTTGGTTTTTGCTAAAACCATTTTGTCCATCTTTTTCATCATTAAAGTTTAGAGGGAGTTTCTCGATTCACGAAGGTTCATTAAAATTTTGCCTTGTTTCACTGAGTTTTCAGCCTTAAGGTAGGTATAGCAAAGAAGGTATCAAATTACATTACTAAATATTTTCTATTAATTAATGTGTTGTTCTTACACTGGAGTCCTGTGGGTACATATTATACCACAGACAGGAAAGCAACGTTCAAGGTAGCATTACAATAAAAATGGACAGATTAATGTTTAAAGGCACTTCCCAGTTCATACCTTCAGAATAGTTTTTTATGTGATATTAGTGACGCAACGAGCATTCGGCCCACCTGACGTTAAGTGGTAACCACTGCCCACAGGCAATGCGACTCAAGTCCTCTCCATCAAAGTACGTGATGACTCAACTCGCATTGCGTTGCGTCCATCACCCCGAGACGGGGATGTTACGTCTCATGTGCCTGCCATGTTACCGGCACCTACTCCCTTCCACCGGAACACAGCAATACGAGTGTATTGCTTTGCGGCAGACAGTTAATGAGTAGCTGAAAACTTCAGAGCGTCAAGTCGTATTTTTTACAGAAAAATATGTTTATATTTTTGTGTTATACGTAAATACGATGTCGCTAACCTTTGTCTTGAAGCAGCAATGTCTTCAGCTGTGGGGACTATAATTTCTTCAGTGTAACTGGACTTCATTGGTTTCATAATTTAATAAGCATTGATTTTTTCAACACTCTGTCAATAGTCTTTTTATTCATCAAATTGATTACACAAGAACTATTAAGGCCGACATGTCTATGGATGAGTCTGTAAGTTACGTCTGATGGATTACCACTTCAGCCGCAGACCAGTCAACAAATCATTCATCCTTTACCCAATAAGGTGCCAACAAATCCTACAGAAACACAGAATAACGCTAACTTGACATGCCTATGATATTGACGCCGTGCCAGGAAGCGACCCCAATAATCTCGTACAATATGCATAAGGGTCGTCGACACGAGCCCATATATTTGGATGACTCCTAAGGAAATAACTGGAGGAAATATTTATCACATTATTAAGTAATGGAAACTGCCTATACTTCTGCGAAGGTATCAAGGTTTGACAGTGTTTCTTCCTCTGCGAAGACAATTACCTACAGAATTCAGTTGAGTACCGTAACTACTCAACTGAATTCTGTCATCAGGATGTAAAGTTATAAACGGTTTTTTGAGACCAATGTTATTTCTTTTTATAAATGCCGATTTCCAGTCATCAGTTGCACCACCAATTTGCATCTTATGTAGAACAGAAAAGGGTTGAATGTTTTCATTTCTGTGTATATAATGTCAAGCATCCAAGTAATAGTAAATTTTTTAGAATAGTATTATCTCTTTTTATGAATTATTATGGTAAAGTTCTACCATTCTTCGCCTTCATCAATGTTTTCTTCATTGTGTAAAAAATCTCTACTTTCAATATATAATTATTACATTAAAGAAAAAAAAAACAGAAAAAAGTGGATTAAATCTGAAAGCTGATCTAAACACGAAATGATGTGAGTGAGGTGATGAAAGAAATTAACTGATGCAAGTTCAGTACGTCTGATTGTCACCTTGAACTACTTATTAAAAACTCGCATCGAGCAATCCTGTGTTCGCTCAAGACATCTCTTTTGACCATCAAAAAGCGAGTAAGGAATCGATCATTTCCTTTCAAATGGCGTAATTTATAAAGATTGCTGTAACAAGGCAGTTGTTATTGCTAATTAGTTTCACCTGGACGTATTTGACAAACTCTTCTTCTTTCATCTGTCTAAATAGTATTTACTAACAACGTCGTACGTTAGTAAGTAAGTGTATGGGCGACTTTCTCCCGGTAGATAACTTATTCACATCATGAAACATAAAAATCGTAAAGTACAGTAAAAAAAAAAGAAAAATCATAAAAACTCTGATATAATGTATGAAAGCTAGTATAAAATATCCAACGTTACTCCTTCATACTCGTTAAGAGTATCGAAAACCTTGAAAAGAACGGTGACCTCAAAAACAACAACGTGGAACTAATGAAAAAATGTGCTGTAAAAATACTCTTAAAAGTCTATAAGAAATGTAAAAGCCGAAGCGAAACAATAGGCCGCTAAAACTCATCCTCACAATAAAAACACTTTACGAGCTCCTCATCTTGTATAACTGGCTGAAATTGCTGTTCGAGTGACGTCATAAAATCAACATTAATGTTTTCTTGTGTTAATTACTTATTCACTGTCTTTTAGAGTAAATGGGGGCAGGACCTAAGAACAATACTTTCTTTTCTGAAAATAACAATTTAAGTTAAATTTAAATTTGATAAGCGTGCTACGAGTACGTCGTAGACCGCTTCGTCACCTAATATGAGGTGAGATCACAATCAAATTTTAACATAAATATAACAATTAAACAAAAAATCTCTTGAAGACAAGTTACCTTTAAGACCTGGGATGGGAATGGACGTAACCTTAGCAACCTTAGATTCGCGTTTGTTCTTCAGGTGTAGGCAAAGCCTTAGTACTTTTCACGTTGTACATGACATGACAAGTGGGAGCACATTACTTTCATTTTATTCTCGCATAACTCAGCTAACACTTCCTTAATTAATTTTTTTATAAACAGACGGTCAGGACAACCAACGAAAGAACGGGCTGAATCATAAATACCGTATATTGAATATCTATGTGCGTTTGCTGTGCCTAACGACCCCTCTCTGGTCATATTCTGTAAGTCATGTGTTTTTGTGGTGTGTGCAATTTAATATCAGAAACCCTATTAGTAGAATAATAAAATATATATTATGTTTCAGTAACCGATATGCATTACAAGCAGGGGGTTGCCATCTTTAAAAAATCTTTATTAGCGATCGGGTTCAGTTAATTCCAAATAATCATTTCTAAGGTCAAGGTTACGGCTTTGACTGAAACGTTGAAGCTGAGCCGAAAGTTTTTTCGTGGCCAATGTGCCCCTGAATACTTCAGTAAAATATTTCCTAGTAAATGAGGTCAAGTTTCTCATGTCAGCAATGGGGATCGGGGGCCTAGACATCGTGTCATTCAAAGCGTGTTGCGTTAAATAACTACCTAAGTTAGGACTATGCGTAGTAGTTTTTTGCTGGGTACCAGTTTAATCTCTTCTTAAACAATACAGTTAGCTGTCAAAACGTGACAATCTTTTTTTCAACCTTTTTTTCTGTTCTACATTGCCATTACACACTGAATATTCCCTGATTACCGTCCCAATCAAATTTTTATTGTTATCAAATAGTCTCGAATTTTGGAGGTTGGTTTCGTTTTGCATTCTTCTTGTGGAAACGCTTCCAAATGTATGACATCTAGCCCCTTAATGCCTACGGTGGTGATACGATCCATTTGGATACGCAATAACATGGCAACAAATACTTCTGTTACGGGATCTTATTGCCAGTTTAACCTACTTTTAAGATTATCTGAATAGTGTTTTTCTTGTGTACGGAAGCACTCCACCACCTGGTAGTTTGCCCGCCGTGCACTATTAGGGTTGTGGATGATCCATTACAACTAGTTTACCTAGTTAATATACAAGCTCATTCGTTTTCTATTAGGGCGATTCTAAGGTATGCTATTCAATCTATTATTCACCCAAAGGTTTGTATATGCATAATTGATTGATAATAAATGATTTGATTTGTTAATAATCTATTTGAACAGGAGTTCTAGATATATTTGGCAAATATTGATAATATGAAAATTCATTGCAGTGCTTTTCGCTGAATTTGCTGACCCTTATAAACTTTTGCTGTAATAAAAAAGCTAAATAAGATTTCTTGGTACTGCTGTTTTGAAATATTGGATGGCCGTCCATGGAAGGCTGAACGAAAAATGTGTTGATTTAATATTAAATTATCACGCGACCGTCATACCAGCAACCTTTTCGAATATAGTACACGACAATCTAACATTTAGTGTAGTGGCATGAGAATGTTTCTGGAAGATATTAATGACAAGGAAAAAAATAGAATAACGTATTCTATATAAAAAAAAAACCTTTCTTATATATGTCGTTTGGACTTAAACGTATAACTAAACAACAGTTCTACCACCGAAAGTATTTTACATATACCGTGAGCCTGCGCTTTTGATTATTTATCAATAACAACTAAATATATATAGATATAAGAAAGAACAATATGACTAAAATAACCCAATAAGTGACGTCATGGCTTTAAAAGTTTCTTCAGATTTTGTTTAAAACACACAACTTTCTTCGAAAATGTACTAATAGAAATGTGTGAGAATAGTGAACAAAACTTTTCTATCACATTTGTTTGAGCTTTTAGAAAAGTTGTTCTCTCATTTCGGTATTTTGTTTTCCACCATTTCAACAAAATAATTTTGCAAAGTTTTTTAAGTTAACCCACAAACTACATTTTAGGTCTCTTGCTTGTGTTATGGTAACCATCCTGTTAGAAAAAGAGTATAAATTTACGATCTAATCTTGATCCAGAGAGTAGGCAGCGTTTACCCAGGACAGTACTGCCAACTTACCAGTTTCTGTCGCTAAAGTAAGTAAAGTACTTGCATTAATGAGCTAGAGATTAAAAACCAGAACCTTTGCAACTCTTAGATACTATTTTGCACATACGAGAGCCTGGTGATCCAGTGGTAAAAACTCCGAGTTCCAATCTGGAGTTCGCTGGTTCAAATCCGCATAAATAAGTGCTAAATGCTAAACAATTTTTTTTTTATAAAAAGTGCATAAATAAGTTCTATCGCTTGAAAAAATTATGTGCTATCCAGGTTCACAAAACTGTGAAAGCAAATATCGTTACGAAACTTATGTATGTCCTGGAACCAAACATTTGAAGATAAGTGTCAAGTACACGAAATAGTCTTTAAAAAGAGCCTATTTGATGTTCAACTTAATTCTTTCACCAGACTTGTTATGGAAAACTGAACGTGACATAAATAGTTCACGACTATTCGTGAACTATTAATAACACGAATAATATTAATAATAATATATTTTTTATTTAATTCAGAGTAAATGAATGTGCCGTGTACTATAGTAGCGTGACTAACCTTAAGCGAGACGTGTTTACTTCAAAAATAACGTTGAAAAGCTTTTAACACTCACTAAATAGTGTGGCGTTTTTTATGAAGTTCCGATAATTTATTGGCGAAAACCTTTTAAAATAAATAAATACTTTTAAGTCACGCAAACTTAGTTGATGCGCAACGCTCAAATTGTGATTCACCTGTCAAAAACCCTGATATCAAATAAATAAATAAATAAATAATAAATAAATAATGGTGGACATTTCACACAGCGCCATCTAGCCCCAAAGTAAGCTATGCATAGCTTGTATCATGGGAACCAGACAACTAATATAATACTTATATACTTTTCTTTTGTAAATACATACATATAATACATTATAACACCCAGACACAGAACAAACATCAATGTTACAAATGTCATATAAATGTTTGTCCTGAGTGGGGATCGAACCCACGACCTACAGCGCAGAAGGTAGGGTTACTAACCAACTGAGCTATGAGGCCAGTCAAATATACACACAATTGAACAAATTAATTCAAGAAATAAAATATAATTATAGTTTATGTTTTTTATAAAATTATAAGTAACTGCATCACAGTTTTCTATATATCTACTGCAGTTACCGTGCGTTAGTTTATTATTTCTAAGTCACTTATTTTTCCCCATAAAGATGATTATTATTTCTCAATCTATGTGGAACTCCATCTATCACTCAACTGTTGCTTGAAACGTGAATGCCGATCTTATGTTCAAAATTAGTGTAAAACTATACTCATTTTTAGCACACCTTACTCATGACAATTGAATCAAATCTCACAAATAATCAGTCGGATTTTTGAGTCGGAACAATAAGGGGTAACTATGTCTCCTGCCCTTTTCGTTTCCTATCCAACTATCCAAAACACTTTAATTAATTTTTGTTACATTAACAACAATAAATAAAAGTGTACAAATTCATATCACAAAAATAAAAGATTCAATATTACACAAGTAAACTCACCGAAAACGATGACGAAAGTCATCTTGACCGTCTTGATTTTCGCCTTTGGAATAATTCCTCGGCTGCTGGCACGCCGGCTATCAATATCATCGCTGTCTGCAAAATACACATAAGATTTAATTTCAGTTATTTCAAACGTGTGGTTAACAAAATGCCTAAAAACGTATAGGACAAAAACGCGCGTTGATTAAATAACGTAATACCTACACTATGCAATTTGCTCTGGAATAAAATAGTATCAATGAGTAGTTGTAGCGCAAAATTTGCCTGTGTAATAAGTTAACCTTGAATTGATAAATAAAGTTCCAGTGAGTTAGGTAAAAAATACAAAAAAATATGCCTAATTTTATTTGAACTAACACGAGAATGCATTGTTTTTCCTTCAATGGTTTCAAAACGCAACCAATTCTGAGTCAAATAAGTTATCAGTGCACACCTCAGTGTAACGAACTACCCTAGTTCATTTTCGACAAGTGGATGAAATATTTTATGAAGAAAACTTAATTCAGACTTATGTAGCTACATACTCGTAAAAGTTGAATACCTGTGAGTCCCACACAAGTTTTTAGCAGAAATAATGTTTGTGAATCTAATCCTAGCTGTAGTTTATCTTCCCTATGGGATTCAGGGTTCATATATATTTTGTCCCTATAGTTTGTATTGTCATTATCTGGCTAACGTCTTTAGTAGAATTTTAAAACACATTACATTGCGGACGAAAAAACAAAATGCGAATTATAACACTTCCGTTGGTCGCCAGTTTCCCGAAGTTTGTTCGGAAATTGCTTCTGTCGCTTGTATTGGTTCCCCAAACTTTGTACGGGAAACTGCCATTGAAATTTAAGCACCGAACCAAAACTTTTTTATTTTATTTGTTGCTTTTTCATCTAAGGAAAACCCATGCACGAGCCAACAAACGTTTACGTTGACACTGCGCTAATTTCAAACTACTACTACTAATAAATCCTGTCAAACCAGTGTGATTATAGGATTAAAGTGCGTCTTAATCTTAATCCAGAACTAAAGATAATAAAATAAAATAAAAAATATACAGAATATATATACAAATATACAGAACTATTCAGAAAATGCAAAATGAAAAAATAATGTTTCGCTTTTTCCAAGTTGATGACTTAAAATGATTGTACTTTTCGAAATAAAATTAATAATTTTAATTCATGTGAAATTATAATTACTATTAAAATGAAAAAGCGTGACTTCTCTACCGAAAAAACATCTACCTCGATTTGTCAATGAAATCTGATTCAAAATACATTACTCAATTGATAAAATTCTCTACAAATATCTACGTTCGAATAAGATTCTCGCTTTCTAGGGAACTCTGTCAGATTATCCTTTCCGTTATAGGAATCCGTTGGGATTCTTGAGATTTTATCATGAATTCATAGTCATAACTCGGCACACGTATCCCATAATTTGTGCCGATTTCTGGGTTACCAGCATAGCTTATTTAGACACAGCATTAAAACTTTAGCTAGCACTAAATTTGTGGAAAAATAACACGGAAAAGGAATTTTTAAATTTAAAACTTAAAAAACAAATAAAGGAAGACTATAATACCAGATTACACACGACCGAAGATGCGGTTTGGATTACTATTAAAGATAAATTCAGTGAGTTGCTTATTTAAATTCATGAACAGTTTCCAACAGATTTATGTGAGATTAATTCACCGACTAGATAAATAAATAAAATAAATATTTTTGTCACAAAAGTGGTCCAGCTATCAGTTTCGTAGCCTATGTCAAAGACAGGGCTGGATAGTTTTTTGGGACATCAATGACCTTATTCTTCGATGTGGGATGTTCGCCCTATTATATTTGATGAAAGGGGAATGCTGATATCCCTTCGGCATAATATTTTCCTGGACATTTGGGAAGTATCATTACATAAATATTGGCATTGAAATAAAACATAAATTACTACTCCAGGAACCTACTGATATTTGTAGACATTGTTAGTTGAAATTTTCCAATATATTTGCCAAGTAAGGCAATGTTAAGAGTTTAAAACTTTACAAAACGACTATTTCCTTGTAATATAAGGTGCAACTATTATTTCTATTTTCATGTTAGCTACTGTTATTCTTTCATGTAAAATAATAAACTTATTTAAACCGAAGGTAAACTATCAGAAGATAATACTAGACAGTAGGTAGTTATTTTAGTATATTACAGGTTTAGTACCTCAAAATGGTTTGTTAGGAATCAACAATATATAATATAGTAATGCAACTCGTGCTTTATTGCCTTGTAGAAGTACTTCGCCTAACCAGCCTGTTGTTTTATGCCATTTCTTCTAAAGCGTCCAAAGTGGCGATTACAGTTATTAGGTAAGTTATTTCATATATATCATATATTCATACATATCAATATATATTCAGGTACTATATATACGTACACACATTGCAATAAATCGCATAGAAAAAAACATGATGTTACAGGTACTCAAACAAATGTACAACATGGGACATAAAATCTTTAGTATATATCGAGGCCTAAATTCGACAATGACACAACTAAAAAAAAAACACTTTTTTCAGGAGTGCGGTTTTGCGCTGAGCGATGGCGAGTCAAACCAACCAATCAGATAACGACATTTAGTGACGTTACTCGCTCGGTTGAGTGAATAGGAATATGAATTTTATTCACATTATAATACAGAAGATTTCGCGTCGAACTACACCAATAACTAAATTTCGACACATCTGGTTTTGTGCCACTATCGAATTTAAGCAGCGATGTGTCTTACATTGCCTTGTAGCTGTCGCTCGCCTCCCAAGCCTGTTGCTTTTATGTCGTATGGTGACCACAATCACACCGTAGCAAGCGGATATCGTGAGCGCAGGTGCAACGAACAATGAAACGAACACGCTCGTCATCCATATCCGCCATTGGAGCTTGCTTATGCTTGACCAGCACTGAAATACACCTGAAACCAAATGATGGGTTATACACAAATTCACTGTATCACAGGTGGCGACGAACAAAGAAACACACACATCCAATACCCTAGAAAGAGCGTTATGTATATCACAAAAATGTTTAGCCCGGTCGGGTATTGCACTCAGGACCCCTCGATAAGCAACGGTTACTTCCAACTAGGTTAACTAACATCTCTATGATATTTGAAAGTTGTTTATTTGTTTGTGCATTGTTTCTTCAAAAGTAGACTACTTTGTCGACGAGCTAAATGTGAAGACTTGGGTCTTCCCATACTTTAGTACCAGTTACCTGTTAAACTGATGTTAAGGGCACTGTCTGTTCCAATAATAAGTCACGTAAAAAAATATCACCTTTACAATTTCGTATAATATGTCTGGAATTTCACACGTTACACCCAATTATTAACTTAAATAACTTCTTCATTAGCCCGAGGGAGTACAGTCACGAACACCCACGCAAAGGTTTCAGACATCATTTAGTCTGGCCAGTACAGTGATTACAAAACTTAATTTGCTCTTGTGAAATCCCGTTTCAGTCGACTGTACAGCTGTTAGAACCAGTAGAAATTGTGTGTGATAATATTGAACCATTTTATTAGTTTGGAGACCGATACTGAATATCTTATTAATGCAAATATCGATTTCTTAGATTCTTTGGAAAGTGTTATAGAAGTGAATAAAAATCTAAACTTGAACACTGATAAAATATACAACACATCCATTTTTTTATGTGATACATTTCCGTAACGAGCCGACGCAACGGCCCACCTGATGTTAAGTAGTATCCTCGGTCCATAACAGGCGATGTGACTTGGGTCCGCCCCTACCAAGAACGACAAGACCCAAGTCGCACCGTGTGCACCCGTAACCCTGAGACGTGCAGGTGGAATATCTCATGAGCCTGTAATTTCACCGGCAACCACACCTCTCAAACTGGAACACTGCTTGGCGGCAGAAATGGGTATGGTGGTAGTGCTTCCCCGGACGAACTTCGCGTGAGATCTGCTGCTCTTCCGTCTATATATAAAAATACGTGAAATTGTTTTTTTTACAGTCGAGACTTATGCTGTTGTACTCCACGTCTACAAGGTTAATTAATTACCCCTTAAAAACTCCCTATAAAGCAGAATTTCAAGTGTATACAATAGGTAGGTATACAATATGACAACTTACCTTCTACGTTAGCTTCATCGAAGAGAAACAACATCGGAACGCAGAACAGAAAGCTCAATATCCAAGCTCCAAGTATGAGGGCACGTGCGCGTCGCCCTAATAAGAAACAAATATTAACAAATATTTGTAGTTTGAAAACATTTTCATTTATTACAAAATCACTCAGTTCCTTTAACCCAAAGCACGTGCAAATCCGCGCGAAAGAATGAGACTTTAAATAAATAAAAAATGTCGTTCTTGAAACGGTACGAAGGTTTTTGTAACCTGGCTAAAATTGACAGCATACACCAGCTGAATAAATTCACCTGCCAACCTAATGCTCCTTCTGTGAGCAACTGGAGTCGATACTGGAGAGGAAAAAGCGCAGATACTGCTTAAATGACCTTGGATAGTAACAAATAGTGAAACTGCTGAAGAAACTGTCAATGATATATAAAGCTTGTGTATGAAATTTTCTGAATTTGTTTTGTGCACAAAAATCACTATAACAATGTAATATTTGTACTTCTTGGTGGTCATCTGGAATGGGTGTACTCTCCTTGTTCATATCTAGATTTAGTAATATTATTGAAAACCTAAAAAGTCCATACGAAGAGCTTAATTTGATTATTCATTTGTACGAGTATTTATTATATTACTGTTGACATTAAAAAAGGTATTTTCGTACATTAATAGAGTAATCAATCTAAATAAAGTTTAAAATCGTGTACGTTTCGCAAAATCTGTATCTGCTAAGGCTATCCAAATCATCAGTGGTATAAAACATGGTTATCAGTCAGAGACATATCAATTTATCTAAATGGGTATCGGCTTCGGTTCTGTCGCCCCTAAATGTTTATAGCCTACAAATAGGTTCAGTGACTGGGATTTGTAAAATTTGTTTTGAAAATGTAAGTATAGTATATCTAGCAAGATTCACTATAAAACCAATGACGAAATAACAAAGTCATATTCGGTTGGCTCCGTGGGCCTCATTTTGCCTTCTGCGCTATAGATCTTGAGTTTGATTCCAACCCAGAGCAAACATAGGTATGTGTGAACAACAAAGATGTGTTTGGGTGTTATTATTGTGTAAATATAGACAACAATCAGTTATCTAATTTTATAGTACTCGTACTTTTACTTTTATTTGCTTAAACAGTATCCTTAGCAATGTTGTCAAACGTGGGTATTGGGTATAGGTACTTACAACTGCCGGTGAAGTTCATCGGATGTGTGATGGCATCACACCGATCCACACTGAGAGCCACGAGGACGTATGTTGATGAGTACGTTACAACACCCTGGAACAAATTTTCGTGAATCCTACTAATAATAAACGTGAAAGTTTGTATGTATGTTTGTTACTCTTTCACGCTCAAACGGCTGCATGGATTTGGATGAAATTTGGTACCAAGATAGTTTTTATCCTGGATTAACACATAGGCTACTTTGATCCCGGAAAAGTGCAGTGTCCCAATATGCCCCTGCTGTTACTTAAAGTTATATTTTGCACATTTTCGAAATGATCCGTACTGAACACTCATGGTGGCAGGCAAAAATATTATAATTTGATTATTACCTGTAAATACTTCATCATTTTGCATGTGATGGATCCAGCTAGCCAGGTAATAGTTATCCTCTGTATCAAATCAGGCAAGACGCTTATCAGGCCGACCAATAAATCTATGAAAGGAAAAACTCGTATATACTCGTATATTTTTTTGATTGATCCTACATTATATTGAGTACGTAACTCAATATAATGTGGGATCAATCAAGTATATAATGTATGTTTAAAAAAAAGTAGTAATAAAAATTAGTACACATTTTAATTCATAAAATACTCTTTATATAACAATTATGTATTAGTAATAATAATAATAGTAATAGTAGTAATAATAATAATAATAATAAAAATAAATAGTAATATTAGTAATTAATAAAGTTCAGCTGTCTATATACAGTTTCCACAATAATAGATATCTACTTCTCAACTGTCGTCTTTACGTTCCGATAGTTATGTTTTAATTGTTTCCTTTCACTGATAACGATAAAAACGGATTTGTAAACCCATTAGGTGCCTACTATGAAAGAACAACATTTTTATGAAATGATAGTTCTAGGAAATTCGTATATTAACCTTCTAGTCTCAATATGTCTGGTAGAAATCGCTATAAGCGATAAGACCGCCGATTGTACAGTTCTTTTGTTTTTTGTACCTAAATGTTTTGTATTTCCTGTTTTATTGGTGTAATGTGCAATAAAATGTTTATCTATCTATCTTTTATAATATCTACCTGCTATAGCCAATTGCATGATGAAGAAGTTCATCCGACTCTTCCTGGTCTTGGTGAGGAGTAGTGCCAGCACCACCGTCGCGTTGCCGGCCACGATCGCCACGAGTAGCGCCCACAGTATAGCCAGTTGGGCAGTCTGGTTAAAAAAAATAATGAAAATTAATAAATTAAGTTCGAGCTTTCTAACAAAATTCTAACCCACAGTTAGCTAAAGTTAGTTAAAGTCTTACTGACCCCGGAGAGTGGTTTCGATTCGAAATCATATTCCACTAAAATTAGTAAGGGAATTTATTTATAAATCAATCACTAAATCCGCGTACTAAAACGCAGTGGTAGGTATAGATAAATAAAATAAATAAATAAATATTGGTGGACAATTCACACAGATGGGCGTTATTATTAATATATAAAGCATTCCGTAAGAAAACTGTGTTAGGAGGACTGAACGAAAAACTATAATGACTTAAAAAAAAATGGAGATCTAAATTTTTATTCCAGATTTTATTTACAGATACACTGACTAACATTGTGTTCCGGTTTGAAAGGTGTGGTTGCCAGTGAAATTACTGGTAATTTCACCGGCACCTACACCTTTCAAACTGGAACACAGTAACGCAAATGCATTTTGCTTGGCGGCAAAAACATAAATTGTTTGTTTCGTAAAAGTATCGCTAAGTAAGAAATAATCATATAAAATAATATAAATAATAATATATATTATTCGCTAAGAATTAATACTTTATTTGTAAATAAATTTCAAGTTGGAAGAGGTGCTTGTTGATTACTTTACTGTCTGAAAATCTCACATTAATTTTGGTGTTGAACCGGAGATACGGTGATTTTGTCTAGACCCATACTTTGGGAAGACGAAGCCTTTCCAATTAATTCCAACTATTACAGTAAATGACTGCTATCAGGTTCAAGATTTAACGTGGTGTCCGTACCAGGTCTTCATTTCCAAGAGCGTTAACTTGAGAATTTTAGATGCTATGTTGTTTTAAATTTTGCATATATTGATGTCAACTGACGAACAACAGGGATATGATTAATATCAGTTTTCGCATGATACCATAATATCATTAAATATATAAATCATTTTAAAAGCAGTAGAACTCACGCCAAGTTCGTCCGGGGAAGTACTGCCATTATGCCCATTTCTGCCGCCAAGTAGTAATGCATTCGCGTTACTGTGTTCCGGTTTGAAAGGTCTGGTTTCCGGTGATATAATAATAATAATAATAACACCCAAATCGCATCGTATGCGCTCATAACTATAAGACGTGTAGGTGGAATGTCTCCTGTGCCTGTAACTTCACCGGCAACATTCATTCGATGATGTATTTGTACAATCAAACAGTGGTTATCTTAATTGGATTTATTATTATATTCAAGTATGTCAGCTTAAAAGGTTGTTGTTATATGTTTCTTGAGTAAAAATTAAATAAAAATAAATGAAAAAAGGTGCATTAATTATACAATACCTGATAAAAGTAGAACTTGTCGATGAGTGTCTCATTACTGGTGAAGTTCCCGAAGGCAGTGCCGTTCAGCTCGTACAGGCTACAGTTGTGGCAGTCTTCCATTATCAGGCTTCACATCTTGCCTTCAAGGGTTCTGTGAATGTCAAATTAATCAATACTTCTACTAGTGAACTAACAAAAAAAAGTAAAATACTGACACAGGGGTAATCTCCATACTAAAAAGAGGGTTCCTAACACTTGTATAACACTGAATAAATCAGATTAAGTTTACTGAAAATTAATTTAATTTAATATGTTTTGTACATTTCACACAGCGCCATTTAGCCCCAAAGTAAGCTAAGCATAGCTTGTATCATGGGAACCAGAAAACTTATATAATATATATGCTGTTTTTTGTAAATACATACATATGTTCATCATCACCCAGACACAGAACAAACATATATGTTCATCACACAAATGTTTGTTCTGGGTGGGAATCGAACCCACGACTTAGTGCGCAGAAGGTAGAGTTACTAACAACTGAACTGTGAGGCCTGTAGAACCGTGGAGGCCGTGGAACTTGATAAAAAAAAAGATTTAATTGCTTAGTTCTTCGATTGTCAACATATGCGTTGAAGGGAAATAATAGTTATAAAATACTCTTAGACTCTTTAAAAGTCTTAACTTTTCATTTGTTAGAATATAAACGCTAGAACTTTATTAGGCAGCAAAGTTTGGTAAATTCGATGTTTCATGAAGGTAGCAGGTGCCACCAATGTATTTTGCATTATTATGGTATTTAGTTTTGTGCAAGTTTTACAGAATAACGTTAATTTTATTATTTTTTAAGTAAGAGCTTATTGCATGAGGCATTTAAATTGAGAATAGCAAGCTAGTTCTAGTATGATTATTGAATTCATATTAATATTGTTTGACATTTCACACAACGCCATCTAGCCCCAAACTAAGCATAGCTTGTACCTACTACTGTTACCAAACAAGTGATACAATTATTATATCACTTTTTTGTTATTTGATACAGTTAGGGAACGAGTCGCCCATGACAACCGATGTGTCTTGGTCCCCCCCTAGTAGGTCAAAGACCCAAGTCGCATCATATGAGCCCCTAAATCTGAGACGTGTAGGTGGAATGTCTCCCGTGCCTGCAATTTCACCGGCAACCACACCTTTCAAACCATAACATAGTAACGCGAATGCGTTACTGGTTGGTGGCTGATATGGGCATGGCAGTACTTCCCCGGACGAACTTGACGTGAGTTCTACTGCTCATAAAACTTGAGCTTTTGATAAATTACCACTAAGGTGACATTGGTTAAGAAAGACCATCTGTTAAGATTATCTATTGGGTAATATAGTCATTAGGCTTTATACCCAATAAATAGGTTCAAAGAACAACAAATAGTATTTCAATCAAGCTGCAGGTGCGTTTTAGTGATTGAATTTGACCACGCAATTGATCGCTATCCGAAAACTATAAGGTTGAATTTCCACTAGCAATAACAGTTTGATGAAGCGTAATCAATCAACCAGGCGATCAAATGGGCATAAGAGAAAGCGATCCAATTTATCAAATTTTATCGAAAACTGATATTGATTTCTGCGGGCGCAGCTGCGTTTAGACTGAGATTTATCTTTTGCCAATCAATGGTAAATTTGCAATTAAATAAAGACAGGGCGTGATCGTCCAATCGTAAATACCCTAATTTTCCGTCCAGAGGTGGCTGTTTGTAATCCAGAGGAGCAACCATGATTTATAAATATATGAATGCTTTGAATTTTAATTTAGAATTTGAATTCGATTGAGAAATTAATGTGCGCTCAAATCACAATACTCGCACTTACCCAAAAAGTTTAAGGAAAACACCGTGAAGGTATGTACTAGAACCAAACATTAGAAGACGTTTGATAAGTGTACTAAAAAGACTACGAGTCGCACTTTTATTTATGCCATAATCATTTAATATAATTATTTTGTGCAGCAAAACAAATAAATCGACTTCATAGCCAGTAAACGAGAATGATTCCTCATTATCTGGTATTTGGATGATATATTTTTTTATTAGAGTTACAGTTATTTGATTTTAAAACTAAACTACAGAACCGATTTGGTGATATATGAAAGGGACTAATCTGAGAAATCCTCCTGAAGTCAGTTACAACAAGTTTATTCTGATTTACTGGTAGGTAATGAAGTAATGAAATGTTATTTTAAATATTTGACCCATAAAAGGACTTAATTCAAGTTTGAGTATGATGCAGTGCATAAATAAAAATAAAAACACACACTGTATTTGGGGAAATTGTTGAAAGTATTCTGTGAAGGTTTACGTGCAAATCCTGAAATAATATAAACACGTAATTAAGCATAATTTAAAATGAATCTTTAAAAACTCGATCCTTAGAACTCAAAAATAAGGCCGAACTATTTCACTATATTATATATATATTATATTTAGATAAAATACAACAAGTAATAAAAAAAAGGTTTATCAACGGTTCAAACGACCTAATTATAGCTAATGGCAGTCAGAGGTATCCTTAACTGTTAGCTATGGGTTGCCCAGATATTGTAAATCAACTCAAGTGTCATTTGTATTGACACGAAAATTGGAAGCTAAAGAGGGTCCGATTCAGCTTCATTTGACAAACTATCCGGAGTAACGATTCATTTGTTCTGTCTGTTTGCATAGGCTTAAGTGGCAGATGTGGGTCGTTTGCGAAGATTTCCGAATAAATATTATATGTGGGTCTTTATCGAGGGAAAAGTTACTCAGGGTCTCAATAAAAGAAGATAATCTTGACACTACCTCTTACCTCCGGCTTCATCGGCTTTTTTTCGAGATGTAATTTACATACGAGTAGTGCAAGTAATATCTAGGACTCATAATGTGTCCTTATATAAATAAAAAGAGTGGACTGTGACACACTGCGGTTTTTTTTATAACATTATAATATTATTTCGGTAATAATCGATAATCAAAATCTTAGTAGCTTAAATCAAATCATTTATTATTATTATTTTTTTTATTTTTTTTTATTATCAATCATCAATTAACATTTTAGAACACTGGTTACAACCGCACCTAAAATCAAATAAGGTAAAGTGTAACATTATATAATTTATTTTCTGCCCGGAATCGTAGGTAATTTCTTTCGTATATAATTTATCCTGGCTGCCGGATTTTAAGGAATGAATTCCAGATTTAAAGTTTTAGCTATGCTTTTCTCAATTAACAATGGTGGACCTCACCCCTCGTCACGTCTATGTGTGCCCATGTTAGTGTAACTCACAAGAATAAGTGGCCCACTGAGGCTCTACCTGCCCCTTCGGGGATAAAGGCGTGATTCTATGTATGTATGTGTTTATAATTTATACAAAAGTAATGTTTGTTTGATGTATATTAGTTACTTTAAGGTACTTCTAATTTCAATTCGAATGAGAAACGAATTTTGTTCTGTGCAAGCTGAATTTAAAGATCAAGAGAATTAGAAATATAATACGATTAAGTTATATGTAGGGAAATGTTCGACCAAATTATTAACGAAACGTTCGATAAAATTATTCCTTTGAAATGGTAAAAGCCTTGGTATGAATTATATTTGAATTGAGAGAAAAACTTATTTAGCTGCAAATTGAATAATTTGACTTTACCTGGGGATGAAGTACCATTACACCGCAAATTCAGAAAATAGACTTTTGCGTAGTCTTTGAAATAAAGTTAATTCTGATTGATGTTAAAGATAGAATCATAATGAGGTTGCTTTAGAAAATATTCGTAGTAACATATTTACTACGTGACGATCAATGTTGTAATATAGAGTTGACTGGTCTCACAGCTCAGTTGGCTCACCCTGTTTTCTGCGCTGTAGGTCGCGGTTCGATTCCCACACAGGACAAACATTTATGTGAAGAACATACAGACATGTTTGTTTTGTGTATGGGTGTTGATAATCTGTATTTACAATTATATCAGTTGTCTGGTTCCCATGAAACAAGCTTGCTTAGCTTACTTTGGGGTTAGATGGCGTTGTGTGAAATGTCCATCAATATTTATTTATTTATTTAATTTCGTGAATCTGAATTTAGAATTCAGATAATAATTATGCAATTCTTCTTACTGTTCTTAATAATGGAGGTAAACATACTTATCTCGGCTCATAAATCCACTCATGATTCAGCGAGCCCGAACCCAAAAATATAGTCAAACTTCCAAATAACCTTTGCTAAGGCAAACTTCCCCCACTACAATTCTTTCATATGTAGTACCTAGCACATTTTGTTCATGTAATAACAATCCTCTTTTATTTGAGGCTAAGCAGAGACTGTCTTAATTACGAGAGCCGAACGATATAAGCTTAAATTGGTTTCGGTCCATCGAACCTTTTTAGGTAATTATTATTTAGCTGTTAGGACGACGCTTGACTGAATTTTCCTCGGTGTTTTTATGTGCTCTGGTGACATTTTCCCCTGGGCAGTACGGTAAGCAAAAATAAAACTATTTATGCACTACTTTTTTTTATTCATCGCATTAGGCAGACGTGGAGTTACAATGTCTCGTATGCTTGTTGCTTGTCATTTCACAGACGCGGACACTTTTCAAACCCGAACAAGTACTCATGTACAGTACAGTACAAGTACAGTACGTGGCGGCAGAAATAGATATGGTGGCAGCACCTGACGAATTTGGCAGAGTAACTTTGGTGTAGAAGAAGTAGCCATGGTAACAGTTTTCCCGCGAATAAACAGTTGATAATGATATCTAATAGCTGGTAAAAATTACCTTACTATAAATCCACACAGAAGATTGTCATAAACAAGAAATGGCAAATGTCCAAGCAAACTCTTTACTCAAAACTATATTTCACAAAGTTACTAACCGAGACAATATGATGAGCGAGTGGAATCAGGTCACATCCATTTGAACTAAAACGTTTCCATTTTGGAGAAATAGCAGTTCACAATAAGATGTATTCGGAATCCACCATATAAAGTCAAGGTAGAGCTTTATGAATTTTTGAATCTAGAGAAAGAAATAATGTATTCTAACTTTGTTATTGGACAGCGTGCTGGCATAGTGGTGCACACCCCAAGTTTCCTCCTGAATTTCAATCCTGAAGTCTATGGTTAAACCCAGATTTGCATTATTGAAATTTTTCTCTTGTCAAAGTCAAAAACTTTAATTCCATAGAATTCATAAAAAAATGGCTTGGAAACGTCAATAATATTCAAAACCTAAGGTCACGCGTACTTAGCGCTAAGTTTGAAAAATAGAAACGCACGTTATATGGAAAAGTTCTAAAAGGTAAAGGAAAGTAACATGAGAAAACGTACTGTGTAAAAATCTAAATGTTCTACAATCAAAAAACTGAAGATATGTTTCAAGTGTACGTAAGGAGTCTTTGTGGCGTAGGTACTGTTATCACTTAACCACACGTTTGAGAGAGCCAGAGAGATTTATCATTTTAGTTTTATTATTTGTTTTTTCAATAATCAATAAAATTCTTAAAAATAAATTTAATTTAAATATTTGATCCTTTCGTACTAAAATATTTTAATTTTAAAAAGATACAAACCAACCTTTTACAATCTTCACGGTGAATGCGATGCGACTTGACTATTTAAACAATATTTGGATTACTTTTATTATTAGTTTTAGGTACCATTTCACATCAGGTGACTTTAAATAACACAAACTTATTAAAACAATTATGGTGGTTTTAACATTTTTTAACGATTCACTGACGTTTCATCTACATTGTAAATATAAATGATAATCTCGCTGTACTGAAGCAAACAATTCTACAGTTCACAGATATGAGTATTTGCATAATTATACATATAAGCAATGCATTCACCTCGCACGAAATTGTTGCGTTATAAAACTATGTGGATACGCTATAATTTGATATGATAATATTATATTGCGAAACCGAGTTTTTCTGGTGGTCTTCAAGAGGAGACTGAATCTTCTAGGCAAGCATGCTTCATCGTAGACCTCATCGTCACTTAACATCAGGTGAGATTGCGGTCTAAGGTTAGACTAACGCAAATTAAAAAAAAAAACAAAGTCTAAAAAGTCACATTATTAGATTGACAACTAGGAACAATGCAAAGTAACATTGTTAAAAATAGCTATAATTTTAAAAAAGCTGTACATTTTTTTTATTTATATCATAATATTTACAAATTTATTATTAATTTTTGATAGCATATCTACTAATACTTTTTCCTTTCGCGTATTTCAGTTAGATTTAGAACAGGTATAACAAATGAAAAACTATTTGTAGTATAACACATTTTGTTTCTCAGTCACTATTCAAGTCATTTAAGTGCGCCTCAAAGCGGCTATTCTTGCATTTGATATGTCTTCGAATTCTGCCTTCAAAATCTGTCCTAGAACGGAATATTCGATATTCGAATCCTTGTATATGTATATGTATAATATGGAAATAATGCGGTTCTGATTTAGATATCGATCAAGTTGATGGAAGTCCAAGGATATTATTCAACCGAACACCAAAATTAACCGAAATAAATCATAGGATTGTGCAAAGTATGACAGATTTATTGTGGGGTTGTACTGGTTTCATCCCTACTGCAGGGTCACCATAACAACGTTAATAATCGTCAATCAACATATACATTTAGGATATTATTACTGAAAGTGTTCTACGCAATATTTATGTAAACGTGCCCTAATATCATCAGGATATTTGTCATGTTGGAAAATGTTATGCTGAAGGAGCCAAAATCGACAGGGAAGGGAAAAAGTTTCGCAAAATCTATCAGTGACAGACACAGGATAAAGATGAGGGTGTTTTTATCAGAAGTAGGTTACGCATTTACAGTATGTAGTAAAAGTACACTACTGAAAACAAAGATAATGCTTAAAACGATAAAACAACCTAAATTCCTACCTCAATTGGCGACAATTAGAAATTACTGTTTCTAGCTCTTAGATCTGAGTAGTATTAGTAGAGGGAATGATGGTTTCATTGGATTCGACTTGATTGCAAGATTGACTCGAAGAGAAAGCTTCTACGCATCCAAAATGTTTTTTTATGTGGTGTATTTAGAGAATAGCAGATAGCCCACCTGATATTAAGTCGTGACCTCGGCAGATAACAATCAATACAAGTAAGATCCTCCTCTACTTAGGTGCTACAAGACGCAAGTCGCATTGTATGCGCCCAAAGTGAAGTTCCCTGGACGAACTTAGCATAAGTTCAACTGCTAATAGAGCTGAATATCATTACAAGATTGACACGTATTTAGCACTTCCAAAATGCTGGATGTATCTACCACTAATTATTGTTCCAAAAAGAAGCTGTAAAAATTGTAATAGACTTTTGATAATTGATGTATCTTTAGAATTGTATTGATCGTTCACTCACTAGTTAAAGTTTAAGCACAGGCTAATCTAGAGAATATTCGGGGCTGTCTTATTTCCCTGTATAGTAACTAGGTAAACTTAAGTAGCTCCATGACTGTGGTTAGTGCCCATTTTCTCTGAAATGTCTAAGCCCAAAGGGATAATTTTAACATTTCCCTTGTTAACAAAATTATACAGATGTTAAGTTCATGAAATAAACATAAGAGTATGTTCGCATTTTAATAAGTTTTTATGTAAGTACATATGTAGGGTAATGTTACGATATATAGTGTTCAAAGCAATCTTAGCGTAACGTAGCGAACTTCTACAGGTTGGCGATAATTTACGTATGTATGCAATTTAAGTGCCTAGCCTACCTGCCTAGCTGACAACGACATAATAGCTGACCATGAATGAATGTAATTAAAATATTAATAATAGCTATTATTACGTTGATAACATAGATGTACCTTAATTATGAAAATGTAACATTATTCAGTAAGTGTGGGAATCCCCAATTTCCAGCGCTGCCGTATTTTCTCGCTACGATAATCCCGTGGGTCGGGTAATCCCCGTTTAAACACAGATAAACTGAGTTTCGCAAAATTTGCCTCACAATGTGTAGTGGATGGTGTAACTACGTTTTGAACGAAGCAAATAAGTTGCCCAAAATTACGTGTACAGCGTGTTCTTACTGCGTTCGATTGTCGAAGCGGTTAGACCTTTTTTTCTGAATACTGCTATTATCTATACTTATAATAAAACATCTAGTATATAATAATATTAATAATTAATTTTTATTCTATTAATTTAATCAAGAAATGAATTATATTGTTTGTAAATAATATATTTTTATTGAGAATACCAAAAATTAGTTATTATCATTACTTGGTATATTAAATAAATTAATATTAGAGAGTTTATACTCAGCTTTTGTGAGAAGCTAACTTGAGACTGAATTGAGAACGTTCTCCTCATTTTGAAATCTGTTAAAAATACTGTATTGTCTTGTTAATTACATTTGAAAAACTGAAAAATATGTTTCTATTTTATTTTATTTATTTTTTATATTAGAGTATAAAATTAAAAAGTAAAGTCAATTTAACTGGTCTCCGATTTACAGATATACCTACTCGTAGTAACGTTTCCACATTATCAAAATCACTCCAGAACCCTCTTCACGTCTTCGAAATTTTTTTTTTTTTCGCCAAAGAGTTCTAATTCTATTTGTATATCCCAAAAATATAGGTCCCGTGCGTGCATAGCTAACATCGCAATTGTTATTCAAGGCAGGAAGTCGAGCGATCCCGAAATTCCCCGAAAATTTAGGAGAATTTCCGCCTTTTGAGGCCACCGCACAGAAGATACTTTTAGCGTGCGCTTACATTAATGCATTTTTAAAGCCTTAATTAAACGTCAAAGTTGTAGTTTATTAATTTTATTTATTCGATTCATCAAAAATAAATTACATGTTCTTGAAAGCTAGGATAGCAAGAAAAGATTATTTTTCCATGTAATCTTACTTACAGGCTAGCATTAGTTATGCATAGACTACTGAGTACATAAATCCTGCGATACAAAGTTAAGAAATAATGACTGTTTTATTAATCGAATAAACAGGCACTATTTACACAAATGTTATAATGTCAAGTAGGAATACCATCACAACTTAATATCATCTATTAGACACGTTAACTTTAAAGAAGTAAGGAAAAATCGCTATCTAAATAAAATTTTATCCAAATTAACGCTGACAATTCAATTGTTTCGAATGTATTGATGTAAGGCTTTCGGGGCTCTTATTTTCGGGCCGGGGGAAATTTTCACAAGAAAGACAAGACTCACGTAAAATAAAAAATATGACAATATACTTAGCGGCACTTTGTTTTCACGTCATATTCTTATAAATAAATAAATATTATATGTATATTATATTTGTAAAAGATTTAGTTTTAACAAAATTGAGTTATATATATTTTTATATAAGGAAATTAATTAAAATGTTAAAAGTGAGATGGCAGGGAATAGAGGGCTAATTAACGCTTCATATCACATTTTCACAGTCAAATGGTAAACCTTTGACAGAAATAATTCCAAATTTATTTATAACTAGCTTTTGCCCGCGGCAACTGTCGCGATAATGTTGATTCTTTCAATCAATTCTGGTTGTCGATTGGTACAGAAATCATAACGAATATTTTTTTATAACCGGCTTTTTATATCCCGGGTCCCGTAAAACTTTGTATAAAATTCATCATAATCGATTCAGCGGTTATGGGTGAAAGCGTAACAGAGAAACAAACAAACAAACTCACTTCCTCGTTAGTTATAGTTAGGATCAAAATCCCAATCAAAATATCATATCAATCACAAAATCTGAATTCATCACACATTATCTATTGCACTAGCAAAATCGCAGTTTATCACAGATATAAGTATAAAGTGTCTGTAGACCCCTGCACGACCGCTTGCAATAATTTCTGTTTAACACCCTCTAACTTGAGGAAATTTTGGACCCCTTTTAAAACACTTTATAACGAAACTGTGTGTCCTTTGTTGTGAGTTTGACTATATAAATAAACACCGGTTCAAATGGATAGTAAACTGCGAAAACATAGCTATTTGTCAGGCTTGTTTTTATTAAGGGAAATTATTTAAGTCAAAATTAACCCATGTTATAAACATTTTAGTTGGAGATAAAATGACTAAAATGTTATTTGTAAAATGTTATTATATGTGTGTTTTGTTGTCCCACAGTTTATACAAGGTGTTTGGAATATATTTAGAAAGCCCATATGAATACTTTGACGTGTGCAAAATAGTTTTCATACAATAAAACACGACTATGAAGTATAAATCACGTTGTTTGTTTATCATTAACTACCTACGTGCCATTTTTTCATTGCTGTCAATAAGTATGAACTCGACAAAGTAAGTAAGTAAAGTAAGTAAGTAGTTCGACTTAGTTGATATCCCATAAACAACTAAGTTGGGTAAAAGATTTTAAGTCGTTACCTCCCTAATTAACTTTAAATGAATAAAAACTTGTGCGAGTCAGTTCCGCCTGCCAACTGGAGTTTACTTTTAAAAACAAACTCATTTTGTTAAACTTCGATTGATTATTAAGGAGCAAACTCCTTAAACTTTGAGGTACTACAAATACTACCATACCAATTTAACTGCCTGACTTTGACACTAAACCAGTGATGCGATGTGTCGCACTCAATGCACGGCAGCGTTATAGCTCTAATGTACTAATTCACTGCTACATGGAATTATATCCTATACACAAAGGTGGATTTCCACGGCTGAGTAGTCAGGAACGTGCTAGAAGATCACGCTTCAAACGAGCGCCGACAAAGGCTCCCGTTACAACAAAAAACAAAAAAAAAGTGTCTCATAGAAAATAAAGTAATAAATACGAAGTTGAACTTACTTTTCGCAAGAATTGTGTTATTTTATAACGTTAAATATAACGAACAATCATGAGCTGTACTTATTCAATCGAAAATATTATAACTTCATTCAATTGAATCATTGAATTCTACTGATGAACAGTGTCTAGAAAATAAAAATGCAGGATTAAACTATATTCAATAATACATACTGACTCTGAATCCAATTATACAAGCCCAAATAAATCATTACTTTAGCCATAAACTCAATCAAATGTGCAAACAATTTTTAAGAAGTAGAAGAAGTTTCAATTTATTTTGAAGGTTATCTTTGAATTTAAATAACTTAATCCCAATCAATTGATAGTGTAGCTCTATCCTCATGTAGATTTACTTTGACCGTGTTTGTTTCAGATATCCCTAGTTTTACATAAAATAAAATAAACTTTGTGGATTAAAGGATAGTTGAATACTTTTCCCAAGTTATATTGAGTTTTGTTACAGATACGAAGCATATTTTCGGACCGCAAATGGCTCAAGCAACTACTATATACATTATTTTGTGTCGGTCCTTACCAAAATTAATAAGTATTTTGATAGTTTATTTTTCTAAAATAACCTCTAAATGCTTAACTTGAATCAAACGTATCAGAATCTCGAATCAAAAATATCTACAACCCGTATACATTAAGTCCTAAAATTCGCCTTCACTTTTAGTTCCTGACAGAACGTAATTTGAATGATTTCTCATAAATAGGTGTATTTAGTGCCAGATACCAGAGACCTTGTTACAAGATCGCAAATAATACCTCATAGCTCAGTTTTAGTAGTAACGTTTAGAGTAACGTTTGTAGTACATAACTCCTTTTTTCGTTGTAGGTCCTGGGTTGGATTCCCACCCAGGATAAATATTTGTGTGACGAACATAGATGTTTATTCTGTGTCTGGCTGTTAATATGTATGTATTTACAAAAAAAAAGTAATATATCAGTTGTCTGGTTCCATGATGCAAGCTATGCTTAGTTTGGGACTAGATGGCGCTGTGTGAAATGTCTACCAATATTATTATTATTACTATTAAGGCGATTGCGAGCAGGTAATCTTCTACGAAATCCATAAGTGTCACAGACATGCATTCACTGAAGCTACTCACAGAATGAGCTTTCGGAATTACGGAGCGGCAAAATAGAATTTTGAGGAAGTTTGTACCGAATTACGAATGAGATTTCCCGGATCAGGAAACAGAGTATATGGTGGCCTTGCAGAACGCGCCTTCACAACATTATATAGTTTGGAACGCCAAAGCACTCCAAAACATAACAGAATGCACCACATAATGTAACACAATAAAGTAGATTTATAAACCGATTCGCTACTGTAGCATCACGACACACCGCAAACATATAATTCTGCCTTTAGTTCGTGCTTCTTTTCAGACTTAGTTGTATAAAATAATAATAATAATAATAATATTGGTAGACGCCATCTAGCCCCAAAGTAAGCTAAGCAGAGCTTGTATCATGGGAACCAGACAACTGATATAATCTTTCTATGCTTTTTTTTTTGTAAATACATACTTATAATACATATTAACACCAGACACAACAAAAACATGTATGTTTGTCATAAAATGTTAGTCCTGGGTGGGTATCGAACCCACCGACCTACAGCGCAGAAGGCGGGGTTACTACCAAGCTGTGAGGCCTTTATATAAGACTTGTTACATCTTAGGGACAATCAAGGCTAAAATATGTCTGGTTTACTAGCATTTTGATTAATAGAACTACGAGAATTTTACCCAGCTGGTTGTGTTCCTTCAACAATTTCCGTTTCGCGAATAGCAACTAAGATGTGCTCTCATTCAGTCAGTCCCCGACCCCCTCTTAATGCCAACAATATTTTACTGCTGGCCACAAATTTGCGGTGACGATAATTACTTCTGTAATTTATTAGGCTAGCGGTAATTTTATGACGATGGAATTACGGGGTAGATACTATCTGAATTTTCATTAAGAAACATTGGATATAAAAATACTAACTCGCAACTAGAACGATTACACGCATTAGTAATCTATTGCGTGTCAGATATTTGCTAATGGTTGAACAATTACCTATCATTCAACATCTAACAGACTATAGAGCCATCTTGCCTCGAGTAGTTTCATTAACGATGATAGGCCCTTTGTGTTTGCGCCGTGTCTCAGAGAATCACCGAAGTGAATTACCTGCAGCATTGTGATCGGATTTCGTAGTTAGAGTGAAAATTATAGAACGGTAGCAAATATAGAAGCATATGATGAACATCATATGGGGGGCCACGTTGCTCGCGTCCGTAGGTGATAACCATTTGAATCCTACACGTGTCCCCCGGGTGGTGCGAAAGGAGCAACCCAAAGTAGCAGCAGAACTTGTGCTAAGTTCGCCCGGTGGAGTACTGCCACCATACCTGGTGATATGCTGCCAACCAGTGATGCACTCGTGTTGCTGTGTTCCAGTGGAAAGAAGTAGGTGCCGATAAAATTGCAGGCACATGAAACGTAACATCCCCGTCTCGGGGATCATGGACGCTACACAGAGCAGTAGTACTCTCGCCAAGTTCGTCCGGGGAAGTACTGCCACCATGCCCTTTTCTGCCGCCAAGCAGTGACGCATACGCGTTACTGTGTTCTGGTTTGAAAGGTGTGGTTGCCGGTGAAATTACAGGCACATGAGACATTCCACCTTCACGTCTCACATTTACGGGCGCATACAATGCGACTTGGGTCTTGTCATACCTATTTTGGGAGGACCCAAGTCGCATCGGCTGTTATGGGCCGAGGTTACCACTTAACACCAGGTGGGCCATCGGCTCGTTCCGTAAATGTATTACATAAAAAAAAAAAAAACACAGTGCGACTTGAGTCATCTCATACTCTGATGGAGAGGGCTTGAGTAGTACTGCTGTTGTCCATGGGCGGCGGTTACCACTTAACATCAGGTGGGCCGTCAGCTCATTCTACCACCTACATCACATAAAAAAACAGTATTTCAAAGGCCTTGTTAGATAAACTCGAATGGAGTAAGCTTTTTTGAGAAACGAAATCACATCACAGCCTGGCTTGGTTATGAACTGATATGCAGATGGCTGCATACCAGTTCATACTTCATCATACACTATACGAGAACAGTAATTTTTTATCCCAGTTAGGGGTTGTGTTGGATATAAAGTTAATAGCTTTATATATACTTAATACTTATCATTAGATCAGACCGTGGATTTTGAAGATGCCCCACAGAACTCCTTACGCATATACCAAAGTACAAATATCACAAAGTATACTGGTTTGAACTGAATTTGACTGACTACTTATTGTTTTGACTGTGCTTTTTTTAAGTGAGTTTTATAATGTGAATATTTTAATATTTTTTTAGCTAAGTGACATGCGCCAAAAGTTAATTCTGATACGTAATTGATAATTATCAAATTTTGATCTTTTGTTTTTTAATGGTTCAGCACTACAGCATGTTATTAGTCCTCTAGAAGATACATACATGGATACAGAACAAGCAATACATGAGGAGTGATCAAACATTGAACAGAAACGCCTGATAGATGACCACCTTAAAGTATCCCATAAATGTAAGTGTCACTTTAACAGGCCTGAAAATACTTAACCATCAGGCATATATTGCGTATTATTAATGGGTTAAGGATTTTTCATTTGTTTTTATTATGTAAAAAGAAACCAGTTGCAAAATCGTTGTCTCACATCGTGATATTAGATTCGTAATAGTAGAAGTAATCCATATCTTTTTTTTTATTTAAAACCTTTGAAAAAGCATTTGTTGTAAATTAAATTGAAAATAATTGATTGCATAGCTTATGTTGCCACCGCTAGCCTCTACAGTCGCCTCCATCCTATTTTTAAACGGTTTTATTTAGCTCGACCCGTACGGAATTTATTTGGGTCAAAATTAGAAATTGAAATTTAAGCACCTTCCCGTTGTCAGATTGATCTGAAATTTGGTACACACATTTAATGTAGATGACAATACAATATAATAAAATCAATAACATTATAAATCTAAGATGGCCGCCGATACAAAATGGCGGATTACATATTTTTCCTTAACCCCCTCAATATGGGTATCAAATCAAAGGGCTACACTAGTAAAACACGATGATTATGTCAAAATTTAAAATTCAAGATGGACGCCGTTCCAATATGGCGGAGTAGGTACATATTTTTCCACAACCACCACAATATGGGTATCAAATCAAAGGGCTACACTAGTAAAACACGATGATTATGTCAAAATTTAAAATTCAAGATGGACGCCGTTCCAATATGGCGGACTAGGTACATATTTTTCCACAACCACCACAATATGGGTATCAAATCAAAGGGCTACACTAGTAAAACACGATGATTATGTCAAAATTTAAAATTCAAGATGGACGCCGTTCCAATATGGCGGACTAGGTACATATTTTTCCACAACCACCACAATATGGGTATCAAATCAAAGGGCTACACTAGTAAAACACGATGATTATGTCAAAATTTAAAATTCAAGATGGACGCCGTTCCAATATGGCGGACTAGGTACATATTTTTCCACAACCACCACAATATGGGTATCAAATAATAGGACTACACTGCAGAATACTGTCATTATGTCAAAATTTCAAACTCAAGATGGACGCTGTTACAAAATGGCGTATTAGGTGGGGGCATGATTAGTCGTGTCGAGAACAGTTGCGTCCAAGATTGTGTGACGTTAGAGGGGCAGATAAAAAAAAATACGTAATTAGATACCTCGTTAGTAAGCGGTAGCTATACCACCCAAGTTAAGGTAATAGGTTAAAACGTGCCGAGGACTGTATGGCATTAGGGTGGATAAAAATGTAATGTCGTAAGCGCTTCCCCCTCAAGATTGGGCGCATCTTGTTGTATATTATATTAAGCCTTGTCCCTTTACTGGACCTCTGGGGAGGGGGGGGGGCGGGGTCGACCGTCAAAATGCCCCTTAATCGTGGGAACAACATGGTAACAATAAATAAAAAAGCAAACAAAAATAAAAACGAAACTGCTACAAAACGAAAAAGAAGGCTCGAAAAGGCAAAAGAAAAGTATAGAACGAAACGTGCAAAGGAAAGTGAAAATGAAACCCATAGTCGACTACAGAAACGAAGAGAACGGAAAGAAGAAAAAAAAGAAACACCTGAGCAACATGATACCAGGTTAATAGCACAACGTGTAAGACAAAGGCAGCTGGTAGAGTCAGAAACACCTGAGCGTCATGAGTGCAGGCTCGCATCACAACGTGACAGACGAAGAGAGCTAATAGCGTCAGAAACACCCGAGCGTCATGAGTCCAGGCTAGCATCACAACGTGACAGACAAAGAGAGTTGTTAGCATCAGAAACATCTGAGCGTCATGAGTCTAGGCTAACATCACAACGTGACAGACGAAGAGAGCTAATAGCGTCAGAAACACTTGAGCGTCATGAGTCCAGGCTAAGATTACAACGTAATAGACAAAGAGAGCTATTAGCGTCAGAAACACCTGAGCAACATGAGGCCAGGTTAACAGGACGGCGTGAGAGACGAAAGGAGTTAGAAGCTTCAGAAACACCTGAGCAACGCCACGACAGGTTAAATAACCAACGTGAGCGTGCACAGCAACGCAGAGCTGAAAATCATGTACAAGCGTTTGAAAATGCTATTAACACATCGTGTATACACGTTTGTGACATTTGCACGAAGCATTGTTATCCTAACCAAATTCATACTGTACGTTACAACACAGCTGCATTAGGATATCTACCTGCAGAACTGTCTTCAAAAACAACATTACTTTTATGTTCGCGCTGCCAAACACATGTGACCAGTAATAAAACAATAGCACCATCAAAGGCGTACTGGAATAATCTGGATCCAGGTTCAATACCAGATGAGATTCAAGCGCTGACGCAAGCAGAGCAGCGTTTGCTGTGTAGAATCATCCCGTTTGTTAAAATCGTAAAATTTACTGGGCTATACGGGCAGTACCTACGGTTTCCGCGGACAAGCAGTGTTGTTTGCCCAAGATATCTTTGAGGTCAGTGAAAGATTACCTAATATGCTTCCAAGATCTTCCAGCCATGTAATAATGATGCACTGAATGAATTAAATAGAATGAGGAATATTCGGTAGACAATTTCACTAAATACTAAAAACAAGAAAATAAAAATCGGTAAAAAAACTTTTAAGTTAAACAGTTTTATTTTATGTGCACTGAAAACTACAAAATAAATAAATAGTTACTTACCTATCAACCTACGTAGGTGATCTCGGTCATTAATATCTCTGATGGTAGTGGTTGTCATAACATGAACCATGTCAGCGGCCGAAAGGCAGTTCATGAAAGAACACTAACACCAGGGTTTGCTTGGTAGGTAAACTAAGCAGCCCACACTATAACAAGTAGGTATTTTGACCTTCTAGTTCAGAAATATTTTAGTACTAGGCAGAATAGCTTTTAGGCATATTAGACTAAAATAAAAACGTGGGGCCCCTCTGAAATCATACCTATGGCAGAGCATATCTTATACTTTGGTAGATCATGAGCTCGGCGCGGCGTTCGCTGGTGAAGCCGTAACGGCTGGTTATTGATGGTCAAAACCTCCAGTTACGATTATAGTAGTTTTTAGATTATAGTTAGTCGATTCAGCGGACCCTGGACTCCGGAGCTATGAGGTTTCGGATGCGACCGGGATAAACCGCTAGGATGATGATGATGACGATTATAATAAGTCGATGCAATCCACATTTAGTATAGTAGAAAGTAATACAGAAATAGTTAATGGGCCCCACGTTTTTATTTTAGTCTAATATGCCTAAAAGCTATTCTGCCTAGTACTAAAATATTTCTGAACTAGAAGGTCAAAATACCTACTTGTTATAGTGTGGGCTGCTTAGTTTACCTACCAAGCAAACCCTGGTGTTAGTGTTCTTTCATGAACTGCCTTTCGGCCGCTGACATGGTTCATGTTATGACAACCACTACCATCAGAGATATTAATGACCGAGATCACCTACGTAGGTTGATAGGTAAGTAACTATTTATTTATTTTGTAGTTTTCAGTGCACATAAAATAAAACTGTTTAACTTAAAAGTTTTTTTACCGATTTTTATTAAATCTCTCCAGGAACTTTAAGAATTCAAAGTGGCTATCTTCCGCTATGGCCCTGCGATCCGGAAGGTACTCACGGTGCTTGACGCTACACAAAAAAATGTTTATATTCATTATTATGGTATTTTTATTGTTAGTGAGAATCGAAGAGAAAAGAATGGTTCGAATTTTGTTCTTGCCAGTGTAGTATCAATATGAAATGGGTTTTCAGAAAGCATGTCTAAGAAATAAAAGCCGCTTCTTCTTTCCCACACATTGGTAGCTTAGGGTTGGAACAAACGTAATATCAGCAAATATAATTAATTGTTTCATTGATCAATGAAAACAATGAAACAAAAATATAGATTGACTGGCCTCACAGCTCAGTTGGTAGTAACTCTGCCTTCTGCGGTGTAGGTCGTGGGTTCGATTCCCACCCAGGATCAACATTTGTGTGACGTACATAGATGTTTGTTCTGTGTCTGGGTGTTGATAATTATGTATCATGATTATATGTATGTATATACAAAAAAGTATATAATTATAATAAATAATAAATCCAATTTATTTTCTCTCATAAAAACAGAGTGAGTATGAGTATTATATCAGTTGTCTATTGCCATGTTACAAGCTATTTACTTAGCTTACTTTGGGGCTAGATGGCGCTGTGTGAAATGTCCACCAATATACTCGTATTATATAATATAAGATAGATGAATTTGCATATTCATGTGCGTATAATCAAAATAAAAAAAATGTAATCAAATTTATTTATATATTTATTTATATAAGTATAATGCGTATCGTTTAAAATATTAGCATTAACATTGTCAAGCACCATTTTTAAGTGGCTCACATCTCTTAAGAAATATCCCTTAATCTCTGTTTGGCCTAAAAACAAACTAGAGCGTAAAATCATTACATGCCGTCGTTATGGCATCAATTTATCCATTACGGAAAAACTGGCGGTCAACAAATAAATTTTATTACGTGTATATAACTGCGCTAAATGGGGTGAAATGGTTCTTATTGTGGCGATATTAAATACCCTATTAATAGAGTTGTCAAGGATACGGATATAATCTTAGTTCGAATGTAATGGAGCCCTACTGTGAATAACTTACCTGAGTATTGTTTTGAAGAGAACATTTGATCCATTTTGGAGTGACCTATTTTCTTTTAATTTTGATATTGTTGGATGGTGCGTTGTTATAACAAAATTCGTCAAGCTGTGTTGTCTCAGATTATAATCTTAGTAGTAGCAAAAAAATTATACGTGTGTCTGTGCGTTAAGGACCGAAATTCATACAGTTTTTCTCATACACTCATACATTTATGTAGCAGTAGAACTTCGTCCAGGGAAAGTGCTGCCACCAAACCCATTTCTGGGCCAAGCTGTAATACCTTCACGTTACTGGCGCATATGTGACTTGTATCTTCTTTTACCTGAGTAACGGAAGACCCAATTCGTATTATTTACTAGCTGTGCCCGCGACTTCGTTCGCGTGGAATATTGACTTTTCGGGCAGCATATTTTGAATAACTGAATCCTTATGGCAGCGGCGCGGCTCTCAGCGCGCTTTATATAGCCACGGACGATCAGGCGCGAGGCGTGTAGTACGTACTCTGTACGTTAAAAATGTTCGCCGTGATTCTTTAAATTGACATAACTTTTTTATTTATGAACCGATTGACATGAAATAAACACTAAATGTTAAGTGAAGCTCACTACAATATATTAGTGAAAACCGTATCTAAATCGAATAAGCCGTTTCTGATATTAGCGTGCACAAACACACAGACAAACAGACAAACAGACAAAAAAAAAATTAATTACAATTTCGGGTTCGGCATCGATAATAATATAAAATAACAACCCCTGCTACTTTTTTTTTATATATTTCCATTGTACAGACACCACTTTTCTACAATTTTATTATATGTATAGATTATGAGCAGAGATTACCACCAAGTGGGCCATCTGCTCACTCCGTGAGTATTTCATATAGAAAAGTATTTATACATCTGAAAGCTATACCCAACCGCAGTAATTTAAAATTGCCAAGATTTCATTTATGGTATATTATAATGTTATGTTGCACTTAACTTTTTCGTGACTTATTTCCTAATCCGCTGACATAAATCTCACTCGTGCAGAAGACTTCCTAAGTGCGATACCGTAGGTCAGCGTTATCCGTGTCATTTGTCATGCCATTTGCATTTTATATTATCTCGTTCGAGATACGTGCAAACCCAGTACTCTAGATTCGTAACGAATGAAGTTATTCTGTTGAAATATGATATACACGAGAAGTGAATTATTTGATTTAATTTTTAAGGGGAAAATTTTGCTGTTATTTTATTACTTACATAATGAGAGAGCGGTGGTCTAGTGGTACTGACCCGAGTTTCACTCTGGAGGTCGCCAGTTCAAGAAAGATTAATGTGCGCAATACCACGTTCTCAAAACGGTGAAGGAGAACGTCGTGAGGAAACCGACTTGTCCTAGAACTAAAAGTTCGAAGACATGTGACATGTGCACGAAAGGAGCCTTTTTGAGGCGCACTTAAAATCCTTTCTCCACACTGGTTCGAGAGAACCAGTGACTCGAATAAAATAGACTTGCATAATTATTCATACCCTAGGAAGCTAAAATTGCTGGTGATTTTATGGAAATAAACTAAATCTAGGTTCACGAATTCAGGGAAAAAAGAAAACCGTTTATATTATCATCCTATTAATTAGTTTAAGTTAAGACACAATTTATAGTAATTGTGTCATCATCATGCCAAGTTAATCTAGGGTAATACTGCCACTATACCCATTTCAGCCGTCAAGAAGTGATGCGTTCACGTAACTGTGTAACGTATCGCGTGGTCGCCGGTGAAATTACAGGCAACTGAGACATTCCACCATCATGATGATGATTTGATTGTATACTGTGTTTCAAAATGGTCGATCTATTTATTCATTTATGCATTTAAGGGTCATCCATTAGGCGTATAAGATCTTTTAAATTTATATTAATGGAAGTCCGAAAACCTGTAGGCCAGGTGAACATTAGTAATTTTAAAAATGAGACGTTTTGTCCATTGTTATTTGAAAGAAAGAAAGAAAGCAAGAAATATATTTATTTTGTGTTAAATTAGAAATAAAATTAGGTATAAATAAAAGAAAATGTGGCTCTTAACAGCAAAAAAATGCTACCACTCAGCATGTGCTGTATCAGGGGTGTGGGTGCTTCGGCGCTGTTTTTTTTTGTATTTTTTTTTGTTATTTGGACTTTATACGAACGTATTCTGATGCTTCTGATGTAAAATTTCAGGGTCAAGAAGTTTTGCTGTTATCGCCATGGGATACCACCTAACATCAGGTGGTCCATCCACTTAAACACATAAAAAAATAATTAATTACGGCAAATTGGCAAATAGCCAACCCGAATTTTCGCCGCGTATTTCACAAGACTGTTGTTACTTTACTGCTTACCCCACAAAATAAATTGACGCGCGGAATCTTAATAAAAGGGATAAATGGTAATACGGAGTGGAAAGTCTTGTATTAATTTTATGAACGGATTCTGGAAAATTGTTCCGGTGAAGTGTAATAAGTTTTTGTTATTTTTATTATGAGACGTTATGAAATAAGTCGCTTAGTTAAAAGGATTAAAGACTCAAAGACCTGTAGTCAAATCTGTTAATTGTATGTGAATATAGAGCACCAGAGGAAAATCTGTCCAGAGATGTGTGAAATTATATTACAGTTAAGTGAAAACCGCATCGCGGACTTTACCACGTATGACCACGTGTTTTTTATGCAAATGTCTGAGTAAGCAGTACTATTACAGCCCTAGTTAGGTAACTACAATTATAAGTTATCTCAGTTTATTTACTTTCCATTTTAATAGAGGAGTCAACCATAGATTAAAAAAGTTCATTTCAAAATCACACCGCACATACGTTTACAATTGTTGAAGAACAACCATTAGGTACTCATATTCAATCAAACGCTCGAAACAAATTAATTGTATCAAAACACTTACAATCTCAAAAATCATTATAAACATTGACAAACAATTTGTGCCTACTTACAAAATGTTGAAAACTTTTTCAATCTTCCACTCGTTCACAACACTTCACTAAGTCACAATAATGAGCTTTATATCTTCATACGTAAGTTCGAAAGTTGCGTGAGCCGCCGTGCGACGTCTGAATCCGGCGAGGGTCGGTTACAGACTCATGAAACGCTGAAAGCTGATCGCAGGGTCCTATATTAGATTCCCCAGTGTAGGGGTGTAAAAGTATTTGATTGTGGCTTATGAATGAATGTGAACGACATTGTGGTTTGAATATATCGCAGGGATTTTGTGAAGGAATTTTATTGTTTTGAAATTGATAGCTGTGATACTGAAAGATTTTCATTAATTCGTGTCGTTTTTCAAAAGAAGCGGAATTTTATAATAATTTTTCAATTTGAATTCAATTATTTATTGATATTAGACTGAAGAATATGTAAAAGTTTAACAAATGATTTTAGTGGTAGCTAAGTTATCAAACTAAAAAAAGTGATGAAATAAGTTTCGAGAAAAAAATAATTAAATGAAAGTAATTAATTTTGTACTTGGCACTCACTTGGCAGCAGATATGGGTATGGTGGCAGTACTTCCACGGATGAATTTCGCACAAGTACTGCCTGCATTTCATTCCAATCTTCTCTCGTGAAAAAATAGCAGTGTTACTCATCAGAATAAACTAGTGACCTACTGTAATAATTACTGACGTATAGTAATACTGTTTTTGACCGAAATAAATAGTCGTAACGTTAAACATAGCAACATTATCGACACACATCTTCACTGCTCATTAGGTAGCTCAATTTCCTTTACACTTTGATATCAGCCACAGAATAATAAAAAAGAGGACATCGGACAAGTTCTCTTGTTTGCACCAAGTTTGAGTGTCGCCAGCTCAACTAACTCACTAACAATCAAACTCATTAGAACGCTCATATCTAAACTACCCTTACTCATACTTCTGCGCTCCTATTGCTGAACATAGACAAATACTTTTATTTATTTGCCACTGAAACACATTGCAGCTTTTTTTATCCTATTACTGAGAGCAGTGTAATATGATGGATATAAAGTAATATATGAAATTAAGTAAGTTAATTTATAAAGGCTTTTGTTAGGACATCTATGGGTCGATTACAAAACTTTTAATTATTATAGTAATAATAATAATATTGGTGGACATTCCCACCCCAAAGTACCCCAAGAACCACCCCAATAAGCTATCATGGGAACCGATTCCAAGCCATTTCTTTATGAATTCTATGGAAATAAAGTTTTTTCTTTATTGGTTTATTAAATTCCAAACATTATTTTTATTTCCTTGTACAGGTTCAGTTTCATTTATGACATTTTGTTTAAATGTAACTTTTTTTTGATATTTAAGTAATTTGTTATAAAGTCATTAAATTTTTTTATCTACGGAATAACATTTATTTATATATAGATAGAAGAAATGCCAATTATAAAAACTCTAATGAAATCTAAAGTCATGAAACTAATTCAATGAAGGTTAAAAAACTTGAAACAATAAAATTTTGAAAGGATACAGGTGAATTCTTTACGTAGCTAACTAAAACATTTTAATATAGAAATGATGTCCTTCTTATATACTGGTATGCTCCTGAATATCCAATGTTGCCCTTAATATATTATTACAACCTGTTACAATGTTCAATTTCTAAAAACATAACACCGAAAATCTTTATAAGGTTTGTTACGTAGCACAGAGATCATCAATCTGAGTTGGAAAAGAATTTTCTGTTACCTAACCCAATTGAGGTCGTTATAAACGGATACACAGTTACAAAGCTCTGTTTGCAAATAAGCTAGATTTAGATTTGTTTAGACAAACGTTTCGTTCAACTTCATTGCCGCTTGTTTGCGGTGGAGCGTGTGCATTGGCAATTTGGCTTGCATTGTGATTTGAGCTATCGAATGAGATGCGAGTGATACCAATTCCCGCACCGGGATCAATATTTGTTTTGAATATTGCTACTATTCGTGTCACGAACCAGTGCACACACACAAAGGTGCACTTCAGTAGTTTACTACTGAAGTGCACCTTAACGAGGCTCCTTTCGCGTACTTTGTTTTGAGTTCTTCTATTCGAGTCACTGGTTCTCTCGAACCAGTGTGGTGAAAGTATTTTAAGTGCGCCTCAAAGAGGCTCCTTTCGTGCACTTGACACGTCTTCGAATTTTTAGTTCTAGGACATGTCGGTTTCCTCGCGATGTTTTCCTGCACCGTTTTGAGAACGTGGTGTTGCGCACATAAATTTTTCAATCGAATGACTCATAGGTACACGTCGGGATTTGAACCGGCGACCTCCGGATTGAAACTCGGGGTCAGTACCACTAGACCACCACGCTTTGTTTTGGGTGAGTTTTGTAGAACCAAGGTTATCGTATTCACGTATAGTGACAGAACATAATGGTAGTGATTCTGTTCGTAAACACCTAACAATATTTAAAAAACTTCTTTTAGGACTTGCTAACTATTTGTTTTCCAAAGTATTCCAAATATACGCGGCATATATAAATATTTAGTGCAATCACAGGCGTTTTATGTCCCGTAATAGAGGCTTTCGAGGACGTAATTAACTTCAGAGAGTTCGGTATCGACCGGATTAATCCGTCAATGTGCCGTCCGTAATCACAGAGAAGTGCTCTTACAGAACTTGCTAAGTGAAATTACCTCTTTGATTTCATGGTAGCTTGGGTTTTGAAGTTGGTATTATTAAACTGTAATGAGAAAAACAATATATACAGCTATTCCCGTTTCATTACAATGTTTTCCATCACCGAAATCTAGAGCTCATTGTAGGATTCAAACCGACTACGTGAAATAGTAAGTTGACGTCGCTAAAATATTAGCAGTTAATGCTATGAAAAAAAACTGATGAGGAAAATAAGAGATGAGGAATTAGAGAGACGTGAAGGAGGAATGTCTAAAGTGCCTGTAATTCACCTGTAAAGCCACCCACTGCAAGTTCACGCTGCATATTCCGCTTCTTTAGATATACTGCTAGAGTAAAGCATTTAAAGATAGCGAAGCTAGCGTGAGACAGGCGCTACCATAAATTTTGTTTACCTGACCTACCGCGCAGTAGAGACGGCAATTTATAACTGTCTCCACAGGCTCCTATGACGTCACACATACATGATGTCCGCTGGACGTGAGTTGGTTCTCGTAGTCAGTATATTCTATAATCTGAGCTTTTTAGCAAGATAAACCGTGGACTTGTGACATTTTATTGTTGTTATATGTTGAGCATTAAATATACTTGGACTTTTTATTGCACACCAGTTACCTATAGGACTACACAGATTTTATAGTTTCACTTCGGGACTAGCTTTCAGGACGACATTGCCCGCGTAGAAGTACCTACGTGCAGTGGGGCCATTAGAATTAGAAAAGATTTTTTACAATTTTTATAATTGTTCATATATGTACAGTTATACTGTAAATATATAAGCGGAATATATATATAGCATAATTTATGTATTATGAGTGAATACATTATTTAGCTAGCTAATAAGTTAAGTCACATAATAGATTATTTACGATAAAAGTTCACTAGTCCCCACACTAGGATTCCCTGTGTTGCGGGTGACTAGTCTCTACCAGGAGAAAACACTGTACAGGTCTTAGAGTAGAATCCAGAAAATAAATCTGGTTACAATATTTTATCTCCCGCTATGGTAGAACTTGAAGTTGGTTAGTCGTCACCTTTTACCATCATGATCCTGTCTCCTGTTTTTCATGCAAAGTATCAGAAATATACAGAGTACAAACAGTACCTACTATGTATATTTTTAATACTTTGAATATGTGATTAATACCATTGTCGAATTCGCGTTTTCATTGCTTTTGCATAAAGGTTTTCGAAAACTGAGTTATTTTTTTTTCGAAATATGGTCTGAAACATTATACATTTGATTTGGAGACATATAATTAAACGGTTTTTGAATCCCATTCTGAATATTAGACCCAAAATATTAGTACCCTTCACCCAGCAATATAACAAGAATTAGTTGCACTGGGAAATGTCTAAATATGCTATTAAAAGTATTAGGTATCCGTTGGTGTAAAAGGTGTTGGGTACGGGCGCAATACAATGCAACTTTTGTCTTACCCTACCTAAGTAGAGGAAGAATAAAGTCATTGTGTTTAATAATAACATGAGACATTTCACATACACGTCTCAGAGTTACGGGCGCATACGATGCGAGTCGTTCCTAGTGGGGGAGGGTCCAAGTTACATCGGTTGTGATGGTCCGAGGTTACCACTTAACACAAGGTGGGCCGTCGGCTCGTTCCGTAACTGTAGATATTACACAGCACATAATCAGACGGGTCTGCTATTTGTTCCGTTAATTATTCTTTTATCCAGCCGACAGACACTTCGTCTAACTTCGTGTGCACACTGAAAAAATCCTGGCGCGTAACAAGATGATTAAAAACACCTTGAAACAAGATGAATCGCCAGTCGCACGTCAATAATCATCTTTATTGTCTAACGTCGCTACATCACGGATGCGCGGCTCGTTTACACGGAACAATAAAACGGCCGTTAACCGACTATCACGCCATTGCCAATTTGACAGCAACCTTGTTGGATAAACTGGTGGTTAATTGGGACTAGAATGTTTTACTGGGTATTTTACTGGCAGTGAAATCGCTTCTAGGAAGGAAAATTACGAAAGCTATCACGTTATTCTTCTTTCAGGACCTATACACGGTCTAGACATGACAAGGTGATGTTTTTCCTATCAGTATGGGCAGATTCTTACCTATCCGGTCCGAAAGGAAATCGCTGAGAGATTCTTTGGACCAAGGTAATTATTATAAGTAATAAAGTTGAACTTTATATAATGGACTGTATGAAAAGACCATAAGCCCTAAAAATCAGGGTGCTATATACCTATAGGATGACCTGATGTCAATCATTTACAGAATGAACAGATGTGTAACTGATATTAAGCAATAACAAACAAAAAAAAAAGAATTGGATGCTGCCTTATTTCAGGTGACAAACAAAGAAAGAAAGAGAGAAATTGTTTTAAATAGTTATGGGCAGGTACGAGGCACATGAAACTCACAACTCCGAAACGTGAGGTGGAATGTCTCACGTGACTAATTTCACCGGCCACCACACCAACAAAACTACTGTGTTCAAAACGGTAAAAATGCATTTGCGTTACTGCTTGGTGGCAGAAATAAGTATGGCGACAGTGCTTCCCCTGTCGAACTTCGCACAAGGTCTGCCGCGGGCTTACTCCTCTTCATACTTTGTTGTTGTCTCCCAAATAAATTAACAAATAAATTCGCGAACAGCTCTGAGAATCGAAAACATCGTTCACCAATCTTATTGAAGATGTTTAATTACTATTTTATTGCCTTTGATTTTAACTTTTTACTAGTTCGTTGACCTACACCGATAATAAAATTGTTTACGTTACAACTATCCTACAATATATTTTGATTATAAACAAAATGATGGATGTCAATTATGTGTCAAAAATTAAATTAAATAATGATCCCAACCATTTTAACTAGAAAACTCAAGTTTTTTGATCAATCGAGGCGATGAGAAATTGCGCTAAGTATTTTAAACAGCACATTGAACAGTGCTCTTATATAAAGATAAGAAAGTAAATGAGCTCGCTCATTGTGCTGGCAAATTGTATGCATGGTTGTACTCCCTATTACTACTGCATTTCGAGGTTGCATTATGTACAAAATGCATTCATAAGTTAGTTTATTTTATTTGAACAATATGTGAAATCAAGAATTGTGAAAAATTTCTTAAAAAAGTAACTTCAATAATCTACTTTAAATTTGTAAGAAGCTTGTCCGAACTCAGAAGTCCTAAAAACAGCTTATGAAAATAACTTCAATAATCTATTTTAAATTTATAAGGAGCTTGTCCGTACTTAGAAGACCTAAAAACAGTTACTTTTGAAATGTACCCATACAATTACTATTCGTGTTCTCGGTTCTGTGGAATCAATAACCAGTGTTGAAAGCTTTTTTCTTTTTAAAAGACATTTTACATAATTTGTGAAATTTCGTCAGCAAGGACTAATATAATACTTAGTGAGTATGTTTTTAGAATTTAACTACTGATAATTTATTAGTTGATTTTTTATTTGTGAAAGGGGGCTGTTATTTTATTTTGAATGTATCTTTAAGCCGATTTCGGTTGTTGTTAAAAGTACTATTTCTTTGTTCCTTAAGCTTACGTACCTCTCAGCAGTTTAGTTATAACAGTTTAGATTTATAATAAACTTGAAATATTTATGGCAGATCACATTGCACCTATTAAAAACTTTATTTCACCTGTGTGTCACAAATAAACGATTTGAATTTGAATTTGAAGAGTGGACCGATCTCACAGCTCAGTTGCAAGTAATCCTTCTGCAGTCGAGACTTCCTAGGTCACGGGTGTGATTCCCACCCCAGAAATTTGTTTGAGGAACAAAGAAGTTGTCAATGATTGTATATTTGTATTTACCAAAAAGTAAATAAGTATTATATATTTAGTTATCTGGTTCCCATAGTGTACGCTATGTTTAATTTGGGGCTAGCTGGCACTCAGCAAAATTTCCATCAATAATGGAAAAATGTATGAATGACTTCGAGTTCGTTTCTAACAGGACCAATATATCCATAATCTCTTGTGACCTACTAAAAACTGAGTCACTCAACAAACTCACTTAAAAATACTGCAGTTTGAATACTGTTATTATGTGCATTGGATAACCATTTAGCCTAAAGTTAGAATGAAAATTCTCTCAATGAAGACTAATAAAAATGTTAAATTTTATAACTAGTTTGAAGGAGTGTAAACTTCTCTGCCAATATATCGCCTATATTGGCGGCCAGCCAGCACAACGATATGTTTTCCGTGTCCATATTTATTGTTCTTAATAAACAACATTATTTTAAAAATATGAATACAAATCTCCATGAACAATGGTAGGATTATAAGCAATAAACTACACGCATTTACATTGCCTCTTGGAAATTTACCAAAACATACCAGACAATAAAGTTTTAAAGTGAGAGCATCTTACAACATGAACATTTGACTATGACCCTTGGGAAATTTAAATGTATCTTTATATTTTGTCTTAGCTTAATAAGCAGTAGTATGCAGTTTATGTAATCGCTTTTTTGGTAGTTTGTATATTTCCTGTCACAAAGACTAAATTAAATCTTGTAATATTTTAATCGTACCTATATATTAGTATTATTGTGACATCATGTCATCAGTAGTATAAAGCATTCGCTGAAAAACAAAAAAAAGGGAACATAATGTTGGAAAAATCTGTTTTTCCGTAATACATTTTATACTAATAAGTATAAAATACTAACAAGGGCGATTTAAATTTGAAAATGTAACGATGATTCTGGTTCATCTGGAGTGGAAGTAGCAATCAAGAAGCGAGCTTTGATCTGTTGAGTAAGCCATATACAATAATTAATAGTCTCTGTCTCCACCAAAACTTGAGGTTGACTGATTTTCTACAGGTAGTATCGAAAGGACCAAAAGTGACCTATATAACTGCTTAAATATAAGGGCTTTTAAACATAAGAGGTGTAACGATAACGTACGAATAATTTTTTGAAAGAACATAGATAGAACTCTGATCTATGACTATAATAGCATTTTAAAGTAATCTTTTATTTGTGTAATAATTAAAACCAGTCAAGTTTGACTTACGCTAAGAATTATTTGTTTTTTATTTATTTATCCAACAGAAATACAACGATAGTCAAATAATAATTAAGTTACTGAAAGTTCAAAAATAGGATCATGAACTGAATGAATGAAATCATATTTTATTTCCGTTGTTACAATAATATATTGGTATTAGTGGTGACATGGAACCCTCGGTTTGTGAGTCGACTTGCACTTGCACTTATATCAGTCATCTGCTAGTATTGATTATTATCAATGAGAGAGAATTAAAAATAATGTTCTCAAAGTTTCTAGGTGACCAGCAATATGGTTATGGCACTCTTTGGGGCTTTAATTTTTCGGTATCATCTAACTCTAGCACATCCTATAGAACTATGAACACTTCATACTCGAAGTCCGAAGTCTGAATCCATTTGCGCAGATGGGAGCCATTTCGCCGGAGGTTTGTCAGAACGCGTTGACCTTATTATTTATGCTTTATCCCAGATCTCAACTTGTGAACTGTCGGGATGAAACTAGATGAAAAAGTCCGCGTCTTTTAGTTGAATCCTTCTTATCAGACATCTTACTTTTCTGTACGCAGTTGGTGGTAGTTTCGCTTCTCGCACAAGACAAAAATTTAGTTAAGAACATAGAGGTTTATGTCTGATTAGTAAAATTTATTTATTTTAGTAGCAGTAGAACTTGTGCTAAGTTCACCCGGAGAAGTACTGACACCACACCTGGTAATCTGCCGCCAAGCAGTGATGCACTCTTATTACTGTCTTCCGGTGGAAGGGTTCCAAGGGCGATGGCGATGAAATTGCAGACGCATGAGACGTAACATCCCCGTCTCTGGGTGATAAACGCAACGCATTGCAACTTGAGTCATCCCCTATTTTGGTGGAGTGGACTTGAGTCGGATTGCTGTTGTCAATAGGCGGCGGTTACCAATTAACATCAGGTGGGCCGTCAGCTCGTTCAATCACTTACATAACATAAAAAAAATGTAACATATGTACGTATTTACAAAAACGTATATAAGTATTATTGTCAGATGTCCGGTTCCAATGATGAAACCAAATTTGAGCACTTAACTATTTTTTTGCTACGTTTTAAGATACATAATACGAAATGAATATAACTGTGTTAAAAAACTAGATATTCTCACATTGAGTTATTCCCGCGCCAAATATCCGGTACATAATATTATCGAAAGCTTTAATGTTTCGAAAGAATGTCGTCTCTTCGAGAAAAGTTTCTTGTTAGAAGACATCTTCATCTTTGACCTTTCAGGGCCGCCCATAAATTAATAAACGCTCCAAATCCGCAGTATCGCCCGACACCAAATCCTGTGTATAAATTAAATAATCCCTCTTGTTTATCTAAAACTTGTTTTTGGAAGTTTCCGAGGAGGATTTTCCGGACGAATCCGGGTCGTAAAACGAGTCGTAAAACCTGTTGGGATCGAAATACTAGTAACAGAATAAATATTAGTATACAGGCATAGGAGCCTCACTTTTATGAGTGTGATAAAGCGCTGATTCCATTGTGACAAGTAAACTTAAATTTACATCATCATTGTCCACATTTTTTCACTCCTATTCCTGACATGACAATAAATTAAGTTCAGCCAATCCATTTTTGTAGCAGTAAAACTTAATGCAAAGTTCGTCCGGGAAATTAATGACACCATACCCATACCCATTTCTGCCGCTAAGCAGTACCTAATGCATTCGCGTTACTGTGTTCCTGTTTAAAAGGTGTGGTTGCAGACACATGAGTCATTCCGCCTTCACATTTCAGAGCTACAGTGCGACTTGGGTCTTCTTGTACCTAAATTGGGGAGAAACCAATCCATATTGCATGTTATGGGCAGAGACTGCCACTTAACATCAAGTGGGCCATCAGCTCGTTCCGTGACTTTATCACATAAAAAAAAACTTTATCATTTGTTTCCAAATGTATAATTATCTAGCTGGTGGTCAAAAACTCAAAAATTTTAATTCCATAGAATTCATAAAGAAATCGCTTGGAAATTATATTGAATATTTTCAGTTGATATACTCTACTCTAATTAGTACAAGGTACCGTTGTTAATTTATGGCTTCTACTCGTATAAGTAGAAAATTGATGTCTTCTACTCGTATGAAAAGAAAATTGATGGCTTGTACTCCTACGAAGCTATCAATTAAGAAGAGCCTTGCTAATCGGAAGCATTTCCGAAGGACCTTAATTCTATTGCACACGTAACAAGAAGCTGCTGAGTAATGATTGGCTTATCTTCACTGAGGTATCTGAGTAAATTAAGTACAAGCCAAATGAATCCTAAATTCAATACAACAAAGTTCATTTCACTCTACCCTTGTTTCAGTGAGACAGGGCTGCCTTTGCATTGATTGCGAGTCAAGGGCGGGCAAGGTCAGGGGTCTGTTAACTTTTGAAGTATTTGCATGTGTCCAGTCCCCGGGGAATCGTAACGTGTTTTTGGGTTTTGATAGCCGAAAAGTGTTGAGTTAGTCGATGACTTAGGGAAAAAGACGTTTAAAATACCCATTTTATTTATTTCAAACGAGCGGGCGATCCCTGCTCGGCACTTATTAATTGAGAAAATGTAATATAAATCTATTTGAAAGCTAGGCCTAGTGGTGTTGACCCCGAGTTTCAATCCGGAGGTCACTGGTTCAAATCCCAACGTGCACAGATGAGATTTTCGCTTGAAAGATTTATCTGCGCAATACCACGTTCTCAAAACGGCGAAGGAAAACATAGTGAGGAAAACGACATGACCTGAAAAAAATTTGAAGACATGTGTCAAGTGCACGAAAGGAGCCTCTTTGGGGTGCACTTAAAATCCTTTCACCACACGTGTTTGAGAGCACAAGCCTGCGACACAGGCACTTCAAGTAAAAGGTTAGAAGACTGTAAATCTACAGTTTTTGGGGCAAAATCAAGTAAACTTCAGGACAACATCCATTTTAGCTCGTAACTTTGAAGAGTGGACGTCAGTCGCTCTTAAAATTTTATTGTAACTTTATTACATTTAAGTTCAGCGTGGAGATGTGCAAGCAGTTTCTATTCACATAAGTGCCTAATCTTGTGACACATTTGTAGTTCAGAAGAGCAGAGCTCTTAGTTTAAAGTTCATCCGGAAAGTAGGATACAAAAATAATAATATTGGTGGACTTTTCACACAGCGCCATCTAGCCCTTAAGTAAGCTAAGCATAGCTTTTGCGAAAAAGTAATTAGTGCACGCCTTTTCCGGATATGAATCAGTTTGACCATTTGACTTAAGGTCCGTGAAAGTCTAATATATCAAGAGATATAAACAAATATTTAGATGATAAAAGTACTCACATTAAAACGATAAATTAATACCTAATCTTATTACAGAAAATTTTCTTGAAATTCACACAATTACTTCGCTGTATTGTGGGAATGAGGTTTATGAATTATGTGTTCTTTTTGTTATGTAGCTTTTATGATGTTGGGTAGGTACTCAAATTAAATACCAACACCAAATAGGGAGAAATTAATGAAAATAATTTGCAGCTTTATGAGATTCGTTTTTCGGGCATTATAATTTCAATGTCACAACAGAAAATCAGGCTGTTTTTATCTATCTCTGTGTGTAGATGGTAGCGGTGAGCTGAACGAGTGTCTTGTTATATGTATACGCCCATAACTCGGAGACATGAAGTTGGAATATCTCATGTGCCTATAATTTCACAAACAGATTTCTAGCCAAAACACAGTATCGTGAATGCATTATATTTGTGTATACAATGTATTACAATAAAAATAAAATAAATGATATGCTCACACAATCTGCAAAGTACTTTTTTTTTTTATAAAAAACAATATTTATTTGCATTCCTACATGCGACCTCTTAGTCACACAACCTTGGTTATGCGGGCAAGCTGCTGTTCTACAAGTAATAATATACAAGTAATACAAGTCGCCTTTAAATATAACATATTATTTTCTTTAAATTATAATAATATTATATAATAACTCTAACACAAGATAAACGATTCCTATAATTTGCAACGAAGCTATTACGGTTAGGTTAAGTGTAGCATAAATTGTGTATAACGCGCCTTAACGTGGTATATTAATCTCTTTCTTGTAATTCGAAATTACTCCCCAGACTCTCAAATCGCGTAGGTGACAATTGTAGCCACTTTTGGCTAGAATTTAGCCAGATGACCATGGCGGTAACATTATATTTGCTATACGCCAGAATACTTTTTTCTGGAACGATGAAATGTATACAAAACAAAAATCCAATGCAAAATATTCCTAAAAAAACAAATTAACTCCAAAAAAATCGTATCGCAGATAATATTTAAGTCCCATTTAGCTGAGTAACAAAACTTTCAAGCTATTCATGTAGACTTTCTAGCTGTATTATGTTATTGCAACAATCCCTAAAAATCGAAAATTACGAAGTGCAATGAACTTCGCAAAGTTTACTACAACTTTTACTGCTCAATAAAAATTCTCGCTCATTTCCCACAATTAGAAGATAATAACTTAAGTCCATTACTAGATATAGAATGGTAGACAACAAAAAAGGGGAGACAGCCTGAAATGCACGCTATATATATAACTCAAATGGTATTTTTGCTTGGCAGACTCATCAAAGAGTAACGTTATTACGGAGATATAGTTGACTCAATTAATTTCAGGATCACTGATTACAGTTTGATTAGACCTTACTGGTACTTGCTTAGTTTAGTGACAAAACTTTGTGTCGATGCAAAAAAACAGGATATTTTCTGGTTCATTTGTGTGATAAACAAACGAACAATTTATTTTTACTATCCATGAAACTAGTCACTGGAAAATCCTAATGATCCATTTATTCGTATGGAAACTTTGAGCTATGAATTAATAAAGTCATAATCTATGTATGGCAATGACCTCACTTTTACGTGTGTTCTTAAAAGACCTTACTAATAATGTTTTATTTTGTCACTGGCTCTCTCAAATAAGTGTGGTAAGAAGATTGAAATGCGCCTCAAAGAGTCTCCTTTCGTACACTAGACACGTCTTTTAATTTTTGGCTTTAGGACAAGCCGGGTTGCTCACTATATTTAGGGACATCTTATTGAGAAGGTGGTATTGCACACTTATTTTTTTAAGGAAATAATACTCTAATACTAACCTTAAGATTTACAATAGTGACATCCAGATTGAAACTTGGCCTCTGTACCACTTGGCCACTTTACTCAAAGAGCAAGATCAAGAAAGAACAAGATATAGAAATTGAAAGATTTATTTTCTAATTAAAACATAACTTATATAAAACTAGAACCTGTACTGGCTGCGAACATGGCTTTGTATATTATTTACAAATTATATACAAAAACTTTCTTCGTTTATTGCTCTTTCTATTAATGAAAACCGTACCAAAATACCTTGCGTGGTTTTTAAGAAATGTGATGGTTGCAACCCTGTTCCTCCAACAAAATTGTTTTTTTTATTATATTGTATAAAGTTTAATTGTAACATGTTATTTAAGATTAACGAAACGATGTTACATATGTGATACATTCCCCGCAGCTCGGGAGCACATGCGAGAGATAACATGTAAATTTTGTTTTTTGAAAAGTAATTTAGTAATAAATAATTTTATTTGTAATTGAGCCATCATAATAGAGTGGATACCGTTAATAAATTAATTAAAAGTTAATGCAACTCAAATTTGTGTTAGACGCACCCCAAAATGCATGTGCATTTTGTCGTTACCATTCATAATATGAAAACAAAGTATGTTTTTGTAGCATATTCAATATGCTCCAAACACACGAGCACATGAAATTTTCATGTGCTCGTGGTTTTCAAATCGAATAACTAATTTAAAACAGCCTCTTCAATATTTTATACACTACATGTATATCACACTTAACATTAAAGTCTGCCACGAGTATATTGTAAATCACTCTGCAAAAACGCTAACAGTTTCGATTCCCGACTTGTACTTTGGCCTCATCCCAAATAACCGACGTCGAAGTATCAATTTGCAAAGTTTCGCTATAAAAAGTATTCGACTTGTCTTCGTCTTCCTTTGGCACAGAATTAAAAGCGATAATGCAGTAGTGATACTAAATCATCAAACCAATGCAGGAGTTTTGTCTTGCATTTTAATTATTTTTATTTTTATTATAAAAAAAAATATTTACTATATTTTTATTTATTTCTAAGCGCATATGTATACATATATATTTCTATATACATTACTATATAAAATAAATATTCTAGTCAATCTGGCCAGTGATACAGACACTGAGTTTCAATGCAAAGGTAACGGTTTCAAATCCCGACTTGAACCAATGATTTTTTTCACTTGAACAATTTATGTACGTCACACCACGTTCTCAATGAGAGGAAGGAGAGTTCTAAAGGAGGAATATTGGGAGGAAACCAGATCCAGAAATTTGATGACATGTACCAAGTGCACGAAAGGAGCCTCCTTGAGGCGCACTTTAATACTTTCATCATACTGGTCCAAGAAACACGATTAGTGGTAATGGTAATAATGCAAAATCAAACAAACAGCATGTCCTTAAAGGGACGAGAATTTAATGATAAAAGCATTGACGGTGGACGAAATTACACGACCAAATAAAACTGAAGCTTTGACTGCACACTGTTACTACTGCATCAAAAGCAAACTCATACAGTGGTAATACTCTCCATTTTATTGATACTTTATTATGGTTTATGAGGTGCCGTTACCTATCTGTCAGATCGTCCGGATATTTCTTCGGAATTTCTACAACTTATTCAACAAACTTCCAAGATTTGTATTGGGATGCAAATTTCATTATCACCCTGTAGATCGGTAGTGAGAATGTATTTCTCAGTTGTAAAATAACATCCATAAACACAATTACGACTTTGTTAAAGTTAGTATTGATATTGGGGCTACTGAGTGTTAAAAAATAGAACAAAAGAAATAAAGGCTAATGGTTGTGTATTGATATAGTGTTTTATTTTTATAATTGAAAAAGCAATATCTTCGATAGATTGATTCCTGAGGAAGTTTTGTGTATATAATTATCAAGTCATTAAGCCTCAGATATAGTGCTACACTTGCCAAGTCGGGGCTGGTCCCTGGTATACGAGTAGTAAGAATAAATGATAAAATGCATAAGAGCCAGTGCTAAGGTGCCATCTGAACTGGCTCTAATTGGCATTGTTTTTCACATAAAAGTCCATAAATATCCATGAAATTTCTTAACACTCGAACGTACGTTTCTCATTTTGTTTCTAACGGATTGTGATCCTGAAATCTGACATAATTGTATATTAATGAATTGGCACAGGCTACGTAAGTCTCCAATACGTATCCTTTGTGAACTTTTTTATTGGATAGAGTTACGGAATGACAGATGGCCCACCTAATGTTAAGTGGTAACCTCTGCCCATAACAAACAATTCGACTGGGATCCTTCCATACTTAGGCACGACAAGACCCCAGTCGCATTTTATGCGCCCGTAACTCGGAGACGTGTAGGTGGAATGTCTCATGTGCTTTTATTTTCAGCGGCAACTACTAACGAATGGGTATGATGGCAGTACTTTCCCGGACGATCTTGGCAAAAAGTCCTACTACAAAAAACTTATTTGTAGAACAGACAAACACGATGTATTCACGTACCGTTTCATTGACCCCGGTGTAGTCGGGACTCGGGATTCTTACCTTAAGGTGACAATGAAACACACTTACTGCACCAATCTCCGGATCGTTTATCTGTAGTATGTGACTGGCACGAAAGGTACTACGATATACTGTATCTAAGTTTAACGTGCACGCACCCAGTTACACTTGTTTTATTAGATACTGTTTTGGAACGAGCCGGCAGCTCACCTAGTGTTAAGTGGTAACCTCGACCCATAACAATCGATGCGTCTTGGGTCCTCCCCTACTAGGTACAACGAGACCCAACTCGCATCATATGCGCCCATAACTCTGAGACGTGTAGGCTGTAATTTCAATGGGAAACACACCTTTCAAACCGGAACACAGTAACACAAACGCGTTACTGCTTGGCGGAAGAAATGGGTATAGTGGCAGTACTTCCCCGGACGTACTTGGCGACTATTGCTCTAAAAAAATACTACACTACTAGATAATGACCCAAGTGACAAACGCAAAAGAAACAGTGCGTATATCAGTTGCAAAATATTTTAAAGTTTCCATATGTTACATACGAACACGATGCGAATTAAATTGATTAAGAATCGATTTCAGCTTGTTTATATTTGAATAAGCCCAAACAACGGAATCCATCATGCCGGCTTGACGAACGAAAACATTTAAATACAGTCGGCATGAAAATCCTAGTATAATTAGCATGTCAAGTCGCGCGACGTATCTCGCTTCAAATGTTTGCAATTATCAACCCAAGGATCTATTGAACAGATCGAAGGTGATGTTTTTTTAAAAGTAAGATTTGAAATAAAATATTAAACTGTTAGTAATGTTTTGGTTTTCTAAATTAGTAGCATCATTTTAAAAAAGCGCCGGAGATCTTCAGGATACAGGGTACTTACAATTTGTTAAATAAAATTTTCGACGGTATCCCCGCCGTTTGTAGATCAGCATGGCTTCGATTTAAATTACAGTTTATCACCCTGGCTGTGAAAACAGGAGGATTAAATTTCTGGTCCCAAAACTTTTTTAAATCGAACCCTGCGAACAGTAGTACCCAGACTGTACAAATAGAAAAGAGGATGAATTCAATTGAAACCTCAGAGGATCAATGTTTTTACACATTCCTCTCTTTCTCTTTACCCCTGCTTTGAAAGGTTGATGTTTTGTCGGACAAATGCTAACTTGGTTGAATGTAGAATGGAATAGAAAACAATGATTTTAATTGACACACATTTTATAATAAACATTTTCAGTGTTACAAATACGGAACGCGTTCATGGGCTACCTGGTGTTAAGTGGTGTTAGTGCCTATGCCCATAACAAGCATATGGCTTGAGCCCTTCCCTGCTTAGTGTAAGAAGACCCAAGTCACGTCGATGCCGTAACTCTGGGACGGGAAGGTGGAATGTCTCATGTGACTCACTGGCAACTACACCTTTCAAGCCCGGAACAAAGTAACGCGAATGCATTACTGCTTGGCGGCAGAAATGGGCATGAAACATAGAATAGACTATATAGAATTAAATACAGGAAAGAAGTTAAAAATACACATATTTTTTCTATTATAGTGTCATTAATTTATGTAGCTGACTGTTTCTTTAAAGTGAATTAATATTTGAAACATGTACCCACATGCTTTTACGTGAATTCGCGTTGATAGAGCTAACGTGTATAGTATGTTGAACTCATTTGTGTGTTTAGGTAGAGTTTAATTAAATTATATTTGTATAATTTATACAAATAATCGAAATCCGTAAAAAGCTCATTATAACGTAAAACGAAAAATATGTATTTTACTATGAGCTGTGCATTTTAATAAATAGTACTACTACAACTCTAGAATGACAAAAACTTTGGATTTGAAATTCTACTAATAACTTAATAAGTATTATAATTGAACTTCTAATCGTTATGTACGCTTAAGGTGAATTTTATGTGTCAATTTTTTTTTTGATATGGAAAAGCGTCTCTAATAAGTTTATCAGAACAAATTTTAAACTGCTTAGACTTGTACAGTACCTAGTACTACAGATCAACACACAACATTTTCCAAAATCCAGCGTTTTTTTTTAATTAATCAAATGTTAAGGGTTGTTCCAAAATTCAGTTTCATTGTGTCAAGTCTGTAGAACCAGTGGTTTATTCTGTTTCTGTTTGTCAGTTTGAACATCATTTTTTATAAAAAATAAAGATACTCAAAAGACGCGTGCCTGCTGTCAACTTAGCAATCACTACGAATACGATGATTATATTTCTAAAAACCCCTCATCAGTCGCCTGAAATGGCCCTTCTATCGTATAAACTTACATAATTTTGCAACATTTATTCACATTCAGAGCAAAATAGACATTTTCCTGACCCATAAATTGTAGCGCCAATAGTTCTGACACTGACTTTATGGCACTAAAGCTCACAAAGTGGTAAACCATGAATCAAATTCGGTGTTTAAAGAGCCATAAAAATTTCAAATCTCTTGGGGCCACTGTTGCCATTATTCTTTCACATTTTTCTTACAAACTGTTAGATTTTACATATAGTCTGTTTTGCTGATATTGAACATCGTTTGCCTATTTAGAAAATTGTGAATCAGAAACTCTTTGGCAATTCAAAGCATTTTAGTGTCGACTATGAATATAATAATAAAATACGCTTAATAACACTTACATAAATGCACTGGGATTCCCTATTCCGCAAGTTTCATTATTATAAAACACAACATAAACCTCCAAGACTCGAGACCAAACTTTATGCTCACTATGCGAAGTTGTTATTTTTGCCTTGGTCGGGATCAAACCCAGGACGGCACGCTTTGCAGACAGGGTTGCCATCGTTCCGTTTTGACGTTTATTCATTACGAAATAATATAAAAATGCTACGTGTTGCCACCAAATAGTTTTATTTCCGTATGGTGTTATTAAAGAATGGGATACATGAATAGAATACCAGACCCCTTTACCAATACCTCACGAATTTCCATTTACAATAGAAGGAAATCTTCTATTTGAACCGAAGCAAAGCGTAAATAATAGAAAGGGACAAAGAAGTTTTGCGAAATGTCGTTGCATAGACAATATTGTAATGTCATCGCTGGGAGCTATCGGGAAGGACCTGAAGATATAACCTTCTGGAGGCAAAATATATGTTTCTCCCTATGTTTTACACGACATTTACCTACCTATTTTTCGTTATATGTATTTCTAATAGCCATAATCTGATGTGAAGAGAAGTCCTAATTGTTCGATCACGTAGGTATTTTACAACATCAGCAGTTTGACCTAAGTAGGTTACTCGTGCCGCGAGCGCGGATCGGGCGCCTACGGAAGTCAGTGCATCAGCAGCAATCATCCAAACCGCACTCATTAACAGCACATTAGTCGTAGTTTTATACAGTATAGCTATTGTTCCATTATACTAGACTTTTATGTCAGTATCCCGGGAAGAGCTAGCCGCGATTCCTACATGGTCCTTCGAGCCGGATACGTATATAGTGCGATAGTAAGACGAATCCTATCAATGCAAATACTGGAGAACTTTAACCGTGAGCCTTTTGTTTTTTTAAAGCATACACACACAATAATTCCTACACAGAGCAAAAATCTATGTTCTTCACTGGGTGGGAACCGAACTGTATCGAAGACTGAGTTACTACCAATTGAGCTGCGAAACCCATCAAAATATAAAACATTTGTGATAAACATTTAGACGGCCGACATTGAAACATTTTACATATTTGCGTCCGTAAGTTTACCCTCCCTTAACTGGATATCAGTAACAACCCTCGGATGAAACAGGGTCAGCACTCGACCTTCACAAGGTCAGGCCGTCGATCTCACGCCCTTCAGAGTATCAGCGATGAGGAAAAATGGCAAGCAAAGGGAAAACCGTAATCCTTATTTGATGATTTGTCACCCTGATATATGGGGCATGTTTGCACATATTGGGATCAGAAACGTTGATATTGCCTATTGTAGAAATAAATTATGCTCGGTTTTACCAAAAATACCGTAGCGACAGTAAATGAGGGTACAGCGGGCTTGGAAGGAATGTAGGATGGAAAGCGCTTACGACGTCTATTGTGATCAAGCTGACTTTGTTACTATAGTTTAGACTATATGGTTGCATGATAGTTTTTTTTAGGTTACAGTGTTTGATTGCTAGGAGATACAGTTCCAAATAAATTAATTTAAGTTATTTAAGCTTGTATGTGGCTAAGCAATTATCTGCGAATGCAAAGTGCCAGTTACTAGGTTACCTACGGTTAAAACCTTAAGGTTTTAGTACTATTAGGTTTTATAATTGAAAATTTCAACTGAGGATTAAACTGTAAGTTTTCCTGAAAACCTGTTTTGATCAGACTCGTTTCAAATTTTCAACACTTTTTTTTTATAAGCATTTTGTCCTCTTTACTTGTAGTCCCCATCTCTAATTAGTTCTAGCTAGTAGTTGCTCTTTCTTTGCACACCCAGTGGTCATTGGTCACTTTTTTAAATAACTCGATTTATCATTGCTTACTATTTCAAGCAATGAGACTATATACTAATAGGCTTAGTTCAGATGATCGCGCGACTAACTCAGACTGCTTCCAAAGGGCAACGACTGTGTGAAACGCCGTGACCATTTCTTATGCATTTATATAAATAAGTTCAATTTGTTACTAAATAAATCCAATACAAGTATTCTATAACGCAGATATTTTGAAGAAAATATAAACAGCGATTCATTGTGACAAGGAAAACCCGTGTAGAACATTCAGAAAACTCAGATTCTTGTCACACTTTATATCTTAGTGTGATCCATATAACCCTACTCAGGGTACCCATTTTGAACTCATGATAATATTCTGATCAGGCTAAGAACGTAAAACTGTTGTTGAAATCCTTCAAGATAAGCATCGGTGACGTAGGTACGATACAATCAAATATAATTTTAACACAAAAATTTCTCGATTCAAAGTCTTTTGTTTTAAGTGCAATACCTGGATTTACAGCTTAATTAAAGATCTATTTCTTTAACTAATAAAACATCAAAAACTTTTGAGATAGAATTCTTAACCAAGGAAATTTTCACTCAAATAGGTTGTTCAAGAACAAAACAGAAAACAGTTTTATTAATTTTCAAAAAGTTACATTTATGTAATCTCCACTCAAAATCCCTAGTGGGTTTGTCCTGAGTGCAATAATAGTACCTACTCTCTACCCTAAAACCGACCAGACTTAACGCTTTCATCAAAAAAGGCCCTATAATATAAACGAGTCACTGGTACTAAGCCTTCACGGGTAATTGCCTAAACACGTAAGAGCTATCTCTGAAAATGGACAAAAATAATTTGTATGGAATTGTTTCTCCAAGTAACGTGGCATCATTTTAAAGCATTATAAAGCTTGAAAGGTTACTATCCCTGACGTGCTATACATTCATCGATACATCGGTCGATACATTCATCCCTGTAATGCCACAGGAGAGGACTGAGTTTAGTGGTCTGCCTATAATGATGTCTGTAACTTTTTCCACAATTCGAGCGAGTTTTGAGAGTTTGTGAGCAAAAACAGCTGTTAGGGGTGATCTCAACGCGTCAGCAATGTATGTTAGAATCAAACAGATTTTTATTCATATTGTTTCGTTTTTCCATTTCACGAGCAATACATTCGATTACACAAATAAAATAGACTTGTTGTGACGACAGTATAAGTAAGTTAGTTAAAAAACAAGGACAATTTTCAAGTCTAGACCGAAAGACATTTTTTACAACTTAATTTTTGGTAAGGTTTTCGTGACGAGCTTTTTACCTTTTTCGTCACTGAATGGATTTTTGATGAGTAGATATGCTCAGCAACAGAAGACGTTTTACGATTTAATGGTATTTATATAATTAAAGGCCCGTAGCATCTGAGCTAAGTAAACTTGCTGCAAAGCATAGAGCGATGACGAGCGGTCTGATGTCCGGCCAAGGAAAATTCTTTTTGTGTTACAGTTACAGAACGAGCCGATGGCCCAACTGGTGTTAAGTGGTATCCTCGGTCCATAACAACCGGTGCTACTTGGGTCCTCCCCTACTAGGTACGACAAGACCCAAGTCGCATCGTATGCGACAACATATTTATACACCTAAAAATAAAATACCTACATACATTCAAATACGCCTAAATCCCAGAGATTTTTGCTTATATTCATTTACATGTCGAACCTTATTATTTGCGCTGCTGACTGTATCTCCAAAAAACATTTCACTTTTAATTCAACATTTCTGTAACTTTATTAATTCAGGGATTTTGAATTAATATGAAATTATATAGTAAATGGGGAAATATTTCTTAATAAAAACCGATTTCTGAGAATTCCTATTACACCTAAGCGATATTACATTTTACAATAAAGTAACAGGTACCTAAATACTTGCCATTAATGCAAATTCAGTTCTGTAGATCTAAAGGTGAGGACAGAGCCTGCCTGGGTCTTTTGGAAATTAGCATGTTAATAAAAATACCGTACAGTAAAACTAAATTCAATAAACCTGGAGTCAAGGTACTAATTGTGATGTAATAAATATGATGAAACTGGATGTACAAATGTACGGTGTATGAAATAATGGAACTGTTTTTTTATGTGATACAGTTATGGAACGAGCTGACGGCCCACCTGGTGTTAAGTGGTAACCTCTGCCTATAACAACCGATGCGACTTCCCTACTAGATACGATAAAACTCATGAGGCATCGTATGCGCCCGTAACGCTGAGACGTGTAGGTGGAATGTCTCATGTGCCTGTAATTTCACCGGTAAACACACCTTTCAAACCGGAACAGTAACGCAAATGCGCAAATGCAATTGCAAAACGTCACTTGAAAGGAAGTGAGTGGGTGCCGTTAAGATTGGAAGCGCATGAGACACATCCCCGTCTCAGCAGGTAAACAAAAATAAAAAAAAACCTCTGAACATTTTGCTGTCTGTTTTGGAACTGAACTCCGTTAATTTACCTAAACTTTGGACGAGTGACGTCAAACTTAGTTTCGGTCGTATTCTAACGAAGAATTTAAATTGCCTAAGGTTTTACGCAATTTCTAAGTAAGAAGTTAGTGAAAGTTGAAAAAACTTAAGGATTAATTAAAATATTTTAAGCTGTACAATCCATTAATCAATCTTAACTTTGTTAAGATGTCACTTCAATTTCAAGAACAATACCCAGTGTTTTTTTATCATTCCAGTGAGTACTAAGCAAAAATATGAATAGGTCTAAGTGGAAAATCCATTAGTGCTTTACAAATCAGAACATTTAAAATCAGCGCTCAGTGGAATATTTCTCCTTTCATAGTCTGTTATTAACGTTTTCAAAAAAAACAATTCGAGATTCCCTGTTGTAATTAATGTGGTACCAATTGAAAATTATTGTTTAGAAGAACTTAAAGACATTGTCTTAACAAATAAAATGTATAATTTTGCAATATATCGAACAGGGAACAATTTGTTTAAAGCTGTGGGAATATCTGTGGATAATATAAAATATTTTATATTAATTATTTAATTAAATATTTTAATATTTTTAAATGATGATTTAAAATTATCCAATGTTAAATTATCACCATAAATATTAAAAATTATAAGAGTTGTAAAATAATAATAATAAATATAAATATTATACTTATATACTTTTTGTAAATACATACATATTAGCACCCAGACACAGAATAAACATCTATGTTCGTCACACAAATGTTTGTCCCGGGCGGAAATCGAACCCACGACCTACAGCGCAGAAGGCAGGGTTACTACCAACTAAGCTATGAGGCCAGTGGAAATTTAAAAATGAAAATTATTTTATTTGCAGCACAATAATGACTTAAACTAGCCTAAAGAGTAATAAAAAGAAACTGAAATAAACGACCAGGATTTAACAATAATTAAGTAGTCTCATACCTAAAGCATGCACATTATTGTGCTGATTGCGTTCATACAAACTATTATTTATTCTGCGGTCTTCACACTAGGTAAAGCCTGTATCCTGAAGACCTTAACCAGACCACTATATATAATAAAACCAACAAAAACCAAGAACAGATTTTAATTCTTCACCCCGCTGATAGAGCAAAGCTTAATTTAGATGTCACTACAGTAACACACCCTCCGCAATAATTAAGCTCTTAAAATGGACAACCTCGTAGTTTCGAAAGTTTATATCTTTAATTTTACTTTGAGTTTGTAGCGGTATTTCGCCAAGTATTTCTTATTATATAAATTGTAGAAGTTTACTTACTTACAGTTACTTTGAGACAAAAATTATTCATTAAATTGAGGCCGTAAATATAGTAGCTAAGAAGAAAAAACAATTATTTTTAAGGGAAATTACATAGATTCATACTTGAATTCAGGACTCATTGGGCTACTTTTTACCTTGTGGATTACACTATCAAGGGAACGTAAACGTGACAAAGTGTGATTTCAACGGGAGGAGGTAAAAATATATGTAACATACAAATTTTACATTTAGATTCATATTAACGTTTAAGACTTCACATCAACCCCAATATAAACTCAGTCACATTTATATTTCAAACTCGGACAAAACCTACTCTACGTCTTCTGTAAAATGAAAACCGCTTCATTTAATTTTTCGGGCAGACTTTAGAAAATTGCTGGTTACCGGTGCAGCTATTTGCTTATTTAATTCAGGAATTTGTATTTAAATGAAAAATTTCAAGGATCTAGTAATAACTGTTTAGAAATACCTACAGAGATTTTTTGTTTTCAAAACGTTAGGGGCTTAGTCTAGATTGGTCGACTTTATGTTCTAGGTCATGTTAATTTCCTCTCCCTGATTTCCATTATAGTTTGGAGAAAGTGGTAGGTATTGCGCTTCATACCCATACACTCAAACTAACTTCTGCGCGAGAAAAAAGCACGGATAAAACTTTTACCTACTATTACGGCAGTTTTTTACTTTAGGCATGAGATGTCTTAACGTCAGGTTAGCCAATATGGTCATATGGCAATTTCACATAAAAAAATAACATTAGTAAAGCGATTAACTATCATAAGTTATTAAGTTAACATGTGCTCGCTTCTAAGTTTAGAAAAGCGTTGCGTTATTTTCATCATACAAGTAATAAGTAAATTTTTATCATTAAAAGAAAATTTATTTTCCGAGATTATACAATATGTAAACTAGGTAACTCAGTCCTGTCCTGCCGCGTGACAAGGGGCAAATGGCGATATGGTAAAGCCACTACCTGGCTTGTAATTATAGACGGAAAAATATAAGATTTGTTTGAAACTCGATTATCACAATTCTCCGAATTTGAATTGTGAAATTACAAATTTGTTTGAAAGCAGTCGCCTTTGTGGTAACGAAATGAGGATATTGAGTTTGAAACAGTATTTGTGATGTTTGGCTAAAATGTTTTCTTTTCAGTGTTATATTCTCAGTGATATTTCTAAGTGAATTTGGAATATTGCGAGTTTTCTAAATTACGCTACAAGCAATAGCCTATAATAGTATTAATAATAATAGTAATATTCGTGGTCAATTCACACGGCGCCATCTAGTCCCAAACTAAGCATAGCTTATACTATGGGAAGCAGAAAGCTGATAGAATACATATATATCTTTTTTATAAATACAAACTTATAATACATATTAACACTCAGACACAGAACAGACATCTATATTCGTCATACAAATATTTGTCCTGGGTGGGAATCGAACGCACGACCTACAGCATTGAAGCAGAAGAGGGCTACTACCAACTGCGCTATGAGGCCAGTCGATTTAATCTAATCTTACGATATCTAATATTATGCGTTATATTGTACCAGAAGCAAAAATATCTTGCCAATAACGACAATGTATAATATGTAAGTATTTACTAAAAAAAGTATGTAAGTATTAAATCAGTCGTCTGGTTCCCATGACACAAGCTACGCTTAACTTAATTTGGGGCTAGATGGCGCAGTGTGAAGAAGTACCAAAACCGTCCACCAATATTTATTATAATTTTTTTTTTATGTGTGTGTGTTTGTCTGTGTTAATATATTATATTTAAAAAATCTAGCTTCAGAAATACATATACTTTTCATGCATTAACAAGTTAAACCTTTTCAAATAAACTCAATCGGCTTGATCCCTCCGTTCGGCTCATGCTCAGTCCCTTGCATGTCTTCAAATATATTTAAACTAGCAACTTATACTATGGTACCATCTTACCTCGCTGACTTGTGCCATTTCAAGTCAAAGTTTGTCCATTGAAAGTAACCATAGACTAAATTTAAATTAATATTTTTTATTTTGGTTTGTAGATAAGGAAATTTAAAAAATGCAATCCTAAAAGTAATACTCTTAATAGATTGGCAAAATGAAAGTAACGAACACTGATAACGACACATTTAATGGATATTTTATGTAGATCCTACATAATACATTTAATTTACTTAAATATTTTATGGACACTTTTTTTCTTATTTATCTATAATCGAATTACAAAAATAATTATACATTTGAATAGCCTCTATTATTTTACATAGCATTATATATTATACACAATGTATTATATTTTATCAATTAATAAATACCATAATATGTTTAATACTTGATAACAGTCGACAACATTTTACGACTGGATTCCTAAAGAGTCTAATTAGCAAATGCTTCCACTACTCGTAAAATAGCTACTAATACACTAAAGTTAACAACTGACATAATATTTGCGTGTTGAGTGTTATATTACTAGTCAAAACTATTCTACCAGTCACTAAACCATGCCTGTGATTACAGAACATTCAACATAGAACGATAGGAAACAATTTTAGGACCCTAATGAAAGATATTATTTTTTCACAGCATTATTATATTTATAAAAGAGCCTCTTTAAGGCGCACTTAAAATCCTTTCACCACACCGGTTCGAGAGATTAGAAAAACAGGATTAATAAATTCGGCAGAAAATTATTTAATTAGTGTGTCAATTCATTAATCTTAATCAGATTAATTTTAACAGCTCCACTTAACGTTTTAGTAGTTTTTGTTCATTGTAATGATAATTTTTATGTTTTTTTTTTGTTATGAGTTGCAAACACGGCAACTGCCGTCCGTGTCGTCAATGTTTGAAATGTTTGGCTGAAAACCAGCGCTGAGTAATAAATTACTCGGCATATACTTAACGCACAAATAGGTTATTGTTATTTTTTCTTGTTTTGTTTTAGTTCCTTGTATTTGTGTTGTATGTATTAAAATAAATGTCTTATCTATCTATTGAAAAGTAGTCTTTGTCAACGCTTTAAAACCCCAGTTACTATTTGGTATCTGCTGGTCGAATTCGCTGCGTGAGTGTTATTTTATTTTAATAACAAAAAGTCATATTATTTGGTTTGGGAATAAGTGAAATATTATTTTATACTACATTTATTCGTTGGTTGATATGGGCAATTAATAATAAAGATTTGATTTTGAAGATTGATTTTCTCCATCCATTTTACCAGCTTTCTCTGAGCCGGTTTCCAAATAGACAATAATATGTAATAGTTGATAAAGTCAAGTCAAGTGAATATGGATTAGTTAATCAGGTTTGGAATCACACCACATTGCGATTCCTGCTAAGTACCTTTATATTTTTTAAGTATATGCCAAAATAAAATAGGTTGTTATTAAAAAACAACTCTGTTGACCGAAAAAGGTCCTAGGATTATAAAAAAATACAAGGTACGATCCTATGGATACCAATTCCAAAAATAGTCTGATGACTATCCTTGGATTCTGCCATTTTCGTCTATATTATAATATGTTTGTCAAGAACCGTACTATATATTATCCTTATTTTATAAAACTTATATAAACCATAGTAGGTACTTTCTTAAGAGAAGATTCAAATAAAACGTATAAATGCTTGATTAATATAGGTATGTGACTAGAATAATCATAAAAACATATCTTAATTTATAAATAGTAATTTAGGTACTGAACGTAACATTATTCACAAAGAACAATACAAAAAGGTACATAAAAGTTATCTTTTTAAAACTATTCCTTAATCAATTCTACTTACAATATTTCGTTGATTTTTAATTGCAAACTAATATTTACATTGAACCAGTGATTAAGGAAGACATTTCATTCACCAACAACGTGAATAACTGAATATTTAAGCAATCATGGAAAAATAAAAAATTCTACAATTCCCCAAACTTTGACCTCAATAGTAGAGATACGACAACAATTACAATGTTAAAATCTATCTGGCCAGTTCGCTGTTAATGATACTGTTTGAGTCTGTTTATTAGGAGTTTCTGCATTATTTCTTAGCCACTAAAACATACTTTAAGTCGAATTTGATTCTAGCATGTACGATATCAGGCCATGCTTGCTGGCAGATCATGGCGTCATATACCAGTTCGTTGACTAATGACGGTGGGTACATGTTTCAATCGCCATTTTATTTTTTACTGTATTTATACAACCACAATTTTGCTCTATCTAAATCATTATGACATGCCGATGCCAATACAATGTTTGCTACTAGAGAATAACATTACGAACCACATCTGAGAGTCAGTCCAATTAATTTCCAACTACGGGTTGACTTCACTTATGTCGTTTCAATTTCTACACTATTACACGACACGAAACCATATTTTTGAATGTCCATGTCAAACCATGCCAATGGTACGATACGGTATTCCATGACGTTACATACCAATTCATTGGCCTAGTCACTGACAATCCATTTTTATGTGACGTCACTTATTGTTGATGTACAGTCGACATACATCGATTGCAAGCCTTGGTTTAGAGCAGAGGTCTCCCAAACTTTGAGGGCCATAATGTTTACTTCAGTATGTTCCAAGGGCCAAAGCAGTATTAATTTTCCTATATAACTATATTTCTAGACTAGTCGTAGAATGCGCGACCGAAGTAAACGTACGCTTTTTTGCATTTCAATTACTATTGTGATATCAAGAGCAATAACAATAGTAACAACAATAAGACATTGGCTGTCGCGGGCCGGATTGATGGCATTGGCGGGCCGGATTTGGCCCGCGGGCCGTAGTTTGGAGACCCCTGATTTAGAGCATGACGCAAGTTCATATTTTGTAGCCGTTCTAATTTCTACACTATTTCTATGATTTCAGAGCACATTTTCGACGTCAACTCAATTGATGGCGTGCCAATGGCAAGCCGAGGTTTAGGGTGTTAAAGCATGACGTCACGCACGGGCTCGCTGATGGCTCGCTGTCAGTCACGAGGTGAGGCCATCACTACGAGTTGCGTGCGCTTCTCTGGACGCGATGCGCTGCTGCTGCTTCGCGGCCGGTTCAGTATCTGTAGTGAAAAGTAGCCAGTTAGCAATATTGGCAAACTCGTGCTTTACATATTAAACTTATTTTTTTATGTGATACAGTTACGGAACGAGCCGACGACCCACCTGGTGTTAAGTGGTAACCTCTGCCCATAACAATCGATGCGACTTGGGTCCTCCCAAAACCCAAGTCGCATCGTATGCGCCCGTAACTGTGAGACGTGAAGATGGAATGTCTCATGTGCCTGTAATTTCACCGGCAACCACACCTTTCAAACCAGAACTCAGTAACGCGAATGCGTTACTGCTTGGCGGCAGAAATAGGCATGAAAGATTACATCAGTTATCTGGTTCCCATGATACAAGCTATGCTTAGCTTACTTTGCGTCTAGATGGTACTGTGTTTAATGTCCACCAATTTTTTTTTTTTTATTATTTATTTAAAAACACCGCGTTGGGTACCAATTAATTACACATTTGCTTTTCGGATCATGCAACACTTAAAGCGTTTCACGCAATGATAATTAATAAATCAGAATTAATTTGTAATTAAAGTAGGTAAAATAAAGTCTGGCAATGTGAAATGTTATAAATTAGTAAGCCTTAACTTCGGTTTCCTCAGTTTCACAGTAATTTTCCGGCAGGGGAACTTAAGAATATTTCATCCGATAAGTACTGCCACCATAACAATTTCTGCCGCCAGGCCGCGGCCGGTGTGGTCGCCGCCGGTAAATTCACAGGCACGTAAATCGTTCCACTTTCAACTAACAAAGATACTTTGGTACTTAATATTTAAAATGTGACTGGGAGGGGATTCAAGCCCCTTTGTTGTGGACAGAGGTTACCGCGTAACTTCAGTCTGGCCATCTTGCTCGTTCCGTATTAATTATTTTATCAGTTGTCTGTTTCCCATGATACAAGCTAAGGTTAGCTTACTTTGGAGCTAGATGGCGCTGTGTGAAATGTCCACCAATATTTATTTTATTTATTTATTCTATAGATCTGTGACCCTGTTAGTTGTTACGACAAACATACCGTAGCGACAGAGTGCGTGCGCTTCGCATGCGTGGTGGAGATCAAATCTGAGTTCGCGGTAGAGTCCGACCTGGAGCGCAAGGTGCCGCGCGTGTGACGCGCGCGGCGCCGCCCCCAACATAACCACTTGTAGGGAGGTACTCGCCTGGAACGTAATCATGATCTTAAGTAAGTAAGTGTGCAATCTACAAAGGAACATTTGGGTCAAAAATCATAATAAAGTGATTAATAAAGTGATCCCCACAAAATCGAACCCAATGTGTTGTGTGGCGTGTGGCATGGCTTCGGTAAATAATAATAACAATATTGATGGAAATTTCACACAGCGCCATCTAGCCCCAAACTAAGCATAGCTTATAATATGGGAACCAGACAATTGATAGTTTTTTTTTGTAAATACATACATACAAAACATATTAACATCCAGACACATATCTACCATTTATATTGGTCACACAAATACTTGTCCTGGGTGGGAATCGAACCCACAACCTACAGCGCAATAGGCAGAGTTACTACCAACTGAGCTGTGAGGCCTGTCAAAATCACCGATCCATCGTTACTTGGAGGTTTTGCATTTAATTTCAGTGAATACCGATTTACCACCCTCGTTAAAATCCTATCTGAATGTGTATCTATAATCTGGCCGACTGTTTTCCAGTTCGGTTGAGATATTTTAGAATCAACAGACTCCATTCAGAGCCAGTCAGTTTTCTATAAGGGTTTACTTAAATGCTGCAACCCATATGAAAGTATTACTTCAAGACTTATATGAACTTTTATGAGCAGTAGAACTATCGCCAAGTTCGTCCGGGGAAGTGTTGCCACCGTGCCCATTTCTGCCGCCAAGCAGTAACACATTCGCGTTACTGAGTTCCGATTTGAAAGATGTGGTTGCCGGTGAAATTACAGGCACATGAGACATTCCTACACATCTCAGAGTTACGGGCGCGTACGATGCGACTTAGGTCTTGTCGTACCTAGTACTGGAGGACCCAAGTTGCATCGGTGTTATGGGCCGAGGTTACCTCTTAACACTAGGTGGGCCGTCGGCTCGTTGCGTAACTGTACAACATAAAAAAAACTTGTTTATTTACCTGAGGCTAGTGTATATGTGCGGTGAGAACATGCAACATATCAACGGGTTGGCCGCTGAGTTGAGAGGTGCCAAGCTTTGGATGAGTGTTGCGATGGCGTACCAACTTTCCGTTTTCGGTATGTAGTCGTACACTTGCAAGAGGTCAAATACTATGTACGGTGACCAGCAGAGGACGAAAACTGTAAATAACAAAAGTGCCACTCAAGTTTCAATGTTTGCAATTGTTTGTTGGGACTTGACCTTTGAATCTGAAAGTAATCCAGACTGTTTTAGGCCACAACTGTTTTAAGGATGTACTTAACATGTAACTTTTGGCTGACTGGCCTCATAGCTCAGTTTGTAGTAACCCTGCCTTCTGCGGTCGTGGATTCGATTACCACCCAAGACAAACATTTGTGTGACGAACATATGTGTTTGTTCTCTGTCTGGGTGTTGATATGTATCGTATTATACATATAATACGATACATATCAACACCCACCAAACGAAAATATAAAATAAAAGCTAATAATAATGATATTAGTGGACATTTCACACAGCGCCATCTAGCCCCAAAGTAAGCTAAGTAAATAGGTTGGATCGTGGGAACCGGAGAACTAATATAATACATTATATTTTTTTTGTAAATACATACATATGTATTTACATTATATTTTTTTTGTAAATACATACATATGTATTTACAAAAAAAATATAATGTATTATATTAGTTCTCCGGTTCCCACGATCCAACCTATTTACTTAGCTTACTTTGGGGCTAGATGGCGCTGTGTGAAATGTCCACTAATATCATTATTATTAGCTTTTATTTTATATTTTCGTTTGTAATTGTGTCTTGCGCTGAATAAATATATATTTTCTTTTTATTTTTTTTTCATTCTAACATATGATATTCTCAACCAATAATTATCTCAAATAAAAATGTATATTTTAGGTATGCAGACCTACTATCTGTAAGCGGGAGAGAAAATTTATGATATATATGGCGTTCACAAGGTAGCTAAGTGCATCTCCTAATACTTATACAGTAGCCGATAGTGAACTTAGTATTAAATCAATATAGTTATTAGGTACTCACCAAACACGATGACAAAGGTCATTTTGACACTTTTTATTTTAGCTCTAGGTATCAGTCCCCTCGAGCTGGCGCGTCTAGAGTCAGGGTCGCTTTCGATCTGACCTGGAAATATTAGGTAAGAAATTAAAGATTTTTTATTTGTTATCATGTCACTTTGCATTCTAGCTACAAACTAAGCATAGCTTGTACTGGGAACCGGATGACAGTTAAAATACATTTATACTTATTTTGTAAATACATACACATAAATACATATTAACATCCAAACACTGAACAAACATCAATGCTCGTCAAACAAATGTTTGTCCTAGGTGGGAATCGAACCCAAGACCTACAGCTCAGAAGGCAGAGTTACTAACCAAATACAAAAAAAAGCATATTAGTATTATATCAGTTGTTTGGTTCCTATGATACAAGCTATGCTTAGCTTACTTTGGTGCTAGATGGCGCTGTGTAGTATGCAAACCAATATTATTATTATCATTATTATATAGACATACCATTTCTCATAGTCTTAGTACGACTTCTCGAATTGATAGGCGGGCTCATAACAACGGCTTTGCTCTTCGTCCAAATGGTCAGCACGATGACGGCGTAACAAGCGGCGATGGCTAGAGCGGGAATCACGAATATCATCGCAGACACAAGCGACATCCAAATGCGCCATCTCCTCGGCGTTCCGAGGTCTATCCAGCATTGAAGTTGGCCTGAAATTTTACGAGACATGGATTCAAGTCACTGAATTTACATATGACACAAGGAAACCCAAGCGCAACCTAACCAAGCTAGACTTCCAGTTTTTATGATGTTATACAGTTATGGAACGAGCTGACGGCCCACCTTGTGTTAAATGGTAACCTCTGCCCATACAAGCGATGCGGCTTGGGTCCTCGCCTACTAGATACGACAAGACTCAACTCGCATCGTATGCGCCCGTAACTGTGAGGCGTGTAAGTGGAATGTTTCATGGGTCTGTAATTTCACCGGCAACCACAACTTTCAAACAAAAATGGGCATGGCGACTACTTGCTGCGCGGTGAAAAATGGGCATGGTGGCAGTACTTCCCCGGACGAACGTGAGTTTTACTGCTGTTTAATAACGATTACATACATATACACACTAGGATTCCTTTAATGTTCAGCACACCAGCCGGGGATAGAACCCAGGACCAACGCAAGCAGGGTGACTACCTACTTAGCCCGGGGCCATGACACTTTGGGAAATACGCCACTACTTATGTGCAAGCGAAGAGACGGCCTCTTCTCACTGTGTTGACTAGGAGTTAATGTCTTACCTTGTACTTCTTTGATTTCATACAGAACAAGAATTGGTATTGAAAACACCACGCTGATCAACCACGCGGAGACTATGAGGGCTCTTGCACGGTTCCCTGAAAATAACAACAAACCTTTATTAGTTGCATTCATAGTATTTTTTACAAGCTGTTTTTATTTAGTAAACAAAATCCAATGTCCATAACTTAACATAATAAAATCATAATTAACTAATCTTACAGCCAATAAAGGACTTAAATTTTATAAAAGATGAATATACAAGACAGTCGAGTTTACCAAACAAAAAGAGAGAAGACCAAGTTTATACACAATTTTGAATTTTAATATAAACTAAAAATTGTGTAATTACAAAAAAACTGTTAATGTTTGTATGTGTGTTTAGGTCAAAATTTGCAACTGAATTTTAGACCAGTTCCCTCCAAACGATTTAGTTGAAATTTAGGACACATGTTACTTCGATCACTATGCATTAATATGGTACCAGAGGCAGTCCCATGATGGAGAAGGCAGGTGTCCATACGAATTCCTCAACTTCTCGTCATAACTCTGCCGTGTTTAGACTAGTTAGAATTGTCTTGACAAGTACTATACCTAGCCCTCAATAGTGTCCAGGGTCTGAATGTGAAAGCTTGTTATGAAAAAAATATTTTTTCAACAAAACCTTATTAAAAGTAAAAGTAATTAGTTCAATTAGTCATTTTTTCTCTCGAACAATGAACAAAAATGTTACTGGCAATAGACAAATCTTTTGTAGATACATTCTGCATTATACGTGTTTTAATTTGTTTTATTATCGTGTTAATCTACAGTAAAGCAGTCAAATAAATATAAATTGTATAAATTCTATTTACAAGCTGAATTATCTAAAACCAGTCCTCAATGTTGTTTTATTTTACCTTTAAATAAAATAGATTTTATTAACTTAGAGTGATACATTAGTTGCGAGGACAATAGGTCTTATTCATTATTTTCTTTAACATGTTCTTAGATAAAATTAAGCTAAAGCACACATTACTATTACTACCTCGGATTGGTCCGGCCAAGAAAATTTCAAAGTTATATTCTTAAGTAAAAAGGTATATTCTAGCTTCACTGCAATTAAAGCTGCCCTATTATTTTAGTTTTTATCAATTGCTGCTCGTTTTTCGTGCACATTATAATTTGAAAAATGTTCAAATATTATTTAAGATAATGATTATTTTGCATAGCAAAATGAAAAAACCGACTTCATCGCCAATGAACGAGAATAATTCCTCGATATCTCTTACTTAGATTACATATTTTTTTCAGTTATTTTGATTTCAAAGCCTAACTACTGAACCGATTTACATGAAATCCTTACGTGACCAATCTCAAACATGTTTATAAAATTATTTTTCCAAATCTGTTTATAAATGACAGTAAAAAATACAACCGAATTGAAAACCTCCGCATTCTTATGATGTAGGTTAAAAAAGTTCAACCAAATTGGAACAACCTCTTTTTTCTGAAGTCGGTTAAAAATGAGGCCAAAATAATTCGAGAAGGTATTTCAGTGTTTCGGTTTGAAGGTTATGAGCAAATTACAAAAAAATGCGTCCATATGACAAGAATCTTCTCATATTACAGAAGGGGAGGACCCAAGACGCCTTGTTTAATTTTAGGACAGGGTAGTAGGGTATTAACATCAACTTATCAAAATCAAAGTTTTTATCTATATGAATTATATTACACAATCATACTTCATGAATCGGTCTATCTATTACTGAAAGCCGAATCAAAATCTTTCCAGTAGATTCTGAGATCAGATTAGATCTACAAACAGATAGACAACAGAATAATGCAGTGGAGCACTATATTAAGATATTGATGTGTGTGTGTGATTAGTGAAGAGCTGTCGATGGGAGAACTCCAAAACGGGTTCGTCACTTACACCAACGATATGATTGATTACACAATACGCCCTACACGTTATTCTATATTGTAAGTTACATTGAACATCGTAGCACAAAAGTATTATATTAAACCTCAGAGGTTGATTTGTATAGCATCCCTTTAGTGGCAAATACTTTAAGATACTAAGATACTGTTTTAGTATGTCCTACCGGGAAAACAAGTATTACTATCTTCCAAACCTACGACCTAGGAGCACTTTGTGATGAAAAATACGTGTTTACCAGCGTATGCCACTAGACTAAAGATGTATTAATGAAATCATAGTTAAAGCTAATATTTAAAACCTCACAGAGATTGACTGTGGATTACTAGCGTTGCTCAGATTAATATGTGTGAATTACTTCCAATGTTCATAAACGTTAATAATAAAATAAAAAAATTATATATAAAATCGATATTAAACTTACAGCTTCCGGAGAAGTTCATGGGATTGGTGATGGCATCACACCGATCTATGCTGAGCGCCACCAACACGTATGTAGACGCGTACATAACCACAGCCTGAAAATAAAAATATTATGTATTATATTACTATATGCCTTCCTGAAATCGGTGAAGGAAAACATGGCAAGAAAACTGGCATTTCGTATAACTAAAATGCAAGTTCTATCTTTAATGCATACTTTACTCCTTGCATCACTCTAGTTCGAGAGAGAAAGATATAGATTAAGAGATTAGAAATATATGTCATTATGAATAAAGTCGTGGTAGGCGAGTTTTCGCTGAAGGATACCCTTGGTGCAAATTCGAAACAAGCAGGAAGTCTGCCCCAGTGCTAGTAATTTTTTTTTGTATTTTTTTTTACTATATTGAATATTTAATGTCCAAGGATGATGTAAAATCATAGCTACCGTTTAATAAAGAAAACTCTGCTGTAACTAAATCTTAACTTTCCTGACGTCTTCTTTCAGTAAACACCCATTTCCATTACTATTCCTAAACAACTTATAAAACTAGTTATTGATTAAATATATAAATTGTCACCTGTAGAAACTTCACGGATTTGCACATGAACTCCCCAGCGAACCACGCTATCGTAATTTTGTGAATGATATCTGGAAGCACGTAGATCAGACCAACTAATAAATCTGAAAAAGAAAATTTAATTTGCAACGAATCCATTTACGAGTTCTACAACATAATTGCGCGTCACAAAGTACTTTTTTGCAAATTCATTATTTGGATAATGATAATTATATGCTCTCCTCTTGTACATCATTGTCAACAACATTTACATTTGTAGAACTTTTCGAATTTTAAAGTTTTTTTACTGTTTTGGTTGGTAGGTATTTCTTTGTATTTTGTGTAATAAAGTAAACTTTTGAAAACAATAGTCAATCGTATAACTCAAAGATAATAATTTATTGAAATATAAAAATAATCATATCACTTTTGACCATAACAGGCACAAAATAGCAGTCAGTATCTGAGTTTTTTTCTGGAGGTCACTGGTTCAAATATCGAGGGGGCAATATACAAGGCCTTTGATAGGTCTTTTTAAGCTATTTATTGGATTAATTTCTATAATAATCATTACATTACACAATAAGTAATATTGTTAAGTATATCACGTGCAATGATAGGATACCTAGATATTTGTGACGTCATAAATGTAGCAAGTATTTTTTTAACGGCGAATTAATATTTTCTATTCTATCCTTTTATCTCATTACCTGTATTATTGTGGTATCTGTGCATTTATTATCTGTTGTCTGTCACTGTAACACAGATACCACACTTCTGAGAACGTAAACAGAAAACTTTTCTTTTACTGATATACATTGGTAGTGGAATCCCTCTTTTGTACTAGAATGTGGATCCTAAATAAACTGAACTTCCCCAGTGGTTTTATACTAGGTATTGCGTAATTTCAGTGTTTCTCACAGCGTTATTGTTTACAATTGATCGATGTAAAACCGCCAAAAAACAACCGGATAGCGGAAGCGGAATCACGGAAGCACACCATGGATGAATGATAGTCATCTTAAGAGAACAAAAGTAATGGTCTAATATTAGCTTAGTTGAGACTGTCAAAGTATGTGTAGAAGTGCTAAGATGGACACCATTTGTTTTTTCCACAATTTCAGAAACGTAGTATTGCGTACATAAATTTCCAAGTGAAAAATGCAATGGATTTCAACCAGCGTCCTCTGGACTGAACTTCGGTAACACCCACGGGCCAACACGATCCCAAAAATTTCTGAGTAACGCCTAGGTTCAAAGTTTCAAGGTCAAAGGAAATGTTTATTATAATAAAGGTTAGCCACGGCCGTGTTTCACTAAATGGACGATATAATAGACAAGTAAGCTTATTCTAGTAGAAATATGGTTAATTTATCGAATTTCGCAGTTAAATTTGAGTCTGATACCAATCTTACAAGCTATGGGTTACGTAAAATAAGATTAATAATAACGTATTTTTCATAAAGAGATTACTTAAAAGAGAAAAGATTTGATAGTATTATACCAAAGAACATAAAAGAATGAAAGACAAGTAAATCCGCAGAAAGCGAATCCAATTTACTTCAAAAAGTTTCATTTCTTACAGATTCTAGGTAAAGCTTAATAGAAATGTTACTTTGATTTGATTAAATTCTAGAGATAGTATAATATAGATATTACGCTATCTCAGATAAACTCGCTGAGATAATCTAGATCATCTTGATTATATACAGTGTTAGGTAACAAACAAGCACGTTTCAATTGACTTAAATTGACTGGCCTCACAGCTCATTTGGTAGTCGATTGGTGGTCGATTCCCACCCAGGACAAAAATTTATGAGACATTTGTAGCATTGATGTTTGCTCTGTATCTGGGTGTTAATATGTATTATATGTATGTATTTACAAAAGAAAAGTATATAAGTATGTCCATCAGTTGTCTGGTTCCCATGATAGCAAGCTATGCTTAGCTTATTTTGGGGCTAGATAGCGCTATGTGAAATGTCCACCAATATTTATTATTTATTATTATTATTAATTGTTTGAGTAAATCGATAAATAATAATAATAATAATAATATATCTTTATTTCAGACACGAGATCCATAGTTTTTTTTAGAAATACTATAGAAATGTTATGTTTATAATAGAAATGTTATTTTTTAGTGACATGACCTTATACTAATAAAAAGAAATGTATAATTGCCTAAAATTCAGTGTTTTCTAAATGTTCCTAATTCCACTTAGATTACCAATTCGTGGAAAACCGATTATTGTGCATTTTACACGGATATACGGATAAAAAAAATCTCCCAAGAAGAATATGTAATCTAAGCTAAGATACCTAGTCAAGACTATAGTATACCCGTAATAATCCCTCCAAGATTCCCAATTTTATAACGCTCCATGTACTTTTAACTAGTTTGACATTGTTCGAAAAACTAACCCATTTGAGCCGACACTATTTTAAGATGTTCAAGTTCTGACTCATAAGATTGCAACTTGTTTTTTCGAAAAAGATTATTTCTCAAACTACATTTCAAAGTTGAACTGACCTATCTCTGATGTGATGCTGCCGGACAGTTGGCACGAAGCTAACTGTACGATAAAGCTGAGTCCACAATATAATACGAGGAAAGAGTGAACTAACTTTGTTATAATATGTTTTATATAAGCTGGCCAACTATCAACGTCAAGTTAGAAGTCTGCTGCCAAGCACTTTGTTGGCTTGTTTTAGCAGCCAGAGTTTCATCAAAAGGCAGTTTTCTCCAAATTAAATGGCGCTACCATGGTTTCAAAATTAAGTGATATAATATTTATTGATAGTCAAACACAAAATATTCATTCATTTCACTGCAAGTAGTGCGAGAGCGTGGTGGTCTAGTGGTACTGACCCTGAGTTTCAATCCGGAGGTCGCCGGTTCAAATTCCGACGTGCACCTATGAGTTTATCAATTAAAAGATTTATGTGCGCAATACCACGTTCTCAAAAGGGTGAAGGGAAACATCGTGAGGAAACCGTCATGTCCTAGAACTGAAAATTCCAAGACGTGTCAAGTGCGCGAAAGGAGCCTCTTTGAGGCGCACTTAAAATCCTTTCACCACACTGGTTCGAGAGAACCAGTGACTCGAATAGATAAACTGCAAGTAGTTTGTATTTTCTGTTTTAATGTTATTGTAAGGCTTTTGATAATATTGTACGACTTTTGTCCAAGTTATAGCGTAGTTTTAACGTGATATATTTTGTGGTTTTTTATTGTAAGTACTCTAAAAAATAAATTTTCATTTACATATATTTTTTACCTTTCGATTCGGTATCGTAAGTTGGAAGTGAATCTCTTTACTAACTGTTGTATGCACAGCTCATCGGTACGATGTCAGTGCAAATTGTACTGCAAATAAATCGTCTGTCACCGGCCGTGTAAGTAAGGCCGATGGTCCGAAAACAAGGGTCCAACCGATCTGAGATTAACCCTCGTTGCGTAATTTATGGGGATCAAATCGAAGTTTTTTAACGTGATCCCCGGATAAAACTGCCCCGAAATTCGTAAAGGTTTCCTAAACTTTTGGGATGAATTTGAACTTTTCCATGATTAAGCGATGCTTTTGTATCAATCTACTAATTCGATTATAAATGTTTAATTTTTAAATCTAAAACATCATTGATATTAATAAATCTTCCCGTGATGTAATCCCATGCGTAATGTTCAATATATATGTTTTACCTACTAAGTTCGGGCGGAATGAAAGTTGAAAGAATATCAGTAATAGCTAGAAGCCAATGCTATTTTCACTTTTACCACCTATATATAACAGTAAATATTTAACTTGTACATTAGGCATAGAAGCGCTCGGTTGAAATTCCGTTTAAGGTCGCCAATCGAAATAATGCCCGTCGTAATTTTTTAAACTTTACAAATTTAATTTTAAAATATTACTTTATATACAAAATATTTGAATAATAATATAAATATTTTGAATGGAAACCATGGTTATATTGCTACTATTAAGTTATTAAATTTTAAATAGGTTTTATTATTCATAACTTAAAATGTCAAGTAATTCAAGTGTGTAATTATGGGCGAGTTAACTAGTTACATACTCATACTTTTCCAAAAACTTTGACACATGAAAAGTTTCTAAGCTGCCTTGTATAATGAAATAGTAAAACAAAATGACTAAGTTGAAAGTTATGAGAACACGCAGGTAAGTGAAGTAAGTATATTCAAAAACTAATTAGAGCAGACTAAATTAATTAACAGCCTTTGAAATGGGTTACTCGAATACCCTTTTAATTTCAGAGATGGGATATGTTTATCAAATCTCGTTAATATTTTTACGTCCAACCCGAAACTTGTTATGGATACTCCATATTTTTATTTTTATTTATATTTTAACCTGTTTTTTAGTAAAGTGAATAGGTTTAAAAACACTGGATGCTGTGCACGTCAACTGAACCAAAATCCAAGAGAAGCAAGAAACATAACTTTTTAAAAGGCAAATTGCTACATAATAAGTTCAACTACTCAAAGTAGTGAAAGAAACATAGCGAGAAATATGACAAAATAAATTATTATTTGCGACATTTCAGACATATTTGATCTATGACGATCGCATTCAAAACTAAATGTTTTAAAACCAAACACTTATTAAAACAATGAATGCCAATATAAAGTCCCTAGTATATTGTTTCCATTTTGCCCTTAATAATGTTTATATATATCTATATAACATTCATAGATTTATATAGATAATTAGATAAACTGCTTCAAAATTGCTCATTGGCAAAAGGATAGCTTAACTTAAATTAAGTGAGAAAAGAGGGTGCAGGCTGCTAACTATGTGAGCGTAAGTTATTTTACGAGAAAAGCTCAATAAGTTTCAAGGTCTTATATGAAAAGTTTCTGACACTCTGTCATCCCTTGTACCAAAATTTCCAAAATCACAGATGGTATGGACATAAACAGCTACAAAACTCAAACGCTCAAGTTTTAAGAGAGATAATTAAGTTATTTCATCACGCAAATGTTTAGCTTAAGTTTATGAAAAGTTCACCCAGTATTCCTTAAAAGCTCAACAGCATTAACGCGTGCGTAGCGATGACGCGAACTGCGGATTCCCAAAGCTCAGTTGGTAGTATCCCTGCCTTCTGCGCTGTAGGTCGTGGGTTCGGTCTCACCCGTACAAATATTTGTTTGTTTAACACAGATTTTTGCTGTGTCTGGGCGTTAATAAGTATTATGTATGTATTTACAAAAAGTACATAATTATTATATTAGTTGTCTGATGCCTACGATACAAGCTAAATTTAGCCTAGTTTGAAGCTAGGTGCCCTGTTTGAAATGTACACCAATATTTATTTAACTTTAGTTTTTTAAACGGATTTAACAGCTCTCAATGGAAAAGTCAATATTAAATTAATTTTAATCTTATACCTAGAGTTACATAAGGCAGTCTAGATAGTAAAACACTCTGTATATATATCTGTAGGAGACAGCACACCTAACGCGATGGGCTATGATTTCATACCCGGCCACTCCCCATCGCGCTACGTTTGATATATGGAGCCCCAGCCATTTTTTTTGGAGCAGGGTTACTTTTATATCTTCATAACTTTCCTTTCCTTTACCATTTTTAAATCGATTCATATTAGTATCAGAGATATTAAGAAATACAGAGTATCAGATGACTTAAGTCACATTGCGTTGCGTCCATCGCCCTGAGACGAGGATGCTACGTCTCATGCGCCTACAATTTCACCGGCACTTACTCCCTTCCACCGGAACACAGCAACACGAGTGCATCACTGCTTGGAGGCAGATTATCAGGTATGGTGGCAATAGTTCTCAGGCTAAACTTAGCACAAGTTCTACTGCTACTTTGTGTTGCTCCTTTTGCACCACCCGGGAGACACGTGTATGGATTCAGGGGGTAATCACGGACGCGAGCAACGTGGCCCCCCAAAAACATAAGCTACTAGGCTGAAAAACTTACCGGCGATAGCGAGCTGCATGATAAAGAAGTTCATCCGACTTTTCCTGGCGTTGGTGCACAGCAGGGCTGCTATCACGGACGCGTTCGAGACTACGATAGCCACAAACAGGATCCATGTTACCGTGAATTGGATAGACTGAAAATTAGAAGACAAATCATTTATTATTTTCATCTGATGTTTGAATTTATTACTATTTTCACGCTTAATAACAGGTGAAAGATCGGCTTGTTCACTAACCACTCAGTTTTAATTTTTCACTTATTTCCTTTTCCTTATATATATGCCGATGAAAAGTTCTGTTGTTGGTTTCGTGCTATGGCGGGCCTGTGCCTCGAGGGTCTAAAACACAAATATTTTTTTCGCCATTTTTGATGTTAATAAGGTATGATGGACGGGTACTATTAAGAACTATGCCAAAGTTCCAAAAGGCATTAATATGTTTAACAAAAAAAGTTACAAGACTGATTAGAGCTATCCTTATCGCGCCAAATTGATTGTCCTTTATGTAGGACGCACTACTGCATTAAAAGCTTCCAACGGGTGACATGCTGATACGCTATCAGCCCTTACGATAGCAATGACGAACTCAGAAATTCCCATTATACGATTAAAGCTTTCACGTTTTATTGTGAGGCTAATCCACCTGAAATGCGGTGGGCGGGATGAGTTACTTGCTTTAACGCGATTCAACTAACATGCTTTTACCTAGATGTTTAGCGTGGACTGCAAAATGGACATTGTTTTACACACGCTGGTAAAACTAAGTCTATTTAAGTTTTTCTATTTAAACTAGTAAGACAGGTAAAAGGAATACAAATAAAAATGCTGAACGGCATCATCTTAAGATAACAAAAGATACAGTTTCAATTGTCCTTCCATATATAATACATATTACATTTTAAATGAATAATGTTTAAGACAAAATAAAACAGCAACATGGTTGGCCAGCATGCCAACGCCGCTATATTGTTTTTGTTGCAGACACCATAATTATGCAAGTTGAACCCGTGCAAAGCCGGGGTAGATCGCTAGTTCCTAATGAAAATAACCCCAAGTAGGTAGTAAAATAACTTACGTCATAAAAATAGTAGAAGTTGACAACATCTGAAGTTTTACTAGTGATGTGGCTTTCGTTGATATGATTGTCTGCGGCGAAGACGGTGGTGAGGTAGATCGAAGGCTGCGTCGTCAACTCCACGTAGTCTTCTATCATAATGTCAGGGTCCATTATTCTGGAAAGAATAATGTATAACTTAGCTGGTTGAATTTGGTTTTATTTGGATTCCAGTTTCTTTTCTTTTTCTTTTCTTTCTATTCTCAGAAATAAGAAATATATTAAAATATATTAAAACATGTACCATAAATTGTATGAAATAAAATTTATTATTTTTAATTATTATTATTATTAAATAAATAATAAATAAATGAATAATGGTAATTGTATACAATTTGGTAGGACTTTGTTAAATTTGGGCGAGCAGAATTTTTCCGGGAAATTTAGCGGGGACAAAGTTTCTCATTACTGGTTATGTTTTCGTTGCGAAGGTCTAACGGTAAGTAATTTGTAACCAACAATCCAAAAATCAACAAACGGAAATATTTCAAGTTCAAAACAATAAACTGAAAATATTTTTAATTCTACCGACGTCCGCGTTGAATACGTAGAAATAAACTCATAAAATAATAGCTTCCGCTATGAAAATGGAAGTGTGTTTATTTTTTAATACGCTACACGCATCATCGTTGTATTCACTTGCGAAAATCAAAACAAGAGAAGTGATTCAGACTAAGTAGGTACGTCTTTTTAGAGAACTTTTTTTCAATTCTATAACCAAGCTTTGGTTATGAAATCACTCTTTAGAATTTTTCGGTGTCTATGATTGTATACTTAAGGATCTGTTCACATGAAAGGCGGCTCGGTACAGTGCGACTTCGTGTGGTGAAACAGATTTACTTACAAAACGCCACGCCGCTGATGCCTTATTGTCTCACTCTATTGACCAGTATAAAAAATCATCAAATAAAGTCATCAGCTAATTTTACTATATATCCGGCGGCCATTAAAAAAGCTAAAATATATCTTTATTTATTATTAATATCTTTAATTTTCTATAGAAATTACCTACTTATCGTTCCTTCTTCTTGGCATTTTTGCGGCCTACGGAGATATTCTCATCCGATTATCTTTCCGTTTTAAAAAGTTTTAAAGAGTCTACTGTTTGCAAATAAACTGATTTAAGTTATATAAAAAATAAAATGTTCATTTAAAATAAAAGAAGAAAATATAAACAGGAACTTATTGATACTATATTGATTTATGCTAATTACATTATAAAACCTGTTGGCTGTAAACAGAAAACAAACGTCGCAACTTATGGATACTCAACCTTATAGAAATTATACGTCAGGTTTGATAAGACCTTAATATATTTCGGTGTTGCCGTTACTATAATCACAACATTTCATTTTAAATAAATGATCTCGTTGAATGCAGCGCGGACGCTCGTAAGAAAAAATTCCAACCGTCATTGTGGGGATCCCTTTCCTTCACAACGGGCCAAATCACATCTCGCACAAAAGAAATGGAAAAATATTTTCATAAATAAGGCAAGAAAGCTTGTCAGGACCAATTCATCATGGCACCGCTAAAAGGTAATGCGGTTTCAATGATGATTCTCATGTTTTTTGAGAAATAAATCAACTTTGGTTTTCGTTTACACTTTTATCTGTTTTTATCAAACAGCAAGGGGAAAATGGGGTATAAAACAGTTTATTTATTTTTGGCATATCACCTTTACATATTAATTCTTCGTCAAGGTTTTATGCATACTGACGAACGATTTATTGACCGAAATCGTTGGTAGTTAAGTTTTTTAATGTTATCAGGTTCAGATCTAGCAAATAGTCCACCTGGTGTTAAGTGATAACTTATATTTAAAAAAAAGATTGTGGTCCTTATTTAGGTATGGGAAAACCCAAGTAAAATCGCGTTGCACCCGAAACTGCGAGACCCGAAGATGGTCTGTCTCATAGTTTTACCGGCAACCACTACTCAATTTATTTTTTTCATATTATTAAAACTGCTTTTGCGATGCAATTTGCTGCGATAAGTAGGGGCGGATCTAAATCGTATTAGTGTTGTTATGGTTTGAGAATAACTATCGCTTAAGATCTGGTAGACCATTAGGTTTTGGAGGACTAAACATTGGGCTCCTCCCTACGTGAAAAAACACCAAACAGCGCGGCGCGCTTTTCCGAGTCAATCCGTATATACCTCTAGGAATATATGTAATGTATATAATATTAAATATATCTATAATATTATATGATCTAATATATATCTACTATACTCTATAGGAAATGGCCAACTGCGCCACGCAAAAAAATATCTCATTTTCTGAGTTAGCTTACTTATTTCAGTCCCACAGTACCAAAATCTACACCGTTTATAGCATATAAGCTTCTAAGTTATTCTAAGACGTACTTGAGTCTTCCTCCGGGGCGACTGAAATAGTTCTCTGAAGCTAACCAGCTCTTAATTTATAAGTTCGTGCATAAAGCCCGATATAAGATGCCCCAGAGCTTTCAGATAAACTTTCATGGAAGCAAATTCGAAGTGCGCTATTTGCGGGGGGAGGGAGATTAATGAAAATCGTTTATGAAATAACAAGCAAATATGGCAAACTATCTACATGATTCAATATTTCAAATACGATACAGTGAAATAGTATAGGAAGAAATTAGGATTGTCGTAGTTTCAAAACTTCAGCAAAATATCTGAGAGGTCTTCTAGCTAATAAGTTTTCTATGTTGTATTACCTAATATTACATTTCAAAGTCGTTCTAAGTATTCTTTTTAACGACTGTACTAATATAAAATCTAAATCTAAATTCCGAATTATCCAATATCAAGCTATAATGGGTTAATATAGATATAACTTAGGTACCCTATCCAAAAAGTAGTACTGTAATGTTAAAGGTTTTTGAAACGTAAGTCATATTTGTTAATATTTGTGCAGTGGCACATATTATAAAATATAGCGGAATGCGTGTTTTGTGTTCTACTGGTAAAAAATGTATATGAAAAACATAGTGAATCTCAGATATAATTTACGATCATTAAGATATAATGTAAGTAATTAAAATAAACTAACATTTCTGCTGAATTTTCTTTAATGAGTTAATTTTATGGTTCCTTTTTGGCAGATGTTATGAGAGCTATTCATCAATTTTTTATTTATTATTAAATAAAATATAGCATCAAAGTAATAATCAAGAGAGGGCGGATGTAGAAGCGTGCCATTATACATAAAATTTAGTAAAAGATGGATATATTTATATTATTATTATAAACCACATATTGTACAAAATATAATGACTAGCCTACAGTAGATGGTTTTCGTACGTTCATAATATTCACTGAGATTTTGGTTGAGTCTAAATATGATAAGTAGTTAGCATCATTGAAACGCATTGTATTACATAGTAAACCCCATAGTCAGTTTTCCCACCATTGGAGCCAATTTATTTTTATTGTAAATATCATTATTTTGTTATCCTTTAAGGAATGAACTCGCAAACAGTTGACATATTATAACAAAATTAATTCTTTTAAACAGCAGAGAAGATAACTAGTAGTTCGCTAAGAACTAAAAAAAAACGAATAAACTAACTCGCGAATTATCATTTTAGATACTGAAACTGTCATTATATTTACATATTTGTCAATTGAGACAATCTTTTCGTTATGAAAAGTAAAATAAAAAGAAAATATTCTCGAATACATTAATGTAGTTCATTTTTCAAAGATTAAAAGTTTCAGCCTGTTTATAAGGTTACTTTTTAGATTTGAACTTTTTTATCAAACGCATGCAAATTTACGCGTTGTAGACCCAAATTGTACTGAAATTACACTTTTGAAATTACATTTCACGGTAATTTCAGTACAAGGACTGTAATTATCTCTAAAAAACGTTGGAATAAAAAAAAGAATGGCAAAATTATGATGCCTGTTTTAGTAGTAACTTTATGTACCAAATATGTATATTCTTATTCACTTTTATTAATTATTCTTTTCATATTTTTTTTTAGGTATGTTATGTGATGACATAAGTGCCAATAATAATAAAAAAACGAGTGCACTAAAACAAAGAACTGTTGTTACTTTTACTAAGATGTAGTAAAAGTTCATTACAAATCTCTGCCTCCATCAAAATCATGTTTTCAATCGTGGACCGATTATATAATCAACCTACCCTTTGATTAATTAAATTTGCCTTTATCAATTCAATCACAAATGAATGTATTTGACATGGTAATTCATTATGAATGATTTGAATTCATGAATGAAACAAAAGGTATGTAACCACCCCCATTGCTTTTTATAGAATTTTTGTTGCAAAATATGTACATCGAATGTGTATATGTGTTGCGTGTGTGTATGCGTGTGCGTTTTTGTGGGTGTGCATATGTGCGTGTGTGAATATGGGTTATATATATCTGGTCATATGCCACATAATGTGAAAATTTCAGTTATATTGGTTCAGTGATTTTGGGGTAATGGAGTAAAAACATCCAAACAACCAAATTTAAACAGAAGGTGATGTTATGACCGTCAGAACTTCAGCAAGGCCGTTATTTTCATCAGCAGAACGACAAGTGATGGCTTCTGTGAAAGTTGCTTATAATAGATCCGTTAATAACGAAAAGATAAATTACGTTACACGCACTAATTAAATAGAAGTGTGCTTTCGCTTCGCATGAGATTTATCTCTATTCACTCTTTGTTTGTTTTAACGAGCCACTGCCTGGTGTGGTTTGGTGAGCATAATTTGTGTTTAAGAGCAGTATATTGTTTCTAAATAGTTTCGTTCTCATAATATAGACTGGCCTTATAGCTCAGTTGATAGTAACCCAGCCTTCTGCGGTGTAGTTCGTGGGTTCAATTCTCTCCCAGGACAAACATTTATATGACGAATATAGATGTTTGTTCTGTGTCTGGGTGTTAATATGTATTATATGTATGTTTTTACAAAAAATACATAAGTATTATAACAGTCATCTGGTTCCATGATACAAGCTATGCTTAGCTTACTTTGGAACTAGATGGCGCTGTGTGAAATGTCCATGAATATTATTATTATTATTATAGAAGTTATTATAACTATCGTCTATTCCAAAGAGCATGGGTACATGATACTTGTAATTTGACAAATATAACTGTTAATATAATAAATATAATGTTATGAAAAAAAATTAACTGGATATTTATAAATTTGGATTCATATCTTCCGTTCTTATGAACGAGAGAAAACTAGTCACTAAAGTTTTAAATATGATGTCACATCCGAACTAGTTCTTGTCGATTTCAAGAACTTGGCTTTGTCGTTTATAATTATCATTGTCTATCTACTTTATTCAAACTACTTGTTATAAATCGGTTTTTTAGTCTGTCACTTCATCACACATGAATCCAGTACCGTTTTTCATGAAACTATTACATCAAAATATATATTTAATTAAAAAGTGGTGAATCATTTGGCTTGCTATATATAACGTGAAAGATATAATGGATGAAGTCGCGGGCAAATACTCCTACTTTATGTGTGCAACGGGATAAATGAATTGTGAATTACGTTTCAAGTTTAATGGACGTCATTAATTTATTACTGTTCGCTCGTGATTATGTTTATCACTAAATCAAATGGGGCAAATGAATATTATGTTTCAGCCTGTTTTGTTGAACACGTGTGAGAAAACAGAAACGAATTTTAATTTTACTTATGCTTATAAACGTGGTTTTATTGACCAAATTAATATAAAGTAAGGTTTGTTTGCGTCTGTATTTTTTGCCATTTTGTAGCTGATGCTTTTTTCAAAATAATTAAAAATATTTTAAAGTGAGTATTTATTTATAACTTAACTTAAAGTTTTTACATTAAATACTTGTCAATGAAGTCTTTACTCTAAAATGCACATGGGAAGTCTAACCTTAGATTATGAAAATGGTGATAAAAACAAATTCTACGCAGACAAAGTCACGGGCGGGTCCATAAGTTAGTGTATAAAGCACATCTTCGAGCAAAAATGTGTTCCAGATCGTTTTTCGTGTTCTTCCTATAATATCGTCTTATCGAACAGTCTAAATGGAATATTGTCAAATATATCAATAGAAAAATGTACAATGATTCGATCGTGATTCACTTACCCTTATTTCCAAGGGTTGAATACATCTGGCCCAAAATCAATGTACATCTTTCGATATCTTTTTATGTTTTAAAGGTATTATTTAGACTCAAGTGGCATATGCGCCCATAAGTCTGAAACGTAAAGGTGTAATCTCACAAGTGCCTGTAATGTAATTGGAAATCACAAAAATATAGTGGATAGTTGATAGTATTGTAGACTAGAAATTGATCTCAAGGATGCGTTATTGGAGCGGTCTACCCAGATGCAAGTTGCTTAGACATACGACAAGATGCACATTGGCTCCTAATTGAGACATCGTAATGGTTAATACTGAGAAACATACAACTTAAATAATCGGATTTAACTGGAGGTAGTTTCTCCTTTTCGCGTTCAACAAAAAATGGCATGACTTCTGAATCATTCCTTTAAAATAGATATGAAATATTTCATGTCCCGGTTTTCTTTTCCTTGTCTTCAAAGACTTATTTTACGCCTTTCCGCGAAGAGATCCGAAAAGTAACCATTTTGGCCGCTTTATATCGTGACTTTTGAAAGACAACACCCTTTCTTGTCAAAGTATCTTTATCAATAATAGAAAAAACATTAAAATATTAGGCATACAATGGGCGTTATCACTAAAAGTGATATGATAAAAGTGACAATAGAAATGCTCCAAAAACAAAAACAAAATTATGCTGCTCCTTTGTTGAGTCACTTTTACATGACATCATTCGACGACATTTTCAGTCGTTTCGAAGTCAGGGTGACGTAGGTGGATCAGAGATCACACAAGCGATGATCTTACAAGTTCCCTGCAAGTTACTACACTGTTTCCCAAACACACTACAAACTTCAAATGTAGCACTCTAGTTATTCTTGATTGGGCAAACGAGAACTTTAGTTTCCCTCGGGCTATAAACATGGCGAGCATTTGAATTAATCTCGGGGTTACCAACAATATCTCACACACGATGATTTAAAATTACTGCAAATTGCCAGTTTTTTATTCTATAAAGTAATGGCTCACATAGTGTTAAGTGGTGACCTCTGCCCATCTGCCTCTGCCATCTGCCTCTGCTCTCTGCCACAAGCAATACGACTTTGATCCTACCCTACTTTGGTACGACGAGACTTAAGTCTTATCGTATGCTCGTAACTCTGAGACGTGAAGGTAGAGAGTTTCATATGCCTGTAATTTGTCACGTATATTTTTCTTTTGTGATGTTAACTTTTAAATATTATATACTTTTTTTGATTAGCTCTCTGACTGATGAGTTGTACTCATTTTTAGTGTTTCGTTTTAAAAAACGGAATTACTAATCCATCAGTCTGTTAGTATGTTCAGAAGGTACAGATGGCCATCTGAACTAAAAGTAGCAAGTACAAATTTCTACAGAATGTGCTTTATAGAGGGTTTCTTAATAAAAAGTGAAAAAATAAAAATGTTTAGGGAACGGGTCTTTTTGTTTCTGTTATATCTTAAAAACGTTATTCACTCAAGTTTCAAACTAAGTTTTGAAATACAATATCAAATCAAAATCGGTCAAATGCATGTCGGATATTTTAAATGACAAAGTGCTCATCACTGATATTATTAATGCTTAATGAGCCTAGTTTACAAGTGCCTGTGTCGTTTAAGATATAATTAGGCCATGTTGGAATTTCCTTAAATTCAGGGCATCAACCACACGTTTGAAGATTGAAAATTTTAGTGGTTACTTTGTGTTATCCAAAATTACCCTAACAAAATAATATGACGTATATTTCTGAGCAAATACCGCCTTAATTGATAAGACACTAGTCTAGCAAGACCACATTACTATCTTAAATAACTATATTATATTCACCCACTTATGAATTCTTAATATTAGGTAAATGAAGGTTTACTCAAATTCACTTTATTCTGGGTTTTTGTGGTTTCACGCTAATATATAGTAAAAACGTTTTATGATTACATTACATATTCATCTCGAGATATTCATATTGAATATTCAATGTTAATTTATTATCTTCTCATGAATACCAGTGATATTATTATATTATGTACGTAAAAACCAAGAATAACTATATCACATCCATATTCCATATCACTCACTGCGTCGTAACCGAAACCACTGAAACTATAAACTATGTGCCTGAAATATAGGGCTTCCTTTACGGACGTCAAGACTTGCTTATAAAATATTTTGTTTTATTCTATTATTTTTTTAGGTTCCATTTCGTATTTTTCCAACTTCAAGCGAGTAAGATGTAATTTGTAGTAAGTAATAAACAAATTATACTGAGATGAAGTATCTGTTCCACTAGTATTTTGCTGAATATTTATTAGTTTAGTTAAATACGTAGCTTCACTAATATAATCAGAACGCAGCGTGATGTAGCGCGGTGACCACAGCTGCCAATTTTTTTATGCGTACCTGAATAACTCCAAACGGTCTGACATATTGTCGTACAATTTGACACCCAGAAGTTATCTAACCATACCGCGCTGTGACGTGCCTCGGTCTTTGTGTGAGGTTCAAACAAATTTAGCAATCAAAAACCATCAATACAGTAATCATGAGAATCACTGCCACACGAGATATCATTTTCATGTCAGGATGACACACAAAAGAAGATGAAATTTGAGTATTCTCATCTTCTAGTACAAGGAAGACCTAAGTCGTTTTGCTGTTTACTTAGCTACGTGGTATAATAGCTTAAAAGCAGCTTAGAAAAAAGCAGAGTTCTGAGAGCAAAATTGGGAAGCTAAAACAGAATAATGCAATAGGTTTCATTTAATGGTATCGAGCCCGCTGCGTATTTGTGCGATTTTACGAGTATAAGTTATCATTAGCTATTTCAATTTAAAACACATTTTTAATTAACATAGTTTCTTAAAAATAGTGTGACTTTAAGACTAACAGCACTTTCATAACTCCGAACTGTCACGCTTTATAAAGAAAATTCTTTTTATTATGCCCATCAGCAAAATGGATTCAATAAACGATTCGCCCCTTGGCAGTCTCTACACAGAAATTCGCATTTTTTCGTCAAATCACAAAAGGAGACGCAATGACACTGGGAAAGGGTTGTTTTATTTAATGAAAAAAATAAATGAGTTATTGGACGGCACTAAGTTATTTAGTTGATTTTTATAATAACTATAGCATAATCTATAACATAGTTCTTTCAAAAATGTCTTTAAAATAATCATTAATTTCATATTGTGTTGTTAGTAAAAAGTATCTATATGAAATCAACCTAATATCTTCTATATGAAACAATATCAGGTTCAAACAAATTTCCGAATACAAAATAAGCTAAAATCAAACAGAATTAATGATATATTATATTAATTTCTTTGTGTCAATAACAAATGTTACAGAGCTCTCTGTTTTGATCTTTTAATTATGAAACTTATTAACGGTGAAATCGTGTCACAAGTGACGTATTTACGACTTTTTTCTTTACCAAATGCGTGCTGGTGTCCAATAGCTCTCTCAAACCAGTGCGGTGACAAGATTATAATGCGCCTCTAAGAGGCTCCTTTTGTGTAGTGAAATATTAGCAAAATAAATATATGCCTTGTTAAATGAAATTGGACGCCATTATAATATAAAATTTTATTCATAATTTTTCATAAAGTGCATTAAATAAACACATCAATCAACCGATCTTTCAGTCGACTGAGCACTTGCGTTGTAAACAACAGGGGGCAACTACCATCCCTCAGTCAGTTACGAAATATATCAGTAGTACCTCTGTACTACCTATCATATTATACTGAGCAGTGTAATATGATCAATATAAAGTAATCTATGAAAATAAAGTTAATTTATAAAGGCATTTGTTATGACATCTGTGGGTCGATCACAAAACTATTAGCTTAACTTTTAACTTTAAAAATTATTTTTTCTTTTAATTTAATTTCTCTATTATCTTTTCTTTCTTTTAATAATAATAATAATAATAATATTGGTGGACAATTCCCACAGCACATTCTAGCACCAAACTAAGCATAACTTGTACTATGGGAACCCGACAACTGATAGAATACAGATACACTTTTTTGTAGATACATACATATAATACATATTAAAACCCAGACACAAAACAAACATCTATATTTGTCACAAAAATGTTTGTCCTGGGTGGGAATCAAACCCACGCCCTACAGCGCATAAGGCAGAGTTCAACTGAGCTGTGAGGCTGCCAAATTCCTGTTTAATTGATTTTGTTTCCTTCAAGTTCAGTGATTAATGTTTAATATTGACGTTATAATTGATTGATAACGATTAAAACAAAGGGTATCTAATCGACCTACTGAAAGTTGGATTAAAATAATACTCCTAAGAGGTGGTATTTGCTTACGAAACAGTAGCTAAACCTTGAACTGGAGACTATTTTTAAATGTAAGCAGCGATCGAGTATAAAATGGTGTAAATCTGTAACGTTCCACTCATCATATGGTAGTCTTTAATGTTTTCACGGTATACAGTAAATGTGTGGTTTTACAATAAGGAAATCGAAGTAAACAGCAGATTTAATCTTATGCCAATGCCATGAAAATAGTAGAATAGTGAATGATAGCAGTTTATCTGTTAGTTGTAAATTTAAATTGAGGTATGTCAATAGTACTCTTAAACTATTTACAAGATAATTGAATGCTTAATTCCGAATTATTGACTAAATTTTTAATTACCAAGACGGTTTTAATTTACTTGTAAATCTCTAATATTAACTATTAAAGATGGTAGGGTACTACATAATAGTAACTAAAAAAACGCAAGTGTAATAAGTGTCCCGGACACATACAACTACATTTTTGATCAGTAGCATAACTTCAAAAGTATTAGGTACTTAAGAAGTTATTTTGAACTTTAATAACCATGTTTATATTAACACGCTCATCTAATCAATTTCGAACATAACTTCTGGTTAGAACATAATAGAAATATTGAAAGAAAACCAAACCCAAAACTCATGGCTCATATCTCATTAAATCTCAAAACAATATTGTAGGTTAAAAAATAACATGAGTTATCGCTTTTCGCTAAAACTCCGGCCATTACTCACGTTAGCGAGAGTTCCTCGCGGTTTAAACACGCGAATAAATAAGAATAAACACGTCAGCGATCCGTTCCGTCGGCGGTAATGCGACGTAAAGTGTTTCCAAAAATTTATTCCATCGCTTCACGGCTCGCGATTGAGGTCTGATTAGCGTGTCACATTTTTCATCCGTAACTTTGATCGTAGCCCATAAGGACACATTACTTGTCGTGATCTCCATTATTTTTTCGTTTGTAGCTGGTAATGTGATGTGACATCAATGAGGGTGGTTTATTTATACTTCCATTGGATTTTGTATTTTTAGTCTGACTGTACATGGACTTGTTTGAATGTGCAGGTTGGTTTGTCAGTGATGAAAATATTTGACTCTGATTACACACAGGCTTCTTATATTCCGTAGTCATTACGTGTATAATACGAGATAAACAAAAATAGCAAATTATATTTAGCGTCTCGATTAAAGACGATGGTATGATTACATCGAGATTGAATTTGTTTCATACAAAGGGCTAGAAAACGCAAATATTATTTAGTTACTGATACTCATATAATCCAAAAGAGACCCTGATCGAAGGATAATGCAAAACCTTTGATCGCTGTCGTAGTTATCATAAAAGCCCATTAGCTGAGCCTGCAAGGAGAGTGGGCTCAACAAGGAGTAAAACTTTTCTTAGATGAGAGAAGATATCAGGCCTCGGATGTTTGTTTTTATTCATGTGTGTATTGTGGGTGTGTAGGTCATGTGTACCTGGCACCTGCTACACACCATGTATTTAGATCTTTACATCTTGAAAAGTGTGTAAGCGTTCAAATTGTAATCCAAATCCTAATTAAAAAGCCGCTGATTAAAAACAAAAATTGAAAATTTTGTATAGTCCATGACTTTTACGTTAGAACGTTGGTATGATTTACCGCGAATTAATAATTTTCGCAGTTAGCTAACTTTATCCCTTTCAGCCTCATTTGAATTAATTAATATCGGCAGGTGTTGAATATTAAACGTTTTGAGGGGCCATAATTGTAAGACTTGAGTTTTAAACCATGAACTCTATTTTGTAACATATGTTTTCAAAGTCGTGTTCTTTAGGCAGACGTTCGTCTCTATGTTCGTCCCAATGTTTTACTCAAAGTTATGAATAATATGTAGACTTTTTATTGATAAAGATTGTTCAATTCTTGAACACTAATGAGTTTTGCGTTTGAAAAATGTATGAAATGCCACGTTCTCTAAATAACGAAGGGAAAAATAATGAAGAATGCCTATTAAGTATAGTTTGTCTGAGTTTAAGTGTAAAAACTCAAAAAAACACAAACTCGACTTAACAACCTTCCCTGCTTTCGTTTAGCAACGTTCACACATTACTGGGTCATCAAACCTGGAATGGGTTACCAAGATCAATGTATATATAACCTTTTTATTTGGTCATGAAAATCATTATCGTGACATTACTACAGCGTTATTCACTTGTACATTTTTTACTATGTGCTTTTTATGAGATCAGTTTCTAATTAGGTACTTTCCACCGCCCGCTCAAGGTTGAGCAAAACTCTTACAGATTATTCCCAAAAATATTTCAAGGAATGTTCAATGTACGCACAATATTCACGTTGAAAGCATTTTATAAAGCGGAATTGCCAAATCAACCATAAATCTCGAAATCCCCAAAATTAATTGGTGCTTTTTCTTTGAAAAATTAATTGGCGATCCGAGATAATTTAATGTTTCAATAATCATATTTATACGAGCACTCACTCGTGGCTCGACCTGAAAATCTACACTTACACGAAATTACCACTTAACTATAATGGAAGCACACGCAAAATAAATAATAACAAACACATAAAATGTCTCAACACTACAATTCTTTGTTGGTGGGTTTGGTATAGAAATTACACTTTATGCACGGAGATCAGCAACCATGTAAGGCACCGTCCTTTGTGAAGTGAATAGAACGCCCTATCACTGTGACTAAACACGACGTCATTTAAAATGAAACATTAAGAGAAAATGACTTTTTAATTGAAATGTAAACTAAAAAACTGATGAGGTCACGAATTTTTGTCATCCCCGAGCGGGAAGATAAAAAACGCGCTTTGAATCTAGAAAAAAAAAACATCCCTTATCTCACTGGTGGTGTACGGCTCTTGAAGGATTATTATTTACTGGTGAATTCTTTTGATGGGCGGGTGCACGACTTTTGCGAAAATATTGAAAGCACAGAATAAACTTTACAGAAAAAATGCTGCATTAATGGCAATGCAAATATAAAAAAGAAAACCGTTTTTTTATATAATACAGTAACGGAACGAGCCGACGGCCCACCTGGTGTTAAGTGGTGACCTCGGCCCATAACAACCGATGTGACTTGGGTCCTCCCCTACTAGGTGCGACAAGACCCAAGTCACATCGTATGCGCCCGTAACTCCGAGAAGTGTAGGTAGAATGTCTCATGTGCCTGTAATTTCACCTGCAACCACACCTTTCAAACCGGAAAACGGTAACGCGAATGCGTTACTGCTTGGCGGCAGAAATGGGCATGGTGGCAGTACTTCCCCTGATGAACTTGGCGAGAGTTCTACTGCTCTTAAATAAATATACTTAATTTCCATTACAGACAGCAGGGGTACGCGCAGACATGCACCGCTCAAAACTTAGCCGTAGAACTCGTATGAAAACAGTCATGGCTGTTCAAGCTGTACATTTCTTCTTTATAATTTCTGAAGCATGATGAAGTCGAATAGAAAAGTAAACTGACTATGTTTCGAACGATAACAATTTAAATACAGGCTGTTTGGCATTGACGATTAAATTCCCTGAAGATCGCATTGACCTGAAAATCAAATAACCCTGAAATAACTAAGTAGCGTATTTCAAAATGTAATTAAGAATCTATCGATGTTTCGAATGATATAAGTGATTCTTAGCAGTTTTTTTAACAGTTTTGTAATGGTGACTTTGATACAGGACATGGGTGATAGATTATTTAGGTCACGACGAGGTCATCAGGCTCTATACATAGGAACAAGCTGAGGGTGTTATTTCTGATGATATAAATCTCGCCCTGTCCTTTATTGTGTTTCTAGGAAATGTTTACATACATACTTGTGTTTACGTTTACCGTGAGCATTGATTTATTATTTTTAAGCCTTGGTATATTTTGGAACTTTTATTAGCAACAGCAGTTCCATTGTGTCCTATATTATCATGAAAATAATGAGTATCAAGTATTATCATAATGCATGATAACTAAAAAAAAACCTCTTAATATTAACTTTCGTACGTGATTATCAATATTTGTTTTGCGAACTCAGCAAAAACATATTTGACTTGTAAATGCCTTAAAAATATGTACGACACAATATTATTTATAACATTTTCCTATTACGTCGTACGTGTTATACGTATTACGTATAACACTTGATTGTTTGTATCGCAGTTGGCATGGATTCACAAGACACGTACAAGAATATTCTTAAGTTTGATACTTTCTCAAATGTTTGCTACGGCCAGGGTCTAACTTACTTCGGCCCTTTACAAGCCAGGATCCTACCAATTGAGTTACAAAAGCGTCGCAAATGCCGTAATCGAATAATACGAGTATGTGTACATTATTCGATTTTCGAAAAATACAGCCCAATTATATTTATTCAGTATGACCTTCCTTATTGGGTGATCGTTAACCCTGACACATCATTGTGACGCGGACGGTGGAGGTGATCAATTTCCGTCGTAACTTCACCAGCTACCCGCCTATCAGTCGTAAAACCACTCGCAGACCGCAAGGTGTGAGGGATAAGATTTTTGATCAAATAACGAAAAAGCGAAAACGGAATATGACGAAACATTTTTATTGTCCCTGATATTTATGATTATATATAATAATAATAATAATATTGGTGGCAATTTCACACAGTGCCATCTAGCACCAAAGTAAGCTAAGCATAGCTTGTATCATGGGAACCAGACAACTGGTATAATATTTACATATTTTTTTTGTAAATATATACATTAACACCCAAACGCAGAACAAACATCTATGTTCATCACACAAATGTTTGTCCTGGGTGGGAATCGAACCCACGACCTACAGCGTAGAAGGCAGCGTTAATACCAACTGAGCTATGAGGCCAGTCAAATAATAATATTATAATAATCATATATAAAAACCATAAAATGAGAGGTGAGCCTACTCAGCATGAAATCTCTGAAACTAAAACGCCTAGTCTAAAGTTTTACATGACATTACTTTTTGGGTAAATATAGACGTAGACAAAACCACGGAAGGATGTATTTATTAGATAAAAATAGTTTTACTTAACTACTTAACTTTATAATGTTTGGAGTAACATATTTGGCAGAGTTAATTTAAAAATGTACCTGTTGGAAAAGAAAAAACCTTTGGTTAGTGTAGTATTTATTGGATATTTCAGGATCGTAGAAAAGGTTTTTTTTTTTAGCTTTATTTGGCGGTACCCTAACGTATTACATTAAGTTTAGTACCCATTGCTATGCATGGGAAAGCTAAGTAAATAGGCACCAGACTTAGCTTCGCTACGTTTTTTTTTATAATATAGTATAAGGGTAAAGTTTGGTCAAGGGAATTGTGCGATGGGACATTGGAACTGACCCCAACTGATAATCCGAAGGTTGCCGAGGTAAAATCCAAGCATTCACTAATAAGTGTTACCTAGAAAATTCATATACGCAATACATCGTTTTCTAAACAATATCTTCGTTTTCTAAACAACATCAAGTTATAATGAAAAGCCGGAATTACTGAAGTTTTAGATTTTAGTATTATTATATCAGTTGTCTGGTTCCCATGATACAAGCTAAGCTTAGATTACTTTGGAGGTAGATGGCGCTGTATGAAAGGTCCACCAAGATTTATTATTTATTATTATTATTATAGCAATTCGATGGGTTACGTTAAACAGACGGCACGTATAGTAATGGGACTGGGCCTTAACAGTAATCGTGTCTTTTTATTATGCTCTAGAAATATCGCTTGTCGAGTGTTGAATGGTTAAGCATTGAAAAAAATACATTTTCACGTAAAAAGTTCACTTGAATACTAAAACAACATGTACGTGAATTCGAGAAATCTCGTATTCAATTGCTACTTGGCATAAATACTTTGTACGCGCAACACGTAAAACCTTTTCGAAACTTCGAGTTTCAGATACTTGTTAGGAAATGTATATTCCTACGTGAAATTCATTGTTTTAGATTAACACATTTATACAATACGCAAACAAAAGAATATGGAATTTCTTTATTCTTCTCTTAATATTATTCTTCTATATTAAGTAGAAGCAAGAAATTGAGGCCCATAGTTCATAGTTTTTTATTACACACAAAACCACATTTCCAAATGTTTATTATGACATTATACATATTATATATAGTTGTATAAAATTTTAGTTGTATAAAATGCTTTTTTGCCCTCTGAAATGCGGAACTACAACCAAAATCCACAGGACTAATCGCCTAATCTACCGTGCAGTTTAAAATTACTGTTTTATTCAGTTCTGGTTATAAATAAATATTAGTGGACATTTCACACAGCACCATCTAGCCTCAAAATCATAGCTATAGCTATGGGAACCAGACAATTAATAGACTATAATATCTACTCTACTATATCCATACCTCTTTTTTATATTCTTTGCCATAAATAAAAGTTTTTCTTTCTTTCTGTATATAAATTTTCTTGTAAATACATACATATGATACATGTATGTATTTACAAATTAAAAATGTGTATATTTTTAATTTTTTATCTTTAAACTTTGCCATCTTCACTTCGATTTCTGTCCACAGTTTCACAGCGCGGTACCTTTTTCCACCTAAGTTCAGTACTTTCGTATCTAGTAGTATAAGGTTATGAGTAGGTTGTGAAACTTATCACTTAGACCAAGGATAAACATCTATTTAGCTTTTATTGCTATGAGTAGGTGTGAACTGGGGTTTATGTCTAATCAAATCACAATGAAACCGAACTCAACGCCCATTGATGGTCGCTATGCAACACATAAAGATTTGTAAGATATCAATTTGTAGATCTATGCCTATTGTTAATTCCAGTAATAGATTCCACTATAGAAATTAATATGTTTTTTTTGTAAGATTAAAAAGTTAATTTCCTTTTGATGCTTATGTTACATTTTGACGTCTTTTTTTAACTGTATTTACTCGTATCAATTTCTCACTAGCACTCTCATTGATGTGTTCTCGATCGAAGATTACTGATGACTGGTGAAATCATAGGTGCATGAGGTACGTCACTACGGTATTGATTGCATTTAATAAATTATTATCCGCAAATGAAGGTATGTTGAAAGGCTGGAAGGAAAAGAAACGCAAATAATATTTCACAAAGAATATATTTGCAACAATTACAACTTAATTGTATCAGATTCTAATTTTCCCAGGTAGGGGACGCAGCCTTCTCTCAATAAGCGAGTGTGAATAGTATTTTTTACCGACTTCAGAGAAAGAAGGAGGTTCTGAATTCGCTTGTTTTTTTATGTTTTCTACCTCAGATCTCCATCATTCATGAACGGGTTAGGATTTTATTTAATTAGATATGAGAAATTTCATCAATATCGGTTGAATAGTTTTGTTTAAAATCAACATAACTGGAAAAAAATATATCATCCAAGTACGAGATAACGAGGAACCGTTCTCGTTAATTGGAGACGAAGTCGGTTTTTTCGTTTTGCTTCGCAGTGATAATATTCTATTACTACCAGGTTTTCAAAATAGTAAGCAATAATCTCACTGCATGATATGTACTTGAACCCAAAAGTCAGATTCAAAATGAGGGTATCTTCCACTTGGCGACCACCGTCTCTTGACGGATCGAAACAAATTGTTCTGTATTTATTAGGTACTTCGCATTCGTTTCATCCAAGTTGTTGTTCTTTTGTTCAAAGTTTCAACATGTTACACCTTTATAAACTGCCACTATATCTCATTATTATTCAAATCATGATTTTAGTTGAAAACTTTATCGCAATAACAGTTGAGGCAACTTATCTCAATCCAAAACAAAGTTGTTTGAAAGTTAATGAGCTTCTAGACAATAAATTAAGTCCGTTCGTTGTTTAAGTGTTCGTATTAATGGACGGAAAATATATTTATTTTGTAGAATACCGTTAATATTTTATGTGTGAATTTAATTTGACAGTAACATTACGACAGCAGTAAATTATTATATTATGTATTATTATTAAAAAATAACAATATACCCCATGTTTCAGCTGGATATTTTCAGGCAGTAGAACTTATTCTAAATTAAATATAAAAATGAAATCGGAACTCATCGTTAAAAAAAAGTGTGAGCCGTCACGGGACGCCTGGCAGATGTGAAACATCGACATTATTTTGTAAAAGTAATATGCAACGCATGCCGTGGCGACGCGTCGCCACGGCATGCGTCGCCACGCCAGAAATCGGTTTTACGTGCGGCTATAGATGTTTCACATCAAAAAGCTATTAGCTTTGCTACGTGACTTATCAGACTGAAACATATCCAACACTGCGTAATATTCAACATTCACGCTCTCAAAACACATACACAAGTTAGTTGTTAAGCTCCCTGACTCTAAAACGGGGTCTCAGTTTCGACTACCGGCCGAGGCAAAAAATATGCTCGATCAGCATAACATTTTATCGGGTCTTCTATCATAGACCTTGACAGTTGTCATTTCTTTCACTACTTATTTATTTTTCATTACTATTCAACTTGTTGCTTTCAATAAACCTAATTCCCAATAAATGTAGTCAATTTTGCTACAACGCATAACGAACACTTAGCAATGCTTGACAAATCAGTAACCTGATAAAGGATAATTTTTATTTGCGGAACGATCATCTGTGGCCCTCAATCAAATATATGACCTTGATGGGAATCGAATCTGCAACTTAGTGTAAAAGGCATACCTACTTCCATCTGAGCTGTAGGGCTAGTAAAACATATACACTCCACAATATGAGTGTTTTTTTATTCCCACAGTGGAACACACCTAGATAAATATATAGATAAATAGATAGATAAGGGGATAATAGGAAAACGTATAAAATACTGAATCGTGCAATTTGGTATTTCAGCTTACCCGAAGAATGTTTCAAAACATATTTGCAACAACAAAATCATGACCACATGCCAACAAATAAAATATTAATGGTCATTAAAACACGGCTTGGAATTCGAACAACATCGAGACTAATAACAATAACCACGTTTGTATGTCTGTCTATAGATAAAAAAACTGGGGCGATATGAGAAATAGCACGAACTCTTTTTAGAAAGTGTTTTCTATCACACACTATCCAGTCACCGACACCACCCGATTAAAGTACGAACAGTACTTATTTATTTATTATCAAACGGAATTTACTCCAATTACACCAATTAATTAATAATTGATCCATTAAAAGTTAAACAATTCATTATTAAAGCAATCACATTGAAATAAAAGTTAATTTGTATTATGTCCGTCTCAGTACAAGGGTGTTTTGAATTCAGTAAAAAAAGACAAGACACCGCTTAACCAATTAATAAATTAACCGCCATAACCAAAAATTAATACAAGAGCAAATGAGTCTCTTTGAGTCGTACTCTAATCCTTTCTTCACGTGGTTCAAGAGAGCTGATGAAACTATTGGCCGTAGTAGTAGCAGTACCAACTAATCGCTGTGTAACGATTTTTGCGTTGAATGTGTTTTATATCGGTCTGAAAATGTAGTACTGTTTTTTTCTTCCTTCTAGTTTGAATTGAAACAGGCAGTATTTTAGATGAAATTATACGTGATCGCTGGAATCTGTTACCTTATTTTAAATATAGATTGGTGTTCCTATCCCAAAAACTCATCGCGGACTACAAATTAATATATAGCATAATACATTAACAGATTATTCAACAAACATTCTGTATTGCTAACAAACGTGCAACTAAAGAACTTTGAGATATACAAGCGATAGTAATTACAAAATTTACGTAGAATATGATTATCTCAAAATTTGTTCAGTTCATTAAAATAAAACGTACAGACAGAATCACGTATTTATAAATAAATATTTTATTTTCGGATAGTACGTGCCAATGTCTAGTGCAAATTTCTAGAAAATTTAATGATACCACTCTGTCTTTCTTAACAGAAATACATTCTGAAAAAAAATTTTGATCAGACATTTCGAAAACTAACATAGTAGTATTTCGTATTCTCGTAGAGGCGATTCAAATTTGTATATAGAATCGTTATTTGCGAACGTCAGAATCTGTCATAGCATAGTTAAAACAGTTTGTAACGTATTATAAGGTTAAGCAGCATACACGGTGCTTTTCCTTTGGATGGGTGACAGTAAGTAGCATTTTTCATCGGAGCACTTTCGTCATTCGGTTCGGTCACTTTATTATTATCGCCCCTGACAAAACACCGTCCTAAAGAATGTTAGTGCTGGTTTGACTAATTTTGCAACTGGGCAAGCTGTTATGAATGCTTCAGATCTAGGTCGTGTGAGTAATCTCTACATTTCAATATTTATCTTTCAATCAATTTTATTTTAAATGGACGAATTTACTGGAACTTTTGCTTCAGTTCATATACTTTAGGTTGGAGTTTGTTTGGGACTATGATTCAACTTAACTCTTCCCTACCATTCTCTATCATTGGCGCACAACGTGGTCTAATACCGGAAACATTCCCAAAACAAATGTCCGTAAATGTTCAGACCCGTGTCTAACCACGCGGTATAATCCTATAGCTATCCCTTGAGGGCCTAAACAGAAAGCTACTTTTAACATCACCAATTGGCGATTTATTTGTTTGTTATACTCCTACTAGTCATTAACAAACTCTAAATATACCCGCGTATGCTGTAGGTCACACTTCACGCTAAGACAGGCCTTGACAAAAAATATGCACATACATTATTACCTCTATAGATGCATATAAAAAATATATACGCATATTTTTTATGTGATCATAGAAAAAAAGAAGTGATAATGAGTAAAGAAAGATAATGTGCAATTGTTGGATGAAAACTATTGACTCCAATTTATCGATCTATCGCTAGATCACTACTACATATCACTCACTGCAGATACAAAGATAAGAACACATTTTTCCAGTTATTTTGATTTAAAAACCAAAACACAGACCCAATTTTTCAAGAAGAAATTCTAAGCAATTATCGAAAATTTTATTCTTGGAAACAAAAATAAATACACTTTTGAAATCGGTTTATAAATGACATCTGAGGTAACAAACATAAAAAAAATACAACCGAATTCAGAACTTCCTCCTTTGTCTGAAGTCACTTAGTAAACTTACAACATTTTCGGGTAAACAAATTAGAAATCACACAAAGAAAAACAAGAAATATTTTTTGTGATTTCATTGAAATATTTAATTTTGATTAATTTGAATGTACAAATATTACCGTGAAAAATATCAATTCCAATTTTATTATGGTTATTCTAAAATCTGTTATTCACGGAATCGCTCACAGGCATAGGCCTTACAAATAAGTCGTCCTTTGGGGACGGAACGTTTCGGAGATTAATCCGTAATTGATAATTTATTGGACGTTTACAAGATCGTTTCCGAGTAATATACGGTCGGAATTGCTAATACTAAATAAGACTTCTATTTCGTTTTCGATATCGTGCTATCAGATTGAGTTTCTAATTGGAGTAAACGAGATATATGTCCAAAAAATAGTTGAAATCACCTTATTACTTGATATTTGATTGATAAATGTTTTTTAATTATTAAAGTTATCAATCAATACGATAATAACTGAACAAGCTTATGGCCCACCTGATGTTAAGTGGTAGTCTCTGCCTATAACGACTCAATGCGATTCGAGTCCTCCTCTGCTTAGGCATAGGAATTCCCAAGAACCAAGTAGCATCGTATACGATCGTAACTCTGAGACGTGAAGGTGGGATATCACAAGTATTTGTTCACAGGCAAGCACGCCTTTAGACCCGAATTCTATATCTCAAACTATGTAGGTGTACAATTGATTATACAGGGTTACAGGAAAAGTCGTGCTAGATCCGTTAAGGGCGTGGAGTACCCATCATTTCTGACTTATTTCACTATGAAACACCCTACCCTAAACTTAACCCTTTTCGAGATATTCGACTTTTAATTTTTTATTGAATAATGCCGATTTTTAGGCTACGAAATTTATTTTTGTTTATTTTGTGTATCTTATTATTATTATTATTGCATTTTTACATGTGTAATAAGATGCTTTAGGACATCAATCATTAAAATAGTGCATAAGTTAATTGAATAGACCGTAGTAGACAAGTGAAAGTAAAAAAATAAAATAATATTAGCAAGCTTATTTTTCTCTAAGGGATATCTAAAAAAAATATTATGACACTTGTTCGGCAGATATTTTTTAAAATATCTACGTTTCATCAGCTATCTAACGAGGTATAATAATCTAGGGTTTTATTCAAATGCATTGGAAAAAAATTAGTTTCATAGGCGACAGTGGAGAAGAAAATTTATACTTAGCCCTAAAAAGTAAAATAAAACATTAGGTATGCATGAAATGTCATTTATTAAAGGTTTTCACACAACTTTTTCTTATTCTACAGTTCATGTTCAACATGGCCGCCTCTATTTCTGAAACATTGTCGCATCCTTCTACGGAGACCAGTCTTCACTACTCCAGTGGTCAACGTGGTCCTCATTTTATTTGCTGCATCCACAATCCTTTCTCTTAAGTCTTCCACAGACAAAACTGGATTCGGCTCGCTGTACACAAGACTTTTCATGCACCCCCATACATGAAAATCCATGGGAGTTAGGTCCGGACTTCTTGCTGGCCATGGCAACGGCCCACCTCGTCCTATCCATTTGTTTGGATAATTTGTGTCCAGCCAGTCTCTGACACTTCTCCTGAAATGGGCAGGGCAGCCATCGTGTTGGAACCACATGTCCCTGATCAGGTTGAGTGGCAGATCATCCAGCAAATCACTCAAGTCTGCTCTCAGGAAATTTTCGTAGCTTTCCCCATTTAGATTATCCGGGAGAAAGTAAGGTCCAATCAAATGATTAGAGATAATGCCCATCCACACATTCACGCTGAATCTTCGTTGGGACCCTTTCACTCTTTTCTTATTGGGATTCCTTAGTTCTTTTGGGGCCCAGTAATGGACGTTGTGATAGTTGGTTATGCCATCTTTATCAAATTTGGACTCATCCGTCCACAAGATATTTCTTAGAAAATCTGGGTCTTCTACGTCAGCATTTAGCATAAATCTGCAAAAGTCCAATCTTCTCGCGGGGTCTCCTTCTTCAATAACGTGTACCGGCGTGTAATGGTACGGGTATAGGCCAGCAGTATGCACTGTAAACCACACTCTCCATTGCGAAAGTCCCAGATCACGGGCAACAATATTAGTGGAAGTAGTCGGATCCGCTCGAAAGTGTTGCACTATCTCATTGTCCTGTTCTTCGTCGTCAATTCGTGGTCTTCCCATGTCTGTATTTCGTCTCAAAACAGAGCCAGTTTCTTTAAGTCTTCGATAAACTCTGTCAAAACAGGCCACATCCGGCACTCGACGACCGGGGTAGCGAGTTATGTATTCGTTACGAGCTTGCGCAGACACAACTACTTTTTTCCACGAAATGTAATACAAACCCTAGATTGTTAGACCTCGTTAGATAGCTGATGAAACGTAGATATTTTAAAAAATATCTGCCGAACAAGTGTCATAATATTTTTTTTAGATATCCCTTAGAGAAAAATAAGCTTGCTAATATATTTTTTATTTTTTTACTTTCACTTGTCTACTACGGTCTATTCAATTAACTTATGCACTATTTTAATGATTGATGTCCTAAAGCATCTTATTACACATGTAAAAATGCAATAATAATAATAATAAGATACACAAAATAAACAAAAATAAATTTCGTAGCCTAAAAATCGGCATTATTCAATAAAAAATTAAAAGTCGAATATCTCGAAAAGGGTTAAGTTTAGGGTAGGGTGTTTCATAGTGAAATAAGTCAGAAATGATGGGTACTCCACGCCCTTAACGGATCTAGCACGACTTTTCCTGTAACCCTGTATATTTCAGTTTATTACTTTTAAAATTACTGATGTTTTGTTTAAAAAAGGCTCTGTTTTATTTCTGTGTTTCTGTTTTATTTAGTTTATCGTCAACAACGACAGAACGAAAGTGCAGAAAACGTTGATGGCCGTTAGTTGCGGCAATTAGCAACCGGCAGCTCACTGCTGTATTTATCGTATTTAATTATGTTCTAATATCAAGAAACTACGCAGACGTATGATCTCTAATTACAAGAAAACAAACAAAACCTCTGTCCCATTCTGTTATGGAACCCAGCACACCTCGGTCTGCAGGCAGGGTTACTATCAGATTTCGAGCCGCCAACAACATACAAGATAAAGATAAGATAAATAGACAGAATGTTTTTCTTTCTTCATGATTGGTAGTTTTGATTCATTGGAAACAGAAAAGACAAACTATGTTAAAATGGATTAGTTAAATCTTTATCACAAAGTATTTATCTTACCCTTAGATCTATGAATTTTACTATTCTAAGCTTTAAATCTTATATTAGTGCGAAAAACCAGTGACTATTTCCAAACGAAAGCATCGTTGAACTAGGGTCGTAAGTTTGTACATTTTCTTAGTAATTTAGTAATCCTGACGTTGCTAGTCCGCGGGGACGACATTAACACTTCTAAGCCTTTTTGGCTAATTAGTAACGGGATGAGCTTTCAATATATTCCCTAACACTGAAATATTCAGGGATTACTTAGGCGTAGTAGTTTTAATACGATAGTGTTTCTGTGAGAAAAATGTGCTATACAAGCAAGCGGGTAGACATTTATTCTTTATTCTTTATTATACACAGAAAAATAATACAAATGAGTGAAAGGTCATGTACAAAGGCGAGCTTAACCCTAAAAAGAGTTCTCTTCCAGCAAACCTTACGGAGATACTTTAAAACTAGTACTTTATATTGCTTCACTCGCTATTTCAAAGTTGTGTGTGAAGGATTAAACTGTGCCTCGAAGAAGCTCCTTTCATACATTTCACAATATCTTCGATTTTTAGGTAGGGTTCCTTTTTGGATGTAGATGATTGTAACTGATATTCTGATTATGGGTGGACCCAAAAAATCTTATAAGTGTAAAATATTGTTGGTTATTTTTACGTCACTTATTTGAAATTTGATCGGTCTTTCAGTGTGGAGGTTATACCGAAGCGATCAATCTCAATTCAAGTTACTTTTTTCATAATATAACACATATTCTGTCAACGCATATTTCGTCTTACTTGGCACTGATTGAGTGTCACAACCATTTGGCGTATAAACATTATTTCTCTTATTAAAATGCTTTCAAACTTACCTTACACATAGCCTCTGCAGCCATCAACTAAGAAGATGAACTTACCTTGTTATGGAACTAGTTGAAGTGTCAATATCGAGTCCAAGTCACGCCCTGCAACAAAACCAGATTTATTATCAGAACAATAATTATTAATTGTAAATTAACAACATACTCGTAACTCAGCGTATTTATTGTATCTTCTTCATTAATAAGTTCATGCGTAATTTATGAATGATAAAAATAATAAATAAATGGTATATGACTTTGTGTGTGGTAACACGTGGTAATAAAATTATAAAGTACATACATATAATGTGTCCATTTCAGAGTTTTAATCCACATTTAATTATTTTAAGAGATTATCCTTTTTTGAAGATCATCTTCGTTATTATTTGTGCTAGATAGCCGATAAGTAAACATGTAATAAACACTAGCTGTACCCGGCATGCGTTGCAATGCCACGTTAAGGTATAAGTGTCATTAAAAACGAAAAATAAGCTTTATTTTATTATAAATCGGATTAAAGCAATAAATATTAGTCTAGATAATACGCACATAATATTATCATGTCTGATAATATTATGAGAGTATCTAGTGTAATATTACTACATAGTAGTACTGATAAGCATAGACATAAAATGTTATAGTATTATTTATAGTACTTTATTTGCATTTTTCTCAGCGCCTTGACACAATGTTAGAAATTGGTTTCTGATATCCGGTTCTCTTACCTTCAAACTACCTAAGACAATTACAATAAAACAATCATTATAATTGGTGGCATTTCTCCAAAAGAATGCTGAAAGAAGTCTACAAATTAAGTTAACACAAACCAAATTACTACAGATAAAAGAATGTAGGCCAACCATATTTTTATTCACTTCACGACACTGCTATCTAAAGGTGAACGACTTATCACCAAAAATAACCTAACTATTATCGTTCTTCATTTTCAAGGCTGAATTATTCTGATCATTTGATGGCAACAGTGTGGCCTCTTTCTGAAAGTGCCTGTATACAGTCAATTAAACTTGAATTTTGATTTGAATTTTGGCTTCAGTATACTACTGTTACAGTATTAGACATATTTATTTTATTATATTATTTTATATATTATTAATATTATTTATTTACATTATATTATATTACAGTTAACAGTATTAGACAGTATTAGAATTGGTAATTTATAATTATGCTTGTTATACTAAAACTTATAGAGTAGTTTTTTACCGTAAATCGAATAATTATTTAATTATTTTTGAGTTGACCGCTTCGCGGATGCTTTTTAAGCATTGTAGCTGTTTTTTTTTTAGATGATACTGTCACGGATCGATCAGAAAGCCCACTTTATGTTGAGTGGTAATCTCGGCCCATAACAGCCGATGTGACTTGGGTCCTCCCTTACTAAGTACGGCAGGACCCAAGTAGCATCACATGCGCCCTTCACCCTGAGAATTGAAGCGGCAATCACACGTTTGAAACTGGAACACAGTGACGCGAATGCATTACTGCTTGGCGGCAGATATGGCAAAGTTCAAAGTAACTAACATACGTACCTATGTGTCGGTATGAGAGTACTATTAATCCGATGATCTTTGAGTCATGTTTGCGTCGCAATGCGTCAATGGATTGAGGCTAACCAGAGCACAATAGATTCGATAGTCACACAGAGCATAATATGTAGCACGCAAACCGACTTGGTAATGCATTAGGAATGTTAAATTACAACGAATCAATGTTGTATCACAAATACATGTTGCCGATACAAATATTTAAGAAAACAAGCTTAAACAGTCAGAACCGAGTATTTAGGGTTATACTACTTGTCGAGGAAAAACCAACGGGTATAAACACTACGGGCTGTCTTCTAGTTGAGTTCCAATGGCCACCTGCTAGCTCCATCATCAGCTAGCTCAGTTTCTAGCACAATCGATAAAATAATGAACAGGAACGTATTTGTTTTTTCAAATAACCATGACTTTCGTGGGATAAAGCTGGTCATTATTTGATTCAATTTTGTTTAACTTCGCGCGTAATTGATGATTAACACAATTTGATTGGCTGTATATTTGGTGATTCCATTCAGACGCAGAAAGCTTAACGCATTGGGACACACACGTCTTCGAACTTTTAGTTGTGAACATGTTGGTTCCGTCACCCTTAAATACTTTTACACATAAATTTTATTCTTTGTCCGCCGCAGCCAGACTTCACGTGTTGGGGGGTTAAGAAAGGAGAGGTGATGAAATATCGGGGAGCATTCATAAATTATGCAAAACTAGACTTTCTCATATCGTGTCAAGCTGCATGCAGACACGTATTCGAAGGGGGAACGGACGTGTCCTGGGTTATTGGATTTCAACTACGGTCGACTTTGTACGTTTATTTTTAATACGTAGGTATTTTTCAGGTAGTAAAATTTATGCTAAGCTTCGTATCGTATCGTATCGGAGAAGTATTGCCATTTTTTCGCAGTAACACATACTCACTTACCAGACTGCATATAAGTGATCTTATAACAGTTTTATATTTTCGGATAGCAAGTAACTTTACACACGAAAGGCACAAAGTGAGACGTGCGTAAAATAAATGCATAACCTTGAACTCGCGTGAACTTGGGCGCCACTGCAACGCTTCGCAAACCCAAAAGTGTTTTTTATGTGAATAAAATATTGCACCGCCTAGGACACCAATTATAGGGGTATATCCCGTGACAGAGGGGTGTCTGAAAATATCAAATAACGGTAATTTCTTGCACAACTATGCATCACTTTTTGGGGCCCACGTTGCTCGCTTCCGTAGGTGATTACCCTACCCTAACCTTTGAATCTCTACACGTGTCCCTGCGTGGTACAATAGTAGCTACCCAAAGTAGCAGAAGAACTTGTGCTAAGTTAGCTGAACTCGTATTGCTGTGTTCAGATGGTAGGGAGTGGGTGCCGTTGAAATTGCAGACACATGAGAGGTGACATTCCCGTCTCGAGGTGATGGACGCAACGCAATGCGACTTGAGCCATCTCGTGCTTTTGTGGGAAGGACATCAGTGGTATTGGTGTTGTCTATGGGTGGCGGTTACCACTCAACATCAGGTGGGCCATCAGCTCGTTCCGTCAAAAACATCACATAAGAAAACATGACTTTCTACGTAAAAATATATCAGTAGCATTCCTTGAAATTACTTGACAAGTGAAAACAATGAAAATGTCAGGGGTGTCTATGAAAAAAACAGACATAATCCTAAAACAAATGCACCTGTGCATTATATTAAAACTATACCCAAACCAACATTTAATCAAGATAAACTAAAGAGTTCAAAACTATCTCAATATCTCCAATAATTTTGTAAAGTTTGGAAGTGTACTGTGTGCTTAACTCAAAATACTTTCACCATAAAACAACTTTCAAAAAGTAAAAGACTTCGTAAAAATAATAAATGACGCTGTAAACCTCGAGATTATAATCAAAAACATCACAAAAACCGCGAAACTGAATGTTTCTGGTAATAAAATAAGTTGAACCGTCATATCAAAAATAAACTTGTTGACCAATAAACCTGACAATGCCATGAATTTATGAGACAATGACTTTGTCAAAAAATATAAACAATCACACAGCGTTGACAGAAATTGAACTAGGGAGTAAGTAGTAGTAATTAAGAAGTAAGCTAAGCGTAGCTTGTATAATGGAAACCAGGCAACTGAAACAATACTAACAAACATTTTTTTGTAAATAAATACTTATTAACACCCAGACACAGAACAAACATTTATGTTCATCACGCAAATCTTTGCCTTGGATGGGAATTGAACACACGACCTGCAGCGCTGAAAGACTGGTGACTACCAATTGAGCTGCTGCGAGAATTCAAACAGTATTCAGATAAAATTCAAAGTCAAAAACTTTATTTCCATATAATTTATAAAGAAATGGCTTGGAAACGTCAATAATATTCAAAACATAAGGTCACGCGTACTTATCGCTAAGTTTGACGCCTGTGCAAACCCTTTCCGACCCTCCAAGAAACCCCTAAAGGAGGGCTTCCTTTTTTTTCGTGAGCACGATCCTTTTAACAATCTGAGTACTCAGATCTATAATATTTTACATTTATGACTACATAAAATACTGAAATAAGATATAACAACATGTTTTGTGTGTCGTATATTCCACGAAATCAGGTAATTCCAAATTTATCTGAAATTAAGCATTATATTAGTGAAACACCAACTACCCTACACCACCCAGGCCTGTCCACGATACAATTACGTCCCAATACACTTACACTAATCCGTAGTTCATGGCCCGAGTGACATTGGCTGCACAGCGCACAATGAACAATCCACAAAGGATAATAACACTCCTACGTAGAAGTAGGAGGTTAGGTCGTACTCACTATTTATTTATTCTGTGGGTAGCCCATTTTACTTATTTCCTTATGGGCAGTACTTGTAGGCTAATAATAATTTAAGGGCAGCGGTGCGTTTATTTACTTCAGAAACCCTGTAATAGAAAATGTTTCGATATAACAGATAAGAATTATGTAGAAGTTAATCTTCGTTCTATGGAATGTCAAAATGATTTTTGAACAAAAGTCACAATAGTATTCGTAAACTGTAGACTGTATATGAATTCACGAGATTATCACTGACATAAATAACCTACCCTAATAATTATTATGGTCAATTAATAAACGAAATTAAATAAATTTCAATGGCAAATAAAAAACAAAATATGTTTCTTTCTTTTTTTCTTCTTTCTAATGTTAGTTGTCTACTGTACAGTTTTTTTACAAAATCCCTGTCTTGACGATTTTTTTCAGATGAGTGGTGAGTCATATTAATTCGCGTATTTTCAAATACTTTTCAACTAATTATTTCTAATATCTGTTTTAATTTTTTAGTTTATTATTATCTTTTATTCATTATTTATAATTTAAATAACTTAATTTTATATAATTATTATCAGATTTTATTCATACTTTATTGAATATTTATGGTCATTCCCTTTCACATCGATTTTACCACACGAATTAATAGAATTCCTAAATGTACTAACTTAGCGTTAGAAATATTATTACAAACACAAATGGATATAAGTTCTGATACAATAAATAAATTAAATTAAATAAGTTGTTTGTAGTTTTTTCATAACACAGGCATACTTTCAAGTTTTCGGCCAAGTTTTGTATATAGAGTCGTAGCCTTTTCAATGCCGGCAGTCAAAGCTATCGTCATAAAAGTTTAAAAGTACCGAGAATCGCTTCTATTAATATATTTTTCCTAATATAGGACTCAATCTGAAAAACCCACGCTTTGGAAATTCGAGAACAATATAATGGTTGACAAAAATAACTTTAACTTTTAACTATCTGCTTTTGCCTGTGACTTTGTACGCATTATTAGCATATATCCGGCTCCTGTAACGGCAAGATAAAATATACGAGTTTTGGAGGCTATATATGTATAACAAAATTTAAAACATTAAAGTTTCACCAAAATTTGTACAGTAGTGTGTTTCTTGATGTCCGAACAAACAAAGAGACAATTTAACTTTTTAATGTTCTAGATATAATTTTGTGGGTTACTAATATTAACAAGATAGGTATAAACTAGAAACTTCGTTACAATCAATCTATTTTCAGAACTGACTCCTGGTTTGCCGAAAATAACTATTGTTTACGAACTATACATGATATTCACAATAGTCTGTTACTTTTTCTTTATGAACGCAGGTACTCTGCGAGCTGTAGCAATTGTGACATTGAAGAAGTTTGTTAGGTCAATAGGGCGCTTTTCACGATCCGACGTGATGCTACAGACGTTGACAAGACATTTCTTTAAAAAAATCTAAGGAAATAAAACAATTTAATTTAAATTTTAGAACAAAAAAGAAGAATTTGAAGTATTACGCAATACCTAAATCGTATCGGTGGGATAAAAAAAGGTTTAAACATGATTTGTTTCTGGAGGGGTAGGCTGTTTGTGTGTCTGTATTTGTCTATGCCAACTGCGACACGGAATTCTAGTTTACGTGGCAATATGGAACGAGCCGATGGCTTACCTAGTGTTAAGTGGAACCTCTGCCCATAACGAGTGATCAGACTTGCGTCCTCTCCTACATAAAGGGACCCAAGTCGCATCGTATGCGCCCCTAACTCAGAGACGTGGAATGTCTCATGTGCCTGTATTTCAAGGGTAACCACACTTTTCAAAACGGAACACAGCAGTGCTGCTTGGCTGCAGAAATGGGTACGATGGCAGTACTTCACTGGGCGAACTTGGCATAAATTCTCCTGCTACTCCTATTGCAAGGTGTGTGGAATCCGTTGTATTAGCTGCAGTAGCTGAGGCCACACAATTTGCATTGTATGTGTATGCAAATAGCTCCAATCATTCCGAAACACTTGAGGCTAACTACTCCAGATGTAGGCAACAGTGATTGTATCTAATAATCTGTGAAATAATCAATAACCTAATCCGAATGGACGTTAATTGTTTAATGAGGACTGAATTCGAACATGTTAACTACAAGTCGAAGAATCAGCGAGCAATTCAAGCGAGATTTTTTCTAGTTTGTATTTATGTGTTAGGAAATCTCCCACACTTCTTGTCCAATTTTCTTGAAACTAGGTAGTGGTAGGTAGATAGGTGATTCTAGCAGATTTGGATTTGAATCTAATGCCACCACTACCATGCTGATTTTTTGTACTAATATTTAATTTTGTATAAATTTGTATGAATAATTATGTTTTTTACATAAACAAGATTGCTTAAAATTAAATGAAAACAGCAGCATTATTGTTCTTGAAAAAAATATATTTAACTTTTTCTATTGATTTTGAAACTAATAATGATAGTATTTACTTATTATTAGTTGTTATATATCTCATTAATAACTTTTTAAATGTCAAATGATACTTTAATTATGTTACTACATGAGTAGTTTATTCAAACAAAAATCGATAAATATGCGTAAAAATGCTTCTTATATAAGATTGAATATAATTATTTGTCGAAATAAATAATTATAAATCGTGGTCCTTATGTCAAACATTATACCGCAATATGTATATTGGTTTATGTTCCGAAGCTCTTCTTTCAATGCATGACGTAAAAGTCCACTCAGGCCACGTGCCAATACATTGTATAATTATTTTAGTACATTCAAACATGATAAACTCGCCTACGTAGGTAGATTGGTCACTAACTATCAGCCATCTGTTTCACTTTACAACCACAAAAATACTTGTAATCTGTCGGAAAAACTAGTAAATGTGTAACTAAAATTAAAACAAACATCGTATCGTCTGCGTAGTGACGTATAAATCGTTGGTTGAGTTCGGAGGTACTTAGTGATGTGCTTGAGTAGATTTATTAATGCCGCAACTGAAATTCAGTTACGAAACAAAAGTAGGATGTCATTCTTAACTGTCTAAATAAGACTACAACAATAAATAGAAACAAAACTGAGTTATAATGAGAAAAGAAAAATAACTGCGCTTCGGAAAACTTAGGAGTAGGTATCCATATCCGTGTATTAATTTCACGTATATAGGTACTCCCAGAGATACGTGAAGAATTCTGAATTAAAAGTTCGTTAGCTTATCTTATGTTTAAATATGAACGCCCAATTTTGAAACTACTTTTGATACTACCTATTATGGAAATGAATGAGCAGGAAAGTTTATTATAAATTTCTTAGTATCCTCCAGACCCGGAGGTCACATAATGGGAAATTAGAAATAGGAAAGTCTACTTCTGACCAAGTTTAAGGTAAAATGTTGATAGATAAGTAAAATATTAGTGTTTACTCATCTATTAAGCGATGATTGCAACCTGTTAAATTTAGTACTGCCCACACGAGAATAGCCGTGCTAGCAGAAGGTACTTTTTACAATAATATAAGTTTAGTTGACATGAGACTAAAAATTTAGTTTTGAAACACTAAACTTAATTCACTGATACAAATACGTTGTACCACAACACTAGTGAGTTGAGTGGGAGCGCAATAAATCAACAAATGAAGATGGCGCCTGCGTGCTTCGGAATCTCGTTTCTGTTCCGCGTCGAGTGGTTTTCACCAAACGTTGCCAATATGGATGGCTTTGTTTGTGTCTATTTTTGCACCTCAGTTATCGCATTTTAAGAGATACAAATGAGTTCTTGTTCATATATCAGATCTCAGGGCGCATTACGATTTTTAAATCCAGGCTAAGTTTAGACTGTTTCCGATCGTGAGACTAGATATTTATGTGTCATTATGTATCATGTGAACTTTATTCAAATGATTCCTGTCATCGCACGTGAGTCAGCGTCTTGAATTAAAATGGTGCGCTGTCTTGCAGCCAGAAGATCTGTCTCGTATTACTGTTGTTTTGGGTAGAGGAAACTGCTTTTTATTTTAGTCGAAACGCTTAAAGTTAAAACTTTCGTTAGACATTTTAATGCTTTTGAAACATTTTTCTTTCATCTCAAGTCATTATGCAAAAAAAAGACTGAGACCGTGAACTTTCGTTTCCTTGACAATCGTTTTTTATTGTTAAAAGCTTCAAGTTGACCTCGAGCTGAAAAAGAAAACCTCTAACTGATTTTTGAAGCATTCATTAATTCGTGCATTGAACCGGAATTAGGGAAATGAAAGGGAAAATATACAGGATTTCCTTTCATCGTACACTGATAAAGGTAATAATCTGAAACGATTGATGGTTTCGTCTGTTCCTCGTTTGGAAAGCTTTTTATTCAATGTGTTTTATGCATTAGCTTTGTTTGTAGCTCAATTTACTATTTGTATTTTTTTTAATGTAATAATAATATTGGACCCTTCGAGTTAATTAACATGGAATGCATTTTTTCTACACAAACTGACTACTACTGACTACTTGTCTATTTCTGCATTTATGACCATCGCATCTTCAGTGTACTAAGGGCCATGTTCTTTGGTGCAATGTGGGGTAATCTCTTAGATAGCTTTACCCTGGAGCATAGCCCGCTCTTAAGCTCGCTGAGCGACACTCGGAGTGTCGACGTTCTGGCACTGTACGCCATGTATGGTATAGCCATATATGTATAGTAGATTAGGTTAGATACATTATTATTAGATTTATAGATATAGAAAAAAAATACAAAGTAACAGATTACTCTTTGCAAATATATAAATAATTTTATTTTTTATGATTCTGTTTCTTTAGACTGTAATTTAATATCAATAAAAATCTAAGAATGTCGTTAGATTGATGTTGGAATGTTCGATTAACACCAATTGCAATTTCCGAGGTTTCTCACGTATTTAATTGTTGTCATTTTCGTACGCTGTGTACTAGCGTTATAAATTTAATGAAAAATAAAAATGGCATCCGTTCTTTTTCCAGTGAGGTAGTTGAAGGTGAGGGAGTGAATTTATCAATAAAAATAGTTGGAAACGCCACCTCGAATATCGACAGTCCATGACCATTCAATTGTATAAATTTCATAACATTAGTTGCAGGGTTGCATTATGTTCTGGATAAAACAATAAATGTTGCTACATTTTACTCCATCCACCTCATGAGAACTTAGGCACTTAGGATAAAAAAATCACAATTATGTCGCCATGTTAATACTAAAGTTCTATTTAAGTATCGCTACAACCACGCGGATGGAATTATTCTAAGTGGAACTAGAAGAAGTTTGCTTGGTAAGTGTGCATCGAAACGATCGTAGGTAGTCCTGATTTTGAGAATATGAGATAACACGATTTTGAGTTTTGTAAATTATTATTATTTTTATTATTTCGGTTGCATAATAATGTGATGATGCGAGGTGGTTTCAAAACTATGATCATATTATATTCAAATAAGGAATTGGTATATTTAGCGTACCTAATATGGAAAGGATTTACTTTATTTCAAGATTTTTCACAGAAGATGCTTTTACACGCTATTATAGTGCTCGGAGAGGAGAACTAAATTATCCAAATAAAATCAGGGAAAGTCGGCGAGTTTGCTCCCAAACGAACTTTTACATTTTATGCGCGTCGGGTACTTTAGATGTAACAGAATTGTAGTAGTAGAAGTATTTGGAAGGGTTGTAAAGAACGTCATGATTGTTCTAAGAATGTTACCTATTAAAACATTTTAAATAACTCAACTTTTGTCTTACACGCTTATGTATCAAAATAATCTTCTTATTTTTAATAAAAGTAATTATTTTTATTGTAGTTTAATAAATCGGAATTAGTTATGACCAAAATTATTATTATAATTAGCATGGAATCCGTGAGCCAGGTTTAGACTCGAAAACAGTATCGGTAATGTTATTTTTGCCAAAAAAGTTTTGGAACCTCCGCACATCACAATGAGATCCGCTGACTTCAACCGAAAAATAAACCAAATTTCTTTTCACACAAGTTCTAAAAGTTCAAACAAACTACAAATTAAATTAAAACTACAAGACTTAGTTCATTGCAATAGTCAGCAGAACTGAGAAAAATAAAAGAACCAGTTCCAATGAACTAATTCAGAACGCTACTGAGAAAAATGAGGTAATCTGTAGATAATCTAAACAGTAGCCAAGAAAATATTTTAATTACTGTTATTGCTAATTTAATTATTCTTTCCCATAATCGATATCCACATTATTATATATCAATATAATGTAAAATATAATGAGCAAATATATAAAAAGCAAGTGAATAATTTCAGTAAGCCTAATAAAATATCGGACATTATAAGGTTAAAATTTTTGACTAATGGACTGAAATTATGAGTAGGACAATTTTGTTTCGTGAATCCTAGTGTAGTTGCCACCCTTAGTAAAATTGACAAAGCTCAGTTGGAGTAGTAGCTGCCGACTGCGCTTAGATCATGGGTTCGATACCCAACCTGGACCGTGGAAAAAATATTGTGTGCCAAGACGAGATGTCTGGGTGTTAACATGTATTTATATGTGTATGTATTTACAAAAAATATATAACTATTCTATCAATTATCAACCACAGTACAAGCTACGAGTATGGTTAGTTTGGGGCTGGATGGCGCTGTCTAAAATGGCTAGCAACATTTATTTTATTTTATTTATACCTTCCCCCACTATGATATATTGTATGATAACTGATATTACGAGTTATACTGTGAAATATGACTGTACCTATATGTATAGAAATTATCGATCGATCTTAAAATACCAAAAGTTTTTTCAATATTTAAGAGCAAGAAATATATTTATTGTTCACCAGTTTTTAATTAATTTAACAACGTAGTTTGTAAACATGAAATACTGGCCTGGCGATTTGGGTACATCTGAAATATTTTATGAGGACTGGCCTCAGTATGATGTGGAATGTTAATGCGTTTTATTTTCACTCACATGTGGAAAGCGAATAAATAATAATTAATTAGGCAGTGGTGAAAAATTTGAGACACAGAATTAATTTTTCCTTTGAGTATTAACTTGATTGTGATATATTTTGTCATAATACCGCAATACCAAAAGTCGATAAATCCGTCATTTCTGGAAATTTATGGACATGTATGCGCCTCGCGCATCACAGCTCAGTTGGTAGTACCTAATTCTGCCTTCGACGCTGTAGGTCGTGGGTTCGATTCCCACCCGTTTTCTAATGTAAAATATTTAAAAAATCAGGTGACGGTGAGTCGGTCGATTCAGGCCTACGGTTCCGTACCACACAATATAGTTTGTTATAAGTTTTCTTTCATTCAGTCATGAATCCATCGCACTAGACCAACAAGAATTTTCCTATAATATATCAATATTTTATTTATATCATGACGTTTTTCATATAAACATTACCTAACTCAAGTTTAGTTTTGTACCAACACAATATTACGCCAATCCCTACCATAAAGATTTCTTTTTATTCGACAAGATACACAATCCTATTTGTGAAAATATATTGGCAAGCCGTTATTCTGGTTTTTTATTGAATTCGCAAGATTTTAAACGGGTATGTCGATATGCAATGCCTATGTCGATTGCAACTGTCGAGATAAAAATATAATGCATCTTATAAAATAAATTTTATTGGCTTTCTTTCTTTGTTATTAAGTAAATATTAACGTTATTTTGTGTTGTAAGACGATTTCTTGTTTCTAGAGTCGACTGACGTAGGTATGAAAATTAATCAAAATATTTCAAGCGGAAAACTATGAACACGTAGTGAGGATTCAGAATAATACTTTAATAAGCATCGGGCTTACGTCATACCCATTGATTAATAGCGGTGTAGAAATGTATATAATAATGCTCGCTTTATGCAATAGACCCGCCATTGTGAGTTTAACATTAAGTACAGAGGCACATTTCCCGGACCAATGTCATATACAATTATCTAGAGATCTAGATATGCCTAGATTCTGTGATTCTGTGTCGCCTACTTTCGTAAACCAAGCCCATAAAAAAGATTTAAATGGTCCCAATATCTTTTAGGTTTAGCAGAAAATTTCGCATCGGAGTGGAAATAGGGCCACAATTCAGAAGCGGTATATCATTTTACAAATGCTTCCTTTACTAAAAGACTTCTTCAAAATACTGTTATTTTTTTTTAAATCGTATGACTATTTGTCTAACCAACATCACTTGGAGGCTTTTTTATCGCCATGCCATTTGCATCTACAGTTAGTTTTCGTTTATTCAATTTCATTACTGGCTTGACTGGCCTCATAGCTCATTTGGTAGTAACCCTGACGTCTGCGCTGTAGGTCGTGGGTTCGATTCCCACCCAGGACAAACATTTATGTGACATTTGTAACATTGATGTTTGTTCTGTGTCTGGGTGTTAATATGTATTATATGTATGTATTTACAAAAGAAAAATATATAAGTATTATATCAGTTGTCTGGTTCCCTTGATACAAGCTATGCTTAGCTTACTTTGAGGCTAGATGGCGCTGTGTGAAATGTCCACCAATATTTATACAATATTATATATATTGTTACAATATCACCTGGGCAGTCCAAGTAGAAGTTCTAGTCTCTTCAAATTATAACCTCTAAATATGCGATACTGACAAAACTCAACAGTTTATTGCATTCACGTGAATTTTGGGATTTTGAGGTAGTATCATATTAAAAATACCTTATAATGCCCCAGATATAGTGCATCACACATGACTTTCCCTTCAAACAAGTTTAAAGTGTAGTAAACCACACGTCCTGTGAGATAAAATATAATCGTGGTAACAATAAAGATTTTTATCAAGCATATATTTAATACAATCTTGGTTTATTTTGACGGTTGGCGATTCTGCTTTTGTACATGTGGTCACTTCTTTCAACCGAGGCTTTCCTGCAAGCAGTCATTGATTTTTCTGAATAATTATTCTATTCACGGTGTAGAAATTCGATCAAATATCTAGGCACGATCTATGTAGATACAGCTTTAGGTTTTGTATTACGATTTATTCAATAGTTTTTTATGTTGTTTAAATTACATCCTATATCCCAAATCAAACCAATTGTATTTTCTAATTATTTATATAAGTGTAATATCCGTTTTTTTAATATACTAAGAATTTCACTGTTGCAGGTTAGTGTCTTTTGATTGAGGCGCCCTTTTATCGTTTAGCGACATCGTAATTGCACCAAATCTGCGCGTCATTCCACCCGTCTCCCGTTGAAATTACGCTTCGCTTTTTGCACGCCCATTTTACGTGCCGAGTGTTGTGTATAAAAAAAGAAACGGGAACGGTCAAGATGGGATTACGGTACACGAATGTTTTCTTAGGATACCGCTGCTTGTTTCGGGTAATCACAGGGACGTTTTGTTTTTACGCCTTTTTTATGCGATTCACTGTCTGAACGCTGCTTTTGGCATGTCTTGCCAGCATAAATATTGTAACGTGCTATCTCTGATTGCACCGTTTTAGTTGTACGTGTGCGTTGGGTTTACCGCTCCGTTCGAAGCACGTTTTTCAATAGAAATGTTCGTTGTTTTTGGCGAATCCACAACGTTTTGTTTGGTTATATCACATGAAAAACGAACAAAATGCGAGCTTGCATTTGTTTGAACGACAAAAAGCTTATACAAATGAACGAAATAATCACGGGAGCGTTCATTTATTTGCAATAAAAATATTTAGGAAATCCCTCGGTTTGTATGGATCAGGTTTTTGTGTTAATTATTTTATTAATTGGTAGATCTATATAAACGATTTTGTGTATGCAAAACGGGGGTGGTTTAACGTGAGAACTGGTGATTACTGTTCTCTTGCTTTCCCACAAATAACTCAGCTAAATTTATCAATAACTCAGTTCTATGTCACATTCAGACAATATAAATTTGTTTTAACAAGTTAACCAAATTCGGAAAAAAGAGTATATTGTGGTCTTTCTCTGCGAAATACAGATTGTGGGTAAAGAATATTTGAATAACAAATTGGTATTATAACTTAACCTGTACTAGTACCAATTTATTTGATTTAGTAGTAGCAGGTACTATCTAATACGGAGAAATGCTTCTACTTTCGTTTCCAATTGAAGACACATGCAGCCAAGTTTCTGACAGGGACCAACATACTCGAGGATGTGAGTAATTGCATCATAACTTATGATAATAACCTATTCGTCAACATTTCTACTATGTTTCATTTAGAAAACAAGCTGTCTTATTCAGGGGGGTAGGACAGGGTCTGAACAGGCGCCATAACTTAGTAATAATGTACGCGTGTCTTTGTATTTTATTTTTGCAAATTGACTTGTATTGCCTTATTACCCGACAGGATAGACAGACGCTACAAGGGCCTCGTTTTACTCTCTGTTAAATAAATACCATAGCGATGTTAGTTCAGTTCAATATTAAATTATGTTTTCAAACATTTCATAGTGAGAATAATTATGAAAACCAAAGAAAATCAACAATCGCGCCCCGGTTATCAAGTCGCATTATAATGAAATGAACTAATTTACTACACAGAACTATAATAGATCATTCGGTAATCACAACCCCTAACTAGGTACTAAATAAATCCGATTCTCTACAGTAAATTATGAATGCAGATTACATCGCACTGGCATAAAGAGAGAATAATTCCACTTTCTAGTGGATTTCTAAGGGGATGTTCATAGATATCTATCTATGAACATCCCCTTAGATAATAATAGAAAACTTTTTATTGTACACCACAATATAAACATAAACAATGATAAAAGAAACAAAAGTTATATGTGAAGCAGAATGGGCAGCCTTATTGCTTAAAGCAATCTCATTCAGACAACCTTTTTCATATAAATCCGTTAGTCATGTCGTGTCGTGACGTGTCGTGTCGTGTCATGTCGTGTCAGGTGAAATCTGGGGGCAGACCGTAATTGCCCAGGCCGTGCATACGTGAGATATTAAGTTTTGATATTTCTTCCAAGTATAGCTGGTTGATTGCATTGTTTATCCCGAGAACCCGTTGTACCATTATATATCATTATTATATTATTGAACCTGCCTGCGACTTCTGCGGGAACCGACTGAAACGTGGGCACTGAGTGGCCTTCACGTCATCATTTCTATCCCCCAAGATTAACACAAGTTTCCCTTTTTTTTAGGATCCTACTTTGGAAATTGATCAGAAGTAAAAGCCTTATAGATATATTGAATTTTATTTTTAGGTTTCACTTTAAACCATTATATTCTGTACAATGTTTTTTTTATTATGAAAATAACTTGCATCTATACATTACCCATTTAAGTTTCCCAAGAGCGGTCAGATTATCATGGTGATTTTGGAACGTGAATATTTTGGAATAGTCGCCACGTTTGATACTAGCCGGATGTGAGTAAACTAAACAGAGCCCAACATCCGGTCAGGCGAGTGAAGTGCCCGTGACAAATGTACATTTCCTCGAGAACCGAGATGAAACCCAAGCTTGATTATAATAATGAGAAGACTTTATTATGCCACAAAGCCATAAAATAAGTTGCTTTTTATACAACTTTGAGAGTTATTATTTTTCTCAACGTTCATCGTATTACCTCTATATTGTTATTTGGAGGCGTTACTTGATGAGGTCTAGAATAATTTAGGTAACGTAATATTTATTTAATTTACTTGTCCACGAACCAATACTTTGAATATGTGTGGCATGGACCAATCTACATTGGGATCCCGAGGTTTGTCCTTTTCGAAAGTAGGCTTGTTTTCCAGCAGAGGCAATATTTAATTCTGGTACTGTAGTGATACTTGCATCAATCTTTTTCTAAGCTGCTATAAGCTCACTTTATATCAAAATGGTTTTAGAGAGAGCTCAGTATGATAAATGTAGTTTATCCACTGAAATTAAACGATGTAGCGGAGCAGGTAAAATAACCGACTTACTCGTAGCTGTGCTTATTAACGGTAACTCACTTTAACGATTATTTCATGTATCTTATTTGTATTTTTTTCTTATTTGTATGTATCTTGTTTTGTCATATTACGAAATTAGAAATGAAATGGTAAATGTCTTGACAATTATATCCGTTACTGTGAAAAAGCATACACGAAATGAAGATGAGTTTCACTAAAAATTGTCTCAATAACTTTATGTCAAAAGAATCACAGTGGGCTTTCTGCCATAACGTTATTACTCTTGTAATGGATTGAATAAATAAATATTCGTGACATTACACACAGCGCCATCTAGGTCAAAAAGCTTGTAGCATAGGTACCAGATAAGAGATATATACTTTAAATACTTGGTTGTGAATACACATATAATATATTAAAACATCCAGGCTCAGAACAGTATACTCGTATTTGTTGCACAATTCTTGTTCTGTGTGGGAATCGAACACAACCTACAGTGCAGAAGACAGTACTACGAACTGAGCTGTCTGTATAGACAGTAACCTTAACTGTTGACCTTAACTGCACTTCACGTTGAGAAGTTGTATAGAAAGTTCTAATACTCTAATTTGTCTATACCATATGACAATGGCAAATGGCAGAAACACATTAGCTTTAATGTGCGACAGTGTATTCCCCAGTCGTGCACAATCAGATAAAGAATAATTGTCAACATTAGCTCCACGATCTGACATAATTCTTAACTCGTCCCTGTGGTACGTGCTTAAGTCTGTCTGTATAGATGAATACGTTTTAATAACCCTTACTTTAAAACTAGAAATTTTACGAGCGCTACCCTACCCCTAGCATCAATACAAAAGCCTCCTCAATTATTAAGACTGATCTGGTTTTCACCCGACTACCCAGAGTTTATGTTTTTGAGTGTAATGAGTATGTGTGTCTGTAGGTGAAATATGTGTCCAGTCCCAATCTAGTTAAGACCCAGTCGAATCGTATTGCGGGCGTAACTCTGAGACGTGAGGGTGAAGTAATATATTAGACCTGATTTTATCTTCTGCCTATAACAGCTATAATACTACTTTGAAAAACTACTAGAATATGGAAAAACCTAAGAAGTAACATATTGTAACTTAAACGTAAACAAATAAACCTTTTTGAAGGATTGAACTGTCTAAAGCCTGTATTTATATTAAACTTGCTGCGCCCCGCGGCGTTACACGCGGTGAATAAGTAATCCCATGGGAACACTGCACTTTTCCGGGATCAAAGTAGCTTATGTGTTAATCCAGGATATAAGCTATCTTGGTACCAAATTTCATCCAAATCCATTCAGCCGTTTGAGCGTGAAATAGTAACAAACATCCATACAAACTTTCACGTTTATAATATTAGTGGGAAGTCTCGGATTTTATTAAAAGTCTGTGTTGAACAAATACCAGTCACAAACCCAAAAAAGAAAACTCTTTGATTCACACTATGAGCAAATTCCATTAAATCGTATCGCATTGCGTCGCTGTGTCCTACGTCCTACGTGAGACAGCTATAAGCGCGCTGCAAGGTCGCTCTCTCAAAAGCCGCCATCAGCACTCAACACTTAAGAGCATATTTTCTTAAATGTCCTTTTCCTTTTTCCCCTTGTATAATACTTACATTTAGGAACCCGTACACGTAGGATTCTATTTTATGTGCCTATGGAGATACGTCGGTGCTTAGTCGTAACTAGGCCACGGAGAACTTTCAAATTGAGAAAGATATGGATATTTTTGCAACAACGTGCAATACAAACTCTCTCCAGATTAATCGAAAATGAAAAGTATTTGCTATGTTATTACGAAATTGCAGGTAGAAGAGACGTCGGGGATGTTACGTCTCGATGTGATGGACGCAACGCAATGCGACTTGAGTAATTTCGTACTATGGAGAGGACTTCAGTCGTATTGCTGTTGTATATGGGCGGCGGTTGCCACTTAACATCAGGTGGGCCGTCAGCTCGTTTCGTGACTGCAATTACATAAAAAAAGACTAGATTTTCTTTAGCAAAAGTCTGTTATTTTGTCATTTAGTAACGGTCCATATACGTACTAGTTGTTTACTAACTCTTGTTTAATTTAAAGCCAGATTTAAGAGGTAATTTAGTAGATCATCAGATAAAACATCTTGCTACTTAAAAGCTACTTAACGAATAAAGATATCTGGCTATTACCGCGGCGGCCGCATTAAAATTTTTCGCGTCATCAGGCTATAAGTCCGTACCCAAAAGACCGGTTAGGAGAGCATATGATTTGAGTGTTTTGATCGTATTAAATAAAGTTTTGGAACATTTAAGAGAGGGATAAGATTAATTTACATATTAAACTTATAACAAAAGGATTCTATTTGAACGACGTTCTGATTGGGTAACAACGCATTAAATCGCAATGAAGTCTCAACTAAATTCTAATAATCGTGTAACCGCATCATTAGTTTAAGAAGTTTAGAAATACGAACACGAAAGAATGCTGTTACGTGTAAAATATTAAAATTATTTCAATGCCCCAATATTCTATTTCAAAACGGACAAAAAGAGTGTCTGGCTAGGGATGGACTCTCTCCGTAGACCAAGACACGTACTTGGTGACCCCCCTGACGAGATAACGGCCGCCTATCCGGAGTTATTCCTATCGTCAGCCCCCCACAGAGAAAACACTCAACCTTCGCACCAACCCCGCCGGCGGGGTCGAAGTATCTCCGTAAATGCCCGCGCGGGGCGCATTTTCTCCCATTCCTCCCGACTCGCAACGCCCCAAGCCGAGGTCCGAACCTAAGTGGTGCCCTTGGTGACGTTGTGTATAATTTTAAGTTTTACCGGTTGAGAGCCGTCTGCTCTCACCAAAAGCCCGTGTAAACGCTGTCAAGGCCATCTGCGGCCAACAGCAAATTGTCCAGTCATAAAAAAAAAAAAGGATGGACTCTCACTCAGTTATGCGAATATTTTGACAAACACCACTTGTACCGATGTTGAAAGTTCAGAAACCTAAGTTTGGAATTTTATAAACCTGTTCCAAGTTATGCATAATTTGTTTATTAGGAACTTTGAAGTATTGGGAAAATACCCAAGTGTTTTACTTTCTTGTGTTTCTTGCAACATATTGAGGCAATAACTCCTTATAAAGTAAGTAATTGGGAACTGGATACTTTACTTGAACTTTTTTATATTTCCGCCATAAATTAAAATGAAATATTTATTAAGCATCGCAAAATAATTTCGTATTTGCTCCGGAATTTTCTAATCATGTTGATTTATTACTTAGTAAGTTAAATAAAACATTACAACAACACCCACGCATAATCAATAATTTTCAAGTTTTAAATCGGCGATTGTTTGTATGATACATGTCTCGTTGAAAATGGTCTGTTTGAAATGGAAAGCCAGTAATTCATAGGTACTCAAAATCTTTCGTTCCTAAAATACATTTCAAATACATTCAAATGTCGAATAATTATTATAACCCTGCACCAGGACGTGATGCAGAAAGCATGACTCATACATACACTTCACAGCATCCAAGACCCGAAGATAAAATGCTTATCACACTAATATATTTATCCCGGCTGGGGATCTAGCACGGAACTCTTCACGTTGCAAACCTACATACTTACACACAAAAAAAAAGTATTTTTCATAAAACAAAGTATTTGTTAAATATTCTGAATGCTTGAAAGATATAGACATCAACCTTATCATCAGGTTTAACCGCAGGGGATAATATGATATGGTGTCACATTGGTTTATGAGTTCTACTGATACATAACAAAGTACTGGTATCCTACTATTTTCACTTGGGTATTTAACAGGCAAAGTTGCGCTGGTAGATGCTGATATAATATAAATGTAATATTTCTATGGTTTCATACTTTTTACGTCACATTAGTGACAGAACGAGCTGACGGCCCACATGATGTTAAGTCGTAACCGCCGCCCATAGACAACAGTAATACGACTCGAGTCCTCTCCACCAAACGCAATGCGACTTGAGTTATCACGTACTTTGGTACGAGATAACTCTAGTCGCATTGCGTTGCGTCCATCACCCCGAAACGGGGATGTTACGTCTCATGCAGCTGCAATTTCGACGGCACCCACTCCCTTCCACCGTAACACAGCAATACGGGTGCATCACTGCTTGGCGGCAGATTACCAGGTGTGGTGGCAGTACTTCTCCGGGCGAACTTGGCACAAGTTCTACTGCTACTTTAGGTTGCTCCTTTCGCTCCACCCAGGGGGCACGTGTAGGGATTCAAAGGGTTATCATCCACGGACGCGAGCAACAATGCCCCCGAAATACTCAAATCAAGACAGCCATCGTAGGTCTGACTTATTTCACGACTCCGTAAAAATCACTTAATTAATCCTAATTACTTATAAGTGTGGGTGTCATACATAATTAAGGTTTCAGGATTGACCCTCGTCAAGAACAGGCATAATAATTAAGATTTTAATAATTTTCAGTAAATAACATAAGGTGAAAAAGATAATTAGGTCCTTTTTTATGATTTTGGTAGCATTCACTTTTTAACCGCCTTCAGAAAAAGATGGATTGCAATTTGAAAAATTATATTAATATATTATTTGTAATGATATACTTAACCCCTAGAAATTTCATCAAATAGGGTTAATAGTTTGTACCCAAAAGACTGGAAAATATGTTATCTAACGAGATAATGAGATATTCTCATTTGATTGTATATAGTGTCATCCGTCCGTGCGTCAGTCTTATGATCTTAATGGCCAGTAACTAAAGTCAAAGGAGTTTGCAACACCTCCTTCAATATTCTGGCCCGAAATTAAAATAAAAAACTGTCTAAGAATAAGTAGGTACATACGTTTAAATTTAACTGGAGTAAGCCATAACAATCACTAATTTATTTTTACGACATAATTGAACGGGTTTCTGAATTTTTGCGACCCAATATAAGGCGGTTGATTTTATGTTATGATAGTATCGATTTATTTAAAACTCAGATTACTTTTTAATTTCCTAAACAAATACGCTAAATGGTTATGAGACATAATTAAAGCCACTTATTTAGATTGAAGACTAAATTGATCGCGAAATAACTTTGAAATAATTGATAATAAAATAACTATTAACATCTTTGAAGCTAAAACATAAAAATATTTTGATATCGCATCCGCAATGGCTGTCGTAATATCAAAAAACAAGTTAAGAGTATTCATATATCATCCTGATACATTTTTTTATATACCTATGTATTATCTAAGTTCCTACAAAAAAATAAGCGGTAAAAATTGTTCCACTGAGTACTTTCTGGACAGACTTTCCATAATATTATAATTCAACAGGAAGGAAAATATTATAACAACGAAAACACTTCAGGTGGCACAAAGGGTTCACAAATTTTTATGTGGTGCTTTTGACGGAACAAGCTGACGGCCCACCTGATGTAACCGCCGCCGATAGACAAAAGCAATACGTCCCAAGTTCTCTACACCAAAGTATGAGATGAGTGATGTCTCATTGCGTTCCGTCCATCACCCCGAGACGGCAATTTCACCTATGTACATGTATATAATGTACCTTCCGAAATACATTGAGTTTCAGTATATGAAAGCTTGCTTGAACGAAATATTAAAATGTGTTGCAGTAACACAAATCTTGACTACTATTCCTAGCCTATGTGTTAATCGATGACATAAGCTACTCTGATACCAAATCCGTTCAGCCGTTTGAGCATGAAGGAGTAACAAATATTAATACACACACCCATCCACACACACATAAAACAACAAATTTTGACTTTATAATATTGTGTAATCAGTAATACCATGTTCAAATATAATAATAATAATAATAATATTGGTGGACATTTCACACAGCGCCATCTAGCCCCAAAGTAAGCTAAGCATAGCTTGTATGATGGGAACCAGACAACTGATATAAACTTATATACTTTTATTTTTTTGTAAATACATACATTTAATACATATTAACACCCAGACAAGAACAGACAATGTTACGAATGTCACATAAGTGTTTGTCCTGGGTGGGAATCGAACCCACGACCTACAGCGCAGAAGGCAGGGTTACCAACTGAGCTATAAGGCCAGTCAACATGCGTTTAATAGCTTAAAATTTTTAACACAGTACGAATTGGTATACAAATAATTGTAGTTACGGGCATAAGTTTACAGGTTAACAACTTAATACTAGGTGTGTTCTTAATACTATGCACTAAGTCTAGACATATTGCAATATTTAAATCAACTGCCTTTACAAAGCACTGTATACTTACTAATTAGTCATACTAAAATTGATTACTTATTAAACAAGTAATTACTTACAGGGTTGTATGATCAAGGCTGTTATAAGGTCCAGATACCGATGCAATAGTGAATGATATAAAATACATGCATAGATTTACGTCTTTCCCCGAAGGAGTAGGCAGGTTTAAACAAAATTGACCTTTGTATATTGGATATTTATTTTATTATTATTTATTTGAATATATGGATTAAGTGTCGTGGGGACGTAGCTATGACGAAAGAAAGAAAGAAAGTAATTGATGAGTGTGAGCTCATTGGCTCATTGCTCCACTGTTTCTTTACTGCTAATAGCCTCATTCTAAACTTACAGATAAATCTTTTGCTAAACTACCAGAAGTCAGTGCAAAATTGTGAATAATTAATTCAACTCTGAAAGCAAGACGTCTCTTCGATAACTATGTAGTTACATTACATACTTCGATAAAAAAGGCCATAATAATTACTGTATTAATTTTTATATACTTTTTAAATTTCTTTAAGAGACAGAGTCAAGCGTTTTAAACCCTCTCGTTTTTTCAAAGGAAAACTAAAAACTAGTATTAAAAATACACGAATTTGGAGGAAACATATTACTAACGAATTTAATGTTAATCCAACCACGAAAACGTGAATTCATGAATACTAAATTGAGTAAATGCAACCAATATTTAATTATGATACCTCTCTACTAATGACCGTATTGGTGCACTAAAATTAGTTAATAAACGATTTTGAGGCTTCCATCTAAATGTTATTTCTATAGACACTTTTAAAAAAGGTTTATGAAAAATTTTAATGGTCCTAATACCCAACATTATCAGTATAATATTTACTTAAGGCTACACGAATTATGAAACGAATATTTTCTTCAGCGCTTTCATTTATCGGCGTTTATAGACTGTCCCAATACAATACATAAGTGTTTTTATGAGTATTAGTAAATGTTATCTATGAAAACCTATTATATTTGCCTTAATGGTTTAAAGCTCTAACATTTATCATAAACATAATATTTCAGTAGAGCTTTGCCTCTTATCTAGACCCATTTGCTCATCATAGGTCAAATTCTAAGACCCTATTAACTGTGCCTTCCGACGTTTTGGGATGGAGTGGAAATTGCGGTTGATTCATCATCATAACGATATTTCCACTCGAATACTAAACAGCCATACTTCTCTAGTTGTTTGTGCAGCTTTTATTGTAAATAATTATACTACTCTCTTTTCCCAAAAATATTTACTTTATCGTAATATTGTACAATGTATTGGCGCCAAAACGAGAAAACACAATGAACAATATTATAAAAATGGCAGATTCTAAATTCAAATGTAATATTTTTTTATTTTTTATTGTAACAGTATTTATGGTCAGACTAGGTATAGTAGAAGTAACAACCTCAGATCTGACAGAAATGACAGATGCGATGCGTACGACTTAGGTCTATCAAGTCTTCCTTATGAGAAAACCTAAGGTAAGTAAACCTAATTATATTACTGCTAGAGATACTCACAGATTAGCGTCACTTGATCTGATCACTCAGTCCGTTATGTAAAAACAAATATAATCAGGCGATGAAATTCGTTATAACAGTTATTTCATAATCATCACGGCTGCGATATTGCACGGTGTGAGTTATGCTACTTTCAAAGCGTTTTCAAAATGAAATCAGTTTAATTAATTTCCAAAAACGGGCCAAGGGCGCTAACTGACGGGTGAGTTGTTTATTGATGGGTTACGATCGAAGTCTCGGGGATTCAATAACATACTTCCGGAATTCATTAATTTTGGTTGAAAGCAAGCTGGTTCAATATGTCTGTATGCTGCGTTTACGAATAATCGGAAAGTCCTACTCTAAAAAGCAAGGCTTTTAATTTGCCACGGGTGCCTATTTAGGATTTATGGATTTAACAAATATCTTCGATATCTTTCTTTTTGATTCTAAGGACATTTTCTCGTCTGGTGTTCAGCGACTTCCGGATTTAAACTCAGTTGGAAAAATGGAGTTATAACATTATATTTTACTACGTTTTATTCTTGATCTTCTGTCAAAATGCATTCTATTCATTATTCCTATGTTATGAGTTGTGTCTCACGTTATTGTTTTTAGTTTTAGTTTTAGTTTTTAATATGTGTTGTTTTGTGCAAAATAAATACTCTTTCTTTCTTTCTTTCTTTCATTCTGTCAAAATGCAAGTGGTCTTAACTCCAAACATGCTATATAGCCGATGGCGGTGCTTTGCAACGCCTGGATGGGATCTGGCTCTCAAATAAAAGCTCAAATGAAGCCACTGGAATACCAAGACTGCCAGGGGAAGTACTGCCACCATTCCCATTTCTGCCGCCATGCAGTAATGCGTTTGCGTTACCGGTTCAAATCCCGACGTGCAGCTATGAGTTTTTCGATTGAAAGATTTATGCGCGCAATACCACGTTCTCAAAACGGTGAAGGAAAACATCGTGATGAAACAGACATGTCCTAGAACAAAAAATTCGAAGACGTGTCAAGTGCACGAAAGAAAAAAAAACCTCAAAGAGGATCCCTCTTTGAGGTGCACATAAAATCCAGTGACTCTAATGGAATAGAATAGGTGGACACAATTCACAATACATACAAAAAACTCTAACTTCTAATCCGGGTGTAGTCGTTGGAAGAACTAGGATTACAATGTTAAAAAACATGTTAGCTAACCGTGTTCTTGAATATATTTTTGTAAACGTGTAAACAGCACTGAGAAAATATTTTAAAATTATAGCCGATACCCGACAAAATCACTTATTGAAGCCCTGAAATGTACGATCAATGAATCACTGCTAGTTTAAATAATCTGCGGATCTGAAGCGAGGGCGGTGATTGAACTATGTAATAATAAAGTCAGTTACGAAACCAAAAAATAATAGCATAACGCTCCTAAGGTATTTCAAAATCCTCTTTTTTTTACAGATCGTGGTGGAGTGATAAGGAGATAAATGATGAAGAATACGTATCAAAGCGGTTTATCTCAATTTTATTGTTTTAATTTCGTATAGTACTATATCATTTTATTTAAAAACAAAGCGTCCATTTTGTGGTGTTTTTAAGTATCGTCAGTGTTGCTTAACCGACTTCAGAAAAAAGGAGCAAGTTCACAATTCGAAAATATGTTTTTCATTTGATCGCGATCCTAGCTAGCGTAGTTGGTATGAGGAGAGGAAGTCGAGACGTACTCGTAAGATACAGTTTTGAAAAGTTCTCAAGTTTAAAGCGCAGTGTTCAATATACAGGCTTGCTTGTTGTTAAGAACGCTATGTAGCATATTGTAGTGTAAACTTTTCCATTTAAATGAATGCAGAGCCATATTTTTGTGCTGTATCATTATTTTATAGAGCTAAAAGCCACGCTAAAATTAGTAATTTCCTATATCCAGGAGGCTTTAGATATACAGATACCATCTATCTAGAGACTATGTAGAAGGCTTTACATATACAGATACCATCTATCTAGAGACTATGTAGAAGGCTTTAGATATCCAGATACCATCTATCTAGAGACTATGTAGAGATACTGATAGTAGATGCGCCGTGGGTTCGATTCCCACCACAATTTTTTGTAATATTTATGTGACTAATTTAGATGTGTTCTGTGTATAATATTCGCTATGTCCGTCTCTGTAGTCATGTAAGAAACAGTAAAATTAAAGTTTTTTCTGATGTATTTCTTGCTAGCGTAAATCAATTACTAAGGAGGCGCCAATGATTCAGTTTGAGTTTATAAGTTCAAATTCAGCAGTCCACAATGAAACTAATTACATTTCAGAATAAATCACTCACAAAACTAGTACCCATTGTTAAGACCTAAGGAGGCGTGTCAAATAGCAAACGATCTATTTTACAAGGCAATTTACAAGACAGACTTCGAATTGAATGCAATTTTCCCAAACATGCTTGTATATCCTATCATTATTTAAAGAACGTTCTCTTAAGATAAATTACCCTTGTAATAGTAGATCAGAGCATTCCGATGAAAACACTTTTGTATTTACATGCTGGCATTTTAACTAAGCAAATTTTATAGTACCCTGTTATTTTAAGACTGAAATAGTTTATAACAGTAATAGTTTTAAACCGTTGCTATACACGGGTACGCTATATAATTTGACTTAGCTTTGCTTTGTATTAAAATACATATGGAAACGTCCACTGCAGCCAACTTGCACGCTACGTATAAATTCCTCGTTAAGACGAAACAACGAAAACGAAAATTACTTTTAGTCGTATTACTTAAATACATTGGATGCGTAAAATTACAATTATAATTAGTTACTACAACCTACCTACTAGAATTACGCACTTAAGTTATCGTAATTAATGTTTTGTTTTATTCTCATGTAAGTGACGTATGTCTTTTTTGAGAAATAAAGTTCTATAAATAGAACGAAAAGGAAAATCAAAGTAAACTATAAGTCATTTTAAATGATCCCATTTTCATTGTGTTACGCCTACTGGTGATCATAAAAACGTAAACGACGCCCTTGTAACCACATTGACACCGGCGATAAAATCGAAGGGTCACCCACACAACCAACTCTATATAACATGGCATTGTACATACGACATGCATTGTTCATGCACCAACGTTTTAAATTAAAGTCCACTATTATAATAACCATTTTCACTTCATTAGCAAGTCTTAGAAAAACGACTTCCTCACGTTTCACCTCCCTCCGTGACTTTGCCCTCAGTAATTGCATGAAGCATAGTCTTGGTTTAAGACTAAGTCGAAAAGTCAAGGACCTGCCCTTCGGAGTAAGGACGTGCCCTGATTGGATTTAAAATCAATTACATCCAGGTCAATGTCAAGAAATAGATTGATTGTTTTGTTTTAATGTTAATATGTTATGTGTATTGTAGCGTTCGGTGATTGACGTATTAAAAAGTAAATAATAAATAAATTTATTTTTATTTGTTACAAAAACATTACATCGTAGCACTTAAATAGGTAACACAGTATTTGAATACTTGAACTGAATCACTGAATAACATTGCAAGAATGTGCACTAGCCCCCACACTAGGATTCCCTGTGTTGTGGGTGGCTAGTTCTTTCCAGGAGTAACAGAAGTATAGTACAATAAAATTAGATTACATTAAAATAATAATAGCAGCTAATTACATAGTTTTTATGTGTTCTTTAGTTTTATGAGAATCATTGATGTATTGTGTAATTTAAATGATGAGAAAACTTATGCCTTACATACCTGCTTTACCTTAGCCTGTAATATTCAAACTGTAGACATATTGGTATACTAGCGAGCGAGAGTGGACTGGTAAGTAGTTATAAGTCACTGGTGTACGCCTGGATTTGAACAGGCAACCTCCGGACTGAAACTCCGGCTCGGTACCACTGAGCCACCGTGCACGGAAAATTTTCATTTCAAGAAAATAATAAAATAAGAAGTATTAAATGATTAAAAATGATTGCTCAGTTCTAATATTTCAATCCTAAATGTGTCGTATTTACCTTTAATAAAAGCAAAATAATTGATACTGAAAGCAATTACATATGTGACTTGGGTATGGTTCTGAGGAAAATAGACATATTTGATAATTTTAATGATCAGATCACCAGCCCATGGCAAAAATGTAGATAAATTAGTCATTAATTAGTAGTGCCATAAACACGCGCTTAAAGGTAAGTCTCAAATGCTGCGCTTTCTATCTTGACTGTTGGTTTATATTGAGCCACGCCATTCATCACCACGCTGGCACTGAAGCAAGAGATATATATTATATATACAGTCATAATATCGTAATTGTATCATCCAGATATCGTGAACATTATTTATGTTGTGTTATCTTTGTTGGACGATATACACAGATTGACTATTGAACTTCTTCCCACCCCATCTCAACCACCAACCGACCGATTTATTCCAAAACCACCATGAAAACTTTAGATAGATAGATAATACTCTATTGACCACCATACATGGAAATTTCGTAAAGATTAATACTTAAGCTAAGGTGAAGGTAAACAATGGGCGGCCTTATCGCTAACAGCGATTTCTGGATGACAACCTTTGGATGGACCACATATGTAATAGTAATAGAAGGGGTTGTTGGTGTAATATGTATATATTCAACTATGGGATTTTTAATCGGACATACATCATATAATAATATTTAACAGTAAAAATACAAATTAACAACGCTAATTGTTGCCAACAGCTTCGGGGCTTAGTTGGTAATAGTAACCCTCCTGGCTGTAATGCGAGACGATTCGATACCACGCTGAGGCAACCTTTGTGTGGTGCGAATATATATATATAGTTTGTTCTTGTCTTAGTTTATATTATGTTGTTCAGGTCTTGATGTATAGGTGCGTGTGTGTGTGTGTGTGTGTGAGTGACTTCAGATAATCCTAGTGTATAAAATGTAGTGTGTAGTCCACCCCTTGTATTCAATATATGTATGTAATCGATATTTTTTTATCATCCAAGCTACGAAGATAACTTGGTAAAAAAAAGAGAAAAGAAAAAAAACAGAATAAGATAGAAGTCGTTTAGTTTCGTTGTAGTTTGAAGTAGTAGTTTTGGTTTGAATACGAGTTAGAATCTGTACTAGCATATTCTATGCTAATCACACAAATTTGTGCTTGGACTACTCCATTAGCAAAGGTCCCATCCGATCCCACGGAGCTGTTTCTACGTCTTGACCCGTCTAATCTCGAAAATAAATTAGCTTTAGCTTATCTGATGCTTTATTTTTCTAATCAAACAAGGTTTTTACCAACTCGCTGAAGGTTAACCAAAAATATTTTTCACGGAAGCTTCAAATTACACATAAAGTTTACGTCGACAAATTGGACCATCGTATTAGCGACGTAATCCATACGGAAATTGATGTCCTCAGGTCGGATATTTCTCTCATCACGCATAACATTGCTCTTACTCAAGGCGGACTTTTATGTGTTTTAAAATAGAAGACGATATATATTTTTTAAACAAAATAAATCTCGTTTCTCAGATTGTTTTCGTGTGATGATTAACCGCTTACATCACAACGGATCTATAACACTTATTTAGATTTAATACGACCTTGATTCTCGGAAGAGTAGCGAAATAAAGGATCACGGAAATTATTTGAAGAGTTTTTCTTTTAATTTTGTAGAATCTATAGTAGATTGAAGAATTTTTTATCCACAAAATTACTACTGACTATAATTTTAACACATAAATATTTAATTTATTTCCATTTGTAGGATATTAAATATTCATTTACTGCAAGCAAGTGATAACTGAGTGATTTTAAGTAAAACAATGACAAGGGCATTGTTGGTCCAGAACTTTATTTACATCGCTGCATTGAAAAAGGTCGATAATGAATCTTATATAAATAAATAAATATAAATAATTTACATGTATTTTTTTTGAGGATATTTCACATATACGTCTAGCCCCAAAGTAAGATAAAAAAATGTGAGCCGTCACGGGACGCCTGGCAGATGTGAAACATCGACATTATTTTGTAAAAGTAATATGCAACGCATGCCGTGGCGACCCGTCGCCACGGCATGCGTCGCCACGCCAGAAATCGGTTTTACGTGGGGCTATAGACGTTTCACATCAATAAGTAGCTTGTATCATGGGAACCAAATTAACTGATATCTGTATAATAATTAAATATGTAGTTTTTTGTAAATACATACATATAATACATATCGACACCCAAAAATAATGCTTTAACTTCATCAAAATATCAGAGAATGTATGCTTCTCTACATATGGTACGCATCAACACATACAAATTAGGAAAAATACACCCCTAATTACGCATTAATTAATCACAGTCTGTCAGTTACTGATTTCAGCAGGTCTATGACCTTAAGATTAATTATATTTGTTTAGGTGGCAGGTAATTTTAACGAGATCCTACCACCGCGAGTTAATATAAATTTTATAATTAATTAATTTTACTAATGTCTGCGCCCCGACTTCACACGGGCACACGGCTCTGAAGAGGTTCGTTTTTGGGTCGTAAAAATAAATCACTATAGTTCAGCTAGTTTGCAAGGAATATATGCTTAAAAATTACATACAAAAACTTTACACGGATATCCGTTTATTAGTGAATCCCGCATCTAAATCCCTACAGAAGAGAACTTCAAACGTAGTGTTAAATGCTCTTGGAAAACGCCCAAAAACAATCATAATTCAAGAAACAAGATAATGTCCCAGTGAATTGAATGGCCTCACAGCTCAGTTGGTAGTAGTTCTGTCTGCGCTATAGGTCATGGGTTAGGTTACAACCATTAGTATGACGAGCACAGATGTTTGTTCTGTCTCTGGTTGTTATTCATAGAGAGCATTTATTTGTATTATATCAGTTGTCTGGTTCTCATACAAACTTTGCTAGGTTTGGGGTCAAATGGCGCTGTGTGAAATGTCCTTAATATTAGTTTACGCTTGTCATTACTTGTAAAATTGTATGCTCGCCAGGATATATTTTTTATGTGAAAAGTAACGGTAGGAGCAGATGGCCCATTTGGTTTACTGGTAACCTCTGTTCATAACAAAGCAATTTTTTTTTTTTTTTTTTTTTTATGTAATTGTACGCAAACAAGCAGACGGCCCACCTGATGTTAAGTGGTTACCGTCGCCTATAGACATTTGCGTCCCCGGGGATGCCAATGCTTTGCCTACCCTGTAGATACCTAGATAATATGACTTGGGTCCTCCCCTTATTAGGTACATCATCACATATCTATCTATCCCAAGTGCCTGTAATTTGACCGGTAACCGCACCTTTCAAACCGAAACACAGTAGGTATCACAAAATGCATTGTTGCATGGCGGAAGTAGCAGAATTGGGTATGGTAGCAGTACTCTCCCTGATGAAAATTGCACATGTATTTTTGTATGTGAACATATTTCTGGGCATCCAACATGACCAAAAATAGGTATCCTTAGGCATGTTACAAGCGCACATACATTTCATATCAGATTTCAATTTGAATGAGCATTCATTGATCAAATTGATTTACTCATATTTACAAAGAATGCTGTTCCGACGCTAATTCATCAAGCTAAGGAAAAAGCAGTCAAGAAACCCCACTGAGACATTTTCTGCAAGGATTTCCGTCTATCCCAATTTGGACTAAGCTTTTAAATATTAGAAAAGTATATACTTTTTTAAATTTCTTTATGAAGATTTCTTCGTAGCTTTACAATACAAAAATGATATCACTCATCCAAAATCACAAAAATATGCATGTCTTTCACGCTATAATTACTTTACCCATTTGGGCTGAATATTTAACAAAAACACTGTTTTTTTTCCCATCACATACCACGTGAGTGAAATAGCTAGTTTGAATTATTTTTTTGATACTGTCAGACAATTATAAAAGAGCATTTGAATTTCCAGCGGAAGATATTTTTTCACAAGATCCAAACCCAATTTGCCGCCAGTGACTTCGGCAGTCGTATTTTATCGCAATGAAAAATGATAACCTTCGGGGATTTCGTTTAATTTCGATGATTGATGGCGGAGGCACTATTTAATTGTGAATGAAATTCCGTTAACCTTCTGTCAGCTCAGAAGAGATGTCAAGATTTCGCGCGCCGTTACATCACAGAAAAGAATGTCACGATTTGCGTGGAACTGTGAAAATATTTTTTCAAAACATTCTCATCAAGCATTTATCTAATGTATTATAGGATTTTTTCTGTACGTATAAATAGGTTTAAAGAAATTTATTCTCAAAAGAACATTTTTACAGTTCACTTACATGAGATTGTTAATACAACTTAAATATACTTTCGCTAGTCGGATCTATAACGAAACTTACCAACAACACAAATGTAAAAGTAAAAAACAATTTATTGAGTTGTCAATTGGTAACAAATATGGTACAAAACAAAAATTCCATCAAAAACAGAAGTGGGTAGCTTTCCGATCAAAATTACTCAAACTACCTTAATTTTTAAGAATGGGTCGGTTTAACGAAGTTAATAGTCCAGGAGCTTACACTAGATTTTGTTTAGTATTTTTTTAAATTATAAATTTTAGTGGTTTATTACTTCTAACAATTCTAATATTATTTATAATTTTCATTCAAAATATATTTTTTTAGTTTATTTTTGTAGATTCTAAAATTCTGACTTTCTTTAACTTCGTTTGGAAGTTTATTGTATAAATGTACCCCTTCGAATAATATATTTCTTTTACCATATTTTTCTGTTCTTGGAGTTCGTAAGTTTATTTTATGTTTGTTTCTTAGTTTATATGTATGTTTTTTTAATGTGAGGTTTATATTGGTTTGTGTAGTGCCATCCAAAATTTTTCTAATAAATACACACATGTTGAGATTGAATATTTGGGATACATTTAGTAATTTGGTTGTTTTATAAAGTAAATCGGTGGGTGTTAGATAATCGTAGTTATATAAGCGTTTGATTATTTTGTTTTGCGTAATTTGTAAATCTTTAAGTGTTGTTTTTGAAGCAGATCCCCATACCTCGACTAAGTATTCCAAATGTGGTTTTATCAGAGAATTGTAGATTGTGTTTCTTATTTTTGGAGGTATACAGTTCCCTATTTTACGTAAAGCTCCTGTTAGGGAAGAGAGTTTCGATCTGACGTGTTCAATGTGAGGTTTCCATGTCAGTTTGTCGTCTAGTAGTAACCCCAGATATTTTTCTTCGTGGGATTGATTTATCACATCTCCATGCACTTTAAGAGCGGGGATATCGGAAAACTTTTTATTTTTGGCGGCAAATATCATATATGATGTTTTTGACGTATTGATTGTGAGAAGGTTATGTTGAAACCATTCATTTAGGATGTCTAGATCATGTTGGGCTTCCTTTATAATATTCTCTATAGATGGACCAAAATAAAAGAGGCAAGTGTCGTCTGCGTATAAAGTAAGATATCCTTTGAGTCCTATTTGATTGATATTGTTGATATAAATGAGAAAAAGTAGTGGTCCTAAAATGGAGCCTCGGGGAATTCCACATGTGATATTTTTCGGAGAGCTCATGTATTCGCCAATTTTTACTACCTGACGCCGGTTAGTGATATATGATTTAAAAAGATCGTATGCAATTCCGGTGATACCTAGGTTCATTAGCTTTTGTAATAGCTTAGTATGGCTTACAGTATCGAACGCTTTTTTCAGGTCGATAAATACTCCTACGCACATGTTTTTTTGATCAATATTTGTTTTTATGTTTGTTATCAAATCTATGGTTGCCGACAGAGTATTCGATTTTTGTCTAAATCCATATTGCTGCGGATTAAGAAACTTTTTGTCCGTTAAATAGTCATACAAACGAGTGTAGATCACTTTTTCAAAGATTTTCGATATCACAGGCAGTACAGAAATGGGCCTATAATTGCCTGGGTCTGTCTTGACACCAGATTTATAAATTGGGGTTACCCTAGCCAGTTTTAAATTATTTGGAAATATGCCATTCTCGAGACATTTATTTATACAGTTTGAGAGAGGAATGGCTATATATTTATTTATGCATTTAATAGACTTCGTATTGATTCCATCGGAACCAGTACTGGTATTAGATTTTAAGTTATCAATTATTTTATTAATTTCTTCAGTTGAGCTGGGTCTTATGTTTTTTAAGGTAGTTTCATGTTCATGTTCGTTCGTATACGTCAGTGTATTACCAGAGTTAGTGTGATATTTGATCGGGATTTTATTTGCCAATTCGGTACCAATTGTTGAAAAGAAATCATTAAATATTTCACAAACTTCTGTTCCCTCCGTTATAAACTTGGTGTTAACTACAAGTTTTGGAGGCGCGATATTTGATTTACATTTATTAACTCTTAGGGTATTAATGAGATCCCACATTTTCTTAGAGCTGTAAAAAAATCGGTCATAAGATTCGAAACTTTAACTTAATAACTGAATTATATCAATATTTAGCAAACTATGACCCAGTTTTTAAATGTTTTGCGCCTCTGAATTCAGTTACAATAATGTACAGTATGAGAATGAAAAAAAAACAGCATTTGATCTAGTTTTCACGTTTTATTCAAAATATTAGATGCAAGTTGATTGAGATAAGTCGAAAAATTTAATCATACAACTTGTGTTTTTTTTAATTATAATTTTGAAATTCCACACATCGCCGTCTAGCCCCAAAGAAAAAAAAGCATAGCTTGTATCGTGGGGACCAGACAGCTGTAGAATACTTAAATTATTCCATGTTCATCACTCAAATGTTTATCCTGGGTGGGAATCGAACCCACGAACTGCAGTCCAGAAGACAGGATAACTACCAATTGAGCTGTAAGGTTAATCAAGTTATGTACCCTTTTCTAAGTGACACTGTTTTTCAGTTTTAGTGAGTCCCGAATTAGACCACCAAATCCTTTTACGACCCCACACCAGCCCAATGTTAGAACCTAAATACGTATAAAAGTTTTAAGCGCTTTGAAAACGGATTAAAAGTTTCGTGAAACACTCAATATGACAATGATTTTTCAAAAAAGGGACTTATTCCCTTGTTGAAATGTGCCTGCAAAAATACAAAAAAATTGTGATAAAAAAAAATAATTAAATATAAATATAGTCTTATCTTACAATGAGAAAATCAGAAGACTAATGCTTTTGAAGATTTGTATGTCTGTCAGAATAAATTTGTGTATCCAGCGTTGTTAGTACTGCAAGGCATTGAGTTATCAAACTTCCGAGGGCATCTGCTCGTTCCATCATTTTGTTAACATAAGGAAATTTGGCTATAACTTCTCGGATTACGGAGTTCCTTTGACAGATTTCACAGCTGATTCGATGCGCACATTCTGTATTCGATTGACTGACATTGTTTTAATGCTAATCCAAAATTTCCAAATAATGCCAACTTATCATTTATATTTATTCACATTTTATCAAGGTTGCGCATACCAAATTAATTTTATTTTTAATTGTTATATCTTAATGAATTTGTCGTTGCATTTGAATAATTAACTGTTAAATATTTATGAATTTAACAGTTACGAACTAATATTAAAATCAGATTACGTACAAATTTTAATGCATCTCTGTGAAAAAACCGGCATATTTTAAGAGAAGTAGAACTCACGCCAAATTATTTTGGGGAAGTACTGCCACCATGCCCACTTCTGCCACCAAACAGTAACCCATTCCCGATACTGTATTCCGGTTTTGAGTTGTACTTGCCAGTCAAATTACAGGCACATGAGACATTCCACCTACACGTCTCTGAGTTACGGGCGTATACGATGCGACTTAGGTCTTGCCGTACCTAGTAGGGGATGACCCAAGTCGCACCGCTTGTTAAGGACAGAGGCCACTTAACACCACTTACCATCGGGTAGGCCGTCGGCTCGTTCCGTAACTGTATCACATAAAAAGTTCATTCATCATTCATCCAATTCATTCATCATTCATCTAATTCATTTTTACTTATAGTGCATACAAATAGAAAGACCTTTATCCATTTATTATTGCAGTTTTATATTGCATTAAGTAGCTGCATTGTATGTAAAATTATCCTATTTCCGGAGTGTGTATGTCGTGGCTCTGTTGTATAATTACTAATCACATCATGTGCCCGACCATTTAATGTAATTGTGGCGTGATATGGCAATTATGACTAGCCATAGAATCACTGTTCGTTTATTAAAAATATACAGAATCTATCGTATGTGAAAAAGTTATGGAACAAGCAGATGTTTCACCTAGCGTTAGCAAAACACGGTTTGGGTCCACCCATTCTTAGGTAAAACAAGACACAAGTCGCATCGTATGCGCCCCTGACTCTGAGACGTGTAGGTGGAATGTCTCAAGCACTTTATTTCACAGGTAACGACACCATTGGACCCGGAACAAATTAATGCGAAGGGCTCTTTGACGGCTGAAATTGGTACGATGGCAGTACTTCCTTGGACAATCTCTATTGCCTAAGATAAGTGGCAAGCAAGACTATCCTATAAGCATTGTGGTGCAATCATCTACGAATCAGCATAATACTTTGGAGTTATACAGAAATGTGCATACAAGGAATTATTGGGTAGAAGCGTTACAGTGGACTAAAAGATTAGTAAAACCTCAATGATTTCTTCTCAAAATTCATTGGGTAGGTCCAAATAGGTCATTTCATAAAAATCCACCAATGCCGGAAATACTAATAAGACTGCGATTTGTAATTTAATAAGTATATATTTTAATAAAAAAAATGGATTTTAAGCGTCAAAATGAACAAGGGCTTTCACTTTAAGTAGAACTATAAATTCACATAATTTGAACTCTTACAGTAGTTTAACAAACTGGTCTAGTGCACAATTCGGCACTCAGTTTCGCGAACCATTGGTCGGAATAACGAGTTCAGCCGCATTGCTTTTGTTTCCGATGTTTTAAGAATAACTGCAGAATGTAATATGAAAGCAATTTGTCGATGAAATTCGCAAAAATCCGGTATAGAAGCTAATGCACAGTGGAGTGGGAATTTGGATTAAAATTACGATAGCTAAAACTTTTGGGGGGCCACGTTGATCGCGTCCGTATGAGATTACCCTTTGAATCCATATACGTGTCTCCCGGGTGGTACAAAAGGAGCAACCCAAAGTAGCAGTAGAACTAAGTGTGCCAAGTTCGCCCGGATAAGTACTGCCACCACACCTGGTAATCTGCCGCCAAGCAGTGATGCACTCATGTTGCTGTGTTCCGGTGGAAGGGAGTGGATGCCGTTGAAATTGCAAGCGAATGAGACGTAATATCCCCGTCTCGTTATGATGGATGCATGCAGTGCGACTTGGGTCTTGTCGTACCTAGTAGGGGAGGACCCAAGTCGCATCGTTTGTTATGGGCGGCGGTTACCACTTAACATCAGTTGGGCCGTGAGCTCGTTCCGTTACCTAAAAGACACAAAAAAAAACTGTGATGTGGGACAATGTTTTAGCAAAAGCTTTCATATATATTTATTAGTGTTTGGTCTTGCTTACTCAAACCGTTTCGGCCGCACCACGCATATTTTGGCATGGAGTGACAAATGCTCAAGGACTTAAATAAAGTTTAGTGCAACTAGCACTTAAACTGTCAGGTCCATACTTTGCGTAGTAAATTTGGCATACCATTAGCATTTCTGGACCATTATTGTTTCGTGAAAACGGTTGATCTATTGTTGATATATGGTTATATATACAAATAAGTATATAAGTATTATATCAGTAATCAATAACAATAATCATATTGGTGGACATTTCACACAGCGCCATCTAGCCCCAAAATAATCTAATTGTATGAGAACCAGGCAACTGATATAATACTTATATACTTATCTTTTGTAAATACATATTAACACCCAGACACAGAACAAACATCAATGTTACAAATGTCACATAAATGTTTGTCCTGGGTGGGAATCGAACCCACGACCTACAGCGCCGAAGGCAGGGTTACTACCAACTGAGGCCAGTCACAGTATAATTCAACACATTTGAAACTCTGTCGCAGCATTAAATTACAAATTGGATTAAATTTTTGTTCTGTAAAACTGTTCATATATCCCGCACGTAAAAGTTCTTATAAATACAATATAACCAACAGTGTGCCAAAAGTGTTACATCATGAAGATCATAGCAAAAAGCATATTTCTATTCTGTCAACGTTGTTCCATGATCGATTGATTGTTATCGCGAGATAACTTCGTTTCAGTTCAGTTAGTTACATATACATAATTCATCTAAAGTATTTCATTCGTGAACACGCCGCGACGTTTACTTTTAACAACAGAATGTTTTACAAACAATTTGTTTGTGAAAGGCTTTTTTAGTACTCTGAACTCGTGATAGTTTCAGATAATTTTATGTCAACGCTCTGCATTATATTTTCTGAGATGTTTGGCAATAAAGATCTATAGGATATAATAAAATTCTTACTGAAAAAATGATAGGCTACTTTATAAAACTGAGACGCTAAACCTCCCAGTATGGGATTGAAGCTCCACCAGCATGCTTTATATGCGTTTTTAGTTTTTTTAATATTTAGAAAATACATTCATTATTACAATGTTGCCAACTTAAGCCTACAGAGACGCAGCAATGTAATACGTAAACTTATCATGAGGGTCTAATTAAGATCGAAAGCTTAGGAGCGTTTGCGGGGCTCAGTTTCGTATTAACGGCTACTGTTATGGGGTACAAGCGGAGCTTGGTACAGCAGGCTGGAAATCTTTATTATGTTATATTTAACGTTTTCTATTGGGATTGCGAGACCAACTTACATAACTTACTTGATTTCATGTAGAAAAAGCCAGCGGATGGCCAAGTAAACAAGAATAGTGACGACATTCGATTATATTGCATAAAGCAAGCAATGGTTTTTATTATCTATTTAAAATTAAAAATAAAGTATCATTGCCGTTTACCTCGATTAAATACGCAAAGATTAACATAAAGCTAGTTTAATGTAAATTCAGCTAAACCGAATTTTTCAAACGAATATAGGGACCCAAAGAAATTATATTATCTTATACAATTAATAATGGCATTAAATTCGATATTTTCTTAAGCTGTAATTCTAAACAAACGAACGAAAATATCACAAAGGAAAATATTGAAACGTGTGTGCAGCCTAAAAACTTTGTGTGAAGTAAGTAGTTCAGATTTACAAAATGTAAAATATCATGCTACTATGAGCAGGTATATCCCACAATGCTTGGAAATAAGTAGGTACTCATATTTTAATAATAAATAAATAAATAAAAAGAAAATACATCACCCCACTTAAGTTTCACCAATTACTAATAACTATATTTATACTAAGTACATAAACAAAATAGAACGACATAACGCTTATTTTGGAAATACGAATATACACATTATAAATGGTATATATCGCCCGCACTCAACATATCGCGGTCTGTTCTGGATAGTGTAAGTACCGTTTTATTAGCTCCCATTTCAACACGATGCATATGCCACGACAGGAAACTGCGTCCAAATATCGGAAACTCTAATTCAATATTGACGTTAACATTATGGCTTTCTACGTCGTAAATATAATTTATTTTAAATTCAGATAGTCATTAATTTTGCTAGTACTTAGTATTTAATACAATTATAATTTAAAGCTATGTATACTAGTAATAACTTAATAAATAAGATTTCAAATTCAATAATCAGTACACATTACTCAAACATGTCACAATTAAGTTCCCTGTTTTCATCTATATTGTCATAAAGTTCAGCGTTGCTGTCCAGGAATGTACTAGTACTACCTAGAATATTATCCATTAACACAATTTTAATATTAGGCATGTAATATTAAATAAAGTAATTTTCTTTTGTAGACACAGTAGTCTAGCCCCAAAATTTTTTATTTTTATTTTTTGTTAAAATGCCTAGCCAATATTGCAATGTTTTGCTAATAAATGTGGCTAGAAAAAGAACTAGGGTCTGTCCATACTTAATTAGGAGGACGCTATATCGTATTTCTTTTGTTATGGCTACATGCAATGAACAAATATCTCGCTTAGGAGAGACATAATGAAAACAGCCCTGAGAATTGCTGTTTTCCGAATATGCTGAATGCTCGTGACTCATTTATCACTATCGATTAATGGATGACCTCCCAAATAACCCCGCGTGTGGTAATGACGTATGATATCACCCGCATCTGTCAATTTGACAACGGTGTCCTGGAACCTGGATCTACCCACGGAATACTTAGTTGTGAAGGGATCACTATTAGCTAGAAAATGATTTATTGCACAAGGTAAAAACAAGTACTTAGGCGAACTTAATGCTAAATATCATTTTCTTCCAGCAAACCTTTGTGTAGTATGGACTGGATGTGGTAGTGCATATTTGGTTAAAGTTATTTATACACATACATTATATATAAAACTACACTATTAGATAGGAAGCACCGATCAATTTGGCCATTTTGCTTAATTCTATAAAAAAAGACTCAACTAGCTGAACCCGCGACTTAGCTTGCATTGAATTCATGTTGTGGATTAACGGATTAACATTAATCATCTGATTAATGTCTCTATAATAGACGTCATGAATGGATATTATACAATGAAATGAAATGAAACATTAAACTGCAAACAAATCTGTAAAGTGAACGGGGGTCAGTAGCTGATGCGGGAAAGGTGCTGGTGAGGAGCTGGCCTAAATCCTTGCCACCAAGTCGAGTTGTTGACCCAACACGCGTATATAATATACAAAGAGAGAAAGAATAACTTTTAAACAAATTAACCTTTTGGAGGGCCCACGTTGCTCGCGTCTGTAAGTGATCATCATCAGTGATCATTGACGGGCCTTATAGCTCAGTTGGTAGTAACGCTGCCTTCTGCGCTGGAGGTCGTGGGTTCGATTCCCACCAAGGACAAACAGTATTTGTGTGAGGAAAAAATTACAAGTTACAACAAATTACAATGCTTAGGTTATTTTTTTAACAATTATTTAGGGACTAGATGGCGCTGTGTGAAATGTCCACCAATATTATTATTATTATTATTACGTCTCTGAGTTCCGGACGCACTAAGATGCAAATTGGACCTATATCTAAGTTGAGGAAGATCCAAACTGAATTATTTAGGTTTTGGTAGTCTGCCCTTTCGTAACTAATTCACATAGCGGCTGACAGTGATACGACCCTGCTTCGCTAATCAGACGACTTATGAATTATAGACACAAACCTAAGTCATGAATCAGTCTAGCGTTGAGTGAAAACCGTATGTCATTATAGGTAGACAAAAATTGCCTTTAACCTTCCCGAAGTCACTAAAACACAAGTATTTTATCAAATGTTATGTCTTAAGCTCGTCTTGTAATATCTTAAATATTTTCATTTTCAACATAGATTTAAGTAATCAAATTGCTACAAGGATCGTGCTCGTCAAAAAAGGAATACGTACTTTTATTCCTTAAGTGTTTTCTTGGCTATTCTCCCCATGGAGGCTCGGATAGTGTTTGAAAAGGCGTCAAACTTAAGGATAAGGTCGCGTGGCGTTATGTTTTAAATACTATTAACGTTTCCAAGCAATTTCATTATGAATTCTATGTAAATAAAGTTTTTCACTTTGACTTACAACTTTGTTGAGATTTAGTTAATGGTTTATTATAGACTGTATTTGTGTTTATAAACGCCTGTTTTGCTTAAAACATTTTTCAAGTACTTATTCTCTAAAATTCCTGCTTTATAACTAGAAAACTGTTAATCTTCTTATATTTCTGTTTGTACATCATAATATTATTTACTGGTGTCGTTGCCAAAAGGAAAAAACATGTCAGCATTCGAATTGTTTCCTTCGCGTGTGCTTACAAGATTATAAATATTGTAACACCCCGCGGGAGTTAGCGATGTCCCGTTTGTTATGTAGATGTACTAAAAATGGAGTTATATCTCATGTCGGGAAATATTTGGAGAATCTTTTTCGTGTACTCCTTTGAGAAAACTTGAGGTTCAGAAATTCGCTGGGAGTATAAATCACCTATAGACAGATCTGAATAATGTTAAATTTTTCATATGTTATTTTGATTGCAGATATTCAAATTGAAGGAAGTAAACCTGGTGGATCCCACGTCTCCAAAAGGATCATGTGATAGGTGCCGAAAATCAATAAGCTATATCGGTTTGTTTGATAACATTTATGCTAATCACCTCTTAAGGTAACTTCTATAAAACATTGTATCCTACAACTTTTGGAATTTGGAATTCAAGAACACCCAAGAAACTATTGATTTTCGAGTAATTATATAATTTCAAGTAGGTAACATATACCCTTTTTCTAAATCTTTGAAATTACAAGTTAAATGGAATAAATGTTTGGTACCTACATCGTACAGAAGTTAGCCTTAGGAGGTTAAAAGCATATTACCAATAACTGTCGACTGGCTTCACAGCTCAGTTGGTACTAACACTGCCGTCTGTGCTGTAGGTCGAGGATTTGATTCCCACCCAGGACAAACATTTATGTGACGAAAATAAACGTTTGTTCTGTGTCTGTTATGTTTATAAATATATGTATTTACAAAAAAAGTATGTAAGTATTATATCAGTTGTCTGGTTTCCATGCTACAAGCTATGCTTAGCTTACTTTGGGGCTAGATGGCGCTGTGTGAAATGTCCAAATAACTGTTTAATCTGTTCCAAATAAACTTCACGCTAATATAACATTATACTTATACAAGTGTTTTGTAAATAAATAGAGGTATCTACCCTAATTTTATTGGTTTTACCTGGATTGTACCTACAACATTTGAAACGAGTCTTTTTTTTACTAAGACGGCCGTAAAAATAAACGATGCTTTTATATTGCGGTGGTACCGACAGAAGAGGCATATTTTACTATTCTATAGTAGTATGACAAATACCCGATAGACTAGCGGTCATTCTTGTGTTGTAAATCTGCTGCCAAGAAATTATAGTGTCTTCCAGTAGCCCCAACCAGTCATTAGGTCACGAATTGAATAAAAGTTATTTTAACCGTGTAGTTTATATATCACTTTAATATTTTTAGTTAATTTTCACTTAATTTTAATTTTACTTAGCTTTAAACTAATTTAGTAAGCCTCGCATATTTCTCTCCAGAAAAAAATGACACCTGAAAAAAAAAAAAAAGGCTCCAGTCTGTTGCTGTCGCACTGCACCTAGTATATTTTTCCATACCGCGTGAAAGAGACAACTGCAACTCAGTTTAATCAGGTCAAGTCAGATATCAATTTCAGAGTTAGTATTCCCATGTTTCATCTTCCAAAAATTTGTTATCTACTATGTTGGAAGTTATGTCCATATTTTGCTTTTTAAAAAGGCTTTATGATGGCTTTCAAAAACGCAATTCAATGGAATTTTGGGGGGCATATCTCCTACGCGAAGTTACAAATTGAAAACATATAGTGTTTGCAATATTTTTTTCCTCCTTAGATATGAAATTCTGTTTCAACCCACGCTTTTGTACCGAGAATTACTGTCATCTGTATAATGGAATAAAAATACAATGTAACGATATAATGTACATTTTCCTTGATTGTTGGCCAAAATTATCCGCAGATTTATGCCAAATTATCATCGAAATATTTTGTATACGTTTGGTGTATAGTCTCATAAAGCTAATGTTCTATACAGAGGTGCTCTTTAAGACTTTAACATACGCGCAAAAGAGGTCTCAAATTGCAGTGAGCTGCGTCGCTTTTGTTTGCAAAATGAGTGGCACACGACTGTTTTAATAAAATAAAAAAATATAACAGTTAGTCTTATAGTGCTATTTTATGGTGTATTGTAAGTTTCATATATATATATATATATATATATATTCATATAATTCCTGTATATTGCTGAATCGTCGATTTCAGCTTAACACACGGTTTACCGTAATTAATATCGAAACTACGCGTTCGCGTTACTGTGTACCGGTTTGAAAAGTGCAATTGCCGGTAAATTACAGACAAATGAGACATTCCACCTACACGTCTCAGAGTTACGGGCGCATAGGATGCGACTTGGGTCTTGTCGTAACTAGTAGGGGAGGACCCAAATCGTATCAGGTCTATGGGCAGAGGTTACCACATAACACCAGGTGGGCCCTTTTCTAGTTCCGTAACCGCATCACATGAAAACAAAATTAATATTTTATTTAGTCATAGCTTTAGTGCAAAGAGAACAAAAATATTTATACCATATAATGGATATAACTATGTAAGTATAACTATATAGGTAGTATATTTATTATTAAAACAAGCAAATTGTCTGTTTAGGTAAAATACGTACCAACTTTTTCAAAAAAAGATCATGATCCTTTCTATCTATTCGTAATATTTCACGTTCAACTTTGACCGCCGATAAGGACGACATCTTTCTGGGTCACTGTCAATGACAAAATAACCATTCAAACTCCTTATCAACAAACCGCGTGATTTCTTCGTTTACTTCAATGTATTTTTTGCACTGTATACTGTAACTGCAGCTTCCAAAAGACCAATAATTATAATGGTCAAAAAGTTAGGAATATAATTGAAAAAAAATACTCAAAAAAAATTTGGGTCATATAGGATTGAAAAGAGGGAATCTGCGTGCTTGTGGTCGTAAAAAGTATATAATTTACACACGCACACGGCCAGGTCAAAAGTACCTACCCATAGCCAACGTATATACCTGACGAATTCTTTGACAAAGCAAGAGATGTATCTAGATCGCAGCTTGTGTCAATCCTTAGTTTCTGCCCACCCCTTTGGGAAACAGGCATGATTATATGTTGTAAAAAATTATGCAAATTGGAATAATATTATAGTATCTACATCAACTATGTCCCAAAGGGTCGTTTGAGTCAAGTTCTATTTTTTTGTGAATTTAATTTAGTTAGCGCCTATTTACACTGAAACTAAGAGGTTTTGCATGTAAATGAGTATTTCGTTATATACCAAAGATACACATTAACCATGTTTATGCAAATATTTGGCGATATTGTTGCATTAATTCAAGTTGAACAAGGTTACTAACTACTGACGATAAAAAAATGTATATTTTTATGATCATTTTACCCTGAACACAGTTTATGTCTGGTACTTACGGGACAAAGATACCTAATCTTCTTTAGTATCGATTAGCTTCTTAGATGCTATTAACTTCGATAATGTTATGGTCTTATAGATAAAAAAGTATTAGAAGTTAACATGAAAATGGATCCTATTTATGTATATTTTCTGCATTTATTGTTTCCAGGCTGCAGAGATTTAACGCTTACACAGTCATGTTTCACAGGATTCCCTGTATCACAGATGGCATCTAAGACCCGAGACTTAGTGCACAGGAGACTAATATTTGCCCCGACAGCGTTCAAATCTGGGACCCCTAGCTTTGCATGCAGGATTCCTACCTACTTAGGAAGCCGTCAAAATTAATATGAATCTCATTTTGTGTTCTAGAGTTTCATATTCTAGTTTCGCATAATAACAAAATTATAATATCCATGTCGGCTGTATATTTAAAGCACCAGAAACAGCTAATGAATAAATATTTTATTATTCATTGAGACTGAAAATATTCAGATTTTTCCAATTATGTTTAAAATAAAAATCTTTATACCAAATTGAAGGTCAGGCTGGTTTTAATCTTAATAAAAGGTCATTGTCAAAAACATTTCCATATTTTCAATTGAAGCTTGACGATGTATTAGCAAGCCGCAAAGGGAGTTACTACTCAAATAATCGTACTAATATATAATAATGGTTACTACAATGAGAGCGTGGTGGTCTAGTGGTACTGAGTTTCAATCCGGAGTTCGCCGGTTCAAATCCCGACGTGCACATATGAGTTTTTCGAATGGTGTGCACAATACCACGTTCTCAAACCGGTGAAGGAAAATACCGTGAGGAAATCGACATGTCCTAGAACTAAAAATTCGAACACCTGTGTCAAGTTCACGAAAGGAGCCTCTTTGAGGCACACTTATCCTGTCACCACACTGGTTCGAGAGAACCAGTGACTAGAATAGAATAGAAATGGAATGGAAACTTCTACTTCTACTTATCAAAATAGTAATAATTCTCGTGTCGTTCTCTTGAATTACGGCGGTGAAAACATTAAAAAGTCACCATTTTTGCCCACTAAAATCCCCGGACGAAATCAGAACAAAAAACATTAAATGGCAATTAATAACGTTGGCCATGACTAGCTAAAATATTAGTAAATTAGGAGTATATTAGGAAGTGAATAGAATATTAAATTTTGCGAATGCAATTTTATGAGAACAAATTCTTCTAGACTTCTAGGCACGTTAGTTTAGTAGTAGTAGTTCTAGTTCACTATAAAATTGCTCACTGAATTATGTGAACATGTAGGTGCCCAGGTGAAAGCTTTGGATTTGAACAAATCAAACGAAGGCACATATTTACGAATGAATAGCTACGCAATATCAATGATCGAATATTGCTTTGACGTCATCGAAAATCGGACACATTTCAAAAATATTTCTTTTTGTCATAATTGGACATAATCAAGGTTTTATTTTTTGTAAGCCTTCGGCCTAACTTGTAGATTTACATTATAGCATTGATTTTAATAGAATATTAAAATAGCTTTGTAAACTTTTCAATGAATATTTCATACCATTTTGGTCAGGGTAATAGATTCAACTTTTGTCCCCAAGCAGTACGTAGGTAGAGCCACAATGAGCCACTGTTACATATAGACATCACATTGGGATGGAATCCTATTGAGAGAACGCAGACGTGATAAGTGGTGCTATAAAGTGGAGGAATAAATTCTACAAGATTTAAAGTATGTAATACTTTAACTCTTGTAGATATAGTATTAAATGTAACTTTAAAAAGTAATATTTAAAATCTTATTTAACATAGAACAAGACAAAATATAACACATTTTTTTTTTTAACATTCTTATGTACCAAATATGAGTAAAATTTCGTACATCTCGGTGGTTCATACTGATATTTTTTTATTACCTGTGACTAACCTGGTATAACCATTCAATTTGGGTGCTTATCTTGAACAGAGAAATTAAACAATTGAAGTCCATGGTAAGGATATGTATTTATTCTTTTATTATATCTAGTACGAGTACTATAACAAAATATATAAACTACAATACAACATTCTCGTTTTGTTTACTGATATGAATGGTTCAAAAAGCCACCTCACTAAAAGTGTTAACCATGCGTGGGCATTGGATATACGATATATGAAGAGGTAGGCTAGAAATAGATTGATGAATTGTTGTGTGAAAGATTATAGATATGGGTAAAAAAGAGTCAGAATTGACGTCTGACAGAATGGGACAAAACAAATGTTGAGCCGACCCATCTGATAATAATGACTATTGTATATATTATATTATGGTTCCTATATCTAGTAAATCTATCAAATATGGCCTACATAATCTCTCAAATCGTCCAATATATATAATCCATTCCATCCAAAGGTTTTCTGGAAGAAATCGCTTTTAAGCGATAAAACCGCCCATTCTGCTTTTGCATATAGTATATCTATCTATCTATCTGTTAAAAACAACTTGTGAATCTTCATATCCACTAGGCCAATTGACTTCAAACTCCAGAGGGATCTCATAAGTGGTATTATTCATTGTGCTCAATCGCTAAAGCAATAGAGCTCAATTTCCAACATTATATTCCGCTTAACCGAATTCGAGTGACAAAGCGGTGCATAACAGCTCTCCACTGCCATGCACATTAAGCTTCAAGATACATCGTAAGTAATCATTAAAAGATATTAAGCCTTGGGTGAAAAATTACCAACTAACAAATGCAAATTTGATTGGTACAAATAATACTCTGAACAGGTGTATGTAATGGTAGGTTAGACATTACAAATTACATTTCGAAATGTGGAACTCGTATTGCGAAAAGAATTACATGACATGTAAAAAGCATTAAGACTTTTTTATTTGGTTTTCTGACGGGATACTAGACAGGCGAAGACATTAAGGTATATTCCGCCCATAACAACCGAAATACAACTTAGGTCCACCCAACTTATATTTTTTTTGGGAATAAGTTACGGAACGTGCAATTTGGCCCACCTGTCATTAAGCGCAAACCTCTGCCCATATAAAAAGTCTTTGGTACCCACTACTTAGGTAAGGGAAGACCCAAGTCACATTGTATTGACCCCTAACTCTGACAAGTAATGCGTATGCGATACTGCTTGGTGGCGGAAGTAGATATGGTGTCTTTGCTTCCCCGAAAGAACTTTGCACAAAATATAGAACTCAGGAACGCGCATGTATTACTAATTGTCGGCAGAAATGGTTATGGTGGCTGTTATTAGTTAAGTGCCTCCCGTAACTGTTATGGGCGGGGGATTCTTGGCGTTTGGCCCTCGGCGATTGGAAGTGAGGCTACCGAAATACACCGTTAGAAGCATGGCAGCCGAAAAGTATCATAAAAAAATTAAAACAAGACAACTTTAAATAAAAGCTAAATTAATTAATTTAACTTACCTACATAATTTACTGTCCTTTCTGTCTTCAAAATTATTTGATATATAGTAATATATAAATGAATAATACTGCTCCGGCACCTAATATGACTGACAGTTCCGTTTCTTTTATGTAGGGTAGGAACCCTGTATATAAAGCGACAAGCCTCGAATTCGATTCCCATCGGGGACAATGTGTGTTGAGTATTAGTTTCTTATCGGGTATTGGATGTCAGTGTTGTGCTTGTGTTTGTCTACGCCACCTGTGACACAGTAAAAAAATAAAAATTCAATTGGTGTTGTGTTTGCATAGTCTTAATCGTTATTTTATTTTTATATAATTTTACCCCAAAATATGCATTCCTGCTTCATAGATAATATGACAGTTATAAAAAGGAAAACATAACGAAGATAGTTTCAAATAATGTGAAAAAATCAGTACTTCTCTTATTTTATCTACATTTCCAACGCTGTATAAGTAATAGGGCATACATAAGCTTATGTAAGATACGAGCTATGTATGAAGCGGCTTTACATAGGTATGTAAAAAAAAAATTTAATGTAGATAAATACTATAATATTTACAATTTAACTCTGATTATTCTCTTAATCTAACGGAGGAATATGTTCATACAATTTTTTTTAAGTGATACAGTTACATAACGAGCCGACGGCTCACCTGGTGTTAAGTGGTAAGCTCTGCCCATAAAAACAAACCGATGCAACTTGGGTCCTCCCCTACTAGGTCCACAAGATCCAAGTCACATCCTATGCGCCCGTAACTCTGAGACGTGTAGGTGGAATGTCTCGGGTGCCTGTAATTTCACTGGCAACCACACTTTTCAAACCGGAACACAGTAACGCGAATGCGTTACAGCTTGGCGGCAGAAATGTGCATGGTGGCAGTACTTCCCCAAACGAATATGGCGTGAGTTCTGCTGCTCTTAAAATTCGCTTCTTAAAACCAAGTACGTCCGGGAAGATACTTATATTTAAAATAAAATAATAGGGCACCAGCTACTGGTAACACAGAAACGTAGAGTAGAGATTGATTGGCTAATTTGTTTTCTGTCACCCTGGAATATGTAAAATACTAAGCTAATAAATTGCTAATCTATATTTATAAGTAAAGACGATTTTGTTAATAGAATTTAAACATATTTGACAATAAAATTGTTTTCCTTTTCACAAGCAAATTCAAAGAAATACTTAGATGACATTACCAGCTAGTAACCTGCTTTTAAAACATTACCAACGTAATATGTGTGGAAGTAAGTTCTTGTATGTATGTCTTCTACGTATGTAATTTTAAAACTTCATTTTAAAAAAATGTACTCAACTGATTTGGACCATGGAATAACACATTATTATCATTACTTGAAGGGATATCAGAATTGACTTTTTTCTTAATTGCGTTTTGTTGGAGTTTTCATGACTAATATTGGCTCTAATTTTATTTTTTATCATATGATTATTATTTTATACAATAATATAAAAAATAACAGTTTAGACTATTGATATTATACGATAAAAAAAAACTTTCAATTATTAAAAGTCGTTTCACGAATATAAACACAACTATAAACATATTCCAGTCTCTTCCTAATTATTTCTCAGTACACACCTAATCTTCAAACTTCATAGTTTGTGATAATCGTAAACCCAAAACTTTTAACACAAACTCATACCATTATGACATAACTCGTTGTTCCCAACTTTTGTCGGTAATTCAAAAGTTTTCAGAACGTTTTATGTTTGTTTGAAACTGTTTCACCTGTGCCTGTGTGTTATTAATATTTTGTGAAAAGTCTTTTAATGCCATGTTTTACCGAATAATTTCAAGATTTAGGTCACTAAACATAATAACTATAAATGATATCAGAATTAAAAACAACGAAATAAATTTATCTAAAACTTACAATAATTTATGGGTTCACGCGTTGGCAGCAACAATTATTAAAGTCTTGTAAAAATATTGATACAAACGTAAACAAAACACATTGATCTATAATTTTAACATCCGAATAATTCACCGTACATTTCGAACACTGTTTTGTTCGAGTTTTTGGAATAATATGATGGCGAGTTAAGTTATATCACTTTCAAACTTTTCAATCATTGTACTCGAATGTTTTTCGCGCGTATTTCGTAAGGAGGGCCGCTTCGGCGCGTTCGTTCACTACGACGCTTACACGAAAAGTGAACATTGAATGGAGCGAATTCCAACACTCACTATATCAAGCTGTTGTGTTTCGCACCCTGAATCCCGATGTCTTTAAATTAAAGAAGATTACTCCCAGATTGAGCTGTGGCCCATTTAAAAAGTCTGCAACTAAACGGATGTCTAAATATATCGTTCATCGATTACCGCCAGTATTTGGGTTGGGTATGTCACTTGTACCAATAGATCGTTTTTATATCCCGATCATCCGGTGTATAACGAGGTGATAATATTTCTAAATTGTACCAACTGAATGTTTAATAAGATTCCATTATTTTACCAACTAAAAACAGCAATGAATATTAAAGATAATTTTATGAATCAAATCAGATCAAAATTATTTATTTCACTCGGATATTTACATAACGACTCGTTAACGTTTGTTCCACTATATATTCATGCGCATGTATCCATGCCCAAAGATAATTAGGCACGCTATATATATTTTGCAAAGTCCGCTTGTTTTGACTGACTTATTAGATTTTATAGTAATCTTTATTAGAAACGCTGAATTTATTATTGACAAATGCTGTACTACAATTGTAATTTTGTTATAAATGCACCTCGGAGGATTCGTTAACTTTATCGACCCTATAGTGGGCAAAGCGAGTCTTATCTTTATTCTAGTATTGTGACTGTAATTATGTGAGAACGTAGAAAGGTGACGGCGGGAAGCGTAGCGTCTAAGTAGCCATTTATAATGCATCGCTCACACCTTATTTTATTATAATTTACTTCGAAGTATCCTGTAGTATTGTCTTATAATATCTAGATGTGACATATCATAGACGATGATTAGAATTTGTAATTTGGCATACATCTTTGACAACTCTTTCAAAACCAAATTTTTTTTTACTTCCCTCATGTGTAGTCATGGACCGTGGGTTTGATTCCTTTGCAGGGAAACCATCAAAAGTCGTGTTGCTTGCTAGGCAAAGGTTACCACATAACACCGGTGGGCTATTACTCAGGTAACGTTATCTCATAAAAAAGATTTATTTTTCCTGACGGGGACACAGTACTAAGGGTGAATGTTATTAAATCTACCAAGGCGCCAAGTCCACAATATGAAATATCACATGCGATTAAATTTAAGGTTTTTTAACTACCCATACACTCTCGCATTTTGGGAGTCTGTCTACTGCAGTGGGAACCCCCTACAACAGTCCCAGGCATCATTTGCTGACTATATGATTGTCCGCGGCTCTGTTAGGTTCTGCTATCTTATTTACTTTCGTCGAAATATTATTGAGAGATAAGAAAAATACTTACAATCATAGTTAAACACAAATTCGAAAAAGTAGTTTTTTGGTACACGTAGAAGAAATAGATTAGAATAATATAGGTATATAATAATCTCTCCGACAACATGCTATTAAGAATGTTTCTAACATTATCATGTTTTATGTCACTTCCATAAATTAGCCGCAGTGTAAATTATATTCTGCGCGTAGATTCATATTAAATATTTATTGGTTTTGCTGGAGAAGAATAAAATCAGAAGCTTCGGCTACTGTTATGCGGATAGAATATTAAAATATCAATTATAAAACATGAATGAATGTTAAGTTTTTATTAACCTAACTAATAATATAAATGCGAAAGTGAGTTTACCTAAAACGCCTAAACCGCTGAATAGATTATAATAAGTTTTGAAACAGAGATACATGGGAACCTGGAGACGGTTATAGGCTACTGTTATCACTTTGTGTTCCAATTGGAAAGATGTGATTGCAAGAGAAGTGTGATACGGGCGCAGAACTAACTGCGACATGATCTACCCATTTTCCTCCAATAGTAGGTAGTATTTTGTGGGAAAACCCATAAATACAAACACCGAGTGCCAAACTTGAAGCAATTTTATTTCAGTGCTTCCCTAATAGTGCAGAAAATAAATATTTTAAGTCTAGTCATCGACAGGCCTCACAGCGCAGTCGGTAGTAACCCTGCCTTCTATACTGTAGGTCGTGGATTCGATTCCCACCCAGGACAAACATTTGTATGACGAATATAGATGTTTGTTCTATGTCTGGGAGTCTGGGTGTATATTTTTGTGTTGTATGATCATTTTTACCCTATTTATTCAATACTTTGACACCACCATCAAATTTTAGACTATAATCCATTCCAACCAAAGGTTGTCTGGATGAAATCGCTTTAAGCGATAAGACCGCTCATTGTGCATTAATATTTATTTATTTTTAGATTATTTTAGGTTAAGATTGTAATTGTTTAGTTACGGTGTTAAGTATACACAGTAAAGAGTTTATCTCTCTATCTATGTACAACACAAGGTAACAAAGGGTGTTTGTGAACTATTTCACCAACAATATAATTATTATCCTTTGATATCAAACCACTGGTTTTATTCCCAAACTTGAGTAGTAAAAGTAAACATTGTTTTTGGCACCAATTGGAAATGTTTTTACAGGGTGTTAGCAACAGTAGAATCAGCCTCTCTCTCACATTCAGTTTATTGATCTCAATTAGATGACAAATGAAATGGTTGTTTTAGGGTTGGCCGAAAAATGTCCTTTTATAACGTGACTTATGTGTTCTAGAACAAACGTGATATAGACCGTGGAATTTTTATTTGTATTTTTTTTATACGTGACTTCAAGTAGAATTTATTATTAGTATTATTAGTATTACGTAATATATTTTTAAGTATTATTATAAGGTTAGAAGTAGTTACGTTCGCAAACTTTTATTTAACTAAAAGTCGTAATGTTTCCTTAATAAAAACAATCAAAGAATATATTGTAATGCTACACATGCTATGCACAGACAAGCGACAGCGGTGCGACTTTTTCATCAATAGTGTAACCGTCCACGAATCCGAACCGTACATATGTTTCTGTAGTCGACGCACTCCCTTACATTTTCATATAAAACGAAGCTAAGTGTTTACTTAGCTTCGCTTTATATGAAAATGTAGTATGTAATTAATATATAAAAATATATATAAAAGTAGTAAATCCAAAATTTACCAATTTATCTACAAAAACTATTGCATGAACACAACTTTTTCAAGTTAAAATTGAATGGTGTTAACCTTCGTTCTCCATCATCACATAACATCAGGCAAGATCAAGATCAAATGAAAGCCGATTGCACATAGAAAATATGCGATCTTGTGTGGAAATACTATTATTTTTATTTCTGCTTTATGTATTTGGTATAACAACGATTGTTCCTATAGTACCTACGTAAACAGTGTATTTACTCGGACGTACAGAGAGCATAATTAAAGATTAATACTCAAAGAGAATTTGCCAATGAATGAGGTTTGAAAAAAGTATGAATAGAAGGGTTTTCACGCAGAATTATAAAAGTAACAGAATTACCTCTGATTTTAATATAAGGTATAAATTTACAATTAAATTCTAAATTCCTGGGAGACATTGTGTCAAAATGGAAATTTATATTTCGGTGTTTCCGCGTATTTTTAATTAACAGAGTGTTTACGAAATAAATTTGTTGATTCAAAAACATGGAAGTTTGCGATGGTATATATAATACTATCGACTAGTATTTATTAGTGTAGTAGTTATTTGTATACAGGGTTACAGGAAAAGTCGTGCTAGATCCGTTAAGGGCGTGGAGTACCCATCATTTCTGACTTATTTCACTATGAAACACCCTACCCTAAACTTAACCCTTTTCGAGATATTCGACTTTTAATTTTTTATTGAATAATGCCGATTTTTAGGCTACGAAATTTATTTTTGTTTATTTTGTGTATCTTATTATTATTATTATTGCATTTTTACATGTGTAATAAGATGCTTTAGGACATCAATCATTAAAATAGTGCATAAGTTAATTGAATAGACCGTAGTAGACAAGTGAAAGTAAAAAAATAAAAAATATATTAGCAAGCTTATTTTTCTCTAAGGGATATCTAAAAAAAATATTATGACACTTGTTCGGCAGATATTTTTTAAAATATCTACGTTTCATCAGCTATCTAACGAGGTATAATAATCTAGGGTTTTATTCAAATGCATTGGAAAAAAATTAGTTTCATAGGCGACAGTGGAGAAGAAAATTTATACTTAGCCCTAAAAAGTAAAATAAAACATTAGGTATGCATGAAATGTCATTTATTAAAGGTTTTCACACAACTTTTTCTTATTCTACAGTTCATGTTCAACATGGCCGCCTCTATTTCTGAAACATTGTCGCATCCTTCTACGGAGACCAGTCTTCACTACTCCAGTGGTCAACGTGGTCCTCATTTTATTTGCTGCATCCACAATCCTTTCTCTTAAGTCTTCCACAGACAAAACTGGATTCGGCTCGCTGTACACAAGACTTTTCATGCACCCCCATACATGAAAATCCATGGGAGTTAGGTCCGGACTTCTTGCTGGCCATGGCAACGGCCCACCTCGTCCTATCCATTTGTTTGGATAATTTGTGTCCAGCCAGTCTCTGACACTTCTCCTGAAATGGGCAGGGCAGCCATCGTGTTGGAACCACATGTCCCTGATCAGGTTGAGTGGCAGATCATCCAGCAAATCACTCAAGTCTGCTCTCAGGAAATTTTCGTAGCTTTCCCCATTTAGATTATCCGGGAGAAAGTAAGGTCCAATCAAATGATTAGAGATAATGCCCATCCACACATTCACGCTGAATCTTCGTTGGGACCCTTTCACTCTTTTCTTATTGGGATTCCTTAGTTCTTTTGGGGCCTAACCCTAGATTGTTAGACCTCGTTAGATAGCTGATGAAACGTAGATATTTTAAAAAATATCTGCCGAACAAGTGTCATAATATTTTTTTTAGATATCCCTTAGAGAAAAATAAGCTTGCTAATATATTTTTTATTTTTTTACTTTCACTTGTCTACTACGGTCTATTCAATTAACTTATGCACTATTTTAATGATTGATGTCCTAAAGCATCTTATTACACATGTAAAAATGCAATAATAATAATAATAAGATACACAAAATAAACAAAAATAAATTTCGTAGCCTAAAAATCGGCATTATTCAATAAAAAATTAAAAGTCGAATATCTCGAAAAGGGTTAAGTTTAGGGTAGGGTGTTTCATAGTGAAATAAGTCAGAAATGATGGGTACTCCACGCCCTTAACGGATCTAGCACGACTTTTCCTGTAACCCTGTATATATGTACAATATTTAACGGTACATTTTTCTAGATAACATTTCATTTAGATTGTTTAGAAAGTCATGATTAAGCGGAAATATGTAAAGCTTATCTAAGATATAAGCAACTTTGTTTATTTTCCAGTTTATATTATTGACCATTAACGGCATGACAACTACTAACTAAAGGTACGTAATAACCCTTGAAAAGTTCAAAACATTAACTCCGTTTCAAGAAGAGGTGTTATTTACAATAACAGCTAAAAAAACACGCGGAGTTTCTTGTCGCCTGCCTGACCCTAATCGTTTTATAATATAGGTAAAGTGTTAAGAAATAAAAATGCCATTTAAATAAATTAATACTTGCAAAAATATTCGTGTTTCGAAAGTTTGTGTTAAAAATTTATAAATATAATATTTATAATGTAAAAATTAATAACACATGACTACTATATGAGATAGTGAGCAAGTGTGAGCTGAACTGACCTCTGACTAAATGGCAGGAAATATTTTCTTGTGTCGCAGGTAGCATGATGAAAGACAAACTACAAGAAAATCTAAGACAACAGCTTACAACACCTTACTTGGTACAATAACCTTCAACATTATATTTACAAACCAATTGTATAGTTAGGTCTTCAGATACTCTAATGCTAATAACTTAATTGCGTTTCTAATTATTGCAATTTTTTAAGGGCCCTCCACTTGTCATAAATATGTATGTAATTCACATTATATTACACAATTTTAACATTACATTATACACTACTAAACTCTCAATTAAGTTAAAAAAATAAATAAAAATATAGTGTTCTATCTGCGTCTCGCGGTGAATTAGTCATCCCACGGGAACCGTACATTTTTCCGGTATAAAAACTAGCTTATGTGCTATTGAAGTATATAATATAAAATATATAAAATATAATATAAAAATAATATCTATCTATGTGCCAAATGTAATCCAGATCCGTTCTGCTGTTTTGGCGTGATTGAGTAACAAACAAAACATCCATCCTTCTATACTTTCGCATTTATAACATTAGTAAGATTTGGAAAGTCTTGATCACGTTGTCTCGTTTTTACTTGCAGTCTGTTATAATTTCCTTCAAAGTCTTATTTGACATCTCAAATCTCAATCCTCTTGTCATATGTAAAATGTAAAATTAAATCTTATTTCAATGAGTTGAAACTCTTTTTCCAAATACGAGAAAAATAATCCTTTATAAAATAAAACTCTCCACGACTTTCAATGGAACGGCCCCTAAAAACGACACTGGTCCAATCCGGAGTAGACTAACTCGCTTTATAACTTCTACTGAGAAACCTCTTATACTTCTTCACAAATTAGTAAGTGTTGGAAAGCCATCATCGCGTTAAGAAGTCCAATGAACTCATTAATCCATGTACTTAATTATCCCCTGTTGATTTAGGATTCTGACTGAGGCAGTTCTTATGTTTTTTCGACCCATTTTCATTGACTCTGATTTCAAGAGAGAAACGGCAAACAATAACTCCGGTGGCTCAGAGATTACCTTACTAAGTAAACGTCGCGTATCGACTCCCAAACGGAAAAATGTTTGCATGAACGGCCAATATTTTTCTAGTCTGAGTGCTGATGATTTACTGCCAAATTTGATATGTCTGTATTTCCCGAGAACTATAATCTGGAGGTCTTCAAGAGGAGAGTAAATAGGTATTTTCTAAGCAAGCATGCTACATCGTAGACCGCATCGTCACGTAACATCAGGTGAGATTGCGGTCAAATATGAGCCTATCGTAATTAAAAAAAAAAACATTATTATTGTGCTTTATTATTTACATTAAAATAGACTATCAAAAAGTCTCATTTTATGTACATACGTTTATAAAATCAAGCCTGTATTCCGGAGGGTAGGCAGAGATCATGGTTTTCCATGCTCATTGGTTTAGGGTACTCGTAACCTGGCGTTTTTCCAAAACGTCACCGATTTGGTCTAAGTATGTACGCGAGGTATACCCCTTTCAACGGTTCCATTCACACTCGCCTTTTGTTTCGTCATTCTACTTTCATTTCATCTCCATACATGCCGAAATCATCTTAGCCTTCCCGTCTCAATCCCAATCTCTTATAAGTAATCGCAATATAATCATATACACATATCAAAAAAAAAATATTTTCTGTTGTTTTCAATCAGTAAATTCTTTGATGAAAGTAGAACTAAATTTATAGAGGGAATCATTAGAGCCTAGAAAACATCCTCTTTAGAATCAAAGCAGGCGGCATAAACTATAGCATGAAAGCATATCTGTGCCTGAAATCATCCAAAATCTTCCAAGACACTTCCATTTCAGACAAAAGGCTGTATTTCATTGTCGCTAACAACCATCCCCGCTGTGCAGAAACGATTACATTTTTTTTTTGACGATAACGATTTCTTTTTTATTTGTTGCTATTTCGGTAGAGATTAAACTAAATAAAATACTTGATGATTGAACAAACACCCTGCATCTTTCATTCATGGCTTGTGTTCGATTTTTATTAATACAATAGGCGAAGCAGATAACTCAGTCGGATACTAACAAACAAATTACCTACAGTAAGCCTAAAATAACCCACGTAGTCCATAGGATTACCTAGCTGAATTGGCAGTGTACTAGTCTCGAAGAACTAATGACTGGTTGGGGTAAAAGAGTTTTCGAGTGGAGACCGCAAGTAGGCAAACGTATAGTGGGACGCCCCCAGACCAGGTAGAGAGATTAACTGCGAAAAGCGACAAACAAATATTGACGACTGAGGCCTGGTATTTTGATCATTTATAGAATAAAATATTGGTGGACATTTCATACACCGCCATCTAGCTCCAAACTAAGCGAAGCTTGTATTATGAGAACCAGATAACTGATAGAATACATATATATTTTTATTATTAATCAACATCAACTCAACTCGTCACACAAATTTTTGTCCTGGGTGGGAATCGAACCCATGACCTACACGACAGCTCAGAAGGCAGAGTTACTACCTACTAAGCTGTGAAACCTCCTAAGAGTGTGTGATAAAAGAAAACACTCTCCCGTAACTTCTGAAAGATTCTTGACAGGTAGGACAAATATTTAAGCCGAAGTAGATGGCGTTTCATGGTAGACATCTTCGCTCAGCAGTAGGTGGCAAAAAAATTTACGACACAACAGACAAGACAATGACTAAATTTAACAGCTGGTTGGTCTCAGGAAGCCTTGCCGGTCAAATAATATCAAGGATACAAAGATGCAGTCGTGCCTATGAATTTAAAATTCAACTTATAACATTTTGACTCCATCTGTGTTATATAGCTCATGGACGTTTCACGTCCCTGTAATTTCAACTTGAGTAAAGTTCCATGGCGAGGCCTTGACAAAAATAAGCAACCTTTGTATGGAAGAGATCACTTTTAGTAATAATGCCGCCTATTGCCTGTGATGTGCCTAATATTTTAATGTTTTTTTTTTGAACTGAGTTAATCTATCTATCTAATTCAATCTGAAGTAAAATCATCTAGTTTAATAAATAAGGTCTCAAACATTTTGCTCTACGACACAAAATATTCCATATTTACTCAGCCACATAATACTCGATGCGTATGATTCACTGACACGGAGTACTCATACCAAAATCATATTACAAACTCTGATAGCGAACATTTTATTTGATGGCTTGAGGCTACTTGCGTATTTTATCAACTCTCATGAAATACGTCTCGCAAACATTCAACCCTTTCTTTTGAAGATTCATAACTCTGTAAAGTACTGCATTTTCAACCAACGAGTAAAATAACGGGGTTAATAAAGCGTACGCCACGCCACGCGTACCCGGCGCGCCGGGTACGCGCAGCTCGTTTTTCGGGCTCTGTATACAGAAAATTGCTTATTATTGACTATCCAGTTCTATAGTACTACCAATAACAAGCCAAAGCTCCACTTTGCTAGCTTACTAGTACTTCCTAACAACTCAGATGTGCTATCCACACATTAAAGTATGCCAATTTATGAATTACCTAGTAAATATATATTTATTCCAAAGAAATATTTTTTATGGTAATAAGTTACCGAAACAGCTGATGGCTCACCTCCACCTCACCCACACCTCTCAAACCGAAACACAGTAACGCGAATCCAGTACTGCTTGGCAGCAGAACTGGGCTCAGTGGCAGTATATCACTAGACGAACTTGTCCTAAGTTCTACTGCTGCTAGAAAAATATTATAGTTAAAAGTAAATATTAAGGTAAAGGTTTTGGTTGGAACGTTAGTTTAAACGGTGAAGGAAACATCGTGAAGAAACCAGCATTTCCTAGAACTATGAGCTCGATCATTTAGAGTTTTTTAGAGACATTTAGAAGCATACGTCAGTTTTTTTACCCTCACTCTACGCAAAAGCCAGTGACAAGAGTAATTATCGTTGTCCGGCAAAGGACAATTCATATCCCAGCGAACTAAAACTAAAACCGACAAATCTAGGTAAAAATTGGAAATCTCAAAATGTCATTAGCAGGGCTGACCCATAATTTTGGAGCAAGGTCAACCCCAAAACAAATCGCACGTTTAAAGGTTTTATTTATTCCTCTGCACACACATTCATATATGCTTCCGTATTTGTGGTGTCGAACTGTTATGTCACGAATGGCTGGTATTAAATTCACGACAGGTGATTATGGCTGAGAGTAAAACCCTGTTATGACTGACGCGAGGCTTTCGTCTAAATTACGTCACCTATCAAAATTCCAAGGTCAGTCGGCAACCGCTATTTCCCCCTGAGGACTTACAAATAACCGCAAGTCGCGTTCTAAATGATGACAAGCGTGGGGGATAACGGCGGGAGGACAATTGTAATGGGTTACCTATAGTTACTGCACAATATCCGTAATACTAACAACTGTTTGTCTGTACGTGTTTTTTAATGTGATGTAGGGTATAGAACGTGCTGACGGCCCTCCTGATGTTAAGTGGTAACCGTCGCGTCGCCCATAGACAACAACTTTACGACTCAAGCCCTCTCCACCAGAGTATGAGATGAGTCAAGTCGCATTGCGTTGCGTCCATCACCCCGAGACGGGGATGTTACGTCTCATGCGCCTGTAATTTCACCGACACCTACTTACTTTCGAGATAAATTGAGAATAGAGCTCCAAATAGGCCGAATATGATGGGTGAATCAAGAATAAACCCATTCCAGTGGGCAGTAGATCGTAACCACATTTTCCGCAACGTGCAAACATTGAACTCTACTTTGTTATACCCTGTTCATAGTGCGATCACGTCCTATTTCATCCCGAGCAAACATATCCCATTATGTAGAGTCAAACAGAATAGGTTATACCAAACAGTGTTTTTCTAACTTAGCAGTATGAACGCCTCATATTGCGTAAGTTAGCGTAACTAATTTATCATAAATTTTATACAAAATATTACCTACCTACCTAATTATCTACCTTCCTGTTTTCAGAAGTTTCAAACTGTTTAGTTTTCGTATGTAACCAAATATTATTAAAAATATATCTAATTGTAAAGAATCTCTAGAGTTTAAGCGGGTAAAAACATATCGGTACTAATAAATACCATTACCGAAAACTAGACGAAAAATGTTTAGAAACTGCATTTTGATTAGGGCAAAAATATAACCGCATGTAAATATGCTAAAAAATACGGGGACAGACAATTTTTATAAAATATATGCACTGTGTAGTAGATAAAGTATTAATATCGAACTGTTTCTATTAAAACATGTAATCTAGGAGGTATGAAAACTAATAATAATTGCTAAAAGATGTTTTTTGTATTTATAATATATTAATTTATTCGCAACATAACGAATCAGTACAAAAACATTACCGACGCAATAGATTATAATTTATTTGATATTTGTTACTATGATTCACAAAGTAACAAAGGACAAAGTAACAAATCCTCTCGTTCGGGATCAATTATAAAGTTTGTTTACAAATTATTCGCTTGTTCTCAATTCTAACCAAAGCGAGACAAATAAAATACATGTGGTTTGTCGTATATTACTCCTCTTATTATCTCTAAAACTTTCTTTTCCCGCAAAAAACATTCGGGAATAAACATTAGAAAATAGAAAAGATACCCTTCCTAGTAGTTTGTGGTAACGCTCTAGTTGTTTTGGGAATACAAATTTGCTTTGAGCGTGTTCGAGTCAAGTTCTTTATTATTTAGGGGTATTTTATACGACTAACGCTGTTGTAACGACAAAAAAATCTGTAACTAAACATTTTTCTGTGAAATATTCTGGCTCTTATAGCCAGATGGCGTTTACATATTAAGATCCTACGATTTTTTAGGAATTTTCAATAGATTTTCATGAAAGGCCTCGAGCAATAGTGACCGGCCGCCATTCCGATATATTTCATTCTCAATATAGGGCCGCAGGATTACTTAGACGCATATGGATGGATGCTTCTTATAAAAAATGACTTGAGATATTTGAAGCAAAAAATCGATAATTAATGAGCACTGCGTGGCAATGATAGAAAATAAACACACGTTTATACCCACTAAATCAAAAAAGCATGGGTTAAAAGCCAAAACTTTATACGTATTTTGTGTGCTGTAGATTGTATAAACTGAAAAATTGTTGCGATTTTTTTATATTATTTTGATTAGCTTCACAGCTCAGTTGGTAATAACTCTGCCTTCTGAGGTGTAGGTCGATTCCCACCCAGGAAATACATTTGTGTGACGAACCTAAGTTTCTGTTCTGTTCCTGGATGTGATTTTAATAATGTTTTATGATAAAAAAATTATAAATGTTCTATCAGTTATCAATTTTCTATAGTACACGCTATATAGGGCTTCATGGCGCTATGTTTAATGTCACCTATATTTATTTGACTTAATCATTATTAGGATTCAACAAAAGGTAACATTTTAAATGAAAGCTTACCATCCGCCTCAAATTTCTTTCCGATATCAAACGTTTTATTTCATAATATGAAGGACGTTGAAAATAAGCTATAATCCATTTATAAATATGCAATTTATATTCGATAATTTTATCGTGGTTATTAACTACCGACCAAAAATATTCAAACGTGAAAGTTTTGTCAAAAATATATTTTATTGGCACAGGTAAAGAATATCTTGATCTAAAATTTTACAACTTTTGCCCATTTTTGTGAAATTTATTAATATTCTCAATTTTTTGAAGTTGATGCACAATTTGCAAACAGATTTTCATCAGATTACCATAAAATAAATAAACAAACATATTCGACATAATTTAAGAGATCCCGATTTTAAATTAACTTATCTTTCCTTATCTAGAAATCCCATAATAATAATAATTAAGTACCTAAATAACAAGCAAGTGTCAAAAAACTAAAGAAAGCTCAACAAAACCGGCGCTTATTATGCGCATAACAAAAATTTGTACTCGTCTTTCAAGATATATTCGTGGTAATAAATTTGTTCGAGTCAGTTTTAAAGTCCATCCAAATATATTAACCCGTCGCATAAACTTAATCCCATGCAATAAAATGTGAAGTTCAGCGAAATAAAATCGCAGATGATACATAAGTTTCTCCACTAAATGGCTTTTATTGCATTTTAATTTTAAGCTTGTTTTGAAAGTAGCCCATGTGTTACTCGTATTCTTAATGGTGAACGGGTTAGGGGCATCAAATATAGCATTTCCACTGAAATTCAATGTTAAAATCAATAAATAAAAAATTAATAAACTTAATTTTACCCACTTATATTGTCAAATAACTAATATACATACGATGCGACTTGGGTCTTATCATACCTAGTAGGGGAGGACCCAAGTCGTATCGGTTGTTATGGGCCGAGGTAATAATAGGGTAACAGGTTAGTATAGGCTCGTTCCATAACTGCAAAAAACACTAATGATACCTACACGTCTTCTAGTCTCTTCTAGTCACGTGCTAGAGAGGACATAATGTCAAGTCCAGTTCTTCGTATAATATTTTCTCCAAGACAAGTGTATAATGAAGGAAGTTGCTTGCACGATTATACAAAACAGTAAGGAGAATCTATGTAAAGTCAGATTCTATAAAATGTTAGATTTATCGTAATGAGTTATTTATTTTATTTATGTGAGTTTATTGGCTGAGCTTGTGGATGCAATAAGATATCGTATGCCTGTATAAACAACGATATATGTTTGTTCTTCCCTTGTTCTTTTTTCTATTGTATTAAGGTGCATATCGTTGAAAACAACGCCTTGATGCATGGAGCTAGAACATATGTGCTAGTAATCACACAAGCACTGAATAGTGACTAAGAAATCTTATTTGACCATTAGAGTCCTTTTTGGGACGAACTTAGCCCATCTGTTATCAATATGTTAGGCGGAGCAATTGGTAATTTATTTATTTTTTGCTTTATTTCATTAGCGATTATAACAACGAATAACGTTAATTATATGTTTCATTCAGCATAAACTACTGCATATATGTATAAAGTGAGTCATTCAAATTATACTTAACTTTTCCGTTTCTAGTCTGATATATTTCACAGTAAACGTTGCATACTGAATATGTATGAATGTGAGCCAGTTCAGAAAATAAAAGTTCAGCTAAAGTTTGATATTCTACGTGGTATTAACGAGTGTTGGCGGTTAGTGTTAAAATTAAAAAGTTGAAGTTTGAAAATTCTGTTCAGCAGCCTATTAAACTCTTGCTACGCAACAAATATCGCATAAAAGTAATTATGCAAAGTTCCTAGAAGAAATTACTAGCGGTTAATTTTAACAAGATTTACAAAATACTAACATGTTTTGTACTCATTTCCAGTTTCGCCAAAGAAGCTCAACTTATACCTATTATATCTGTCGAGGTATCATTTCTAATCCACCCTTTTGCAAAACAGAGACAAGATTTCATTAAAATTCAAAAAGAAAATCCACTTTAAAATCCCTGGAGAAAAAGAAGTCGTTTGAAACAATACATCCAATTATCTTTCCGATGAAACTGGAATAACCTAACTTGGAATCTACCTATATACTAATAACTATAATAGTATTTGCGTGGCGTGTTTTCTCGGGCAAAATCTTGTCACCAACTGATAGGCACAAAAAAAAAATTACGGAAAAAATATTGAGATATATTGATAATATGAATTTGAGCCGAATCGAAGCTATTTGCAAGTCGGCCGCCATTTACGATCGGCCATCTTAATTTTGAAAGTACCGTCTAGTCAACCATATACACATTTATAGTAATTGACCAATCACTGTTCGCCTATCTACTATAGGAAAGAATTAACTTCTTTCGTATACTGGTATGCTATGACGATATTTATGTTTCCTCTATTTTTTCTGTAAACCGTGACCTCTGTAATAGTAAGCACAATAGCTCATAGATGAAGATTCGCACATGTGGAATCAAATGATTAATGCACCGCTTGTCTAAATGTAATCAGCGTCAAATTACAAGGAATGCAATGAGAACTCTGTTTTATGTACTTATATCACACACTCTACTGCTGGATTTCTGTATTATGTGGATAAGAAAACGAGGGTATAGTCAACCCGAGGTTAATCGATATTGTCTGCCCAAGTAATGTTCTTCTATAAGATAGCATATTAGTTACTCTGTGACCAAAGTATGAAAATGTTTCATCGCAGTGCTCCCGTCATTAAGAAACAAAATATACGGTTATAATATTCTCAAGGGAGGCAAACAAATATAAATATAAAAAAAAGATTTTAAAAACATCAAGGTTGAAAATTTCACTTAACACAGAAATCTCAATCAAAATAATATACTTCGGGAAGTATACCAAAAGTTAAAACTGTGTCGCAGTCAGCGCCCTGCTCGGTAAAAGAAAACTGCGTTCAAAGAATTTAGAAACAATTAATAACTAAATAATAGATATTTTACGATAAGACATTTTTTTATTTCCAGTTTTACGAGTAGAATATGAAAAACTAAAACTAGTCACAGACGATATAACTGACAAAATGAACTCGCTGCTGACACAAGTCTACTCTCGACAACTGAGAGCCTACCATCGGACAACATGACGATTAAATAGTGGATTACAAGGGATATACACAAAGGAAATGCTGGAACAATCTATGGCAGAGTTGCGCTTCGATTAACATTTCTGCCATAACATTCCATTCACGCGTTAAACCCGAAGTCCTATTAAGATTCACACAAGGGAATCTTTCAATTTTTGCATCAGCTCAATAGAGTTGCGACACGGGGGAAATCTGACACTTCTCTTTAGAATGAAAATATTACGTCTTCTTCCTTAGTGCCTGTACTGAACTGGCACACAATTTCTCACTTCAGCTACACAAAGTTTAAATTATATGTGATTGTGTGGGAGTGAGACGAGAGTCTATTTTTTCGAAAATAGATAATAAATAATTTGGCACAGAATTTTACTCGACGTAGCATATTATGTACTACAATGGACAATTCCCGTCACTCAAGAAACAAACAGAGCAAAAACTTTTTATGAAATTCAGTTACGGAACGAGCAGATGGTCCACCGGGTGTTGTGCAAGTGTAACTTCACGGAAAGTTTGTGGTACAGTAACACAAATATTTAATTATTTAAAAATTAAAACACGACTCTAAGAGCGTAATCTAACTGTAAGTGCAGTTAGATTTAGATTTAGATTACGCTCTTTCAGTACCTACCTAACATGAAATCTCTCATATGCCAAATATTAATTACAAGAATTTCGAAAAATCCTTTTTTATATTTTATTACTCATTCCTAACTTATTTACCCAGTTTAAGGTAACTAAGTTATTAGTTTTATAATACCCAAATGTACACTTTAGTTATGCAATAAAATATCTTGTATCTTTATTATTTGCTTTTTACATATAATAAAGGTACAACATATTTTCTTTAATATACGCACATTACAATGTAACTTTATTATATGTCAGAATTTCAAAATAAAACGCGACTGCATTAAATATTATACTCTCCTTAACTAGAATGAAATGTCTCAAATGCCTGTAATTTCACGGGCAATTATACTTATACAGTAGGCTTTATCAATAACTTCATTTGGTGGAGTAGCGACCCTGCTGCCATACGTGCAGGAACATGACACATTGATTTTGCAAATGCAGACAAATGCACTTATCTGTGAAAGCTATTTCCAAGCTCAGAGCCAATAAATAATGCTCGAGAAACAGACAGTGCTAAATCAGGAACTTGGATGAATCATGCACTCAGCTTTGTGGTTTTAGGGTATTGGTCTGCATCGGCCGTACTTGGGTTAATAGGTTTATTGATACATAAGCACTAGGTTTTGGAGACCGCGGTACAAAGATGACTAATGCAAAGTCTTCCGTCCTTAGAGTTGTACGTACACCACACTTGCCTCCAAGGTTTTTGGTTCCCCATCGTCAATTATACAGTTTTCATAATCACGGAAAATGTGTTGTAACTAGTTCAGTTAAACAACATTAACATTATAATCAGGAAACATAGACGAAGGAAAATCAAAACGCTGCGTACGAATGTGATGTAATCAATAAAGGCCTCACAGGCCTTCTGCGCTGTAGGTCGTGTGTTCGATTCCCACCCAGGACAAACATTTGTGTGAGGAATGTTTGTTCTGTGGCTGGGTGTAAATATGTATTATATGTATGTATTTACAAAAAAAGAATATATGTATTCTATCAGTTGTCTGGTCCCCAAGATGCAAGCTATGCTAGTCATATTCATATATTTATTTATTTCATATTCATATTTATTTATTCACACAAAGATATTACATGGGTAGTGTGGGGCTAGATGGCGTTGTGTGAATCGTCCACAATAAGCTTATGAGATCGCTTTTTTAAGGGCAAGCATAAGTAATGATAAATATACAAACTCACAAACCTAGTTTCATATACATAGATTGAGATAGATTCCGCTGAAAATTTTCGTGTAAGATTTTTTTTCTGTGACAATCCTAAGAAAATGAAAAATGCATTTTCCAAGCATTCGTATAATATATTGGACAACCGGTAAGACATTTGTTGATTTGAAATTCTCAGAACGTCGGCGAAATGACAAGAAATACCTTGAATGTAGAGCGAATTTCGCATTTACTATTCTGTAACCCCAATTTGAAAAAAAAAAACATTAGTATATCAATAAAGGAACTGTAGTTCAGCCCAGTAGTTCAGCTTCGATTTGATGAAGAAGTACATGGCTTAATCATATCGTGGACATTGGTCCACGACTTTTTAAGCCATTTAAGTTGCCAATTAGCTTGCCATGTTCAATGAGTTTCACTATTGAAACATTTTGTGCGTAATGACAAGTTCTCAAATTTAATATCCGAGAAAACTGACATCTACAAATTCGAATTAGCGTCCCGTAGTAGGAGCACATTCTCGCTTTTCAAGAGCAGGCCAGTATCTCTACTGTGGGAGCATTAGTCTAGTACGTAAGTTAAGGTGTACGAATCATTAAAGGATGTGTGCATTTTATGAATCAGTTAAGTAAGTTGATTTGATGATGACTGATTTGATAAGAATTCAGGGTTTACATTATCCACAAATTTCATGATTTCCAATCAATTTGCTAGTGCAAAAAAAATGGACTACCGCTATGGTATTTCTTCTCGATGATGATAAAACCTTTATCTTCCTCCCTTTTATACAAATTAGTTTCTGTGAAAATATGGCTACGTCAATATACTCGTAAAGCAAACTGTCCAAATAGCGAGTTCCTTTTGTGGAAGCGACCTAAATATGGATCGTAACTGACAGACTTCCGATATTAACTGATCGTATAAAAACACATTGCACCTACATAAGAATAACCCTGAAAAGGCGTTTGAGAACTGGAACAAAATTATCGGGATTTTTTTTTATATTTTCGATTAGTTAGCTCATTCATAAATAACTAAGTATGAAGATATCAAATAAATAATCGTTTAATGACCTAGCTGAAAGGTGTGTTCTCTCGAGTAAATTTTATTTTGAAAAATCTTCTTATTATTATAATAATATAGAAAAGTTTACTGGCCTCATGGCTCAGTTGGTAGTAGAGTTACTTACTTTACTTTACGTTATTACTACCTTCTGCGCTGTAGATCGTGGGTTCGACTCCGACCCGACGCAAACATTTGTGCGGCGGACATAGATGTTTGTTCTGTGTCTGGGTATTAATATGTATTGTATGTATTTACAAATATAAAAGTATATAAGTATTATAATGTTGCCTGTTTGTTCTGGTATCATTCAAGCTGGACTTAGCTTACTTTGTAGCCAGACGACGCTGTGGAAAATGTCCATCATTTATTATTTATTATATGATTTTTATTTATTACAAATTTGACCAGAAACATACACATAGACAAACACTTCGTTGAATAAACCATAGATCCGAAACCATGTCGCAACTTTTTTGGATCCTTAAATGTGAAATATCACCGTGACGGTAAAAGCTTGCAAAGGCACACGTGCCACTGACCCGTGAAATTGAATAACCGCAGGAATCCTGCCAATAATGGATTTACACGCTCTTCCTTCCATTATACTTCACACTCGGTACAGCCAACACCCAACACTAAAAAGTTTAAATGGCTACTCTATGGAACTCTATGGGAGCTGGATAAATAGTGTTCGTGCAGCTAACTGGAAAAGAGTGCAATTTCTTTGGTAAATATGGTCACACCTACTAGCCCAAGCCTTTAGCTATAAAAAGGTAGCTTATATTCCAGGAAATCCTTGGTATGTTTATAGCCATATTGGTTCTGTAGATGTGGTGTGAAAGAGAAACAACCCTGAATATTTTTTAAACGGTAAAGACACCATCAAATTAGATTTTTAATAAATAACAAAATCATTAATTAGTGATCAAATAATTATTGGTGAACATTTAGCACAGCGCTATCTAGCCCCAAAGTAAGCTAAGTAGCTTGAAAATAGCTCGTATCATGGGAACCAGACAAGTGATATAATATTTAGAGAGCAGAGCTTATAATATAGGAACCAAATAACTGAAGTAATACTTCCATAGGTATGGGAAGACTCAGTTCGCATCGTCTCTATGAGACGTAAAGGTGGAATGTCTCGTGTGCCTGTAATTTAACTAGCAAGCACACCTTCCAAACTGGAACACGGTAATGCATATGAGTTATTACTTGGGTGCTGAAATAGTTGTGGTGGCAATACTTCCCCGAGCGAACTTGGCAGAAAGTTCTCCTGCCATACTACTAATCTAATAAAGTCACTGAGATGTCCATTCACCTCAAGAACGACTGGCACTAATTAAATTGATCGCTATAATCAACTTCCCATTGGTTTAATTGTAGGTTAATTTTACATGATGAGATTAACTTGGCCTAAAATGTATCTTAAAGATATCGCATCTAATTAGGTGGATCTTTTTATGTGATTAGGTAAAGGAACAAGAGGGAAATGGGTTAAGTGGTGTCCCTAGCTAATAATTAAATCTTCACATCTCATCAGATTGTGCCAATCGTTCTGAGACCTGAAGTTGCAACAACTTATGTGGAAGTCGAACAGTTCCTGCCACTTTTAGCCACAGAAACCATGGTGGCCCAGCGGCACACACCCCAAGTTCAATTCGGAGGTCGCCGGTTCAAATTCTTACGACAAGTCGTTCGGCTCTATAGCCGGGGAATACCGGTATTATATTATAAAAGCTGAACAAAAATATAGTAAATATTTAAAAAAGATGAAGAAAATATTGTTATAAATACAAGGAGGATGAGTAAAGATACGGTAAATATTGTTATAAATCTCTTATTTAACGATGACTTCGAAAGATTACATTTACGCCTCATTTTCTTCTTCTTGTCGTTATCAAGCCGATATACTATCTAAGTCTATGTATAAAATGTACTATCTATGTATAAAAGAACGATAAAATGTTCGTCCCCAGTAATCTAAATGACATATAAGAAAAGCCTTTTCGTCTCTTTACTTGTATAAAATATTTTTTCACAGCTTGCAACCCTTAAGTGAATATGTAAATTCCTGATCATTTACGAGATCCGTTGGGAAAACTTACCAGACTGCGGTTTGTGTCACAGTTAAATAATATTACAATTTTGATACACTCGACTTACTATTTTCGGAATCCTATTTTTGTAATGTCTAGTCCGAAAACTAACGGTTTAGGCTGTGCATAGTGCACTCTCATGTCTGAGAATTTTAATTCTAATATATATATACATTTTTTTCTCTCCTTGTAAGTATTCGGGAGTAAAAGGACACATGTAAACATTTGTAACTAGCACAAGGCTAAGGATTTAGGGTCCAGTTGAGGGGACAGCAATGAAAGTTTGCGAAGCGTGCCCGCGGTATCTTTTTTGGCTTCGTGTCCAATTTAATCAACTTGGCATGGTCATATAACTTTGATATTCCAAGAGCAACTTTTACGAGTTTCTTTAGAGATTTCGGTTAAATATTACTTTATTATGAACTATAATTTCGTATTAAATTAAAATTTAGATAGTAAATAAATTTGTGGTTGTCTTCATATTAACAAGCGTTCTCTGGTCATAACAGCGATATTTCGTTTCTGTGTTGCCGACTGGGACAAACATTTGTACGAGCTTAAACTTTGTTCTCGATTCTTGGATACTTGTTTCTTTTGGAAAGGTTTATTACCAACTCGGGCCCTTCCCGTCTAGACACCAATTTAAAACAGATGAAATAGTATTAAATATTTTCATGGCTTTAATTTACAGGAGCCGAATTTGGATCAGCTAAACCTTTTATGTTTTTCCTTGCGATGCAATGAAATCTGGACGAGCTCTAAACCCAAAAAAAAACGACCTACTGAGAAAGTAAATATCTATATCTATAAGTATATCTGTCTGTCGTCTGTTGTCTGTGTCGTTTTCCAACGTAAAATAGTTTAATATTTTCTCCTGTAACGAGACATGTCACGTTCTTAAATAATGTTGCCACGTTTCCCTTATAGACATGTTAGTACGGGCGGGATATTTGAGTTTTTATTATCATCTTCCAAGGACGACTATGATGGTCAGGTTCATATCATGACGTAGTGGTATGAGCAACCGGCTGCAACGAATTGTTACAGGTTCGATTCGATCTGGACAAATATTTACGTGAATATATGTGTCTGGTAACATTTGTACCTATTATATCTGGGTCTGGGATCTGTGGTTATCGATTTTATTATTATATGTACTATTAATACTTAGTAGTATTAATAGTACATATAATAATAAAATGTTAGTTAGTTTAGTTAGTTAGTAGTAGTCTACTAATCTTGTCCCTGACTTTATTGAACCCGTGTAATTAAAGGATTAATCTATACCTATATATTATCTACTCTACTATTCGAGTCACTACTTCTCACGATCTATTGTGGTGAAAGGATTTCACTATACCCATATTTCGTGTACACTCGAATTCTTGGTTTTAAGACAAGCCGATTTTCTCATGATGTTTTCCTTCACCGTGTAGAGAACGTGGGATTTAGCACATAATTTTTCTCAAGCGGAACATCTTCCACGTTTGGTTTTGAATCAGCGACCTCCGGATTCAAACTGTTGGAACTCGGCCACTACAGCAATATGCAATGGAGATATAATACCGTTTTTGCTTAGTCACCTAACATCAATTCAGGTGGCCATCTGCTCAGAAAGAGCAGCAACTAACTTACTGTACACCTAATGTGTTTAGAAAATAATAATACTACACGACAGCAATAATAATATATTAAATCTTCGTTTGCGATATCCTTAAAACTTTCGACCTTTTGAACCCTACAAAGCCTAGTGGTGCCTTTCTCTGGCCCCGAAACATAAAATCCCAGCTACGTAATCTATTTACGGCATCGCTGGTGCGAGAACTTTCGGGGAACATCCCGAAATAGCTGCCATTTTACGCAAAAACACACTTCTATTCCCGAAATAAAGTGCAATTTGATGGGATGACTTGCGCTAAGCCAACCTCGGAAATTATATGGAAAAAAAACCCTCTTTTATGTTCTAATATTGTCTCCGTACCATTCGACTTATATTTATTACAACAGCCATGACAGCCAGTCTACGATTGACATTCGTCAATAATAGCTGGTTGCCGTTAAAAATTATAATATCAATATTTAGTAGGATGTGTTTGTAGCATTTTGTATTTCTTCGATTTAATCTATAATAGTAAAATAATATAATAGCATTATCTACGATAAGGCAGCCCACTCTCCCTTTTATTAATATTTTAACAGCACACAGTTACGTTTCTTTTGAAATGATTGTAATTGCATTCAATAATAATACTTCATACAAGATATAATCAGTCAGTTGTTAATTATTTCTTTAGAAAACCTGATGGTAGGCACATAGTAAATGACTTATTTCAAACATCCCGAAAATAATTTAGGTCACACGTCTCTCTACACGCACAAATGGTGAAAAACGATTACTCATTGGAATCAAACATTAGATTAGATGTCTCTTTGTGCTCGGATTAGTGGCCGAAACGAGGGGTGATCCATTCCGCGGCATTCAGCGATGGCTGAGGACGTCATCCGCCATCGATTTATCTTATCTGGCCATCAATCCGTAGGATTTTCCTCTACGGCGTAGCACGAAGCAGACATACAATATTTAGAATTCAAAATCTGTAAGTATGAAGCCTAGTAAGGACATCCGTCATTGACCTCCTAAACAGTCTAGGGTATTTTCAATAACCCTAAAGTTCTGGAAATTATGCTTTTATATAAAATATATTTCGTAACACGAGTAATGGTTAAAAAATTAGAATTTATTTCCCTTCATTTCCTAGATTCCATTTTTGACTACAGATTCCAAAAAAAAAGCAAATAAACTAATCTTGACATAAAATATACCCGATATTGCTTAACAGCGGGTACGAACATCGGTAAATTATTTTAGCAGTTCATACATGCACGACTGCTTCTATTATTACTCTCATTCGCAGCATCACTACACAATTCTGAGGGATGTAATGTCCGCTTATCTTTATTTGATATAAAACTAGACTATTCCGTTTACTGCTTGTTTTGTTTTGTTGACGCTAGTGCTTATACTTGTATCTTGGAAATGATCTCCAAGCAATTTGCGTAGAGTGGAATAGGATTCCTGTAAGTTATTAGGTGTCTACAACCAGACGCCAACAACACAGAGACAATACAATGAAAGTGCATGCAGATGAAGTGAAATTTGATGGTGACTCGTAGATCTAATAGTGTGGGGCGGATCGTATAGGCAGCCGGTGATACTTATCCATCGCTATCTACCACCTATCTCAATTGGCTTCATAGCTCAGTTGGTATAACCCTGCAGTCTGCGCTGTAGATTGTGGGTTCGATTCCCACCCAGGACAAACATTTGTGTGACGAACATAGATGTTTGTTCTGTGTCTGGGCGTTAGTATGTAGTAAATATATGTATTAAAAAAAAGTATTATATCAGTAGTCTGGTTCCCATGATACAAGCTATGCTTAGCTTACTTTAGGGCTAGATGGCGCTGTGTGAAATGTCCACCAATATTAATAATATTGTCTATCTATCAGCTCACATGATTCCATTTTTCAGTATAGACTTCCTTCCAATCAGACCACCAGTAGCAGTAGAACCATACCCCAGAAATGGGTATGGTTATGATAATACATATCAACACCCAGACACAGAACAAACACCCATGTTCATCAACACAATTATGTTTACTGGCAGGAAATCGGACCCCCGACCTACAGCGCATAAGGCAGAGTTACTACCAACTGAGCTACGACGCCAGCTGAATGGAGTAACTTAATTATTTTATCTAGAACCTTTTTTTTTACGATAGGAAAATGCTTTACGCATCCCCCTGCTCGGGGACAGCAAAGGGTATGACGGACTCTCCGGTAAACGTAGATATTAGGAGCTAACTACCGGCATACCGACTAAACCGATAAAAACCCATCGACTTTCCTTCACGTTACCTCAGAGCCAATGCATCGTCAAACCACTCGTCTTCTGACGAGTAGATCGGCGCTGCGTTGGCACTAGATAGAGCCACGGGGTCTCTCTCGAATTCAACCGCAACATTTTTTATCTAGAACCTACGTTTATTGTAGAAACCGCTACGAGTTAACTTGACCAAGTACCAACTTCTCGCCAAGTAGTGCATTAAGAGTTTCCATGAGCAAACAAGAGCCACTGATTCACAAACGAAGTTTTTCCAACAATAGCAACCCTTTTCGACTTAGTGGAATCCCCACAGAGATACCATGAGTTCCCATAAGTCGGGTAGGTAATAAACTTGGGGAAAATTAGGTCACCCACATATTATTATCGGCTCATCAGAGGATGGTAAGCTACCTACACTGTAGCGTAGAACTTACTAGTGCGAGGAAGTCCTGCCACCATAACCATTTCTGATGCCTAGCAGTATGTATTCGCGTTGCTGTATTCCGGGACCGAAAGGTGTGTTGAAATTATAGAAACGTGAGACATTCCCCCACCACGTCTCAGTTAAGGACACATTCGATGCAACTTGGATCTTCTTTTGCCTAAGTAAGATAGGACCCAAGTCGTGTTGTTTGTTATAGGCAGATTTTACCAATTAGCACTAGGTGGGCCTAGGTGGTAATTTTAGTAATTTTCTCTGAAGTATGTTTCAAAGCTAAGCTGCGGTTTCTTGCGCCTGACTAAAATATAAGTGCAAACGGATGTTTCACTCTTTTAGGGTTGGCGCACATACGTCTCTTGTTATATAAGTAGATACCTACATTATTCTCTGATTTTTAATTATTCCTTATACAAAGTGAAGTCCCCATATTATACATTATATAATGTAAATTCTGATAATTCACACCGATCTATAGATAATTCACTACCAGGTGTAATTGTGCCCTTAACACGGGTGGCATTAGACAGCAATGCTCAATCTCTGAGCCATAAAGGTGTCATCTTTCGGTACTCGTGTCGCTTTGACATTTGACAATTTTTTTTTGACAATTTTGAAAACGAGGTCTCTCCCGTCCCCGTGGTACTTGGTCAGCAATGTTGGGCAACTACAATAGTCGCCAAATTCTCAACAAGTTAGTCACATTACAAGTTCGATTCAGAATCATTTATTTGCCTTTTTGACAATTTGGCTTTAACTGGAGTACCTAATCTGTAGATAACAAACATTAGTAAAAGATATTTTCTCTCATAACGGCTGAAAGTCTTTAAATCTACCCCGCGACTAGTCACGTGCATATATACCTACTGTAATAGTTTAAGCTCACAGTGCCCACCACAGGCAAAGCTGAGGCATTTCTGTGACATGTTTACCTCTAGACTATACCTGCGAAAATGCTAAAGTGCGACCTGCGTGGTCATTTTGACAGTGACATTGGATGACATTCCTTTATTTCATTATATATCTTGTTTAAAACTGTAGTATCAGGTATACATTATGAATTATAATGATATTTTATCATATCAATTAAATAAATACATTATACAACAGCTTCGACATAAATCCTTGTGTTATGGTTTTTTTGGCGCTAATGGGGTTGGTTAATGTTGTCATCACCGGTCAGCGAGCAGTATTATTTTCGTGTCTGTCATAATTTAGATTCAATTCATATATTTATATGTAATGTCAGTGTCTCTTGAGTTTTCTTTTCTGACTGTTGCATTTATAGGCTGCGAACGGTTCAGTGCATTGTATGGCCAAATAATGTACGACACAAATGTAGCCTGATATTGATACATGACGAATATTCCAAATTATGGCTCCAATTACTGCGTTAAGCGCCATGTATTATTGACATTGTCGTTTTAATGTCCAGACAGATATTTCACGGGCTAATAATATACAGCCTGATAATTCGTATACACTCTTGTTGCGCGGAAGTGGCCGCTGCCACGGGTTGCTCGCTATGTCACTTGACTCGCTCAATCTACATAACTTAAACAACCAACGGATTTCGATTTGTGTAGAACAGTGGTTTTCAAATACCTATACAATTCACTTACTCTCAGGTCGTACATTACTGATATGTGACGATAATACGCGGCCAATATTTTACATCTCATTACTAAATATGAATCAATAATTCAAATAGGTATTTGAATTATTGATTCATATTTAGTAATGAGCTACTATTTTTAGGTAAAACTAGTAGCTGTACAATATCATGCCATATGTACAAATAACGTGCATTGTGCTGGCTGTACAATGTAATGTACATTATTGTCTCAACCGCGTTCAACAAGCTGAAATATCTTGTTTACAATAATATTTATTTTACTAGGGGTCGCGTTAAACACCGATTCGTACTAAACAATTGTTATGGTGACCCCGAGTCATGACTACGAGTACAGTTACACTCCACTACTTTCTGAAAATGGGTAAGTATGATATATAATATAATTTGATATATATTATCGTAAATAAGTTCTTTAATCTATGCAGTCGTAGGTTCTTTGTCTCTATCGTCTGTACAACGGGAATTTTCTGTTGAACTGTTTAGTCTGGCTGATTTCTATCACACCACACGCTGCAAAACCAGGTTTCATCCGCACCATCTGGATGGTTGGTTTTCCTCAACCACTCGTTTCTCGCGTTATTTTCTGCCGCGCGCTTGTAGATTGGAGAATAAATTTCCACCTGCGACTTTCCCACTAAGCTTCGACTTGGGGTCTCTTCGACAGGCGCCTTCATCACTGTTGTTTTTCAGGGAGCCAATGCATCAGGTTAGCCTCTCGTATTTGTATTTATTTATTGATCTTTCTGCATAAATATATGCAATAAATAATAAACACGCAAAAAGGGCCCATTTGTGGCCTAGTTGCGGAAACCAGTTCGCGCTACAAGTACAAGTATGCACTTAGACAAGTCAGTAATACAAAAGTAGTAATAATCAATAATACAATAGAATTGTTTTAGTATAGCTGATGTCCATGGGCGACGGTGACCACTTCCCAACAGAGGGCATGTCAGCTCATCTGCTATCATAACATAAAATATAAATTCCTGTCTGGTAAGTAAAGATGGATCATCACAGATTTATATGCATAGTACTACTTAGAACTTCTTTCTTTGAAATACACAATAAAAAAACCGTTATGAATTCTGAAAGTAAAGATCTCGCTCGGAAACTTCAAATAGTCCAAAATTATAATTTTAATTTTATATAAGTATAATAATGTTATAGACTCTTCTTAAATATTTATTTATGAACAATAATCACACCAACAGTCATAATTAAGCAAAGCTATAGAGCTAAATCAGCATGTTGCTGGAGTCATAGGCACCATTTTTCCTTAGGACCCCTTGCCATATATTGACTTGGGTTACCAGGGTGGTTGGAACCAAATCATGGTTAAGTCCTGCCGGAACCTTAACTGACTTCCAATAACAAGAGAATATTAGCAAAATTGGCATTTAATTTACCATTTGCTTCGAAAGAGTGCAGTGTAAATTAAAATGTCCATAATGGTGTAGCGATTCAAGTATTATTTGAGATGTGAATTGTGGGTTATATTCACTTACTCCCAACTTGGAGAAATGTTAGCAAGTTATGCAAAATTTTACCCTGTGTCAAGATATACCATGCTTGGTTCACATCTATAATATAGACTCAAATGACTCAAAAGACAATCTTGTGCAAAATGCAAGATGCATGAGATTGCCGTTTATTTTTCTCAAAATCTATGTATAATTAAGTATTATTATTTAATTAACTACTTGAGATAATTATTAAGCTCTGCAAAACGAAAAAACTGACTTCATCGCGAATGAAAAAGAATGATTCTTCATTATTTCTTACTTGGACCACATACTTTTTCCAGGTATTTTTATTTTAAAACCAGATTACTGAACCGATTTTGAAGAAATTTCTATGCAACCAATCTGAGAGTAAGTATCAAAATAAAGAAACAATTTTTGAAATCTGTTTATTAATGACCAGAGATATGAGATGACAAACATAAAAAAGAAAATATCATCTAATCTAAATGTATTCTACAAAATTAATGAAACATTATAAAAGTACTTGCTCTGAAAGTCCCAAAATATTGCCATATGAATTAATCAAATATTTTTCTATGTAATAAAGTTATGGAGCTAGCTTATGACCTGGTGGTAAGTGGTAACCTCTGCCCATAACAAACAATACAACTTAGCTCTTCCCCTGATTAGGTAGAACAAGACCCAAAAATATTTACATCAAACTTATAATTCTGTACAACATGCAGTCAGATAAAATTAATGTAGATGAATGAAAAACCTGCACTGCCTCCGATTGATGAGTCACAAACCCCAATAGTAACTTTTAAAATAAAACTGTGTCACTAAAACTAGTACTAACAGTTGAATCAATTAGCAAATATGTATTAGATCGTAGTTAAACCAAGACATTTATCGAGAGTGTATACAAACTACTGCCCGGTTGATTGTGATAACGGTACGTGTCCATTGTCACGGCGGCGTACGAAAAATACACGGACGGCACTTTCTTAGTTTGTGAAGGTAACGGAACTATGGCCAGACCCAAATGATATCGTGTTGCGCCCGTCACTGAGACGGAAACGCCCACGCCTGTAATTTCACTGGCACGCAAATCCTATAATTGGAACTTCAAGGCTTTATTTTCATATAATATTTTTTACCTACTTCTAGTTAACTGGTTTTTGGTCGTATATTTCGAACTGAACTCTTATAATTTGTTAAGTAAAAATATATATAAAAATATATGTAGTTCAAGAAATTGTCTATAAATACATAGTTGCAAACAATTTGCAAGTAGTGCTTGCAGAATGCATTAACTCTTAGGTCGCCTATCAAATATATAAAAATGCAGTGAGTACAGGCCCATGCAACTGATGAATAATTTATAACATTGAAAGCAATCTATCTGAACTATTTTTTCCCTGCGGATGAATATATCAGTTTCCAAATCATGGTTCCTCTGTTAAACAAATCGATCTCTACCTACCTAAGCGGTTAATAGATCCTTAACGGATCGCGACGAACAATGGAACCATGCCCCACTACCTAGTGGGGGGTGCATGCCGCGTGAGTGGGCGCTCGTACCAGTCAGTTCCGAGAGGCGCGGGCGTCGACCGACCTGCCGGCCTAACCACCTTCGAACTAACACACAACTGAAACTCTACCCTATTGACAACAAATAAGACTTAATACCCCATGTGAAAAAAATTTGTTTGTGCTGTGCAAAATGAACGAAGAAAACACAGTTAGTGAGGACCTGAAAAGGCAAGCGGCTATGTTTTACAATACAACTCACAGGTTTGTTGCAAAACAATTGGAATGTCAGCGCCGCGCCGCGCCGGTACACGGAACGGATATGCTATTCTAGTTAGTGTTTGGGCCCAAGCGCTCGTATTCCGTTATGTTAAGGTCGAATTTAATGACGTAGGGTGGCTCGATTTGATTATGTGTGACGGCTTGGAAAACCTCGTTTCTAGGTTTCTTTGTCTAACTATATACCTACGTCGATAGGTTACAGCTTCCCAAGTGCACGTCAGTAGTATGTGGTAAGCTGTGCTTTAAATCAGATAGGCGCATTTGGAAAACTGAAGTATATTCGACCAGAAACAGTTTGATTGGAAAATTAGGTAAATGAAGTCGAATTGCCAATCAAGTTGTCTCATGTGTGGAACAGTGTGTGATCAGTCTAGCATCTAAATGAAATTGCTATTCAAATTGCATTGTGAAATTGCCAGTCAAGTTTTATCGTATGGAATTAGGCTTAACATGTATAAAATAAGATAATATACTATAGGCACACACCTGCAATGTAACGTAACCGGCAGAACACAATTTGAATAGTAACTTAGCCAGTTCTAATACAATAAGCTAGAATCTGACCTACTCTTTAACTCTGAGAATGCATCCACTGAAGTAACTACTGCCTAAAGTACCTAGTACCTACTTATGTCTTCTGTCTAGTATTCGCATTGCTATGTTCTCACATTGTTACCCATATATAGAATACGAGAACATTTCCATTTACCTAGATTTTTGGTCATGCGTTTGATATGAGATAATCTTTTGATCATTGCGCTTGAACCTGATTGTGGCAATAAAACTACCTCCATAATTAAACTTCCTACACATACATATCATTTGGAAGTTGCTGTAATTGAAACACAACTGTAATTTTACTAAACTTATTAGTTAATGTAAATTATTAATTAAGTTAATGTGCTATCCAAGATATGCGAGGCGTTGAGCAGAGCGACATCAGTCCATGGAGAAAAAATGGAACCAAAATTTTAAACGAATTAAAAACTATAGTTACCATAAATTACCTACACACTGGCACTACACACTACACACGTGGTAAAGTCTAATCTACTGACTAGAATTAACTCTGGAGTCGACCTTATGTCTATTATTGACTAGTATATTATCTACTTTAATTCAATAGACAAAATCTTTGAAACAATTTGTAGGTAGAATTTGGAAGACTAAGACTACCTAGCACCGCATGATTCACATAATTTCTGAAAGGTAATCTTTATTATGTTGCAGAAGTAATTTGTCTTAATCTTTCTTTAAACAAAGCTACAACAGCTACGCGTTTGGCTAAACTAACAGACGCGGATAAGGTAGAATATTTAATTCAGAAATCAAACAACACTGAATAAAATCACACATTTTAAAGTCACTCATGCTCATTTCGTTAGTTAGTTACGCTCTAATGGAACGGTTGTTGATGACAAAACGAGTTGCCTTTACATAACAATTGATTGTGGAAAGCTGCACAGATTCTGAACAAATCTGGTTGTACATTTGGCTGACGTTGAAACATTCGTTCATACCTAGCACATAACATTAAAGTAACAGTGTCTATCTATAGTATGTTTTTGAACTGGAACTGTTGGTTAAGCGTGAACAATAATTTTTTACTCACACCCCTGGCTGCACTAGTGATATCCATACCAGGTTCTTCCCATTCGGCATATATGCTGGCTTGGTTTTTTATGTGATGAAATAGCAGATAGTCTATCTGCTGTAAAGTGGTAACCTGTGCCCCTAAGTATAAATGCATCTTGGATCCTCCCCTACCCACGACAAGACCCAATTCGCAACGTATGCGCCCGTAACTCAGACGTGAAGCTGGATCATCTCATGTACCTGTAATTTCACCGGCAACCAGCGAATGCATTAGGTGCTACTTGGCGGCAGAAATGGGTATGGTTTATAGGTATAGTACCGTTCTACGACGTTAATTTGATTTTACTACATCTTTTGCCGCATGTCCTCGAAATTGGAGAAATCAAATTTCTAATCTTGTGTCTCGTCTCCACTATCAATCGTACCATTGTTCCTTTTATTTGATTGATTGTGAGATAACATGTGACATATACCTTTTACCGTATCGATCCCTCAATGTCGCGAATCTTGACACCATTCTTTAGTTTGGTTGATATGTTTTGTGGTTCATCTTTGTTTGCTGTTGCGTCTTTATTTGATCTAAGTCTTGAAAGAATTGGTGATGTGATACTTCTCACATCACCAATTGTTTTTGATATCAATCCAATAACTAAATACACTTATCTTTTACATGAAAGGTGGTCTTCGCAGTCTTTTGAGAAATAGGATTTTGAAAATACATAATTATGTTGCTATCAGACTCAAATCTATCTAGCAGCTATCTTCGCACTGCACCCAGTATATATTTCCATACTGAGCAAAAGGTAAAATCGCAACTCAGGTCAATCAGTCCAAAACCTCATATGGGCAGAAGCTATTTAAAAAATGAATTAAACTTCATACTCATTCGGCAAGCTAGTATCCATTATTTATATCATATTAATAAATGCTCTAGTATCGAAATCCAGGAAGAAAAATGAGGAGTACTATGATGAATTTATAAGAAAACGCTGCCCGCGAATTCAAGACACTAGTGCGCATTAGCTGTGAAGTATTCTACCTCCTATGTCATAAAAAAATAGAATTGCTGTAATTATGTTGTGTAGTTATTGCTTGAATTTGTTTACTAACCAAGATATTCAAATGAAACCGGTCTTGGTTCTAATATTTGTCGGTTCTTTTGCAACGATGATTACTTTGTCCCTTTTTAGTCGTTTGTTGCGGTTAAGTGATGTCATCCTACATTAAGTTCGTGAAGACTTCTCAGTTTAAAAGTATGATGACTATCTTAATAGCAATTCCAAATGCTTGATGAATTATTTTCCTTACCGGAACGTGAGCCTGCCTATGTTGAAATGTCGAAATTGGGTTACGGTCTCATAAGGTCATGTTACTGTTGCATTTTCCCTAATAGATGCTTTTTTGACATTTTATTTACCAAATATTTTATCGCTTTATGAATCGTAAAATATCTAAATAAAATTCAGTCTCGTAAGTTTGAAAAATGCATATGTTTAGACTGTTTTTGCAGAGTTCGTCCGGTGACGTAGAGAATAACGATAGCCATTACCACCACGCAGTGATGCACTAGCATTTTTGTGCTCTTTGTGAAGAGTGTGGGTTCCGGTGAAATTACACGGCACTTGAGGGGTGAAATTACACAACATTTGAGTCGGTCCATATTCATGTCTCAGGTAAGGTAGCAATGCAGCGAGACTTGAGTGCTCATACTATTTTACCCCGAAATCAAATTGCTGTTATTAACAGAGTTCACGGCTCAATGCTCATGGTATATCGCTTTTTAAGTGATGATTTACATAAAAAGAGGTACAAATAGTAACATAATATTCCGTGTGCGATCTCTTAACTTCCCAGCCATTTTCCTAATCAATATACCTACGTGAGTGACGTTAGAGAACATGGCGCCGCTAATCTAACAAGTCCCCACTTGAGTTTCTATCGATTAAGTAGATATTTTATATTGCTCGTCAAATAAACGTCTGTTTTTGTTACAATAAGTATTTATTATATGAGGATAGGCAGTAAATATTAAAAATGTACCTATGTTTTGGAACGGGTTTACTTGTTCCCGTTATTCTTCAAGGTCGCGGTTTATTTATAACATTGTATTTCATTGCACTTCAAGGATTAATTTCGGTAATGGTTCTTGTATGACTTCAGTCTTATATATCGCTTAATAACGATGTAGGTAAAGACTTGCCTACATATACCCCTCACTCACCAAAGCTGTGAGAAATTGTATCACAATAACTACTATGCATTAATTGTTGTTATACGTAAATCAAAATCTTCCATAGAATTCATAAAGAAATGGCTTGGAAACGTTAATAATATTCAAAACGTAAGGTCAGCGTACTTATCGCTAAGTTTGACGCCTGTTCAAACCCTATCCGACCCTCCTTGGGGAAGTCTGTTCTTCCCCAAGGAGGGTCGGATAGGAACCCCTAAAGGAGGACTTTTTCGTGTTGTGTAATGTTACAGAACACCGTGTACCTCGTCCCCCGACCATTAGTGCTCTGCTGTGTTTCGTAGAGAAATCGTATTAGCTCTCCACTGGTGCCTTACTCCGTGTCCTTCGTATCCTAAGTTAAGCTAAGTTAGCTAAAGTTAGTTTAAGTTCTAAGTTACTGCAACAACATACCTTCTGACAGATTCTATAAAGATAAACTCTCAACATGGTGTTTTAATTATAAAAACTTCTTAAAATTTAGATATTTATCATTTTAATTTTACTTAGCTATTCATTGCATGCATGACATACAACAATCTTCTCATACACAAAACATACTCATTATGGCAATACAAAATAATAATGTCGTTTATAGTGTAGAACAGGTCCAAAAATGCTGTTATGTAACTTATCATAACAGTAAATACTATAGTATATCTCATTTGAAGGATTGTGTCCCGTATCAATTATCTAAACGTGAAGTCTGAACGTGAACACCTAATTATAATTTTAAATTAAAAATACTTGTATCTCTGCTGACCTTCACGTTTCCTGCTCTTGTTGATTTGTGCAAGAAATAATACACATTTGTATTATATTTAAATAAGATTACATCTCTTATCTGTTTAGTAATTCATATTAGAATGAAAAACTAAAAAGAGGTGTAATTGTTTTACGGCTGTTACAGCACACCGCAGACAGCTAGAGTAACTCTTCCGCGGATAAAATGGCATTCGTCTGTGAGGGCCTTATGTCAATTGTACAGTGACATTGATATCCATTTGTGTTTGATATGTGACAGTATAGGTTCGACGCACACTCCTTGCTAGACTGAATTTGACGGATTAGACTGAATGCCGACTATTCAACTAAATTCAGTAAAAATCGTCGCAAAAAAGACGTTTTAAAATGCGGACATTCTCATACCTCTAGAATTCACTGTATTATAGATGACATCATGTCCATATAGTTCTTGCAGATTATTTTATTTTTTATTTATGTAATACAGTTACAGAACGAGCTGACGGCCCACCTGATGTTAAGTGGTAACCTCAGCCCATAACAAGCGATGCGGCTTGAGTCCTCCCCTACTAGGTACGGCAAGACCCAAGTCGCAACGTATGCGCCCGTAACTCTGAGACGTGTAGGTGGAATGTCTCGTGTGCCTGTAATTTCACCGGCAACCACACCTTTCAAACTGGAACAGTAACGCGAATGCGTTACTGCTTGGCGGCAGAAAAGGGCATGATACACAAAAGAAGCGTGTTTAGACCTGAGAATAAACTTCATGCTCATCGCATAAATGTTTTCACCGCCCGGGAATCGTACCTGGGACCCTGTGTTTTGCAGGCAGGATTACTTCCAACTTAGCTACGAAGCCTTCCAGTACCTTCTAGCAGATCTTTAATCACTTATCTCATTTGTTTTCATTGCCACATTTACAAGATCAAAGAGATGTGCTCCAGTTGTTGGAAGATGTAGAAAGTAGGTACGATGAAAGTTTGAGAGAAATTCTGAAAGCAATGCTTTTAAAACTAAGTACTAAGTCACTTAGCGTGTCAGGTGGTTACAAAAACCGATTACTATACTACTATACGAAATTCCCATTATTTATTCTATGCCAGTGCAAATAATTGTTGGGTATACGTATACCTACCTTAATTGCCTGACTGGCCTTATAGCTCAGTTGGTAGTAACCCTGCCTTCGGCGCTGTAGGTCGTGGGTTCGATTCTCACCCAGGACAAACATTTGTGTGACGAACATAGATGTTTGTTTTGTGTCTGGGTGATCATAATGTATTATGATAGTTGTCTGGTTCCCTTGATACAAGCTATACCTAATAATTAGCTTTGGGGCTAAAGGGTGCTGTGTGAAATGTCCACCAATGTTATATTGTATTTTTAATTTTTTTGACCTCTGAATATACGGAATTTAATACCCAGACATTCTCACAACTTCGATATCGTACTAGGAGGGGGGAGGGGGGGGGGGGGGGGGATTCAAGTCATTCCTAGCTTTCTTTCTACTAAGAACGAATGGTTAAGGAATCATTATCGCTAAAAATGTTTCATATAAGTGTTTTTTACATAGGTATTGGGTGTTTATATCCATTTCCAATCACTTCCCTGAAAAAGTATATTCTGAAGACGCAGAATGATGTTTGTTATTCTTTAGGGCTAAAGTTATTTTATTTTTGGGCGCTATCCCAAATCCCTACGATGAATGCGGTGAGGGATTTTAGGCATCGAGATAAAATGGCCTTATTCTGTAAGAATGTATCTTTGCCTTGGGCTATTTATTGAAATCATTCACTACAATCTAGCTTTATTATTTCTGCCTCTACTTCACCGTCGAGTACCCTTCTCTAGCAATTAGTGCCTGGATATAATTACACTTACTTAGTAGAGGGTGTGACGGCCTACTCTTGATTTAATTGCAATATTAGAGGCCACTGGTTCAGGTCCAGACATACACCAGAGATTTTACTTTTGATGTGCAAAAACACGTTCTCGAAATGGACGAAGAGACGATAAATTAAAGACATGCGTCACATGTACGAAAGGACCCTCTTTGAGAATCACTTCAATCCTATCAACAAGCTGGTTCTAGACAGCCAGTGAAGTTATATGTGAAACTTGCTCGTTATAAACGTTGCTATTTATCTAATTATCTCGTCGTTCGAACTAACTCGTTTGTCTATTGTTCTCGATTAAATGGCTCATTTAGATGTACATGTAACATTATCAGCATCTAAAATTTACCTCTAATTTATACATGACTTGTACTCCTTGACTGAGATAAACTAGTACATTTTAAGTGTAGTTTTCCTTAAAAGGACATTCCCGGTTCGTTTCGAACTGAAATTAGCAGTCACAATCGCAGAAAATGACACGCAGTACCCCTTTTTTATGTGATATATAATGGAACGAGCCGATGTCCCACCTGGTGGTAAGTGGTAACCTCGGCCCATAACAACCGATGCGGCTTGAGTCCTTCCCTACTAGGTACGACAAGGCCCAAGTCGCATCGTATGCGCCCGTAACTATGAGACGTGTAGGTGGAATGTCTCATGTGCCTGCAATTTCACCGGCAACCACACCTTTCAAACCGGAATACAGTAACGCAAACGCGTTATTGCTTGGCGGCATAAATGGGAATGGTGGCAGTACTTCCCCGGACGAACTTGGCGAGAGTTCTACTGCTCTTAGATATATGATTTGTTACTCCTTGACCCCAGACTCACTAAGATAAACTAATACATTTTATGAGTAATTTTCCTTAAAAGGACATTCCCGGTTCGTTTCGAACTGGACTAAGCAGTCACTATCGCATAAAATGACCCGCCGCCGTACCATTAATAAGGACTTCTTTTATATGTTTGTAATTCAGAGTTAATTCGGTGCCGTCGGTTTTTAGACAAAGTAATTTTCAAGTTCCCTTTTTTGATCGAAATTAGACACCGCACATTTGGTTTTGATTAGTAAAATCCCTTAATGTACATTTTTATAAGTAGTAAGAGCAGTCGAACTTACGCCTATTCGTCCGGGGAAGAATTGCCATCATGCCCATTTCTGCCGCCAAGCAGTAATGCGTTCGCGTTACTTGTGTTCCGATTTGAAAGGAGTGGTTGCCGTTCAAATTACAGGCATGAGAAATAGGGGAGGACCTAAATCCTGTTATAGGCAGAAGTTACTACTTAACACCAGGTGGGCCATCTGCTCGTTCCTTAACTGTAACACATAAAAAGTAATGAAAGATTTTATAAACGCTTTAGGTTGTTATTACGCATTTGGGTTCAGTTACCTACTAGAAAATTTGATGTTTGATAATATTTACACACAAATATGTACAAGGCTAACATTGAACGTAAATAAAGTCCATCTACTTTTCAAGTGCATTACGCAATACCATGACTGACTACTATTTTACATCCATAACTTCATATCACAGAACAAATACGTTCATCATACAAATGTTTGTCCTGGGTGGGAATCGAATACACGACCGCATAGCTACAAACTAAGCTGCGGGGCCTGTATATCGTCGAAGTAAACAACTGCCTGAAAAACATGGTGAAACTACGGTGGTTGATAGAATTTGATGACAATGACATGGTCTGTATCATGGCGCTGTATTATTTATTAGTTCTAGCAGATCCGTACCAGCTTCTAATATTCCCTCTGAAAATACAGGCGTACTCTTGACAAGCGAGAATAAAAGTTCGGTAATCTACCACGGGAGCCCGTTTGAGTTAGTAGATGTATCATCGAGATTTTGCTATAGGACATGCCGGTTTCTTAACGATTTTTTGGTTAACCGTTTTAAGAACTTACACACATAAATGTTTCAATTGAAAAACTCATTGATACACTGTTGGGTACGAACCAGACAATCCCACCACGCTCTCAGCAATATTTTTTTTAAGTGTATGCAGATGATATTCTTTGCAAAATAATTGCAATTCTGTATGCAGAGATGGAACGAAAATAGTTGTTTGGGGTATACATTAATATCGCTAAGTTTATATAATAACTAACTTAATTGCTTTGTTGGGTGAGAGAGGCCACTGGTAAAGGAATCACGCCAATTACTTTCTCATCAGACCGACTAATGGGACCATGAGGTTGCCGTAGTATATAATGGGTCCATTTATAGTATATAATTAGTTATATTGTTATCCCGTGTATTAACGATTTTCTCTTTTCGCAAAGATGCGATTATTAACATGTATATTGTATATAATAAGAGCCCTGACTGAAGAACTGACTGTGTGGTGAAAGGATTAAATTGAGCCACAAAAAGGCTCCTTCCTTCTTCCTTTCTCGACATGTTATATTTTGTAATCAATAGAAACATTGTTTGGAAACTAAGGCATTGCATTATTGATACAAACAAAAGGACTATAAAAGCGAACTACTAAAACCAAATATCTAGTGTTTGTGTTAGACTAATGGGAGAACCCTCTCACGAAGTGTTTCCGAAGATTACTTTTAGTCGGTTTAGCCGCGTAAAAACCTCGGCGGTACTTTCACAATTTTATTGTCGTGGATTCGGTTTTATGATACACTGTTTAAGAACAATTGGGATCTTTCTTAAGCTTTCGTAAGCAACCAACTCTATCATTAAACTTGTTCAAGTAATTGAAAAATATTTTTTTTTTATATACATTGTATTCTAATTAGATGTGTCTGTGTTGTTACTCATATAATAGAAGAAAGAATAGAATAAATTTTATTTGACACACAGTTTACATAAAACGTTAACGAAAACAAAAAGAAACAAGAAGACAATTTAACTAACATATAACATAAAATACAAATGACAATTACACGATACGACACTCGGTGAGTAAATGTTCTAACCCACTTGTAACCCACACTGCATCGTCAAATAGAAACCTATCTCAGCTTTGAGCTGATCCCAGGCAAGAACATAACATTCACACCGGGGACAGTGCTGGTTTTCAGACAGGGCCTGTAATGAGGATGACAACTCGGACGGAACCTTCAAACTGAACAAAATATGTAAAATAATAATAATGCATATAATGTATAAGAATAGAGAAACGAATGTTTTACCAGCAGTAGTTCTATTAGCCTTATTGGAGAAATGTGTTGGAATGATATAGATGATGAAATCCAATTTCTATCGGCTCATTGGCACAATTTTCATTTGAGGCTGTTCGGATCATTCGACACAGCGGTCTGCATTGAGGTAGCAATAATTTTGATTGATGAATCGACAGATTTCAAAGTTGCCAGGGAATTCGAAAAGCCTGCTGTGATTACACGTTCGTCAGTTTCCAAGGGATTTTGCCCATCGTCTCGCTATATTAGTCGTGTTGAATGCCTAAAGTATTTGAAATCACTGTCCACTGTCGGATTTTTCACGTCTTCGAACTACTTATCTAAGTCACCTTGCTTCGCTAACTAGCCGTGAAGGAAAATGCATAGTGTTTAAGTTGTTTTTCATTATTTTATTGTTTTAATCGTATTTTTTTACTGAATGACATTGCCACCGATGCAGCTGTTCGATTCCGAATTATTCCAGCTTAATAGATATAAAGGAACAAGAGCCTAAAATACGATTCCTACGCTGCGTAAAAAAGACCCAAAATGGGACATCTTATTACTTCCTTAGCGGATTCATTTATTGCAACCTTTATTGACTATAACTGTCCATTACGGCAAAAACCACAGTTCGCCTCAACTCATTATGCGAAACTGGTTATTTTAACTACGATAAAGAATGTCTTGATAGACCCGATTTTTATTTAAACTTCATTTGTATACTATTCGTACCTGGTCTATATATTTAGGCTAAGGGTTTTTAGACTTCTAGCCTGTAAAATCCAGCTACCAATAAAGGCGTATTCATACCAATTTGCTTACCAAGATTTTCTCGTCGGAATTTGGATCCTTTCGAAATCGTATCCTTTACCAGGTAAGGGTTTAGAATAGTTTTAGGAATTAGATTACCTTACACAATCTATGTACTTCCGATGGCCTACTTATTTCAAAATTCGTAAGGCCTGATCGAAGTAGACTATAATTGATTTGACGAACATAACGGTATCCTGCGATGATCCATATTTATATCATTACGATACATTTCGTTTTCATCTCTTCCTTTAAGAACCACCTTTTCGGTATTTGCACAGAAATGTTAATAATTATTAATTGATTAATTGATGTTTATATGTATTGGACTTTTAGGTAAATTACTTCGTGACTTCACATTTACAGAATTGTCTGCAATTTAATGATTCATTCCATTTCATTGTATAATATATAATATCCATTCATGACGTCTATTATAGAGCCATTAATTAGATATTATTATTAGTTTAGTATCTAGTACATTCCCGGACTATCTAAACAGAAATATCTGTAGACTTTCGCAATCGATACAAATAATTATTTTCATCATAAATGTTGAAACATCGAGAATCATTAAATATATTCAGCTGTAGTATGATTCTAAATCTAATTAGATATTGTCCTCAAGCTGCCATAGATTGTACTTACGTTTTGTCAGTAAAACAGTTTGTTGTGTATGGTTTTACATTACTGAGACCTTGCGCCAGTACCTACGACAATGCACGAAGTAATGTTTATTTTTCAATTTCCGCATGTTTGAGCTGCTGTTTATATCGCCGTCGTACATTGGGGTTCACTGCCGTTACATTTAGAATTAAGTTTCCTCGATTCATTAGCAGCTCTCATACTGCTGAAGCCTATAATGTATATATATGAATGACTATAAAGTACATCAACATAATATTTTTTCCTATATCAGGAATCGAATAGCCCTTGCACCTGAGTCGGGTTCATGAAGCATTACGTCACCTTTTCCGCAGCCTTCAACATACAGCGTTTGATAGGTTTGGACACGGTAATGGTATTTGGTTATCACATATAACTACTCACCACAAATCCGATCAAAAGTAATGAAATTATAATCATAAATATTTTATGATTGTAGGTAACGTTATGTGCGAATTTAAATGCCAGTTTTTGCCACCTATCATTTAGTTTTTATCGCCTCCACATAATAAAAGGCTTGCATCTCGCAAGGAATATAAACTCGCGGGCTTTGTAACAGCATTGAATAAACAAAAATAGACCACATAAATCTACTGCAATCAGAAAGCGCCCGTTCTCGAGCTCAGACAAACCAAATCTAGTTAGCCATATTATATTCAAAAAATGTGCTAGCCACATTGTTCTTGCTAGGTGTTGCTTGCTTTTAGCTTCTTTTGTCCGTTATCAGCAATTTGCTTCAGTCTCTCAGTCTCTTCAGTTTCTCAGCGAAATCAAATAGTAACTTCTCCAAGCCATGAAAGTGCCATAAATCGGCGTAATCAAATGATTTGTTACAACATTAAATACTAACTGGGTCGCAACCTAATTAGGCCGGCTGACACCAACCCCGTCTTATGGCTACCATCGAATTAATGCCGCCATGGGATTTGTTTAACGACTTATAACATGGAAAGGAGACCAAATTGGCATTTTGTTCCGCGGAGCTAGACAGCGTGCATCTCGAAGCGTGATGCGGATAAAACGAATTGCGAATTATTGTAATCGTGGTGAATCATGGCGTTCGAGTAATACGGTTGCTGATTCAAATCCAGGAAAACAATGAGTTTATCGCTTTAAAAATAAAGGTGTGAAATGCCAATGCCAAAAACGGTGTAAAACACCGCGAGCATGTTTTGAAGGCATGCTTTGAACGCTTTGCAATTATGTCTGGTTCTCGCAAACAAATAGCTTACCACCTGCTTTTGACATAGACATGTAAAGTATTATCTGCTTATATTTATATTGCTTTATCAGCAGCATCCACGCTGACCTGTACGGGATCGGCGTTCATAGACAAAACCATATAAGCTATTATCCTTATTGAAGTTGTCTAAAAATGAAAACGGCAATTGATTCTATTTTACCAGTTTATTCATAAGTGCCGAAAGATTTTTAGTGTAGAAAACTTGTGTACAAAAATCATAGATAAAATCGCTTCACTATTGATTGATAAATATGGTTATGGGTATATATATTTATATGAATAATATAATTATAGTAATTCTATTCTATCGAGAAAAATGTTTCATGACTGGATTTTACCTTTACCAAATATAAGATCTTATGATCTAATTTTATGTAGTCAATATTGATTCACACAATTCTTTTGTATGGGAGGGAAGGTTTTCAAAGGTGATCTATGCAAATATGTTAATATTTGATTGAAAACATAGTTTTTGCGCTTTTATTGCCTGAATCTTCATAAGTGAACTTATTAAATATGTTTAAAGATACGCTTTGATTTGTATTTTGTCGGCGCTGTTTGTTCAGCTTGCGGGCTGGGTTCAGACCAGATATGTCTTTTTTTATGTTAAGCGAAACAATAAGCCTGCTTAGCGGCGATAAGCACTTTTTGGAATTGGTTGATGGTTTAAAAAGTTATGATGACTTTGGTTATCTTCGGTGTTCTAAAAGTTTTTCAATTATTTTCCTAAAGCAGTTGGCACTTTCCTTTAATTTATAAAAATGTAATACATGGCCATTAAGTACATAAATAAATAAATGTTGGTGGACATTTCACAGACCGCCATCTAGCCCGAAAGGAAGCTAAGCATATAGCTTGTATCATGTGAACCAGACAACTGATAAAATTCTAATATATTATTTTTGTAAATACCTCCATATAATACATATTTAACATCCAGACAAAGAAAATCACCTATGTTCGTCACACAAACTTTTGTACTGGGTGAGAACTGAACCCGCGATCTACAGCGCAGAAGGCAGGGTTACTACCAACTGTGAGGCCAGTCAAACATGTTTCTAAATGCTTTCTAAAATACGCTACGTTTTTTAAAATACTAATGACGCCATTTATAAGGTAAATGTTCAAGGTTTCCCTATACATGACCGAATGAAAATAAATTAATACGCTTTCATTTCTACCTCTATATACTATTAATAATCAAGGCGTTTATTTGAACTTCTAACTGAAGTAACTTACACCCAGTTGCTAAGAAATTCCTATAGCTTTCGTCATGGTTGCCTGCATACAGGTCGTTGAATCGTGGAAGCTTCAAGTCTCGGACGTTTAAAGGTGGCTCACAGATTCGGTAATAGTTATTACGTAACACATGTGCTTTGTCGATAGTCGTAGGTTGTTTTTTTTACAAGAATTAACTTATTAGTTAATGGCAGCCAATGACAGACATATTTTACTGACGTGTGACGCATTGTAGAAATGGCAATCGATATCTTTGGCGTCAAACTAAGTCTATTTTAGTCAAAAACTCACAGTAAGTAAGTAATCGGTATAGGTACCGATTTAAAATTGTCAATTAGCATGTTATAAACCGAGTTCCCTCAACCGATTAATCTGAATTTTTGCACACACCTTTGATGTTGAGTACAATACAATTACTCTTTATCCACAATACTACGTAATACTTATAAAAAACAGTTATAAAAAAGGGTGATCTTATTGTAATGAGCAGTCTCTTCCAGACAACCTTTTTATGGACTGGAATCAGGGGTACGATTAGTACGATATAGACGGTGGTGCACAATTAATTATTTATAAGTACAATACATGTTCAGCTTTTTTTATGAATGTTTAAAATCTTTTATTTTCTTGTTTTTACATCAATGGGAAGAAAGCAAAAACAATAAATTTATACATTGAGGCTCAGCAAATGTTAAAATAGGTTTACTTGGTGTGTTTGTTTGTTGTGGTCACATTGTCACGCACAATATAATAATATAGTTAATATAATAATATACTTCCTGTTATTACGTACATATTATAATATATTATTTTGATGTGGTCTGCTAGTGCAGGCCACTTTGCGCAGTGAATGTGTAAAAAACTTTAAATAATACGATTCTATGTTGACCCTCTATCTTTATTTTCCACAAAATTCGAAATACATGTTATTTAGGTCATTATTTTCATATTATTTAACTCAGAAAAATCAAGTCATATAAAGAAGGGCTAAATAAAGCTTATTACACCATAAATTAGTATTTAAATGATAAATACCCATGGTCTGATGTTGCTCTACTCCATATGCCACTAAGTGTAACATAGATTTAAGTACTCAAAATGTTAAAAGGATCATGCTCGCGAAATAAAGGAACCCTCCTTTACGGGTTTCTTAACTCTTCTCCGTACGGACGGTCGGATAGTGTTTGAACAGGAGTCAAACCTAGCGTCAAGTCAAGGCGTGACCTTATGTTTTAAATATTATTGACGTTTCCAAGCCATTTCTTTATGAATTCTATGTAAAAAAAAGTTTGTGACTTTGACTTAGGTACCAAATAACTTGACACAACTGAGCGCGTAAACTCTTAATTCCATCTGGGTCGACTACCTTTGGGTCTAAATTATATGTCCATATAATTTGGTTGTTGAACTGGATTTGAATGAGTCTATGTTTAGTTATTTTATTTATATTGACACGTTTAGTACTCACAAACTTTGTATCATTGCACGATTCCACCGACGGAAAAAAATGCATTGAATAAAAAACTTGTGGGTGTATAAATTCTAGATAAGATTTCTGTGTAACTTAACGAGATGTTCTTTGATGTTCGTAACAGACTCGTTGATTTACGTCAAGAATTGTATGAATACTCTTTGTTTAATATATTTGTAACGTAATTCACTCACAAAGTATTTTATGTAATAAAATTATACTTTTTCCAAATAGAACTCATAACTTCTATAAATGGACTTAACTACGGTGAGCGACAAATCAAGGTTGCAGAGGCAATTAATTATATTTCCCCTACATTAACTATGTTAGCACTTAAATATCCCCATTGCTACCAGCAAGTAATTGCTAGAGTAGCTCCTGAGTATAATAGTAGGTACCTAAATACATTGATATAATGATTTTGACGACCATAATATGATGATAATGCACTGAACTTGAGACCGAAGGCCCGGTTCTTTGGTAGAGAAATATAATTTCGTTGGTGATTCACTACATAATTTAAAATTATGTACCTACATACTTTAAAAATATCTTAAAAATATTTAATTTCGCACTTTGCTTACGTAGGTATAGTGTAGAAGGACTATTTTCAAAAATGATCCCGAATTGATTTTTTTGGCAACTTGAAGTTACAGTTTCTTTTTTTTTTATAATTTGTCCTATCTGTAATTTTAGTAATTTGTACTATTTAAAAAAATAGTTTTTTTTTAAATTGTTTATGGGAAGAGACAAACACAGATGTGGTGGCAGTACTTCCCCGGAAGAACTATGCCCAAGTTCTACTGTGTGGAAAAAACTTACCTTAAACTCTACAAAAAGCACCTTTCCCCTATATTTGAAACATGAATGATAAAAATGAGTGTTAGTATTAGTTATCTATCGATCGAATGTCGCATCATCGAATCAAACATCCACAAAGATAAACAGTGTTTCATCTATTCGCCATGTTGCCCATTTGAAGTCGCTTTGCCACACTGGCTACCAATTCCAGGATAGCCAGCAACGTGGGTGAAGACAGATTGGTGTTAGTTGAGGTATCACAACATAGTTTTTCCTTCGAAAGATTTATGTGCGCAATACCATGTTCTCAATATGGTGAAGGAAAACATCGTGAGGAAAGCGACATGTAATAAAACTAAAAATTCGAATACACATGTCAAGTGCACTAAAGGAGCCTCTTTGAGGCGCAATTGAAATCCTTTCACCACACTGTTCGAGAGAACCAGTGACTCTAATAGAATTGCGAGTTAAAAGCTTGTAATAAAGCAATGCATCTTCTTACGTTTCAAACACCTATCTCACATTTCTGCTGTGAAGGCAGACTAATCTACACCTACTTACCATACGTATATTCCTTATACTAGGTACCACTTTTGTATTGACGTCATCAGACTGATTTATCTGAAGACGCCAAACCCATTATTGGCTCATGTTTGTCAAAGGTTTTACAAATGAAACCTTTCTAAAATAGGGCTCGTATTTCTAAAGGGGTGGACTGACGATCAATATCTGTTAGGTGATTTTCTGGATTGATTACTAGTACTTGCTCTTCAATTCGCACATGTAAGGTTATTTGCTGATTAGTATATTAAACTGGCTTATGCCCGCGGCCTCGCCTGTACGGTGTCACGATAAAAAGTAGCTCAATTCGTCAGCCAAATTGATAAGTAGTTTTGTAAGTAAGTTTTGTAAGTAGTTTTGGCTTGAAAGAGCGAAATAATGTACATCCATAAAGACACATTCGCACTGAACTTCTTTCCTTAATCCTGCTGCTTTTTACAATATAGGAACTTGAATGAGCTAGGAGATTTTAGAATCTCCTAGACGATGTGACCTAGACAATGTTACATTTTACCAAGCTATTCCCAATAGACATTAAGACTTTAATTACATTTAGAAAGCTATCTTCATATATCAAAAGTTATTTCAGTGTGTCGTGGGTCGAGGATATTCATAACTTTTAATTCATTTCCAGAGAGCCTTCAAAGGACCATCAGATGACATGGCGCTTCTGGCGTCGACGGCGGTTGGTGGTCGCTCTGCTAGCGTTCTTCGGTTTCTTCAACGTATACGCTCTCCGTGTGAACCTTTCTGTTGCTATCGTGGCCATGACCGAGCCGGTGGAGACTGAACTCGCTAACGGGACTATCGCCATGGTAAGTTTCAAAACATTACTCATACTACGACTATACATGTCTCTGTCGAACCAATGTGGTGAAAAGTGTTTTTTATTATTATAGTTACGGAACGAGCCGTCGGCCCACCTGGTGTTAAGTGGTAATCTCTGCCCATAACAACCGATGAGACTTGGGTCCTCCCCTACTAGACAAGACCCGAGTCGCATCGCATGCGTCAGTCAGAGATGTGTAGGTGAAATATCTCATGTGCTTGTTATTTCAACGGCAACCACACCTTTCAAACCGAAACACAGTAACGCGAATATCTCTTTGGCGGCAGAAATGGGCATGATGGCAGTACTTCCCCGGACGAACTTGGCGTGAGTTCTACTGCTCTTGAGTTAAAGTTCGCCTCAGAGGCTTCTTTCATGCAGTCGAGACACTGGGAATTGTTGTTTCTAGGACATGCCAGTGTCCTCACGGAGCTTACCGTCACCGTTTTTAGAACTTTGTGTTGCATATCTGCAAAATACAATGAAAGCAATTGAGCTATTTGAAGATGGTTTGCAACGATCTATAGACAGCTGAACTGGTCCAATTAATTTGAACTGACCTGTTGGTAGGGTTACTACCAACTGGCCTTATAGCTCAGTATCATAGAAATCACATAATTTCGGCATTGACATCTGCTATATATCGGTTAAAATATGTCGTGATCATAACCGGAAAAACCTTGAAAAAATCCCTTGCCCGTGGAAAGCTTGGGTATCAAATGTGATTATCCCATAACGCAGCATCCTTGAAAATAAGGTCATTTTTACATGACCATAAAACACATAGAAAGCCTTCGAGTGAGTTAAGTCCTTGATGTTTAATAAAATGTTATAGCCGTCGAGCCTTCTCCACTTGGGATCGTTGATTTTTATGACGTCATTAAAATAAATTCGTTATGAAATACGTACGCCAAAGTAAAGGTAGCAATTCTGCTATGGATTGCTTAGCTACTGCTTTTAAGACTGCCATGTGTACATTAAATTATCTATATTACTAATTTTCCAAGTACTAATTTATAATGTGCTAAGGCTGAGGGTTGAAAAAGTTGGTGGACTGATCTCAAAGCGTTCCAGAGTAATTGATCCGGTGGAGAGAAATGATTGAATTGTTTTGTGTGAATAAATAACGGAACGAGCTGATAAACCATCCGAAGTTATCTCTACCCATAACAAGATCTGAGTGACTTGGGGTGGGCCCTACGTAGTTCTGGAAAGACAAGTCGCATCCCAATTTTTGATCACTTATATACTCATAATTTTACTGACGCACATAGTACCTGGTAGAATATTGAGTTTTTACCATTCATAAATTTGATGGGTTATAAATATTTTGACCGTGAAATTCATATTAACGATAAAGCTGTTCTTGATACCCTTGAATGTAGTAAAATAATGGTTTATACGGTTAATATTATATAAGGAGATAGGCGACCACGAGGAATCGGGAGCACGGCATTTCTCATACAGTAAACCAATATGGGGTCCGACAATTACTTATTCGTACTTGTACTTGCGTTTAAAGGAGATATGCGTCTGGCCCTGTTTCCGTTCTTTTTTGTTTATTTGTGGCCTTTCATTTAATTTTCAAGGCTTTCTGTGTCTATTCTGTTTGCGTAAAACTTATTATAACTCTAGAATGATTTGAATTACTCCATATAAGAGAAAGGTGCTGTTTTGTACTTTGGGGGGGGGGGGGGGGAGGGTCTTGTTGCTCACGTCCGAAGATGATAACTCTCTGAATCCCTTCACGTGTCCCCCGGGTGGTGCGAAAGGAGCAACCCAAAGTAGCAGTAGAACTTGTGCCAAGTTCGCCCGGAGAAGTACTGCCACCACACCTGGTAATCTGCCGCGAAGCAGTGATGCACTCGTGTTGCTGTGTTCCGGTGGAAGGAAGTGGGTGCCGGCGAAATTGCAGGCGCATGAGACGTAACATCCCAGTCTCGGGGTGATGGACGCAACGCAATGCGACTTGAGTTATCTCGTACTTTGGTGGCGAGGACTCGAGTCGTATTGCTGTTGTCTGCTCTATGGGCGGCGGTTACCACTTAACATCAGGTGGGCCATCAGTTGGTTCTATCACTAAAACGACATAAAAAAAATTGTTTAGTTTGGAGCTCTGGCACCTGTAGTCGAATTATAAGAAAGTGTTCTGCTTCGAAGTCTTCGACATTTTCATTAATATCTGTAAAATATGGTTTTAAATGAAATGAAAAATGAAAATTATTTTATTTGCAGCACAATAATAACTTAAACTAGCTTAAAGAATAAAAAAACTATAACTGAATTAAACAACCTGGAGTTAACAATAATTAAGTAGTTATACCTAAAGCATGCACATTATTGTGCTGATTGCGTTCATACAAACTATTATTTATTCTGCGGTCTTCACACTAGGCAAAGCCTGTATCGTGAAGACCTCAACCTAAAGCACGAGAACTTTCAAACCTGCTAAATGTATAGCTCGGCAGTTTTTCATATCCCTGTGTGGTGTTCTGGTGGTATATAAAGAAACATTAAGAGGAATTTCAAAAATTGCCTCCACGACTCTACAATAAATTCACTGAATTGCATCCAATTTCAAATAATTGCCTCTCTCATTTTATGTAGCGGAAGATTATGTTATTTTAGAAGATTATATATAAGATTTGAATGTCTACCGTTATGCTTATAATATAGATATCTCAGTATAGTTTCAGTTCCTTGATAAATAGTACTTGAAGTGACAGACATAGCGCAGTCGGTAAGATTTTGATGAATATGGACGTTTGTTCTGTCTGAGATGTTATAATATAAGTATAAGTAATAAGTAAATATATATATATATTAGAACATCTTACTAAAATCACACAAAGTTTCCTGTTTTGCTGAGACTTCCTATTGGTAGGACTTTATCTGTTTTCTTGACTCTCAGATGCTATCAATTCTATAATCCTTTGGTAAATAATGTATTTTCCATGCTGCCCACTACACATAAAAATATATTACACTAATTGCTGGCATATAAGTACACAGCTCGCTGTACCAATTTACCAAATTATGTTATTCCGATAAAAAAATTGTTAATAATTCGTTGTAAGTAGTGGCTTGACGCATCTCCAAAAAAGCAACACGAAAGCAAGGCGGAAAGCGTTTGTTGACGTTCTTATCTCATTGTCATAAAGGCTTTTTTTGACCGTCCAAAACCGGATATCTTCGTCTTATTATTAGAGTTAAATCCCAGACTATTGCGTTCTGTGCGGTCATTAACCGTAAGAACGTCTAGGCCGCATCGAGTCTTACGTAATAACAAATTTCCAACAACTAGCTGAGAAAATACGAGATATTTGTAAGCTTTTTAGCATATGGAATCCGTTAATGAATTTTAATCGGTCATTTATTGTTACTTTATGTTGCGGTGTCAGTCGTCTATACTTTCACTCGTGTGGTAAATAAAGGTGTGTGTAGTTTGTAGCATCTTCAACAGATTCAATCTAATACAATTATTATCCTAATTCATTATAGAGTTTATTGATGCTTTTGGAGCTATTCATAAAAAGCTTAGAAGATAAAGTGTTTGATGAAGTATGCCTTGAATCTAGAGCAGAAATTAAAGATAAAACATAATCTTAAAAACTGATTGATTATAATTTATTTATAATTTATTTACTTTGTCTACAAAAAAAAATACTCATCATTTATATTTGCAATCTACTCATAATTTTTCGAAATTGTCCCAATAATAATTTAATGAGGGTAGAAATTTTCTTACTGTTCTTTCTTAGCACTAAAACAAAATAAAAAAATGTTTTATGATTGATATCAGTATTTGGATGGCCTTACAGCTCAGGTTGATGACTCGCTTATGCTTCGCTCCATGCTTAAGGTCTTGGATTCGATTCCCATCCTGGAAAAACATATGTATTATGAACACAGATGTTTGTTATGTGTCCTGGTGTTGTATATGTTATGTTAACGCTGTGTGAAATGTCCTCCAATATTTAGTATTACTAATGCATTTCCAGGTGCCGGAATTCGACTGGAGCTCTCAAACCAAAGGGCTGGTACTAAGTTCCTTCTTCTACGGATATATAATCACGCAGCTGCCCGGCGGATGGCTCGCCGCTAAAATAGGAGGTAACAGGTTTGTTCCGACCTTCAGACACTTCGCTTTTGTATTTAGTGTCGTATGACCTGCTGGCATCTTTATTAAGGTATACTGTTTGAATGCTTCGACTGGGATACTATCTTTTCTGGCTTTACTATCTGTTTAGGTAAAGAGCTGCTCTGGTTACATTATGCACGAAGTATCTTTTCACAAATTGCAAATATCTCAGATGAATGGTAGTCACACAGGAAGTAACAGGTTTCGTCCTTTAAACACCTTTGCCTTATGTATCGGTATGCGCTGCGCCAATAAACTATTACTTTTGTAAATCTTGGTGGATTTATATATTTCTATAGGGTTTCGGTGAAAAATAAGGTGCTTACAATTCAACAGTCAAATTATAGGCTTATTCTAAACTATGTATTTTGTTAGTATACTATCTGCGCCCCGCGGTGTTACCCACAGTAAATAAGTAATCCCACGGGAACACTGTACTTTTCTGGGATCAAAGTAGCCTATCAGTTAATCCAGGATATAAGATATCTTGGTACAAAATTTCATCCAAATCCATTCAGCCGTTTGAGCGTGAAAGAGTAACAAACATCCATACAAACTTTCACGTTTATAATATTAGTAGGATATTTTTGAATTTGGTAATTTAATTTGGTAGTTTTCTAAGGATAGACGGTCGAGATCTTAAAGTAGTCGACAGACGACTTAGGTTAGTTATAGTATCTCAAAGATAGGCAATCCGAATGCATTAGCACTGTGGAATCGAAATGTACGATGTTTCTTTCTAGCAATGCTTTACCCACATAGTTACATTACGTTATGCAAATGTTTAAACACACTTCACGTTTACCAGCCACGAGTTACGATTTGGCACACACTGAACTTTAACTTGACCATGAACTGACGTGAACACAGTAATGTTTAAAATATTTGGCAACCCGCTGTGTTATTGTAAGTTATAAATACAATCACTTATTATGCAAAAAACTTTTGGCATAAGGAACAAAGTGCCTTCGGAGTCAAACATATCCATTCTTATGGAAATCAGGGGGTCATTACGTAACTTATTTTGAATTTCTGAGGATTTCAATGACAGATCCGTACAATTGATATTGAATTGAATTGAAAGATATGTAATCATCGTATTTGTAGAGACTGGTGGCCAAGTAGTATGGAACTAGAGTTTCAATCTGGAACTGGTTAGTTCAAATCTATCATAAAAGTGAGCCAGTGAGTTAACCGTTTGAAAAATATATAAATAATTATTGGTGGACTTTTCACACAGCGTCGTCTAGCCCCAAAGTAAGGTAAGCATACCTTGTATCATGGAAACCAGACAACTGATATAATACATATACTTTTTTGTAAATGTATACATGTAACACAATAATAAAGTATATAATATGTATTCTATCAGTCATCTGGTTCCCTTAAAGCTATGCTTAGTTTGGGGCTAAGTAGCGATGTGTAAAGGTCCACCAATATTTATTTTATTTATTTATTTCCAATAAATAAATTATCTTATTTCCAGGGTGTTCGCGATAGGTATCGGTGCAACGTCACTTCTGACGCTTTTCACTCCGCCCTTAGCGCACACGAGCACCGCACTACTGGTCGCGGTGCGAGTCGTGGAAGGACTGTTTGAGGTTAGCAACATTCCCTCCTTATTAAAATTCTGGTGCAGCCTTACCAACTGAACTCAGCTGTATATTGTTGGCTCCTGATTTTAGAGACAAAATCTTTTGCAGTGAGCTTCACAGTAAGTCAAAGTCAAACATAGAATTCATAAGCATGTTTGTTCTGTGTCTGGGTGTTAATATGTATTATATGTATCTACAAAAAAAAAGTATTCTAGCAGTCATCAGGTTTCCATAGTACAAGCTATGCTCTGTAAGATCATAATGTTCGTCAGGCGAAGCAGAAATCAATTTGAAACCTTGTGTAATAGGTATGATAATACAAAAATGCCATCGCATTAAACAGCTCTTTTTTCAAAAAGCGTATTAGGTCTGGCCCCTCGTCTATATGGTAAGGTCCCTAGATCCATAGCCGAGTGTCGTGGTATATTTAAAAATAAATTATTTGAATTTTTATGTTTAAAATCATACTACAGGATACGTACAGGAATATATAGATGATCTTTCACTTCGTATAAATTTCTAGGACATTTACTTATATATAATTGACTGTAACTCTTTGACCTTTTAGGAACCTTGTAGGAAATTTTTGCATGCCTCTGTGGTGAAAATAAGCTGGAACCATTTTAGTAGTAAGACCTGAAGACCTTTGTTACCCTTATTTTAAGCAATTAAAATGTTTGATGATTGATTGACATGCTTAGTTTGGAGCTAGATGGCGATGTGTGAAATGCATCAATATATTTATGTTGGTTTCAGGGTGTGACATACCCGTGCATACACGCGGTGTGGTCGCGCTGGGCCCCGAGCGAGGAGCGCGCGCGGTTGGCTACGTTCGCGTTCAGCGGCAGCTACGCGGGCACCGTCGTCTCCATGCCGGTGTGTTCGCTGCTCGCGCATTATACCGGCTGGCCGGGGATATTCTACGTCTTCGGTAAGTGTCCCTAGAATAGATGACCAGAATTTACGCGTAGCAGTAGAGCTTATGCCAATATCGTCCGGAGAAGTACTGCCATTTCTGCCGCAAAGTGTAATGCATTGACGTTACTGTGTTCCGGTTTGAAACATGTGGTTGCCGAATTACAGGCACATGAGACGTTGATGCTTGCGACACAGTAATTTACTCCTGCAAGCGTCATCGTGTGACTTACTATTTAAAATCTATATTGTTACTGTTCCAAATAAATATTTTTTTATTATTATTATTATTACGTTCCATTTTCACGTGTCAGAGTTACGGGCGCATACGATGTCACCTGCTTCTTAGAAGCCTGTCAAAAACTCATTATCATAGATACGAGCTCGGCTGAATGTTAGTATAAAGTTTTTTTTTTAATTGTTTGTTTCAGGTATCATGGGACTGGTTTGGACTACAATTTGGTGGATAGTTGTGAAGGAGTCGCCCGAAAAGGACCCACATATATCCCCAGCTGAGCTCAAATACATACAAGTGAGTATAAAATGCACGAACTATAGTTTCATAAATGAAATATATAATTATGTCGTAGCTGTTCATTCGTGAGCTATTCGAGGAAGTTCAAATAATAATATTCGTGTGATGAGCTGTTAACCTCACTCACCTCAATAGACTTATGACGTCGAATTTTTGTTTTAGAACCAGTCGTTTTCTTTACGATGTTTTCCTTTACCTTTTTTGATAACGTGACATGGCGCACATAATTTTTTTCTGGTGAAAATCTCATTGGACTCTATTTGAATCCTCCTGATTGAAACTTATACATTTCTTTCAATTCTTTCCATCTGGAAAGAAAGAGATTTATAATTTATTTGTGCTCACACAGACATTTAGAAAATATCTGTAACTTGTAGTTGCAAACTTGATCGACACTCAGCATAATGATGCAATAACTTAGCATCTCCGCCGCGCTGGTTTTCAGTGACGCCAGTGCGTGGCGCTGTGAATCGCGCTACAAATATGTTAAATATAGTTCTTGTAATATAATGAGCCACCACGCTCTCAATGCTGCGATGAGCGCACCACTTGGCACGTCTATGTAACATTTTGCCACGTTTCAGGACTCCAGGGGCACACAAGCCGTGGAAGGGGGTAAGATCCGACACCCCTGGAAGGCGATGCTGACATCCGCATCTGTGTGGGCCATAGTTATGGCACACTTCAGTGAAAATTGGGGATTTTATACGCTGCTCACATTCTTACCTACTTTTATGAATGGTATGTAATTTAACACACTACAAAGTTGCCCTTCCTTCCTCCTCCTATCTTTTTTTTGTAATATTATTTAAAGTTTGATATATTATTAGTTTGAATATTAGTTCCAAAATAATATTCTTAATATATATTAGTTAGTAGTTAGTAGTATATGAATCTAAAAATTGGGTTAACCTGTTAAGTACTAAGTCGATTTTTTATCGGTATAGTGTAGAAACAGGCCAAGTGTACGAGTAACTAAACCATTTCAAAAAACGTCGAAATTTTCTACCTTCTTCTAGATGTGTTCAAATTCGACGTGTCTCAGTCCGGCTGGCTATCAGCCGTACCGTATTTAGCAATGGCAATAGTGCTGCAAGTGGCCGGACACTTAGCGGACTGGCTGCTCAAACGCGGGACGATGTCGCGGACTAACATTAGGAAGCTGTTCAACTGCGGCGCGTTCATAGCTCAGGTAAAATATCACTAAGGAGACATAACCAAAATTCGAAGTCTTACATTCTGGCTGGCTGGCTATCAGTCATACTGTGTTAGACGACGGTCATATATATAGCCAGATACTTAGTGGACTGGCTGCTCAAACGTGGGTACATGTTCTGGATTAACTATGGGGAACTGTTCTATTGCTGCGCCTTCAAAACCCAGGTATAATAAATAGGCTGATGGTTTCTATAACGTATCCTATAGTTACTATGCCTAGCGTTTACCATGAATGCTGTAATGTGAATATTATGGTTCTAATCAATCTGTTCCACTGGTGATAGTTATATTCTTATTAATAATTAATGTTATTCATATTTCAGACCATTTTTATGGTGGTCGCCGCTTACTCGACTACCATCATTGGATGTGTGGTGTTCCTGACAATCGCAGTCGGTCTTGGAGGATTCGCTTGGTCTGGCTTCAGGTATATATAATCAATATTATTACTATTCCTCTCCATTCCTCCTACCGATCCGGATTGCCCTTCCGTGGTACCTAGATTAAAGCCTATTCATTCTCACTTGCCGTGCATTGGTCTGTTCCCTCCAATGGGAACATTTAAGGGTGGTACAGTCGAAAGCAGTGGGAAAAACCTAGACGAGAGTACTGCAGTATCGACAGGGTTAGAAAATTTAAAGGGAGGCCTAACGGTGGATTCTAGGCAGAAATGATGTTGATTCTACAGCACTAGTCCACCTGCAGATACTATATTTCATAGCAGCCTGTCAGTTAATCGTAATACGCCGCGCACTGACCTGAAGGTCGAAGGCAACTTTAGGAGTTTCTTGACTGTTCTCCCCATGCAGGGTCGGTTAGAGTTTGAACAGGCGTCAGACTGAACTATAAATACGCGTGACTTTATGTATATAATTTACCTACTGACGTGTCCAAGCTATTTTTATGAGTTCTATGGACAATAAGTTTTTGGACTTTGAAGATCTGAGTGGCAGTTTAACTCTTGGCTAAAGTTTTACTGCTGGAATTTAAGTAGTGTCCTTAAGCTAGTTTTTTTATGTGATACAGTTATGGAACGAGCCGACGGCCCACCTGGTGTTAAGTGGTAACCTCTGCCCATAACAACCGATGCGGCTTGGGTCCTCACCTACTAGGTACGAAAAGACCCAAGTCGCATCGTATGTGCCCGTAACTCTGACACGTGTAGGTTGAATGTCTCATGTGCCTGTAATTTCACCGGCAACCACACCATTCAAATCGGAATACAGTAACGCGAACGCGTTACTGCTTGGCGGCTAAAATGGGCATGTGGCATTACTTCTCCGGACGAACTTGGTGTGAGTTCTACTGCTCTTAAAAGTGTTCTACTGGCAAGACCTAATCCTGCTCAGCAAGCTGACTATTGTTTCAGTGTAAATCACCTGGATATAGCGCCGCCTCATGCGAGCGTCCTAATGGGTCTCTCCAACACGGTGGCCACGCTGCCCGGCATCATCAGTCCGGCATTAGCGGGCGCTATCGTTACCGATAAGGTACGGACCATGAAATATTAAGATAGTGCCATCTAGTGGTGAGCCCTGTAAATCATTCATAAATAAATAAAAAATCATAAAGCGCCATCTAGCCCCAAAATAAGTTAAGCATAACTTGTGTCATGCAAACCAGAAAACTGATATAATACTTAAATACTTTTTTAAATTACTCTCACTTGGTAAGTGGTGAGTATCGCCGCTAGTTTTCGTACAAATAACTTAGCTAACACTTCCGACAGGCGGGACAAATTTTATATGTACCAGCGACCAAAAATTCCGTGCGAATCAGTCGTATAGTGAGAGGGCTAATTTCATTGTCATTTCTTGTTTATGGAAGAAAATAAAGTTTTTCTAGTAAATAAGTGAAAGAACGAGCAGGTGGCCCATCTCTTGGCAGTACTTTTCCGAAAGTACACTTTACGTTATAGTTGGTTCTAATGTTACCAAATAAAAAATGTGCATGGCAGTGCCGACGCGCAGCCTGAGTTTACTTTTTAAGTGCGATGACATATGTCATAACGCTATTTGTTCACGCTCGATTTAACTACCCCTCAAGTTTATGTACCGGGCTTTAAATAAATCAGTAAGGAGGAAACTCCAATAATGTAGGTAACCATTATAATTTTTCCAGTCTGCAGATCAATGGCGGATGGTATTCTTTATATCCAGCGCCATCTATCTGATCGGCGCTATAGTGTACGGTATGTTTTGTTCTGCGGAGCGCCAACCTTGGGTCATTGAAGTTGACTCCGACGCGAGCTTCGACACAGATGGCGCTAGCGTCACCACAGCCAGGGGATACGATAACAAGACCATGGATAACTCCGAAATGTAGGCTGGAATTGATTTATTTTTACAGTTTTGAGGAATGGTACAATTTATCTGTGAAAGCAGTCACAATCACAAGGCCGTAGGTTGATATACTGTTGCTAAGTAACGTGTCACTCTTTCGAACCAGAGTGATGAAGGCATTAAAAAGTGCGCTTCAAAGAGGGTCCTTTCATGCATTTGACGTGTAACTTCGAATTTTTGGTTCGAGATTTCGGATTACTCACAATTTTGTTTATTACCCTTCTGAGAACGTACATACATTTTTAAAGTGAATAAACCTATTGGTGCGCGTCATTCGAACCAGCGACCACCAGATTGAAAGTCTTTTGAAAGCTTTCATCATATATATGTTCTAGTGTGGTACGTTGGTGTAGGTCCATAGCAATGAATTATGCTATTAGTATGTATATTTCAAGATCATACTTAAAGTAATTCGATTTATTTATTTTCACTTATAAGTGTAAGAACTTATGATGAAAATCGATTGGACAGTGACCCATGTGTATTTAAATGGGTCTCTTAGAGGGCCCACTAATAATTATAAGTGTTTATATCTTACCTTTTTTATTTGCCGATTAATGAGAAAAATGAAATCTCATTAAATTAATCTCGATTTATTATAAAACATTAAATTGCAAAAGAAATGAAACTAAGATGAAGTATTTTTATAAATGTGAATATTACATATTTGTTTAATTCAAATACCTTGAACCTGTTTAAAGGTAATTTGAAATGTATGTAGTTATTCCAATATTTTTCATATGCATAGTACATAAATCAAGACCTATTTTTAAGGTAGATACTATATATACATATGTTCCTATGTAATGGATTGCGCATCAGCCCGCCGTGGCACCTAAAAAAATTCATCATCTTCAACAAAATGCATCAGTTTGCTTGCAACGTGTAAACATGACAATAGTCTTTCACACTAATATTATAAAAGCGAAAGTTTGTGTATGTTTGTTACTCCTTCACGCTCAAACGGCTGAACGGATTTAGATAAATTTAGATACCAGGCTAGCTCATATCCTGGATTAAGATAAAAAAGGATAAAAATATTTATGGCAAAAGCCTTTTTTAGTTAAATGTGATAAATATTAGTTTTAAGACGTATGATAAGAATGTATCGTTTGCTTTGCTTTGCGTCAAGTGAAGGAGAATAGCCCAAAATATGTCGTATATACAGGTTGTGGCGTAATGAGTGGATAATAGGGTACCTGCGGGTAGGGGCCATTGTGGCGGTTCAGAAAAATATTTGTTATGCTCAGTAAAAGTGCCTCGGTTTTCGAGATATTCGACATTTTAAACAAACGAAAGCAAGTAAAATTTTAGTGAAATCTTATTTTAAAAACATAACTGTGCTTGTGTTATAAAAATAATAGTTTCCATTCGATAGCACATCTATCCAAGAATACTATCCAAAAAACAGATAGAAAAAAAAAATTCATTTGCAGTCTGGGCGCCAAAAATAGTGACGAAGGGTGAAATATTTCTTAAATTTCGAAAATGTCGAATATCTCGAAAACCGAGGCACTTTTACTGAGCATAACAAATATTTTTCTGAACCGCCACAATGGCCCCTACCCGCAGGTACCCTATTATCCACTCATTACGCCACACCCTGTATATTTGGCCCGCCGCTTGAAACGTGAAATATTTGTTAACATTTCACACAGCGCCATCTTGCCCCAAACTGAGCTTGGGGAAAAAAGGGAACCAGACAAATGATAGAAAAATATTTTTTTGTGATAGTAATACATTTTAATACCCAGATACAGGGCTCCGTTCACGGTCAATGGACTCACGTCCTGCGTAGGTACTGCTATTTGGAATGTACCATAACGCCGTTTTCTCCTCCCGACTCGCAACGCCCCAAGCCGAGGTCTGAACCTAAGTGGTGCTTGGTGACGTTGTGTATAATTTTAAGTTTTACCGGTTGAGAGCCGTCTGCTCTCACCAAAAGCCCGTGCAAACGCTGTCAAGGCCATCTGCGGCCAACAATAATATAGTACATTTATAAAAAAGGCGTTTTCACATATTCGAATCTGGCACTAAAATTGGGTCTCGTTCTTCCCTATGTAGTTTGTATACTGTCGTCCTTTTCGTTTCGCAGCCGGTGACATAATTGCTCAATGGTTGGATTGGGTTGAGGCAAATATGACCATTCTCTCGTATTAGTGTGGTATTAAGTGTTTGTTAAATAGATCTGTGTATGTGATTATTTTACCTTTATCAAGATTTATTAAAGTATTGAGCTTTGATGGTATTACCTATTGTATTCATTTATCCCCTCTAATATTTTGAATATTACAGAATGATTAATTTTGTCGTACCTATTGGACTACAATTACCATTTACATTACATTACAACGGATTTGATTCTGTTTGCATCAGACTAAACTGAAATAAATGCTGACAACACGAAAAGGATTACCGTATCTTTTAGTAGTAAATAAAGTTCGTTTTAGTTTAAGTAAGTAGGTACTCACTAATAAAACTGTCACATGTGTTTCAAACAAATTTGCTTGTGCTATTTTGAGAACCGTATTAAGCATCGAGATGAGGCATGTCAGTGTTGCCATGTGTAAACGTATTCGGTGTGACGTTTCTAATAAAATTCCTACAGTTCTGGCAACGATAATGGCAAATCTGAGTTGAACGCAAAGACACGAATATATTTAGGAATTTATTTGCTGAGTTCAGAGTTACCAAGATAAATAAGAACTTAAGGTTCATTACAAATTTTACTGCGCTACTTGCCGCAATTGTTAAAATAATTGAGAGCTTTAATTACACTGTATTCTAATAACAGATTTAATAATATTCATAGACAATACACTCATTGTTATCTAGCCCCAAACTAAGCATAGCTTATACTGTGGGAACTGGACAACTGATAGATTACTTATATCCTTTTTTTTGTATATAAAATAAACATTAATACAGAGAACAAACATTATATTCATGTCACAAATATTTGTCCAGGGTGGGAGTCGAACCCACGACCTACACAGCAGAAGTCAGTGTTACAACTAACTGAGCTGTGAGGCCTGTCGTAGTGGTTTATTTAATTGTGTATATCTTCCGATGCTTGCAATCTGGATCATTTTTCATCTGCGGACATTCACAACTGTCTATGCAGGTGGAGTGCAAAGTTTCCCTGTAGTGACCGGGTTTGCAGGCGCACCCTGGCACGCAGTCCACGGGTACGGAACACTTGTAGAAGGCGACTATTGCGAAACAGATTTCTGGAGGGCAGGTCATCTTGCAGGAAACATACTCTTCATTTGGACCGCAGATTTCAGCTGCAAGATTAAGAAGACTAGAGTTTATCCCGTGAAATGTTGCAACTGGTTGCAGACCTCTGATGGTCTTGGTTTTATTACCCGATTACGCCAAAGCCATAAGGATAAGTTATGTTTTTCTACTGTAAGAACAGTACCCTACCTACCTAGTGTGATTAGACGTTGATGCGGAGCGCAGGCCCTGGGGCGATTTTAAGCAAGTAATTTAAGGTTCACTTATCAAACTCTTTAGCGAAATGAAAGAGACCATAAAGTGTGTCAGGCCATAGAAAATTACCGAAAGGATAGTAAGCCATCACGATTTAGATACATCGAAATAGATACAAATCACTAATTTTGGTAATTCTATTGTTTAATGAGACCATAGAAGTAGTAGTTGTAAATATGGTGGAACTGATAATCCATTAAATTAGCACTGGCCAGTTAGTTTTTTTATGCGGTTTTATCTGATTAGTAAATCTTGCGATGCCAAAATATCAAGGTGACGTCATAGAAATATATATTATATATAGCTGCGTGTTTTAAAGATTAGGTAGGTACAATAGAATATCTTTATTTTGATTCTGATCTTTATTTGATTATATCAGGAAGTATAATGTAACATAATGCTGCCGAGAAAAAAATTCAGTAACCGATGTTTCCATCTATTTGCAATGCGGAGAATTTTCCATCTGAGGACATTTACAAATGGGTATGCAGGTAGAGTTCAAATGAGCCCTGAAGTGACCGCGTTTGCAGGCACATCCTGGTTCGCAATCCTTTCCTCCAGAGCAGCCAAAGAAGGCAATTATGGAGACACAGATTTCTGGAGGGCAGGTCCTCTTGCAGGGCACAAACTCTTCATTTGGACCGCAGATTTCAGCTGGAAAAATGAGAGGGATTTTGCCAATGATAAGCCCAATATTTAAGCCAAGGATACACTAGGGAACATTTTGTCTCGCAACATGACGCGCAACGCTCAATATACGTGACGCTGCAACGTTGCATGTTGTCCCGCAACATGCTCCGCATGTTGCGGGACACATTTTACGTGACGCGGGGCATGTTGCTAGCTCCCGCCTCGAGAGCGGGCGCACGTGTCCCGCGCCAGTGTCGCTCCAGTTGTCACCGAGTGTAGTCGCGTACGCAACGTAACTCACAACATGTCTGTAGTGTGGGGAAACGAAACCACGCTTTTACTTATTCAGCTTTACGAAAGTCATCAATTGTTGTGGGATACTTCAAATAGTGAATATCGAAATAAAATTAAGAAAAATGACGCGTGGGAAGATATTGCCAAGGCGCTTAAATTGCCGAGAAAAGATATAGAAACCAAAGTTCATACCCTGCGTTCGCAATTTATCCGAGAAAGGAAGAAAGTGAAATCTTCAAAAACTACTGGTAGCGGACGAGAGGACGTGAAGTCCAGTACATGGTTTGCGTATGACGCAATGAAATTTTTAGTGAAGGGATCCACAACTTCTGGAAGCTTGGACACATTGGATACACACGTAAGTCATGTTTTAATTTAATAAAAAAAGTTTAGTTTTAATAAAAAAAATACAATTATAGTAGGTACAGTACAAGTTTATTTATTTAAAAATTATTCTGCCAGGAAACACATCCTTCTCCACTCATGAAATATTCAGCAAAATTGTTTCTTATTTCCATAGCAGATTCAGGGTAGCGTCTTCCTACAGCATTTAAATTCGACATATTAACAGATCCAATTTCTCGGCGCCAAGATCCTTCTACAATATCGTGATCCACATTTTCAGAATCAAAGGTTCCATTTGGGGTGTACAGTGATCTCGATTGACTATTTCGCCTTAAAAAATTATGAAGGTATACACACGCCATTACAACAACTTCAGCATTAGAGGGTTGGAGGTTTATGGGAGTTCGGAATATACGAAATACAACACCTAAGATACCGAACACATTTTCGACAATTCTTCTAGCTCTTGACAGTCTATAGTTGAAAACGCGTTTTGTTGTCCCCACGTTGTGAATACCGGGAAACGGCTTCATCATGTTTTCTGTCAGTGCAAAAGCACTATCTCCCACAAGTACGTAAGGCATATTTGGCCCATCTTGCCGTATGGGGTATGGACTTGGCCAGTTGAGTTGGTTATCAGCCAAAGCTTTATAAAAAGCAGTTTCTTGGAATACTCCACTGTCAGAAGATTTTCCTTTAGCACCACAATTTGCATAGGTAAAATTATAATTTGCGTCTACAATACCCAATAGGACAATACTAAATTGTTCTTTATAGTTGAAATAGTCACTTCCAGAATTCGAAGGAGCCTGGATCAAAACATGTTTACCGTCTATAGATCCAACGCAATGCGGAAAATTCCATATATTTTCATAGCTTTTAGCCTTGGCCTTCCATTCATTTGCAGTTTCTGGGACCTGAAAAGGAATAATTATAAATTTAAGACACTTAATCGATACGGATTCATGTCTAACAGATGTTTTAAATAATACAATATAAACATGTTTTGTAGGTAGGTACTAGGTACTCTATACTTATTATTAATCATTGATTTAATATTTTATTATTTTACAGAGCCCACAAAGCCAAATCACGATTTCGTCTCCGGATGAAGATGCCGTTCTACAGTCTCAGTCAACTCAGAACTCAGAACTTCACTCTTCTGACCAACTAGAATCGCATTCTACTATTACTATTCATGAAGCACAGCAATCCACAAGCTCTGCACCAACACCTTCATCGTCGCGAACAACTCGAAAGAGAACCCACCTTAATGAAGATAGATTGGACCAGGCTTATGAAGTTATGCATGCTGCTAAAAACAAAATGATGTCTCGAGATGAATTTGATGTTTATGGAGAGTACGTAGGAACTGAGTTACGTGCATTAAATGACGAACATAGTATAATTATGACTAAATATTATATTAATAATATTTTATTTGATGCACGTTTAGGAAAATACCGTACAAATAATAATCAAAGTCAGTCAACTGTGCAACAGAGCTATAGCACTGCTTCTAGTGATATTACTCCGGAGCCTTCTGAAGAGCATATTATTGAAAATATACTTGCAACTATGGGTCCGCCGAGTACTAATAGTAATAATAACACTGATAATTTATAATTTTTTAATTTACGTTGTTCGCTACATCCACCTTGTACTCTCCCAAGTTATTGATTAAAATTTCTTATACTGAAAATAAAAATACAATATAATAAATGTATGCATTTTTTTTAACTTACCTTTACAAATATCTTCAATTTGTTTATCAGTTCTTTACAAACTTCTGGCACTATTTTACGTATCAGTTGTTTTGACACTCGAAAAGTGTACGACAAGGAAGCATAAGAGTCTCCAGTCGACAAGTACCTCAATGCAATGGCAAGTCTGATATGAGGACTAACAGCGTTCCGTAGTATTGTATCCTGTTTGGCTATAGAAGGTCCGATCATTTGCAATAGAGTTTCAAAATCAGATGTTGACATTCGAGTAAAATTCGCAAATGATCCGTCACACATTCGAAGATCACTTAGAATATTCACTCTTCTTTCTCGTTGTAGCAAGAAATTTCGCATCCACCACCTTCTCTTTCGCCTACGTTTCAACACACTCGAAATAATGTACGCAGCACTAATCGCCACAACCTCCTCGGGCGACATTTCTATAAACACTGACTAGTGTAGCCTACAAAATGTTTCGCGACATTTACCTCGCGTCTTTTTCACGTGGTATTGAGGAACATGTTCCGCAACATGTTGCTCCATTTGTCCCATAGTGTATCCTTGGCTTTATACTTAGACTTTATTTTTTCAGTAAAATACATTCAACCAAGTGTACCCTTCAACTTGTGTGTATTGTGTGTACAAACAACTTTCCTGATGCACCTCTTTTTTTTTAATTTAAGTTGGTACTGTACCTACCTACCTACTTACATGATATAAAATGGTGCAGTGTTAGTAAGTAGGTACCTACATGACATAGCTAAGTATTGAATGGAATTGATGTGGTTGGCAGAGGATTTATTACTGCTTATTTAAGTATTAGTGGTTCATATCCTACATATATAAAAGATATTCCTTCACAAAATGCTGCCGCGACAAATCACTAGATCCTAATTAACTGAAATACGTTTCTATCTATTTGTAGTCAAATTAACTGAAAAATGTTTCTGTCTATTTGCAATCCGGCGAATTTTCCATCTCAGGACATTCACAAGTGGGTATACAGGTTGAGTTCAAATCCTTTCTGTAGTGACCGGGTTTGCAAGCGCATCCTGCTTCGCAATCATCTTCTCCAGAACAATCGTAAAAGGCGACCATGGAGAAACAGATTTCTGGAGGGCAGGTCATCTTGCAGGAAACAAACTCTTCATTTGGACCGCAGATTTCAGCTGCAAGAATGAGAAGACTCGAGTTCATCCCTTGAAAGTTTCAACTGGTTGCAGACCCCTGATGGTCTTGGGTTTACTACCCGATACGGCAATGCCAAAAGGGAAAGTTATGTTTTTCTACTGTAAGAACAGTACCCTACCTACTTAGTGTGATTATGCTATCTTTAGTCGAAGATACGGAGCACAGGCCCTGGGGCGATTCAAATTCAAAAATATTTAATTTGGAACATTATACACAAGAGCAAATAATAATGCACGTTGGACTCTGCTAAAGTATAAACTGTGTTGCAGAGCTAGCACCCTCCGCCGTAACAGAAAGAACAGTGTTCCAGCATAAGAGGAACAACTCAGAATTAATTCAAAATGCATTTTAATTAAAAACACGAAGCTGAGTAATAAACTATGTAAAATATAGGTAAATATAAAATTTGCGAGAAACTGTGAGTGTATGTTTGTGATAGTGTGGACTAGATGTATGTGAATGTATGTTTAAAGTGGATGAGCAAGGTAAGAGTGTTCATGGGTAGGTAAGTGATGTGTAATTTGTGTGATTCTGTTAAACAAGTCATTTTAGGTTCACTTAACTATCCTTAGCAAAATACAAGAGACTATAAATTACCTGTCATAGAAAATTCGTCGATCGTAAACCATCGCAATTTAAATACCTACGTTGAAACAGATGCATATTGTACTAAATTTAGTGGTCATAGGTATTGTTTATTGAGACCATAGAAGTAGGCGTTGTAAATAAGAAGGTGGCGTCGATAAACCTTAGAACTGGCCAGTTAGTAGAATATTTTTAACTGATCAGCAAACCTTGCGTTGCCAAAATATATGTAAATGTATCTCATCATGTCAAGGTGACGTCATAGAAATATACATATCTTATCGACTGGCCTCATAGCTCAGTTGGTAGTAAAACTGCCTTCTGCGCTGTAGGTCGTGGGTTCGATCCCCACCCCGGACACTCATTTATGTGATATTTGTAACATTGATGTTTGTTCTCTGTCTAGGTGTATATGTATTATATGTATGTATTTACAAAAGAAAAGTACCTATATAGGTAAGTATTATATCAGTCGTCTGGTGCCCATGACACAAGCTATGCTTAGCTTACTTTGGGGTTAGATGGCGCTGTGTGAAATGTCCACCAATATTTATTTAAATATTATGAATCAAAGCTGCGTGTGTTGTTCAATGATTAGGTAGGTACTATAGAATACAATAGAACATCTTCATTTCGATTCTGATCTTTATTTGATTATATCAGGAAGTATAATGTAATATAATGCTGCCGAAAAAATAATTATAAGTAACCGATGTTTCGATCTATTTGCAATCCGAAGAATTTTCCATCTGAGGACATTTGCAAATGGGTATGCAGGTAGAGTTCAAATCATCCCTGTAGTGACCGGGTTTGCAGTCGCATCCTGGTTCGCAATTCTTTTCTACAGTGCAGTCAAAGGAGACGACTATGGAGAAACAGAATTCTGGAGGGCAGGTCCTCTTGCAGGACACAAACTCTTCATTTGGACCGCAGATTTCAGCTGCAAAAATTAGAGGGGTTTTTGCCAATGAAAAGTCCGATGGTTATACCCTAGACTGTATTGTCTTAGTTAAATATTCAAAGGAAGCGACTTATCACCTCCCTGATAGAGTTGGCTATTTTCTTTAGTTTTTTAGTTGGTTAGTTTCGGTCATTCTACGCAAAGCGAAGACGACGCAAAATCAAGGTTATAACATCGAAATGACTACATAAGTTATATGGCTGCAATATTAATGTATGAAAGCTGAAATAAAATTTATTGATTGATTTATTGATTGATTGATAAGCTACGTAAATAATGACACTTAATTCATGTTCTTATGACTTATAGTTTTGTAATTATTAAGGTACCATGATATAGACCTTTTCGTTACGGTCCACTGTTCTGACGCGTACCCGTATGTTTCGGCGTGATTTTAAAGACTTTTCACGTGAGTAATTGGTAGGTAGGTAACTAATTAAAACTTGTCTACTTATGTTTCAATAATTTATTTAATCTATTTGCAATCTGGGGAGTTTTCCATCTGCGGACATTCACAAACAGGTACGCAGGATGAGTTCATATCTTTCCTGAGATAGCCGGCTTTGCACGCACAACCTGGTTTGCAAATCCGGTTTCCAGAACATCTGAATTCCACTACTGTGGCGATACAGTGCTCTGGAGGACAGTCCCTTTTGCACGCTACTAACTCTTCATATGGACCGCACTTTTCAGCTATAACAACGAGAAAACAGTTGAAAACTGAATTTACGAAGTATTATAGTTTATGTTATGAGTAATGTATTATACCTATATGAAGTATTTTTCTGAAAATAGCCGTGAGTTTATGTCTGACTGGCCCTTGCACGAGCCAACATATTATTGAGTTTTGGATATTATTTTTTACATTTCCTGGTAATTTTGTAGTATAAATATTGTCCAAATTACTCCTATTTTATTTGAATGGATTAGTCTCAAAAACTCTATAGGTATGTTATACATACGAAAGAATAAAAAAAATGAAGGTAAGATATTACAGACCTTTTCATTATGGTCAGTTTGTCTGAGCCGGTATATATACCCTACCAGTATGTTTCGGTGTGATTTTAGTTTTCAAGTCAATAAAGGTAGATAGAAAAATCTTCATTGCACGAGGTAAAAATAAGTACATAGGCGAACTTAATGCTAAATAGCATTTTCTTCCTGCTAACCTTTGTGTACTAGTAGTATGGACTGGATGTTGTACCTAGAGCATTTAAGGTACAACGTATACAGTAAGTAATGTGATTGATTGAAGTGATTTATGTAATTAAATAGGTAGTATAGGTATTCAACTGCAATCTGGGGAATTTTCCATCTGCGGACATTCACAAATGGGTACGCAACTTGAGTTCATATATTTCCTGAGGTGGCCGGCTTTGCACGCACAGCCTAGTTCGCAAACCTGGTTTCCGGAACATCTGAATTTGGCTACTATGGAGATACAGTGCTCTGGAGGACAGGCTATTTTGCAGGCCACTAACTCTTCATTCGGACCGCACGTTTCAGCTATAACGAGAAAACAGTTGAAAACTGAAGTTATGAAATATATTTAGGGTGATTTTCATTGTGGTCTGATGATACTGGATGAAAAGCGATTTGATCCACCTAATGACGCCTTTGCTTTATTACCGAGCAACGGCATACATGCCTCTACCTTCATAGATTACAAACTTAGGCAATACTTACGTTATTTTATCTGCACCGGCACTTGCATTATTGCATCACGTGTGGAAGATTATTTCCCCACTTTTCAATTAAATATTGCATAAACGAACAATATACCTACTTTAAAATGTTTTTTATTGCGAATATTTTTTTTGTATCTGGCAACCGAATCAAGAAATGCAGTTTTTTTTTTTCAACTTTGTTGCTATTGAATTCCGGTCCACTTCTGACGAACGTTCGTTTACTACCGGGTTACCCGAGAGACACAGATTACTCGAGCTTCTTGATTTTATTATTTACTCTTCCTTCATACAGTAGTTATAAGTACCTACACAACAGTTTTTTGTAGCATTATTTCACTAATGATATGAGAAGGTGTGCTAAAAACAGCATTACAACAATCTGAGGGCCATCAGCCTCCAACCGTTTAACTAATGATGTGTTAAGCTGGTGGTGTGATGTGGATATGAATAGGGCTAAACAAAATGTTATTTTAGGACACCATTTACTTACTTTTAGGACATTTCTCGATAGGCACGCAGTCATTCGTTGAGTTCCTTGCGAACCCATCTTCGCAGTAGCACTTCGGGACGCAAACTATGTTAGCGATGGGACAGTGGGTCCTATTCTGGGTTGGATTTGAGCACTCGTTATCACACTCGCGTCCACAGTCGTAAAACTCATTAGGTCCATTGCACTGATCTTTAAAACAAAATTTCAGAATAAGCATGGTAGGTAAACAAATAACTACCTAGATACATAAATTCCCATAAGCACAGAGTTTCAATCCGCAGGTCACTTTTTCGAATCACGACTTGAATCAATGAGTTTTTTCGCTTGGAAAATGTTCCTATGTGCGCAGTACCTACCATGTTCTCTAAACGGTAAAGGAAAACACTGTGAGGAATCCGGAAGAAGGTGGGAGGAAAATCCGACATATCCTAGAACCAAAAATTCCAAGACATGTGTCAAGTGTACGAAAGGAGCCTCTTTGAGGCGCACTTAAATACTTTTAGCACAACTGGTTCGAGGGAACCGGTGACTCAGCTAGTAGTAGTAGCTTAAGGATTATGAAGTCCTGCTGCTGAGACATTTCTTAAGTTAGGTTAACTTTTGGAGATAAAAATTTCGTGAACTCATCGCCGCTACTGCTCCAGGGAAATCAGCTAATTCGTTCCCAAATGAACCTACTGTCAGGATACAATTTTATGTAGGTAAGTATATACAATAAATGTCGCCAGCATTCGAACTGCGAAATACTTGCGCCATTTCTCGCGCGCATCTCATACCTACGTATCTAGTAGCAAGTAAGCAGTAAAGTCAATTAATTAATATATAAAGTCTAATATATAATATATAAAGTCAATTAATCATAAAAAATAATACCAACCTACACTATTTTTTACAGAATAGTACATACCACATTGCTGTTCAGTAACGCAATCCCCCATAGAGTTTCTGTAATGACCAGATTTACATAAACACTTTGTTTGACATGGCTGATCACTCTGCATACATCTATCTTGAAGACCGCGGGTTCTGCAGGTCACTTCCCCTGGGCAGTCTTGCACACATGAGAGTTCTTCGTTGCGTCCACATTGCTGCAGTTCTGAAATAGGTAATAATATTTGTTTTATAGAAAGAAATATGGTTAAATAGTATTCATTCTTTTACAGTAAAACTAAGTCTGCATAATTTTTCCCTGTGCATTCTCTATTTTTATTTACTTAGTAGCATTTTATGAATATATTTCTTACGTATATTTTTTCCAGTTTTTATTTTGCGTAGCCAACACTTGTTATATTGTAACTGAAAGAATACATTTTCGTAGCCATTTGGTTACTTGTCTATTTTAGGCCAAAAACCGGATTTAAGGAAAAAAAATCTCTTATTTCAAGAGTACTTCGTTACTAACCGTCTTTTTGCAATTAAAAATCACTCTACCCTTTCTAAAAGCAAAGTTCGTCAACGGGGAAAATCCTACGATAAAATATAGAGCAAGGCTAAACGCGTCATCGCCTGCTTGGATGACGAATAGAAATGTGATTGTCAAATGGTGGGTCTGTCATTAGTGTTACTAGATAAGCCACCCACTTTACCAATCTTTTCTGATATTCAAAATTTTACGTCCATTATCACCTTTGGTTTCAGACGGCTTTTTCTTTTCACATCATACAATTCAGTTGCTTTTTTGGACACCATTTATACAATCCAAGTAGTAGAGAGGACGAAAAATTTGAGGAATATGCTGAGGATGTATTTTCTTGTAAATCCATATGGCTTGATGATTAATCATAAAAATACATAATAATTGACTTTGGATTGCCCAACTAACATGCAAAAAAGATTCTGATTATTTTTAACTTTTCAGTTAGGCAACACTCAATCTCTCAAAACGAGTTTGTTGCTAGAAGTTAATACCTAATTTAATTTAAATCCAATACCCACAAGTACTATGTCCTAGGTCAATACACATTCGAAACATAAAGAAAATAATGTACTCTGTGAAACAGTTTTCCTCATATTAAAGGACAATAAATAGCAATATTTTATTCATGTTATAAAATGTGGGCGCGAAACGTATTGCTATTAAAGTTCCGCGTTCTTTCAGTACCTCTGAAACTACCACGACATGGTGTACAAAAATTATATCATGCAGAACACGCCGAAAATACTGTCCTACGAAATCCACGGACGTTAAAAACATGCAAGCGAAATGTGTTTCCGAAATATTCTCCGGACTTTATCACATACAGTACTACGAGAAGCAACCTCCAAGATGTCAGACCGATAGTGAAAATTCAACCTGAACAAGACTACAACTCGTATACGTACAGGACACACTCGTGCGGCGAGCTCGGTCCCCAACACAAAGGCCAAAAGGTAATTTTATGTGGTTGGGTACAATATTCCCGCCTCTCAAAATTTTTACTACTCAGAGATGCTTATGGCTTAACGCAATGTATTATAAGCGAAAAAGACTTCAATTTATCCGATATTTCTTTAGAGACAGTCGTTAAAATTGAAGGGACAGTGTTACTACGTCCTAAAGATACCATAAACCATGCAATGTCCACTGGAGAAGTGGAAGTTGCAATAGAGAATCTAGAAGTTCTTAATAATGTTGAAAAGCTTCCGTTTAACCTTAGAAACTATCAGAAACCTAAGGAACAGTTACGGCTGCAGCATCGTTATATTGATTTGCGTTTTCCAGAAATGCAAAACAATTTGAGACAACGATCACAGATGCTCCACATTATGAGAAGGTTCTTAGTTGAAGGACACGGTTTCATTGAGGTAGAAACCCCAACACTGTTTTGTCGCACCCCCGGTGGGGCGAGAGAGTTTATAGTCCCCACACATCATTCGGGCCTTTTCTACTCATTAGTACAAAGTCCTCAACAATTCAAACAGATGCTCATGTCTGGAGGTGTTGATAGATACTTCCAAATTGCAAGATGTTATCGAGATGAGACAACACGACCTGACCGTCAGCCTGAATTCACACAGCTGGATATTGAACTCTCATTTACCAATCAAGATGGAGTGCTTACAATGATTGAAGAACTACTTCACAACACATATATAAAACCCTTACCAAAACCACCTTTTCAAAGAATTACTTACAAAGATGCTTTAGAGAACTATGGAACTGATAAACCTAATTTGACTTATGAACTGAAATTCATCAATATAAAGAACTTATTCCCTGAACACAGAAATGAAGATTTCGGAGCATTTGCATTACCATTCTCAAATGAAGTTGGAAAACTGACAACAAAATACAAGGAGAAGATCAGAGAATTAGCAAAGAAATACCATTCCAAGATAATTTTACCAGAAAATCTAGCTAAGGAAGTTGGGATGGATCTTGCTGTTAAAATAGAGAATGCGATTGGACAGAGCCACTCTGCTATAATATCCATGGGTGACAATGAAAATGCTTGTCTATCTCTTGGACAAGTAAGAGAAATGATGGCACCCCTCCTTCATTCAAAGGACTTGCTCGAGATCAAGCAAAATATAGAACCGCTATGGGTTGTCGACTTCCCGCTATTTATCAAGGGTGAGAACGGTTTGGAGACATGTCACCATCCATTTACTGCACCACACCCTGAAGACATCCATTTATTAGACACTGATCCATTGAAAGTGAGATCACTTGCTTATGATATTGTGATGAATGGAAATGAAGTTGGCGGAGGATCAGTCAGAGTTCACAATGTAAAGCTACAAGAGAAATTGTTGAGAATGTTGGATATAGATGGAACTTTGTTGTCGCATTTCTTGAATGCGTTGGGTAGTGGTTGCCCCCCACACGCAGGTATTGCTCTAGGTATAGATAGGTTAGTGAGCATAGCATGTAATGCTGAATCTATTAGAGATGTGATAGCGTTCCCTAAGTCTCACGATGGTAGGGACCCCTTATCTGGTGCACCAAATACTATATCAGATGAAGATAAAAAGTATTATCATATAGCTACTATTGATTGAAATTAATTTGTAGTATATTCGTTTGACTGGCCTCATAGCGCAGTTTGTTAGTAACTCTACCTTCTGCGCTGTAGGTTGTGGGTTCGATCCCCACTCAGGACAAACATTTATGTGACATTTGTAACATTGATGTTTGTTCTGTGTCTGGGTGTTAATATGTATTATATGTATGTATTTACAAAAGAAAAGTATATAAGTATTATATCAGTTGTCTAGTTCCCATGATACAAGCTATGCTTAGCTTACTTTGGGGCTAGATGGCGCTGTGTGAAATGTCCACCAATAAAAAAAAAAAAAAAGTTGTCATTATTTTATGTGGACATTTCTCAGCGCCATTTAGCCCCAAAGTAAGCATAGCTTGTATGGCTTGTCATGGGAACCAGACAACCAATAAAGTATATGTATATATATTGTAAATACCTACAGACATAATTATTCACATTCAGACACAGATCAAACATTTATGCTTGTCACACAAATGTTTGTCCTGGGTGGGAATTGAACCCACAATCTACAGTGCAGAAAGCAGACTAGTAGTAGTACTACCAACTGAGCTGTAAGTCCAGTCAACATTATTATAAATGACCAAAATAAAAGTATGACAGAAATTTTAGGTGAGTAATAAACTTAAAATTATCAATATATTTTGACATTTTAATTTTTACCTATCTGGGTGGACCAAATATTTCCTTTACATACTGAATTATATTTTTATTGGTATTAACATTAAACTCATTTTGATAATATTTACCTGCATATCACTGACTATATACTTGTTAAGAATTTCTTCAGAGGATCATTTTTGGATTATTATGAGATGTTAAGAATAATATCTAAAATAAATTAGTGTCTACTTAAAATGTCCCTAGCCTAAATGCCCCTAGATAACAGGTACTAGAAATAAATAAAAAACAACATAGTAATCAATCTCTTTAATTTGAAATCAGAATATGCTTTAAGGTGTCAAAGAATACAAGTTTTAAAAATGGTAATTATCCTTAAGTATCCCAGGTCAAAGAGACAATGTTGTGAACTATTCATAAAACTATTCCTAACAAACGCAAAACGTGCTGATGCAGCGCTGTAGCACTGAAACTTTAAAAAAAGTTATTAATCATTCAATGAAAAACATACTAAATCAAATCGTTTTATGGGGTAAATTGACGTTATCCTCAAGAAAAATTTGCTAGATGAGACTTAAGGATGTACACAGATAAAATGCGAGAAGAATATTAACATAAGAATATATCTACATAATTCATGAACGAACCAATCAAAATTTTTCATTATATGAAAAATCATATAAGGATCATAGAAGGAAATCATAATCGTATAAGGATATTGTGAGCAATGTAGCTATATATTAACTGGCGAAGAAAATTTGCAATTGTCACATAGGATTGATGAATATTTTTTCATTTATTTTTTTATTCACATTTGAACACATATCTTATTGAACTCCACTGTCACGATGTTTTAATTATAATAAAAAAAAATGAACATAATAAACAGGTTTATCTATTAGATTCGATAAGGTTACCTAGTTAAAAACACGCCTTTATGTCCGTAGATAAGGGACAGACAATATCATTACGATTAATACATAACAAATACATTTTGTGACAAATTAAATCTGCCTCATAAGTATATAAATGACAGAATTATAATGATTACATGATTGCTTTGATCAAACAAGGTCAAAATAAATTGTATTGCCTCTAACGCAGTAGGTCATAGAGAAAAATAGCAGATGTATAATCTATTTATTTTACTAACATTGTACCTATTCAATTTATTTAAAAGTCCAATGCTAAGTAGTATTAATTAAATTATTGGATTTTTTTCAGCGCGCATTTTTTATTTAGGCACTTACTCAGAACAAAATTTATCAATGTAACTATTCAAAGATTTTCAGCAAGTAGGCGCAAATTTTAACAGATTTGACTATTATTAACATTATTGAATTGTTATTATTGGGTTTAGTGTTCAGTATAAAATAGAACAATGTTTTTGAATTTGGAATGCTGGGTTTTTCTTTATGACTAAACTTACCGGTATTACCAGTGCAGAAAACGACGCAACAGGAAAATAGCAAAATTATCCTAGCCTCCATCTTGCGTGCGGATGTGTTCACTCTGTTAGTATAGCGGATACTGGTTACAGTGGAGATCCCGTTTTCTTTTATAAAGCTTTGTTGGTTGTTGTTTTTTTTTTATAAATTCCCTTTACCAGTTTGAATGCTGGATTTTATATGATTGGTTATAGTTTCTCATGGAAAGAAGAATAATCTATCCTCAATAGGTCAATAACCTGAGTGCGGACCTTGTGTTTTTGCACTGCAGATACTACTAAGATGGCGTCGTGTTATACGAGTGCATAATTGAGTACCTTCCTGTCTTCCTATTATCATAATGTTCTACTTCAATGTCAACTATTTTATAACGACTGAAAGTGCCCCAAAGGAGGTTTAATGCTGGTGCACAAAGGAGAATATAATTCTAGCAAAACAGATTTATTTCTGAATGTATAAAGTTGATGGGAATTCAGTTTTATGGTGCGAAATTGATTACTAGGGTTGATACATTTGAAAACAGTGCAATAAGATGTAGTGTTCAGTTTCCGTTTTTAACTATTTTTTTGCAATGGGAAAGTGGTTTTTGGGATAACTTATGATGACAGTTTTTATTTTATCATGAACCTCCCGACACTTTTTGCCCAGGTGGTGGTTGCTTCCATGAGCCATATTTCCTTCCTGCGCATGTACCACCCGAGGAAGGTGATGATGGTGGAGTCTTGGATGTTTCAGCACCTGTATTGAACTAAATTATTATTTAGGTTATTAGGTAACAGGGTAACACAAGGTTGTGTGTTCTAATCACCCGATGTTAAGTGACTACGTATCCTATGGTGGCGCAACGCAACGCCTGGGAACCTCTCAGTTAAAGTTACAGCACACCATTAGGTTTTATTTAAATTATGTGTGATAAACATATGGAGCAAGCAGATGACCCACATTGTGTTCAGTGGTAACCCCAACCCATAACAAGCAATACGACTTGGGTACTATCTAATTAGGTATCCACATTAATATTGTATTTTGTGTGACGTACCTACCTATATTATTACATTTAATTTAGAAAAAAATGGTGGACATTTCACACAGCGCCATCTAGCTCCAAAGTAAGCTAAGCATAGCTTGTATCATGGGAACCAGACAACTGATATACATACATATATATTTTCTTGTGTAAATACATACATATAATACATATTAACACCCAGACACAGAACAAACATCAATGTTACAAAGTTACAAATGTTTGCCCTGGGTGGGAATCGAACCCACGCGCAGAAGGCAGGGTTACTACCAACGCCGCGAGGCCAATTTAGAAAAAAAATGCCTTGGAGGAATCATTTTTTTTTTTCCACAGGCCCTTTTAACCCCCAAAGTTGTACATGGTACAAACCTTGTAACATGGGAGCCAGATAGCTAATATAAAACTTTTTTTGTAAATATATATAATACCTAATTATTTTGACAGTAGGTAGGTATTACTAAAATAAAGTAAACGAACCTTTGTGCAAAGTTTCTCGGGAACACATTTCCCCTGCTCATTCATAAATGTGCCTGGCCTGCAAACGCAACCAGATGAGCAGGAGCCTTCAGCGACTGTATCGCACGGAACTGGCTTCCCCAGCTCCGCACACCTCTGAGCGCCGCACAGCGCTTGCGTGCAGTTAGAGAACACCTGATTAATGGGGCATATGCCGGCTAGAAAATTATAAATAAACCATTATTGGTGGACAATTCACACAGCACCATCTAGCCCCAAACTAAGCATACTTGTACTATGGGAACCATACAACTGAAAGATTACGTAATATATAAATTTATTGTAAATACCCAGGCACATGTTCGATTTCCCCCAGGACAAACATTTGTGTGACGAACATAGATGTTTGTTTTGTTTAGGGGTGTTAATATGTATAATACATACGTATTTACGAAAAAGCATATAAGTATTACCTATATCATTTGTCTGGTTCCCATGATACAAGCTATGCTTAGCTTACTTTGCGGCTAGATGGCGCTGTGTGACGTGTCCATCAATATTATATCATTATTATATTATCGTAAGCACTCCTCTCAGAACGAAAACTGGATAGCAATAGTCAAAATGTTGATTTCTATTGAATTCTTAAAAAAATTGTTGCAAATTTCAATCAGTCATATGTATTACATGATCACGCATAGATATATACTTAAGGCTCAGTCTGGCGCATGATACTAAGTAAGTTAACTTACGGCAATCTCCAATGGGAATGCATGTTCCGCTTCCATTGCGCCTGTAGTTCGGTTGACACCTACATCCTGCCGGTAGGCAGACGGCAGCGGAGATGCAGTCTTTCTGTTGTGCCTGCTCGGCTTCGTAGCTCGTGGGGCAGCTGACTGGAGTACACGCGTTGGGACAGTCTACCAGGACTTCGTTTGCACCACATTTTATGTTTTGTGCTGTAATTAAAGATAGTTGAAATAAAATTCTTCGAATAAAACTGGCCTCATAGGTAACCCTGCCTTCTTCGCTGTAGATTTTGGGTCCGATTCCCACCCAGGACAAACATTTGTGTGAAGAACATAGATGTTTGTTCTGTGCCTGGGTGTTTAGTGTATTATATGTATGTATTTACAAAAAAGTATACGAGTATTATATCGATTATCTGATTCCCATGATACAATTTTAAGAGCAGTAGAACTCTCGCATAGTTCGTCCGGGGAAGTACTGCCACCATGCCCATTTCTGCTGCCAAGCAGTAACGCGTTCGTGTTACTGTGTTCCGGTTTGAAAGGTGTGGTTGCCGGTGAAATTACAGGCCCAAGAGACATTCCACCTACACGTCTCAGAGTTACGGGCGCATACGATGCGACTTGGGTCTTGTCGTACCTAGTAAGGGAGGACCCAAGTCGCATCGGTTGTTATGGGCAGAGGTTACCACTTAACACCAGGTGGGCCGTCGGCTTGTTCCTAAACTGTAACACATAAAAAAAAAAAAAAAAACAAGCTATGCTTAGTTTACTTTGGGGCTAGCTGGCGCTGTTGTCCACCAGTATTTATTATTAGTTGTCTGGTTCCCATGATACAAGCTATGCTTAGCTTACTTGGGGGCTAGATGGCTCTGTGTGAAATGTCCACCAATATTTATTTATCTTCTCATTGCTCAGTTACACTTACGACATTCAGCATAAGGCACACAGACTCCATTATTTCTCCAGTATCCAGAAATGCAGCGGCAAGTAGGTTTGCACTCAACCACTATGCCGATGCGACCCGGCAGTGGACAGCGGCCGGTGGGCGTCGCCTGACTGCAGTCATCCGTGGGACAGTAGGAAGGGCATGCCTTGTATTCTTCGTTCTCTCCAACGCAGGAGAAAGGTGCTGAAAATGTATAAATCATCAACTAATATCATTTGGCTTGGTTGAGAGGCGTGGTGGCCCAGTGGTACTGACTCCGAGTTTCAAGCAGGTCACTGGTTCAAATCCTGACAAGCAATGGATTTTTCGCTTGATAAACTTATGTGCAAAATACCTCAAAACGGTGAAAGAAAACATGAAGAAAACGACATGTCCACGAACCGAAAATTCGAAGACATTCAACGCGCACTTAAAATCCTTGCACCACACTGGTTTAATGGAAGCAGTGACTCTAGTACCTAGTAGGTAGTGTTGGGCTTGGTACGTGAGTCTGTAGATCGCAAAAACGAGACCAAACATACCACAATGCCTACCTAATTCCTGGAATCTAGTTAATACAAGACAAGACGTTTATGCATATGCATTAATTCTAGATTACAATGGTCTTATAAATTAGTGAACGGCTAAAACTTAGTCACCTTTTCAGGCATCGCAAATATTCTGGGGGTGCTTAGCTACAGGAATTTTGTTTAACTAGCCCATATTTGATGTTAGATAAAATAAAAAAAAACAAGAACATTTAAAGTTTCATTCATGAATCGTCGACCTTCAAACAGTTATTGAGTGTGTTATCTTTTGGAGCAACTCACGTGGGAGTTACCTTATTCGAATCTGATTGAAATGGGTACATACGACAATCTCTAGTGGGGATGCAGGTTCCATTGTCGTGGCTTCGTTTGTAGTTGAATCTGCAAGCGCACACCGGCTCGCCACATTCGGCGCCGGCGTCGGCGGTCTGTTGGTTTGTACCGCACTGTCCGTTATCGCCCGGGTACAACGGACAGAAGTCGTTGACGCAACCCTTGGGGCAATTGTTCAGTACTTCACTATCCTTACAAACTATTCCTGTGAAATTATAAATTTCCTTGAGTATCTGGGTTTTGATTGTATACTATTAGCATTGACTTTCCGGGACATAAGTAAATAGATAGATTATATCTTTATTGTACACCATTTAAAAAACAACAACAGTGCATAAACATTTAACAAGAAAATGGTACAAGGGGCGGCCTTATCGCTGAGAGCGATCTCTTCCAGGCAACCGTTGGATGGACAAGTAAGGATAAGTACCTACATCAGCAATTCTGCGCTCTCACAAGAGTTGTACATATGCGATAGCAGTTATAAATCTATATTTTTCTTTAAATCTAGTCTTCGATAAGCTTTGACATAATAATAAGCTCCTTTACCTGCTGGCTCCTGCCCTCCAGAGCCAGCGACGTTGGCGGGAGCCGAGGAATCCTGTTGCTGGGCAGACGCTGACGCTGCCGCTGCGCTAGACGCGGATGCCGCAGCATCTGATGAGGTATTTCAAAATGAGGGTTCGAATAGGCATAACAATGCCCATTGTACAACATATAATGTTTAATAATTATATAAATATACTAGCTGTTGCCCGCGACTTCGTTGCAGAGGTTACCACTTAACACCAGGTGGGCCGTCGGCTCGTTCCGTAACAGTATCACATAAAAAAAAACTATTGCGAATTTTGGCATAAAACTGCATTTCTGTATCAGTGTTTTCTTTACTTTTATCCCGAAGTTATCACAGGAACAGGAAATTTCAGTTAATTATTTATTTTTATTAAATATACACAGCCTTACAGTTAACACCGCTGTGCTAGGTAAACAAAATTTTCAAAGACAATAAAAATAAAAAACGGAATTATGCATACACAATAAATATTATACAATTCAATAGATATTATGATTTTATGCTAGAAATAGCCACAACGAAGCGGACGGGATGAGCTAGAGTAATATATGTGTATACCGATACATTTAATGTGTCTGTTGTGTAATGTCTCTTATTTTGCTTATTTCTTATTGTTCTGTTTTTTATTACGTAGAGGAACTTACGATATATATATATATATATATATATATATATATATATATATATATTTTATCTTAAATAATGTTAATCTATTGTTAGCTTTTTATTTTACCTCCTGACCCAGTGTCCGCGGCAGAGCTCGCGGCAGCTGAGGCTGCGCTAGAAGATGATGCATCCGCTGAAACACCATTACACATACAGTTGGTTCTACCTCTATCTACCTACTGAAAAAAACACTTTTTCTTTGAAAGTCTCTAACATGTTGTGTCATATCTTACGTTCGTACTCTAAAACAGGGTAAAACTGGATAAAAGTAGTATGGAGCCAACACCAAATCTAGATTTGGTGTTATACACCGGCTATAATTAATAATTCTAAAATAATTGTCATGTCTGTTAATTATTGTTTTGCAGCTTGTCTAAGACTTACTACGTTATTCAATTACATTGAAAAACATCATGTAATCAATTATCATTTATATATTTGTAGGCTCATTTTGATCATGAAATTTGTTGTAAGTAAAAAGTGGTCGCAACAATTCAGTGTCAAAACTTCACATGATCAACAATCGTCCGGAGAAGCAATAGGACTTTTTTAGGAACTGTGTACAAACTATATGAAGTGATATCTAGTACTACTACTTATTTTAGGAGTCTCATCTTTTTGTGATCAATAACAGATTGATTTGTTACAGTATGTAAGTCCCTCTGAGGGCTTGCAACTGATCTAGATCATAGGCTCTTCTGTGTTCTACTTAAAACTATGTCGGTGTGTTTACCTCCTATACAGAAACTACGACAAACCAGCTACATGAAGGACCGGCTGGTTAGGCTTTGCAAAAATAGACTTAAAAACTGGTTAGCGAGAATCGCATCGGCCGTTGATCTGATAGGTATACCTAGGTTATTGGACTAAATTCGTCTTATAATTTTTGTTACAATTTGTTTATGCTACAAAATGTAGCATTATAACACGTTTATGTAACAAAACAAACATAATTTATGTACAACGCACAATAAGCAGTGTTTTGGGAACACTGCTGTAGGTAAGTTTAGTTTGGTAACCTCTGCCCATAACAACCGATGCGACTTGGGTCCTCCCCTACTAGGTGCAAGACCCAAGTCGCATGTATGCATCCGTAACTCTGAGACGTGCAGGTGGAATGTCTCGTGTGCCTGTAATTTCACCGGCAACCACACTTTTTAAATCAAAACAGTAACACGAATGCGTTACTGCTTGGCGGCAGAAATTGACATGGTGGCAGTACTTCCCCGAATGAACTTGGCGTGAGTTCTACTGCTTTTAAAATAATAAGTAGTTTGTAGTGTCACTATTTCTAAAAAGGGGCCTTAAAATTAGCTGAAAACAGGCGTAGAAAAACCTTAAATATTCTAAGGTAACAAAGATAGAGCCTTTAATTACATAACGATATTGTATTAAAATTTGCCATACATGCAAACTCGCTGCAGGTTATCGTGTCCTTTGTTATTTCGACCTACAGTTTCTCACCGCAATTACTGATATTTTTAAGAGATACCCACTTCTCTTTCCATTATTAAAAATTAGAAATTCTTACCAGTCGCTGAGCTAATTACTAAAATTAAATTCACAACTATAATAATTAGACGACCCATTGTTGCAACGTCGGGTTTCCGAATGATTTTATTCGCCACGAATATGGAAGTATTGCTTTTCGTTTACCCATTTAATTTCCTTACTACTAATGAACCGAGTTGCTGAGGCTGTCTGTCTGTCTGCTAAAAAAACTTATAATAACAAGTCTGAAGTTGTTTGTAATATCTTTACTCTATTAGCGAAGACCTTTAATTGGCTAGCTATTTCTGTTTAAGTTTGTAAGGACAGTATATAAGCTGTTGGTTTTTCGAAATAAAATAAATAAAAATCAATAAATATCTACTTGGATCAACCTTTTTCTGTCGTCAGGCACTGGTGTACGGCGTGGGTAGATAAATTACAAAAGTTTCAGAGAGGGCGCATTGAGATCCTACCAACTTAGTTCTTCATCATTCTTCATGGTAAGTACGAGAGTAGTAAAGTACTTCTGTAATTATGAGCCATTAAATATTAAAAGAGATATCGGGTGTTCCGGAAAAAAATAATTTTCATGTCCTGATAAAGTCGTGGCTGATTATTAACGACTAATTTAATGGTTACGGCTACGATTTAATGATGCCATTAACGACTTCACACCAGTACCTACTGATAATAACTGACTATATATATGTATAAATAAAGTTTGTATAATATAAATATATTAAGATCTTTTTAACAACATAATGCAATAAATGTTTTGTGTAATTTTGTACTTGAATAACCCTCACTGTGAAAGCTGTCTCCTCTTCGGGAAAAGATGTGAATAATTCCTACGTATTTTATATTTTATAAATTTTTACATTATTAAGAAATCTTATAGATCGCTTAATGGACAGGTTAATAAATTAAGTCTTAAGGCTAATCAAAAGATTCCATTATAATCACCTAAGTATTTATCATAAATAAAATAAATTAAATCATTTATTTGCTTCAAGAAGGGTTACAAGAACTTACAAGTATGAATAAACATAGTCGGTATCACCTTCTTCTACATAAATGGCATACAAAAATTAAAAAACAAACACACTATACAATTAATAATTGACTAATTGACTGGCCTCGCAGCTCAGTTGGTAAGTAGGTACCTGAGCTGTAGGTCGAAGGTTCGATTCCCACCAACAAACATTGACGAGCATTGATATTTGTTCTGTGTCTGGATGTTAATATGTATATATATGTATGTATTTACAAAAAACTATATATGTAGGTAGGTATTCTATTAGTCATCTGTTTCCCATAGTATAAGCTAAGCTTAGTTTGGGGCTAGATGGCGATGTGTGAAATGTCCACTAATATTTATTATTATTAAGAAATCAATGAATTATAAACCCAGGCCTTGCCTTTGAAGTTTTAGATCCCTCCCCACGCTAATCTGAAGTGAGGAAATAATGATAAATGCCAAGGGAAATTACACCTAATAGGTAACTATTGGCCAAGGGTTGATGTCAATATTAACTCTGTTACGTCAAATCAAAACATAAAATTATTAGGTTGTTGGTGGATTAATCTTAAAAACCGCAATGACATATATATTTCAGTCCTACTCTACTTACTCGTTTCATTGGCTCTCTCGAACCTTTGGTGAATTAAAGTGCGCCTCAAACAGGCTCTTTTCAGTATATTACCATAGCAGCTGTTTGGATTTTAAGAAACCCATAGGTACGGGAAAAGTCGCGTGACGTAAGTACTACAGTAACTACCTAGTAAGTTTACATTTACCTAGTTGGTTGGATAATTCGATTAATACAATTAAACAATTTGCGCATGAATAACAAGAAATTTAATATAAAAATGTTAGCGTGTCTAATTTAATAACTATTCAGGTGTGTTTTGACTCGTACCTAATTTATTAGGTACGAGTCATGGAAAATCTGCGTTCAAAATATTATCGCAAACATTTAATTTAGTAATGTTTAGGTTCACACACACACACACCAATTATCTGATCATGCTATAGCTAGCTATCCACGAGGATCCCACAATTCACTGGCATGGATTCGCACAAATATCGGTCCATAAGTACACTACAACCAAACAACTACCTAAGTGGTGCCCTTGGTGGCGTGTATACATTTTAAGTTTTACCGGTTGAGAGCCGTCTGCTCTCACCAAAAGCCCGTGTAAATGCTGTCAAGGCCATCTGCGGCCAACAGCAAATAGTCCAACGCTAAAAAACTACAACCAAAACTAAAGACGAATGCTGCAGTTATACTACTATCTAGCCTCCACTGGACTGCTGGAAATGCTCGTCATCCATTTACTTCCTTGCTTCCGAACCATTTCTTTATGAATTCTATGTGATAAAGTTTTTTACTTTGACTTTGTCCATCCTCCGATTGTTGTGTGGGTTCGCGAAGATTTGTAAGAGTTGGACCATATTGTTCACCTTCATTATACCTACTATAAGCTAATTAGCACTCGCCAGCAAGAACACAGTATCCAGACTTCCGATAGAATCCCGGCCTACACCTGCACTTCGGGAAACACTCGATTACGAGCAGAAGTCCCGGCCAACATTGGGTGTGCGCGTCGGAGCAGCGGTCCGAGGCAGGGCACAGGGGTGGGCAACCAATGTACACTTCATTCGGACGCTTGTCGCACCGAAAAGGAGCTGTGAAAAGAGATATAGAAGAAGATAAAATAACTAATATTAATAATATTGGTGGACAATTCACACAGCGCCATCTAGACCCAAAAATTGCATAGCTTGTACTATGGGAACAAGATGTCTGATATATATAGTTATATATATATATACCTTTTTTGTAAATAAATACATTTAATACATATTAACACCCAACACAGAACAAACATCTATATTCGTCACACAAATGTTTGTCCTGGGTGGGAAACGAACACACGGTCTACAGCGCAGAAGGCAGAGTTACTACCAACTGAGCTGTAGAGCTGTGTATTTACAAAAAAAGTTTATATGTATTCCATCATTTGTCTGGTTTCCATAGTATGTACAAGCTATGCTAGTTTAGGGCTAGATGGCGCTGTGTGAATTGTCCACCAGTATTATTATTATAATGAATAAATGATACGTTACGTATACAAATACGTAATGATAGGTTACTTACGACACTGCATCGCTGGAATGCAAGTCCCATTATCTGCGAATTTCTGATTGAAGCCACACTTGCAGCCCGGGGTACACGTGTCGCATACAGTCTCGTAAGCTTCATGCGAGGGACAGCTGTCCGCTATACAAGTGCAGTCTGTTGGAACTGCGTTGTAGATGGCGCACACTTCATCATCTGGAGGCATTCGCAGGTTCGATTCTGTTAAAAAGGAAAAAAATTGTGGAAAAATTTAAAACAAAAAACAACATTTATTTCACTGCTGACATCTAAAACACCAAATTGATTGTACATTTAGATGAAATCTTGAACTCTTTAGGTTTTTTATCATATATTTACATATTTTCTTGATATCTTGGTTATGGTAATTAAGTAATAACTACATACCTGACGCGCAGATCGTGACTTCGATGAGCAAAAAATAGATAGCACCTAGTGTTTGTGTCATTTTCCAACGGAGTCTTAAACTATTGTGATTGTATTAGCGTGTCCGCGAGATGACCTCGTCTTATTTACATTGCTACTTTTTCACGTGCAATTATTACGTAGATGATTATTCTCATGTAAATAACCATAAATAGATTTATGTTATAGAATGACGCTTTATTGGAACGTTTAAACATGCATGATTTTGTGCAACATGTGTAGAGAATGTAGAGAGATATACCGATTTTAATTTTAAATCGGTAAATATCCCTTAAACAGGTAAGTTTTGTGAAATGCACTTTGCATAAAAGGACATAAACAATAAACTTGAAACATAAGTACCTATAGTAATTTTATCACTATCTCGTGTTACGTAGGTAGACAATACTCGTAGCTATAGTACTCGCTACGAAAAGTAAATCAGTTACTTAGCTCGTAAACATACACAAACTGAATCTTTCTACAGATGTTTTCAGTGCTTCTTCTTCAAGTCAGCAGTATCTTCTACCACTATGCCATATTTGATTATATACTGACCTACCTATTTGTACTTAATCAAGATGGATTACGTCACGACGAATGTTCTGACAAATTGGCTGATCTGATTTCTACCACCGAATCTCTCTGAAAAAAGATCACTTTCATATTGTATATGCGTGGAAATGGCGTACTGTACGCATTACCCGTTCGTTCTTGCCAACTGCTAGATGTGGAATAGGTCCCTTGGATGTCTTCATATGGGGGTTTAACAGGAGTAAATTTCAAAATGGTGTGAAAAGTAGATTAGCTGACAGGCACCGTGCTGGCAATTTCCCGTGTGTTGCAGTCGTCTATAGGCGACGACGGTAGCCACTTACCATCAGGTGGGCCGTCAGCTTGTGTGCCATACTTTACATAAATCAAAATCATACATAGAAATTAATCAGTGTCATCTACTGTTTCACTTGTGAACTATTTTTTCGTGGACCCTACGTCCTTTTCTGAGAGAAATTTAGCTATGAAGTTCTCCATTAGATCAAAAGATGGCGTCGCTGTCGCAGTAAATTTTCGTATTTTTCACACTACTTGGTCCTCGCGGTGAATAAGTCATCCCATGGGCGCACTGCACTTCAGCCTACGTGTTATTTCCAAGATATAAGCTATCCTGGTACCAAATTTTATCTAAATCCGTTCAACCGTTTGAGCGAAGCGAGCAAAACAAACGGCCAAAAATGTAGAAAATTTTTATAGTTGGTTTTTACTATCTGTTAGGTACTTATTTCTAACATATCAGTTTATTATATGTGAAAATATAAGTGAAATAAATAAAGAAGGTGTATATATGTATATTTACCTATGGTGATACTTTTTAATAGGTTTTCCCTTTTCCTTTTACCATAGTCGCAACTAAATGCGGTTTGGGTTAAGGTTGTGTAGGTACTGTGTAGATGACTAGAAGACGATTCAAAAATCATGTCAAAAGGTTGACTACTCATTAAAAAAAACACCGCTTTTATATGGCAAAATGAAACTTTTGAGTAATATGTTTATGAACTTATTGTTATAGAACATACTTAAACAGCGATCGAATTTTGTATATTTTATTGTGTATGGGTGCCCGGATCAATTGCTGAACGGGCACGCAATAGAAGAAAAATATATTTTTAGGATAGGATTGTGTGAAGATTGCGTAAAATAGACATAGACATAGACATTAATTTATTTCCCACTGAAACACATTAGGTACAATTACATTATTACATAGTAGCAGTATTACCTGTACATATTAATTTATTTTAATTAAACACATAGAAAATTATTCAATAGTGCACAATACAGACGTAATATTAGGTAAAATGATATTCTATATGAGTACAAACAACAATTTCACATTGTGTAAAGAGACCGTGCTGAAGTGACTCAACCATTTTCTTAACCTTGTAAGTGGATTGCCGATCCGTTGATATCGTTAGATTAGACCCTTTGCATACATTTTGCTGTAAACTAGATTAATATCTTAAATAGAAAATATGTGTCTTTTAATCGAAGAAAATAAGTGTTCATTTTAGGGCCTGCATTTTTAGGCAGGTTGGTTTTTACCAACCTTAACTATAAATGTGAGATTATATTCAGGTTAAATTTTTATTAGTATACTTTATATAAAATTCTTATCAAAAACTACATGTTATTTAATGCAAGCGTTGTTTATCTTAGTTTAAAGTTTCACGAGAACATTCTCTTGGTAGACGTGAGACCCATATCCACAAATCTACAGTGTACTGTAGATTTCCAATAAAGCTACTGTGCGGCTTAGCGCCTCGAATACTAGACATCACGAGATAGCTTTATTTTCTGTCCCTAGCGAAAAAGGATAATTTAATGACAGAATTATAGTATCTACGGTACAACTAATTTCAGTGATTTGCTTACGTTTTGGTCCTATGTTTCTTTCATACTTTAATAGTGGTGGTTAAAACGTCTATGTAGGTATGCCGTTTGAAAGGTTTACTTATAGCAATCCTTGCGAGGTTTGTAGCATAACATTACCAATAACACTTTATAATATAGTTATGTTATAGCCCTCATCCCTCTGCTTTAGATTAAGCATAAAATAGTTTTAACATACACTGATGCATTTCTCAGTAATGTTTTTATCGCAGACTCAGCCGTCTCTATGTCGCCGGCTGTGTCCTGCTTCCGTATTGACGATCATTATTAAAACGCCTCCAAATCGGCGTGGACGTAATCATGTAGTTTTTATTACAAATTCCAATTTTAGTTTTTAAGAACCCTAACTACGTTCCCCGAATCATCAGTGTATCGTCAACAGTTTCACAGGTGATGTTAAATAATATTCTGTTTTTAGTTTTAATATGTGTTTTAGTATATACATGTGTAGTGTGTTATTTATGGCAAATTAAATACTCTTTCTTACTTTTTAATAAAACTCCTACTAGGTATGATGAGATCTTTGAACAATTTTTCTAACAATATGAACGGAATCGATCATAAGTGATTAGGCACCAACAATAGCACATCCAGCATTGTTGATGTACGGTATAGTTGACAAAGCCAGCTTGGAACCCACATCACATAACAATGTATTGTGGATTCGGATTCTTAATAGAGAAGATGCTTCAATGCTGCAGCGGAGATATTTGTAAAATGCTTAATATTGCAGTGGGATATTAAGTTCTAACAGAAACAGTTTTTCATTTCAAAATGCTGAAGAGGAAAGCCAGTTGCCGAAAGAGGTATTTTACTAATCTAGTCCGATCACAAAATCAAACATCAAATAAAATAAAACAAAAATGTGGCTATCACCGTAGTTCAAGCAAAGGGACAGACTAGGCATTTGCATTTCTAGGCATTGGTCTTAGATAATATGCTACAAATATGATGCTGAGTCTAAAAATTTAGTGTGAGGTGAAAGAAAACAAATCCTTTTACTTCATTACTACATATTTACTTTTAATAATTCGTTTATTATTTCTCTCAAAGGCTCGAGCATCGACCGGTGCCTGAGATAGGTTAGAAAACCCTTGTTTTATACTACATTATTCAAACAAAAAATTACTTTTATTTTCCGGTTCCAAGGCTGAAATTTTTTCCAGAACATTCCCTCATCATTAGACAATTAAGGAGTACCGAGATGAAAGAAGTACACCCTTATCCGTAAATTGCCTATTCTTCAAGAAGAAAAGTACAAAACCTTTGTTTTTTTAGGTCCTTGTTTTGTTTTTCACTGAACCGTGGAAAATCGCTTAATTACTCGGAAACTGACTGAAGTGTAACGACGATTATGAACTTTATATTTCTAGTAACTTTATATTTGTAGTGCTGTTTCTTAGGACTCATGGAGCCACTTTGAGACGCACATTAATCCATTTGCCGCAATAGTTCGTATGATCTAGTGACACGAGTAGTAGTATTTAGTCTCTATAACAGTAGGGGCCCACGTTGCTTGCGTCCGTAGGTGATTGATAACCCTCTGAATCCCTACACGTGTCCCCCGGGTGGTGCGAAAGGAGCAAACCAAAGTAACAGTACAATTTGTGCCAAGTTCACCCGGAGAAGTGCTGCCACCACACCTGGTAATCTGCCGCCAAGCAGTAATGAATTCGTGATGCCCGGTGAAATTGCAGGCGCATGAGACGTAACATCCCCGTCTCGGGGTGACGGACGCAACGCAATGTGACTTGAGTCATCTCGTACTTTGGTGGAGAGGACTTGAGTTGTATTGCTTTTGTCCATGGGCGGGCCACTTAACATCAGGTGGGCCGTCAGCTTACTCTGTCACCATATTGAAATAAAAAAAGTATGTAACGCAGAATTTTTGATTATTGTAATTTTTCCCGAGAGCAAACGCTATGACCATCACACAGGGTTGCCTCGGCAGGGGGTGGAACCCCAGACCCCTCGGTTTACAGGCAGTATTAATACCAACCTCAGAGCTAATTTCTAGCTCACCATGATTTAAAAATCGGAGTTCAGCAAGCCTTGATCCACATCCCATTGTGGTCAAACTGTAGCCAAAGTCCTGTGAGAGACTTCAAATTGCTCTCATGTATAATGTAGTGTGGAAATGAGATGCCTCGAAATAGCTACATGGATCACTGTAGGTACAATATGGACGCTCACGAAAATATTTTCGATAGACGAAATGACGTGTGCGATCCGACGGATGAAATGTAATATAAATATAAGGTTGTGCTCTCAGTAAATGTGTTAGAAAAATAATGTAGATGGCACTATTCTTTCGCAAGAATTGATACACTTTCGATTAAGAAGTGTGTGTAGCTCCCGTACTAGCTTGTCAGTCAGCTACAACATACAACTAACATAAAACAAACTAATTATAAACGGTTACACACTTTTTTATGTTAGACAGTTACGTAACCAGCCGACGGCCCACCTGGTGTTAAGTGGTAACCTCTGCCCATAACAACCGATGCGACTTTAGTCCTCCCCTTCTAGGTACGACAAGACCCAAGTCGCATCGTATGCGCCCGTAACTATGAGATGTGTAGGTGGAATGTCTCATGTGCCTGTAATTCCACCGGCCTTTCAAACCAGAACACAGTAACGCAAACGCGTTACTGCTTGGCGGCAGAAATGTGCACGGTGGCATTACTTCCCGGAACTAACTTGGCGCGAGTTCTACTGCTCTTAAATTATATAACACAAATTATAACAGATCCTGTCCAACTAAAAATTTTCCAAAAAGATTGCTTCTATTCTATCCACAGGGGTTAATTAAGCGCGAAACTGAAAAACCTGATAAGAGCTAATGATCTTTAATCTACCACAGTGGCCGCAATCCTAAACACTTTTAATTCAACTACTACAAAGAGGGACTATTTTTGCAGTTTGCACTATTTTTCTAACTCGAATTATAAGCTCGGAAGGAAATATGGCCAGAGAAGTAGTTCTGAATGGCTGGTCATCTGAATAGAGGGTGAAATGTTGGTGGATATATGCAGAGGTCCGTGATAAGTGTTATAGAGATTTTTGTGCAAAATATCTTGATTGTTGTGACAAAGGAGGGCCAATTAGCGATACGGCGAGACTTTCAGCCGCCAACGAACATACATTAGCACTTAACGGAATGGACATAAAATAAACGTCAGGAATGTTTGTCAACAATACGTCTAGGGTTTCAAAGTATACAGGGTGTGCATAAACTCTGATGGTGCAGGCCCAGCCTACGACCTTTACTATTAATTCTTAGATCGAAACAATTACGCTTTATACCGGGGCAGTTTAGATGATGACATTATTATAGAACCGGAAATGATGAAGATAGGTTGTCATCACAATAATCGATCAATCGTTGATCGATGGTAATATCGATAGGAAAATGAGTAGATGATCGACATTTCCATCACACAAAACCACGACCTCAGTCGCGTTAATTGACCCTTTCTACATCGGTATTTGATTAATTGGTTTGGTAACACTTTTAACAGTCATACGGAAAATAAACTTGACATCTCTTTGTGATGAGCGATCGAGAAGCACAATCTGATGGTCTTATTTACTGTAAGTTCAGATACTCGCGCGATGGTGAATGGTTTCCATGTTAAGACTTGATGTAAGTATAGACATTCAAAAAAGTCAACACAATCGTTCACATTATGCGTCATCGCAAGCAATCGGTGACATGTACCTATATTGAAATATCTATATTGAAAACATATGTATATATATATTGGAAAAAAAATATATGAACATATATGAAAAATACATATGATCCTACTGTAAGGTCTTGGGGCACCCCTGTATATGGGGTCGCGTTGAAAGCACATAGTGCGCATCGAGGTTATATCAACAGCGACTGAAGGCCCATATCGAACGGGAGTTGTTATTTGATACGAGAGATATTCATCATACTTACGTTATCAATCTTGGTGACCTGACACTCGGTGGATACGAAATTCTTAGAAGCTCTTTGCAGAGATTTTTGTTTTTTGAGTAAATGAAAATATATTATCGTAATATTAGATCACATATTGCTGTGGGGGCCATGATTTTGAAAAGATATGGTAAATTTAGATCACATATTGCTGTTATCAGGTGGGCCATGAATTTATTATCACAAAACTTACATACTGAGTATGGCTGTTTCAACGGCATAAACGTCCGTTATAATTAACTATATTACAAATATTTGCACATCCGACCGCTATAAAAATATATTAAGATTAAGAGAAGAACACTATAGTTTATTGTTGATTATATATAAAACTAGACGATGCTACATTCAATTTAAAAAAATCCGGAAATCCCCATGGATCTAACCTATTAATACATATTCATAGATCCACGTGTCGTCTCAAAGGGGTTAGGTAGTGCTTCAATAGGCCATTTTCCATCTTGTGGGTTACAGTATCGTGGGAACGAATAGGTATTGGGTCTTGTTCGGGTAGAGTTTATAGCTGCTATTGTTTTCCTACTTTCCGGCATCCAGGCCAATCTTATAACAAGTCCTTTCAACGAGGCATTTCAATTTAGGTTTCATTACAAACAATTTTCCTAATGAATTTGTATATCACAATAATTGTCTCAGACAGAATAATAAGGATTCAATATTAGTCTGAACAATTTTAATAATTTGACAATTTGGAAGCGGATGGCTCCGCCGCTCTGTCCTATTGGATGAATAAATTAATTAGGAACGAGAGTGTAAAACTTTATTATGCATATTTAACTGCATACTAGGGTATTTATTTGTCCAGCTTGCTGAGCTTTTTGCTTTAATCGTTTGGAAATAGATAAAGTCGCATGATAATAATTTCACAGTTGTTCTGTACTATTACTATTCGTGCCACTGACTCTCTCGAACCAGTGTGGTGAAAGGTGTAAGTGCGCCTCAAAGAGGCTCTTTTATGCACTTGTCACATGTCTTCGAATATTTTTTTCAACGACATGTTTCCTCCGTTTCAGACATATATTTTAAATAAAATAATAATAAATAAATATAAATATTGGTGGACATTTCACACAGCGCCATCTAGCCCTAAAGTAAGCTAAGCATAACTTGTATCATGGGAACCAGACAACTGATATAATACATACATATACTTTTTTGTAAATACATACATATAATACATATTGATACCCAGACACAGAACAAACATCTATATTCGTCATACAAATGTTTGTGTGAGTGGGAATTGAATCCACGACCTACAGCATGGAAGGCAGGGTTACTACCAACTGAGCTGTGAGGCCAGTTGAAATCAAAATCTCATGGGTCGCGATTTGAACCAGCAACCATTGTATGAAACTCGGGGTCTGTAACGCCTAGACCACCACGCGCTCAGTACAGTTGTCAGTCGTTCGAAGTGACAGAGATTTGTTTGGGCAGGGGTTACTACTTAACTCCATGTGGGCCTTCTGCTCGTTCCGTAAATTTTTAACGTAAAATAACATGTTGGACATTCACGAGCCTAAACATTCAGAAGGCGGTACAACTCAGCAACAGTATAACGTAGGTACTACGCGCGGTTGGCAGAAGTTTTTCGTTTGCGACCCGTCCCGCTACAAGACTGCGTAAACTCCCCATTAAACTTCCAACAAACTGTGGAAAAGCTATTTAACTTGTGGTGGAGTTTTTTAAACCAATAGTGGTAAAGTTTGACACAGCCCGTCTGGGACCTAAATTGGTCTGTACACATGCTAGATGAGCGTTAGTGCTTTTGAAGTTGGCTGAGAGCTGGCAAATTGGATAAAGTATTCTAGAATAAAGTTGACGAATTTTGTTCCAGACATTTTCTGTCTCTTTCTTCTTTTTTTAATTTGGTACTCAAGAAACTCAATTTTGGGATAACACATGTTATTAGGAGTACTAATTCGAAAAATGCTCCGCTCTGCTCTGCTCCGCTGTGCTCCGCTGTGCTCCTCTCTGCTCCGCTCTGCTCCGCTGTGCTCCTCTCTGCTCCTCTCTGCTCCGCTATGATCCTCTCTGCTCCGTTGTGCTCCGCTCCGATCTGCTCTGCTCTATTCTATTCTTATCTTTTCTATTCTGTTCTGTTCTATTCCATTATATTCTATTCTATATTTTAATCGAATTGAATCGTACGGGACTGTAGAAGTAACATGTGATTTTATAACCTTATATTACAAGTGCAGTCTCAAAATGAAAACGTCTTTATAACCCTCAATGGTTGATTGAACTTCTCTATCGTTTTCTATGTTCGATGTTTTTCTGGAATCTTATCTCGAAGCCGTTTTGAAAGGAAGCCAATGTGAACTAAAGATTAAATTCAGTGAACTGATAGAATTGGGTTAATTCGATAAAGATTTGTTTGTCACTCCTAGTAACCTAGTTCTTTAGCGCAGTGACGTGAAAACTAAGTACTAGTTTAAACACCTATCTCTATCTGAGAGCAGTAGAACTCGCCAAGTTCGTCCGGGGAAGTACTGCCACCATGCCCTTTTCTGCCGCCAAGCAGTAACGCATTCGCGTTACTGTGTTCCGGTTTGAAAGGTGTGGTTGCCGGTGTGAAATTACAGGCACATGAGACATTCCACCTTGACGTCTCACATTTACGGGCGCATACGATGCGACTTAGGTCTTGTCATACCTTGTATGGGAGGACCCAAGTCACATCGGCTGTTATGGGCCGAGGTTACCACTTAACACCAGGTGGGCCGTCGGCTCGTTCCTTAAATGTATTACATAAAAAAAAAACTGAACCTAGACGAATGAAGTAGGTATATTAAGAAAACCACAGTTATGAACATTGGATTACATGTTAGCCGAACGAGCGCAATTTTAGTAGCAGTAGAGCATATGCTTTTTTCCGGGGAAGTACTGCCACCATACCCATTTCTGCCACCCAGCAGTATTGCATTCGTGTTATTGTTTTCTAGTTTTAAAGGTGTGGTTGCCGGTGAAATTAGAGGCACCTGATTTCACCTTCACGTCTCAAAGTTACACGCGCACATGATGCAACTTGGTTCTTGTTCTAAGTAGGGGAGAATCCAAATTGCTTAATATGGGCAGAGGTTATCACTTAACACAAGGCGGGCCGTCAGCTAGTCCCATAACGTGGTACATTAATTAAAAATATGAACGAATGCCCTGCATATATTTCAATACCGCAATCATTTAAGGGAGTTGACTAAAAGGCTATACTGCCAGCAATTCTGCAAACGGTCATACTTCGGACAACCATCTAATGTTCTCGCGCGCGTCACTTGATATGAAACATTTAACCGTATAAGTGATTCTTTTGACACCTACCCTACTTTAAGCTCTCGCAGCAGTCGTCATCTAGCCCCAAAGTAAGCTAAGCATAGCATATCCAGAGAACTGATATAATACTTGCATACTTTTTTTGTAAATACATTCATATGATACATATTGACACCCAGACACAGAACAAACGTCTATATTCGTCACAAAAATGTTTGTCTTCGGTGGGAATCGAACCCACGACCTACAGCGCAGAAGGTAGAGTTACTACCAACTGAGCTATGAGGCCAGTCAAAGCCTACGTTGTGCAAGAGCATCCTATTATCTCTATCAACTGCAGTAAATCTGTCCCCTTTAAATTTATCGTCCAGACGAGTTTCTCGAAACATGCAAATACCGAGTACAACACAGACAGGCAGGTAGTGTATCGACAGCGCTATCTGGTTAGGAAGATGGCAACGAGCCATCAAACTTTCATCGGTGACTCGCTATCTCGGCTGAAACTTCTGCTTTGTGAAGAAAATTGCAGATGTACCGTTTGATATTTTAAAGTTGGTACAATCTTGAGAAGTCAGGACTGAGAGGTACGCAATGAATTAATAATAATAATAATAATAATAAAACGCAATGAATTATTGAACTTTAAACAAATTAGGTAGCGCCTAAATAACGCCGATCTTCTGGTACTGGTATAGAGTAATAGTAATACTGCCTTTTTCTCGAAAAGCGAGATCAGATAGCGTTTAGTGAACCAAGAGTCCAATTTGGATTACTGGCTTTCACAAGCCTTCGAATGATGTCCTTTTCGTCACAATATTTTGGTTAGCCCATTTTTTAAACATTATATTGCGCACTTCACTTCTTCGGGGTAAGATTTAATTGGAGTAAGCCTGTTCCTAATTTGCACCAGGGTCCTTGGGATTCAAAGTCAAGGTCTGTACCTACCATTAGGCTACTACATTGTTTAATTAGTAGTATGTATGTACTTATAAATGGTTTTTGTGTATGTTTAAAAGCATGCCTACAAATAATAAAAAATAAATAAAATAGGTCTATAGATGTGATCAAAGAACGCTCGTTGTAGCAGGTACTTGGTCACATACCCGACACTCCATATAAGGAAACCGATTTAATTGCTTATAAGAATACTCGCTTATCGGCACAAGTTTTTTACGTGTATGTGTGTGTAATCCTGGAAAACTCACAAGGGGGATTTGGCTTCTCAAAAATAAAGATTATCCTTAATACACGCACTTTTTATTTTATTATTTATTATTAGCCAGTACGGCTTCAGCCAATTACACTAATTAATTAAAATATATAAGTAATTACAAATTTAACTACTATTAAGACAAACTTATTACACTTAAATATCTACTAATCTATTACGCAAAATTATCTTCACAAGTAATTAAAAATAAGAAATTATAAATGAATTGAATAATCCTTAAATTCACAAATGTAAAACAGAAGTAGCTGTAGCATATAGCTTATTTTGAAACATTTGGGGTACTTAATGCTTTCAGGACCCTCAGTTTCAATCACAATACTTAAAAAACGGAGTGTATTGCCATCTGAAAGGGCATATGCAAATGGATTATCACGATGTGATGCATAACTCACGATTCATGACACGGTTATAGGTCACAGCAACGATTACCATTTATCGACAGATTACCATTACACCACGGATGACCCTCAAGTTGAAGGGAAAAAGTCGTTATAAGACCGAGTAAGTACTGTCGTTAGGCATAGATTTGAATGTCGGGCCACGAAGAAGACGGATAAAAAAAAGGAATGCAGTGGAGATAAAAGTAAAAATAAAAATAAAAATGTATAAATGGATAGCGTGACGAGAATTAAATAAGAAATGAGTAATGATAAGTATATGGATGTTTAAAACTGTTAGATAAGTTGAAAGCGCATCACTTAACTTGGGATAGCTAAAATTCGTATGGGCAATAAATATATATAGTAAATATATAGTAAACATCCCCAACATATAGCATAAGCATTTCACGACCAACAACGTTATAAAAAGGGTAGTATGTTTCCGTTTTACAAAATTGACATACAGTTTTGAGTTATGAGTAGTCTGTATCTCTCACAGAAGTTTGTTTCAAGATATATATTAAACTAAAAATCAAACAGACAGACGAGAATGTCAATGATGAGAGTGGAATGAAAACAGCATAATATGCCCAAATAACATACGTAAATAGGTTTATGCCTTTATTAGGCTTAATTAGGGTAGGCATAGGAAAATAGAAATATAATCATTTTGTTACCGTTATTACTGTGACAAGTAACCTGTCCATGAACAACGGTGTCTGATAAGCTTTAGATCTCCCTTTTACGCTTATAACCAGCAGCTCATATGTAAGTACGAGTACATTTGGTACGACCAGATTTATGGGCTGCTGAAACTTTATCCAACAAATTTCGAACTTGTGAATCTTGATTTGAAGTTATGATTGCCTGTCCTAGCGACACGTTTATTCGATAGATTCTTTCAACAACTAAAATCAAACTTTGGCATTGATGATTTATAGGGTCCAGCTTTTATTTCGATGAAAGGTATGAAGAAATGCTTCAATATTTATTTGTCTCAGTTTAGCCTTTAATTTACATTTGAGGATTCGTTTCTCATATGATAACAATAACATTTACAACAAGATAAACTAGAATAAATGAGCTGAATTATCATTTATTAGCAAGGGTTTTTATTTAGTGACACTTAACCTTAACATAATTATATCCAGCAAATTTTCATTATCAGCATTTTATATTTCATATATTTAATATGTGTATATAATATACCAACAAAAAGAGTTGTCGAGCAATTATTATCCATCAAACCTTTCTTTCAATCCTTATTACAAAATCGTCCAATGTACAACCTTTTTAACTTAACTGTGTACAAGGGTTTATACTCTGAAACTTTTACGAACCTGCATTATTATCAAATGTAATGCAAAGAAAATATCAAGGCGTATACACCTGTCCCATATAACTGGAAGAAGGTCTTGGATTTACATTTATGTCAGCTCATATCGCGTTTGTCCTGGAGTTTATGGCCCGTTAGTAGATATTGCTGGCTTGATGAAATAATAATGAGGCCGGGCGAGGTTGGGCACAAATATGAAATAAGCTCAATAGAACGAAGGTTTAAAAGCTATTTGAGAAAATTCCTGCGACATCCAACCTCACCACAAAAGGAAACAAATCTGTGTGTGATCGATACACATAAATAATTGAGAGAAATAACTTTGAAAACTTACCGTGTTGTTTTCGAAAACAATCTACGAGTGCGCGGCTCTAATGGATAATATATTAAATTACATCATTGAACAAAGCAGGCGTTGGAAACGTGACTTGCCCACTGCTTGTCTTTGAGCTTGGTCTTCGCATTACTGCCCCTACCGTCTACCAGCAGCCGTCTTCAGTATTCTTCAATCACCTCTCCAACCGAAAGCTAACTTTAGCTATGTTTATCTAGTGGTTAACTACATTCAAAAAAGAAAACATTAACGCAAAAGGCAAAAGCCATAACAATGAAAACACGCTTATGAGTCGTGCTATCGAAAAGTAGTAAAAGATTTGAGTTGTTTTATAATTTCGAAGTATTGTGAAAATATTTCTCAAAATCATTGCACTTTCTATTACTTATTGTAGACACTGTGATACTAACTTCACATCATTCAATCAATTTCCATAAACTTCTTCAGTCTAAGATTCACTAAAATATCTATCTACAACGTTCAAGAACTAGTCTTTGAGATATTTGGTTTCATATCTATCCGAGCGTATCCGAACGTATATAAATTCTCTGTGGTCCAAATATTCCGTAGATAATATTAAGCCTATATTCTGGGACTAATCGAGTTACTCAGTCGAACGTTGAAGGCTCGTGTATTCGAGCGTAAGGGCTGATAAAATGACACAGACGTTTATTTCTATCTTGAGGCTTCAAAGAATTCCTTCTAAGGGCATATTCTATCCATTCGTTGTTAAAGAGATGAGAAAATGAGGAAATAAGTTGATCAGAAATAATGGACGCACTTGTTGTATGCTGCTGTTGGAAATATTAGTGTTTTGGTCGCTCGTCGAGTGTCGGCTTTTCACTAGGTACAGCGCGAACAGTAAAGACCTGAAATAGAAATGAAAATGGCACAGTACTGCGGTTGCTCGAATCTGTGCAACTATCGATCTATTTAAAACAAAGGCAGAAATGGGTATCATTTCTGCCGACTGTGATTCATGTGGCAGTACTTCCCCGGACGAACTTTGCATAACTTCTACTGCTACTAGATAGATCTAAGGAATGATCAGTCTATAGAAGAATCGCACGAACGCTTCAAACATGAGTATACAATATAATTTACAATTATATTGGATAGGTGATTGGTTTTACTGGAATTATACTGGAAACGAGTGACGACAAGCTGAGCTCAGCCGTTGGGTGATTAGAGCAAGAGTGAACGAATGTTCATCCTTGTAGCCAGTATACCCTAGCTTTACATAAGCTACACTGATTTATTTCTGTCCATCCTTGATTGCGTTTGAAAGATACTTGATCTTTTATATTCATATGTCACAACTCATTAGCAAGTCAACAGATAGGACTATTGACACAATCACAGGCCGACCAATTAGCTCCGATTCAATGCTGGCTGTTTCGACCTTGCTCAATTATTTAGTTTGGCTATTTTGGTTAAACTAAATCAACCAGTATGATACTAGCCTCAATTTTTATAAGCTTTTAACAGTCACTGTCGCTCATCGCGATTTTTCATGACAGTTTAAGGCTGAAAAAACCCGAAGTGATATCATATTATTTTAATGGTAAATGTAGACTCATCATTGCTTTTAATCAGTCTTTGTTTCGCAATATTCAGTTTTATGTTCAGTTTTTAATTTATTTTAGTTTGGGATTGTGGTCTAATTATGTTTGAGCTTGTCTTTTTAGTATCTACCTATGCGTATATTGTTTTTCAAATTATTTTTAATCTTTTATCACCGAAGTTGTCTTTCGTTGTTTCTGTTTCTGAATCGAGACAAGGTAAACGATTTTATAACCTAATAAATTCTATTCCGTTACCAACCAACCAACAGACATTATCTACGGACAAATTGTCATCCTTCCTATTTACTTTTATTATCAAAGAGGACAACGTCACAAAAACAAATCTAATAAAGCAACATCTCAGGAAAATATTACTTTACCTTTATTTTTTTTGGGTTTTAATATTGTAACTTCGCCCGGACTTATGACGGGTAATTTCTTTTCTAATACTGAGTAAGATTTTGTTCTGTTACTGGAAGAAAGTTAGGTGAGTTATTCATTCCTGTAATGTCTACAATATAGGTAAAGCTGTGTGATTAGAAAAAAGCGGTCACATGTAAAAGATAATAAGAATGATAATACTGCGAAAGATACGATTTGACAATCTTTACCGCTAAAGTTGACTGTCGACTAATCACCACCACAAAAGTTCTAGTACTGAGAAAAAATACGGGAAAAAAGGAAAAATCATATATAAGACTGTTATGGGTAGAGGGAATAAACCTAAGTGGTTGCCTCGTTCAGTGATCGAAGCCGACCGTTGCTTTACATGCAGACTGACTACCAACATACGAACACATGCAGTGACAGCGTGGTGTCCTGGTTCTAAAGACCCTAATTTTCAGTCAGGAGGGCGTGGATTCAATTCCGTAGTGGCACATGAGTTTAATGAAAAATTACGTTCACAATACGATCTCTCAAATAGTGAAGGAAAATTCCATAAAAAACATGCTAGCCCTAGCCTAACCATGAATTCGAAGACATGTGACATATGCACAAAGTAAGCCTCTTAGAAGCGCATTTTTACCCTTCACGAGAGAGTTAGTGACGAGAGTCGTAATTAGTAGAGACGTCAAAAATCCTGTATTTTATTGAAATGAAGAAGCTGCGTTGAGTTTAAGTACACAAAGTGCTATAAGAATTCCTTTGGGTGTTGATTCTACTCCAACAACTTCGAGTATGCAAATTCCACATTGTTTGAAGGCCAATCAGTGCACTCGCATAATTAATGCAATTAACACTTAGAGGGGATCACCATCTATCATCTTGGGATAATGGGATAATGGAATCTTGGGAAATCACGACGTGCACCTATGAGTTTTTCAATTGAAAGATTTATGTGCGCAATACCACGTTCTCAAAACTGTGAAGGAAAACATCGTGAGGAAACCGACTTGTCCGAGAACTAAAAAATTCGAAGACATGTGTCAAGTGCATGAAAGGAGCCTCTTTGAGGCGCACTTAAAATCCTTTCACCACTTCACTTTTCTCTCGAAAAGAATAGAATCTTGGGATAGCGAAAATTGTTTAAACTCCACAAGACTTGGTGGACAAGAACAGCTTCTGGGGCTTCGCCCGGGTGGTGAATAAAAATGGGATGTTCCAGATAATAATCAGCTTTGGTGTGTTCTGGTGTTAAGGTGGTATTGGCTGTGCCTGCAAAGTGAGTGGTCCCTGGTATGATACCCGCAGGGGCTAACCAGCTGTGTTTTTATTGGTAGGTACGGACAACGAAGCCAGATTTTCGATCTAGTTCAAAGGAGCAGCAGGTCAAAGGAAGTAAAAAACCTATCTATCTCCGAAGGCTCGCCAGTGTCTCAGCAAATATTGATAAAGAACGTAAAGGAGGAAGTCAAATAGCTCAGTTAAAAAGAGGGTAAAATGAACTAATTCATAAAAAGAATCGTAATAACGTAATGTCGTCGGTATACACCCGTTGGCTTGGAAGCCGCGAACCAAAATCCGCATTGTTTGAAAACCACTGCACTCGCATAATTAATGCAATTAGAACAGAGTGGATATTTTGCTGGTTCATCTCTGGGTGACGATATTTTGGAAATGAGATCATCTTTTGATCTTTAGCTTTCCCGGCGATTGAGATGTGTTGAGTTCTTCAGACTACTGCGATTTCAAGGCAATAGTTAGCAACAATTCTTATACGAAAATGCTACAAATACTTTATTTTTAGAACGTAGAACTTAAGGGTTTACTCTCACCACACCTATTTCTGTCACCAAGAAGTAGCACATTTATTTACTGTTCTGATTAAAGTTGTGGTTTCCATCACCAAAATCCACATCCCAAAAGTTACGGGCCTAATATCCTGCGACTTGGGTCGTTCCATACTTTTTAAGGGTAGGAAGCCTTATAGCATTTGCTATGGGTAGCGGTTAGTTAACATCAGGTGACTTACCTACTGGTGCCATAATTTATTAAATTTCAAATAAGATATTTTGTATAACATCCGGCGTATACCGTTACACGGAAAATCAATTTGTATTTTTTGTAGATGTAGGAATCCGAGCTACTTGTGTTCGTATCATATTACGTAGCTCTCAAGGTGTATAAGTAAGGTAATTTTATCTTCGCAAAACCAACATTGATGGCATCAGAAATGGAGAATCAAATCGACAAACCATATAAGGGATTATCGCTGTCGACCCATATTCGGTATCAAATCCTTTTTTTCCGGTCTGTTTTCTCTCTTCATAGCGCTTGTAAGCTTGAAATTTATTTCATTACGCAATTGGACAGGCCTCGCAGCTCAGTTGGTAGTAAGTCTGCCTTCAGCGCTGTAGGTCATGGGTTCGATTCCCATCCAGGACATACATTTCTATTCTATTCTAATATAAATGTTTGTTCTGTGTCTGGGTGTTAATATTGATTATATGTATGTATCTACAAAAAGTATATAAGTATTCCATCTCTCATCTAGTTCCCATGGTATAAGCTATGAATAGTTTGGGGCTAGGTGGCGCTGTGTTATTGTCCACGAATATTATTATTATTTTTTATTATTATTATTAGTACAACAGTCGACAACGAACGTAAGCGCAAAAAGCATCCAGCCCCAAACTAAGCTAAGCATGCTTGTAAACGTACTATGGGAACCTCACTACACAACTGACAGAGTACTTAAATATATTTTATAAATACATATTTCCTGTGTGTGAATTGAAATCACTAACTATTTAAAATTATCAGACCGAGATAATCAATTAAAATAAAGCTCTTAGACAAAGAATAAAAAAGTGACCCATCTGCTCCTTACAACTCTACACTCACATAGTAAAATGTTTCTGATATGCGTTATCGAAAGATCAGAAAACTATTGTAATACAATTTGGTATCACAAATAGTCATTCATCAATTCCCGTAACTATTGCAGACAATCGATCTGTTATTAATGGCCAGAAGAGCTTATAAGCTTCAGGAGCTAATGAATTATGCATCCGACCTTAGAGCGTTAGATGTGACATCTTCAAATATATTAGGGATGCCTTACACACTACACTTTTTGCCGGTGAAATTACAGACACATGAGACATTCCACCTATTTTTGCCGGTGAAATTACAGGCACATGAGATATTCCACCTACACGTCTCAGAGTTACGAGCGCATACGATGCGACTTGGGTCTTGTCGTACCTAGTAAAGGAGGACCCAAGTCGCATGGGTTGTTATGGACAGAGGTTACCATTTAACACCAGGTGGGCCTTCGGCTAGTTCCAAAGCAGAATCACATAAAAAAAAATGCAAATTCCATAATATGCGTACTGAACCATTTACGTCGGAAAGACGTATAGTTGGAAAGGTTCTTTATTGTATAGAAAAGTATGGTTATATTTCTAGGGTAATTAAAGATCAAATTGACAAAATTTTATTGTGTGGATATGTTTAAAGTAGATTAACCATACAAATAGACATCCAAATACTATAATGTGCACGGCTCCGCCCTATGATAGCAGTATAAATTATTTATTAATTGAAAATACTTGCGACATATAGCATCTCAACGTCTCTAGCATTCCTGTTACAAACATAAACGATGTAGATACACAAGAACAAAATTGCGGGTCAGTTGGTTGATTACATCAAAGGTACAAACAAGAGCAGTTGCTTTTTGTTCGTAGATAATCGAGTTTTTGCGAGACGTAACGATTGCGGGGCGGAATTGGGCATCCTCGTTACATCCGTTACTAAACGGTTCGTTACTACTTTTGGTGAATTGGCACTACGCGGGTAGTTATTTTATTTAGACAGGAATGGGAATAAAATATCTATCAAAATACTTGTATCGTCACTTTAGCAATTTTATATAAGTAAGTATACTTCCAATTCTATATAATTGCAATATAGTAATATTATAATATTATTTTATACAACTACGAAGATGGAAGCATGAAATTAAGGCTGTAGCAGGACACACATGGTCTACAAAAGCGAGATCAGGAGAATAGTGAACACAGTTGAAAGAGGCCTTTGCCAAATACAGGCAAACAGATAGAGCTGTCGACAGTGAACTGTGTAGTGTAAATTAATATTATGTTAAACTCTAACTGAATAAAAGCTATTATTAATATTATAATATTACTTACTATAAAACGTTTACTTGTTTATGAATTTTTATTGCTTAGACCTTTCAACGTAGGAGATAAATGTTCTTGCAGTATCCGTCATAAAATAATTTTTTTGCATGGTAACTACATTATAATTTACCCGTAAACATATATTAATGTTTTACTGTCGTAAATGACTTTCGGCGGCTTCGTCGTAATCTATGGTCCAGGAAATGGGGATCGCTAAATGTGAAATGAGAAATCTTAAATTGCTCTGCATTGTTCTTTCGGTACTGAGTGCCGGAATGTAGCAATAAATGGCCTAGGCGCTTGCTGAATGAGAAATTTATGGGCTTATATATCTTGGTTGGATTTATATATTCTAGGATCCAACCAAAATTAGGACTGGAAAAATTCACATTTAATATAATCTTCTTCAAAATTTTACATGTCATTTTATAATAAACACGTGGTTTGAAATCGCTTTAAAGTTATATAATAAAAAATAAAAATAAATATTCGCTGTACCTGATTATAGTGAGTGAGTTACTTGAGTTACGGAACGAGCCATAGGCCCTCCTCGTGTTAAGTGGTATCCTCTGCCCATAACAACTATGGGACTTGGTTCCTCCCCTACTAGGTACGACAAGACCCAAGTAGCATCGTATGCGCCCGTAACTCTGAGACGTGTAATATCTCATGTGCCTGTAACTTCACCGGCAACCACACCTTTCAAACCAGAACACAGTAGTTCGAACGCGTAACTGCTCGGCGGCAGAAATGGGCATGGTGGCAGTACTTCCCCGGATGAACTTGGCTTGAATTATTCTGCTACTGAACAATTAGATTAATAAAAAAATATGTATCGTTTCCAGTCAATCAAATCAATCAATGGTGCAGACAATTTTGTTTTTCGGTTAACCGGCATAAGTTATACGCACCATTCTAAAATCTGTTTTCCTCAAAACCGGATGTATAAATTTAAACAATTTCTGGAAGATCGTACATTATCTCCCATTCCCCGAAACGGCAGCGAACGAAGCGAGCGAAATGATGGCAGTATTATAACAAACTTAGGAAATACACGGCTCCTGGGAGATTACGGCATTTCCCAGAACTGTTTGTGAGAATCATCAATCAAAACAGCTACACAGTGTACACAGGATGTACTATAATAATAATAAATATTGGTGGACATTTCACACAGTGCCGTCTTACCCCAAAGTAAGCTAAGCATAGCTTGTATCATGGGAACCAGACAACTGATACAATACCAATTCTTTTTTGTAAATTCATACATTATAATACATATTGACACTCAGACACAGAACAAACATCTATGTTCGTCATACAAATGTTTGTCCATGTATATCATACTAATGAAAACTGAACCAGGACCATCAGACATCAGAGTGGTCCTTTCAAAATCAAATTCAAAAAATACTTTATTTCCACATAATTCATAAAGAAATGGCTTGGAATAAGTTACATTAAAAAAATGTGGTCACGCGTACTTATCGCTATGTTCAAACCCTATCCAAACCTCTATGGGGAAGGAGACACAAGAAACCAATAAAGAAGAGATTCCTATTTTTTTTGCGAGCATGATCTTTGAAGCAATGACAGTACTTAAATCGATACATTTCGTTTATTACTTTGATTACCTAATACTGGAATGCTGAATTGAGAGATAGTTTCTTTTATCCTTAAAATTTAGGGTGATTCGCTAAATTTTTGTGTAAAGTTAGTTTATATTGCAAAATGTCAGCCACTTACGGATTGCTCCGCCAGGATTTCACGCCCCAGTGACGTAACGGGAAGAAATCGCCTTTGGGGGACACCTATGGCAAGGTTCCAAATGGGTTTGCGGCGGAATAACGTACACCCCTATCGGAGTAACAAAGTCTGACATTCAACTACAAGTAGGTTTATCTTTTGGCAGATTGATAAATTCCTTTGTTTATTTTTGGTAATCCATTAATCATTATAATAATAATATTTCAGGCTACACATGAAAAATTGTAAAATACGATTACGAAATCATTTTTTATAAAATTCGTTATAAGAATTTGTAAGTGTAATAAATTTTGCCACTGTCACTCTCGGCTAGCGATAGTAAGTGGGCTTATGATTATTATTCAATCGTTACATTTTTTATTTCGTGAATAGTAAGTTATTTTATATTTGATGTATAAATATTATAAGTGCGGAATTAATATTGTTGCATGATGGTTGCACGCTCGTATAGATTCAAGAATACGACCTGTATTCGGTAATAACAAATGACTGAACTTCACAACTTTGTCCATTGATTTTTCCACACTGATTATGTCCATCGAAATACTATCGTTTTCATCTTCGATAGCCACATGAGGGAAATTATTTTTTATTCATATAGTCTCATGCAAATTTAACTTCCAGTGCTAAAATATATCTAACCGCGAGACTACTCAGCACTCTAATCGGTCTTTCCTTCCGTACATAATGTAGTGGATTCAAACTTCAATGAGTAATTCCCCATAGTAATCCCTCGCCTTGACATGACTAGTCCATTAAGTCTAAGCACAAATAGTCTAGACCGACTCACAGCGCTGTACTTCGATTAATGGGTAAAGTATTTGTAACGTCCAAATTGCGATAAAATAGACGATTGTCTTTGCCATCACGGACTTCGATTTATTTATTTAATGGGCACAAAAGTTTTGTCAGACGTACTTTTTTTTTTTGGTGAATAATGTTTTATTTAAAGAAATATACAGATATAATAAATGAGATGACATTATTATATAAACAGGATTTTAAAGCAGGGATTAAACGTCAGCGTAAATGAAACGTTATCAAACACTATATATGTATGTCTATCTACACGTTAAAAGTAATCAATAGCAACAATCTATGGTACCACAAAGCATTTTCGCAGTAAGCAGGTAAGTTTTCTGATATTCGTTACTTCTGTGTTGACAATCATACTAGGAGATAAAATAAGGTGAATGAAGGTTGTATGAAAAAAATGTAGAAAATGAGGATTATTTTACACAGTCCAATCTAGCTCCGAAGGAAAGCGCATTTTATTGATTGGATGGCAACTGGTTTGTGGTAAGATGTAAATAGTTTTAGACGCTTATATTCAGTGAAACATCACACAATTTTTTTTTTATTATGTCTTTCGTGTTACCTATTTCCATGTAATGTACGTATTGTACATACTACCAGGTTTTACGCAAACAAATGATTCTGATTTTAAATAAATTGGAAATAGGGTTGATAATTAGCTCATACTTTTTTATAAATGCCGACAACATTTTTGGGTAAGCCGGTAAATAAAGAGTTCTGATCAAATAACCGATCGATGGTCTGACTCCTGCACCCGGAAGGCATGAGATACGGATTAACAGGTTTCCATAATCTGGTCTAAGGAAATCTACGACCCTATCTAATTCTTAATAAGTAAATATTTAATTATGTTTTATTACTTTATATTTTCCTGTTTGTGTGTGTTGCAAATAAATATTTTTATACTATTCTATTGTATCTACGAGACGATCAAATAACTAGACTTATTTCTTCGTGATTCCGCTAAGCGAGACAACTTAAGAGTCAACTTGAACAATGAACACAATAGAACGATGTCCTCCGGGACACAGATTGATGACGTCACGGGCTAGACGTATTGGGACAACTAAGTAAATCGAATGTCGATTCTCCTGCGAGTGTAGTCTGCAGACGACAATCAAGATAAGAATTGCTTTTCAGACAAGTTTAGTTTAATTTTTAGGTACGTTGTGGCGACCTCATAGGCGTGATGTAAGGGAATGGGAATTAGCATACCTAATACTACATTTATCGACAAAGGTAATTTGAAAGTCAAAGTCCAAAACGTTATTTCCATAGAATTCGTAAAGAAATGGGTTGGAAATAGTAATAATATCATAATAATTATATAAATATAATTTGTTTCTGCTATTAATAGCAGAATCCACGAAATTCGGTGAGGTTCAAGTAATTCTAACCTCAAAAGATAAGGTAAATTAAAGTCATTGTAAGATTGCTGAAAGCAAGTGCCAGTCGATAAAAGTACTACCACCAAACCCATTTATGTTGCGAAGCAGTAATGTAGTATATTACTGCAAGCTGAAATTTTGACAAAGCTAGATGAAGATGACGATGACATATAAATAAAAGCAAATAAAGCACATACTTTTATACCACGAGAGCAAAGCCGCCGGCAAAAAGCTAATTACATATATATAATTAGCTGTTGCCCGCGACTTCATCCGCGTGGAATTCGGCTTTATTACGCACCCATATTTTACCCCTCGGAAAAGTAGCCTAAGCTACTCCTTGTTACATCAGCTATCTGCCAGTGAAAGTCCCGTCAAAATCGGTCCAGCCGTTTCAGAGATTAGCCGGTACAAACAGACAGACAGACAGACAAAAATTTAAAAAAATGTTGTTTTGGTATATGTACCGTATCCATATGCACTTAGTAAAAAGCGGTTATTTTAATATTACAAACAGACACTCCAATTTTATTTATGTGTATAGATTATGTCGCTGTAACCAAGGGGGCCGGGTCACCTAGGCCGATGGGACTAATACTATACGCAATCACCATGAAATTAATTCATTGATTCACACCTACTAGGTTTTGTATTAAATGCACTAATTGTAACATCTCACATCATCTCACATCGGGGTAAGAATAGAGCCCCGGAAAAGCATTTAATTTTGTTATAAATTTTCAAAAAGATCATTTAACGGTGATATCAAGAACCTTACAGGGAAGTTGGAAACAAAGTACACATCTAACTTTTCTTCATGAATAGGATGTTTGTTTCTATTGTTATAAATTAACTTTTATCTAGGCATTACTTCGGGGTTCTCACTAGATTTTTCTATTCAGATCTGTAATTGCTAGACAGGGGTACGTGCGATTTCCGGAAGAACGTGCCTGACCTTTCCAATAGGACTTTCATTGATTTCCGCTGCCTGAATCGGCACCAAACTTATTAATAGTTCGACAAAAATTGAGGTATCTATGCATAGTCTAATCGCAGTTAAAAATGAAAACATTCTCCTTTACCTATATAGAAGTTATATACGTGAACTGCTACCAATTAGAAAATTCATATGAGTGAAACGAATTTATGTCTGTTTGATAATTTATATTACTACATCAATTAAATAATAATTGCATATTTTATTATAATATAATAAATATTTTACTACGCTTATCGTAAACTATAAACAATAAGTAATAAATCAAAATAAAATGTAGTTGACCCCCCTCCTCTCTAATAACAAAGAATATTAAAGTTGACGCCAATTTAGCCGTCTCGAAAGCTTTCAGCCAATTAAAAGTTAAGGGACTTAAATGAGTCCGGGGAGTCACAAACAGAAATGCTAAATAATTAAGAACTTACGATATTAAAAAAGAATTGAGCTAGGAAATTTATAGGAACCTTTTCTATGGTTTCAGGCTTTAGAATTAATTATAAAGTATTATTTTATCATAGTCTTTTAGTTACTCTACACAAAAGTAGGTGTTATTAATTAGTTAAGCAAAGAGATAGGTTTGAAGGTTTAAAATAAAATATTTCATATGTCTGTAATTTCATCAGGCGCCGCAAAATTAATACTGACACAAGCTAACTCGTGTCCAAGATAGTTAGATAGATACTTTAGTTCATATCGGAAAGTAAACAAATTATCTTTGCCCGATCGTGTATGTATTAATATTATTATTATGCATTGCTAATTGGTAAACTAGTCAAACTACGCCGAGCCTATAATATACAACACTTCAACTCGGTTATTGGAAAGGAATTACGGTTATTAATTTTTTGAATTATGAATTTAGGTATCTTTTTAGGTATCTTTGATATTTAGTCCCACAAAATGTAAGATTTCCACTGTAAATTGTTTCCGCTTAGAACAAACACGTTACAGGTGGCGTGGCACGCGTTTCAAGCGGATTCCTCAAAGAGCAACCACTTATGGAAAGAGCCTTTTTATTCTTCTGCGACTTAGCAGGCTTTCTTTCTCGGCAGCTCTAAAATGTTTCTGTGTAATCCTTTCTACAATATATTTCTTGAACAGGTTTTCTTGACAGCTGACAGCTTTATTCGCTTTTTTTTTTGTCAACACTTGGCAAAGTGGGCAGCTAGATTATTTTGTTTTATTTTATACTAGTTGTAGGTTTGTTTGTTTGTTTAAGAGAATCAATTTGAAATTTATCGTTGTTAGCGATAAAAAACGTGATTATACAAATATGTCTCTAAACAACTTGAAAAAATTATCGGGTAGTGCTTCAAAATCGTGATCGATTTTTCTTGACATTAACATTATTTAATAGGTTTTACTTATTCGATTTGATTAAATACGATTTGTTAAAAGATGCAGTAGGCAGGCATATTTTTTATTAAAAATCTCATTGGCGTACACTTACTATGAACCAGCAATTCGTAAATATTGGATTATTTTACCACTATGTTATTATGTATAGGTATATTACGTCGTTCTGATAGCAAAGAGAGCTCCTTTTTAGCTGCCACGCATATTTCTTTCTAGATACCGCCTTTGCGGAGACGACTCGAATGAAAGATTAATGAGTGGAGTGAAACAGTACAGAAGGTTGTAAGCGCCGAGTTCAACCGTGGAGGAAGTAAGCTGCGTATTCACAAACCCAGTTCCATAAGTGATAACTTATAATAAACTTATATAACTCACAATTTATTAATACGTAATACATTATAGGGCCAATTTTTCAATCCACAGATGAAGAACATAGATTTGGTTCGATAATAAAAATAAACTGAATTAAACAGGCATAAATTCAATAGGCAGCCATGTTTTATTTAACGAATTTAACGAATAGTTCTACTGCCAGAGGACTATTTTTCTCGACTCTATAATATACAAATATATGTAAGAATAAAATAATATTGATTAATTGAATTATACTATATCACAGATTAAATTAAATATATCCCTTTCATACTCGTAGACAAATAAGTTTAGCCAAATAAATGAGATAACCCGCCCTCATTATTGGCTACGAAGAATGTTTCATGTGCCTTGTAGTATTTAGTTCTACGCTGCCGTATCCCAACTCAGCTTCCCTTATGCGATACTCACCCGTTTGTTTTCCCTGCCGTTGATAGTATTGTGCTACTTTGTGAGAAAAACAAAATTGTCTATTAATGAGTCGGCTAATTTCGCATGGGGAGTGTTAAAGATAAGATTAATACATATTTTACGAGATGGTACCATGATTTTATTTGGTTTCCCATCTTGTCTTATCCGGTTGAGCTTAGTATTTATTGCTACTATATTAAGATAGTATTTTGGTGCCTATACACGATTTAGTCAAGTCTTTCTAGATAAAATTGGATGGACAAATATTTTTATGTTATAATCTAGCAGACGAGTTGACGGGCCACCTTATAAAAAGCGGTCATCGGTATCAAAATGAAAAATGTGAATGTAAATTATAATTATACTAATTATAAATCATATTTGACGGATAGATCACCTTAAAAGCTATTATATAATAAACATTATAACGGTCTTGCAAAGCTATACTTGCATCACCAATATAAGGTATATAATGACCCATATTCAAATGAACAAAACATGTTATTGTTCCGAAATTATTTCCATTGAGGACATAAACCTTACAAACCCATACGGCCGAAATGAAATAACACTGAAATGCTATTTCGCGAACAATACCTCCAGGCCCGTTTTATTTATCATCCAATTTGTGTCTGTGAATAAAGATGACCTTGGTGGTAAATCTACTAAGAGCATATCTACTGAGGCTGTACACATACATATGTTTACATCCGTAGAGATTTCGTTTCTCTTAAGATATATTTGAATTATTGTAGGTAAATATACTGTTATATTGTACGACGCTGAGAGATGTTGTCTCTAATTCGTGTGTGAACGGGTTGTTAGATAGTCTAACATGACTATTGCACTACTTAAAGTTACTATGTCACTGTTATCCAATTTAATACAATATTAAATAAATAGCCATTGCATTGCCTGTTACAAAATACCCCAACATGTAAATTGACATAATGAACACATAGTTCGTAAAGTACACAACTTAAACTTGTTTCATGCTATTATATCGGTTTTGTCCAAGCCGGTTCGGTTTCCTAAACGTAGTTTGGAAGTAGGTTAATTGTGGCTAACTAATTGTGGACCATGGAATTGGGAGTAGTTTAACTGCTTTGTAAAGCTTTTAATGAGATTTTTAACCACTACTAGTCTTGTGTGCAGACTATCTATAATCAGTGTGGTGAAAGGATTGTTCGCCTGTTAACGCTTCTTTTAAGCACTACACACATTTTGAACTTACGATATCAGGACACGTCAGCTTACTCACGATTACCTTCGCTGTTTTGAGAACTAAGCACATGATTTATTAATGAAAAAATCATTTTTTACGTTTAGATTTCAACCAGCGATTAACGAATTGAAACCACATGAGACGCATGAGACTATGAGACGTAACATCCCCGTCTCGGGGTGATGGACGCAACGCAATGCAACTTAGGTAATAATAATAATAATATAAGGTCATCTCGTACTTTGGTGGAGAGGACTTGAGTCGTATTGTTGTTGTCTATGGGCGGCGGTTACCAACTAACATCAGGTGGGACATCAGCATGTTCCGTCGAGCGAATCACATAAAAAAACACACTTTTGAAGGGCACGGTTCGATGGCATACGACCACAATGGATCAGCCATGAGATGGACTGACCAAATGAAAGTTGCATAGAATGGACCACGATTACACAAGGAAAACGGTTATGACAATGGCCTCGTAGCTAAGTTGGTAGTAACTGTGCCTGCTACATTGTCGTTCGTGGGTTCGATTCCCACCTATGACAAAAGTTTGTATGACGAACATAAGAAGATGTTTGTTCTGTTTCTGCTTGTTAATATGTATTTATTTGTACAAAAAGTATATAAGTATTCTCTAAGTTATCTACATAGTTACCTAACTATGCCTAGTTTGGGCCTAGATAGCGCTGTGTGAAATGTTTACCAATTTATTCATGTATTCGCACTAGACGAATGTCACCATCTGCGTCTTTACAGAAGGATTTAGACATCACTCGTCTCGCAAAGAATGTAATAAGTAGAAATTTATGGCAGCAAGTTGCTAGGACAGTGACGTTTATTTTAAGAGACGTAGGTATGTTGTGAATGCGATGTTACGAAACAGAATTTTCATTTCGAAAGGCAATATTACGTCAGAAAAAATATTTCTGATATAAAAATTTATCTCTGAATACCTATGTCAGTGCTAGGTAGTCAGACAACCTATTATGTAATGTCTTAAGTTCTTAATGAAATTTAAAAAAGTTTATAGACCTTATTTCTATAATCAATTTGCAATTAAAACTACTTTTGAACGGATTTCTGCAAATTAAATTCAATGGCAATGTAGGGACACGTAAAGTGTCACATACCAAAAACCAGATATGAAGCGAAGATGGTTATTGGTAGTGACGTCAGCTTACAATCTGTAGGTCGTGGGTTCGAACCCTACAATGAGCTTGAGCTTTTGTTGAAGGAAAACTTAGTGAATCCGGCAATTTGAAGTCATTGGTCAAACGCATGAAAGGAACTTCTTTCTGTACCGTTCGAGAAAAAGATACGCCTATCTTGAAATGAATATAATTCGGATTTTAAAGAAAAACGGTCGAGGCCAGTGACAAATAGTAACCTTTACATTACATTAGTTAGTACTAGCAGGATAAACCAAGTCCAGATGCAGTGTAAATTGTTGCAAAACAACATTAATTAAGACTACATTACCTAATTAAGTGCGCATTTAGTATGCGTTACTTCATTACATGGAGAGGAAGTAGATATAACAGACTGCTCATCAATTTTGAACGATTAATTGATAATTTATACGTGCACCAAGGAACATGCCAAAAACGGTGGGAGCTATCCACGTTTTGAGATCATTATCAGATTTCTGGCCAGTATTTATAAGTATACTATAGTATTCCTAACTGTCGTATACATGCAACACTATTAAACCAAACATTAATGTACCATTTTCTAATATCTAATCCAATATAATAATAATCATAATATTGGTGGACAATTCACACATCTAGCCCCAAACTAAGCATAGCTGTGTGAAATGTCCAACATTATTACATTTATTTATTTATTTATAGCTTGTACTATGAGAATCAGACAACTGATAGAATACATATATACATTTTTTGTAAATACATATCTACATATAATACATATTAACGCCCATATTCGTTCAAAGGACTTGAATACAATGTGACTTCAGTCTTCAGTAAGGGAAAAATCTAATTCGCAATATCGTATCAGGTCGACCATTTACTCGACCTTATTACTTTATTCACAAAAAAATAATTACGTTTGTCATAACTATAGAATAACATAAAATACATTTTTCCATAACGTCCTTCATACAATAGTAGCTACTGATAAAGGCCGCGCAGGTAAAGTTATTCAAAGCGGAACTTACATTCAAACTATTTAATATTATACGTTACGTTCGCTACGTATAATATTTGTAACCATTTTGTCGTTCGTTTACAAAATGTAAATTTCATGGAACTGCGAAAACATTGCCTGCTAGGTTTGCCAGATGCTCCGTATTATACGGGCTACCCCATTTTTCAAATATAGAGAACCCGCAAATCTATATAAATAAATAAAATTGAAGCGTCTGTTTTTAATGTTGAAATAACAGCTTTTTACTAAATTTATAATAAAAGGATTTTAGGTTTTTATATAGTACCTAACATTATATATAAAATTTTTGTCTGTTTTTCTGTATGTCGCTGTTCAGGCTAATCTCCGAAACGGCTGGACCCATTGTGACGGGACTTAATGGCAGAAAACTAATGTTAAGGAGTAACTTAGGCAACTTTTATTAAGGTCAACTCATGATAAAAACGACTAAACCATGAAGCCTGTTTAAGTCACAAATTGAATTCAACGCGGGCGAAGCCGCGGGTACAGCTAGTTGTAAAATGATATGGAAGTCAAAATTAACCGTATGTCTTAAACCGAGAAAACCGCGCTTCCAGACGTGAAAGTAAAATGATTCCAAAATATTTATATATTGTGAAAGCGGTTTAGCCAAAAAAATTGCTTGTCAAGTTAAAGTAATAAAATAGGTTAAGTTTTCGCTTGCAGTGTTTTTAAGTAAATATTATTTTGTATCTTATGTGGAAATCTCTAATTAGCTGTAGTTGTGATCTGAATCATTTTATCATACATTTATGTTTGATAACTATAACGCTGTTGATTTTAATAAATAAATAAAAATATGTAAATAAAAATATATGTATTCCTGTGACAATATGACCCCAGTAAACAATCTATAACCCGTATTTTTGATGCCAGTAACCAGCAGGTGGCAACCTGGCAACCCTAATGCCGAAACAACAAACCTCCATTGTTTAAATAAGTGCTTGCCTCTAGTGGACGTTTAACTTACATTACCCTTCAACTGCCCTTGAGTCTTGGTACTGGGCCTCTTGTTTTATAGCTTTGTTTACTTAATAAGCCGAATATTCACAAGTTATTATATTTCTACTGTGCTTGAGGCTTAGTGAGGGTTTCTAATGGTTCTAAGAATATGTAATTATAATAATAATAATAATGGTGGACATTTCACACAGCGCCATCTAGCCCCAAAGTAAGCTAAGCATAGCTTGTATCATGGGAACCAGACAACTGATATAATACTTATATACTTTTCTTTTGTAAATACATACATATATTACATATTAACACCCAGACACAGAACAAACATCAATGTTACAAATGTATCATATAGTGTCCATATAGTTTATAAAAAACTAGCTGCGCCCCGCGGTGTCACCCGCGGTGAATAAGTAATCCCACGGGAACACTGCACTTTCCGGGATCAAAGTAGCCTATGTTTTAATCCAGGATATAAGCTATCTTGGTAACAAATTTCATCCAAATCCATTCAGCCGTTTGAGCGTTACTAAGGTAACTTACTTTTTCATGTCATCTAGTATGTAATATTAATTTTGGATGATTTTCTACAGAAATTCGAGAAATATAATACTTTGTAAGAAATTACAGTAGTTAAAGCGTTTTTGTAAGTAATATTGATCTACAGCTAGATATAAATTTCAATCTTCGCAATAAAAAGGTACCAATACCTAATCTTCCCAGTAATCCGCTCTTGAATTTTCAATGAGATGTTCTCCGAAGTCTTTCGGAGTGAAATTCAAAGGTTGAATTATTTATATAAGTGTAATCTCCGCAGCGCGCTGTACCCTGAAATTAAACGTTGTTTCATTAAAAACAAATATCACTTACGCCAGAGGACCGCTGAACAGGGATGGAGCCAGGAACATATGGAACGGAAATAGGGGTAGCATAACACCGTGATGGACAGGCGTCAGAGCTCAGTTGCTAGTAACGCTGTCTTCTGCACTGTAAATCGTGGATTTGATTCTCACCCACAAACATATGTGCGACAAACATTGATGTTTGTTTTGTGTCTGGGTAATAAAAGTAATAAGTTGTATATCATTTGCCAGGTTCTCATGACACTACATAATTTTTTGCATAAAAGATTAAAGCAAAAAATAATTTAATACCAAAAATTAAACTTTGTTTTCACTTTAGTACTAACAGAATAGACTATTAAGAAGTGTTATATTAACCTTTTTTTTGTTAACACTTATATTAATAATTGTACACTAGATTCCGGCTTGCGAATGAAGTAGTTTGAAAAGTGAAAACAGACCATCGTCCACCCTTAATTCATCCACGAGCCCAGAGGAATAGCTGAAGTAATATTGTTTTACCTCTCAACATTTGGTGATTACTCAGCAAATACATTCTTCGTGCAGACAAGGTTCGTAAGAGAAGGTTTTTGGTGTACACCTGTGCGGACCCCAAAAACCTTGTCTTACGTAGGCAAAATGAATCGGAAAACATTGTCTGCCGTATTAGACAAATGTACCTACATCGCAAAATTATATTATTTTTATTTTTATATTCGTTATATATTTTAAGATTAACTTTATTTCGGTGTTAATATATATTATATCTATGTATTTACACAAAAGTATATATGTATTCTATCACTTGTCTGGTTCTCATAGTACAAGCTATGCTTAGTTACATAACATAACCATTTTGAGTTTATTTTATCCGAAACTTTTTAACAACTAAGACTTGTCAAAGTTAGTTTAAGTGATCGGATACAAACAATTTCAATTAACAATGTACATGCCCCGTCCCGTCCATGGCAATATTTTTGAAAATTATCGATTTTTAAGAAGACAATTCATTTCTCTATCATTAGTGCGAACTAAGCAAATAACAATAACACGTGATTCAGTTTATCGTATACTACGCATAGGTACCATTTATGAATGTTTGAGTACATTCAATAGTTGATTGGCTGATTTGCGCCTTGTTGAAGTTGTAGTGTTAGTCTCAGAACGGAGGCACGTCGTCGGTTTAGCACGCAGCACGATATACATAACCCATTTTGACTCTGCCGTAGTCGAGTAAAAATAGAATACGTACAAAGTTCATAAAAAAATACAGCAATAAATCCCAAATATTAAAATATGTGTAGTACATTCGAAGTGCCGTCAGGTGTGGGTAATTTTTATTACTGGCTACATCTGGTATACTATCAACATTCGGAACAATGAAATATCGAAATATTATTCGTAATGGCCTTTCCGTGTTTTGTTCATCTTTAGGTAGGCACTTTAAAGTATGGTATTATGTAAACGCCCGTAGGCGGTTTATTTAGCTTGATCATTTCAGGTGTATAGAGTTTCAAAGTTTTCGAGGTATATCTCGAGAAATCTCAATTCCCATGAGCAAAACGGAAGCAATGTTCGAATGGATTTAGGTGATTATTATTCTTGTTAACAAAACTTCACGATCTGCCTCGAGGATCCAGCCCAGTTATAAATTATGTATTAGAGCTGGTTTCAGATTGTCGCGCGACCTCCCGCTATTTGCAAATCGCACGATTAAGTGACGCAAATATTGTCGCGCGGCCTTCCGCCATTTGCAAATTGCACAATTAAGTGACGCAGATATTTTCGCGCGACCTCCCGTCATTTGCAAATCGCACGATTAAGTGACGCAGATATTGTCGCGCGACCTTCCGCCATTTGCAAATCGCACGATTAAGTGACGCAGATATTGTGTGCGACCTCCCGTCATTTGCAAATCGCACGATTAAGTGACGCAGATATTGTCGCGCGACCTCCCGTCATTTTCAAATCGCACGATTAAGTGATGCAGATATTGTCGCGCGACATTCCGCCATTTTCAAATCGCACGATTAAGTGACGCAGATATTCATCTGTGCTTTGTCGCCAAGCGATTTGAATCGATATGATTCGAAGTCTGAACATACCTAAAGGGCGCAAATATTCAAGCCTAGCAACAGAGATGCATGTGATAAGTTTAGTAGTGAACGAGATACCCTGCTATAAAAATTGTGTCACTAAAAAAAGGTCCAAAAGGGGGCGATAATTGATTCCCATAGGTACCACTCCCATAGGACTCCCGTAGGTAATAAAATTTCTAAAATCAATCACAAGCCAGTTTTTGTGCAGTGAAAAACATTGCCGCGAAGCATTAGCATAGCACATTGAAGACAATTTACATTAATACAATTTATTTTGCAAACATTTTCTCTCAAAACATTGTTTGAAACGATAAACTGTAATTTACTGTACTGTTCAAATCTAGCTTTGGTGATAATTTTTGCCGACTGAAGGCATGTGGTTATACCACTCATTCAGAGTAATTTAGATAAATAGATAAACTCTTTACTGTGCATAACACCTTAACTAAACAATTACATTTTTAAACTAAAGTAATCTAATATAAAAAAAACAAATGTTCAATCAAGGACAGTCTTATCACTTGAAGCGATTTCTTCCAGACAGAGTTTAATTCACCAATATGGAAAAGAGATATTAATTATTTTGGCCGACTCCGTTTCAACTTTCCAGATATTACACATCCGACCCGGATATTATAAAGTTGGATCTGCAAGTCGGAACAACTCACAATTGTTCAAATATTCCATCCCGATCCAATTTCCACATGAACTGCGGAGGCAGTGTCGAAACTTGATGAGTTTTTGGACTATTTTTGTTTACAGCATGGGCTACAAATGCATGTTTAAAATGACAACTTCGTTCGCCCGGTGATTAGGCCCAGATTACCTGGTCGCCAAGTGATTGGAAAAACCGAAAAAGAATATGAATCCATGCAAAGAACGGTTATGGCGCGTCCATCGGGGTGGTTTGCACTATAAGGCAAGGATAATCTACCCAGACAACCTGGCACTGGAACAATATTAAGTACACATCAATTCGCCAGTTTTTGTTTTTTAGTAATATGTAAAAGTAAGTACTGCCTTTTTAATAAAAACAGTAAAAAAGCAGTTTATTATGAGTCAGTAGCCGGAGTTTTCAAACTAAGAGTATTCCGGTTATAGATTCATTTTTCTGATTTGGTGAAAAATAATAGTAATTACCGTTTTCCCAAGAAAGATTACCCACAGTGAAAATAGGCCAATGGTGGCTCTGCTTAGCCTTTCGGGAAACAAGTCATGATTAAATGTACTAATGTAATTTTTTAGGGGGAAGAACTGCATATTATATGCATATATCTTCACATTTCTGCCACCGTTCCACTCGAATTTCAGTGGTATATCTTGAATGGTTTGAATGGCACCTTCACGCTCAGATTTATCAGTGGACTGAGATAGCTCTTCCCATACCTGTGCAAGTAAAATACCCAATTCCTATTATTATTATCAGAGCAGAGTAATGGCAGAATTTTTTATATCGTGGTGACCTAATGGTAAAGCCACGAGTTTCAATCTGTTAAAGGAAGACATCGGTGAGGTATCCGGCATATCCTAGAAACAAAAACTCGAAGACATGTCTAGTGCACAAAAGGAGCCTCTTTGAGGTGCACATTTGCCTTCCACAACACTGGTTTGGGAGAGCTAGTGACACTAATATTAGTGACACTAATATTGTAGTATTAATAGTAAGGTTACCGAATAACATAAGATGGGTCATCCCTCTGTCGTAACTTATTCACAAAATTATTTTCTGAAGCACGTAAGCGGTCTGCCGAAAATAGAACTAGGGCACAACTGTCACCATCAATGCACGACCGACGTGATTTTTCCTTTATTATGATCACAGATTTATTAACAATTACTGGACAAGCTAAGATACCATTGAGTCATTCAAACTGTTGGCAAATTCCTGTTAAATAGTAGCGCTCATTACATTCAAAAAGAGGTGCAAAATGTGAAGACAGTAATAATATACAGAGTACAATAAATTACTAAAAGGCTAAACATACAATTGTTTGTACGAAATATTATCCAAATAATAAATCATTTCCAGTAATTGGTCATTAGGCATGTAGCATGTACGTTCATTATTTATATGTGTTATTCATTATTATTCTCATGTCTTTCTTTCTGCTCATTAGTTTGATTTCTTACAGTATCTTACCTTGTGAACGCCGGATAATTTATCATTTTTATATGTGGGATCAATAGATAATATTATTGCTTATATTAATCAATAACCAATCGCTTTCGGCGCAGCATAAGGCATAATTTGATGTATCTAACTTCTTCGTATTTTCTTCAAAATATGCCGTCATCTTATTAACATACATCTAAATATGCGTAGTAAGAAATCGTAATTATCCAGAGAAAAAAAAAATATCTACTTATTTGTTTTTATGTGGATGATGAGGCACGCAGGCTTACGCCCCACCTGATGTTAAGTTGTTGCCATCGCTTATAGACGCCTGCTCTATACACTCCAGGAATAGCCCGGTGTCTGTAAGCTAATAAATTTGTTTTCACCCTTTTTAAATTGATTAATGTTGACATTATCAGTAAATATCTTATAATCTTGACAACGAGGAATTATGAGTCTGATATGAATGGACAGTTATAAATGCTGTTATACTTTGTTATTGTGTATAATTTGTTCTTATATGATTGTTCTATCTAAATGTAGAATTTGGCATTAACAAAAGATTTACGGCCGTATGCAGAAACGTTCATTAATTTCAGTACACACATAATGATTACAGCATCTAGATTACAGCTTATTTATTATATTACCAAATAATATTACAGTAATGTTGTGATAGAAAACTTCGAAGTAAAATCTAACTCGCTTTATTATTTACGTGATATCGAACGAATAGCCTCAATGTATGAAAATTCGGCCGCAATTCTTATAGAACGAAATCTCTCGCTTTATTCTCTAACTTTTGGGGGCTCGGTTCCGAAGGTGAAATAATGTAATGAAAAAGTTATGTCTCCATTATGTTATTGCGTTACTTTTTTTTCGGTTTTTTTGATTAAAAATTCGATGCCAAAAAAAATTTCGATTTCCAAATGTTTTAAGCCAATGGTAAGCGCAAAGTTCGTCTGATTGAAGTGATTAGTATTAGTATACCAATGTTTACCGTCAAACAGGTACGGTACTTCTTGGTATTCAGTCGTATAAACAAAAGAAAAATAAAAAACAACACCCTAGGCAGACATTCTTTAGCTGTAAAGTGGGAGCGATCGTATAAAAATATGAGGTGGCTTACATAAAAATTACCATCCGTCGCAGCGTGTAAGCGCGCTATCGCGTCAGTAAATATTAATCTCCTATATTCTGAGGGTAGCACGTCTCCACTCGATGGCTCTTGAAGTAATAAATAGCGCATGAAACTTTCAGCAGGCAACGTGCACTACACAGATAAGCCGAAGCTACACGGCGGGTGTAGTTTTTATAAAACATCCTCAGTTTCCGTATCGAGAGATCGAGAGATCTTCCAACGAGCAGGTGTATATATTTAACATGGAATACTTAAAGTACTTACACGGAAATTTATCACTTTCAAAAGTACTCGGGGTGCAAGAGTTTCGTAAATAGTTTCTGTGATATCGAAGTAAGTATTTTTTTAGCATGGCAACAAACTTATGCCTGACTGGAGCGTTAATGTTGTTAAATTGTTTTGAACTTGTGAAAGTTGTATCCTCAGGGAGTTGAACGCGAAGCGTTCTAAGAATCCGTAATGTTGTATTTTTCGGGCACAGGAATTTTAAACCGCCTTTTCTGCTTCTTTTTTTTTGAGAAAACGGTCTTCAGTAAATGGTACCACTAAAAAAAACTCTTGCTGTTTGCCACTGTCATATATTGATGATGACTTGTAACAGTGTTTTCTTATCTCTGGCACCAGTATCACACGATGTAGGTTTCGGGTCCATCCTGCATTATTTTGATAAAAAAATTGTATTGATATATTAAATCAATAATTTTAACATTTTATTTTTATTTTGACGACTGCTGTATGTTTTTTCTCTGATCTTGGCCCAGCAGAGAACATTTCGCATTTGTGCATTTGTTACATGTCTTAATTATTTGTATTCTAAACATGTTTTCATTGGCCATTTTAAACATAATATTCATTCGCACAACAAATACTATAATACGGGTTACGAAAACATACATTTCCAACATGAAATAATGTTTAGTAACATGGCAGGTAAGCGATATTATTCAGGTTCAATAACATATTCATGTACCGCTCGCTAAACATGAGTTATTGTAATGGTTCTAATCCTTGTGAATTACGTTGCGTAGATGGATTTCTAATGAGTTAGTTCCGTTAAGCTTATGCGAGTATCATGAATACATGTTTTCCAAATTTATAGATTTGTTTTTATGAGTACAACAAAGTTAATTGTGTATGAGAATGTGTTCGTTACTGACTGGAGCAAATATTTATGTTTAAGGGTAAGAACATGCCAAAAGCACCTTAATGAAAACTTCGCTTTTGCTTTCGCATGTAAAACAAATTTACATAGAAGAGTACGCACGCACATAAGTAAATATAGATACTAATTAATATTTTGCACAACACCATCTAACTCAATATTAAACATAGCTTGTACAATATGCTCGTATATATCTAACGATAAATCGATGCCCACTTGAGATGCACTACTTACCTTCGCTAAATCATAATGTTTTGTTTTTACACAGCAGTCGTCGGTTATGGCCGGGTAACATATTTACGTAACATATTACACAAAATATTTTCAAAACATTGCACATCCAAGATTGCAGTGAAAATATATCCAGTTTAGAATAGGCATAACGAAACGGAAGTAAGTACAAGCCAGTCGCTTTTATCAAAAGTATTTTCATCAAAACTAGTTTGAACTTGTATCTGTGGCAAGCTCTACGTTGAAGCAATTTTACGTCGTAGCATTCATTTCACGAGCTCGTAGAGACCTTGAAAATTGCCCATAATCACAGAAACTTCCAGAATTTTGTCTGCCATTTTACAAGCCTTGAAACTTGTCACTAGTAAGAATATACATACATTATACATTATAATATTATTATGTATACACTGGATGAAGCGCAATTTCCGTCGTTATGCACAGTACAATTTTAGATAGCAGAAGATCACGGCCATTTTGGTTGTGACGTATTGATGGGTGACTGAATATATGGTAAGAGACAATAATTGGTACCATTCTATTTCTTTCAAATTTTTGTGTAATTTTTTATTACATTCAGAAAAAATGCGTCCGTATTGCGCTGAGTAATCTTACTTCTTGTATTTTTCACTGTATCACTGCAAAATTTGCTTTAATTGAAACAACTCAATTTAATCAACTATTTTACTTGAGCTGTATCAAACGGTATGTTCTAGTTAACAAAATACCTTCTATAAAATAATATTCAGACGCCAATTTCAATGAGTAGTATATTTTTCATGTGACTTAATATTAATTCATACAAATATTTATTAGTATATATATTTTCTTTTATTTATTTTCCATAAATATGTGACTCGTTAAAAAGCTACCAGCGAAACAGAATTGGTAATTGTGTTTTAGAAATAAAACATACTTTTGGTTTTTTTTTCCGTTCATGTCGAAATTGTTAACGTTTAGAGAGCAATATTCCGGATATAAACCCACAGTGATCCATTTTGCACGGAAGCCATTCTTAATCGCATTTCGCCCGTTCCTTGACTCGCTGGACTGGTACAGATTGGCTGGTCTCGCTAAAATATGCAGCGCTTTGTTTTAGTTTAACGTAAGTTGCTCGAACCCAGTTTAGCGTTCATTGGTTCAGAATAATTGATCTCAATAGCAAATTAGGGAGAAGACTGTAAAACATAAAAAAAAACTTTATGAATTTTTATTTTTCTGTACACTCAACAGTCCATGGTCACAGAAATATATTTAATTTATATTTATTAAGTTCCTAGTTTAAAAAAAAAACAATAAGTAACCAAATATATAAAACATTCGGATTAAGTTGTGTTATATCTTTTTCCCAGCCTGTGAAATTTAATTTTGATGAAAAAGGTTATTTTTAAACAGCAAATTATTCAATGATCAAAGTATTTGGTATCCAAAGAAAGTAGAACATCTCTCATTGCATATTTTTATCAATTTTAATTTCAACTCAATTGTCAATACTACATATTTTCTATTGAGTCGTACTCTCGTTAGTAAAACGTCCATTTTAAAAGATGTCTCAGAAAAGCGATGAATAAAAGTATTAAATAACGTATTAAATGTAATTCCAGTGAAGTGCCGTCCATGAGATTGTAATTGTAGGTTAAGTAGATGTTTCACAAAGCTAAACTCATGGTTGGCCTTTTCAAATTGTGTTAAAATTTTCATTATAATGTTATATCCCAATAACACATAGATGCTTCTATCCGTCAACGGTTTATATTCGATAAATAAATAATCTACCTACTAAGTACTTTTAAGCTTCGATAACTTTGATTGATTTCTAACTTAGCCTGAACTTGTGACTGATAAGTACTTGATTGATAAGTAAAGATTTTGGGATCGAATAAAGTATCTTGATTTTTAAACAAATTTACATATCTATATATATTGAGGTCATTATGAAACTTCGCTAGTCATGCAAAATATCAGACTTGTAAGATATGCTGACTAGAGATTTCGTCGTACGTGCTCAGCCCTTTTTCTAATTAATAACTAAATTCATTATTTTTTTATAATACAAGTAGAGTATATTGTTTACACTATTTTATATTTATGTATTATAAAAATTACAATAAAAATAATATATATATTAATTACATTAATAATATATATACATATATATATATATATATATATATATATATATATATATGTATATATATATATATATATGTATGTTTATTAGGTTTTATGCTTGTTAGGTATTAAGTTACAGTCAGTATAACACTATTAATATACTCAATATCTAGAATTTAAAACATCTGCATCCCCTTACTGCATTCGGACATCTAACAAAGCGAGTCAAGTAAAAACTTTTAAAACTGGACACAGTGAAGCAGAGTTATGTCTAAACTTAGACCTGTCTGTGAGATAACTTGGAATAGTTTGAGCTTGAAGTGCCGGCAACTTAATGTGTTTGAGGCCTTCGGAGACTGTATTCACTACAACAGTACCTACCTTACTAGGTTAAGTAGTTTATTGAATTCCAAGTGTGGCTGTTTAATTTTACCAATTTAGTGACTTTTGAATGTATTATTTTTTCGCATTCTCACACATACAGATGATCACAAAATACTTGATAATTTCTTTTATGGCAGGTTTACCTATGTATCATTATTTAACTATAGTGTACAGACTGCAACTTTAAAACAGCGTGTTGGCCGAATGGCACAGACCTTGAAATTCAATCCAAAGGAAGATGGGTCAAATTACGTTACGGCGCGTATGCCGGGAAGGTATGGAGGCAGTACTTCCCCAGACTCATTTGGCACGTGCTCCACTGCTGCAGTAATCAAAGGATTGATACTTTGATCTATAACAAAGAATAATCAACCCGCACTGAAAAAATGATTAAGTTAATGTGAATGGAACTTGTCTGTGTCCTACGGCATCATTGGCAGCCAACATAAACTTAGTGAGTTTAAATAATAAAAAAAACAGTCTTATAGTTATTATTTATACGGTAACTGCATCACGTAAAAAACTTACGTTAAAATGAAATAGGCTCGTGTCCACCTGCACAACGAATAGAAGATTCAGTTAATTTTGAGACTCAGTACCATTCAAGGGATATTAGCTTTTATAAGTCGACAATAGCAGAGAAAGCGTGCACACGAATTTATCTGTCAGCGAATTCCCTCGTTGGCATTTTGCCACACAGCCTGTGACCCAAATCAGGGGTCAACGGACTCCTAGCCAATAAACATGTTTTTTGTTCAACCGAATGTCCTACTGATATAACTAGAATAACGCAGACACATATGTCGTCTGAAATGAAAATGGAATTGATTATAGTTCTACGGTTGAAAAAAATATTGAAATACTGATTGTTGTACAAAGTTTGGACACTTTAACTATTGGAAAGCTTATCAGAATTGTTATAGGGTTGGAAACGTTTTTTACATAACTGTATAGGTTGTATTGTATTTTGTAAATATTATGTACATTTCGGCACGGTATCAGTAGTACTTTATAATTTAAGAGCAGTAGAATTTACGCCAATTTCGTCCGGGAAGTACTGCCACCATGCCCATTGCTGCCGCCAAGTTCCTGTTACTGTTTTCTGGTTTTAAAATCGTGTTTGACAGTGAAATTACAGGCCAGTTAAGTACTCAGAAGATACGATTTCATAGCAATTAATTGTTTAATGATTATACAAAATCTCTATGAAACGTATCACTTCTTCACACTACTTCAGGTGTCAAGTCGGGGGATGAAGTAATGAGCAATGAGCGCTTGTGATGTGTCGGCTCAAGGTGAGATATGAAATGTACCTACTAACGATTATGCCGTATTGTGACGTAACGGCTAAGAATAAACATAGCACATTGGTGTTATGTTTATTACAGTTACCACGAAGTGTCATTTTGATTGTTCTTAAATTTTGTACTCAATTTAATCACAAGAAAATTCAGATCGGAATCCAACGGTAGAGTATAATAATAATAAAAATATTAGTGGACATTTCACACAGCGCCATCTAACCCCAAAGTACCTAAGCTAAGCAAATAGCTTGTACAATGGGAACCAGACAACTGATGACATACACATAATACATATCAACACCCAGATACAGAACAAACATCTATCATTCGTCAAAAAGAAACGCAGAAGGCAGGGTTACTACCAACTGAGTTGAGAATCTATCGAATTATACATCAAGTAGAAGATAATGCTCTTCCATTTTAGTCTCACGATCACACAGCCACCTGAAACTTCTCTTAGAACCACCCGTCACAGTTACTAAAATCCAAACACAGTAGACAAATGGAAATTGTTTGGTAAGATGATTGTGTTGCCATCCCGGTGAGCCGAGAAGATTGAAAATATTTCAGCGCGAAATAACTTCAGATCTCATCTATGTTATGGTTTCATCTGCAAGGTGCTTGGAAGATGTTTGCCGAAAAATTCAGCGCATACAAACATGTCTTACCCTTATGTTTGGTTTATCCTGTCGTCTTGCTCGATGCAAAGACTGTTTACTTACGACTGTATTTATTTAGTTAAGTTATTTATGTGGTAGTTATGTTTAATCGTAGCAAAGATAATTTACTTAATATGTTTTGATGGTAGTAACTATTATGCTCATAGTATGATCAGTTTATGCGAAATAGAAAAAAAGTAACGTAAATGATTACAAGGATTAATACGTATCAAAGACACTTTTACTAGATCTTATGCCAAGTTCCGAGTAAGCACTGTCACCATACCCTTTCTGCCACATTCACGTTAGTGTGTTCCGGTTTAAATGGTATGGATGCTGGTCAAATTACAGGCCCTTGAGAAACTTACGGGATCTTGTTCTACCTAAGTAGGGGACGATCCAAATCGTTTTGCTTGTTTTGGGCAGAAGTAACCAATTAATATCAGGTGGACCTTCTGCTCGTTCCGTTAAGTGATTACATAAAAAAACACTTATACCTAATACAATATTCCTCACGACCCCTGTACACGTTTCCAGTTCATGTTTAAATGTGTACTGCGCAGAAATTGAAGCCATGACCTTTTTTTGACACCGCTACACCACAGAGCTTGTCGAAGTCAAAGTGGCTCTATAAGTGAACAGGACTCTGAAATTAAAAAATGAGATTTGAATTAAACTTTATCCAAATCCAAAACCTCTATTGAAATCTCTTTCGCATTTGAATACCCAATGATTCCGATTTCGATAGAAAATAAATTGCAAAGAAATCGGAACGGCATCCGTAAGTACGAGTACGTTCAATAGAACCGTCTTTTCATCCGGAAAATTTCTAATTTGTATCCGGAATTTATCAGTCCCGTCCGGTTGCGGCCGAGGAAATCTCGGCGGTTACAACTTTCTTAAACTCAGATACAAGAACTCGCGCGGGTAACACGCACTGGGGGGAATTATAAACATTATACATATAAAAACGGCTACCGAGCCTATTATAATTATGCCAAGTGCGAGTTAGACCATGCGATAGAGGTGTTTCGTACCTATTACTGGCGCGTACACCTACTTTTTTATGTGTGAACAGTTACCTAAGGAACCGACTCGCCCGCCTGGTGTTAAGTGATAGCCTCTGCCCATAACAACCGATGCGACTTGGTTCCACCCCTACTAGGTACGACAAGACCAAGACCTTATTGAGACTTTATTTTGAGCTCGGTAAAACAGTGAAAAAAATGCGAGATTAAATCCTGAAGTCACTGTTTCAAATGCAGACGCGTGCATAATATCACGTTTTTAAAGTTAAGTATAACTTTGTGAGAAAAGTGTGAAACCGGCTTGTCCTAGAGCCAAATTGTAAGACATATGTAGGTATACACGAAATAAGCTTCTTCGAGGCGTTCGTTAACCCTTCCAACAAATTGTTCCGAGAGAGCCAGTGACACGAGTAGATGTAGTAGAGACAATTTAGCCTTATCAGATTCATCTTGCTAGCGAAACTATCCACTGTGGTTTCAAACCACTTTCTTGAAGACGAGACATAAAGTCGTTACGTCAACATTTTGATACATATATAGAATTATATTTGATAGAAGACATACGTCTTCGTTCATAGAATACTGCAATTAAATTGTAAAGGAATTCGTTAAAAAAACGAGTACCCAGATATTTTCATTTTCAGAATTGGATCACTTGTTTTACTGACATTGTCTATTTCATATAGTACCTCTATATTTCTTTTTTATTTAAAGCAACATTTTCACAAATAAAATCCTAGAAGCCCTTTTTCCGTACGAAATTGGCTGAGCTTTTACTGAAGCTGCACCCGAGTGGATAATATCGCGGAGGAGTGTAATATCCACTATCGTAAGGGATGGTAATCTACCCCGATTTAAAATGCACAGCCTCGACGCCTGCGGTGCTACAAAATCACCTCTAACTACCAGATTATGCTTTGCGATGGTTTTCTCACATTTTATCTTGAAATTTTACCTCCTGCTCCTAAGCATATTATTATCAAAATTACTTGTACGATTTTAAGATTGTATTGAAGTCATTGTGATAGTTTTGCAAATAATATATAAATATTGGTGGACATTTCACACAGCGGCATCTATCTCCAAACTAAGCATAGCTTGGAGGATATGAAGGGATATCGACTAAAAAAAAATATGTAAATATATACATACTAACACGTATACAACTATTCATCTACACAACTAACTATCTATCTATCTATCTATCAAACAACATGTTTATCACACTTTTGTTTGTCCTTTGTGGGAATCGATTCCACTAATTTGTTTTTGTTTTAACGTCATGAACTACATGCCCAAACGTTTAAATAGTTATATAGCCAACGTTAAATTCTCATTGGATATATTTTTGTATTATAAAAAAAGCATAACGAGCAGGTCTGCCCATACAAAGCAATACGACTTGGGTCCTCCTCTAATTATGTATGGGACACCCAAGTCTCATCGAATTGCTCTCGTAACCTGACACGTGAAGTTGGAATTCAGTTTATTCCATCTAGTCCTACTAGAAATTCAAAGATGATAATTTTTCTGTATCCCGAAGAACTATTAAAACAATTTCTAGTATTAGCGAAGCGACCCCCTGTACCTCACAGTGTCACCAATCTACAAAGCTAGTTAATCAAGAACCATTTCTACATTTTGTTGTTATTTGAGTATTATTTGCGTATAAATCCTTCATAGTTAAGAAAATATAAGTAGTCAGTATCCTATTACTTTACTTAATTTGAGCTAAGAAAAGAATAAAATAACAAACCACTACAATTAAAGTAATGCCAGACTTGTTTTCATTGAGTAGAATTGTTATTGCCTGTATAAATCCACAGAGAAAATGGTGACAGCTGATTTATTTCTGAGATGTTATAAAATTGTTTCCCTAAAATGCGTAGGTACTCGGCTAAATCTTTAATGGATTTTTGATCTGTTGCTCTTTTTTACTTTGTTTAAACCGATCTTAGTAGCTTCTAGGTATCATATAGTAATATAGTATGTATTCGATTGATAACACAATTGCCCAAAACTATGAATAATATACTCGTTTTTTTTTTTTTTAAGTAAATGTTTAAGCACCAAAAATTTTAAGAAAAAGGATATTTTTCTTATCAATATACCAGGCTCTTAATCCATATACATCGTAGGAAGCGTTCTACTTGATACGATTGATAACTGACATAAAATTTAACATGCCCGTTCGTTTATGAAAAATTGCACGTGATTTTTCATAAGGACTTTGACGATATGGTCAAAAGAGTGCCAATGTAGACCCAATATCACCCAATATCGTGCTCGCGAAAAAAAAGGAATCCCTCCATTAGGGGTTTCTTGTCTGTTCTTACCCATGGAGGGTCGGATAGGGTTTGAACAGGCATCAAACTTATCGATAAATACGCGTGACCTTATGTTTTGAATATTGACGTTTCCAAGCCATTTCTTTGTGAATTCTATGGAAATAAAGTTTTTGACTTTGACTTTGACTTTGAATACAAATGTACCTACCATTCATGCTCATCAGGTAATCCAAACTATATCAACAAAGATTCTCGTAATCAATCTTAGAGTGTTACTTACCGCAGAACAGAGCTAGCTGTTCCTTTAGTACTATAATAGAGCTAATGGAAAAGGAAACCCAACACCTTTATTTTAGCCGTTAAAAGAGTTACATTCTTTTGTTTATGGCATTGTTTTGCCGCTGTTATTTCTTCACATAACATTGCAATATAAAAAATGAGTAATATTGTTATTTTAGTATCAGTACAGTTGGCATAAGTTATTTATTTATTTATTTATTTTAGAGAAACCATCGGCACAATGTTACAAACTAGGTAAATCAATGCTTAGAAATGAGATGGCCATTTAAAGGTCCCTACTATTAGATATGTAATACATAACAAAAAACAGATGTAATAAAAACTACCCACTCACTCACACTCACAATCACAATACAATACTCAATACTTAATATTTCCTATATAAATAAAAACTAGTACAAAATAATAGGTATGTTCAATCACACTACAGTTATGACAAGTTCACCCGGGGAAGTACTGCTATCATATCCATGTCTGCCGCGAAGCAGTAATGCATTTGTTTCATCTTGTTCCGGTTTTAAAGGTGTGCCTGCCGGTATAATGGTTGCAGGAATATGAGACAAACCACCTTTACGTCTCAAGGTAATGGGCGCATGCGACTTGGGTCGTGTCTTAGTAGGGGAGGACCCAATGCGTATTGTTTCTTATAGTAGAGGCTACCACAATATCAGGCGGGCCATCTGCTCTCGTAACTAAAACACATAAAAATTAAATGTCCACTTTCAAAAATTTATTTTGAGGTAAGCCTAAAAGACATTAATAACTTCAAGAGCTTTACCTGACAACGAGACCTAGGGCTGCCAACTACATTAAAACTCATTTCACAATTGCACGATTGAAATCCGTAGTCAAGGGAGTTTGACCTTTTTTCTTTGTTTGTTTTGACCTGGTTTTATTATCTGCACTATAACAGGTAAGGTTTGACTTAAGCTGTTCTTCGAAAATCTGAGGAACAATAAAAACATTATATAAACATAAGAATTTTATTTAATTTGAATAACTGACAACGATTAAACGACTAGTCGCATTGAATTGCGTTCGATCGCCTTGTGACGTGAAGTAGCACGAGTCCTGTAATTTGACTGCCATCCAGACTCCCTTTAATCTAGAATAATATAATACTAGCTACAATGTAGGACTAATATAGCACTTCCACGTTACTTCAACAACATTGATTTAAATTCCTATAACTTTGCAATATCGGAGATTTTAATGTATGTATTTTAAAAGAAGACATTTAATGTGTTTTTGATTATATTATTTACTCATTATCCATTGTTATTAATTACTTTAATTACGGAAATCTCACCAAAGTAAGAGATGACTGAAATTACATCGCGTTGAGTCCATCTCCTCGAGACGGGGATGTTACGTCTCATGCGCATGCAATTTCACCGGCACCCACTCCCTTCCACCGGAACACAGCAACACGAGTGCATCATTGATTGGCGGCGGATTACCAGGTGGCAGTACTTCCCTGGGTGAACTTAGCTCAAGTTCTACTGCTACTTCTTACTCTAAACAAAGCACATGTTGGCATATTCTCGATAAAAATAGTGTAGTATGTAAAACATAAAATAAAAAAATGCCTATTTTAAGTCTTAATAGAATAAAATTTGGTCTCGAGTGACGCAGATATATCGATTGAAAGGTGAGACTACGATTTTGTAGCATTTTCGAAGAAGATAAGTAATATCATCACATCGATCTAACGCGACAGCCGATAGATTACCGCCGGCCACTCGAGCGTAAAAACTCTGCCACTTAAAGATAAAAATTAAGCTAAGGAGATTGAGCTTGAATAATGGATTCATTCAGTTCGAATATAGCAAGAATAGTTTGATGAATTTATGATCAGGGAAGGGATCTGAGAGGTTATTTAATAGATGAATGAAAGCTTGGAATGTTTTTATCTATTTCAATTCAATCGATTAGGACATTAATAAATATTGGTGGGCATTTCACATAATCAATCATCAAAATCGATTCAGCGGTTTATGCGTGACAGCGTTACAAACACATAAACAAACACACTTTCGAAATAAAATATATTAACAACCAGACACAGAACAAACATCTACGTTTATCACACAAATATTTTTCCAGGGTGGAATCGAACCTACGACGAACAGCGCAGAGGGCAGGGTTACTACCAGCTGAACTGTGAGACCAGAGTCAAATTTGAAGATTAACATTATGTTTGACCATATTGTGCGTTATCTTCTTCTACCTATAACAATAGTTAGAATTAATTCTGCTGAGCAGATTTTTTGCCACCGCCCGTGTCTGTGAGACACGATGATGGATTGTGCTAATTTCACAGGCACCCACACATTTTTTAGGGTAAGCCGAACCACATTAATGTTGGCGCATGATTGCTTGGAAGCAGAAATAGCTATGATGGCAGTGCTATGACCTTAAGTACTACTTAGCTCCAGATGGCTCTGTGTGAAATATTTACTTATATTTCGTACTATTTCGCTGCGCCTGGCGGCGTTACCCGCGGTGAATAAGGCTTCCCACGGGAACACTGCACTTTCCCGGGATACAAACTTCATAAAAACCTCGGACTTCAAAAAATCCGATTTGGTTCCGAATCCGCAACAAATTTAGTCATTCACTTTTATTGATTAAAAATATTAATAAAAAAAGAAATCTGAAGGTTTATTTTAGCAATATTCATTGGTTGTTTTTTTACGTAGTAAAGATACAATACTTTATCACATAGTGTTAGAATATTGGCAAAGTCTTTCGTATGCTAGTAGCTTCTAAAATTAACATCACTATTTCGATTGCTTACCATTTATATATTGTTGGTAAAGATGGTAGAAAAGCCGATGACAGGCAACTGAAAGCTGAAATACTCGTTCACATTGCTTTTGCAAACTTCTAAATCCTTCACAGAATAGGGGGCCATCCTTTAACGTTCCTTGTTCAGGCTTATCCCATAAAACAATTTGGACAGAAACGGGACAGTATAAATATAACCATTCAGTCTACTAAATGCCGCAACAAGTCATTCGCATTGACAAGGACGGTTTGATTATATTCATTTTCAATCCCCAGCGACTGTATATACTGGGAGGCAAGAGCGTCAGTTGATGGCCCCCTAATATTTAGAGAGTGGGTCGGAGCGGTCCATTACTTGCAAATGGATGCCAAGTGCATTAAATGATGAAATATTGTAGAGATGGGCTTGCTGCCATTTTAAATAAGTTTTAGTGAAATTATTTTTGCGAATACAAACTATTTTTGGTCCACATTTTGGATGAACTGTATTTTTAAAATATGTATCGAAAAAATATATTACAGAGAAATGCAAATAAAAAAAAGTTAATTTGTATGTTTTTTTTTTACTAGAAATACAATTATACAAATAAACTTAAACAGCAGCACCCCATCTTTCACACAAACTGCTATTGCTCCGAGACACCAAATAAATATATATACAGATTTCCATAGATTTCACACAGATTTGACAGCTTAAATCACTCAAGCCCTTCTTGCTAGAACTTTTGAAAAGCTTTTGAACCACCGATCAAAAGGGAAATACAGGGTTACCTTCATCAATCTTGCCTAACACGTCTCAGTAACCAGACAAGTAGGGGTATATATACCAACGTCTACTCTGTGTCTCTGTGTCCACTGTGGGGACATACTACTCTTAAAGTATAACAGTAAAAAGGTATAACAATGAAAGAAGAAAGTCAGTTTACTTTGTTCGTTCAATTGGTAAGGAATATTATTTTTGTGGGTATTCAATAATAGGACTATGACAGCGTCCCACCGAAACGATGATGCGATCTAGAACTTCATTTTAAAACCAACCCACATTTTGGGAATTTCTTAGGGTTGTAGAATTCTGTACCTAACACATAATTAAAATAAATACTCATCAAATATGTGCATGCATACTTTTTTAAGTTATGATATGGGAGACTTAAGTATTTGTTTACTTTTTATACTTCTGAAGTGTTGCGTTTGATTAATTATCATCTGATGTTATGACTATTATATTCGAAGGTGGCGCGTCGCCAGGACTGGATTGAGAAAGGACTAAACACACCCGGGGTTTCAATGCGGAGCTCGCTAGTTCAAATTCAGATATCCGCTGAGTATTTAAGTCCACAAAGTTTTTAGTAGCAGTAGAACTTACCCAAGTTCGTCTGGGGAAGAACTGCTACCATTTCTGCCGCCAAGCAGCAATGCATTCACGTTACTGTGTTCTGGTTTGTAAGGTGTGGTTGCCCGTGAAATTACAGGCAAATTAAACATACCACAGTCACGTCTCAAAATAACGGGCGTATGCGATGCAACTTGGATTTTGTCGTACCTACGGTGGGGGTAGATCCAGGTCGCACTGCTTGTTATTTTTTTTATGAGCAGACGTTTCTACTTAACACCAGGTGGGCCGTCTGCTCGTCCCTTAAATATATCACATAAAAAAACCTTAAAAATGTATGTGCGCAATACAACGTTCCCGTAAGGGTGAAGTAAAACATATTTAGTAAAACTTCATGGAGACTAGGTAGAGGCGTACTTGAATCCTATCATGACATTGGTTGGACAGAGCCTGAAACACGAGTAATAGCAATGGAGTAAATAATATAGGTACTACATATAATATATGAAACAGCTATGAAATCTAAAGTACCAATTTTCAAGCAAACTCAAACTTGTACCGAAGTTCTTAAGGGATTTGGTACTAACGTCATTTCCCTTAGCAAATACGTATTCCATGAATAATTCGCAGCTTATTGTTTTTCAATACAACTGCCAAGTTACACAAGAAACCCATTTCAGTGTTCGATTAATCCAATCTTATTTATTTAAAGACTGGCTTAGAGATTACTGTTGAACAAATAATTGAAAGTGCGAGTGAAGCGAGTAATATTTTCTCCTCGATTTTGTACAAATTGCAATTGTGTGTATGTACGTATGTCTGACGAAAATTCCCACGCTTTTTATCCAACCTTCCTGAAACTTGGTAGGTAGGGATAGAAAATGCAGTTACAATGTGTATTATTATTGTTATTAGTATTATTATAATTATTATGTTCATAGAGCTAAAATGATTGGGTTGTTGATAAGAGGATGAAAAACAAAGTGATTAAATCATATTTTCTTATATAATAATAATAAATATCAGTGGACGTTTTACACAGCGCCATCTAGCCTCAAAGTAAGGCAAGCATAAATTTTATTATAGGAATAGTCAACTGATATAATACTTATATATTAATAGTAAATACATACATGAATACTCAGAAACAGAACAAACAACTATTTGTCAAACATATATTTGTATTAGGTGGGAAACGAACCTACGACCTACAGCACAGAAGGCAGGGTTACTATCAACTGAGCAGTGTGGCCAATATATAATAAAGTTGTTTGTTTTTGGTTGGCAAATACTATATTAATTATAACAAATCGTTACCTACATTGCCAACAAATTTCCTTCGGACTTGTAAATGCCTTTCTTCATCCTGACTTGATTTGTGTGTGTTGATTATCCAGGATGATGGATTATTAAAAAATTATATTTACCGAACAGCGATGGGATTCCCACATGTAATTCAACAAACTCAAAGTCAAAGTCAAAAACTTTATTTCCATAGAAATCATAAAGAAATGGCTTGGAAACGTCAATAATATTCAAAACATAAGGTCACGCGTACTTATCGCTTAGTTTGACGCCTGTTCAAACCGACCCGACCCTCCATGGGAAGAACAGGCAGAAACCCCTAATGGAGGGCTTCCTTTTTCGTGAGCATGACCCTTGTAACAATCAACATATAACTTTCCCACAATAGTCTAATTCACGTCGCATAATGCGGCTTGCCTACTCCTTTGGGGAAAGAGGCCTAAAACTGTGTATCTTCTTACTAATCTTCGCTTAGTTAGGTATTAAATTTCGTACAGTAGCGCCTGGACCGCAGTTAGTAAATCTCAAGCACAGAAATACAAACAGAGATTAAAGGCGGCTTACATGAAGGACGATTCGCGAACTGTTATTTATTGTATTATCGATAGAACTACTTAATATACATTTGTTATTAAGAACTGTTTAAATTATTTTTTTAGTCGCCCTTTTTTGACTAGTATTTGCGGCAGACACATGGTCGATTTTACATTTCCAACGTACTTTATAAGCAATGGACTCAGATTATGAATCGGACTCGAATTGGCTAGCTGTGCACATAAATATAAGTTGTCAATATAAGTTGGTCAGTATTAAAATGGCCGGCTGAAAACAGTTTTTCTTATGCGTATCGGAACATTGTGTACGGTTGTTTCAAAAAGCTGTTTACTAATCCATTTGCACTTTTTTATGTGATACAGTCACGGAACGGGCTTACGGCCCACCTGATGACTGAACTCACGCCAAGTTTGTACAGGGAAGTACTGCCACCATGCCCATTTCTGCCGCCAAGCAGTAACACATTCGCGTTACTGTTCCAGTTTGAAAGGTGTGGTTGCCGGTGAAATAATAGGCACATGATACATTCCACCTACATGTCTCTGAGTTACGGGCGCATGAGATCCAAGATGCGACTTGGATCTCGTCGTACCTTGTAGAGGACCCAAGTCGCATCGGTTGTCATGGGCAGATGTTACCAGTTAACACCAGGTGGGCCGTCGGCTTGTTCCGTAATTGTAACACATAAAAAATACAAAGAAATATGTATGTAATATTAAAAATACAATTATCCAATTCACCTATCTATAGACCGCTTCCACCCATATAAATCCACATTTTTAGACACTGTTAACGTATAAACGTATAATTACGTTCTGATATGACAATACTTGGTTTTGTTTTCATAACAGTGCAAATTTACGGTGTCGGCATCTTCTACCTGAATTTATCTCGTAAGGGTGATTAAAATAAAACGCTTGAACAGCTTGTGGTAGACGTAAACCCAACAAAATCAGATACGTTTTACGTTTCACATAAAACGGGCCCTCAATATTTATTCTAAAATTTATCGACTATTATTTCCGCTGTATACCAGAACGAGGGTGATTGTAGGCGCATTTACGCCCTCTTAAAATTTACCACTTTCCTTTTGAAATAAAATTTTACTACTGGCCATAATTTTTATTTTATCTTAAAATATAAAAAAACACGCGTAATATTTTCTAAAACAATGTTAATGTGTGAAACAACAAAATTGGGCCGAATCATGAGTTTGTTTTCAATTTTGTTTTTGTTTTTTACCGAATGAATATTTGAGAGTGATTTGTTTTCTGTTTTTGTATGGTAAGCAATAATACGTTTTAAAATACAAACTTTTTATGATTGGAAGACCTGAAAACACCGTTATTTAAGGAAAACATTCGACGAGTCGAAGTCAATAAGTACCATTTTGGATCCTCACATCCAAAAGCTTCTTAGATCTTCTTAAGCTTTGGCTTACTCAGAAGTTTTTGTTACTTCGATTGGATAGAAAAGTCTTCGGCCTTGAGTTATTAGTTGGTACGTTCCATTGGGTCCCGTGAGAGTATTCCTGAGCAAGAAAAGTAGCTTTATAAATTACTAAGAAATCCAAGGTCTGTCCGTGTCTACCTAATCCGTTAAGTAGCTATTTGAAGCTTAGGAAATCCCCCTTAGGGTGGAATAATATATATTAAAGCACAGATAGCAAGCATCGATTTAGTACTGAATCAGTATTTGATGGAAGCGATTGAAGCTACATGAAATATTTGATAAAAAAAAAACAGATTCAACACTTCTTAAAATGCTTTAAGATTTCTCGTCCCCAGTCCTATTTGGGCCCTATTTATTGTCCGCATTATCTCCCATCCGTAGATAATTAACTCTCGCGATTAATATCTGAATAACGCTCTCATTGTGAACTGTAAATTAAGATCAGACTTGGTTAGGGTTGCCAGGCCACGTCAGAAAAACATGATTGTTTTAATGAAATTTAATGCTCATTTATTTAATTTAACACTAGCTTCTGTCGTGGCTTTGCCTGCGTGAGGCCGGAATAAAAATTGGCATTTGTGTCGTTCCTGGCTGTCATCTTCTATGATCAAAAGAAGGAAGGAAGCCCGTGATTCAGATCCTGGGATTTCAATCCGGAGGTCGCCGGATCTGGTGCAAACTCAGACAAATGACTATGGATTTTTTCGCGTAAAATCTCACATTTAAATCATTGTAATTACCTAATCTTACTATCGTTTTAATTATACTTAAGGCAAATTGTACCATATTATAGAACTTGATGTATAATTGATATGGGCACAACATGTTGTTAGAATACATAACTTTTATTTGAGAGTTAAGGAAGTTTTTTAGAAGGTACATAACTTTTACAAACAAATGTCAACGATTTTACTCTCCAAGCTTTGGGTAATTTTGTGAAAATTCGTGGAGCAGTAATTGGCACGGCACGGTTCAGAGAACGTCGTCTAACGGCATTAAATCTTCTGCCCAATGAATTATTTTAACGACATGTTTCTAGTAACACATGTCTTTTGTCTTAAGGAAGCTTAGTGATATCAAAATAATGCCAAAAAAAATGAAAATTTCAATTGAGGTTAAATAAAAAAAAGGAGTAAAATATATTTCCCTAACATTCAAATATAAATAAAATATTGAGCGATGACAATTTAACACCAATTTTGTGCAATGACATATTTAACCCTGTTACTCTGCACTGCGTTAACAAGAAGGAATGCCGATGGGTTTTTAGTCGGTAGGTCGGTGGTACGTTCATAACTACTACACTTACCGGAGAGTCCAACATACCCCTCCCCCTCCCCTGTTCACCTGGGCGGAGGAGATGTGTGTCCATTTTTCAACAAAAAAAGGGCCAATAGTATTAGAATAAATAATTAATTGCGTGTTTTCTAAGCCAATGCGGCAGCAAACCACGCGTTTAAACAAGTGCGGAATACGCTGGCAGCTCTTATCTCTTCCATCAAGGAGTTACTCAATATTTCCCATTTACTGCTCTATAAAGATAAGCAAATATGCTTTAACTTTATATGACTACAGTTATTACAAGGGGTGCTCTGAACAAATTTTATCGTAATTAAAAACAAATATCTACTTAGGCTTGCTTTCGTAGTAGCGAATGGTTTAATATACTCGCCAAACACATTGAGTTATTATTATTATTGAGTTTAATCTGTATTCATGGATGATAAAACAATGGAATTGTTGATTCATGGTGTTTTTCTAAAATATATTTTTTGTTACTGTTTTACGAATAAACATATACATTTTCCGAGTGAAGAACTCGTTCATGCTGCTTCAGAATTAAGGCAGTGAATTTCGGATCGAAATTTGGCTTCTAGGTCTTAACTAGGCTGTTACGTTTGGAGTACTGCCACACCAATATATCATCAGGCCTGACAGTTCAGCTAGTAGTAACTCTGCCTTCTGAGCTGTAGGTCGTGGGATCGATTCCCACCCAGGACAAACATTTTTATTACGAGCGTTGATGTTTGTTCTGTGTCTGTGTGTTAATGTATAGGTATTTACAAAAAAAAACGTATATATTATGTATTCTATCAGTCATCTGCTACGCTTAGTATGGGGCTAGATGGCACTGTGTGAAATGTCCACCAATATTTATTATTATTATTTATAATATTATAAATGTAAGAGTATTCCTGTTTATATGGATGGATGAATGTTGATCTGTTGTAACACCTGGGCTGCATTTTATCTTGGTACTACGCGAGCAAAGACGCGGACAATATCTAATGTTACTATCAATACTAAGTTCAGCACAAATATTTACAAAAGGGATTCACGATACTAAATGAAACACCCCGTATAACTAAGCACATTATCTAGTTAAATAGGATAAATTCCATTCAGCCCTCTCAAACAAGGGCCTGAATAGTTGTAGGTAGCTTCATTTCGAAGGCAAATTCGAAGGGTCTAAGTACATCGTAGAATACTAATAGTCTTGAATACGTTTGCTTTTAAGTACACTACGATTTAAAACGGCTGAAGTATTTAGGACAGTACGATATAACTGCAGTAGAACCAATTGTATTTGCTACCTGCTATGTTCAATACGTAATTCTCTAGTACTAGTACATTTCTAAGTTAGGTATATTATAGTTTTAATATAAATAGATTTTTATATATAATTTTTTTGTTGCAAATTTAAAGTACTTATTATTATTTTAAGTCATTTTATTATTTTAATGTTATATTAAGTTTAATTATATTTAGCAATAATGCATATTTGTAATGTGTGTATGCTCACATAGCAGAATCTAGTGATCTAGTTTTAAGCCCTACAACCATTTAGTATATCTAGGTTCACAAACAACAATAAATAAATGAAATGAAATGTAGTCAAATGAATTTTAGAGTCTATAGCCCCCTTTGTAGGTTAAAACTTGTGTGGTCGGTATATAAATAAATAAATAATAAAATATATTGTAAATATTGGTGGAAATTTCACACATTGCCCCAAACTAAGCATAGCTTGTACTATGGAAACCGGATGACTGACAGTTTTTTTTTGTAAATATATAAATATACATATTAACACCCAGACACAGAACAAACATTAATATTACAAATGTCACATAAATGTTTGTTCTAGTGGGAATCGAACCCACGACCTACAGCTCAGAAGGCAGTTACTAACCAACTGAGCTGCGATGTCAGTCCATATATCCGTCCCCAACATAAACAGTATATGTGCAGTGTTTGACCTAATATCAGGCTAAAATGCATGGGAGGGATATACGACGGGTGTCCAATCCGCGCGTGTGCAATGTTATTCCGATCAGGGAATCGAATTAGGCATTCGACGTGTGTTGAGAGATAACTGGCCCTCAAGGCCTTATTAGCTTGGTTACTCGAGGGTTTCACTGTCGTAACGAATATACATTTGTGGCCTACCGATGTATCGTAGGAGGCAATCAAAACCAAAAATATTATATCATTATAATATATAAACATATTTACATATTTTTGTATGTCATAATGACTGAACTATAATGTAAAACTTTATTATTTACGATTTTATGATAGATAATCTGTCTGTCTAATCTATCTATCTAGAACTCATTTCGAATAGTGTGACATATGTTCACCCATCCAAGTGGTGAACCCTGCATACATTCCTTTACCTAGGTTGATCTGTAGAGAACTAGACAAGTGTTAAGGACTGCGATGGAGCACCAATAAAAGATCCCGCTCTGTATCGAATGTCCATTCCGTACATTCCGTGGCGCAATCTACAAGCCTGTAATGAAATTAGTTTGAAACCTATTTATATTGGAAAGGGTTTAGGACTTTTTGTATATGTATGTGGTCTGTAGAACACCAATCTGATCTTCTGAATTTCATTCAGTTTTAGTTTTAAAAACTAATTAATACATCAACAAAAATCAAATGAAAGGCATATTAGAAATACGATCATTCGCAATTTTTTTCTTGAAGGGGTAGACAGAGCCTAAATTGCGCTACCTCCATGCTTTTGTTTTCAAGCTCAAGCTCATAGTAGATTTGAAATCTTATCAACGACTCACTGATCTAAAGCTGACGTCACTACCAGCTGGCCATCGTCACTAGAACATTCATAATACATACAGGCATAGAAAGATCCTAAAATATTTGGTATGATTTTACTTGCTATATGTCACAGCCACTTCACAGTTCAAAGAGCAGTGAATTAAATAGGCACTTATTGATACAAATTAGTAACTGTACGTGAATGTAATTAACTACTACTATTTAGAGTACACTGAAGCTTTAACATGCAAATTAAGCAGCAACATACCACCATTAATATGATACAGTGAGCTCGTTTGGAATTTATCGGCATTGCGATGTGATGTGTCGTCATTTGGCTCAGTATTTTGTATACCCTATCAGCCCTTTAATGGTTTCCAACATAGGTAGACATGCGTACTCTCAACAAGCGTGATAGAATGGGTTTTTAATGAACCAAGAGCAGTAGAACTCACGCCAAATTCGTCCGGGGAAGTACTGCCACCATGCCCATTCTTGCCGCTGAGCAGTGACGCGTTCGCGTTACAGTGTTCCGGTTTGGAAGGTGTGGTTGCCGGTAAAATTACAGGCACATGAGACATTCTACCTACACGTCTCAGAGTTAGGTACGGGCGCATAAGATTTGACTCGGATCTTCTCGTACCTAGTAGGGGCGGACCCAAGTCGCATCGGTTGTTATGGGCCGAGCTTGCCACTTTACACCAGGTGGGCCGTCGGCTCGTTCCGTAATTGTATCATATAAAAAAACCACGGTTTCCCTTTTCGGATTCGTGAATGTCACAAGCATTATTCACAAGCCGCATTAGAATTTTTGAGTTTGGTTACGATATTTTTCGCAATACAGAGTTGTTGTTCATTACAAAAAGCGCTATTTTCCATACACGAATAAATAAATATTCTAACAGCTGTGGCTCTCAGTGTAATATGTAAATGTATTATACGTTCACAAAAACATATCTTGTTGCGTGAAAAAAGAGATTGACATAGTCACATGTCTTCCAATATTTTGTTCTAGGACATTTCGGTTTCTTCACGATGTTTTTCTTTCACCGTATAAAGAACGTGAAATTGTGCACTAAAATTTTTAAAACGAAAGTTTCTATGGTTCTCTTCGTTATTTAACGCAGTATTGCAGCCAGCCCGGCCAGAATTCTCTTAAACACCATTACTAAGAACTTTTGAAAACAATTGTTTTACTTTTATAGTCACCTATATTACATCATGCTATGCTATGTTGCATAGGCGTCCTAAAAAGTTCTAAGAAAATTAATGACCAAAAACTACGCATGGTTAAGGCGTATATACATATTACATATTATCGCATATACCTACATGACACAAAATTTCGACTACGACCTATTTTAAATAACTATTGGTATGATAAAATTAACTCTGCTAATGAGTTTTCCGTGTGGTTATTAAAATAATGTTAAATAATAATGTTGCACCCGTGAGCTGTGGGGTGGGTCTGTCACATAACACATACAAGTTAGTAAGAGTTATTTTTTTATCAAAATGATTTGCTAGAAAGCGTATTTCCAAGGTAAATTCATACATAAACAAAAATATAGTAAAGAGATACATACTATAGTGCGAATTATTATTTCAATAATAAAACACAATGTTTATGAATATAATGTTTGTCAAGTGCCCAGTAAACATTGAGAAGAGGAATGCATTTTCAGTCTTTAAACAGGAAATCAATGTTCAAAAAAATAAAAAATTCTAGGTCTGTTAATAAATTGCCATCAACAGACATGAGGTAACAAACATAAAATTACAAGCGAATTGATAATTGAATGTACGGAAAAAAGTAATTGTTGAAAGTATTTATTTACTACATAGTTGCATGTTGTCATCCAAAATGTTATATAATTTATACCTAAAGTGATTCGTGAAATATCATGAAAATGTCATTATCACAGCTCGCTATTTAATAACACCCAAATTACCACATTTTAAACCCTCCACGCAGACACTGATTAAGGGTTTTGTATGATAGTAATATATGTAATAGTAATAATAAATTGGACACTATGTCTCACTTTTGTACGGTATAAATTTTTCCTATCTCTGATTGTAATAAAATTTAAATCCTTATTCGTTTTGTGTAATATATTTTGTAACGAAACGTAATTTTTTTTACATATTGACCAATATTTATTATTATATTATTTATTCTGCAATGGTAACTATTCTATATTGTCAGCCATATAATATTAAGTAGGTAGTTTAGTAGGTATAATCCGGCAAAACCATACGTTATCTAGCTACATTCTGCAGTAAACTGTTTGTATATGGCAGGGCTATGAATCTAGCAAACATTTAGACTGGCCTCATAGCTCAGTTGGTAGTAACGCTGCGCTGCGCTGTAAATCGTAGGTTCGATTCCCACCCAGGACAACATTTGTGTGACGAACATAGGTGTTTGTTCTGTGTCTGGGTGTTAATATATATTACACGAGTATGTATGTATTTACAAATAAAAATGTATTTAATATAATAACAACCCCTGCTACTTTTTTTTTATATATTTCCATTGTACAGACACCACTTTTCTACAATTTTATTATGTGTATAGATTATATATATTATTATTATATATATTATGAGCACTTTTTAGTAAAACTACAGCCCGTTACAATCACTAGTGGCCCCAACGCGCAGACCTAGTCCCTGCCTGCCTCCTGGCACGTCAGTTCACATCGCGGGCTTGGTGCTGAATATTTGTCTTGATATGCATTTCTCCGGCTTCAACGTCTCAGCAGACGTTTATAATTTAGCACAAATTGAGTTTTCACTTTATCTGGAAATTTCTAATTTATACCGGGTCTTATGTTGACTCATTTCTCAGCACAAAATTTTGCTAGTGTGAGATTTGCGTGTTTTATTATTTCACTATGTGAAAAGATAAGTCGAATATTTTAAAGGAAAATGTTTTATAGACCAACGGCCAGGTCAAATCTACGACAAATGAAATAATGAGTATATAAAGCCACTAAGCCAGTAATTATATTATTAAAGTAAGTAAAAAAATCCTGAATAGTATATCTAGCTAAACAATTATTAGATGGTAATAATGTGTTAATGGATCTGGAGTGTAAGTGTAAATAGGCAAAAAAAATACGTTATACTAGTTTAAGTTAAGAAGTCATTCGTAAAAGCTAGCTATTTTTTGAAATGATGAAGAATGATGTACGAGCATTACTTATGCATAACATGAGATCAAATCATTCTATATTATTCTCATTTAGATAGCCCCTTCTAGAATGCTAAGCTTCTATCTTTCTTACAAGGCAATGTATCGAACGCACTTAATCGGTGCATTATATAGAATTTTGAATGTTATCACAGTGTGGGTAAATTTAATGTCTCATGTTCCATTGAGATTCCTCAGGATTAACGGGCTCGAGAGATTTTGTCAACTGCCTATGTAAAATCACTCATTGGCGTTCGCATGTATTCCGTTTGCAAGAGTTCCGCAGTTTTGGATATATTTTTTATTTTATTTTTATGTTATGTATGTGATAGAAGATAAGGACACTGGAGAGTCACGTAAAAGTCAATATGTCCCAGAAGCCAACAAACTCAATGCCTGTGACCACTACACGCGAAGAGATCATACAAGAAGTTAGCGAGAGATCAATCCGTGAAAAAAATATCATAATTGTCGGCATAACCGAATTGCATGGATCAGAAATTGAAGGCAGACGTTCCCACGATGAAAAAGAGGTTCTAACAATCATTAAAGAGACATCCATAAACGTGCCTTCCTCAGTAAGAATGTCAAGACTTGGAAAATATAAAGCAGAAGCAAATCGTCCGATAAAAGTGTACCTTGACTCGCCTGAGACTGTGAAAGAGATACTACGAAATAAGGAAAAAATTACGAACAAAACTATAAAAATATTCTCGGATCAAACTCCAGGACAACAGTTGTATCTAAAAGAACTTAGGAAGGAGCTTGCTGAAAGACACGAAAATGGAGAAACAGATCTCACCATTAAATATATCAAGGGTTATCCCAAAATTGTCTCTTCGTCAAAAAACTGACAAAATCCCTCCAAATCTCAAAACCTTACCAATCAACTGCTATTAACGTTGTCAATCAAAACCACCCAAACAGCAATAAAACCTATGGTAAAGAAATTACATACGAAATTCTAGACACATACGACAATATTAAAGTACTAAAGTCATCCATGAATTGTTTATACACCAATATCAAAAGCGTTGTCCGATCAGGAAAACTTGATGAGCTACAGTGTATCATCAAATCTATCGACATACGCATAGATCTTATACTCATCACAGAAACATGGATTAAAACGGATCTAGAAGCAAAAACCATACAAATTCCGAACTACACCCATTATTACAACCATAGAACAGATAAACGAGGGGGAGGAGTATCCATTTTTATACACAATAATCTAAGACATACACTAAGCGAAGAGAAATACATTAACGGAAATAACTACTTGTGGATTACCATCGAACAACTGAACATAGATATTGGTCTAATATACAAACCTGGTGATACTAATCAAGCACAATTCCTTCTTGATTTCGAATCTCAAATACAACACAGAAAACGAGCGATTGTGTTTGGTGATTTCAACCTGAACCTACTCAAAAAAACTGATAGAAACACCAAGAGATTCACAGACCTCATACATGAAACGGGTTACGAAATACTAAACAAAGTACATGAAGATTACTCGACTCGCACAACTGCCACAACGAAATCCATTCTGGATCACGTCATCACAAACCTGAGAGATCGAAGCTTTCATTTCGGAATACATGACTCATCTCTGGCAGATCATAAACAAATATTCCTAGGAATGAAGAAATACAAACCTGAACCTCCCCACAAAATGAAATACCAAGCCATCGATTATGACCTTCTATATAAAAATAGTAAAAAGGAGTTATGTGTAAATCAAAATATTCATAGCTACTCGGACCTCGATAAATACATAAAAACTGTTGTTAACCTAAGCAAAATTAATAAGATCAAAATACAAAACCTACCACAAAAGGATTGGATCAATAAAAATATAATCAAAAGTATAAATGATAGGAATCTGATTTGGCGACAACTAAAATTAGAACCACATAACGAGAGTTTATCCGTACAATTTCACAAAGCCAGAAATGGCGTGACCGAACTAATATCTAAAACTAAAAGTGGTTTCTATCAAAAATCATTCAATAAATGCAAAAATCACCCAAAAAAAATGTGGTCGTTAATTGATGCCCTCTCAAAAAATATGACTAAATCAGATCAAGTCCCTCCAAAACTTGAAGTGGCATCTAAAACAATATCGGACGGCAGAAACATATGTGAAGAATTCAATATATTCTTTGCAACCGTTGGTTCTCTGCTAGCAAACAAAATACCCCAGAAATATCATGACACTAAATTATACACGCGCACTAGTAAAAGTACTTCACACAATAATGATCTTATAAAGCTAGACAAATGTAATGAAGATGAGGTAACTAAAATAATTTCCAATCTCGACCCTAACTCCAGTTGCGGAATAGATGGCACGACTGTAAAAGTCGTCAAATGTATAAAATCTCAAATTATTACTGTCCTTACAAAGTGTATTAACCAATGCTTAGAGACAGGAATATTTCCAGACGAGCTTAAAGTCGCTAAAGTTACACCCATTTATAAATCCGGACCGAAAACAGACCCTAGTAACTATCGTCCCATCTCAGTTCTACCAGTAATATCCAAAATCTTCGAAAAAATTATATATAACCGCCTTAATAATTACCTAGAACAAATCAACTTCCTTACAAAACGTCAATATGGCTTTCGACCCAGATCAAGTACACTATCAGCTACGATAGACTTAGTTACCAAAATAAAAGTTAACATTGACACAAAGAAGGTTGCTATTGGAATCTTTATTGACCTGAAAAAGGCGTTTGATACGGTAAGCCACCCTTTGCTACTAAACAAGCTATCAGAAATAGGAATCACTGACAAAGCATTAGATATATTTAAAAGTTACCTCAGTAATCGATCTCAAATTGTCAAAATTGGCGTTTATGAAAGTTCACCTCAACTCATCACTTACGGAGTCCCCCAGGGGTCAATATTAGGACCACTCCTTTTTTTGATTTATATCAATAACATTACTGAGCTAAAATTGAATGGACACATATCACTTTATGCTGATGACACCTGCCTATTTTACTTCGGGCATTCGCTAAATGAAGTCATCCCACGAGCTCAGTCAGATTTAAATACCTTACACAAATGGTTTCAGCAAAACCTATTGACCATAAATATCTCCAAAACATCCTATATGATTTTCAAAGCAAAAAACAAAAAAACTGACCATTACACTCCTCTCACAATTGATAACATTAAAATAAAACAATCAACTGATGAAAAATATTTAGGTCTAATACTAGACGGAGGCCTCACTTGGAAAACTCACACTGACAAAATAAAGAAAAAGCTATCTTCCCTGCGAGGTATGTTGTATGGTTGTGTGCGGTGTCTCCCTCGCCCAGTCCGGTATACTGTTTATTTCACGCTAGTGAAGCCACACTTAGACTACTTGGTGGAAATATGGGGCAGTGCTTACAATACTACACTTAAAGATTTACAGATAAGTCAAAACAAAATTATAAAATTATTATTTAATTATGATTTCCTAACACCGACTAAAAAGTTATATAAAGAAACAAAATTTATGAGTATTTCTCAGTCTTATTTATATAATACATGCATTTTAATTAAAAAAATCTTGGAAGGGCACATACATTCACAATTGAGTTTTAAAACAAATAAGGAACAGGGAAAGAAGGCACTTCGTAATTCGGACAACCTATATTTACCAAAAATTCGAACTAATTACGGGAAAATGAATATTTGTTTTGATGGGGCCAAAATGTATAATTCACTGCCAAAGGAAATAAAATCAATTAATAATGTTAACGTTTTCAAAAACAAACTTAAAAAACACGTATTATCCCAACCCTAAGTCCGGCCCAGTGTGCCAGTACAAAGTACAGCGGCGAGGCGGCGCGGCGCGGCGCGGCGCTCGGTCAGATCGCGCTTAGAGCGTACGTACTAAAAAAATTTCGCACTACCTCATTTTTATTTTGAAGCAACGAACTCCTTTTTACTTGTTAAATATATCATTATTTTGGGTTTTTTATTTGTATTTGAATTGTAGTTTAGCCATTGAACCACATAGTGAATAGCTCAATCATTTTTGTTATATCGATTCTGTATCCGACTCGGTCATTGTGTAATTAGTTATAATTTATTATTTCTCATTGAGTGAAATTTATTTCTTTTGAGAATAAAGTTCTTTAATCACATAGAACGAGCTGACGGCCCACCTGATGTTAAGTGGTAACCGCCCCCCATGGACAACATGTGATCTGAAAGTAAAGTCTTCGGTAGTTTATTACACTCAGAAGTTTGTAAATATATTAGGAGTGGATATTGTAAGTGCCCATTTCGCATTATTATTGTTAGAGGTACGGCAAAGGATGCTTCACATCGTGTAGAACATATTCTTGTGCCGTAAATCTTTCGTGTTAAATCTTTTTCTCATAATCAGTGAAAATAATTTCCATCAGACGCTTAAACCTGTGGGAAGATTACTGTGAATTATCAGATGTAGATGTACATTTTGAACCGAAAATACTTTTATCTCACCGAATACGCTTACAAATTACAAACTCACAATGTTCTGAAAAATCGTAAACACGTTTGTTCGGTAAAAAATGAATGGGAATATGTCATGTTTCAGGCTGTGAAGTATTAGTAGAGACCACGTTCGTGAATTATTCGCGATTTGTTTATTTAAGCATTACTGGTATTTATTTTCGGAGTTTTTGGTGTACGTTTGCTAACAACGGGGATATGATTGTTTACTTTCTAAATGTTTTCAAAGGTCGACAATATAGTTTTCACAAACGTAACTAAAAATTGCAAAATTACCTACTCTCAACCAAGAATTATATATATAAAATTGTACAAATAATATTTTTAAGAACGAAAGACTATTTAAATATTTATAGGTAACTGCATATAAAATTAAGTTATTATAACTGATTTGGCTGCAACTTGGCCCAAAATCATAATAATAAGAAAACCGACGATCCTACTGATGTCGTTTTTGACCAAATAAAACCAATAATTTTGTTGAAAATCTCTCATGCAAATCGATAAAATATATGGACTCGTAACCACATAGTGGTATTAGCCGACACCAAAAGTCGTTTGCAAAACGTGCGTCATGCTATATACAGTTGTTGAATGTATACGTTTATAGAAGAAGTCCCTCGTGAAAAAAAGGTTTTTAACGTTTTTATTTTGGTAAAAAGGTTTTAATTCGGTTGAAACAAAAAGTGCCTTCAGTTTCAGGAGACTCTTCAGGGTAGACAATGATAGGCTGTGGCGACCATTTATTTTCGAACCTTAATGTAATACATTACATTGCATCACAAGCTCTGAAGGTGTTCAGAACAAAAGGGTGACTAATGAGGTTTGTAGCTATAGTATATATATATAAAAAAGTACATAATATGTCAGTGCGTGTGTTTCTTTAAAATTTTTGTGTTTTGATTTCATAATTTTTAATTATTATTGAGCCTACAAGCAAATAAAAACTATTCATAATGGAAAAGAGGTTAAATTGCCAGCAAAATGTTTTTGCTTTATAGTTCTCTCATCTCTTATTATTCCATTACAGAAATAAAAATTATTCAGTTGATATAAATACGATAATTGACCTAATTTTTATAAAACTTTCAATGTTGCGTAGCTATATATGTAAACTGTAACTGCGAAGCGGCTATAGGAGGTACATTGCCAGTTACTAAAGTTTATTTTACGTCTCATACGGTTTAAAATTACAACAACGTCGACTCAAGGCTTCTTTCAGTTAATTAGATTGGTAATTAGCACACAGCTCTGGGGAATTTATAGGGATTGACTCGATTTTCGGCATAAGGATTGGAGTTGTCTCGATTTTAATTTGTCCAGTTTTGCAGTAGAACTTGCTTGATTAAGAGTTGAAAATCTCTCACTAATAGAACATATTATTTATATCATTATATATTTCGGCAGATTCTTAATATTTATGATATCAAAAATCAATTGACAAATCCCCTATAAATAGGCACACACTAACATATTGTGCAAAAAATGAGATTCAATATATCGATTAAACATACACTATATTTAAATTTTTATCTAATTGAACTGATATTATTTTTATAAAGTCAAAATCTTAAAGTATATTTCCATAGAATTCATAAAGAAATGGCTTGGAAACGCAATAATGTACCTACTATACTATATTTTTAATATTATATTACCTCTAGTTGTTAAATCAACTTTGAAAGCTAGATTTTACCCAAACTTATTTTTTATTTCTTACCTTGTTTTGAAATAATTTATAAGAATGTTTTAACAGCAACTTTTAAAATCAGCAAATTTTAGTCCCACGTCTTTTATTTGCTCACTTTGACCCTCTTTATAATTTTATGAGCTTGGAAATGTAAGTTTAGTCGGAAGAATAATAATAAGGTGGAAGTAGCGCAAACGATTGCTTCCTGGGTATGAACGGTTCATACATATTGTGCATGGCATACAGCAACTTGCATAGTTTAATTTGGCTTGGTGGCTAAGTCTATAGTAACCGGTCTGCAAAGCGAGGTGTCCTGTGTTCGGTTCCCGGTTGGGCAGATTTTGTGAGGTAAACTTTTATTTTGTTCTCGGGTCTTCAATTTTAGTTTTGTGTTTAAATTATCCCATCACATTTGCTTTTAAGATTTAAAAGCTATTTTTCCAATAAAGGGCAAACATTTTAGAAAACAGCTTTAAATGCGTAGAGGCTATATTTTTTTCAGCGTTATACTTAAAGTAATACAAGCAATATTTTATTATATTTATTATTTCTTAAAAGAAAAATCAAATGTCACCAAAATTTTAGGCCATACAAATATAGTATGTTAGTTAGTTGAAATATTTCGGAAAACAAAAGTGTGAAATCAGTCATTGTGAAAACTAACTAAGACACAACTAACATAGTCAACTATTATTTAATTTCCTCAAAATAAATAAAACGCTGGTTCTTTTATATTATTCCTCTGAGTGTTGAGCTAAAAAGTCGTTTCAATTCAACACGGAACTGCGAAATGAGCAATTTGCGTAGAAAAATGTTGTAATTGTTCCAAAGAGTGCGCCCGGATGATGTGGGTTAAGCTGCTTTTTGGATTAAATTGCTTTTTAGTCAAGTCATTGCAGCACACGTATTCGTAACTCAACATCGCCAAAATATACTATGATTTCTACATTTTATTTGTTGAGTTTCATTTTATTCAAGCGATTTTGTTATTATTATTATGGCTATTACACTAGCTATAGAACATTTTATAAAAAAATGGGGTAAGTAATGCCCACCATATCATGCACACTCCACAAAGTACGTACTCGCATTGCTTGATTCTTGTTTTGAAGAATGATTTCAATGCAATTACAGGAAAACATTCCCTCTTCATGTCCCAGGAGCTTTTATACCTAAGTGAATCTTACATGATGTTACTGTGAAGCTAGGTCAGAATAGCACCACCACAACGTATATAGTTAAGAAACCTATTTTTCCCTACGAACCTACTGCTAAAACTTTTTTATGGGAAACACGGAACGAGCCGATGGCTCACTTGGTATTAAGTGGTAACCTCTGTCCATAACAACCGATGTGACTTGGGCCCTCCCTTCCTAGGTACGACAAGACCCAAGTCGCATCATATGCGCCCGTAACTCGGAGACGTGTAGGTGGAATGTCTCATGTGCCTGTAATTTCACTGGCAACCACACCATTCAAACCGGAACACAGTAACGCGAATGCGTTACTGCTTGGCGGCAGAAATGGGCATGCTCATTGTCAGACCTACAACGCTACGACGTAGCATGCTACGATAACGAAACAACGGGAGCACTGCAAAACTTTTGAAATCGTAAGGTTACACAGTCATCAAAATTTACTGTTTTTCGCATCACAATTATTAAATATTCAGAAAGTTAGGAGAAATCTAAAAAGGAGAATAAAAGCCTTCTAACAATGGAAACAATTCACATTTTTCATATAGATTTCTCACATCCGCGCCTTTTACGCGCAAAATTGGGAAATTAATAACCCTCTTAAAATAAACATTAGCTGCGAATTGTAAGGCAAAAGCTTCATTGCTGTTTCATTTGAATGAGGTGAGGAATGACTTTCATAATATAAGTGTGGAAGGTATTTCGTTTTTTTCCCTTGATTAATGCTTTAAAATACGTAGCTCACTTGATTGTTGTTGACCCCACAAAACTTTTTTTTTTTTTTTTTTACATTATGTCTTAGCTTCGTTTTTATATAATCGTTAGGTACTAATACAATTTTATTTAATCTATATCTCGTAACTCTAGGCAATGAATACACAAACACATTTTCCATATTACAAAACAAAAACAAGACAGTAAATGAAGAGAAAAAGCGCTGTAAAAGATATACTATGGGACACGTGCCTCATTTATAAAACAAATCCTTCCCTATGACCTCACTAGTTACAGTTGACTGATAAATCTATTCTCATTTTTCTGGCAACATGTCATGAGCCCTTAAGAATGTCCGGCATCAATTTTCATTCTTCACCTTCGCTGCTTGGATTACGAGCAAAGCTCATAAATTCTGCTTATCTCAGTCTGGAGTTAGCAAAAGCTTCTGTGTGTGGGCAGAAAGTAAATAAACCTCGCTGTTCTGATTCATTGAAATGTAAAACTACGCAAAATAAATATTAATCTTTCCTTTTAGTTATTGCAAAAATACTTTTATCACCACCAGTGCACCAATGAGTTGTTTCACTTAATACTGTATGTGCGCATTACCACGGTCTCCAAAAACGGTGAAGGAAAACATCGCGCCGAAACTGACATGGCCTAGAAAAAAAAATTCGAAGACATGTGTCAAATGCGAAAGGAGGCCTTCTTTTTGTGGCGCAGTTTCTTCAGCAATTCGCGCAGTCGGTTCCTTTCACAGCACTGTTTCAAGATTATATATTTAGTTAGCTATAGTCACAATTAGTATCAGTTAGACTTATGCTATAAACTCTAAAAATATTCGAAGGCTTAAGTCCTGATTAATATTATCTGATTATTATTATATTAGTTGTTTGGTTCCCATGATACAAGCTATGCTTAGCTTACTTTGGGGCTAGATGGCGCTGTGTGAAATGTCCACCATTATTATTATTATTATTATTAACTCTTAATGAAACAAGCAACTTGAAAATTATTTGGGCTACTTATTAAAACGAATGCCATGATTTTAAATATGTTTTCATTATTTTGACGCTATTTCATTTCCCATACATATAGCTCAATAGACTGCTAAAATAAAATAAAAGCAATAAACTATCAGAGTAGATAAATACTCCTTATTATCTGCTTTCTTAAAAATCTGCTCTAAAATATAAGACCAAAGGCCTCGGCCTTTGTTAATGGACTATTATCCGACCTTATAATAATTTCAAGGTTGTCTAGGGGTATGAGGGTGATATCTTAGTGCAAAGTTCATACCAGACGAAGTACATAAATCAAGATGGCAAAGTCATGCAAATATAGTAAGGGTCATTCTACAGTTCCATTTGCACAATTAATATTGTTTTCATATATAAATCTTCTTAGAAGTGACTGTGATTTATTGCCAATATTTTTTTAACTTTTCAAATGTTTTGTGTATGATCTCAGTTATATCCATTCGACTTGCCTTTAATGTATTTAATGGTTAAGAAAAATGTAACTGATAAGTAAAGCTAGCGCTCAGAGGATTTTGCGAAAGCATGTGGCTCACACACCCAGAATCAAAATAGAATTCACTGTTCACGGCGTCCAGGCCCAGAACCAAAACTAAATTGAGATTTTAAGGTCAGCGCTCATACAAGCTGTAGTCCAATTATTTAAGCCAAAAAACGCACAACCTGAAACGAGAGATAATAAGCTGGAAACTTGTATAAACCTTAATTTTGGCATTCTAAAAATAGTCTGAATCTCTGTGTATCATAAGCATAGGTGAACTTCAATCAAGACGTTCAATAGTCACTTCCATAATGAATCTGCGTGCTATCATCGCATCCATCAGCTTACGAGAAATTAGTTGATTGTCAGTTCTGAGTGAGAGCTAGCAAGTACATACAGCGGATCTTTAAAATGGGCACGAAGCAGGGTGATAGGAAATGCTCCCAAGCATTCCCCATCACCCCGCTTCGCACCTAAAGCGTACTAACAGACTCTAATTAATCTTTAGCATGAACATCTGGGGGGGTATCTGTCACAAGGAGGCATGTTTATGGGCTCTGCGCCTAGATTAAGCTTTTATCGGCGCTGTGCGTTAATTTATAGTTTCTGTGTTGCGAAGTTATTAGCAAAGTATCATTCATGGTGCCGTGATCAATATGAGTTGTTAATGACTAATGTCATATATCGTTTTTAGTACGTGTACTTCTAATGTAAGCTCGTTATTGAAACCAAGCGCGTACAAAACTAATTCAATCGTTTTTACACAGTAGTTCAATTAATTGTTATAACAAGATAAACATGTTGGTGGCCATAGTGAACATTTTTTTCATATCATCAATCAGCATTCAAAAACATGTTAAAAGTCGTCGTCTCACATTTTGACAGCAGATCTCGCCATATCAGCCAATATTAGGTTACTTTTATTTTGTGGATAACTGATGTTGATACGCTGATCGCGTTGGCAGGGACATCAGATGTGTTTCACAGTGAATTTAATTATTTTTGATTTGTAGTAATAAAAAAGTCTGAATTTAACTTCTTCCTTACTAAAATATTATATAACCCATCCGAAGAAAGCATTATATTCTGAATGTTCTCCATTTGATATATCTATATCACAGCAACATTTTGTATATAATTCCACGAGCAAGAAAGGGTTTTCTTCTTCAGTCTAAGTGTGAATGTGAATAGATTTTCGTTTTATCATACCTTCCTTTATTCAATTCAAGATATGGTCATAAATATTTCAGGTTCAAGTTTAGGCGCCATAAGCTCACGCAACAGAAACGCTGACTTTATCTCGAGAATCTTGTCGAATTTACGCGCGCATTCAATTCCCGGAGCTTGCGCGTTACCACCACAACACCAGATCAAAAAATCGAAATTGAGCCTTAACGCTTTATGTATAAGGTTGGTTATGTAAAGAGATCTTCCGTGGTAAAATGTAGCTTCAAGTTTTATGATAGAAAAAAGTGTGGGAACATTTTATGGCAACGATGATTGAACAGAACCCCGCTGAGACCCAAATTAATGCTCAGGGTAGCCAGGGTAGGGGTAGGTAAATATAATACTCAAAATGTACGCGCTCCACTTGGCATTTTTTATTGGAGAAGAAAATTGTCTAGGGAGCCTGAGTGGGGTGGGAGTAATTTTATAAACCAGTTTTTGACGGCTGTTGTGATTAATTATTCAAATGATTATGATCCATCTCAAATGTATTTTAAGTAGGCACTTGCTCAAAATTTTAGTTACCTTCTTAAGCGGACTGTACAACTGTTTGTGTACAACTGACTGTTTTCCGTTGTTTCACGTTGAAATTACAAGTAATTACAAGTACTATAAAATGCAAATAAATCAAGAAAATTACATAATTAAAATTATGTTAATTCGAACGTCACAGCGACTACTAATCAATTTCATGTTTATTTGAAGCCGCGCCGCGTATTGTTAAATATCAGGATATAACTCCGGTGCTTGCTATTAAAAAGACTATTGTTTTATGTCACTTAAGTGATGAAACGAGGAGATGGCTCACTTGGTCAAGCAGTAACCTCTACCTACGACAAAACACTACGACATGGATCCTTTAGGTACAACAAGATCCAAGTAGCAACAGTATGCGCGTAAGCCTGTCATTTTTGATTTATTTCTTAAATATCGATATATTATGTTACTTATAAAAGTATATTTTTACTGCTTTATTACTTATTTAATACTTCAAATCGAGACAATTACGGCACGAGGGATCAACGCGAAAACATTTACTAAAAGTCATCCATTTTTTATTGAGATTTTTGTCGGCACAAACATATTACTTGGACACTCCGAACTTCAACAATTCCATGCATATGTAATGAACCAATATCAGCCAGATATCCAGTGGCTATTACTCTGAATGTGATATGTCAATATTATACCATCACCATATTTATTTAACCGTCGTGATTAATTGCCGCCAATTCCATTAACCGTGTGCCGTATTGTTAAAAATCTTTTAAGTGATACTTCTTAGGCGATAATCTGTTGGATAATCGATAAATGAATGCGCATTGAGAGTAAATATTTGAGTTACATGAGAGAGAAGAAACATGACTTGAGAGAAATAGGTAGAAGCTATATATTCCGACACCACGGTAGTGAAGCAAATGAAAGCGAAGTGAAAGTGAAAAACTTTATTTCCATAGATTTCATAAAGAAATGGCTTGGAAACGTAGGCGACGTATACACTATAAAAAAGCCATAGATTTTAGATTAGCCATAGACAATGATTTTATATGTGCTTTTGACTCAAAAATATCCTTATACTAGCTGTAATATATTCAGCTCAGGGAATGTGTTGTATTATCAAGGCTATCTGAATCTCATTAAACCTTCTACCGGCAGACTAACGGTAGTTGACACAATAAGCGTATTTTGAGCTAGAAACCGCTTCAAGACGTTATTATTTTTGTTTCTCAGCTTTGCACATTGTTGAAATCTTAAAAAATAACTTTTTAAAGGTAAACCAGTTGTAAAAATATTAAAACACTAGCTGCGCCTCGCGTGAATAAGTAATCCCACGGGAACACTGCACTTTTCCGAGATCAAAGTAGCTTATGTGTTAATCCAGAATATAAGCTATCTTGGTACCAAATTTCATCCAAATCCATTCAGTCGGTTGAGCGTGAAAGAGTAACAAACATCCATACAAATTTTCACATTTATGATATTAGTAGGATAGTAGGATAACTAGGCCAAGCTAGTTGTAAAAATTTTTAAAATACTATATCATCACCAGAATTCGCTGACGCTTCTACAAGTGAAATTATACAATGACGTTGAGTGACGTCACATAATTTTCTCTTATGACAAGATGGCTCGGTTTCCTAGGAACGCTTTCAGACACCGATGCGAATAGTTTTCTACGTCTTTTTAACCTTTCATATACCCGCTAGCTATTTTAAAAGGGTAACTTGTCTGTTTGATAGCGACGATTTGATAACCATCAAAAAGCTAAATTAATTATGAAGTAATGAACGCAATACGGAAAAATTTTTATTCCATTATTTAAATGAATTAAAAAATTCCTAAAACAGAAGGGATAACTTACGGTCTCCAAATTTTTCAAAGGAATTCACCTCTTTAGCTACATATACATAAATAGAACAGACTTTTATCCCGCCCTTGTTAATTTTCCTTATAATTACTTTCTCTCGAAATGTTGGTTTGTATATATTTTGGTTGTAGGTATATTTGCGAGTAATTGAATCGAAAATACATTAACTGGTTTGCAGTAGGAAGATAATAGCGGAAACGAGCTCACCACTTGTCACTTCTACATACCTTCTATATCCATGATATTATACCACTGGAAAGTGATATATAAACAAAATATATTAGTGGCATATCGAATACGAGCTACATATAAATTTATTGGTTGCAGTTGATACGTGGATTCTAATCAGCGCAATTGGATGTCGAAACATGTTACGGTATTATGAACTATCATTTATCAAATTGTTGCTTTGGGCAATTCAACTAGCTAGCTTTTCCGATTCAGTTTGCCATCGGAACCCTCAATTTATTCATGCTCCTAATTTAGAGTTGTGAAGCTATGATATTAATGCTAAACTGTTTAATTATGGAAATGGGTATAGTTGCAGTATTTCCCCAGGAGAACTGTACAAGGTAGATAGATAAGTATATACTCATGAACACTCTTTAATGTACGTAACACATTTAATGAAAATATGTAAATAAATTTAAATTATATTTTTTTTTATATAGAAAATCATATTATAAGCACAGGTGCAGCTGAGGACGAGAGCTAGTAGCAGATTTATGGGTAACTCTATAGTACAGATAAACGTACGTAAATATTATTATTATTATTATTAAAGCAATACATCTATCATTACAGATAAACTTAATACAACAGAGTAGTTAATATGTAGGTATAATATGTAGGTATAATAATATCTCAACGAAGCTTTCATCGGTGCCATATGATTAGTATTCGAGCAGTTATTGCATATTCCATGACACAGCTCATTAGCTGTCCTACTTACTTGGTTCTTAGCGCGCATAACTCTTGATTATCGTAACAAACAATCGTTAAATAATTTAATCCTTCATGTGCTGTTCCGAAGAATCGCAGACCAAATGCCTGAAAATGTAGGCAGGTTCTCATGGAAGTCATGTATCTGCACCCTGGAGTTCAAAACCTCAATAGGCAAAGGCAAAAAGCGCTTCACATTAGTATTTATTTTTTTGTAAGTCATTTAACATTATATTTTTTTTTAAACACCTACCCTAAGTCAAATCTTATGTGCACTACATGTTACAATTTTTTTGTTATTTACTTGAAGTGTCCCAAATTTTGTCCATTATTTAATGCGCTTTAATAATAGAACAAGTTTAACTAAGTGACTCAATTAAAACGTCCAACCCTCGACAGCCCCCTATTCATGGAATTGTTACGCTTTAGACAGTTGACAGAGAGAAATGAAACGACATCCCGTTACGTCACGAGGATAGTTACAAGCGGGGTTGAGGAAATATTTTTATCCTTTTATTTTTATTAAACACTTTTTTATTTGCTTTGTTTGTATTTTTGCTTCAAAATATGTAATCTTTTTTTCGAGCACGTACTGACGTATGATGGAGCTGCAGTTTGGCACCCTACTATAAATACATACCTTTTTTCCTTCTTCCTATAATATAAAAAAAACGTTTTATTCACAAAAAGCTTCCATCGTTAATCAAGAACGGCGAAATCAATGTGTAATATCTGTGAGAATGCAATCATATGGTGCCATGGAGCTCATCTGATAATGGAGCAGGAAGGTAGCCACACGTTTACATAGTTGGTTTCCAGGGTCTATATGTACAAATATATAATTTTAGTACTTTTAAAATGATAATTGTTTCAACATACATAATTATATTATCAATAATTTTCTATGAATGTTATGGTAAATGTTATGTACACTTATTATTGTCATATATATTAGAACGGTATTTCTGTTATTGTATTCTTGTTTAATTGTGTAATATATAATGACGTATGTGTTGTGCTTAATAAATAAATTAATTAGTGGTTTTGTATTCGGGAGCTGTAAGGGTCGCAATAAAACCCCTTTCCTCCAATTTGTAGTTGAAAACAATTATTACCTACTGTGGTTGGCTCCATTAACCTTAACAGCTCAATAATAGATATGAAGCTAAAGCTGTGGTTGTGCCAGCTTTGCATTAGCGTCATCGAATGATATATTATAGATTGCACAAAAATGTTAAATTGTCCTCACTATGGGATCGACCACTTCCAGTGGTTGCTGCGGAAAGCGGACGAGTCATTATTAGTAATTGTTTTCTAGTTATATTTCCTCAAGCATTATTACTACTTACTTTGATGGAAATGTTTGTGTTTAAAAGCTATATACTTGTATACTTTATCTCGTTAAAATAACGAATGCTGAAGATATAATGATTAAAGGAGTAAACCTATATATACAGCTAGTTTACTAGTAACTGACATTTTAGTATTCTCATGTTACTTGATATTCTGGTGTCGAAGCAGCCTATATATTCGCCAGAATATAATAAATTCACCTTTTCAATTGTGAAACCAAACTCAGTGTGAATCAGGTATTTTCGAATGAACTGTGTTATTAATGGAATTGTAAAGTGATTTTATCTATCGCAAGCTAAGGTAACATAGTATTCTTATAAATTACGAATTCTACTATTTTCGTCACTGGCTCTCTAGAACTAGTGTGGCGAAAGGATTAAAGTGAGACTCCTTTCGTGCATCTATAAATCTGATCAATAATAGCAATACATTTAAATTAGTGTTACTCATAGATGTTACATGTAACTGCTGAGAGCAAGGAAATTCAATAAGCGACCTGAAAAGACTTCGGAAGATGCAGAGTAAGAATAGGTAGAAAAAGCATGAATACTTTTATTTTGACGTGCATATTTAGCAGCAGTAGAAACGTGAAGAGTTGTTCCGAGACCACTATAATCCACTTTTACCTGAAATCGTATTGCTGATTTCCAGTTAGAGAGTTGTGGGTGCCGGTCAGATTACTTGCACATGTGATATCCAACTTCATGTATTAAAGTGAAGAGCGCAATCTATTGTAACTTGGGTATCAATAATAATATTTAAAAAAAAATATGTATGTCTTGTCTATTCATAACAAGAGGGTAATCAATAGAAATTCAATAATGATTTTTAAAATTGTCTCACTAAACGAAAACTAAATTATACTTAAATTACATAGGCTTTATTATATTTTGATAAACATACGTTTCCATTTAAAGTCTCTATTCTTGTAATTATTAATAGTACTCGTGGGAAAACACTGGCAGTGAAGAGCTCAACACTGTTCAAGTCAGCGTTCTTACTACAGTGTAACCAACGAAGAGATACGTGGAACATTGAGGCCCTTCCTACCCTTTAGTGATTAAGCGTGATTTTGTTATCTATCTCGTTCGTACGTTGCTATTCACGTCAGAATAAATAGATCATGGCCCAACAGAAATCACAGCCCCCTGTGATTCATATCCCAGGTTTAGTAGCAGTAGAACTTGTGTTAAGTTCGCCCGGAGAAGTTCTACCACCACACTTGGTAATCTGCCGCCAAGCAGTGATGCACTTGTGTTGCTGTGTTCCGGTCTAAGGGAGTGGGTTCTGGCAAAATTGCAGGCGCATGAGACGTAGCATTCCCGTCTCGGGGTGATAGACCCAACGCAATGCGACTTTAGCCATCTCGTACTTTTGTGGAGATGAATCTTGAGTCTTGCTGCTGTTGTCTATGGGCGGTGGTTACCACTTAACATCAGGTGGGCCTTTAGCTCGTTCCGTCACTAATATCACATAAAAAGAATATTCTTTCCACAGCTACCTAACCTACTGTTTAACACGACTCCATTAGTAAAAACTCAGTGAAAGAGGGTTGGGCTGGGAAAATATACCAAATGTACTTTACAACTTCGTTCTTTACAATTTCTTCCTCTCTTAACTTTTCAATCAATCTTATAACAACAGGCTTTTAGAAGTTTATTTTCAATTTCTCTATATTATCCTGCATGAATGAATACATTTTGATCCGAAAGATCTTGTTACCGATGTAGTAATATAAATTGTTTCTTATGATTTTGATATACATCATAATACAAACAATAATAATATTGGACGACAATTCACACAGAACTATCTAGCCCCAAACTAAGCATAGCTTGTACTATGGGAACCAGACAACTGGTGTAGTACATATATACTTTTTTGTAAATACATGCGTATAATACATATTTACACCCAGACACAGAACAAACATCTATATTCGTCACACAAATGTTTATCCTGGATGGGAATCGAACCCACGACCTACAGCGCAGAAGGCGGAGTTAGTACCAACTGAGCCGTGAGGCCTGTAATCATACATATGTTATGATTTTAGTCCGCAAGCTCAGGTAATCGCATTGCTGTGTTGAAGGGTGCGAGTGCGATGGAAATACAGGCACATAAGACCCATGTAACATGCCTTCGGGAGATTTGAGATTTTACCAACACTAAAAAGTAGGAATCGACCCAAGTCTTACTGTTGTTAAGCACTCGCTTAACACCCCTACTCCTTATTAGCCCTATTCCCGGCTTGAATAACTTTCTGGCAATTGAGATCAACTTCAGTAATATTAAGATTATGAAAACATAATTGTTGTCATGTTTAAAATTTTACGCACATGTGTATCGTTCTTTACTGAAAAATCGTTAGATATTAGTTTAACATCACATTGTCCCATGTAGGCCAATTGACTGTCAACAAAAAAATATGTTCAATGCGATTTAAGATATATATTTTACTCAATTTATTTACCGTACCTACCATTTTCAGAACAATTTTCATAAGATTATTTTGTGAGGTAGCTGCCATCCTTAATACTACAGACTCGTTATAAAGAGAGTTCTTTCGTTTCTTGAATAATAATTGACATTGTTCTTATACGGTTGGGAATGTGTAAGAAATATTCACATTTCTTGCGAAGAATAATGAACACAATCCAGTTAACCTTTTTTTCTTTATATCTTTTATCTCCAACTTCGTTTCAGATACAATGTACATAGATAAGAGTGGGTGAGTTCCACCGCACATAATACGAAATGGGCTTTATATTGTTTGACTTTGCTCGCAAATATAATTGTAGTTATCCACCGAGAACGTGGTCCTGTGTGCGAATTTAGTAGAGAATGACTGAAAATAATCAACAACTTTAACATTTAATAAATAATTTTATGTCATTTATTTATCTTTTCGTCTTTTATTATAATTTGAAGAATACCTCTTTATTCTCTATTGTATTAGTTCACCGTTTATCATTCATGATAATTACTTACTTACTATAATCATAAGTACATCAACTTACATCTAGTTAGAACAAAATATTCATATTGTATATTATTACGAAAATGTATACAGGACGACTTTTCCAAATATTTGAAATACAAAAATCCAAATATAATTAAAAGTTAATAAAGTGTTTATCTAAGTAAGTAAAGTACCGGACACACATGAATTTTAATAATGTTATGTATTTTTTACTTTGAACTCATAACAGTCTATTTTCGTTACTTGAAAATCCGGAGTGTTTTATTTTTGATCTGGTAAAGTTATTATTTACACAAATAGTTATCTACTTTATTGAAAATTAGAAATCAAATTGTCAAAGAATACTGTATCAGTCTTAAAAATATAATTATATATCCATGATTATTATAATATAAAACAATTCTCTGATGAGTAATACGTTGAATTTCCATTAGGCTTGTTAACGTGAGTCAAAGACAGAAATAATAAAATCAGTTTTCATAAACTACAGCCCACAAAGTACGCCCAGATATAATTTAAACATAAATTTCGAGAATATATAAAATTAGAGTTTACTTTGGAAATTCATAAAATAGAAAATTGAGACATTAAAAACAAATATCAATGACGAACCAAAATGCCGCCCATAACATAAGATCACTTTAAAATCCTATCACTTTATTAGAGTCTATATTATGTGCACTTTCACAATGAAATCTTTCGACTAAACGTTATTTCACAAAATCACTTGGCACCATTTTTAAACTCTACTTGGTGTTTCAATTTAATTAAATTGTCCAAACTTGTTTATTTTTCCACAAAAATATAATTTACTTATATTATAACAATTGATAAAATTGTAATCTATTCTTCACTTAGAAGTGCGAATATCTACTGAATAAGGTGCATATAAACATTTATTATTAGACAGTATATAAAACTTTTATTAGATTTTGAGCTTCCTACTTACATAAAACACAACAGAGAAAGTATAAGTAAATAAACATCAATTTCACGTTACACCAACTGCGAAAACATACAATTATAGAAGTACCCTTTTATGTGTATCAATATCATGATACTGTTATTTAGTTATGTACAACTTTAACAGTACACAATGTACAACTTTGAAAGTTCTTTACACATAACATAAAAATCTTAGTATGGACGATAATAGCAGCCATGTTACAGATATGTCTGACGAGTGGCAAGGCGCTGGCTGGAAGTGATGAGGCGCGAGCAGGGCGGTGGTTGAAACCGATCTGGCGCAGCCGGCGGGATAGGCGCAGCAGCGCTCAGATCGCGGGCAGGAGCGGGCTCGGCGAGCGTGGCAGACGCCGCACGCTGCCGCTCCACGGCTCCATCATATCCTCGTCTCCCTGCACACGCGCACTCGACATACTCTCAGCGTCACACTCCTCAACTTCCCAACTCTGAGATCGAGATTTCATTAAATAACTAAGAGCGGGATCTAACCACTACGGCGGAAGGAGCGGAACGACGTGAGGTTACAGTGAAAGACGTCTACGATTCTAAGGGTTGATGTGCAGGGTTGTGCAATTTAAACCACGTATTACGGTGTCAACACTTACATATAAGAAGTAATTACCATCATCGTGTGTGGCGCCGGGGGCCCTGATTGCGAGGGCGCCTGGTTGGCGGGAGGCGGCGGCGCCGGGGGGGGCTCAGGGGACATAGCCGCAGGGGAGAACGAGGCCGGTGCTAAGGGCGATTGTGCTGCGGATAAAAACGCTCAAATAAATAATACTCCTTCAATATCACAGCTAGAGGTTCTTGTTTCACTTACCAGCAGCAGTGAGAGCCAGTACAAACTGACTCCAATGCACGCAGCAGCCGCAGCACAGTTGCAACGCGGCGCGTCGCAGTGCCCGGTGGAGCGCCATGAAAAGCAGAGGGTTCACGGCAGCGTGGACGTACGAGATGTGTAGCGTGATTTGAAAGTACATCTGGATGAAATTATTTCACACCTGATTAAGTGTTTTAAGTAAAGATTTATACACGTCAAATAAATTCACGTCAAAGCTTATTTCACATGGTACATGCTTAGATACACATATTTCGTCTTTTTAAAACAAGTAAATTTCATATTATGGATGTGTAAATAACTTTTAATTTTCATCATCTTATTTTAGGCTGTACCAGTGACTAGGTGACTAGTGTTTTCCCTTACAAGAATTGCAGGTCACCTTCAGATCGTAAATTTCTCAGTTCCATCAGATATTTACCTCATAAGCTATATGCGACGTTAGTGCCGGATGGTGAAACAACGTGATCATGAAGAGTGGCCCCCAGAACAGCACATAAGCTGCTGTGATAACCAGAAACATTCTGACTCTCCGGACGCCTTCCCGCTCGACCCTGGCCAAGTAGCCACGCAGCCTACGGCCTCCTCCAAGAGGCAGATTGCCCGATGGACGGCAGTGGCCATCTAATGTGCCATCTACTGTCTGTAGAAACGAAGAGGTTAAAAAAACTTATCAAAATATTAACAGGAAGAATAACTTCGATATGGAAGCAAGTGTCAAGTTTTGCGAATAATGTGCAGGAAGAAAGAAATGTTAGGGGAAGAATTCAAAAGACATTTTAATTAGATCCAGTTAGCTCATTATGTGCCTTAACATAGTAAAGGTGCAGAAGGGAGACAGAAGCAAAGAGTAAAATGTATATTTTCCATGGACAATCACAAATATGAAACATTGAAACATTGTATCTACTTACAATACCTACGACGTAATACTGAGTACGGCCATGCATTACATATTACTTACCCGAGGTCCAACGCTGTTCGGAAGACCATCCATGCGTCTGTTGTCCCCAGCCATGCTGACAAGCGTAGTCACTAAACCAGCTACTCGTACTGCCTCTACGTTAGCCTGCATGCGATAAGATTTAAATTTATCGAACACTCCATTCCTAAATTCAATTCAGCAAATGTATCCGACCTCTCGTTCAGAAATGAATGGCTCCTTCGACACTTACGACCATTCAAGTCAACTTCCGAAAATTTAAATCTTATTTGCTCCACCGCAACAACATTGGCAAGGTACCAACAATAATACCCAGTCCGGCCAACGTTAGACTAATATGCAATATATTTTATAGCTGTTTATGTGGATGACTTCGTGAATTTCAACGACTTCCAGAGCGTTCAGAGTTCCCGAGCTTTGTCCTAGAACCGAACATTAGCTAAGAAACTTCAAGTCATTACGGCAGACTAACTAAAATCCTTCACGAAACTGTTAAATATTCCACCAAATGAACATGGAGAAGTTTATCTTAGCATGAAAATGGGAATGATTATGCAAATTAACGCGATGACGAACAAAGCTTTACTGTATAATGAAACCTCTCCATGCCATCTGTTTCGCTCCCGCGGCTCTTAAGACATCGATTACGGGTGACACGAACCTTGGTGAGGTCACGATGGAGCTTCTTCAAGTGGAAAAGTGTCAGGCCGACGCAGACCGCATTCACGCCTATCCAGAGCGCGTTAAGCACGTAATGCCTGAAGGGCCCTCGGACTAGCGGACACGACGGGCCGGGCCCGTAGGACGAGTAGGACCCGGCGCTGGCAGCTAAAGCTCCAGATAAGAAGGTCGGACCAAGATTTATGGTTATCGATGCGAACCATATCATGAAGGTACCGAAGAGGACGCACTGAAACAAATACATAAATTATTTTCAAAATTTGTTAACTTCTAAAAATATTTGAAAAGTTAAAGATATCAAGATGACTCCCGGTAACTTCCGGCGAGTTTCCTCAACTTACAGAAATTTCAAATTATAAATTAGGCCGCTTTAAAAGAAAATTATTTCATACTGTTTTTACCTGGGGGCTGTCCATCAGTAATGGCGCAGATAAATCAGCTTGCTCCTCCTCGTTTTCCGGAAAAATGGGGCTGTCATTTAACACTGTTGTGAGCATGTTTACCGTTGAGACTGTCACCTAAAAATAATTTCCTTTTAAATTGTGTTGATATTTCATCAGTAAACAAAAGTATTCAAATCAGATTACGTGAGCATCCGTGTAGATTTATGAAAGTTATTCAGATTTGTTTGTGAGCATATTTGCGAAAACAATCCTATTCATTTCACAGATCGCCCCATTTATTAGAAGAGAAGAAATAAGTTTGGCTTTAAGGCGCCATCAAAATTAAGAGCAAACATTGTTCGCAGGCTCGTCATTGCGGACTATGGAGTGAAGTGGCTATTAATCACCACTGCGGCAGCTATTGCCTTCAATCGTAGGCAGCATTACCATCTGTGACTGAATTGCTTCGACTTTGAAATTAACGCCGTAATTTTGACTTTCGAGTTTGTGTCACACGGAGAGATTTATAGTCGCGTCATCATAGCTCTTGGAAGTACAGCGATGTTTGAATTATTAATCGGAGTCCATTTTCGTATACATCAAAGTCAGGAGACGGACACTGATATACGACTTTCATTATTTTCTTTTTATATTTTCAAAGAAATACCTTCCAGTCGCTGGAATGGTATTCAGATTCATTCAAATATTGATTGAATATACGAATTTATACTTTTCACAGTTGAGTTATCCGAATATGATTGAAATAATTATCGCACGATTCAAACTCGCATTGAGGTGTGAAATTGCTAACAATTGTTTTAGATTGAATTCTGAATCTCAACGGGATAAAGTTTTCCTTGCTTAAGACTTAACTCAATTCTACCGTTAAGCTTTTCAGCATTTAAATTACCTTTTTATTAAAATGATTTATTAAACTGCATCTTTTTGAAATAATACTTGTCATAGGAATATAAAATTTTTGGCCGTGGCACATTTCTAATCATATCTTTAATATCCCATTGACACATACTTATCTCAATTCGGTCATTTTTTAACTTCCTTTTAATATTGTTGTAAGTCTTTACTTACAACTATTTTATAAACATTAAATCAATTGAATTTGATGTTAGGTTTTTTTGTTGAAATATAATGTCTTGGCCGAATACTTTAAATTAAAGTGACATTGAGTCCAAGTCACATTGTCTCTTCTATATTTTAAGTTTTTTATTTTGTACTAGCTGGTACCCGGCGCGTCGCCACTGAGAATGGCATGTTGATGGCCGTTGAACGTGTGCTGTTTCTCTTTTGCCGATTTTCAAATTATGTTAAAAGGAATGAAGGTATTGGAGAATTACAGAAATACTCTCTCAAATAATAGTTATAAATATTGATGGACATTTCACACAACGCCATCTAGCCCCAAAGTAAGCTAAGCACAGCTTGTTTTATGGGAACCAGACAACTAATATAATACTTATATACTTTTTTTGCAAATATATACCTACATATATACAATCCAACACCCCGACACAGCACAAACATCTATGTTCATCACAAAGGTATGTTCTGTGTGGGAATCGAACCCACTACCTACAGCGCAGAAGGCATGGTTACTACCAACTGAGCTGTGAGGCCAGTCAAATACATTTGCTGGTATGACATGCGCGCCGCCTAATTACTGTAACATTGTTTTGTATTTAATAGTAGCAATTCATTTTATCTTTTGTAGCATGTATTGTATTTATGTCAAACTAGCTGCGTCCCGCGGTATTCCCCGCGGTGAGTAACTCAACCCATGGGAACACTGCACTTTTCTGGGATCAAAGTAGCCTATGTGTTAAGCCAGGATATAAGCTATCTTGATACCAAATCTCATCCAAATTCATTCAGCCGTTTGAGCGTGAAAAAGTAACAAACATCGATACATACAAACTTTCACGTTTATAATATTAGTAGGATAAATCTATTTTGTTTCTCTCTAACTTACCAACAGCAGAAAAGCGGTTTCCACCAGTGAACACTTATAGACGGGTTGACAGCGGAACACCGCGATGCCCAGTGGGAGGAGAATAGCGGCGCGTGCCATATCCACCACAGCTTGGTGGAACAGCAGACCGTGAGACCACCTGGACACATAAAATACACAAAATTATTAAAAATACAAAATTATTAATATGAGCGAGCTTTCTTAACACTATAGAAGTCAGTCAGCTCAGTCTGCTTCACATTCACTGCCTTAACCGCCGGAACCGCCTATAGACAACAGCAATACGACTCAAGTCCTCTTCACCAAAGTATGAGGTGACTCAAGTCGCATTGAGTTGCTTCTATCACCCCGAGACGGGGATGTTAGTCTCGTGCGCCTGCAATTTCAAACTAACTTATTTATAAATAACAATATTATATCTATTTATTAGAGAATCGTACTGTCTTGAGTTTGATACGGTCCTTAATAAAATTCTATGGAAACGACATTCCTATTACAGCTCGGTTACAAATACATGAAGCAATAACTTTTCCGTACGTGTATAATAATAACAATATAAAATAAAAATAAAAAAATGTGAGCCGTCACGGGACGCCTGGCAGATGTGAAACATCGACATTATTTTGTAAGAAACTAAGTACCCCATCACTAATAATGTTTATGATTTGTCGTAACCTTGAACGGACCAATCAGCGCACATGCCGTGGCGACGCGTCGCCAAGCCAGAAATCTGTTTTACGTGCGGCTATAGATGTTTCACATCAATAATCCTTTAGGCGCAAATCCCGCACGGTTAATTTATCAATCATCCGAGAAATGTCACGAGTGCGTCACGTGAGCCACCACGAGCAAAGTGCCTCCCGAGATGTATATATGTACGTACATATATGGAGGTCCCACATCACGACCAATAAAGGACCCCTGTATATGATTCTCGGGGGATTTTTGGCAAAAGGTCTCACGCTAACCATAGTAGAAAAATAGATTTCATGGCGCAAGTATATATTATAAAAAGTATATTATATAGAGTATAATAATAATAATAATTTAATTTCTTTATTCAGACCACAATAGTTCATTGGGGTTAGTAAAAGATTATAATTTAGGGATATTAGTAATTATTAACTAGACAAGATTTAGTCCTCTGAGTCAACTTATCAAAATATAATAGGTCAAATATATAATAGTTTATAATTTTTGGGGCATTACGGCGGATAAATAATAAAAAATAAATTCTTGATGTTTACAGAAAGTCAAAAGCCTAGATTCCGTTATAAAAAAATATCACTTAGTTTTAATATCATTTATTGGAATAAAGAAAATATAAACTGGTTATACTGAGAAACTAGACTCACGTAAATTAAAGCGCGATTATTGCATGCAAATTTCTTGCCTCTCGCGTCTTGCATACAATTAAACTGAAATATTAAATGAATTCATTATCTAAAACACTTGTAACATGTTGTTCTATATATTTCAGTTGAAAATCCTTCTTGGTCTAAACAATATTATTTTTTCAATTCTTGAATCAGAAATGATGTACAACACTTGAATGTTTTTTTTTTTTACGACGATACGTAAATCCTAAGCAATGACATCAGACAAAGGTGCAAGCAAGTAGGTAGGTAGATATTCGTAATTCTGCTTATGTAATTGAGTAAATCCCATATACTGACAATTATCAGATTAATTCGAGACCCAAACATATTTTTCGTGTAAAAACTCATTTCCACAGACCGGTAATTAGATTTACTTCAGGACCTTTTACCGCTATAAATCATATTTGGAGGGTATCGCGTTTAGCGCTGAACTTCAATGAAATTAAATTCCCTCAGACATGCTTAAGTGTGATCTTGTATATTTTTAACATTCAGGGCTATCAACTACCGCAGCGAACATATTATTATGTTGCTTAGGACCACCAATTGCAATAAAAAACACATCTTTTAATATGAATGTTACTCTAAGTAGGTATGTATTTTGTTTGGTCTTCACTCTCGTAGTCTTAACATCTAGGTAGCAATAAACAATAGCTTTTCAAGGACAAATAACATGTAAGAATGGCATCTTTGCATCAAAAGGCAAAATGCAGGGCGAACGTCTCCCAAAACAACTTATGTCGATAGCAATCAGTCTATCAAACAAGTGAAAACTAGGTTGTATGTCAAAATATATTCCATTATGTTTTTATAATACAAATCTAGTTAGGAACATCTTATTCGCTAGACCAGTATTGCTATAACTTAACCGACCATTTAGTAGGCGGTGGCTCGTACTGCCTTATACACTTATTGCGTCAATGATAATATTATTAAGTTACCGACATAATGAGACTGTCCCATTTTCATATTTTATTAAGTACTTTAAGTTGCCGCTTTCTTTTTATAAATGTAATACAATTATTCTAAATGTAACGAGAGCCTTTCTTAGCTGAGTTCAATTTTTTCTACTACTAATTATATCTATGAGCCAATGTGGCTAAAGGATTAAAGTGCGCCAAAATGAGGCTCGTATCTCTTAAAATTTTTGGTCTTAGGACATGTCGTGTTCTCAAGATGGTTTCCTGCCATCCTGAGAGTATAGTTTTGCGCTCTATATTTTGAAGTAAATAACTCATTGGTTCAGTTGAAACGATCCAGTATCTTGAGTACTGAATGTTGGGGTCTGTACCACGGGGCCACACACGTTTGTCTGTATTGTGACAACCGCACCACAATCGCCACATTCGTAGATACAGTAACACAGTAGCAATATAGCTCCTATGAATCTTTGAATTTATCCCCTTTTTATTAGCTTACAAACAAACGTAAAAAGCACATAATAAAAATTATAGAAAAAACAGTTTTCAAATTCATATCGCTGATAAATAAGATCTTCTATATTTATATGGACCGGAACAATGGAAGTTAGAGAATAGAAAAGTAATAAGTACTTAACAAAAACACACTGAAGTTAGACTCTGACAATCTGCTCAGAATAAGTACATTAGTAATGGAATTTTAAACAGGACCAAGTGGCGTTCTGGAAATGATTGTAGTCGTAAAAAGCAGACTTTAAGTTACCGAAGTGGCTTTCCTCCGTGTCTTGGAATACGGACGTGCCCAATCTAGCAATACCATCGCGAATACATTTTACGATTTTACATGTTTTTATCTTGTCGTTAGAAATAAAATATTTTAAGATATGCGCCTTAACTCTTATATCATGCTGTATTTGATTTTCGCTTGGAGGTCGTAATCTTATGTGGCAAGTGGGAGCCCTCCAAAAACAACTTGTCATATCCGAATAAATTGTATGGTTCTTAGAGATAACACATTCATAAAATCTCTGAAACTGCTACGTTCTGGACAGCAGCGGGTTCCAGCGCCTAATAGCCAGCAGAAACCGTAAAATATCACATAACAATGGGTTTATGTCTGACCCTTATCTTGTTGATCGCAGACGCCTAGGGCTGGTGAGGTTACGATACATATATAATGTAGTCATTTTGCACGTTAATCTTAGTTTTATAGGTCTATTTGGTCGACAGGCTGGAATATTAGTCCAGATATGGTTAGGGGAATTGGTTGGACAAATCCTACTTTACTAATCGAATGCTACGAAGCTAAGTTTGTATCCGTAACCGAGTCAAAAATTTGTTAAGCTTTGTTCGTTATCAAGTCTAGATATTAATATTTGGATGAGCAGTGCCAGCATTGCTAAGGCTCAGAGTCAGATATATCTGAGGTCACAGATAATTTCCACAAACAAATGTATGAAACTCGCATTGTAAAATAGTGATGATCTTCATAATATTCATCGTGATCCGTTACGAATTTATGACAAAATTATCAATTATTTTTACTACTACAGGCAAACCTAATCATTTGTTGAGATATGTGGTTTATCTGTAGCAGATGGCTACTCTATTATTTACTTTTAAACTTTATATGCGTAAAAGTTGTAATCATTTCACCGGCTCAAAATTTAAATGAAATTGATACTAGTGGCCTTAAATCACAAATATTAGGGAAAACAATAATAAGTTTAGTCCGAAATCTAAAGTCAAATCTAGAGCGGAAACTGATTTGTTAATTAGAGAACAATAAGTTTTGTGAAGCGACAAAACCATCTGATGCCCAAGGTTAAGAGTTATCTAATATCGTTTGCACATACTCAGTAAATCACACGTCGTAATAAAAAAATAAAAAAATACTACTATTGCGTATTCTGTATCTACGGGGTTACATGATCATGACAGACATACAATAAAAATAAATAAATAAACATACATACGTGAGAAACTATTCCATAGCTCATCAGTCATTCTGAGATTCCACATTATCATAATTGATTATTCTGCCAATCAATCAAAATATAATATGGTAATGGCGTTGACAGCGCTAATACTGAATTACTAAAACTGACAGCTCGTACTGTTATTTAAATGTAACCGGCGAAATAAGTTAGCTGTAACCAGCAATAGGGGCGAACAAATAATCCTGATTTTGAAAAGCAAAATTTCTTGTTTCGGTTTTATCATTATTGTGTATTTATTAAACGTTCTATGATTCTATTCTTTTCGAGTCACTGGTTCTAGAATTTTTGATTCTAAAATAAACGGTTTCCTCACGATATTGTTGTTAACGGTTTTGAGAACTTTATTATGTACATAAATTTAAACTCATTGGTCGTTTTCGCCATTTATCGCCGTTATTCACTTTACAGATTTGTTTGCAGTTTAATGTTTTATTTCATTTCATTGTATAATATCCATTCATGACGTCTATTAAGCCATTAATCAGATGCTCGCCGTTATTCGTATCAGCGGCCTCCAGATTGAAACTAGGGGTCTTACGCCCAACATACTGATACTTTATTAAGTAATAAGAATATGTACTGACCTCCTCAACTGTTTTTTGCTGAGTATAACCGTCATCAGCGCTAGGTTGGCAGACATCCCGAGTCCGGACAGCGCGAGCAGAGCCGCCGCGCTCGCCGCTCCCCCTGGCGGGCAGTACCGCGTGTTGTTGAGGATCGACGAGTTGGAGGCGCCAGCTGAACCGAACCGGAGGTTCGCACCGATCATCGCCACCGCTGACCCTGCTGGAGAGTTACAATCATTGTGAATATTAGGGGGGAACAAAACTTTTTCCTAGTTGGATATATTGAGGCTTTTAAAAGGCGTGAGGTCAAAAAAACGGATTAAACAGTTTCTTTAAACTTTTATCGTAGATTCTGAATTCATCAAATCCGAATTATGTATGGCGAATGTTGATATGAACAATTGTACTGAATCTTTAATTGTCGTTATAAAACACGTATTTTTATTTAACTTGACCTCTAAGATCATCAAAGGTCATTGCGTATTGCGTATTATGACGTAATATTTTATATCGGATATAGAAATTAATCGGATATCACCTTTAATTTAATTGATCGTGTTATTATAATTGACGGTGTTGATGAGCTTCTGAAGAAATTGCTATGATAACTTAAAAACTCTCAGAAGGAGAACGTTTGATCCCATTCCCATAAACCTACAGCCAGGACGATTCCTTCACACCATCATAATAAAACCATCATTGGGTCAGATGTGTAATGACTATTCCTATTCGGTTTTCTTAGAATGAATTAAGAAACAGTTTTTTACATTACATCGTTAATATATAAAAAAATGAATTAAGATTGAAATTATGACATAGATTGCGATTAGGTGATCTTCTTTGATTTTGAACTTAATTAAAAATACTCCTGACTACACAATGCGACTAATCAGAACAATCAACAAAGAACGTTGTTTCAACTAATTTGGTTACCATTAGAACCATATACCTAGGAGTGCATTGACTGTAAAACAAAATGGGAACGAATTTATTATATGCCTGCCCGTTATTAAATTGTACGAAACGTTGTCATTGTTTTAGCACTTATTCATAGCTTTAACTTCTCTATCATTATATCAACACTAAAACACTCCATTTTTATGAAAAACCGCCATTCCATTTCCATTAAAGTCATAAACTCTCATTTGGAAATGGATCATAAATTTACCTGCCGACATTTTGACGTCCAGACGTCTGCTCTCAATGGGAGTGCGTTATCGAATGCAATGAATCACGGTGACAGCCAATCAGAACGCCCAGCTCCCCATTCCCACCAGACCATCGCATTTCTGAATCCAGGATATTTTTCACTGACTTAACACTTTATTATTGGAATTTTTGAATGAGGTTTTTGGCCCGAATCACTCACGACTAGTCACACTCAATTGCGATTTATTAAAATTTTCACTTCACTACTTTGCCTAGGGATTTTTAGAAGACTGAATCAAATGTTTTTATTTGTACAATAATTCTATAGTCCAATTTTAGAGAAGCAATAGAATTCACAAATATTGGGAACAAGTTTTTTTTTATGTCATTTAGGTGATGGAACGAGCTGACGGCCCACCTGATGTTAAGTGGTAAACGCCGCCCATGGACAACAGCAATACGACTCAAGTCCTCTCCACCAAAGTATGAGATGACTCAAGTTGCATAGCGGTGCGTCCATCACCCAGAGACGGGGATGTTACGTCTCATGCACTTGCAATTTCAGAGTGTCCAGTGTTAAGAACTTAAGAGCTTGTGTGTCAGTTCAGTTATTTGGTAGTCCATATTCAGTGCCTACCTACCCACATACACGTGTTATGATATACATCCAACAGGAACATACGTAGCCACAGCTCATGACCCGTTATTGACAGTCTCAATTGTCATTCTAAACAAAGCACAAAGATAAAAGTCTGCACTGAATAAAAAACTGTTGGTATGTTAATCAACCCAGCGACCTTGTGACTCGAGCAACTTCCGGAACCAATAAACAACTGAAATTGGTATTATTTTGATACGTGTAATTCTGAAGGAGAAGGAATTCAATCTTCTTATTCTGTGGTTACTTCCATCCCTGAAGGAATAAAATATCTGTTCCCTTTGGATCTTGAAACGAAATGTCGATGAATAGTAATTCAATTCAAGTGAAAAATATGTTGCGGGGGTTTTTCCTGTCACATTCAGTAGAGATGAAAAAAAAACTGCAATAAGCAGCATATGTTGCAATGTGCCTATAAATGATATGATTTCTCAGAAATAAATTAACTATATTAAATAAGTAAGTCTAATAAGTGCATTATCTGGCCAACCAAATAAATATTTACCTGCTTGAACCATCTTTGATAGCCCTTTATCCTATTCCTGCATACATGTTTTTTTTATTAGTTAATGAAATAGATATCAATAATACCTTTATAATAGTATCATGAATAAAATCCTCTAAAGTCGATAAACTGCTTTTGAATTCTATTGTTAAATATGAAATAGAACTATACCATTATTTTAAAAGATCACTCTAAAATAGAGCTATAATCAGATATTTGTAAATCAAACACTTTTATACCAACGGATTTAGAAAACGAGATGAAAACTCATACCCGAAAAAATAAAATAAAATAAAAATTATAAATTATAAAATAAATAAAATAAAACAAAATAAAAAGTATTAAAAATAAAAAACTGAAATATAAAAAATTATTGTTCTCTTGGTTTGTCATCTGTTACTGTACCTAAACGTAAAAATTAAATAAAATAAAATACCCGAAAAATCTGTCAAACTCATAATGACACGGGCATATCGAAGGGATGAAATAAACTTCTCACTCATGTAAAGTCACAATATACCACCGAATTGCCCAACCCTTGTCAACCGCTTCCGCATTTCTGCGAGGACGCCAATACGGTGCGAGGGGGTTATGGCAAATGCGACATGGTATGAATGTCATTATGGTTCTGTTTAGTAGGCCTTTGATATTCGGAGTTTATGGCCCTTTGTCATAATGTTTAATTGTACGAGAATATTATCTTCAATAAAATGCGTATGGGACTTTTATAGCTGGGATCTCGTTTCGACCACTCACCGTTATAAAGTTTGTATCATTACTGGAGCAGTTGTAGTTGTAGGCCTGAACTTTTAAAGTCAAAAGTTAGTTAATATGTACTTTTATTAAATACCACATAACCGCATTTTAGAGGCGGGCAATATGACATGAAAGGGTTTCATATTTAATGACTGAATTGTTTATTATGCAGAACCATTACATGAGTAAGTAGAATAAAATAGTTTTTTATTTAATTTGACACGCATATACAATATAAACAGTGAAAATAAAATAAATTGACTTTTATTCATTGTGTGGTCAAATGGGTCTCCGTCTCAGCAAGATGCCACTCTCTAACATGATAGATAATAACCCTTCATGCCAGTAGCGGCGCTGGTTTTCAGGCGGTGCCTATAATGCATTAGGTATCTGGTAAGGTGAGTAAGTTGATCCACCGGCTCGTCGTTGAGGCTGTGTGTCACCTGTGAGAGGCATTTAGGTAAAATCTCTATAGAGCGATTCTACGAACACCATTTAGAGAAAACCACAGCTAAAAGCTTGGTAAAGGGTCTCGAAAAGCTCTCATATAACTGCAGTGCTAACCATTCTACTTACCGTTTCTGCCACTCTAGTACCGTGCCATGTTCTAATTAAATTCAAAAATACGCGTTGATTCAGTGATTCAGAACCAGTTGTTTATTTGACACTGATTGTCGATACATAAGTATTTCTTAAATTGAATATTTTTTGGTAGTATTAATAGCTATAAAGGGATGTCTTACCGGTCATGTACATAAATACATCAGATGCTAGTTCTGTTGGTATGTTTTCTAATAAAAAGTGAAATGTCAATGTCAGCTCATTCTGACATAATTTCCGTGGCGGTGAAGAATTCTCGGTAGAAATAATATCTCTCTTCAGACGAAAGATGCTAGGAAAAAATATAACTAATAATAAAAAATAAAAAATAATATAATATCAAATTTCTGCACACAAGACGAAAGACGACGAAGTGTTTTTTTCTGTCGGTCATCTTGCTTTTGTGATTTGGACATAATCCATTTTTTTTAATCATTTCACAAGACAACATCTTTTACGTATCATACTTTTAATAGTATACCTCATATAAATTGATGTGTGCCTAATTTGAACTCTCATTCCATAATATCTGCTAATTTATGACGGGAAACGCAAAAAGCTCCAGAATAATCAAAAATATCTGTAAATCTTTTACTTCTACGATATTAGCTTAGTTACAATGCGATCAAAGCTGCAACTAATATAAGATAATAAGTTTGAAAACACGTTGAGTCACCCAAGTCGTTTATATTATTGGCATTAGTTTCACCCGTCTCACGAAATGAAAGCCCGCGTCATCGGTAAATCGTTATAAGTTTTCCGCAAAGCTTTACCCGCTTTTTCCTCTTTGCCAAGTCGAGCGATTCTATCTAATCTCGAATAGACAGATCCATTGTGGGAATACTGCATATACATATAATATATTTCTATAGGAAAATATAACTTTTTGTGAAATAATGAATATTAATCAAGTGAGAATCGTTATTATTAATGAGTTGCCATAGACGGGGGCATGTCTAAATAGGCCTTTCATTGTGTTTTTTTTTTACTTTATATCAGTAAAACTGTTAGTAGCACTGCAGTTTGTTTGTCAATGGGCTAGATATATCGTTTTCTGCCAAGTGAAGCTGACGTTTTCCTGTTTGCGAAGGTCGACGCTTTTATCTCTTTCATCTTGATATAGATCGATATCCATTGGCAAGGAAAACCGCAGTACCGTTTGATCCGAGCGATATCCACTAAGCAGCATTTTAGAAATAACTTGCATTAAAATAACTAGGAGCCAGCGGAAATACTGGAATCATAAAACAACTGAGTGACTAGTATTGATTATATATATCTACTTTTCATTAAAATATTACACAAGTAACATCAAAGTATCATCGAACACCTACTTATCCAGTAATAATGACATCTTTTTTTTAGTAACGCGGAATGTCCATCTCTTTTCACTAAAACATTTAATTTCTATAAACAATTCGCATTAACTTTTTCTTCATTATTTTATTCTTATTTTCATTTTCACAAAAAACGCCCAACTCATTTTTTTAATTAACTACTGTAAGTCACCACAAAATTTATGGTGAGCCGTTCATTTGCATTATTCCACAACTGCCACTAGACGGGAGTTTTAAATTTCACGGCAAAAGGCAGGAAATTTAGAGAATTTTCGAGCAGACTTGTAAAGTTTGAATTCTCTGGATAGTTTTGTAGAGGCACTCCGTTCGACCCACTAACCTCGAATGAATAGAACTAGTCGACCTCACAGGTGAATTTGAGAATGTTGAGTCTGTTAACGAATTATTTTTGTGATATTATTATTATACGCATTGAAACTAACGACGCTCTAGAGTTCAGTTGCCTTTTCATAATTAGTTTAGTTAGTAACACGTAAACACAACGTTGGAGACAAATTTACAATATAAATAGACATCCAAGCACCAAGAAGATAACATAAACTTTTTATTTTCTTCGAACAAATGTTGACTCAGGCTGGAAGGTGACTCGGGCCTCGCTTCACAAGCACACTTTCTAACAAAATAAGACCCATAACAATTTTCTGTTTCCAGAATGTTTTTCTTATATTGGTACCGTTCGGCTTTTCACAACAACACTTTTACAACAAAAATAAATTATTATTTATTTATTATACCTACTCTTTATTTCTCTTTAGCTTAACGTAGCATTGCAACGCAACGCATGCTGGGTACATCTAGTACAATATATTTATGTCAAGTAAATAGGTACCATTCGAAGTAGATTTCATTCGATTTCTAGTTTAAAATAACATGACTTAGTAAGTAATAAATTTAACTACTGAATAATTAGCAGATGCTTTGAAAACAATCAGAATTCCTTTCACGACGCGGAGTGGCTTGGAGACATACTGAATATTACATCCAACCCAGAGAACGCAGGCTAGTTTCTCATTCACAGAAACAGGCTTATTAAAGCGGTGCCTTTGTAAACAACTCTATGCCGCCTCTGGCGTAATTAGGTACACTCCGCTTTGTACAAACTAACTACACTCTTACAGGAGCTTGGCTGGAAGACTAAAATTCTAACGTTATGATTATTGTTTTAATAATAAATATATTGTCGTATATATTGACAGGCCTCACAGCTCAGTTGGTAATAACTTCTTCGCTGTAGGTCGTCGGTTCGATTCCCACCCTGGATAAACATTTGTGTGACGAATATAGATGTTTGTTCTATGTCTGGGTGTTACCTTTATTAGTATTTCTAAAAAAAAGTATTCTATCAGTTTTTTGGTTCCCATAGAAAGCTATGCTTAGTTTGGGGCTAGATGGCGTTGTGTGAATTGTCCCACCAATATTATTAATATATGTAAAATAAATATTTAAAAAAAATCGTTTTTCAGAATAATCTTTTACAATCATACCCTGGACTCCACCGAGGATGATAGTACTTGTCATGACAAATCCAAGGAGCCCAAACACAACGGAGATATTTTAAGAAGTTGAGGAGTTCCTATGCAAACTTCTTAACTCCATCATGAGACCACCTCCATATTTACATATTATTCCACTGTCATCGAAGTTACACATATGTTCCATATTTCAGCTACAGAGGTATATCCATTTGAGAGGAGAAGCTGGTTGCTTTAAGCAATATTTTATCTAATCCATAAGATCGGTTGTTTGAAATGTACATTGATAATTATCTGTTTCTCTATCAATGCACATTGGTGGTGGCATTAATGGAATACCTACAGAACTCGCTAGCTCCTACAAATATAACCTGTTGACGTATATTAATTACAAAGTGAATGCTTTATAAAAATACCTCTGCAAAAGCTATTTATTATATATGTTATTATTTTACTATTATATATGTTATTATTATACTATATATTGTAAGACGTCTGGAGTCGGTCTGGTAGGTCAATGACATAAGTTCAAGAAGTCGATTTCACTTTATCTTTGTTTATGCTACATCGAAAAATAAACCGACCATGGATGAGTTATATTCGAAGACTGAGGGTTCCGAATAAAAAATATGTTAATTTATTAATTTTCTTAACAAAAATTGTTTGGTTTTTATTATCCCAAGCCGGGACCCCAAGACCCAGGACCCAGGATCACTCACATTTAAGCCAAGGGTCAATATCAACGGGGCCGTTTTAAGACAGGTTTATAAATAATCCCTCGACGGTTCAAGTACCTGCAAGTGATCCCGGATTATTAAACAAAATATCAGTTACTGAAAATAAACTTTTAATTTCTTGAAAGTTACATCGGTTTACAAAAATGTTATTATTGTCTTATTTTGTTTGTTCTCTAAATTTAAAGCTACTAAAATATTATAGTTAGCAGTTTGACGTGAATAAATTGTTAAGAGAAAATGGTAGGAAACGTGTTACTTTTGGTCACGTATAAGTCACTAGTTTAAATAACGCAACAGAGAACTAAAGCCATTGTTCTTGATTTTCTATTCTAGAGTACTTATAGAAGTCTGCAACTACGAGAGAAAGGGGAGAGAGAATATATATCGCGTAACCTTCTGTCAAATCGCACGATAAAACGTTGCGCGCAATTTATCCAGGGCGCGGCTTTATCTGTTCGCGGCATTGCTGTTGAGAAGAATCTAATATGGCTTAGTAAACTAATACTTTACAGATGTATGGACCGGCTTCTGATCTCAGTTACTCGCGGGCAAAAGCGTGGGCAGATGTTAGTGTCATATATATTAGAATATAGCTTCAAAGATAGGTTAGTAGTAAGTCTGCCTTCTGTGCTGTAGGTAGCGTCTTCTATTCCCACCCATGACAAACATTTTTGGATACTATGTTCGTAAAACAACAACGCACATAAGTGTTTGTTTTGATTTTAGTATATAATATATATGTATTTATGTAAGTATTCTACCAGTCATTTGGTTCTCACAACTAACAAGCTAGGCTTAGTTTGTGGCTAGATAGCGCTTGAAATGTCCATCAACAACACTGGCCCTATATTATACCAGCATTATGTTTTACACTGCATGGTTGATCAAGTAGAAATAAGATCCCTATTTGCAATTTCAAAATATCAGCCGAGACGACCCAAACCAAACCTACACAAAAGTAACGAAGTTTGCCAATATGCGTTCAATATTCTTACTTGTTTTGGTTTTTCCTTGTATTGGAATATTCCACGCTCAAGTTTGCACGCCATGGGCCGGTATAAAACCTTCTGCAACTTGAAAGGGTTATAAAAATATACTCGTAGGCATCTCATAACTTTGCATGTTAGACTTCGGTAATTTTATACACAAGTACTCTGTTGGAGTTTTGAAAACACGATCCAGCAATAGACGAAACGTAACGGAATACGTGTCGTATTTAAGTGAGACTATTTAGAACCATATTCATAAAGGACTTTTTTTTTTCTTAGTTACGAGTAGTAGCCGTTGCCTTTTCCCAATGAAGAAAAACCGCCCAATATTGAAATTTTCTATTTCCTTGTTTGGGGTTCCAGTGATATCATTGGCCAGACTTATATTTTAGTGCTATTACAATGGTAATTCCTTCACATATTTTTCCTACAACATTTTGTGCTTATTTTCCAAGAATCCAAGTTCCAAGAGAGAGAGAATGATAAGTACCATACGTCAATTTCGATCACAACTATGTGAAAATCTTCTTCAACATTTTAGAGTTCATATAAAGTAGTTGCATTTCCACGCACCAAATGCTCATTTATTTATTAAAAAAATCGTTATATGTACTTGCTACTACGTTTTTTCTATATAGTATTTACTTTTGCAGATTTCGTTGAAGAGTTAGCGTTGGGCACTTATATTAGCGTTTAATCACGTATTTCAAACTTATGCATAGAAATCTAGTGTTCGTTATGACAGTCATCTGTAATTTGGGTCAGGTAGTCATTTTTATCCCTAAATTATCTTCAGAATAACGGCCCTTACGCTGTGCTAGTAAATCTGCGTCATATCAGGTAACGGCCAGCAAGGTCACTTCCTGTATCTTACGGCAGTGTATGAATGAAAAAAAAAAATGTAAACTCTTTATACACCATTAAAATACAGTACAAATGTTAAAAATACTTAAGATATACTTACAATGGGCGATCTTATCGCTAAGAAGCGATCTCTTCCAGACAACCTTTGGATGGAAAGGATTTAACAGGTTGCGGAAGATTGGTATCAGCGTAATAGGATAGTTGTAATTTGAGATTACGTACAGGCAGCGTTGTGGCCTAGACTCCATAGCCTCATAACCGAAAAATGTGTCGGTTGAAGCACCACCGAATTAATAAAGTGATAAAGTAACGGAACGAGCCGTCGGCCCACCTGGTGGTAAAGGGTAACCTCGGCCCATAACAACCGATACGACTTGGGTCCTCCCCTACTAGGTACGACAAGACCCAAGTCGCATCATATGCGCCCGTAACTATGAGACGTGTAGGTGGAATGTCTTATGTGCCTGTAATTTCACCGGCAACCACACCTTTCAAACCGGAATACAGTAACGCGAACGCGTTATTGCTTGGCGGCAGAAATGGGCATGGTGGCAGTACTTCCCCGGACGAACTTGGCGAGAGTTCTACTGCTCTTAAAGTGTGTAACAATGTGTATTATATATCAATATAACTTTCATGATAGGCTATGAGTGAGTTAACTTCGAGCCACACGTTATTCTGTGTGTAATCCTAGTTAACTTAGAAACATGTGACGGCAATACAAACAAGTTGAATTACAAGTACGTAAATCATCGCACTTTGCTTGTTAGTTGTACTCTATAATAAAGAACCTTATTCCGTTGAGATTAGGTGCAGGAAAAGTGCTTTCTTGACTTGACGTACTTGGTAAGCACGTTGTAAAACTTAGTAACTGCAGTTTGTCGGTCGTTAGGTATATTTATGAGTCGTCTTGAAGGCTAGATTTATGTCTGGGCTTTTGTTTTTGTTCAGTGTTATGAGAAAGTTTCAGAAAAATCATGCGAAAGAACATTAAATATGCTCCCGCGGTGTTGATACGAGTGTTTTATTAGAATAAGTCACTATTAGCGCAGCGCACCCCTGGCTTTCACTTGAAGGTCGGTGGGTTTGAACCCACCACAAGCAAGCATTATCAATAATTTAATATGTTTCACAGCTTCAATCTTAGCGGTATTACAGGTTACATATTATAGTAGTTTCGCCCACGGATCAATATGAAATGTTAATATTTATTTTTTAAATGATTTCCTTTTTATTTCTGCCACCTGTACTGATTACAGACATCGGCCGCCATCACTGCGCTGACGATTTCTTGTTATTCTGTGTTTTCGTATCGTGTATGCACGTCTCTGCGCTAAAAAAATAAATCATTGTGAATAAAGTTACTGAAGAACTATTGGATTAAATAACTTTTCAAGAAGCGCTTATTCTCTGAGGTTTCTAAGGATTATACTCTACCGGTGTGAGTGAGACGAGATAAATGTTTTTAATTGGAAAATATCCTCTGTACATACGTTCACTAATACAAAGTTCTGATTATTCACGGAAACGAATAAATAACCATGAAGGGTTTATTTTTTTCGGTCTAACTTATGGCTATAGGTACGTTGAGTACGAGCCTCTCCTGTTTTAAACACGACCCAGATAAAAGCTAAAAGGCGGGTGTTGCCTATTTTTAACAGCAATGAGTGTGGAGAGGATGTGTGAAAATTTTGTAAGTAACCTTCACTCTATACGGAAGCCCGCTTAGTGCGAGAGGGATGGATATAGGCATGAAAGAGAAAAACCCAATAAAATATACGGTGTGAAAGGAAAGCGATCTTATTTGTAAAATTCATTTCATATATGTCAGTCATACCAGGAGAGCGTGTTGGTCTAGTGGTACTGACCTCAAGTTTCAATCCGGAGGTCACCGGTTCAAATCCCGACGTGCACCTATGAGTTTTTCAATTAAAAGATTTATGTGCGCAATACCACGTTCTCAAAACGGTGAAGGAAAACATCGTGACGAAACTGACATGTCCTAGAACCAAAATTAGTAGCGGAGGACCTAAGTCGCATCGGTAGTTATGGGCCGAGGTTACCACTTTACACCAGGTGGGCCGTCGGCTTGTGCGGTAAGCGTATCACATTTAAATAAACATGCGAAAAGGACACCAAGTTTCGCCATTCTCTCTTCCTTCTACGCATTTGTAGCTTTAGTTTTATCTCAGAATATAATACCTAATATATGATAATACTTACAATTTATTACGAATAAAAAAAGATTCGTTCTAACACTTTTCAAAATCAAATATACTTAAACTTTATCTAATGACACAAATAATGTATTTCTAATGCTGTTTTCATCTTCAATAAGAGCTCATAAAAACATATCTAGAAATGCCTAAGGATAAGTAGCTTTTGATCTCACCTAAATACCTATTCACTCCATTTATCTGACGCATTAGCGTGCGGAACATCTCTGCAAGTAAATCTGCTGGGAGCATAGGTGTATGTACTGTTGTTTACTTGATATAATGTAGGCATAATGTTATTTTATGGTAAAATATATAAGTATTATGCACCACCACCGTTATTTATCGCTTGGTACGGACAAGATAATGTATTGTTTCGGGAACTTTTTAGTAGCGAGAGCCGGAAGTGCTTGGCTTTGCAGGTAAACCCGTGGGCCATAAAACTAGTTGCAGCATATTAATTCATATATTTTGTTGTGAAAGGTTTAAATATTTTCTCAATGATTTACAGTCATTCATGAAAATATTAAGTAATGTTTTAATTGTGTTCATCACAACTGCAGGTCAACTACGTTTCACAAGGTCACAAGCAAATATATCGACTCACTTAAAAAAAGTTTTGCCGTTGAAAAAAAAATTTGCAAATATGTATTGACTTCGATTTTGAGTCGAATTAATTTAATAGAGTAATTAAATAGTCTATAATTTAAATTTAATCTTATTATAAATATATTTCAAAATCTTTAAATTTAAAGGAAAAAAAGGAAAGGCCGCAGTAGCTCCTAAAAGTAATACCTAAAGCAAAATTCCGGCACGCTTCTTAAATTGTGCTTCGTTTAATAAAACAGCCATAAACCAGGTTTTTTCACGTTTCAGGCAATTCATCTGAAGACGACTGGATTAACCCAACTTTACAACCTGACAATTGAGCTACTTGGAATTAAACTTTGTAATAAAAATTTCATAAAATGGACACATTTGGAGGTTATCCTAGCAAATTGCTACTACTAATGCCACTTGCTCTCTCAAATCAGTGTTATGACAGGTTAACCTCAAAGACACTATTTTCGTGCACTTGACACATCTGCAAATTTTTAGTTCTTCATGTCAGTTTCCTCACGATGTTTTCTTTCACCATTTTGAGAACGTGTATTGCCTATAAATTTTTCAAGCGTTAAACACATCAGTGCCGTCGGGGTTCGAACCAGCAACCTCTGGATTGGAACTCGGGGACTGTAGCACTGGGTTACCACGCTCTCTTAGCAAAACAAATAACGAAATTTCTATATTCAATGAAAGTTTGGAATCTTTCTCTTAAAGAGAACATCAGTTCATCATCAGTCTTGGCATCATTTGGTTAATAGACCCCATGACAGAAAAGGTTGTCAAAAGGTCAAATGTTGTCCTTTTGTTTTGTCATAAGTACCAAATTATTGGTACCTTTGACAAAAACGACTAAACAAACTCATTATTATCAGCGCCAGCAGGGCGGCACCACGGAGCCAAACCGCAGCTTTGCGTCCAAAATTTCTCGATAAAGTACATAGTAAGGCAATTACTGCCAATCGCCCTCACTTTTGTGACAAAGTAGATCGCACTTTATTAAGCACATGTGCCTGAAAAGTCCAAAGACCCGAGAAACAACTCTGTGGTAATAACACCAATGTTTTCCTTTGCGTTTATGATTTAAATTACATTAAAAGTAGTGACTGACCTTGAGTTTAAATCTGAAGGTCGCTAATTCAAATCCCCAGGTCCAACGAAGGGTTTATTCGCTTGAAAAAAAAATGTATGCAATACCACTTTCTTAAACGGTGAACGATACCTTCGCGAGGAAACCGACCCAGACTAGAACCAAAATCTCGAAGAAATTCACGAAAAGAGCCTCTGAGAAGAGGCTCTTTGAAAGCACCACACTGGTTCCAGAGTACAAGTGACTAACGGAGAATAGTAGTACAGTACACGTATTTACGTTCAATATATACAACGGCAAATTACAGGATATTTATGAATTATTTAACATACAATATTACGCACGAAAAAGTCACTTCAACCGCTATACCTACTATGTGAACATTTTATGACTTCACAGCTCTGAATTCACACGTCCAAAGAATTTACGAGGCCCCCAGAAACCATAAAACCAAACCGGGCTCGTTCGCTCTGCAGTAAGCAATCCACTTCGTATAAAGTAGCATCCAAGCCTGTTGCAGATTTTATGCGTTTTTTTTAAATAAATACTAATAAATATTGGTGGTCACTTCACATAGCGCAATCTAACCAACTGAACACAATATCTTGTATTATGGGATCTATGACTGAAAGAATAATATATACATTTTTACATATACAACACATATTATCAACACACAGACACAGAATCTATGTTCATCACACAAATGTTTGTCGTGAGTGGAATTCGAACCCACAACCCCCATTAGGCATAATAAACTCTGAGCCTATACCAGTAAATGAAAAGAAACTACTCTTAAGCGTGATTTCATGTTCATTGTAAAAAGTTATTGTGTAGTATTTTCTTATAATTTTTCCTTTTAAGATATAGATTTTAATAATATAATACCTCATGTTAACAGAACCACAACTATACGTATATTTAAATACGCTTTTACACAATGCATGTAACATTCACAAATTGGTGGTTGCACGGCTTAGTTGTATATTGTGAGTACGTCAATAATGCTGCTTCTACATCATGTATATACGCGGATGTTGTGTACTGGCTCGGTTTAGTTTCATATATAAAGTTGTCCAAACCACACCTGCAAATGCTTATATAAAATGTATCGCGCACAAGAAGTAAGTAAAAGTAATATATATAAGTAAATATATAAGTAGATATAATAAGTAAATATTGATTTCCGCTCATTTCATTTAAAACAGATTCAATATAAATAAATTTATTGTGAAAATAGGTCATTATAATAGGCTTTTCCATAGTCCGTTTTACAGCATGCAACATTTAATCAGTTACAAACAATTTAAGCTTTAAATAAATATATAGATAATTATTTGTGTCAAAATTTTATAAAATAAATTAAACTTAATTAATATAAAAAAAACATGAAGTCAAATCGATATTAGCATTATTTAGGTACGCATTAACATCGGAAAAAATAGGTTTTACCAAATTGTTCGCTACCTCTCGCTTCAAAAAGTGTATGATTTATTGAAATGAATATAATTATATATTGAAATATAATTGAAATGATAATTATGAAAATATTATAATATAATTTTTTCCACACAAAATATATACAAAGTAAGTGATAAGGGAGAAGGTACTCATATGCGTTTAAAAATGGACAGACATCACAAGAGACGTGCTATGTCTATAGCACGTCTCTTGTGATGTCTGTCCATTTTGACGCCGGCGCCGGCTGTCTTATGAAATTGTAATAAGGTTGTTTAGCTTGTACCCTTCTCTGGTTGCATAATGTCACATTTCCATTCCTATATGAGAGAGATCACTGAATTATACGGGATGTGAGGGTTACTCTCCTGATACTGATCATACTTTCGGGGTTCCACGTTGCTCGTGTCCGTAGGGCCCTTTGAATCCCTACACGTGTCTTGAGTGGTGCAAAATGAACAATCCAAAGTAGCAGTAGTACTTGTGCTATGTTCGCCCGGAGAAGTACTACCACCACACCTGGTAATTTGCCGCCTAGCAGTGATGCACTTGTGTTTCTGTGTACCGGTGGAAGGTAGTGGGTGGAGATGAAATTGCCGGCACATGAGACGTTTCATCTCATCTCGGGGTTATGGAGGCAAGCAATGCGTCTTGAGTCTCGTACTTTGGTGGAGAGGACTTGAGTCGTACTGCTATTGTCTATGGGCGGCGGTCACCGCTAAACATTAGGTGGGGCGTCAGCTCTTTCCTTCACCTAGACCACATAAAAAAAGAAATCTGATACTCCGTGGTCGCCAACTGTCTGAAGTTACCATAATGTATCGACATCATGAGTGTAGTGCATATATCCGTGATGTGATTAATTATTTATACTTTTCATAATTACAATTTAGAAATAAGGATTCCTGACAATCCACCGGATTCGTTGCTTTCATTTGCCCCTTCAAGTAAAATTATTAATTAAGCTAGGCTGTCGTTATACAAAATAATAATCCTGAGATCTTGAAGGGTATAGGAAAGGAGTATGTGACCATTTTTGTTGGGTGTTATCCAAAAAACCTTATATTTCCACACACAGGCTTACTATAAACAAGCGAGATGTAAGTTACCAAAGAAAACAAAACTAAACGAATATGGCTTCGACACGCCGAAACCAAACCTAGCGAAAAATACTTTGTCAATTCTCGGAACTGCAGTTGCGAACTTGTTCAATTTCGGGTTATTCATAGTTCGAACAGCAAATAAGATAGGAGCCGTTCGTTTGCTCGATTCGTATTTGTTCACGCTTCGAAATGAAAGCGCGGTACTAAACTGCAATCTGAAGGCATGCGATATAGGAAATAAATGAAATCGACGCGTGCCAAATGAATTATCAACTAATCGTAAGTTTAGTACTACTAAGGATTTTAATGGCTACCTATGACGTAACTAGGTTGTTGGGTTACTTGCATTCATTTGTAAAATGATGACCTTATTGTACAGCTTTTAAAGCTAAAACTGCAAATACACTGGCACAAGTAACTGCAGCCTGCTGTAGACATGTAAGGGTGTTTATTCTACCAGTGCCTGATCAGGATAGAAAACATATGTCAAATCAGTTGTAGGATATGCCTGGAACAACAAATAATGAAGCAAGTAAAGTTTTGTCTGGAAAGTGATCTTAAGTAGTTTATCGTTCATATTTTTGTGTAATGGTGTATAATAAAGAATTCTCAATTACTCAAACCAGGTTTATCGTTTTATAAACGTGATATGGCACATCAATTTGATATGCTAAACATTTTGTGGTGGACGCTTAGATTTTAACCGGTTACCTCCGAATTAAACCTCGATGTCGGTATCAGTGGGCCAAAACAATCACTTTTATATCTCTGTACAGGATTATCGTGGTGTTTTAAAATTGTATGGTATTTTTGAGGAATAGCAACACTCATATTTTCATATTGTGACATATGGATGATTTCCGGTGAACGAATGCTATACCCAGCAATAAATTGCCAGAGTTATAAGCAGTACGTTCCTTATTCGGAACTGCAATATGTACTGTTTTACATAAATACATACAATACGAGTGTGTAACATCTGCTTAATAAAATAATTTTGCTGTAACTTGATAAAAATAAAAATAATCTGAGACGCTGTTCCAAACATATAAAAAAAAAATAAGTTCACAGTTTGAAAACTACATTTAGAGTACAAATTTTCAGCATTTTATGTTTAAATGAAGATGTCAAATAATATACATAAATTTCAAATTCCTTACATGTTGATTTTTCTGATCCCATAAAAAAAAGATAACCCATTTCTTCACTTTTGGAATGTTAGATAGATATATAGATAGATAATACTTTATTGACCACCATACATGGAAATTTCGTAAAGATTAATACATAAGCTAAGGTAATACAATGGGCGGCCTTCTTACAGGCAACCTTTATTACCGTATTACCCGTATTATTATCACCCGTATTACTTTTATGTTATTTTCCAGTCAATATATATTATGTTACAATGAACTGGAAAATGATACCGACCATATAGGCTAAGATAGTTTCAGATATTTCATCTTTTTTATAATGAGAAATTTTAATGTTTAATTTAGATTTTTATAATTTAAACCACTAAACTGCGCCATTAAATTGCTCTCTAGTTCTCATCGATATCAATGATATAAAATTTATAGACTAACTAACTAAAATATACTTGTAGTATCTATCATCAGTATCTATTGTTGAGGAAAGTCCAATTACAACCATAACTAAGTTATTCAAGTAACAATACATTGTGGATGGCGTAGTTCAGTCAAAGTAGCTTTGCCTTAACATGCTGCTTAGCAGAACGTCGGAGTGTTTGCTTAACTGTTGGCAGTAGCGAATATCAAATCAGGAACAACATTTAATTGCTTTTGTTCTTCCCTACAGATAGTTGGATAGTTCTAAACAGACTTCAAACTTAGCCATATGTACGCGTAATTCTTTCGTGTTAAGAACTATTAGGAAATAAAACAATGTGACACTTGAAACCTTTGAAATAAATACCAAACTGAGTACCTAGTTCACTTATTTTGTTTAAATAGTAGAATATATAACCATAATCATATATCTATGTATAAAACGTGACAAATAGAAAATATGACTACTATCATATGTCTGACATTTATATGCACATTACTGTATATTTATTTTACCCAATTCGGGGTCAAGGAGGGTCCATAGTTATGTATAAAAGGGAATCCGTCCTATCGATCACGCAATCTGTTTCTGCGGCAGTTACCCGTAGATGCGTAATCTCAATGTAAAATGCGAGCGCAACTGGGTGTACGTGCCAAATTAGCTTTTTGCGAATTTGCAGAGGTCGCGATTTTATTTACATAAGTAGGCTTTCATGGGACAGTTTGTTTTGTGTTGAAGGCTAGTTTAATAAAAAAATAAAAAATACAATAATAAAAAATACAGCACATCAAAAAATATATCACACTTTGCTGCCTAATTTCACTTATGTCCTATTATCTGGTAGCTGAGCTATTTCTTGCCGGTGACATTACATTCTTACTCTAATATGAAAATAAAATTAACGGTAAGACCATTATTCCATGCCCATTTCATTCCCAAAAGTGAGATATAGAGGATCATGAAAACAGAGAGCACGAAGACAATTTTCACGCCACCCGAGGCGTTTAGCGTTCAGTGCCAAGAAACTTAGTTTACGCAACTCGTTACAATTGTATAGGTATTATTTATTAACCCATTCCTAAAAGTCTTTGGCAAGACTTATCTCAAGCTAAGAGTAAGGAATATCTTGCTTTAAATTTATATTTTTAAATTAAACACGTTTGATTCGTTTTCTGCAACTTGTGGTCAATGGAGTACCTAAGAATTTTTGGATCTAAATTTCAGTTCACATTTCAATGCGCTAAAACTGAATAATCCTTCCTGATTGTTCCAAAAGTGTGGTTATGTCTTATCAAACTGGTTCATTTCTGAAGTTAAAACTAGCAAAATCCCAAAACTAATGAATGAAACTTTCCGAATTGAACACCAGTCCCGTCGAACTCTCGAAGATGCGTGGAAATTCCGGAGATCGTTTATATTTATCCCAGAAAAAATTGTTTAAATATTTTATTTATATAAATATATAAAAAACATTTCAATGTAATCCTTTGACCGAACCACGTGGAACTTGTCTCAGCCAACCACCACCAGCACCAAGCGTTTTTTTTTTTTAAAATATGATGTGATTAAGTGCGTTTTTGGCGGCAAAAGTCGATACAAGTCTTGAAACAGGAAGAAAAAGAGATCAAATATCTCAAAAAAAGAAGAAGGCCAGTAAAAACAAAAGATTACCGTGAAACTTTTTCAGTGGTTGGCGAATGAAACGGAAATTATGTTAGCCTCCGACCGCGCCGAACTTTACTGCGCAATTAAATGATCAGGCGACCTATCTGATCTTTAACGTCTTCGAATGACCCTCTCTCGTCTCCGATTAACTTCAAGACTACCATTATGTGATTGAGGATGAATAAAAAGAATTAATCAAGGCGCCTAGTGGTCGGTATTCCAAATGAAATTTGATCGAATGTTATAAAAAACAATAAATCACTAACAACCTAAATGGGCTTGTTACTACAGATAGAATTTACCTAGATCTATTTGCGGATGACTGGAAGGCTATCGAGATAAAATGTCTAAGGTATTTTCTGTGAGGGTATACAAATCCGATAACAATGATTGTTACTATCTGGATTCTAGAAAAAGTATATTGTGCGTATAATAAAATATATAAAAAAAACCACCTCATGTTATTTTTATATAATTTTAAGAAGAGCCTTTATTTTATTGAAAAACATTTTTTTTTTAATCTTAATGAATTTCGTATTCGGAAGAATAACCGCCTTTAGGTCTTCATTCGAGATACCTTCGAGATAAGAAGAGTTATAACAGTCATAACACAGGACGTCCTAGTTTGGGTACCAATGTTTTTCCAACCAAAAATGAAAAATGTTTTATATGTATGCTTCCTATGTATTTTTAATGCATTTTTGTGTTTAATAATTTAATGTTTACACTGTCGAAATAAATTTCATTTCATTTCATTTTCATTTCATTTTCATTTCATTTTCATTTCATTTCATTTCAGTTGACGTAATAGGAGCTATTAGTGTAGGCCCGCCCTTTTGCACTTCGCTCTTGGTAGATAATGACGCTATATATTGGTATGACTAAATATCTTTGTTTCGGCTTTTGCATAGACTTTTAAAACCGGTTATGCTGAAGAGATGCTAAAAGAGATGAACTAGAGTTTCGATAAGAGAAAATTGTAAAACATAGTAATTGGTATATATCACTAAAAGTTTAGAAAGGGTAGTAAATCCATTACTTCCAAATATGGCAGAAGCCAGACGCAAAAAATGCCAATCACTAAATTTAATTTGACTCCTCTAAAATCCTTATTTTAACCTGTTCGGCTCCAAACGCTATAGAGTGAACATTGATGAACCCAAACCTAGTGCCCAAATAGTAGTCAGGCAGAATATTTGACTAGCAAATTTTGTGGCGTTGATATTCATGATTGCCCCAATTTTCATACTAGTATATGAATATGAGTATAATACGATATCCATGTTGTGAATGTTGAAATTTCTTTCACTGTACAATCAATATAATATACTCGTTAATACATAATATCTAGCAGAATGATATATTTTGATTTAAATTGAATGATATTATGAATATATAATTGTTACTAAGCCATTCAAGCCGTACTCTCTGATCAAAGCGCAGGTGGTTTGATACAATATATAAAAGTAAAGCAAACATAAAGCTTGCTGATACCCATTTTACTGGGTAAAAAACGAAAACCTTGGGGCTTAACTCGTATTAGTAGGGCTGAGTAAAAGTTTTCTATCCGCGCCAATCATCCCATATAACAAATTAAAACCTAACAACTGGAAGGAAGATCGTTTATTAACGATCAATAACGGTATGAGACATCTGCTTGTGCTTTCGTAAACGACTAGGTACTAATTCTAACAATAAACTATACCCTAAGAACTCCTTCCCTTATCAGGCAAAGTTAATCGTCTAAGGTCGACACTTTAACTTAATCGATTCGTTACGCTGCGTCATTTGGGAGCAACTTCTGCAAGTAACGAAGTTGCACGAGTTTTTGTGCTGCTGCTTTAATTAAATGGTGATGAATTAATGTTGATTGAAGCCTCATATTCTGAAGTCTGCGATAGTGTATCGTAGAAAACAAGTTAAAATAAAAACACAGGTATGTAAAAAGCGGAAATATATTTGTATATATTTTGTAATCTACCAAATAATAAATTAATTCGGTTTTTTTTACAGGTAAATGAATACCAGGAATAACACAGAATAGTCTCATTATAATTCAAGACAACAACGCATTTACAAGCTGAGTTTAGTATAAAATATTCAACATTTTATGTTTTGTGATTCATACAAATGTTCAAACGAAAATCGTAAGATGCGTGTACTATGTAACATGACTCGCTAGTTCTGCATGCAAAGAAACTACAGTTACTAGCTTACTAATAGTTACTACTTAAATAACCTCTTATTTCCTGGCATTAAGACTGTGTTATCTTTCCAAATACACTCGCTTGTAATCCAGTTAATATATTCAGCTCGAGTGACAGACTTTCTTAGCCTCTACAGCGTAGAGCCTTTATCGCGTAGACCCTCTACGATGTAGACACTCCACTCTCCCGCCTGGATTATGCTAAAACGTCTCTTAATTTCTCCAGCATTATGAATCTTTGTTTTTTTATATCACTGTGTTAAAATAGGGTTTTCAGAACTTTCTTTACCTTACACATAATATAACTACATATTATTCGTCTCGTCCGTAAGGTTTTCTTAAATTTCATACATATTGCCTTAATAAGCGAATATGTAGACAATAGTGGCACGACGAAACGCCTGGATTACGAATCGGTTATTTCGTTAATGTTAAATAAAAATAATAATAGTAATATATAGTATTATATATTACTAGTAACGAAATAACCCGCATCCCGTCTACGCTACCACAGTGGTGTGATCCGTAGTGATTATAACCCCAATAACCCTACCTTCTGATTTGGAAAAGATGTATCATCCTCGGTCTATGAGTTTTGAATTTATTAACAAATTAAACGTCTATTATGTTTTGGAAGAAGGTAAAATTCAGTCTGTTAAAATTTGAGAACAAAAGCACTGGAGAATAAATTGAATACGAGACTGTATTTTCTCATTGGAATTATATTTTCATCTGCTGTAATTCCACTTGCTTATGTAACTAAATGAAAAATATTCATATTCATTACTTATTAATTATTCAAAATGAATAACAACTTTCCACTCATCAGATTTAATAACAGGATTTTCATTTATCTCTCTCATAGTGCCTATAATTCTGAACAAGCTCACGTTTTGCCAACTCCTATTTCTTGTGAATCTATTTAAGCGTGATTATTTCAATTATTTATATAAAGTATCTTTAACCAAACAAGAATACAGACTAAATACGCAATGTTATATTTTTGGGCAAAATGTGATTTTAAGTGATTAAAAAGCCAGATGTTAACCGGCTACTGTTTCTAGTGTTACTAAAATATATTAATTAAAATCACAACTAATCATAGCAATTGATCTATCTGAAACCGTCTGGATGTAATTTAGATATACTGACAATCCTTGGATCGGATGACTGTCTGTTCTTATTTCTCAGTGGGGTCGTGTGACTAATGGATTGTATGCGATGGGGTAAGGCTTGGAGCCAAAGTTTCGACGAACATGTTTGCTTCCGTATTCTGGGATGCTAAAGTATATTTATTTTGTCTTCAACGGAAGTTTTGTCCACAGAAAGCTAAGTAGAAGAAAACGGAAACAATTATATAAGCAATATGAATAATACGTCGTGGACAGGATCTTTTTCCTAGAGCCAAGGATTGTTTTAGCATACGATGTATTTTTACTACTTATAAGTATTATAAATACTTAAAAGATTGTGTTTGACTGCATATCGCCTGATGTAAATGACGATGGAACTGAGGTATCACTACGCAATGCCTGGATTGGGAACTGGCTCTTAACTTAAGTGAGGCTATCTAGCTTAAGAGCTCTCTGTGGGCTAGGCTTGAGAGCAGATTTCTTAACTTGAGTTGCCCAGCCGTCCAATTCCCACCACGATATAAGTTCTTAAGGATATTTTCATTGTCGGAAAACCCAATTTCGAGCCTACAAGCTACAGGTATTAGGCAAACGTGGCAAACTACCAACTGAGCAGTGATCGCTTAGAAGTATAAGAGGTAAGATAGTTCAACATAATATAAGATTTTAATTCGATAGAATATTTGTAGTATCAGAGTCGTGAAACCTAATAATCCCACGTTTAATGAGGGACAAGGCCCTAAATATATCATCAAAGTCATAACAAAATTGAACAACAAAATCCGTTAGGGAATGTTATAATTTGTTCGAACAAACACATTACGCAGTTTGGAATGAGAACGTTAATTTCGTTAAATGGTTTAAATCCCGAACCCCATTAAATTCCAAATCCAATTCAGCCGTCCAAATATTTTGTATCGTTATCTGCTAATTTATAACCCACTAAAACAGCTGAGTATTCTGAAAATTTTATTAAACATTTTCTGTATGATTTATACTGAATAACTCAACCTACTATTTCAATATATATTTATTGCACGAAAGGAGCCGCTTTGAAGCGCACGAAACTCCTTTCACCACACTGGTTCGAGAGAACCAGTGACTCGAATAGAATAGAATAAAATACATATTTTTATTTCTGGTGTATTTTATTCTAAATTTAATAATTTAACGTATGGATAAGAACTATTAAACTTAAAATAAGTTTAGAAATTTTTTGATACCACTCACAAGCTTCACTACTATCTACTATCCATTGTACAAATACGGATGACTACAATTTTGTCCATTTTGTATATAGCTAGGTAATAACTAATTAGGTTTTCTGGAATATTAATGATTTTTAATGTGCCAATGGACCAAAAAGATCTAATAAGCACAATTCACAATGTGTATATCAAAATGTAGTGTGTGTAGTCAAAATAATTTCGTCGGCACCCAAACTAAATGACGAGAGATGATAAGATTAAATGACGTAGATATCTCTAATTTATGAGTGACTTATTCTCCGTATGTAATTCACAGTACATCGGTTGCCAAAGAAGTAAATAATACAAACAACATACCGCCAAAATTAACTCCTCGCAACGACAATCAAATAATTTAATTAGGTAACTGTTCACATACCCGCCATTCCAAATTCCACTACATCCCGCCAAAACAAAAAAGTGACACTAGTTGGTTGTAATAAGACAAACGTCACAGAAAATTATTTAAGTCATTTCTAAATTATGTTTTTTTTTTTATTATCGCTCGCGCTTGTCCTTAGGCCGCGCGGTGGGTCGACGCGGGCTCCCGTTACGGCCTCCAAACGGATACTGGCACTGCCGCAGGAGCCTGCGTCACAGCCACTGGACCTCGACACCTTTTTGCGGAACCCTAATTAATAACCAAACGTGACGGGTACACGCGGCGCCAAATCTCAATCCATTGGGTGGATTCCCGGAGTGCTAATGAAACACGTCTTGATAGTGTCATCGGCAATTCATCTAGAAAGCGCTTTTCAGCGGCGGAGCTTTTTGTTATAGAATGAGCGCATGATTTTAGCTCATTTTAACCGCTATTTTTAGTGAAAGCTGAATTGCCGGGAAAAACACTCGCATTCATTTTGTGTTTACGCTGCTTGACTGGAAAGTTTGTCTCTGGGTTTTTGTAGTGGAGTTATGCACGATGTACGAGTATGTTTATGTGCTCTCCACTTGAACTTAACGACACCATTATGACATACGATAGGTGTCAACATATGTGTCTATATTAGTTTATATTCATTCGCTCATGAAATTTTTTATTTTTATTATTCCATTTCACAATACATTTAAGTTAAAAAAAATTGAGCGAGTCGGTTCCGATGCACGACTGGAGTTTACAATTTAATTACGATCGTCATTGAATAAATTCATGAGTCTAGCATTACTAAGAAGCATTATGTATTTGAAAACATAACACTTTTTTAATAACGCTCGATTGAACTACACATCACATTTTCGTACCGCGGGCTCCAAATAATATCAAATCCTGAGGAGTATACATTTATAATATATCTTGTAATGTCCAAAAATATATCTCATCTCCCTTAATATACAAAACGTTTTATATAGTTTGTTTAAGTTTTTCAAGGTTTAAGTTTTCAAATTCAAAAGTGTACCAACACCTCTAGATTAGAACCAGCAACCAGTCGATTGAAAATCAGGTTCTGAACCACTGGGCCAACACATTACTAATAGGATCGACCTCGTAACTTGCATTAATTATATTGATATTAATTATTAGTTGACTTGTTATTAGTTCTGTGAAATATAATAAATAGTTAGCTAAAAGCTTGTGCGTACGACTTTAGTGCTTACTTTGGTGCTAATATTTGCGAAGACAGGGTTAAGCTAGTCAAGTTATGTCGTTACTTGAATAAAGTCTTAAACTTGAACGGATAAACTCATCACATGGAACTCTGTTCCTTGAAGGCGAGGTACCCAAATATTATATTGTAGAACTACAAGTATCTACATGCGAGTCGAAATTTGTATTCTATTTGGAAAAGGGACTATTTGCCCTTGAAAAACATCTTTTGATCAGCGACTTTGGAATTCAGACTCACTTTTTTCTATATTTGATAGATACCTACATGTTTTTCATAGATTGATTGAATTATTTATATGGATCGAATAACATTTTATCGTTGCGAAACATCGGTTTTAACGATTCTTTTTTTTATAACCACCTGGTGTTAAGTGGTAACCACACCCACCCTTCAAACCGGAATACACTAAAAAATACTTGTCACTTCCGACGTGCGACTGGAGATTACTCTTTTGTCATAACGTTAATTTTTCGTTTCCTTTCTGTTACTAAAACTAAGCATCAACAGGGAGTTGCTAAATAGATTTCATTTCGAAGCGCGATGAAACATTTTATCAAAAACATTCTACTGCCTTATATTTGGCCGCTATACTCACCGCCCCATACTAAGGCCTAATGAAAAGAGATAAGAGTAGACCACAATACGAAGCACCAATGAATATTTTACACTTGAGAAAATGAAATACTGGGAGAGTTTTTGCCACAATATGGCAGAAGCGATAAGTTTGATGATATTATCTTTATGAAAAAGGTAGTGTTTGGTATTCTTATCATTCAAAAGCTTTTGAAAGCTTTAAGAGCTTTAAAAGATACCGCCACACTTTAACACAGCTGTACATTTTATCACTTCAGAATTACAAGCTGACTTTTAACGAGTAACAGTGAATAGTTTTTTATCATAATAAATAAAGTCGGTGCAAGCAATGTCTGTTTTTTGCCGATATCTAAATCTGCCATACAACTTTTTCACTAAACATTTACGTCTGAACAAAAAATTGGATATTCTTCACATTAACATTATAGTTATTATATTATTAATAAGCTTCTATACTTTGCAATGACACAAAAACCGCGTGTGGTGAAGCCTGAGAGATTCCTTTCGTGCACTTATAACATAGAAACCACCAAATGCCTATGTTAAAACATTGTGTGTACATTGCGTAATCGCTTTTCTTCAATATTTTGTACCAGAAAAGATAAATACAACATAAAGGTTGGTTGGAGTGATTCTTCTTAACGATTGCATCGCATGTTGCTACTTAAGATGGCTGAGCCATTTATCACGTCATAATGTACTCATAGGTACAGAGTAGAGAAAAGGAGCGATCTGTTCTGATAAATGTAACTATTGGTGAACATTGCATACGGAATCACTTAGCCCCGTACTAAGCATAACTTGTATTGTGGGAACTAGATAGCTGTTGGAATACTTGTAGTAAATACTTAGTTGTGTAACACCCAGATAACAAGCAAGTTCGTAACAGTATTATTTGTCCTGGGTGGGAATCGATTCCACGACCTACAGCTCAGTTGGTAATCTATAGTAACTCTGCTTGAGTCACTACCAACTGAGTTGAGAGGCCAGTTTAGCTGTAAAATGTATGTAGAGTTTGTTTACTATTGCCATGCATGACATTATGACATTTTTGAATATAATTGAGTAAATCATGAGTTTCTGGACTCAAGTTGCTTAAATAAAAACATCAAGAATATTTACAAAGAAACCTGTACTCAACTCATACCCTACATTAAAGTAGGTACGACAACTACTAGCAGCAAGGGCCCTCTTAAACCAGCGCGCTATTCAAGATCTGCATTACTAGACCATGATGTACAACAAGATTGAAACAAATATATATAAAAACGACGGAAAATCAATATAGTTTTGATTAGTCTTACAAATGTTAACTGTCTCATCACTTGGGCGGTCGATTGACAACGAACAGATCTGTGGCAATTAATCTAAATGTATCTTCCTACACATAACAAGTTTATATATATTTTATGTTATTATAAAAATATTTGTGAATATTTTTTGAAAATCTGTCCATGTATTCGTAAAATCTTGCGGATATACACCCATAGGTGAACATTTGTTAAACGAGAACTTTGTCACGAAAAGACCGTGAACGTGACCCCATAAAACGGTGCGCTACACAAATTTGGGCTTTCGCACAAAAGATAATTCTTCCTACTTCTCTGGTCAAAGGTTCAAGATCTTGGGTACGATCCCCATACAGGACAAACATTTATATGACGAACAAAATGGTCTGTCTGCGTGTTAAAATGTGTATAATATAATGCATATACAAAAAATAACTGTTTAAGTATTCTATCAATTATCTGGTACCCATATACAAGCTATAATTCGTTTGGGGCTAGGTGGCGCCGCATAAAGTGCCCACTGATAGTTATTTATTATTTATTTATTTATTCCAAACAAGAATCATAAATTATCATTTGGAATTCATTCTACAGAAAATAAATGTACAATATTCGAAAAAAAATGCACTATATACATGTCCCACCTATGTATTGGACTATAATTGTAATATATATATTATATCATTAACAAAAGTACACAAAATCAAGCCCGTAAACCACGTTAGAATCGCATCTGTGAGTCAAACACGTCAGCTAGCCGAATCCCTACCGGCGGTAACGAACCAGCTGCCCGTTTGTAAAGACTCGTACTCACTGGCTCACTGAAAAAACACTGCTCTTATTATCTTGCAATGTTTGTATGTACGGTTGGTCAGGTAAAAATTTGCAACTGAGTTTTAGACCAGTTCCCTCCAAGTGATTGAACTGATGTTAGGGACACTTGTAACTTCGATGACAATACATATCATTTATTGTCATGAAGCCGGGAGGTGTGCACAGGAACTCCTCAACTTCTCGACATAACTCTGCCGTGTTTGGGCTCGTTAGATTTGTATTAACAAGTAGTATAGCTATATATAGTATATAGCTCTCGGTGGTGTCCAGGACTGACTGTAAAAGCTTGAAAAAAGTATTTTTCAACAAGTGATACTACGGTAGGTGAGGTACTTGACAGCAGCTTTTCAGGTTGATGTTACCAGCTAACCAGCCAGGCTTTTTATACTACACTTTGATGGTTTCCTAAGAAATTTTCTTTCATCGGAGGCTCGAACTGATTGTAGTATTCGAACCCACGACTGCCGTCACTAAGTTACTTTATTGTTTTAAATATTTTTACTCATTTTATTAAATAGATAACAACAAACTGAGGCAATGCTTCATCGAGAAAGTTTATGTAAAGCGCTCGCTGGACAGCTGAAATGGGAAAGTTTTGAACTTATCGAAGCGCCTTCTGCCGCGAGCCTTCTCACAAGGAAACTTTCAATTGTACAGTGTATAACGAACACAATATCCATATTTTGTGAATATCCATTTATATTTTCGATGCCTATAGATTTTAGCTCTTATTAACTGGAAAAAGATGTTAATACAAATATTATCTGGCACTCGATGGGTCTCCAGTGTTGATATTTTTTTTATTAAAGGGTTGAATGTTGCTTCTGTAATCTTATGGTCAAATGATGATAAATAGAAGGTCACTTGATTTCAATCAAAAAAAATTATACAAGCCCAAATGAGTCCTTCTGTTCTTTGTTGAGTGACATCATTATAATGTTTCTCATGAAAAATATCTGATATTGTTTACAAAACTGCTTTTTGAATTGTAACTTCTTAGGTGGCGATTTTATAATCGATGTGTATATGAGAATTGAGAATATTTTTTTAAGCACGCGTCATGTTAAGGCACATTTCGTTACATGACAGAGAAGTAAGATATGAAGTAAAGATAAACAGAAAGAGAGCTTTATATTCCGATGCGACGTAGTGGGGCAAAGACAGCTACAGACAATTGACACAGCGCCATCTAGCCACAAACTAAGCAAAGCTTGTTACTATGGGAACCAGACAACTGATAGAATATACTTATAACATTTTTTTTTGTAAATACATACATAATTTTAATACAGAATAAGGCAGGGTTACTGCCAACTGAGCTGTGAGGCCAGTCAATATATATTATAATTTTGAAGATACTCCACATCTCTCTGCAGTTGACTGTATTACTAGCATATATATATACTCGTATATTCCCCATTTATGGGTACGATACCGTAAACGTTTTCAGACTCGTTGTTTGTTTGGTTTGATTAATATGCCTTTCGATATCGGAACAAAAACATTTGAACTTGAAGCGGGTAGCCAAACTTTTATACCGAAACCTCGTATTGTTTTAACGTATGTTAGACATTGTTTGTTTCGCTAAAACACTCGAAAATAAATATCGAAAATATATAGTAAGAATAATCCCTAACTTGGAGACATACGTTCGCCCCCAAGAGAACCAATATAAAGTTTTAATTTTGAAACGATAAAACCCTATATTTCAGATGCCGTTGGGAATAGATTCATGAAATTTGACATAAAATTGTTCACATTAATTTTTATTATTTTTTATTAGTATTTATGTACCATACCATAGACAACATTCTTATTCATCCATATTCTGATATTCATCTTTATTACATTATGTGTTGTACATTTTTATTTATGACTTTTATATTATTTATAAGAACTGGAGGTCAAAACTTTTAACTTGGTCTAGAAGAATAGTTCTATTCGTTGTTAACACGATTAGTGTCAAAACATAAGAGAATATTTATAAGCAAACAGTACACATTTTTATTCGGTCGATAAAATAACATCTGCAAACCGGGATATCTGATATGAAAACGAATAAAATGCAAATAAGAGGTCAAATCGAAAATACAAAAATGAATTCAGAATATTGATGAGGCTATCGTTCCATTTGAATTATTAAATTATCATAGCTTATTGACGCATAGAAATAGTATTACGAATATAAATTATCCATACTTACTTTATATAACTTGACGTTTCCAAGCCATTTCATTATGAATTCTATGGAAATAAAGTTTTTGATTTTGACTTTGACTTTATTTAACTAAACTAATCAGGATTCAATAATACAAAAAATAGTTTTTATGTTTTTAAAGCTGTTTATTCTACTTTCTTTGGTAATCACAGTGTTTTTGGGCAAGATTCATTCAATCCAAAATATGTATACTACAGATTCTAATCAAACAGATCTAAAGAATGGTGTTTTTTTTGACAGATATTTTAAATAGCGCCTTCACCCAGCATCAAACTAAGTACAGCTATGAGAACCATATACTGATAGAATATTTTGCTAGTGAGCAGGGCAAAAACAGTAAGGGAAAAAAACAAATAAAAAACACTTGGCTATACCTCTAATCACTGTTTGCTGAATTGGTGTTGCGATCTTTACCTGTTTTCAAAGATAACTTTAGACCACGGTCCACATGCGACGGCCACAAAACGCCGCCTACATTCTCCATATGTTGTCGCCGGTGGTCGCTTCAAGTCATAGCTCCTCGTAAAGTAACAGACACCGACCAACTAACACAAGTGTGTCACCTGTCGCACGCTTCCGCTGCAAATAGCCACGTTCGGCTTCAAGCGGCGTTTGTCGGTGTTTCGAGTGTCTTGTGTGCGGTGTAGTTCAAATGTTTGATAACTACATTAAACTGTCCACATTAACGGTCACACACATTACAAAATATATTTAGACGAACACAAAACCGCCTCAATTTTTGAAGTCGGTAACTAGCCGGACATAATGGATAAGGACTAAGCAGGACCGAGTGAAAAGGCGCGTTAACGAAGAGTATAAATATTTAGCAGTTTTAGCACCTTTTGGCTAGAAATGTGTCACTAAAATACAACTCGCTTACCCGCATTTAAAGATGTCGTCAAGAGTCGTAAACATATATATTCAGAAAATGGGATTTCAAAATATTCGGTAAAATAAACTATAAGAGAGGCGATGGAATCATACACATATCTGCCTCCAAGCAGTAGTGTACTAGCATTCCTATTTTTCTGGTTTATAGTGTGTGTGCCGATAAAATTACAGATAATAATTTTGTGACACAGTGACACAAAACATCTAATTTAATTTAAAAGCACTCAGAGTAAAATAGTTTCATAACTTTCCTGAGGTTTTTGTTTTTAAAGTCGTTAGCTTCTACGAAATATAAAGGCAATCTGGAAGGACTCCCGTGAAATACGGCGTTTATTTAATAATGCCACATCTGTTGCCGTCTCTCCTGATATTGCGGGAACTAATTCAATTTATAATAGCTACAACTGTTTCTTTTCGTTGGTTTATTGGCTCTCTTGTGGGATGAAATGAGAATCTTCGACGTTACGGAGAAGAGAGAATTTTGAGAATTATAAAAGATAAAAAATGGTAAAGAAACCTGAATATTTCAGACCTTAGCTGTATACAAACAACAAAACCAAATAAGTCAGCTGCGGCGAGATAGAGGAGTGGGTCAAGATGACGGAATGATATTTACCTCTAACGACCATTTTTTAACCCCAACCGCGTCTCGTCTTAGGAGAGGTTGAGTTTTCTATTTTGTCTGTAGACGCCAGCATATACAAAAAGGTAAATCTCATCAAGTAAAAGAAAATAACGCTCTTAAGTAAATTCTCAAATTAGCCAAGATATTTTTCCTCAAATTTAAAAATTACTTTTACTTGCATCCCTATTTTTAAACCTTGAATTGAAATAGAATTGCCAGCTTTGAATCTTTGGGCTTCGTCAGTTGGAAAATTTCAAATAACGTTGAAAAGATCCCAAGTCTATAATGTGGCCTAGTAGTCATTCGTGCGAAGTTGCTTATACAAATGAGGCTGAAAGGTTTTTTAAGGCCGTTTTCATCTCATCTTCCAAGCTTCGCATTCGACAAATCGTCGGTATTAGGGATTCAGTGTTATCTTACTATTAAATGATTATTCTTGGAAAAATCTCGTGCACGCGATGAGATCTTAGATGAGAAACATGATTAAGGCGGATCAGAAGACAAAATAGTTTTTAATGTACAGTTTTTTTTACACCAATTATTATAAAGGCTATCATAAGAATGTGTGTCCGTTATTCAAACGCCACGATACACTACCAGTCGAATTTTGTTTCGTCAAATTTTGATTCATCAAAAAGCTGATTATTTGGCTAAAAAAATAGTCCATAATTCTATCACGATAAAATAAAGGAACCCCTACATTTAACAATAAAACCTATTATATTCTCAATCTGGTATAATTTACAATTAAAGTTATAAAAGTATTAAAGTATAAAAGGTAGTTAATTATAAAGTCTAGCCTGTTTATGAGTCATAGCTCATCTCTCGTCTCATCTTATAGGTATGTGTAATTACTTCTAAAACTAAAAACTGTATCATCCTGCTTCGTATTATGATTTCATATTTGCAATAATTTATGAGGCAAATACATTCATCAATTATTTTAAATTGATACCTACGCTATTAATGTGAATACTAGTAATGTCCCAAGTGTAATGTAAATATTTCAATGTCCGTTATTAAGCACAAAATATTTTATACTACAATATTATTTACGTTGTGTAAACAATAGTGCTAGGAGCAGTATATATGCAGTTGATATATATTAATAAAGAGCCTATGATGTTGTCGAATAGAGGAAACAAAGACCGAAAGTTTTTTTCTTCAGAAATACAACTGCCTATACCATAGTCTTAAAGAACATTAGTTGACTGGCCTCACAGCGCAGTTAATAGTAACTCTGCGCTGTAGGTCGTGGGTACGATTCCCACTCAGGACAAATATTTGTGTGACGAACACAGATGATGAAAATTTTTGTCTTATTTGCCGGAGAGGATTAATAAAACCTCCGATATCCACATTCATGACTTTACTAGAGGTATAGCTATGTGGTTTTTATTATAAAATCCTCGTTGGCCGTTAAGTTCGCCCAACTTCAATTAATTAAAAATGCCCTGTACCTATGTACTTTTGTTCATTACTATGAATAAAAGTAATTCTTAAATCAAGTACCTTCCAGTCTTTCAGATATCACTTTATTATGTTCATTAAAACACTACTTTTTATAATGAAGATGGCGTTTGTCACAACTCTGTCAGTCAGACTATATTCGAATCATTATAATGAATATGATTTAATTTAAATTTATAAGACCTTTTATGAATGCCTTGACCTGCATTGAAAGTTGTTATTCAGTTGTAGGTTTAAGTATTAAATTGCACCTGAAAGAGGCTCCTTTTCTTACCTCTTATCTTTAATTATTTTTTCCGGGATGAAAAGTAGCTTTCACCTATGTATATTCCAATCTATTATGTATGCAACAAGACTTGAACATTGCCGTTGCTGTATAAAAGGACAAACAAACAAACATTTAAATTATATTACTAAGGATCTAGCAAACAAAAATAATTTATGTGCCGCTATATTCTTACCTGTCAAGACTTTTGAGTTCACATCTGTGTTCAATTTCTCACGGAATTGATAGAAAATATTAGAGATCGATCAAATCAACGTTTTTTTTATTGCTGTTATGTCTGAGACGGATATTATGGAAGTTGTAATATTGCGACTGTCAACCGCCTACGATATTTTTACGTTTATATTTATACTTTTTTATTATCTACGTACGCCGAACCAATTTAAAATTATGTCGATTTCGCGAAAGAACGCTGGTTAACTACTGGGGTTCAAAGCCCGCATTAGCCGAAGTTTATTTTGAGATTTGTGAAACATTTAGAATTTTAATAAATATTAAGAATAAAATCAAGAATATTATGAGAAGTAACTAAAGAAAGACGAAGGGTATGACGATTATACTCAAAGATAAAAATTTAACTTCTGATTATTTTTTTAAATTTACTATAACAGTTATAATTTTTTTTCTCAACGAAAAAACAACATTGCCACTGTATTCAGAGTTATGTTGATGTCCTGAAGCATTTCTCATTCCATATCATTAGCCATTCTAGTTTGGACGCTGGCTAATGAGCGACGCAAAGTTTTAATTATACCACGACATGTCGGGCTGAAGAGCGACGCAGTCGTACCATTCTACAGCTGCATTTTTAGAACCTTCTGTGGTGAACTTTATAAATCATATATTACTTGTTGAGTAGGGTTGCTCTGGAGCACGCACGGCCGTCACAGCTTAATCAGAAAGCTGGTTAACTCAGTGATTAGTGAGGGTGATTTAACGATTTAATTATATCGAAAACGAGAGTGAGAATATTAGGCAAGAATATTTCCGCTTAGTGAATAACACCATTACGAGTTATTCCTCTCGAGAATAAATTGCCACAAATAATGATTATTTAAGGATTTGTTAGAAGAAAAATTAATTGTTTTTGAAAAAAAATATTCTATGTCGCACAGGAGTCTTGACTAGATCGAGGCGAGTTTCGTCATATTTCATAATAGGAGGCGATAATCGTAAGGAGCGCTCTCAAATTCAAAGTCAAACTTTATGTCCTGTGTAAGCTTAGTGCAACAAATAATTTATTTTCCTTGCTATCTTTCTTTCTTTCTTTCATTTCTATCGAAAGAAATGGCTTGGACACGTCAATTAGCAAGTATTATTCAAAATATAAGGTCGCATCAACGCTTACACATATCTGATCTGGTGTATCTGATCTGGTCACACGTAGTTACTGCTAAGTTTAGTGTATGTTCAAATACTGTCCAACCATCAATGGAGAGAACAAACAAGAAACCCCTAAAGGAGAGATTCTCGCGCTCATCGTTCACAACTCCGAGAATAGTTACGAAATTTCTAGCGCGAACTACGAGAGTTGAATATTTAACTAGGAGTGTTGTAACTTAGGCTACTAGATTCGTAACCAAGCTACGTAAGTCGTAGCATTTGAGTTACATAGCTAAAATATCTGTCTAACTTGGAGATATTGATCGTTAACTTGGAGATAACTTTAATTAACTTGAAAAATAATCATTCGAACATTCTTGTTTGTCGTGGGGGCGACTTTTTTTTATTCCTTTAGTTGACAGAATGCGCTGACGGCCCACCTGATGTTAAGTGGTAACCGTCACCCACAGACAACAGCAATAGAACTCAAGTCCTCTCCACCAAAGTACGGGATGACTCAAGTAGCTTGTATTGCGTCCATAACCCGAGACGGGGGTGTTACGTCTCATGCGCCTCAATTTTACAAGCACCCACTCCTTTCCACCGGAACACAGCAACACGACTGCATTACTGCTTGACGGCAGACTACCAGGAGTGGTAGCAGTGCTCCTCCAGGCGAACTTAGCACAAGTTGTACAGCTACTTTGGGTTGCTCGTTTTGCACCACCCGGAGGACATGTGTAGGGAATTAAAGGGTCAAAAATCACCTACAGACGTTAGCAAAGTGGGCCCCCAAAAGGTATGATAAGATTAAATATAAATTCAATAATAAAAAAATGGTTAGCCCTACTCTTTTCCAGTCGTTTTAGTATTCGTTTGATAAATTCAACAATCTTTACTTAGTCTTAAAAACAAAGAAAGTCTCTTAGCTATTATTGCAGAGTTCATTATTAATTCTAAAGCCTCTTATATAATTTATAACATCACTGGATTTGCAAATGCTGAGATCTTCATATTGGCGAATGTAGGCAATGAAAGCTCGTCCACTTTATATTCATTGCATTATTTAATACCACCCAAAATGAATTTACTATGTCATGATCCCCTATGCCTGCGAAAACTTGACAATTCGTTCGACAATTTATTATGGTCATCTACGTTCACGAGTATTACGTGACTCCGAAAAGATTTTTAGCATCGCTTTTGAGTTATTTGCTTGCCAAGTTGATTCCAATCTTGTAGCTTCCCGCGCCCAGGTCGAACATGAAAAAGATCGCTCCCCGTTAGGATATTGCAAAGATGTAGTACTCCATCCATAAGATATTTTTGTGCCAGCTTTTTTAATAGGATTTAGCACGTTGTTTTGTATGAAGTGTGAAATGAAGCCCATTTAATTAGAGAATCCATGGGCCTGAGTATTAAAATGCTATAAAGTCTATATTATTACAGTGGGAATACCTATCTTTTGTATACTTTTAGCAAAGTTATTTTAGTTTGAGAACAAAATATTGTTTTACCGAGTTTCATCAAACTATTGACATGTAAATGCATATTACCTAACTTAGGAGTTAAATAACCTAATTGTGACTTTTAATTACTATTTATATATCCTGCAAATGTATTTTATCGTAGTTATCTCAAATCAGTAAAATTATTTTTAATATATAGGTTTAATATATATGTGATGAAGATGAAATCTTTTTCCCCAAATAATTATTAGGGAGTCAAGAGATGTGATTCCTTAAACTGAGACTTGCTTAGGATGTTTATGTACGAAACTCTTGCAAAGAAAAGTATGAACGATATTTAGTTAAAATGATTCAGTTTTAAATGAAGTGACCGGATTGTTCATGTGGATGCAATGTAAGATGTACCCTATACCGGCGGGTCTGGCTCGATTTATTTTGAGCGCAGCGCAGCGCTTCGCGGCACTGTACCTAATCTTAGTTCTAGTAAACACTGTCTTGGAGGGATGATTGATGTTTTGTAAACGAAACCTGGTAGATATCAAAGTTAAAGTCAAAGTCTAAAACTTTATTTCCATAAATTAATAAAGGAATGGCTTGGAAACGTCAATAAAATTCAAAATATAAGGTCACGCGTACTTATCGCTAAGTTTGACGCCTGTACAAACCCTATCCGGCCCTCCATGGGGAAGAACAGCAAGAAACCCCTAAAGGAGGGCTTCGTTACCTAGGTAAATATGTCACTGATACCGACCTCCATGATTTTTGAGAATATGATGATTTTGATTATGATTGGGATGACTGCGGCGTTGGTATCACATCGGAAACATTTGTGAATATTTTTGACCAGTGCAGTTCTTATTGTACCACAGTACTCTTGTTATCATTTTTCATTAAAAAATAAATTGGATTCCCCGGAATTATTTTTGTGTCAATTTTCAGTTCCCCAGCTTTGTTTTTTATTTGATACATTTACGGAACAAGCCGACGGCTCACCTGGTGTTAAGTTGTAACGTCTGCCCATTACAACCGATGCGACTTGGGTCCTCCCCTACAAGGTACGGCAAGAACCAAGTGACATTGTATGCGCCCATGTGCCTGTAATTTCACCGGCAACCACAAAAACTACATTGTTTCTGACGTGTACGTCCCATATTCTCTTTGTAGTCATCTCGGCTGAAGTTTTATCGTCTGCGTGAACTGCAGCGGAATGTTCCACCTTGTGCTTACAGAAACGATACAATATCATGTGTTTCTACGCTACGAATAAGATTTAGTGGAACGCGTAATTTAACTATATGCAAGGCGGAATAAAAACATGGCTTGTCAGGTGAACGTCAGAGAAGTTATTTTCTTTCAGGATTCGTTTTAGATGCCCATGACTAAACATGTATGGACTTCATTCAAAATATTACTTAGAGATTGATTTACTATTAAGTTTTTTGTCATTCTTTGTGACGTACACACATGTATAGTTTTGAATTCTACCAAAAGACGACAAAATAATAGTTGGCTAATCGATCGGTAAGTTACATTTTAAGTTTAGGTCGGAAACTATTAGCATAGTTACATCAAGCTAAGATTAGCGGAGTACACGTCAGATAAAGAGGAAAACATAGACTAAAATGTCTATAAAACAATAAAAATAAGAGAGAGATTGAATCAGTTATCCAACGTATGTTGGAACTTATGAAATATGTCTAATACCTAAAGTTTCTCTTTGAGATTGCTTCTTTGTGTGGTTTTGCGTCATTACGTTTGATAGTAGCTATTAGTTGGCGCTATCGTATCTCGCACTTGAGTCAGCCAGTCGCAAGCACTCTTTAACTTCGTTCACCGAACGAGTAGGAGGGTGTTTAGATAAATCTTTTGCATCCCACTAGTTAAAAGTTCCTTGGTTATAGCCAAGAGAGTGAATTATAGGCGCGCGTATATCGTATTCGTACTCCGACACGGCTCGTAATTAACGTGATCAATATGTATATACACACCTGTCATCTCATTTTCTCTCGTGTTAGATGAGAGAGGAGTTACAGTGTGCCCCTAATTGACATTCATTAAAATCCGTGTTCTCTTCTGTATGGATTGAAATGTTTATGATAATATTTACGTATTCGCACAATATACTGAAAATATTTCAGACAAAAAATATTTTTAGAAACATTTTCTTTTACTAGAATGATTATATTATTATTATGTCATTAGTTAGCAAAAGGGTATATTCTTCGTCATCAAAATCTAGTCACGTTGGCGCGTCGAAAATGTCATAAAATCAACAAGGCAATTGAGTTACATCCTCAAATGATTTGTCGTCGATAAGGGTCATTTATTACAGTCAGAAATGCTGTTTGGGGTTATTGATCAGTCCCGATATCTATCCGTCTCTATTCTATCTTATGATTATGGGTCACGGTCGGTGGAGACAGCTACATATTTACATACAGTTCGGTTTATATAGTTATGTATTAGTTATAAAAATATTTAAAGACCGCAGATAAATAGATCCACCACTAAATTGGTTCAGGTAATAATGTAATAGGTAATCGAAGAAAGATTTCCCCTACACTTTCAAAGGAAAGCCAAGGAAAGGGTCTTAAAAGGTTATTCTTCGGTTTAAAGAACTTTATTCTCAAAGGAACATAAATACAGTTCACTTGTATGAGATTATTAATAGTAAAAACTTTATATATTGTCGCTAGTAAACTAAGCATGCATTACAAAATAAAAATTACAAATAATGAGAACATCTCACTAATTTTATCTTATTAGCTATTAGAAAATCACGATTGTTTGAAGTTATCTGGGCCTCAAAGCTGAGTTATTAGGTCTGCCTTCTGCGCTGTAGGTGTTGCGGGTTCAAAATAGGTTTCGAACCCGCGACCGTGGGCAAACATTTGTGTGCCAAACCATACATGTTTGCTGTGTCTGAAAATCTGAAAATTTATAAGTATTCTATCAGTTAGTATTCCCATAGTATGAGCTATGCTTAGTTTAGTATTAGACGGCGCTGTGAAATATCCACTCCAGTTTCAATATATCGAGAGTCTTTTAATATTTTGTTAAATTTGAATCCGTTGTATCTATAAAAATACAAACACGTTAATCGAGTTTAATCGTCCATCCCCATGTAACAAACACCACATTTGATTTCTTTAGCTTTAGCTTTTGATAAAAAAATACAAAATTTAACAATACAGCAAATTCAGCTAATAATTACGACCATTATTTTTTGTGTGGGAAAATTCAGTCTCATTAGTTTTTCAGAGCCAAGTATTTTTTCTTGTTCTTTTTGTTTGAGGAATCTTGACATACCATTTTATGGATTTATTACTAACATTTCTAGCATACAGTGTTTAGACTGTACGTTGTCAGTCAGCCAATCAGTATACTCTTTTTCTTACCCTTTTTTATGTTAAAAGTAATAATAGACTTTATGTTATCCTGAACCACCGCAGGAACAAAACACCAGAGTCCAATTTAAGTTAATTACTCTTGTGTTCAGAGTTCATATAATTTGTTTAAGCCATCAAAGGTAATTAGGACCGTAAAGTTGAAAAATTTGGGTGTCATGTTTTTATTTGAACCTACAATAATAATCATCTACAAATTTATTTAACATAATGGAAATGTCCAGTACATGAAAGCGTTAAACCTTTAACAAATTGTGGTCGCCTCAGGTGGTCAAAACACAATATTGTTCTGTGAACATTTCAAATTCGATACTCTTGCGAGTGGTAAAACAAATAACAGAATTAGGTATGTAAATGATGTGACATCAGAACCAAACTAACATACACGCAAACCTCTTGAAAACATTAAATTATAATAAATAATAAGGCCCGAATTGAGATAGTTTTTTTTAGATAGATTTAGGCTAGCAAAATAGCAGCCCCTAACAATATTGAAAATTTCAGACATTTAGTGTATCGGTAAAAGGTACATGTACAATTTATTTACTAACGTTATCGTGGTGTTTTATAACCTATCCAGGTACTTTTTAAAATATTAAATAAATTGAATAATAAAAAAACTCTTTTGCTATGCTTATTTTGGGGCTGGTGATGTGTGAAATGTCCACCATTTTTTTCTATGATTATTTTTTTATGTACGGTGCTTCCGTTTTGTACAAATTCAAGCTCACTAACTTGAAGTCATGTCTAATATACGAAAGGAGCCTCTTTGAGACGCATTTTAACCTTCCACTACATAGCTAAGGCAACGATTAATAGTCTTAACACAATCCAGTGTCTGAAAATTTTAAATGTGCCCATAAAACAATCTAGAGAAAGAATTTCAGTCTAAATTGCATAAAATTCTTTACTTTTCACTGAACCTTAACATTTCTCACTGATTTTAATGTTTTTCATTATAATTGATGGTCTGCCAAGCGAATGCGTCTCAGCTACCGAGACTCCTTTGTCAGGGTTTAAGAAGCGCGAGTGATATTCTGTCAATATTATATTTTTACAGGTTTATTCCATTAGGTAATTGAAACTAGGGTAATAAGTAAGTATATAAGTATTATATGTAAGTATATAAGTATTCTATAAGTACTTTGTACGTGACAATCATTCATTCTGTAAAACTAGTAAACGGAATTTTTTGAAACCTCTTTCAGGCCATTATCTGCTATTCTGCACAGTGGATAATGAGAATAAGAGAATAAGAATAATTTATTTGCCAATAATAGCAATTGTTAACAAAAGTTCATTCTCTCATTAAGTATTATGCCTAGTTCCTATTTACGTAGATTCATCTGTGAATCTCAAGCTAAGGTTGTTATATAAGCTTTTTATTGAGATACATTGCGAATTATGTACACAATTCCTCTGATTTTTATCTGTTACGTTGACTAGGAAATAAAATATTATGTTCCTGCTCAAATGCTGTACGGTCCCTTTTGAACCGGATTTAAGTTAAATAGATATCAACACCATAGCAAGACAATCAACAATGGAATTAGAGCTTAACTGCGTTTACTCAGGACGTTACGTTAAATATTCGTTACGTTCGTTAGCATAAAGGCCTACTTGATGAGGCAGAGCAGCTAGATATATAAACCATATAGTTAAGTTAGGGGAGACGCTTTTCTCTTGGGTGCTAATTCAGTTTTATTACATGACACCCGAAATTCTTTATTGTCCTATGTCACATTAAATTGTAAGTAAAATTCAAAAGGTTGAAGAGAAAACGAAAAGCGTGAATTTATTCGTGTGTACTAAAAATGTAACAGTAGTAACAACAGGTCATCAAGTCACGATGAAATTAAGCAATTTTAAATAACGTGTAGTAAGATAAAATGGCGCAGTCATATAGCTAACGGAGTATCAGTTAGTATTTCTGAAATATTCTCTCTGTATCAGAATTTTATATCGGTGATATAAATTCTCAACTAACGTTTATGAATACAAAGTACACAGAAGTAGTGGGAAAAGTGTGGACCGCTTACTGACAACAAGAAAAACTTTCTCTTTATCTTATCAACCGTGGCACAGTAAAAATAATAAGTCGTTCTGTCGTCCACATTACATTTGTGTCACTGTATTTAAATAATTGTGGATACATTGGGGCGTATTTCAACATTATCGCCCTCGTCGGAATGCTTCAGCTTATTGGAATGTCACGATCCGTATTGCTTACTTTGCGAAGCACCAGCAGTGGTTTATTTATTACGCTGAAAATATGTATTTGTTTTGTAAATTGTAAGTTGTTTACCATCACGGTAAATGTGTTATCTGTACATCTATACAAATAAATAAAATTGGAGTGTCTGTTTGTAATATTAAAATAACCACTTTTTACTTAGTGCATATGGATGTATACACGGTATATATACCGAAACAACATTATTTTTTACAATTTTTGTCTGTCGGTCTGTTTGTTCCGGCTATCTCTGAAATGGCTGCACCGATTTTAAGGGGACTTTCACTGGCGGATATCTAATGTAACAAGGAGTAACTTAGGCTACTTTTGCGAAGGGTAAAATAGGGGTGCGTGATAAAACCGAATTCCACGCGGACGAAGTCGCGAGCAACAGCTAGTATATTATATATATTGACTAGCTGTATCCGGCATGCATTGCAAAATTGCCACGTTAAGGTAAAAGTGTCATTATAAACGAAAAAAAAAAACATTCAATTTATCAGTAATTGACCACCGAAAGTTGATTATTATTAAAGTACTAATAAAAATAGGGGTTGGTGGTAGAAGGGTGGAAATTTAGAGTTGTATGTATTTTTTTATGCTGAATCATAAACAAATAAAAAGTTTTGTCAAATAAATAAATATATAAATTGGGGTGGATCACCCTTATCACTTAGCGGTATGAAAAATAGTTTACGTCCTATTCTCAGACCTACCAAATATACACAAAAAAGTCATGAAAATCGGTCAAACCGCTTCGGAGGAGTTTTGTTACAAACACTGTGACACGAGAATTTTATATATACTGATAAAGAGAATGGACTAAATATGTAATAAACAAAATCAAGGTGAGTCCATTTGTTGTCTCGTTCTAGAATTCTAATGTCATTGAATATTTCTTGTCTTAATATAAATTATTTGACGACTTTTATCTTACACTACTTAGGTATGAGAAAACCCAAGTCTCGTCGTACAGCGCCCGTAACTCTGAGTAGGAACACAGTGCTAATTCGTTACTGCATTAGCACTTCCATACGAATTAGGCACAAGTTAATTGTTTGGAAGGGTCCTTAGATAGCTCAATTAAACATAGTTGAAGATATAGTTGAATTAAAAGCTTTTAACTCAAATTAAATCATTTAGAAACTTGTGTTAAATTATTTATACTTGTAAACAAACTCTTAATGTTATAAATGTGGGTAAATGAAAAGTGTGCCCTTTATTTTATTTAGCGAGAATTCCACCTAAATATCCTGCTTCTGTGAATTTTTTTACCAAAAATAAATAAACCTTGAAACCCTTTTTTCATATTGTTTTGCTGTCAGTAAGAGATGATTTATTTTCTAAGCCATTTTTTTACCAAACGTTTTTTGACGCATTACCCTCTTTGTGTGAAGATTGTAAGATAGATCTTAGAATCATTTTTTGTTGTTGAAATTTATAGATGGAAGAGTTTTTGTCTTCGTTCGAATTGTTTCACTTGCCTCAAAACTAAGTTTGTAGTAACCCTGCCTTCTGCGCTGTCATAGGTTTGATTCCCACCCAGGCCAAGTATTTGTAAATTGTAATTAAAGCTATCTATTATAAATGATTATATAAATGAGCATTCATATATTACAAGAAATTGATAAACTCCAAAGCCGGTTGATCAATCGCCATCAAAATAGGCACTATATAGGCATTAGTGTTTTTTCATGGAGAAGGTTTTTACACTATCCACTATATTATATATCGCCTTACATAATAAATGTATATTGGCATATATGTAAATGAAATGAATGAGGTAATGAATTGAATCTCAACACCGGTTGACTGATGTAAATAAATGTATATGCTGAGCCAACCCTTTTTTCGGCACTGGAGGCACAGGTATTTTGTTTTGTTAATATTATTATTTATTTATTGTTAATATTTTGTTTTAGTTCATTACTCTTTTGTGTATTTGTGTCTTATGTGCTAAATAAATGTGTTATTTATCTATATAGGTTTATTTACGTTTTAGTTAGGTATTAACTGCATATATTAGCAGAACAAAGTATGCCAGGTTACGCTAGTACTTTATATCGTAAAAAAGTAAAGCTGTTATATTATTTCTTACACTAAAAAAACTACATAAAAGAAACCAAATGAAGTGGTAAATCTTCACAAAACATTTACGACCGTTATCTTAACAAAACATGGGCGGGCGTCTGCAGCGTCATCTACTAACGACCGTGTGTGTTCCTGATAGAATAACGTTGGGCAAGTCTGAGCTGAAGAAAACCTTCTCGATTCACATTTGTCTTGAGTAATGGCATACAAATAAACCTACGCAGTCTTTTCTCATCTCTGTCGATTTTATTAAATTCCTATATAAATAAAATGAATAGTAATATAACTGCTTGATTGCGGCGGAGCAATTAAAAAGATGTGTTATGTTTAGTATATATCAGAAAATTTTGACTGCTGACGTATACGAGCATTTTATGTGATGGAAACTAAATGAAATTAAGAAATCATGCTTAAAGTGATTGATATTCCAAACAATTTACAAAACCAGATCAAATTCTTGTGTTTTTCTTTATCTGTTGTGTTGTCTTTTCTCTGAGAGCGTGGTGGTCCGGTGGTAGCGATTCTAAGATTGAAAAAGACGGTCATTTTTTGGCTTGCAAATATTATATTTTTAATTTAATTGGTTCTAATCATAATAAACAACTTAAATTTTGATCTGTAATCTACTTAATTATTATACATAACATCACTCTCACGCTGACTTTACAAACCCATGATCAATTTACTCTAAAAACGTAAATTATTCTATTTGACCATGAACAGTTTAAAATATGGTACGCAAGGGGTATTACACAAAAGGGGTCCAATGACGAATCGCCCCTAATTCCGAAAAAAAGGAGGAAATCGATTTCGTTCTGGAGAAAGACTGGAATAGATTACGGTCTAAAAATATATTACAAATTCTCGAGACTTTTCTCTGAAGTGCTTAAAATGTAGCAGGTGGAATCATACATTTTTTTTTATTATTTTTTTTTTGTTTTTTTTTATTTTTCCATTTTTTTTTTCATTTTCATCATACATTTTAGAAGATCCTCATGAGCGGCAATTTCTTTACCTATAAGGAGTCTAACTGCTAGCTGCTAGCTGCAGGCTGCTAGCCTCAGGCCTTCTGTACTATAGAAACATTTAAAACACAGTTTTTGTTTTTGTTACCCCTTCAGTCTAATTTGCAGTGAGTGAATGCAGTGACCACGTTTACCTTAGTAAATCGCTATTGAACGCAGAAAACGGAAGTTCTTTTTGTGACTAAAGGACGGTAAATACAATGAAAGTGTTAACTTTGTTGTCATCGTATTATTAGTTATGAAAATTGTACATAGAATTGAATACCTGATATTATTTATTGCTCTAATTATCTTCTATATTTACGATCTTTTACATTACTTTTTATTTTGAAGTGTAGCTTTACGCCACACCACTGAAACGGGCGTAACTTCGTAACGTTAAACCAACAGTTACACAGCAAGTATGAACATAAAAATAATCATTTCAATAAATTATTCCCTGTTATTGTATTGTATTCGTTTACCACAGATTATTTACGGCATTATTAAAGGAATATTTGATTTGATACAGTATATTATTTACTTAGGTTTCTAGTTAGCGCTGTCGCTCAGGGCTAAAGTTTTTCGTTACAATCAAAATGACCTTAGAATCTGAACTTAGCTTTAGTGATTTCGCTAAGAAAAGTGTTTTACGTAAGTGATAAGCAAGTAGTATAACTTATTTTTGTTCGTTTGGTTTAAATAAACGACCTAAACATTTATTCAAAAGGCAAACCACAGGCGCACCTGATGTTGCGTGCGGTTTGCGGTCCAATACATTTCAAAAATATAATTAACGTTTAATTAGCGTGTTTTTAATTTCCTTTACATTTATTTAGTGCATGAATAACTGACGTATTTATAATATTGACAACATTATATTGCCATTGTAGAGCAATACTGTTTGAAAAAATAAACGTACCCTAGCTTAAGACTAACCTATGAAAAAAACTAAGGTCAAAAAAAAATGCTTTGTAGAGGTACAATGAAAACATTTATTTTATGTGTATGAAATAAGCGAGATTAGCAGCGGAGATTGACATCAAGAAAACTAAAAGAATTCTTTAGAGAATGTAGGTACTTGTATAAACTTTAAGTACTAAAAAGGAAAAAAAAAACAAGGCACCAAGTAATTAGAACACTTTTTACGGTTTCCTTCTTCAGTGTTTCTTCTTTTGTTTATTATCATCTGATTTATCTGGTGGTGGGTTCCTAATGACCATTGAGATTTTTATCTGTTTTGGAAACGGATCTGAAAAACATAAAAAATATATTTGTATAAAAATATTTCTTTTGCGTATATAGATTTTTACGATAATTCGAGGCAACGATGATGTTATTTTGGAATTTATTAATCTATTTTATAAGCGCAGTACAGTCATTAATATATAAATAGCTACCACGAAATGAATACCTATCAATAATACGTGAAGCCTAATAAAATGACTCCCCAAACTGTAGCAAGCTTCTTGTTTGATTACCAACAAGCCATACAAGGTTTTTTCATACAATTATTACTTAGAAAAAGAAACCAAATTTCTTTAATTTTTCTTCTTTTAAATTGTTATTCTAACAAATCATAGTCATTATTCCTTACCCGATGTCAGTTAGACCGTAACATTTAATTCAAGTGCTTACTCATTCTACCGACAAATGTTTTACCCAATAAGTATTTACTTCATACAACACATTTTATTTTATTTCTTCATTTTCTGCCAACCAAGAAGGAGTTTTGCATAATAAGAACATAAAAAAACAAAGGGTTTCTCGTATTTTATCATGGTTTAAGTTTTACATGTGTTGATCAAGTTTGGTAGAAAATTTATTAAATGTACTCTCATATCGAGACGTAAAAGTTTAAGATTATTTTTTGTGAATTCTTTGCAAATATACTGTTATTAAATAATAATTGATATACAGTGATACCTGACACTTCAGTTTTGAGATCTGTCTCATTATAGCTTGCATATAAAGTATTTAGCCTTTATTTCACTCATTTCTATGACTTCGAATTGCTTACCCTCTTTGTTTTCCCAAATAGTTTCAGAAGTTTCCTCCATAGTAGTTCCATTTTCGAAAATATAAGATTTTGTGTTTTTCTCGATAGTTGGTTGGATCTTTACATCGAAAACATATAGTGCATTTTTATCTTCCAACGCTTTATCCCAAAACTGCTCGTCTTCCCGTGGCCAGGAGGAAGCTCTGTCGATATTCTTCAGGCTAAGGAAACCTGTTGAGAAGTAAGGAAAATTCATATAGAAAGACTATAACGTCATACATAATAAGCAGCAGGATCTAATAACAGTCATTTTTTGATCATTAGTCATCATCGCTGCCTAATTTGATCCTACAATTATTTATACTGCACACACATCTCAACTGATCATGTTACGAGTAATAAACAAGAAAAATACGAGATGCAATATAAATATTATGCAACTAACATACTAAATGTAAAAGTTATCTCTTTTTCTTTCAAATGCCATAAACGAAGTTATTTCCTACCTTTTACATTTTCTCGAACAGCCGCTGGATCTCTCCCTGGATTACTATGTGTAGAATCTACTGTTGCATAATCTACAATATTTGTGCTTGTCTTTTCTACAGGAGACAATGTTATAATGTCATCTGATTCTTTTGTGGAGGTATAATAATTATCTGAATCATACTCGGTTTCTGTAATCGTTGTTTCATCGTCGATGCTTACATCGATTATACTCTTGTCGTCACAGTTTATTTCTTGTGAGTCACTTTCAGTAGACTTAGAGTCACTAGACTTGGAGTCACTTATTTCATCATCATAAGTACTTTCAGTTAAATCCGCTTCTTCAAAATTATGATGTGGTTTCCATACAGGAGATTCAGTAGTTATTTCTTTATTATATGCTTCTGTTGTGGTATTTTTGTCTCCTGGATTCAATGATGGTACGTTTGAGCTAATTTTATCATTAGGTTCATTTATATTGCTTTGATTAAAATCATCCTTACTATAATCATAAACTATTTTATCGACAGGTTTCAAAGTCAGATCGTCAGTAATTTTGTCTGTATATTTTGTAGGCTTTTCAAAATATGGTAAAACTCTAGATTGTTGTGATTGTTGATTGTATACATTTGGTTTAATTGGATACGTATTTTTAGGTTTATTATCCTGGCTATCAATTTCTGACAAAGGAACATGACTTATATTTTCACCATTTTGTAAACCTCGTACGGGAGACACTGTTAATTTAATATTTGTATTAGGCTTTTGCAAATCATTTGAATCTGTATAATTTTGGCTCCACATAGCCGAAAATTGTGGATGATGTTTATTTATTTTATGATTCAGATTTTCACTCAGTAGTGATGAGGGTTGGGGCCCAGGAGTTTTATTACCATTATTATTTGCAGCAGGCATATAACTGTAACTTCCGTTATATCTTATATTATTTGAATTATTATAATATGTATATCTCGGTCTGAAGGTTTCTTGATGAAGACCTTCTTGATGACTTTCAACCGTGGTAGAATTACCAGGCTTTACATTTTGTATCTGTTCATTTCTTTTCGGGCCAAACACAAAAGATTTTTGCAGAAGTTCATTATGAGGCCTAGTTTGATTAAAAGTACCGTTTAAGTTTTTGTTTTCTTCTGACTGGTAAGGAGCTGTCCGACCTGAGTTATTTATCAAGAGTTTTTCTTTTATATTCTTTTCAGTATAAATATCACCAGATTTAAGAAACTTTGCTTTACCTAACAAATTATCGTCTAAGACGTCAACTTGCTCAATCGTTCCATTTGGATACGTAAGCAAGAAACGCTTTTTCTGAATCACTAAATTATTTTCACTTGTGTTTGACGTTACATTTACAGCTATTCCTGAAACCAGTTATTCATAGTAGTGTTATAAAAAATATAAATATATATTGATTGAAATATATATTGATTGATTCATGATATTTAAAAGATATTACCTGCTTTTGCTGATGCCTCTGTTTTGTTATGCGCCTGTACTGGCTGTTGCATGAGTTGTAACTGTTCGATGGGCTGTTCTATGGATTTTGGTTGGTGGACTTGTTGCTCTTGTGATACCGGTTGAGGTTTTTGGACGCCCTGCAATTGTTTGACGGGGAGTGATTGTTGAATGGGTCGGGATTGTGGGATCGGATGCGATTGTTGGAGGGGTTGCGATTGGTGGACGGGCTGCGATTGTTGGGCGGGCTGCGATTGTTGGGCGGGCTGCGATTGTTGGAGTTGCTGCAATTGCTGGACGGGTTGTGATTGCTGAATGGGCCATGACTGTTTGAGGTGTTGCGATTGTTGGACGGGCTGCGATTGTTGGAGGGATTGTGATTGTTGAAGTTGTTGTGATTGTCGAATAGGCCACGACTGTTGGAGAGGTTGCTGTTGTTGAACGGGCTGCAATCGATGGACGGATTGTGGTTGTTGAAGTTGTTGTGATTGTTGAATGGGCCACGACTGTTGGAGGGTTTGCAGTTGTTGGACAGGGTGCGATTGTTGGAGAGGATGTAATTGTTGGATGGGCTGCGATTTCTGAACGGGTCGGGAGTAATGGATTTTTTCCGATTTTTGGATGGGATGTGGTTGTTGGATAGGTTGTGATTGCTGGACGGGCTGTGATTGTTCAAGGGGCTGTGATTGTTGGATGAGTTGCGATTGGTGAATGAGCTGTGATTTTTGGAGGGGTTGTGATTGTTGGATGGGTTGTGATTGCTGAATGGGCTTCGATTCTTGAATGGGTCGGGATTGTAAGACGGGCTGCGTTTGTTGGATGGGTTGCAGTTGTTGGAGGGGTTGCAATTGTTGGAGGGGTTGTGATTTTTGGAGGGATTCTGATTGTTGGAATGGTTGCGGTTGTTGAAGAGGTTGTGATTGTTGGACAGACTGCGTTTGTTGAACGGATCGGGACTGTTGGATGGGTTGCGTTTGCTCCACGGATCGGGATTGTTGGAAGGGTTGCGTTTGCTCCACGGATCGGGATTGTTGAAAGGGTTGCGTTTGTTGAGTGGATTGTGGATAATTGTTTGGTGAGCTGTACATGACTTGGTTATCGTAAGGTCTGCCGTAGTATTTATTGTGAGACAGCGTTGGTACATTTTGGTTTCTATTTGAATTCCAAGCGTATGTTACCACAGGTGTAGGGTACTCTTCCAGGGATATGCTATGATTGGGTATATACGCATTGGAAGGATGGTGTCTTGCTTGTGGCGGATTATCTTCACCACCGTATGCATGATTCGACGCTTGAGCCCAAGTTGGCTGACTTTTAACAATCGAATGGCCATCGTAACCCCTTTCTGGTGGAGACAGGTAAGCCCGTGGTTCTGGATAACGCTGTACCAAAGGTGTCAGTTGCTGAGGCTCGGCATAGATGGTATCAGACTGACTTTTAGCAACTAAAACCTCTTGTTCTGGATGTATCTCTTTTATGCGATCATTGGGCGCATACACATTGGATGAACTGTGTCTTGCTTGTGGTGGATTACTATCATCTCCATATGCATGATTCGATGCTTGAGCCCAAGTTGGCTGACTTATAACAATCGCACGGCCATCGTAACTTCTTTCTATTGGAGGCAGGAAGTCTGGTGGTTCTGGATAACCTTGTTCCAAAGTCTGTGGCTGAGACTCAGCATAGATGGCATCGGATAAACTTTCAGCAACTAACACCTCTTGTTCTAGATTTACCTCTTTAATGTTAGTATTTGTTATATAAGCATTGGATGAACTGTGCCTTGCTTGTGGCGGATTACTATCATCTCCGTATGCATAACTCGATGCTTGAGCCCAAGTTGGCTGACTTGTATCAATCGTATGGTCATCGTAGCCCCTTTCTGGTGGAGATAAAAAGACTGGTTGTTCTGGATAACGTTGCACCAAAGGATTCTGTGTCTGAGACTTAACATAGACTGCATCGGATAGACTTTTAGGGACTAAGACCTCTTGTTCTGGATTTACCTCTTCATGACGTTGCGCAAAGGTGATCCCCTCTTGCTGCTGGTCAGAGACGGAGTCCTGATTGAGCTGAGCATTGTTGAGTTCGGATTGATTCGAATCGAAGTCAGGGTTAAGCTGCGGTGGTACATTAGTAGACTCAGGTTGATTCTGGCCGTACTCGGAAATATGTTGTTGTGGTACATAGATAGAATCAGGCTCATTTTGGGCGTAGTTGGAAACAAGTTGTTCTGCTGCATAGTGATACTCTGGATGATGTAAGGATGGACCCGAGTTTGGAGGAGGAGGATAATTTTGGTTGTGGGGCCAATTAGAATACGGAGGTTGTTCTTCTGATAGGTAACCACCACCAGAGTATTGGGGATTCGACGCTAAAACGAAATAAATGATCACAAACACGTTTCAAAAATAAATAATTATATAGTTAATCTGATATTAAAATTCTTACCGACAGTAAAATAGTTGTGCCCTGAAACCACAAATATAAGTATTAACAACTTCATTTTGACTACATAAAGCTATGGTGTCCCAGTGAACACTGTCTAATCACGACGACCGTTTACTGAAACAGTGTACAGTTATACAAATACTGAAAACCTGTACAAACACAACCCTGTTGTTTTATTCTTCTATTTTGTTCAATTTGCGTAGGTATTTGTATTTGATATCCATTAGATAAAACGAGTGTATTATATATAATTGTTCATGTTTACACATACGATGTGAACTTAATAAGTACATAGGTACTCGATTATTTCCATTATTCTGCCCTCCCCATAATGGCTTGGTGAATAGTTATAGGTATAATAACAATTGATTTATAATGGCGGCCAAATGTTACTTAGTGGAAGCAAATTTCTGGGCTTACAAACAGCATCCATTTGTAGGAACATCTAATTCAAACCGAGTAGGGTAGGGTGCGTTCCTAATGTAGTTGACAGAACTCAACCGTTGCGTGACATCTATGAAGAAGATAACGTTTGAGCATCGTAATAGGGTAGTAATGAGCGAAATAACACTAATAAGATAGATGTATAATTAATACAATAATATTAAATCTTAATTAATAATGTCAAATATGAAGACATGTTTTATCCATTGTCTCAATTATACCTACCCGCCCGCACCGTAACTACGCACATGTGTCTACCTACTGAATACATACAATGGCCTTTGTGTAACATGATATTTCTATTTAACTCATTAAACCTTTATTGTCTTCATTGAATGTGTGAGTTGTTGAATTGTTTACCATTTTTGGGAATAAAAGTCGTTGCAAGGTGACGACCTAACATTTTAAATCCTCTGGATTAAATATTTAGGTATCTTTGCTATATGGAAAAAGATATTTAGGTTACTCATGGCATTCCTTCGCACGTTATGAATGTTATTTTTTATGTTTTCCAGGAAGCAGTGGTAAATATTTTCATGTAGTATTCGACTTATGATTTCGACATCTCTCTGTTCGTACGTCACACTACTTGGTAGGTATCTATTTTAGCTCGGCAACTTATAATCTATTACAACCGAAAAAAGCGCCTTTTCTGGACGTAGTGTTGAAATATTCGCTTTTCACAGAAAATGGGTTAGTAAAATGTATAAGACTAGAAAGTAGAAAAGGCATTAATATGCATCGAAGATGCTTAAGCAGTTATGGACAGCGGAGGAGACTGGACATTTATATAGGTACAAATAAATATTTTATATAAAAATAACAGCTTTATGAAATGCAAATAAATATGGTAAAAATATATCGTTAATACTTATATATGAATGTACTCTGTCAATTTAACTGCTCAATATTGTATGTATAATTGTACTTTTATGGAAACTTTTTTTTTATTTATCTACATACATATCAAGTTACCATAGTACAAGCTATGCTATTTGGGGCTAAAAGGCGCTGTGTAAAATGTCCACAGATATATATGTTCAAATTATTAATAGGGGCAAATCATTTGCGCCGTGATCTTATTTGCTACGTGCCCCGGGCCGGATAATCAGCGTAATGATTCTATGTTCTTTTCACATAGGACTGGTCAATACAATCGATGTTATTTTATATGGAAGCCCCATCCGGGTTAGTAGATAACAACAGTCTTCGAATTTTTCACATGTCAACTTCATTACGATGTTTCCCTTCCCTTGCACATTGAGGAAAGTGGTGTTGCGCAATTTTTTTTCTCATTGGACGCCTTGTTGGTTCCCCTATTCTACCCAGACTGACATTCAGCTAGAAAATGGGGCCCGTAGGTACCATTCAGTCACTAAGTTCTTTAAAAACGCGTCCAGTCTCAATTAATTGAATCTAGTTTTGTTGTTTTATGTCGTAGTTGTTGTTACGGCACATTTTCCCTTAAGGTCTCTTGGTTACTACCTGTTACCGCGTGAACTCAGTTTATAGCACCCGGGGGTTTAGGTGTGATCCTGCCTGACGCGTTTAAGTGCCTGCTACCCACATCCTTTAATACAATGAAATCCTTAGGTAGGAGAATATTGCTGAAAGTTAAGAGGCTGCTTGTTGAAACTAGTATGGTAGAGACGGTCTGAAAATGGGCGTTTTGTAGGTACCTACAGTTAGTACATAAAATCGTTAGGTACAAAAAGTCTATAAGTACCACCTGGTCTGTAAGTACACTTGGTCCGCCAGAACAAATTAAAAGCACTTTAATGCCCTTGGTCATACAAAATGCCGTTTTTTTCCTTGTGAATTTATTAAATATTCAGATTCAGATTAGTGTAACAAGATAGCCTTTTTAACCCCCCATACAATTCAGACATAAAAAACCTCGGGCTAAACATATTTAGTATTATGAGGCTTAATTCTCTTAGGTTCTCGGTCGCAGATACACTAATAAAGAATGAGATGGAGCAAGTAGTATTCAGATTCAGAGGAGACAACCTTGCTAATTCCATACATCAGACGGCCGTACCGTATGCTAAATAATGAATAATGTATCAGGACACTACAACATTTGTCTATGACAGCAACACTGCAGGTAAGTTGGTACCGTCATTGCAATCAACGTCAAAGATGACGTGAGGCGTAGTGGTGGTGGGTGGTCTTGCCAGGTTGAACTTAAAAGCCGATTCTTGGCCATTCCGGGCCCACTTTGGCATATTATTATTTAATAAGGCATCCTTTCCTCCTATTTTTCGTTATAAGCTATTATTAATATTATTATCGACACCATGTAATATGCTTCTTCTGTTGTAAAAAGAAACTGTTTAAGATGGTGCTTCAAAGAATACTATAGGTATATCAATTTCCCATAATAGCACATATTTGCTGTTTTACCGAGTAACTTTTGGTTTGAAACATGGTTTATGAAGAGGTTTATGTTAATGAAACGTACAAATTCCAAGTATGAAAAAGCAAAATATATTACTACTTACACTACATGTTTTTTTTGTAACTAAAGTACGCAAATTAGTCTCTCAAGCAAGTTGAAAATTTTAATTTGAGTCGCCAATTATTTAATTATTCTGATAGGTATTTACCGTTAACTTTCATATGCAATCATTATAAATATTTTATCAGACATTAAATTATAATCTAATGGGCGTTTGTAATGTTACTTAATATAGCAACACTCTCTGGTGACAGATGTGAAGATGAGAGTAGTTTTAGATTTTTACAACAATTAATTTATTAATTTATTGGTCACAACATATTGTAGAAACTAGAAATCCAGTCTAAATAGTAACAATGATAACAAGAGTCTTTGTTTATTGTTAAAATATGTCAGAGTTGAATGAGCAAACATCAGATAATACAAATATCGAGTTCGATCCTATTTTGCCCGATACGGGAGTTTTATTTTACGAAGAATGTCCAAGCGAGTTTGAAATCGAGCGGCCTAGATTGTTGCCTTTGAAGTCTGCGACGCAGGTGCGCTTCGAGCAGCTCCAGCACGAAGCAGTGAGGGTTTGGAAGGAGAAACAGAAGACTGCTAAGAAAAATTAACCTGAACTAGTCAAACCCATTTGTCATCATGGTTTACACGTTATTTGTGATAGAAATCATATCGGCGTTTATATTGGCTGCTACGCTCCTGTACAGATATGGAGACTGTTACAGGAATCATATATTGGTGACTGTGTCTGTACTGACAGCATGGTACTTCTCATTTGTTATTATGTTCATCTTGCCTTTGGATGTGTCATCGGTGAGTGATAGATTGACTCTTATTAAGGTTATATTGCCAACATCTCAAGAGTCTATTGAGACAACTCCATCTCCAGTATCTTTACGTGGGCTGAGTGTGGTAGGGATTACTACTTCTAGAAAACCTTGGCCTGCCTCTAAAATAACTATTGCATTACCCTAACAAAGGTCCCGTGTGAGAGCCGTCTGCTCTCACCAAAAGCCTTTGTAAATGCTGTTTAAAAAATCTGCAGCCAACAGTAAAATTGTCCCATCATAAAAAAGGTCCACTAATGTGAAACCCAAGATAAAAAAATAATAATAATATAAATAAACAAACAAATACTTTATAACCATTATATGAAGCATTTATAGAGTATTAAGATTATATCATGATCATTACATACATATATTACATATACATGATACATTAATGAGCAGTTAATTCATTCGCATGATTATTTACAAATAAATGAAATTCACTGGTCCCTGCAATAGTATATTCAGCAATGTACTTATATGGGCATCACAGTTTTTCTTTAACTATTGTGGTTGCCATCATATTACTATAATTTTCTAATGACTATGGCAGTTACCATATTACTATAGTTCGGTAGTACTGGCTCAAGCAATTAACTTATTATACACCATTTGCAGACTGTCTACCGTCAATGCCTCCAAGAAAACAACACTACTGATACAGAAATCCAAGCTGTGGTGACAGCGAGCAATGAGTCCACCACGGTCACACCGGCAGGCGGACACTGTCAGAAGCCATGGAGTTTTGTACCGGATAATGTGTTCCCTAATCTGTGGCGCGTTGTATATTGGACTTCACAGTGTCTCACATGGTATGTACATAGAAATTTAGTAAATTTTCCAGGTTCACTCACATCTGGACATATTCAAACATATTTGATTACTGGAATGTATGCATTTACCATGGGAATAAACATTTGCTCACTCACAACTCACAATATTACAGACATATTCTAAGTTCATTGGGGAAATACTGACATCATACCCATTTCTCCCACCACGTTATAATGCATTCATGTTGCTGTGTTTCAGTTTCAAAGTCTAAATTACAGGCACTTGAGACATTCCACACATTCTCAGAGTTAAAGGCACATGAGATGTGACTTGAGTCTTGTTGTACCATAGATGAGGACCCAAGTCCTATTGCTTGTTAGGGGTATAGGTTACACTAAACACCAGATGGGCCATCTGCTCATTGTAATGTAACTTTACAACAAAAAATCATATGGATAAAATATTGTGTGCAGCAATTAAGTTTGTACTCTTATAACAATACTGTCTTTGTTTCAGGCTTATTATGCCCATGATGCAGTCTTACAGTAAAGCAGGCGACTTCACGGTTAAAGGCAAACTTAAATCTGCATTAATAGACAATGCCATATACTACGGCTCATACTTATTCATTTGTGGCATTCTCCTCATATACATTGCGTTGAAACCTGGTGTATCCCTGGATGGGGCCAAGATAAAAGCTATAGCATCTTCGGCGAGTAACACCTGGGGTCTTTTCTTGTTGATCCTTCTGCTTGGATATGCATTAGTGGAAGTCCCGAGAAATCTGTGGTTCAACTCACTTAAGAATAATACGTTGACATACAGTTATTTCAAAATTGCCAAGTTGAGCACTGACAAGTGTGAGGCTGAAGAAACTGTAGATGAAATTTTAGATGTAAGTATTATGTGTCTATAAAGTTCAATTACAAGGAGATAACTTAAACAATCCGAATGTAATTCTACAGCCACGATAATGTAAAGTGTTTTTAAATGCAGTAAAAATATTTATTACCATATAAATATTCCAAAATTATAAGTTACAACAGTTTTTCAGAACTACATGATATTTTAAATGCATATGGCAGTAATAACATTGGATAGTTAAGAACATAGTTCTGTAAAAGACCTGCAATTTTTCCAAAGAACCATGTGATAGCTGCGGGTACAAGGAAGGTAAATTTAATAAATCCAATCTGTTGATAGTTGCTTTCTTTCAGACACTAAACTCGATGATGGCAGCCGTTGGGCCCGGTCATCCCCTCCACAGGCACGTGGACACTATCCTCCAGAAACTGCCCGTACAGCTCAGAGACAGGCTCAACTCTAGAGCGCCTCCAGAGAGACCCAACTCACCCTCGCTCAAGTCTCTAGTTAACTTGCATAAGAAGGTATGTATCAGTAGACCCTGACTTGGGACACAGACAATCTACTACTTAATTATAGTCTCACAGTCACACAGTGCCATCTCACCCCAAATTAAGCCAAGCTGCTATCTACTATTCAAACCAGATAACTGATAGAATACTTATATACTTTTTTGGCATACACATAATTCATTTTAACATCCAGACACGGAACAAACATCGGTATTCATCATACAAAAGTTTGTCTTGGGTAGGAGTCGAACCCACGACCTTATACATCGTAGAAGTCATAGCTAATACAGTAAATGTATTTACCCGTAATGTACTTACAGACGATTAAAGCGCTTCACGTCCTGCAAAGAACGGAAACCCAGTGGGGTCTGATGATCGAGAGAATCTTCCATTTGGAAGATGTGGCGACTAACCTGCGCTCACCTGATAAACGATTTCAACACACATTTCACACCCCTCGGCCGAAATTTCAACGGATTGTGTATCCACCCGTCGTTGGTAAGAAGTAATTTTGGTAGTAAAAACTGCGAACTCTAAGACTGCGAATACCACAAATTCTGAAAACTGCCTTAATACCTTTGTGGGATGCCATTTCGAGATGCTCGTATGTCTTCTTATTAGGTCAAACGAGACCGGGCAAATTGTATCTCATGTACAGATATCTCTCATCTTTCCGATTCTTTCTAAGATCTTTGTCAGCGTGCTTTGCAACCGTTTGTCAAAACTGTCCAAGGATATATCACCCATATCTAAACTTTGGCTTCGGCCCCGCGAGCTACTGTGAAGTAAAGTGTCTCACTGCGCAAAATAAGGGAAAAGTAAAGAACCTCGCCTGCAAAATGGTATTCCTGTTTTGTGGAGTTAAAGAAGGCATTTGACTGGGCGAGATTCTAAGAATCTATCGAATCGAAAACTTACCAATTCGCCAGATTGAAGATGCCATAGTGTAGCAAAAGTCTACACATATGAAGAGGCGAGAATATGAAAAGAGACCATCTTAGTAAATCTAAATCGCTTTCCAAATTACATTACAATTCACAACTTTGTCAATAGTTTGTTAACTTGCACTCATGTGTGCATGAACATTCTTATTCAAAATGTGTTGTGCTAATCGTTTCATAACTCACCACCGACAACAGTAGTTTGTAAAAGCAGTCACCGTAGCCGAAACGTCTTCAAGGATATACTATTTTCCATAATAAAGTCCTATATATGAGACAATACATTTTAAATGAATCAAAATGTTTCTAGAATGGTACTGGGAATGTTTCTTACGCCAGTACTTTTTGAAAACGCTCGCCGTGGTCACGGGCATCATGTCGGTCGCAGTCGTTTGGTCAGAGATGACATTCTTCTCCAAGAAACCCGTGTTATCCATTTTCGCAAACATCGTCATCGCTGCGAAGGATACATATAACTACGCTACTATTGTGGTGAGTGATTTCACTAAAGTTCATCAAATACAAATAATGTGCATTTGAAAATTTAAGTTCATTAAAAAATTAAACGACAAACCGTCTGCCTCATAATTTTCAACATTTAGTCTAGCGATGTATAAAATACTTCACCATCCTGGGACCAAATATTTAAAAATTGATCATATTTAAATATCCTTTATAATCTGTAATGTACCAGTTTTTTTTTAAAGTTATGTTAGTTTTAAAAACGATTGTCTTAAATGCTTAGAATGCTTTGAAGTAATACAAAAGTAAACAAAACTCGCAAAATGTAATGATTTTAGATTATACTTTTTTTTTAAATACCCTTGTCTGCTTATTTTCTCTGCTTATTAACGTTACTTTATATTTTGTGAATACTATGTACTTTTATATGATTGTCTAACTATAAAAAATATGATTTTCTTTTGCAGTCAATATCTACAATAATAATCGCTTACATGTTTTACTGTGCGTACTCGACCGTTCTAAAGATCCGACTACTAAACCTCTACTACTTAGCACCGCACCACCAAACTAACGAGTACAGTCTCATATTCTCTGGAATGATGGTATGTCGGTTGACACCGGCTATGTGTCTTAATTTCTTAAGCTTGGTGCATATGGACTCTCATGTTATCAAAGAAAGGATCTTGGAAACTTATTACACACAGGTGAGTTTGTTTCACAAATATACATATTTTTTATTCTTTGGAAATGTACATTATTAATAATTAATAATCATGGTCTGAACAAAGACCCTTGCGTAACACCTGTAAAATTCGTACTAGTCCTTTGTTGTCTGAACACTGTAATAGTCCTAATAATAGCATAACACACCGAGTTTAATAACAAGCAATCAAATAGCAGCTAGCTGCATATTCGCCCTAGTAATTGCTTGATACATAGAGAATTGTTAGTGTATCAAAAGCTTAGGCAAATTCCAAATCATTATTAAGACAAAATAACAAAAGAATTGCATTCTTTGATTCACATAAGTCATTGCAGAAGTATATTAAATTCATTGAATATTTCAGATTATGGGCCACATGGATGTTTTAGGCATAATAGCTGAAGGATTCAACATCTACTTCCCTATGTTGGTGGTGCTATTGTGCGTGGCTACCTACCTGTCTCTGGGCAGTCGGCTGCTGTCTATGTGCGGCTTCCAGCAGTTCGTGGGAGACGACGAGTTGACCACTGACTTGGTGGATGAAGGAAGAGAGATTGTGAAGCGAGGTGAGTCGGAAATAATTGAACTGGTGCATTTGATGAATATGGAATAATGGTGGTGAAATTACAGGCAAAAGAGTCGTTCAGTCTTCATGTATGTCTGGGTAACTGTGCAATGCGATTCTACTTGAGTCGTCCTATAGGTTGTATAGGTGCTGAGGTTACCGCTAAACATCTGGTGGCCCCTCGCATATTAATTCTAAAAAATGACTTCCATAAACCAAATCGAGGAAGGGGCTATTTTCAGGCAACTATTTCTGCCGCCAAGCAGTAACGCATACGCATTATTGTGTTGCGGTTCAATGGTGTGGTTACCGGTGAAATTACAGGCACGTGAGACATTCTCAAAGTTAAGGGCACAATACAATGCAGTCTTCCTATACCTAAGTAGGAGAGGACGTATTGTTTTGTTATTGGCAGAGGTTACCAATTAGCATCAGATGGGCCATTCCGCTTCTGTAACTTTTGTGCATAAAGTGGGGGATTGAATCATGTCGTCCATTAAAACTCAGATGGCAGATTGTTTGGAGGTCTTAAAAATCAAGTTGTGTTTATCAGAGAAACGAAAGCGGCAACGAGCCGAGGAGTCGCTCAGTCGCCGCCGCGACTACAGCGAGCGCTTCTCCAGCTACCGGACGAGGGACGCGCAAGATGGAGGTAATACCATTATACTACTACATGTATTGGTGATAATACCAATATAGTAATACATGTATGGGTGATAATTATGTTGGCAATAGCCTAATCTAATATAGGTTCATGTATCTCTTTCTCTTATTAGCCTAATAAAAGAGATACAAAACAGAATTTTGAAAATGTCCAACTAAGACTAACAGAATCTGCAGTGAAGTATGTTGGCAAAGGTAACAAAGCAAACGATTTTGTCTCTTTCGAATACAAATCAATATGCGTCACATAAATGTTTATTATCCTGGGTGGAATTCGAACACACGCGAAGTTCGTTTTGTAGTAACTCTCCTTCTTCTGCGCTGAAGTCGTGGATTCGATTCCCGAACAACATTTGTATCACGAACATAGATGTTTGTTCTGGAAAATTGTTCTGTTCAAAGAATAATATTAGAAAAATATATGTTAAAACTGGCAAAATTGGTCTCATGTGATTAACTGTTGGTACGGTACTAAATGTTGCACCACCATCCATCATTCTTGCACCATCCTTCTTGGTGGTATAACCTGTTTATCGGAAACAGTTGTTTTTGAATCAAAGAAAGAAAAGAAACGATAAGAATGACAGTTTCTTAAAAAAAAATCTGTGAAAATTCTAATCAATGCACAGCATTGATTAGAACTTATTCGTCTTCTGCATTAAAAATACTGCCATGTTTGATTAAATCTTGTATTTTTGTTTGAAATATTAGTTTCAGTCAAACACAAGCTCCATCAAACAATACAACCAAATGTTTTACCCACTACACAAAATTGTATGTAACATTATGGAGATGATTCATTTGTAATGGAATGTCATATGGTAATAAATTCAAGGGTTTTTAAGAGCTTGCAGCACCGCTCTATTAATATGTATGTGAGTTACTACGACATTGTGAAGCAAAGACATTATAAATATATATCCAAATGAAGCCGTCTTTCAAAAAGTGGCACCTCATTGATTCATTTCGAAGGAAATAACGATCGAAATAAATCAGTATAAAAAAAAGACAAAATTATCGAATCCATTCTCGCGGTACGCTAAAATCTATCAATAGTTTCTTCAATGTGTCAGCCGCTATCGCTTCGCACCTTCCTCGCACCACTAATATCAACGATTATTGTGCATGTGCTCACGTTTCAGCCCACACTGGGCTCCTAAACGACGTGGACTCAGATTACTACGTGCAGGGCAGCCCCGACAGGAGCGTGACGGGGTACGAGCGCGCCGAGATGCCCTACAACGGGACCGCTGAGGGTGAGTTGGACCGACGCTTCGGGGAGAGCACGTTGCCCTCGATACGGACCGAGTTCGACGGCAGGCGGGACAGGATGACGATACCGCCGCGCGGTCTCTTCGATGATGTATAGAACATTTGTAGCGAATATGACTCTATTGCGTACCAGTAAGTTAGATGCTAGTGTCAATCTTCGCGTCGCAGTTATGGTCCGATTTTTGAGTTCGGTATTTTTGATCGCGTTCCGTGCCTGCGTTTGGAATGATTGTTTTTGTGAGGGGGTGCTGTTGATTGCTTGTGTTCAGTCAAAAAGTTTTATACATAGAATTCATAAAGAAATGGCTTGGAAACGTCAATAATATTCAAAACAAGGTCACGCGTACTTATCGCAAAGTTTGACGCCTGTTCAGTTGGAATAGTATTCTGTGTTGGCTGAGTGGATGAGATCGATACGTTTGGTATAAAATTGTAATTTTTTTTTTTATTGTAATTAAATTTATTACATCAGCACAGCACAGCTGTTATAAAGTAGAATGCTACTTGTAGAGAAATATTACTAATCAAATGTCAATCAATAAATCTTTAATGATGACGAATCGTAGATTGAAAATAAAATTGTTTTTTAAGTTCACTTAGGGCAGTCAAAGTGATTGTTATAACACGTACAAACTGTTAAAAAAAACACGACTTCCCCACCAAATAAAAACATTTGGTATGATTTATGGCTATATCCAAATATGTGGGTATATATATTATATATCTTATTGGGCTATATACACTCCTTTTGTGGGCAGTCGTGTAAAAAATAGTGATCTTTTAACATACCACAAGCGCATCCACGGCATCAGTGTATATTCATCCTCTCACAAAAATACGAAAACATAATTATAATTATGTGAATCTTAGTCATAATTTTGTAATTAGTGCAGGAAATTGTACAGTTACTATGTATGTACAAAAGTCTTGCTGCGTCCATGAAAGTAGTTATAATTCCGCTGTAATTGCACCATCAATTTAAGCGTTTCGTATTCGGATATCCATCGTATGGAATTCAGCTATTAGATTAAGAAAATATAATTATTATCAATTTGCTTATTAGTTAATTAATTTATAGATAATTTATAGATATAGATAAATGATCCATGTAAAAATACGTACATTTGATTCTAACATAGCATAACTAAACACTGTGCAATCTTTATAAAATTCTTACTATATTTTTATTTAGTTAAGAACATGCTAATGCATAGATAAATACCATATTAATAAGTGGCTTTAGAAATGCCTGTTCAAACATTTATTGTCTAAAACAATGTTACCTGATTATAAAATTACACAAACTTAGCACCGCCAGGCAATTCACAAGGTAATATTCGAGCGCAATTTGGGTATGAGCATTTAATAATGATTTCTAACGCACGACGTTCATGCGTATAACGGATGCATTTTACGTCCGTTACAATCAGCTGTTCGCTTGTCTCACCGAATAAGCAAATTATTCCCAAAAAAACTGATCTTTATGACTACTGCTACTACTAATCGGGTCACTGGCTCTCTCGTACCAGAACCAGAGCGTGTTGGCCCAGTGGTACTAACCCCTAGTTTGAATCTGGAGGTCGCTGGTTCAAATCCTTACAAGCAACAATGAGTTTTTCGCGTGATAAATTTATTTGTCCAATACCACGTTCTCAAAACGGTAAGGAAAACAACGTGTGTTAACCCTAAATCTATAAATTAGAAGACGTCTGACAAATGTGCGAAAGGAGCCTCTTTGAGGCGCACATAAATCCTTCACCAATCTGGTTCCGTTTCGGACGACGCAACTATAAGCATACACACGCACGAATAACTACCCTAAGCTTCCCTACCCTGAACTAAAGTTGAGGGTTGGGAAGATTCGTATTTCGGACTGTTACATTTCTTGCAAAAATATACTACAAATTGCGCTTTGCCGTTTGAAAAAGACGAACGTAAAAATATAGTCTAGAATTCCAGTTGTTTTTCGTTTAGAGTTTAAATTGCTTTGATCAATTATTCTGATACAGAAATGTACATCCAATCCGTTCGTTATTGAGTAAGGATATTTTACCTCCATATACTACAATTTTGATTTGTATACGAATGTTGTGATAATCATTTTTTGTTAAGCAAAATGTTACTTAATATATAGTAATGCATTGTTTTACACTAGGTATTACAATTTCTTACATAAATAATTACCTAGCCTAATATAATGATAGCTGAGATAAATATGATAAATTGCAGTAGTCATACATCCCCCCGATCAAGCTGTGCCTAAATTTCAGAAAAATAAGTATTTGAACGTATGATAAAAAGGATGCATGTACAGATATTTTAGTGGTTATAACGTAGCCTTTATTTATTTAAGGGATGACGATGTTTTGTTATTTTTCATTCCATAGTTATATTGGATGCAAGAGCATTAAACCCGGATGTGATATTGTTATATGTGATGTTTTATTTCATTCAATAAATCAACTCGGCTCGGTTACATAACTTGTGACATTCATTTTCCGATGAACAATGATTTCACGATGCCGTCAATCAAGGATAAATGTTTATGTTGAAAAATTCAGAGTTCCTATGCATATTGCAGTAAAACAAACTGCTTTGTATAATACTGACCTTTCTTTTCCTGCCAATAATTTATGACGATACTCCCCGTCCTGGAAAATAGGCTAGCTCCCCCCTATGACGACGCTGTATGGCGCGTGATATTTAGCTGGGAGTACCGCGTGTCTTAAATAAAACCAAAGTGATAATACCATTGCAAACTCATTTATTTTATTCACAATAAATACATTTCTTCACTACTTAAAATGCACCTTAATGTCGTCTACTTTGGTTCTGATTTCGTGTGATGACTCCTTTGACAAGTCTTGCGCGTACGTTTGGTAGATTCCTTTCAATTTACTCAGCTCCTCAGTTTGGTTGAGATCTGAAACAAAATAATTAATGAAACTCTTGAAAGTTGTAAGTACTAATCCGTCACAAACGCAAATTATCTCCAAATTGTGTACACATTGTTAATCAGTATAATATGTAGCAATCTTGACTTCCACTTAAATACCCAATCCCCAGTCATCGATGGATAATATTATATAGGTACCTAACGTATGTATGTAAGAGGTAATCTCCAAAACAAGTGTGTTTTAAAAAATTCTTTCACCAACATTTATTTGCAACGTAAATCGACAAGAAAACTGTCGAGCCCGTTTCTTATGAACGCTGCCTAAGCGCCGCTAAGGCAGCATTTGTAAGCTAAGTTAGCAGTAATAGATATATTAATGCTTTCTTAGAAAAGTTGAAGAGCTTAAAAAGTCCGGGACGACATAATATGTTAAGGTTTACAAATCGATAAAATATTCCTGAACCATGTAGCTATTATGGAGACAAACTGGATTGAACGCAGGCGAAGCTGCGAACACAGCTAGTTTAATATAAAAACTGTCGCCTCACACGCAAGATTCTACTACCCGCACTACTGAAAAACCTAAATAAAAAAATATCGGTGGACATTTCACACAGCGCCATCTAGCCTCAAACTAAGCAAAGCTTGTATCATGGGAACCAGACAACTGATAGAATACATATAATACTTACACACCAAGACAGAACAAACATCAAGTTTGTCGCACAAATGTTTGTCCTGGGTGGGAATCGTTATACCAACTGAGCTGTTAGGCTAGTCAAATGTTACTTAAAATAAATGTCACTTATGTAACGTTAGAATGCGACGGGTGATGCGTCGAGCGACCGAACGCTGCGGTGCAGGGAAGCGAGTCGGAGAATCAAATCGGGTATCGTAGAGTACGCAGTCACTTAACATCATGTGAGATTACAGTCGAACAGTCTACATCAGCGTAGAAGATCACAGCTATTCGTATCTCGGATAAGGTCAAGTTGCAGACGTAACAAAGTAACAAACCTTTCAGTTTTTTAACAAGTGTTTCCATTATCTGGAGCGCGTCCCTTCTATGCCGTACTTGGTTGCTGTTTTCTGTAAAATACACAAAAACAAAATCAAATACTTAATACTTACTTCACTTGTACACTGTTAAATGTTTTGCCTTTGTAACAGAGGATATCGCTTAACATTAGGCGGGCCATCAGCTCGAGCGATGAATAGAAAACCTACTATTTAGGCACCGCAACAGAGTCCTTAGGGTTGCCAGCCACTACTCTGCTGTCAGTGTGCTTAAAGTGTGTATGTGTGTTGTGTGTAAGCTTTATCATAAATCATGCAAATCTCACTGAGCGTGTATTCGATGACGTCCGCCACTCGCGCCGTCACTTCACCGACAGCTTTCTCCCGGTTGGTATTGACGACGTTGTCCGTGTCCATCGGTTCGCCCGCATTGGTCAGTATCGCGAGTCGCTCCAACACGCGAGCGATGGACGTCAAAATCGCGAGCTGCGTCGATCGGGAACTCGACGCGTAAGAATTGGCGCAATGGTCGAAGAATACAGTTTGGTATTTTTCTGGAAATAAATAATAATAATTGGTGCATGCCTGGATCTGAACCAGCGGGTCGGGATTCGTACCACTTGAGTACCACGCTCTCACTTATCGAGGATGCATTTGTACATGCAGTGAGAACATTGGAGGCTAGGGTAAATAAATTCTAGATCACAATGAATCAACACACGTCTCCACTAATTACATCGGCGTCAAGATGGAGAAAGCTTTTTGATTTCTTATTTCTTATTTTTCTTATTTATTGATGGACATTTACCACAGCACAGAAAGCAGAGTTACTACCAACTGAACTGTGAGACCAGTAAATATTTCTTTCAGAATTCTCGAATTCTTCTGAATTCTTATAAATAGACAAGAAAACAGATGAAATAGAGAGCAAACCGAGATCCCTAAACGAAGATTATATTTATTCCTTCTTGTCGCGGGCATAATCCTGTTAAACCACACGATATATCACTGACAGTGGACAATAGGATATGCTGATACCTTGTGTTTCAGGATCCTTAGGCCACGCCTTCCCGAGTAGCTCGTAGGCAGCTTCCTTGAGAGCCGTCAGCTGTTCCCGTCTCTGTCTCGCACCCTCGTTGTCCTCTTCGTCTGAATCTTTGCTCATTGAGAACTCATCCTTGTGATAAAAATATACATATTTGTTACGGCTAGAGTTGCTGTGCTAGTTTTACTCGGAGCTTTCTGATATCTGTTACTGAAGACAAAATTTACATAAATTCCTCAAAAACTTATGTGGTTGAATAGTTAAAATTAAGTATTTTGGTTTTTCGGTCCGGATATGTAAAAATCGGTGATTTGGCAAAAGTTACATAAGGTACGTTATTTTTCTGTCGCTCTTCCATTTAGATCGCATTAGATATGATTGAATATATCTTACTTTATATTTTGGTCCTTCGAAGTGGAAAATGGAGATTTTAATAAATAAAAATATCACTGCTTCTCAATTAGTACTTAATAAAAAACTAAATCACCTTTGACAATATAACTTTGACGATCTCATAGACTTGGTTGAATCGATCGCAGTTGGTTGCCGCTAACGCGTGACCGAGCGCTGTGATGGCGTGTTTCTTGTAAACCATTTCTTGTTTCTTAGCTTCAACTAGGAGGGCGTTGATGCATTCCGTAGCCAAGGTCGGTGATAACGGGGTTTCCCCTTCCTTCACACTGGAATTGAAAACAATCAGGTCAAATGTGCTGTTCACATCTGTGAGTACATCAGACATTACCTCTGGTCTCTGAAATCATCTGAAAAGGGCCGGGCCAAAATAATATCTCTTGTTTTTTTTTAACAAAATGAACAAAGCTCATCCCATAAAAACTTTTTTTTTTTTTTAAATAAATCCGATAATGTATGCAATTATAAATTCTAAATATATTGGTTTATATTTTTAATGTAAAATATAATTAAGAATTAGGAGAAAAACTGATTTTAAAGGTGAAATGATTATGTTTGAATATTTTTTAATGCAATAAAGTATTTACAATTATATTTTGAGTTAAGACAATGTTTGTTTTAATAATTAATAAATATTATATACAATTAATAATTGTCTCAAATGGTCTCAAAACCTATCTTTTTTTTCAATTTAAAAGCGTTACCGTTTATTATATAAAGTGGTTTGGAGACCCCTTTCGGGTATTCCGGTGTAACATACTTGCACAGCTCAGCCAGCGCGTCGATGACGTGCTGCTTCCCGTCGAAGGTCTTCCCGTGCACGGCGGCGAGCAGCGAGCGCGCCAGCTGCTCCCGCTGCTCCCCCAGCCCGGAGGATACTTCCTTGCAAATTGTCTTTATTGCGTTTGCACCCTAAAATGTTAATATGTATGGAGTATGTTTTTTCGGGTTGTATCTTAAGATCCTTTATTTTATTCGAGTATGTGATGGAATTCGCAGTAGGCCCATCAAATTTTAAGGTTTAGACGGTTAAGATTATCTGTCCACAGCAATAAGGGTCATACCCTGTTGAAATCTGAAGTCTTACCATAGTAAGACTCAAGTTTCATTACCGTCACTTTAGACAGTGATAGTGACAGGCGCCATCCTCACTGGCCGTCGGTTGCACAAACATACCATGGTCATATCGCATTAGTGGTACTAACTCGCGGTCAAACACATTAATATTCATTGAGTGCCCTAAATAATGTTCGCACGAGAAACGTTTTCAGTGTAAATATTGGTCGCGTGACGTATTAAGACACCGCACGAAACGCACACATGAAAGTATTAATGCGACAAAAAATTTCAACATTATCCGCAACTTTTAAGTGCATTATGGCATGCATTATGGCCAACTGGTAGTGAACGAGTGTTCATACCTGTACTTTCTTGGTCCAGCTGCTGGAATTGAGTGCGTGTTCGATGTTTGCGCGGAGAGCTGGCAGGTGGCGCTTGATGCCGCTCTCTCGCGCCGGGCTGATGTCCTGCCATATTTCCTCGAACATCTCCACAGTTGTCGAATCTACAAGTTGTTAAATGTTCCAGAGTAGTAGTAACTTATGGAAGAGAGTTATTTGCCGCGATATTTCGACGTAGTTACAGTTGCATATGACTGGCATCTATCGTCGGACTAATTATCGGAATTTGCAAATACATATGAGCTGTTTTTATAGGTGTAACAAAATATCATAAGTGTGTCTGGGCGCAATTATGTGAGTATTCCAACAGTTATCTGGTTCCCACAGTACAATCGATGCTAGACGGCGCTGTGTAAAAATGACCATAAATATTTGTTAATTTGTTTACCATCATCCTTGGGCGCATGCATGGCTAAAAACACAGTGGGTGCTAAGATTTCCTCATTGTCTTTGATGTGCTCAATTTTCGCCTTCGCCACAGACTTGAGCACGAGCGCGATGGCGCACCGAGAAGTGTCGTCCTCTTTCGTCTCGTACAGAGAGACTAGCTTCTTCATCAGCTTTTCTATTGATTGCGGCTGAAATGTAATGTATTCTCAGTATCTTTCTTACATTACTAAACGGTCAAAATAGAAAGTTTTTATATAATTTATCGCTTCGCTATATTTCTTATGCTCTGTAGATTCCCTATGAGACGTCTTGTTCAATAAATATGTCATAATCAAAATAGGTCGCGCCCAACAAGGTTAATAACTTTTTAATGTGAATAAGTGAGGAACGAGGTGATGGCCCACCACTGATGCTAAACAGTCCTTTGCCCATAAAGAATCGACCAATACGATTTCGGTCCTCCTCTGCATAGGGATGTGATGACCAAGACGCACCGTACTGCGACCGTAAATTAGAGGTGAAGGTGGAAGGTCTCAGTGTCTTTAATGTCACCGGCACTCACACCTATTAAACTGGACAGCAATGCGAATGCGTTACTGCTTGGTGGCAGGATTTAGATACGGCGGCAGTACTTCTCCGGAAGAACTCTCAAGTTTCATTGTCTGACGACATAAAAGGTAGGTGATTGCCCTACAGTGCAAAATAATTAAGTGATGCAGTCCATCCGTATAATTCTTCCGCACTGTACAATTCTATCGAACGTCCCGTTATCACTTTCGTTTCAATCTTCCGAACACGCGGAACTATAAAAGATTTATCACACGACCTAACAAAACTGTATTAACAGAAATTACCTTAGCAAACGCAGATATCTGTCCAAGCGCTTCCGCATAGTTCTTCCGCACTGTAGAATTCCTATCGAAGGTCCCGTTCAGCAGGTTTGTCATTATCTTCCCAGCGACGGGTTCCAGCTCGGCGCGAAGATAGTGCGCGGCGAGCACTATGAAGTGACAGCAAGCCACTTTGGTGCCCAGCTGGACAGACTTAGTCAGTTCCAGAATCTTCGGCAGCATTTCTTTCACTACTTCTATGTCGATGTAGGGCATACACTGGAAAAAAATATATATAAGTTAACAAGTGATTCAATGTTTTGAAAAGGCAAGGGAAACATGACATTAACCTTTGCTTCTACTTCTCTCTCCCCCCCGCCCCTCTCTTTCTCTCTTGTCATTATTTTATTTTGTTAAGAACATTATTAATTACTTAGCCCACTACATTATTCACATGATGTTAAAGGTATACAGGTTATATGATAGTGTTACAACTAGAGGGAATTCAAACATATTAAGTATTTAGAGTAAAGTGGCTAAAGAAATAATTTCATATTTTAATTTAAATTAGTAATTTATTTTTCTTGTAAATTATACTTGACGATGTTTTTAAAGATGTCAGTCATGTCGCACAAGCCCTTCGATCATCTTTGAAACGGGTAAACTGAGATGTGACGAGTACCTTGACAACGGTGTCGGTGGTGTAGTGGTGTCGCGCGGCACTCGCTCTGATGTCGTCCAGCATCTCCCTGGTGCCGGCGTCGGTGCTGAGCGCGGTGCTCAGGTACGAGAGCTTGGCGGACTCGAGGTCGCCCGCCGCGCCCACCAACGCCGGGATCAACTTCGGCAGGAACGGCTTGAGGCTGTCTCCCGCCGCCGATACCAGTTTTGACACTGTTTGTAAGCTGAAAACGTTTAGTACGATTATTTGTTAGCAGATCTCAACAGCAGTAGTCGTAAGGGGAAGTAATGCAACCACGCCTATTTCTCTAGCCAAGCAGTGATGCATTCGCGTTGTGTTCCAGTTTAAAAGGTGTGGCTCCCGGTGAAATGACAGACACATGAGACATTCCACCTTCACGTATCAGAGCTACGGATGCATACGATGCGACTTGGGTCTTGTCGTAACTAGTAAGGGTGGACCCAAGTCGCATCAGTTGTTATGGGCAGAGGTTACCACTTAACACCAGGTGGACCGTCGGCTCTGTCCGAAACTGAATCACATAAACAAAATCTTCACGGCTCAGAGTTACGGGCACATACAATGCAGCTAGACTCTTGTTGTACCTAAGTAGGGTAACAAAAGTCATATTGATTTGTTACGGGCAGACTTACGGGTTGCTACTTAACACCAGATGGACCGTATGTTCGTTAAGTAATACTTTAATATAAAAAAATAATCACTCCATCACAAACTAAAACTAATCACATTGCTGCACAAGTGTCTAGAGAAGAATCATAAGGAATCAAAAAAGAATCATAGTAGATGATAAGAATATATACATATTTACCTGACGCTTCGCACTTCTTTCACGAGATTCGTTATCCCGGTATCCAGCAAGACTGGCAGTATCACCGACACTATTTCCTTGCCGTCTTTCCCTTGACTCACGTCTGACGCACGGATACATAGCTGGAAGTAGGTAATGGACTTCATATTCAGGCAGTAGAACTTGTAACGTGTTCGTCCGAGGAAGTCATGCCACCATGCAGAAACGCACAGGCATTACTAAGTCCCCGTATGAAAGGTGTGGTAGCCGGTGAAATTAAAGGTGCATAAGAATTCCACCTCACGTCTCAGAGTTACGGACGCGCGTCGCGAAGCGTCTCATGTCTTGTACGTAAGTAGGGGAGGACCCAAGATATATCGTTTTTGTTAGAGGTTGCAATTTTTACATCAGGTGAGCCTAATTGCTCGTTCATAACATTTTCACATATAAATCTTCTTAAATCATTCAAGTATTCGCAAGTCCAAATGACGGTGCAGGGAGTGGGGAGAGAAGATTATCGTTCGTTACTCGACGAACCCAAAGACATTGCGTACTTTCTGCTACTAACCATGAAAGGATTAAAGTGAACTTATTTTTGTCTTAGAATTCTTGGTTCTAAGACATGTCCATTTTCTCACGATGTATTTCTTACTGTTTTGGCAACATGGTAAGGCGCACATAATTTTTTTGATGTGAAACATTTATAGCCGCACGTAAAACAGATTTCTGGCTTGGCGACGCGTCGCCACGGCATGAGCGCTGATTGGTCCGTTCAAGGTTACGACAAATCATAAACATTATTAGTGATGGGGTACTTAGTTTCTTACAAAATAATGTCGATGTTTCACATCTGCCAGGCGTCCCGTGACGGCTCACATTTTTTTTATCTTACTTTTTGACGTTTTAATTACCTTGGAGAGCACGCTAGCTGTAGTGGTAGCCGCCTGCCTGGTGCCTTCGTGTACGTCGTCCATCACGCGGAACAGCTGCGCCCATATCGTTGGCAGCTGGTGCAGAGACTCGTGGAGATTGTTTGCGCCTCTGCAAATAACCATTAACGTGACAGAATATGAGCTAGCGGTTCGAATTTGCCAAATATAAGAAAGGTATCCATGTGGAAAATAGACATTTTGTAACTGACGCAATATATTTAGTCATATATAACGTGCACGAGCCTTTATATTGGTCGTCACTCATCTAAGTAAATACATATTACATGACCAGGTCCAACATTTCATTTCATATTCATTTAATTTCATCGCAGGTTAGCTGGTATCTGATAGTTTATAGATTTTATAGACTATAAGCAACTTTCAGAATAGAACCACTTAGAGGCTGTTTTCACACTGGTATCTCACGATGTGTTTCCTTCAACATTTTAAGAAAGTCATATTGCGCATATAGTTCCTCAAGTGAAAACACTCGTTTTTGGATTTGGACTAGCAACCTGCAGATCATAGCTCTGTACCAATAGACCTCCACGCTTTCGATCGTCTCTGTTAGTCTGACAAAAAAAAATTGAACGATAAGTTATCTTTTTTTTTTTTTTATGTAATGTAGGTACGGAGCGAGCCGACGGCCCACCTGGTGGTTAGTGGTAACCTCGGCCCTTAACAACCGATGCGACTTGGGTCCTCCCCTACTAGGTACGACAATACCCAAGTCGCACCGTATGCGCCCGTAACTATGAGACGTGTAGGTGGAATGTCTCATGTGCCTGTAATTTCACCGGCAACCACACCTTTCAAACCGGAACACAGTAACGCGAACGCGTTACTGCTTGGCGGCAGAAATGGGCATGGCGGCAGTACTTCCCCGGACGAACTTGGCGAGTTCTACTACTCTTAAAATCTATCTCTATGCAATGATTTATTCTAATTTCCGTGTAACACTAAGACTAGTGGTCAAAAAAATATATGTACCGTAGCAAGTCAGCCAACGCGTTGCAGCAAGACATTCTAACTCGCCAGTGATTTGACGTCAGATTCGCCACCAGATCGTCCAATATCTCTTTGTGGTATTTGTGCACCTAGAATATATAGAAATTCATATGAGAAATCAGAGTACAATAAAAGCAAAGTTTTTAAAAAGTCGGCCTTATTTTATTAGATTAGTCCATTGATTATTCTTGCGTATAAAGAGTAAACCAACTATATTCCAATGACATAACGCACGGTTTACTTCAGCGTACACTCGATACACATTTGTGCACATTAGGATTCGAACAGTGGACCTTCGGATTGAAGCTCGGTGTACCACTGAGCCTCTATGTATTATTCGACCAGCCCGTGTAATACTCACAGTTGCCTGCGTGTTCGGTACTATAGCGTGCCAGATGCTCGCCATAGAGTTCTGAATCCGCGGTGTGGGATCGAACCTGTACCGGTACAGTCTCGGCACGATCTTCGGCAAGTGTTCAGACAGCTGCGCGCCCGCTTGCAAAGCTATCGAATGGAAACCGAAGGCCGCACCTACATACAAAAATAACACAATATAAATAATATAAAACATCACAGTTGCTTTTGGTGATTTGCCGCAGGAAAGACGACATATCGGACACGATAAAGAAAAATTCAAAGAATATAAAGTTCAAGGTTATTGCTCGCAATTTCTTTACCCGCTCGTCATCAAGGACAAGAAGAAGGCAGAGACTGAAGGAGAGTCTACCCCCTCTTCAACTTAAGGAAGTGAAGTGATTTAGGCTAAATAAATAAATTCATTTCAAATTTCATAGTTTCTGACATCTGCATGCGGGGTGAGCGCTGTCTGTGCTACACAATAAACTCATACTTTTGCAGAAGTGATCGTTCCTCATTGTTTAGTGTACCACTGTGGTTGTATCATTTGTTTTTTTTTTATGTGATAAAGCTACGGTATGAGCAGATGGCCGACCAGGTGTTACGTGGTAACCTCTGCCCATAACAAGCAATAAGAGTTGGGTCCTCCTCTACCTAGGCACGACAAGACTCAAGTCCGATCGTATGCGTCCGTAACCACGAGACGTGAAGGTGTAATGCCTCTCGTGCCTGCAATTTCACCGGCAACCCCACCTTTCAAACCAGATCACAGTAACACGAATGCATCACTGCTTGGCGGCAGAAATAGCAAAAATATGTCGAATGAGGATCAATTATACAATAAAAATAAATTATTTACCTTTCTTAGAGTTCCACACTGAATTGTGATGAGCGAGATGCATGAACTTGTACAGCAGATCTGGCTGGTTCAAGTCGGAAGCTAGGGAGCACAGCTCTTTGTATGTGGAAAGATTGCCACTGAAAAAATAACATTAACGAGGCTATTTATATCAAAGGTTTCTAAAAAACATAGAATAACGGATAATATTCGATATTTTTTTGAAATATTTTTATTTTGTGCAGGTGGGGTGTACCCCTATCAGTCTGCTCTGATTTACGTTACTGGGTTCCGTGATCTGATAATGGAGTAATGGACCGGGATGTGAGTAAATGTGGGATGGATGATATATAATATACATATATTTACAAGCCATTTCTTTATGAATTCTATGGAAATAAAGTTTTTGACTTTGACTTTATATTTGTATGTGCGTGTTGGTACCGTTACGTACGCGCTGTTAAAGGCGCGATGGCAACACCGCCACCCACTCGCGTCTGTATCGAGTTTCGACTGCGTTGGTATGAATAAATGTATATAATTTGCTACTAACGCACTTCTCATAGACCCTAGATCTACTGTAATATCTTAGCTTAGTCAGTAGCAGTAAGTAGATTCGTTGTAACTCACCCAGTAGGCGCTTTCCCCAGCTGACCTTCTTCAAATATCTTTGTGTCTTCAGTGACTTTAGCCACCGATCGCTTGCCGCTAGTCAGCTGGTCTATAATCTGTCCAACTAGCGCTTGCCGCTGGTTTACGTCGGAATTCTGGTACACTAGGCTGAGACCCTTACTAGCTACGTCTTGGACAATATCTATTTTGAACAGTAAATTCATATATAAAGTTGAGTTTTGAAGATGTAAGGTAAACAGTTTAAGGTAAGACAACACAGTCATGGGATCATAAATGTGACAATTCACAAGCTCATTCCATAAAAAATTCCCACGAAAACATCAGCTCATACTTTATCCAGTAAAACATTCCTAAATATACCTTCAGTCAGTATAATTCTCATTACACTCAAAAAAACACAAAAACACACAAACTGAACAATAAAGCAATAAACCGGCCAAGTGCGAGTCGAACCCACGAAAAGAGGGTTCCTTGCCTTCACGAAATATAGTTTTGGTTAGTATCTACCACAAAAAAATTGCGGTAGAGATCTCAGAGCGAGTCCGACTCATGCATTTTATCCCGGGGGAATACCGGCGAAGCCAAGTGCAGAAGCTAGTTTTTTGATAAAGTGAGATTATTTTATCCTTTTTTATGTGGGCATCGTTTATAATATGTTACAACTCCGGAACGTTCCGACGCCGACGGCCTACCTGGTGTTAAGTGGTAACTTCGGCCTATGGGCCGAGGTGACACAGATGAAAAGCGATGCGACTTCGGTCCTCCTCTACTAGGTACAACAAGACCCAAGACGCATCGTATGCGCCCGTAACGCTGAGACGTACAGGTTGAATGTCTCATGTGCCTGTAATTTCACCGGCAACCATAAAAATATAATGCTATACTGACCGCTATTTTCAGACAAGAAATCCATAAACACCTCCTGGAGATATTCCAGTTTATTTCTGATCGGCTCCCGTTCCGGGCAGTTCTTCAATAGCGCTAGGAGCCAAATGCTGGTAGCCTAGTAAAATAAATCAATCATGATGTGTTTATATATAAATGTATGGATTTATAATAATATTGGTGCACAATTCACAGCGCAATCTAGCACCAAACTAAGCACAGCTTGTACTATGGGAACCAGACAACTGATAGAATACATACATATTTTTTTGTTAATACATACATATTAACACCCAGACACAAACCAGAACAAAATTCTATATTCGTCACACATGTCTGTCCTGAGTGGGAATCGAACCCACGATCTACAGCGCAGATAGCAGAGTTACTACCAACTCAGCTGTGAAGCTCGTCTAATTTGTGCTACCATTACTACTAATTACGGTACCAGCTCTCGAGAGCGATACCAGTTTAGCGAAAGGATCACTAGTGTACTTGATACATGACTTCGAATTTCTAGTTCCAGGACATGCCGCTTTCCTTTCAACGTTCTCTTTCACCGTTTTGAGAAAGCTGTGTTGTCACACATATTATTCATGTCAAAAAATCAATGGTGCACGTCAGATTTGAACTAATGACCTCGGTATTAAAACTTGGGGCACTACTTGGATTTTTTAGATTAATATCAACGCGATATGCTTCATTAATTAATTTATTTGTATGTTTGTTACCTGTCTTGAATGTGGATGAGGGTGTTTGCCAATCTTGAACAACTCTTGTAGTAGCCACTCCAGTAATTCATCGTTCTCTTTCAGAGCCTCCAAATTCCTTACTTTTGATGTGCCCTGGAAAACAAAAAACAATATTTAACTGTAGAATATGAATCGAGATAAGAAATTCATGCTTTTTTGTTACACGATAATGCTTCTTACAAACCTCGAAAGGTAACTCGGTCCACATATCCCTGTTTTCATTCGAATTGACTCCTTCAACGCACAGTACCAGTGATTCTCCAATTTGTAGATGAATTTCGAACTCTTTACTCTGAAAATGAAAAAAATATACTAGAGTAAATTTGTTGCTTCTTGTTATTTCATTTTCATAAGTTTGGTTACGAAATACTAGAATCATAGCGAACAGAACTGAGTAAAAGAAATAAAAAATAATGGCCCGGATGCCCCAGAACGAAATGACCGAATATTATATTCTCTTTTATATTTTATTTTTTTATTCTTTTATATTGTATGTATTTCTATTCTTCTGTCGCTCTTCTCAACGACGTATAAAACATCTTGTGATATCTTATTTTTGTATTATATATAGTCATAAAATTAACATAGATCTAAGTACTCCAATTGTTACAAGAATCGTGCTCGCGACAAAAAAAGGAAGCCCTCCTTTAGGGGTTTCTTGGCTGTTCTTGTCTATGGAGGGTCGGATAGGGTTTGAACAGGCGTCAAACATAGCGATAAGTACGCGTGACCGTATGTTTTAGATATTATTGACCTTTCCAAGCCATTTCTTATGAATTCTATGGAAATAAAGTTTATGACTTTGACTGATAAACTGAAGTGGCACTTGTGTTTGTGTATTGTGTTATTTATAGAATCGTATGGGTCTTCACTCGAACTTGAAGGTAATTCTGGCTGTTATTGAGGAATGTATTACTGGAAGAAAGTGTTAGCCGAGTTATTCTGGAGAAAACAATGACGGAGGCGGCGAGCCTTACGCTCCCACTATAGTGAAATTCGAAGGTGAAAAGTGGTCCCCTGCCTACCTCTAGGGGATAAAGGCATGAATCTACGTATGCAGGGTTTTCACTTTATTGATACAACTATACCTATAATAAATAAATTATTAATGATGAAAAAAACGACAAAATATCACCAAAATCAAAATACCACTCACATCTTTGGCCATCTGCAAGAAACCCATAACAATCTGCTTAGCGAACGGCAGCCTCTCTCCGCAGCAGATCAACCCCAGAGTATAGAGGGCGCGCTCTTTCACTTTGCTCGGCAGTTTCGCGTTGCCGACTATCCTGAACAACCTCTCCGCGACCGTGTACTTGGTGGTGACGTCACCCTCGTGTATTCTGCTCGTGCTGAACGGCGTGTCGGACTGCAGCAGGAGATTCTGTTTGGGGGACGTCGCCGGGAGGGGGAGTCCGCTGCACCTCGCCACCAGGGAGACTGCGGAGCACGACGTACTGACCAACAGTGTTTGCGGGCTGGCGAGGTGGTTGGCTGAAAAATTTCAAACAAAAACCTAATAGGAATGATTCCGGACGCGCCAGATTAAACATTCAGCTTTCATTGAAACTTTAAAAAAAGCTTCGAAAACTACAGGCGACTGCAGTTCACCCCTTAAGAAACACGCGTACGGTAAGATGCGCGAATATGTTGCACGGAGGAGCAACGTATCGACTTCACTTATTGATAACACTAGATTATGCTTCCGATCTTGCGTACCGCGTGCTTTATAAGAATATCAATTCTTAAGGAAAAATACTACTAGAAATGCATCCTCCGGACTCGCAAGATAAAATATATTGAGCTTTGGTTTGATATCTTTTGAAATAGTGCATAAAATACGTCAGTTTCTTAAAACTGAGCTAATACGAGCTAGACTTTACGGATGAAAAGGTACAGCCCTCAAAGATGGATAGAACGCAGACCGAGTAGACTCCGTAATAGGGTTCCGTGTTTTGAGTACGGAACCCGTGTAGGCTCTTAGATTTTTCCACTTACCTAGGCAAAGAGCGCCTTCCTGATAGGGTTCCCAGCCGCCCGCTGTGAATCCTTTCCCTCCAAATTTGCCACGTTTCGACAACATGACACACCTCTCACACATATGCGAAAACGCGGACACATAGCCGCACTGAGATTCCAAGTTTTTATTGCCCACTCCCTCGGCTACAAATTCCTTTATCTGTAAAAACATTATTTTGTGAAATGCGAATGAATATCCAAGCATTTTGCTGTCAATGCATCAATTATGCCGCTAATCCATGCAAATTCCGTAGCTGCTGTCCATAAATAAATATACTGGTGGATATTTAAAACAGCGCCATCTAGCCCCATAATAAGCAACGCTTGTAATATGAGAACCAGATATATGATACAATATATAAACACTTATGTTTGTATTTATTTATTTAAGACGTAGAACAATATATTTTCATCCCACAAATTATTGTCTTGGGTGGGAATTTAACCCACAACCTACCAGCACAGAAGGCAGAGCTGAACCAAATGACCTATGAGATCAGTCAAACTGGTTGCTTTAAATGTTACATAACACAAACATAAACTTGAAGTTGTTTGTATAGTTTTCAGTTATACTTTGCCGAATCAATATTGTTGAAAATGTGTATGAAATTGATAAACTCCAAAACAGGTTGAACGATCACTATGATTCAACCAAAATTAACAAGTGTATTTATTGGAGAACGTTTTTACTTTCCATTTTTGCCAGTACATAGTCTGTCGAGGTCAGCTAAATAAACAATCAGTGTCCTAATAAACATTGTCTTCTTGAAATGGAAAGAGCGAGCTATGGGCGAAACAATTTTGTTTTTTTTTATAATTTGGACATTTCTCACAGCTCCATCTAGCTCCAAAGTAAGCTAAGTATAGCTTATGTCATGGGAACCAAACCACTGATATAATACATATAAACTTTTTTGTAAATACATATATATAATACACATTAACCCAGCCACAGAAACAATTTACACACAACAATCAAAATTACATCCGAAGCCTTCTTAAATAGGTATAGTTAACTAATTTACATTTAAGTATACCTGCTTATCAATCGCAGACTTCTCGCTGGTATGAACAGTGATAATTGCAAATATAACCGCCGCGGCCTCTCGTAAGTCCTCCTTAGTGCTAGTCGTGAAGAGATTGCGGAGAAAGGGCAAAAGGCTCGTGTACTTCGACGCTATCTTCTCAGGCACACACCCCACAATGTCTAAGAAACACGTTAGAGACATCACATCTGGAATAAATAAAAAAAGGTTAGTTTTTTTTTATATAAAAAATTATATATAAGAAAAGGAAGCCCTCTTTTACAGGTTTCTTGTCTGTTCTCCCCGTGGAGGGTCGGAATAGAGAACAGGCTTCAAACTTAGCGATAACCAGTGTGACCTTATGTTTTGAATACAACTGACGTTTCCAAGCCTTTTTTTGCATTTCCAAGTTTATTATAATTTCTATGGAAATAAAGTTATTGACTTTGACTAAATTATGATAGCGAGCAGACGAGTTGACGAGCACATAAACGCATAACTCACCGGGACTAGCGTTGAGCAACAAAGTGATTATGGATAGATAGTTCTGCAGTACTTCAGTGTCGAGCAGATTGCTGTAGAAATATTTCGCCAGCAGCGGAGACGTCGCATTCGGGTGGTTTGAACAGTTCTCGAGATTTGCATCTCGGTTCAGACACATGCGGAGATACCGAAGAATCTAAAAATAATATTAAAAAGTTACTGACCAAATTAAAAACTTTATTAAGCTATGATTAGCAATCAGTTTTGCAATCTGTGGTCAGATAGTCTCGAATTCAGTCGAATACATATATTTCACGCAACATGAATATTAATCAGTCTCTACGCAGCGATGTTAAGTAATACTAGTGGCCTGCCCCGGCTTCACAGAGGTGAAGATCTTATGTATATCAGCCAAGCCAATATATATTTTGAACAAGGTTCTGCCCAATGGTATTATCATTCAAATAATTATTATTAAATTTACCTCTTGATAAGTTAACGGATGGAACTGGAGAACTTGATTGTTCACTACGAAACGGTGCTTAGCGTTCGAGCCTTTCTTTCTTTTCTGCATTTGATCCCAAACGTAGTTCACCATGTCTTTGAACTTGGGCACTTTAAATTCTGCTTCCTCTGTTTTGTCCTTGTCACTCTTGAGCGATGCCTGGTCTATGTTGACTGTTGTTGTCTCTTTTCTGGATATGTTATTCACAACGTCTTCGATCTCAACCGGTCGCGAAGTGCCGTATAGGCATTTGAGTGCTTCCATAGAAATTTCATCTTGGCTATAATAGAAAATATAAGATTTTTACAAAAGATAAATATTTTTGGTATATTTGGCAGCTCTGAACATGGCTGCAGGTCTCACCATTTTGAAGACAACATTTGCCACTTTTAACTTACACCAACATCAGAGTTGCAAATAATTTAATGCTAAATTCGACATTCCAAACCTTGTCTCAACCTCCACGAGAGCAAAGGCATATTAGGTCTCACCTGTCTCCGCTTGCCATCAACAGAAGATATCTGGATGGCATGTAGTCTTGCGGGAAGACCGCGGCCGAGTACCGCATCGCTATGTACCGGATCATAGAGTCATCACTTTGCATGTAGCTGTTGGGTAAATGAAATTGAAATCAAAGTCAAAAACTTTATTTCCAGATAATTTAAGCTTCATTCATATAGGCTTGAAAATATTAATAAGTAATATTCTAATATAAAGTCACGCGTAGTTATTGCTAAGTTTGACGCCTGTTTAAACCCTATCCGATCTACCATAGGAAAAACAGACAGAAACCCCACAAGAGAGTTCACTAATTTTCGCGCAAATAAAAATTATCAAACGTAAGACAATCGATGAAAAATAGCTTGACTGGCCTAACAACTCTGTTGGTAGTAACTCTGCCTTCTGCGTTGTAGTTCCTGGGTTCGATTCTGACCCAGGACAAACTTATGTGACGAACATAAATGTTTGTTCTGTGTGTGGGTGTGAATATGTATAATATGTAAGTATTTAAAAAGTATATAATTATTCTACCATTCATCTGGTACCCATAGTACAAGATATGCTTAATTTGGGGATAGGTGGGGGTGTGTGAAATATCCACCAATATTTATTTATTTGATTTGATGATGACTGTCGATTGATCGACTGGTGATACTTACTGGTCGAGTAGAGCAAACAGTGCCAAAGTCTGTGGTTTGTCGAGCTGATTTGATGTACTTTTCACATCTGAGCTCTCATCTACGTCCATCTTATTAGACGTGCTCGCACCCGGAGACGGTTCTGATAATGCTGATTTACCTGGAGATTTACATATGATACAAACTAATATGAACATTAATTTATTGGCGCAGACTGTTGGATTCGAATAATAAGAATAGTCATTTTGTCATTTTAATTGCACTCAGGAGAAGTAAATTTTCATTATGTATTATATCCTTTAATAATACAGCAAACAAAAGGACAAAGCGTAGACATGAACAACTGTAAATTATCGTTTACATCGCTCATGTCGTTGTGTCGCTTCATGTAGTTTTTTATATGGTGCTGTAAAATAAATAAGATGATTTGCTTCAGATAGGAATATTAGCAAGCCAGGGAACATATATTTATCGCTCTCTCTCTCTCTCTCTCTGTAATATTACCTTCAAAGGTAACCTTGTAAGCCACAGCCATCTCCAACAAGGCGTCTCGTAGCGCTGTCTTCATTTCTGGCACCGCTTCAGGGATCATTTTGACAAGCTCTTCAAGAAGTGCAAACTGGCTGCTGATGGTCTCGGGGCATTTTGTCGCCAACCGACCTGTGAACAAAACCTGATCACTTGTACATACGACGCGTTACAGAAACCCTGTGTGTGGTTTCTGTAAACATTTGTTATTCTGTAAGACCATTTGTCAAATAATTATAAAATTAGTTGTGCACGCAGCTTCATCCGGGTGGAATTCAATTTGTGTCCATAACTGTAGCTACATGGTTTAAGTAGTCGTATTTTATCAATTTGCGACACATAGATGTATGTCGTCACGGACTTTTTAACGGTGTTTCTATTATGTGTACATACCTAAACACATCAAGGCTTTCGGCTGTTGTTCCGTATGCTCCTTGGAACGGATTAGCTTCAGTAAACCTTCGAGGAACACAGTCGACACCTTCTTCAGTTGCGTTTCATCGCTGCTGCAAATTATTAACTTATATCACTACCTACCCTCGCATAAAGCAACAAGCAGCTAATATAATAATAAATATTGGTGGACATTTCACACAGCACCATCTTACTCCAAAATAAGCATAGCTTGTATCATAGCAACCAGAGCAACTTAGAAAAACTTTTACAAATAGAACATTTTTGTTTTTTTTTAAAGCATACATACTCGTATAATACATATTAATACCCAGACACAGAACGAACATCTATGTTCGTCACACAAATGTTTGTCCCGGGTGGGAATCGAGCCCACGACTTACAGCGCAGAAGGGAGGGTCACTAGCAGCTGAGCTGTGACGCCAGTCGAGCTAAGTGACAGCTGATGCTAATAACCAGCACGGTGTCAAGCTTTATCATCTGCCCATAATAGTAGCTATACGATTTGGGTCCGACCCTACTTACTACTTAGGTATGGAGAAATTATCTTCTCTTGATTTAACATTTTTTTATTTGTGCCTAATTAAGGCCTTTGGATGTATGTATATCATAACTAAATAATTGTTTACAGAAGTTGATAAAAAGATTTTTCTTGACGAAAACAAAGAGTGATTTCAGTTACGAAAAAGCATTTAAAATTAAATTGTAATTACTATAAATAGACTCCGCTAATAAAAAAAAAAATAACATAGGAAAGCTTACTTGACCTACAGGTCTTATATAATTGATTAATAAGTTCCTATGATGCTAAGCATACTAAACATGAATATAATCTTCCAGCGGTTCCACGCTAGGCAAGTATCGTATCGTGGGGGTGGAATTGCTATTAATTACACGATCGTTCCTAAACGCTTTATTAAAATAAATAATTTATTATATCTTTCTAAGACTTACCCATTTATAACATTGAGCAAAAACATAAGCGCCATGTTCCGTAGTCGAGAATTCGTGTTCGGATCGAAGAGAGACGAAAACACAACCTGCCAGAGAAATAATTAATAAAGTAGTAATCAAATGCGTTGTAGAGTGGACTTTAGTGTTATTGCTTTAATAAATATATAATAAAACATATTAGTGGACGTTTCACATTATGATGAGTTTTATATTATTCATATTATATTATTTATTTTATATTACAAGAGAAATGATTAATTCCATATACAAACTTTCATCCCCTATTTTATCCCCCCTTCAAGTTTTATTTTCGCCACAATAAGTAGCCTATGTCCTTCCCCAACTTCCAATCTATATCTATACCAATATTCATCAAAATTGGTTAAATGGTCTATGGTGTAAATTATGAAGTTACTTTCGCATTTATAATATTAGTATGGACGGATTTATTATTACCTGAACGCAGTGTGGGAACATTATCGCAGGTCCGGTCGCTTTGTTCAAGTACTGTATGAGTTTCAAACGCAGTCTCGTACACGCTGGGACCTAAAAACATTACGAATGAGTTCCAAAAAATAAGTAGAACCATTACAAAAAAAACAGAACTAAACAATTATGTAACTTTATATATTCAGAAAAGGAAACATTTATATGTATAAAATATACCTTGCGGTCATCTTGGGGTACTTTCAAACCACCCCAGGTACCCAGATATAGGGAGTATAATGGAGCAACTACTGAAGGCTGGGACCAATCCACAGAACTAAAAACAAAAATATACAATCTCATACACTCGAATAAATAGAACTAAATTGTTAAATAAATAAATATTGGTGAACATTTCACAATGCGCTATCTAGCATCAGACGAAGCATGGAAACCAGATGACTGATATCTATACATACGTTTTTATTGTAAATATATACATAAACACCCAGGCGAAGACATACATCGACCTATACGAAACCACGACCTATAACACGGAAGGCAGGTTACCACCAAGTGAGCAGCGAGGCTGCTGAGATGTAGAACTAATGAATGTATGGTTAGTAGTTTCCATTACCAGGTTTGATACTTGACATTGGCTGTAGTCAACATGACTGGCTGCAGTCAGATCTAAAGCAGTAGTTAAGTGTTACTGAACTCCAACCATTCATAATATCTCTATATTATAATTAATACCTGTTCACTCGGATAAGAGGACTGTTAGCGTGGTTAGCGACGCTGAATCTAGAATCAGCAGCGGCCACGATCAGGGTAAGTAGACAATCGTTCATATTGAATATGTCCTTGCTAATGAAGTTCACTATTGATAGTTTCATCTGAAACAATAAATAAATCAAATATATTATATTGGTGGCCATTTCACACAACGCCATCTAACCCAAAACTAAGCTAAGAATAGCTTCTATCATGGGAACCAGACGACTGATATAACACTTATATATTTATAGTAAATAAATGCATATAATATATTTGCATTAACACCCAGACACAGAACAACCATATATGTTTGTCTGAAAAATATTCATCCCGAGTGGGAATCGAACCCACGACCTATAGTCCAGAAGGCAGAGTTACTACCAACTGATCTGTGAGGTCAGTCGCTATAAAAGTCCAAAGCCAATTGATGGAAAGCAATAGTATTAATTAACGTTTTTGTATTCAATATACATAGGCGTATATGTGTTACTGTTTTGTTAGTTTATGGTTTGTTACCTCTTCAAGTTGGTTAGGGTTGAGCTGATTCTTGTCAATAATCCTTTTGTATGTCCTCATGCTCATTCCGGGCGGTACTTGGAACTCACTCTCTCCTGGGTTTGGTAAAGCCCTGAAACGAACAAACAAATAAAATAAATAAATATTGGTGGACATTTCACACAGCGCCATCTAGCCCCAAAGTAAGCTAAGCATAGCTTGTGTGGGAACCAGACAACTGGTATAATACTTATATAATTTCTTTTTGTAAATACATATTGACACCCAGGCATGAACAAACATCTATATCCATCATACAAATATTTGTCCTGGGTGGGAATCGAAACCACGAACTACAGCATAGAAGGCAGGGCTACTACCAACTGAGCTGATATGTTTAGGTGGACGTTTAATACAGCGCAATCCAGCACCAAACCAATCATAGCTTTTAATATGGGAACCAGGCAACTGATTAATTACTTATATATTTTTCTTTTCATTTAAATACACACACAATATTTTTATGTAAATACCATAACATAACATACAATACATATTAACACCCGGATACAGAACAAATATCTATCTTTGTCATACAAATGTTTGTCCTGGGTGGGAATTGAACCCACGAGCCGCAGCGCAGAAGGCAGTATCCGTAACTATTAGATGCTGCCCAGCTAAAAGATGTCTACAGAGATGATCGAGGTACATGTGATTCACAATGTTCAATAATAGTATGTGTAATTAATAAGAATATTTGACTTGCAAAGGGACAGAATAGGCAGCGAATATTTTAAGGGTTTCCCTTAAGTAATACGACAAGCTAACAGGGTAAATAGTTAACTGGTGGCCTACCAAACAAAAAAATAATCTTAATAAGTCTACCGAATAATGTTTCGGAACAAGCAGATGGCCCACCTGGTATTATGTTGTAAGCTCTGTCCATAACAAGAAATATGAATTGGTCCTCCCTACATAGGTAAGACAAGACCCATGTTGCATTATATGCGCTCGTATCTCTGAGACGTGACGGTAAAATGTCTCATGTGCCTGAAATTTACAGGCAACCGCAACCTTTCAAAATGTAATTATACTGCTTGATGCATATGATAAATCAATAAACTAAGGTAATATATAATAATAACAATAGGCAGCCATATCGCCCCTTTCATCCAGGCAACCTCTACTAGTAGGTATAGGATTTTAGGGTTCCGTACTCAAAGGACGGGTCTCCGTTACTGAGTCTATGCTACCCAGCAGCTGTATCAAGCTTACCTGTAAGGCAGAAGCAGAACATCGGTTGCAAACTTGAGTATCAACGAAGCAACTTTGGGTTTCTCCTTCAGGTTCAGATTAGTTTCCTTTATCTCACCAAGAAGTGGCATCACCAACATCAATATCCTAAAAGCAAAACAAAATATGGGAGTTTTGATTTATCTTTATTATGTACACATCCTACCTCTATAAAATCGCCTCTCTCTAGCCTCAAAGGTTTGCTGGAAGAGAACTCTTTGTAGGGTTAAGCTCGCCTTTGTACATGTATCTCTTATGACTTTTTTGTATATTTTATTCTCTGTGTACAATAAAGAATAAAGAATAAAGAAGAGTTTAGCATAATGCAAATACCACAGACTAGAGTTATAAATAAAATGTATTCCTAGGGATCTGTCTGGTAGTATTTGCATTCTCCTAATCCCTTTGTACAGCTCCCAGCGTTTGACAGGAACGTGCACATACCGTGCATAGGTAATGCTCCCAAACAAGCCTAACTGTCGGAGGAAGATGGTGGATGCATGTATCTATCGCATCCGCCCATGATGTTTTTAGTGTGTAAGACTAAGTTCTCGGGGTAGCCTTGGGAAACCCAATGTAATGTAAATTATAGAAAAATTCTGAAACAATATTTCTGGGAGCCTCACACAGAGGTAGGCCCTCACTTCGGCGGTTCCACGGATAAGAGGGGTTTTTGGCAAAAAAAAACTTCATTTATGCCTAAATGTCTCTTCCCAAGTAAGAAACAGAATATGTTGCATAAATAATCTCACAATGCTCATTGTAATATTATAATAAAAAAAGAATTTACAACCTGAGAATAAAATAGTCATACCATAACTACAATTATGTGCCCCATCGGAAGAGTGCATCTACAAACCACTGTCATGTGGCACCCAGTAAATATAATAAATTAAAGTTTGTTGAGTACTTACTGATCTTGATGAGCTTGAGGCTTATTTTCAATGGCATTTAAGAGTGTTGATGCCAAGCTTAGTTGCTGTTCTCGGGGTAGCCTCGGGAAACCCAATGTAATGTAAATTATAGAGAAATTCTGAAATATTTAAATAAAATTTTATAGTACTGATTGATACTCATGGCTATATTTAGGTACATTTATTCTTATACAAATAATACATAAAATAAATGTTGTCATTCATCAGTCATTCATTAGACCAGTTCATTTTGTCAGTTATTCATTTCATGTCTGCTATCTTTTTTTACTCCTTAGTAAAGCATCTAGAAGGATAATATGATATTGAATAGCCACAGCATTTTCTATTGCAATGGACAATGGACTGCATTTATTTGATATATTTTACACAGTCATGATGTCACTAATTCATTAAGCTGGCCCTATTGATGAAATAGTTTATACCCAACTATAATATACAGTATAATTATCAAAAAGTCACAGCTATAGATCCTATAATATAATATAATAGATTCTATAGCAAAATAGAACAACAGGATCCCATATAGTTTCGTCTTGCCCATCTGTCTGCAAGTCAGAGCCATTGTACTTGACGATGAAAGTAAGTGTATTCTATGAATTGAGATATGTAGTGAAATTATCAAAACTGAAAATAAAATTATTCTAATAATATAATCTCACCATATTAAAATGAGTTAGTTCAACCATCTCCAAATTGGTCCTAATGATTCTTTTTGATAGTGAATTCATATAGTTTATGTAAATGTTGATTTCTAGTAACTTACAATAATAAAACTATTGGATGCTGCATCAGCATACAGCTGTAGAAGAGTTTGTACAGGCAGCTGTACTTCGGCTCTGCACTTAACGCGCTTGTTCACATGAATCAGAAGCTCCATGACTTTCTTACGAACCTGAAAACCACAAATATTTGATGTAATAGTTTCAATGACCATGCAAAAATATTTTCTTTCAAGGACAATGATTATCAACCACAGCAATAAAGTTAAATCCGGTCTCTGTTTCTCCGGAATAATCAAAGTAAATTGGTAATTTATAAAACTGATTCAAAGGATTAAAATGACACCAAAATTTAGGTAACATCTATATTAATTCCAATTAGATAAAAAAAATCAACGATACATGCAGTGTAGCTCCTGCACTCCACAGAAAAGTCCATCATCTGGCTATACATAAGACGGTAAAGCATTTACAATTTGCAAGCAATTTTGCTGATTGGCACCACACTGACTGGTGTTACAGGCGTCTATAGGAAGGTAGCCACTCACAATCAGGAGGGCTGTCAGTTTGTGTGGCTCATCATTTACTTAAAAACGAAATCATTTAGCGTTATGTACCTGTTCATGGGGTGATGAAAGCTTGAGGATAACCGGCGGTAAAAATCGGTTCAAACAATTTTCTAACTGCTCATCGGAGTCTGCGTTCCCAAGACGAAGAAACACTCGATCTAATAACACTAAATCAAAGATACAACATCATGTAATTTAGGTGAAAACAGCCGGCACATAAACATATTACTAATTACGAATATTATCTTAAATTTTGACATATATCTGCAGGTTACAGCTCTGAACTTACTTAGATCATTTGAGCCATCATTCCCACCCTCTGTTACTTCCATTTCAGACATTGTTTTGTTGAAAAACTTTAAATCAAATGTTTATTGTATTCACAGGAGAATGACAAACAAAATTCTTGGACAACAAAACTGACAGCTTACAAATCTAGACAGTGACAACGAGTTATCCTAGTCTATTACAATTACCTAAACAATAATAATGAAATGAACACTACTAGGTCTTATTACACTATTCAATATTCAGCACGCTTATTCAGCCTGCCTGAAAATGATGTATGGAGTGGAGTTATCGTCTTATTCTTCTCTACGGAATATTTTTTAATTCTTATCTTGATTCTTGTTAATGTTATATTCGATTAACAAGTTGAAAGCTAGTTTTAATCAACTTTTTATTTCTTTAGTATTTTTATGTATTGTAAATAAGTATATTACTGATTAAAAGTTACTTAGGTACTTACTGCTTTGGCGCAGCGACCCAAAGTGGATCTTAGCCTCCGAGACCAGAGTCGCCAGGTTTCTCGCTCCATCATATCGTCAAAGATTTTAAAGATTTTAATTTAATATACATAATTGTGGAACCATTGATTATTGGTTCAGGTGGGCGCTGATTCACAGTTAAATCAGTTTTATGTATATGATTGTGTTTCGTTCCAAATGAACTATCTGTACTTAGTATTTGTATTGTACTAGTAGCAGGTCACTCTACATACGGCCCTACTTCGGATGGGTAGCAGAGCATATACACATAATAATTACTTTATGCAGCAAACGAAAAAACAGACTTGATCGCCAATGAAAGAGAATAGTTCGTCGTTATCTCCTACTGTAATGGATGTAATATTTTTATTTCTTATTCTATGGGACCAATCTGAAAGTCTTCCTATCAAATAAAAAGGATTGTCGAAATCCGTCCATAAATGACAGAGATATGAGGTACCTAACTAAGAAATGTTTATAGATTATCTTGGAAAGTTGCGCTAGGAAAGTTTACTGTCCACCATTTCAATTAATTACGGCCGATTTGCCTTATTATCCTCTAAAACAGTACTGGCAAAGCAGTATTACTGTTTTAGGGGAAATCCCCTAAAAGCTGTATTTTCTCTACAGATGCACCTAGAAGGCAAATTAGTACACTTATTTTCTTTTTGGCAATCAGTTATTTTGTGCACGTCAATGAAAAGAGATTATGAACTATCGTTCCGAGTGGAAGAGTACGATGCAATGTTTTCATCTTGGCTATCAACGTACAAATTTGACTATAATAAAAGGCCCTCTACAAAATTGGGTCGGAGCCGAGGGCGGCCGCCTATTAGTAAGACGAGAACCGAACATCAACAAAAGACCGAACTGTGCATGCTATGTCAACAAAAACGGCGGAGAAACCGCGAGGCACTAGTAAGTATAAGTACTTAAGTACCTACTTAAGTTGTTATGTATGTTAAATTAAATGTCTCGCTATCTTTTTTAACTAATTGAATGTGTGCGTTTGATTCGAGAAATAAATATCTATCTTCCAACATCAAGCAAATGAAATGGCACTCATCTCCGCTTTCGTGGATACTGGGTTCACCGGGTATATCTATATCTTATTGAAGGTAGCCAATGTTATCTCTAAAGATTTCAAACTAATGACCCTTATAGCTGGCCTCATAACTCAGATGGTAGTAACTATGCCTTCTGCGTTGTAGGTCGTGGGTTCAATTCCCACCCAAGAGAAACATTTGTGTGACGAACATAGGTGTTTGTTCCGTGTCTGGGTGTTGATATGTATGTATTATATGTATGTATTTAAGTATTATATCGGTTGGCTGGTTCCCATGATACAAGTTATTTACTTAGCTGGTTTAGGAAGTTAATTAGAGTACCTAATTAACTCGCGTTAATGTTCTGGTTTGAATGGTTTGGTTGCCGATGAGATTACAGCCACATGATACATTCCATCTTCACGTCTCAGACTTACGAGAGCATACGATACAACTTGGGTCTTGTAACTAGGAGGAAATAGGAGATGACCCAATTCGTATTGTATTTATGTTATGGGTTATGAGTTATGGGCAGAGGTAACCACTTATAACTAGATGTGTCATCAGCACGATCCGTAACTTTATCACATGAATAAAAAAACATGATGCGATGTTGATGGCAGCGTGAGCCATATACCTACCTACTTATTAGTTTTAGAAAACAAGACCACTCTTCTCGTAATATTTCCTTTCACCTCTGTAAACTGTGGCCCGTAAGATAGTCTGCTTGCATTTATTAAAACAAAAAGTAGGCGAATGTATTTTGATTACATTTATGTTATAACCACAGTATTTACACAAAATATATTTTGTTTTATTGAATTTCGTGCACATCAACAAAATCATCGAAAGAAAATGGCGGCTCGCGGCTTACACCAAGGCGTGACGCATGCGGGCTACGGATACCTCATAACTGTATCATATAAAAAAAAAGATGTCGGAGAAATCGTGCCGACTGGCTTCATTGGCGTCCGCCATGTAAACCAACAAACAGGATTATAATGTATCCTTATTAAATTAGACCATAGTTTTATTTTTTAGATTATAATTATGCTCTGCTACCCGTAAGAAGCCGGGGCGGCTTGTGTCTGTGCCCAGTAGAAAACTTCGACGTTCTAGAAACTAATGGTAAAAAACAGTAGGTTGTCTACAGTGGTTCGCCCCGAGCCGAGATCACAATTAGATAAACCGCTTCGAAATTAGGAACCTCATTTAGTTTCATTGCAATTTCTAAATTAAGCAATGAATTTATTGAAAAAAAATGGAATAAGTTTCGTGTAAGTTTTTCACATCAATTTACGAATAAAAGACAATATTTAAAAAAAAAATTGTTTCATTTTTATCCCATTGGTTCCAAAAACACTCACCTCTATTTTACCCCTCCTGAAAAACAGCCTAATTTACTACTTATATCAGTTTGTGTTTAAAAGAGTAGCATGGTTTAGTCATTTTTATCAATTGCTAATTAACCTTAATAGTATCTTATGTTACTCCTTATTACAGCTATCAGCTTGTGAGTTCCGTCAAATACGGTCCAGCAGTTCCAGAGTTTAAAGGAACAGAAATAAAAAATATCTTTTTCTTTTCTAAATAACTTAAATAATGTCATAAGCATTTCATAAAAATCAGTTATTTTGACATTAGACAATTTTATTTATTTGTATAGAATGTTTAACGACATTCAAATTATAAGGTTTCTATTGTATCGTTCTTACCTACTGTTTGGCGCCTGCTAAAACATTATCAGACCCTTGATGGGGTAAAACAAAACTTAACCCCAAAATTGTTTTCGTCGGTCATACATAATCATTCCAGATTTGTACCAATCCACGTAGTAGATTGCCGGCCGGCTACATACCTATAGAGCAGGCATCTTACCAACTCCTAGACTACCTACAACCTTCAAGCCAAATTTGCAAACATTAACGAAGAGTTCCACTGAAGCAGTTACTCGCAAATTTCAATAGACAGTAACCACAAGTGGGCCGTATGCTCGTTTGCCTTCCAGACTTTGGGCAGCGCAAGTCATTAACTACCATAAATCTGGAGTCATATTAGTCACAACCTTGTTACTTGTAACGAAATTGCCTATCTATGGGTTTCCTTGGGCACAACAGGCGTTGTGCAGTTTTACTTACCATAAATCAGGCGTGTCACAAACTTTTAAACAGGAAAAATGGATTAGGTAATGTCAAAAAGTCTCATCCGATTGAAAGTTTATTTAATCAGTAAACAAATTTAGAAACAAAAGTCAAAAATCAAGACATTCTCTCTGAATATACCACGGTATATGCACAAGGAAGTAATGCAAATGGCAACTTTACACATTGTAAATAAGTGCCAACTAAAAATAATCCAAAAATATAATTCTTTAATTGAACAAACACGTAGTTTAATCAAACTTACGCTCATTTCAAATCAACGCTTCAGTTTTCAAATAAAATAATATGGAAATCCTGTGATAACGCGTCTAAAGTTACAGTCGAAAGCATAAAGATGTTACACATTTTTTTGAAGTCAGGGTCAGAGTCAATACTTGGGTCAATAATGATTATTAAATGCTCAAAACTAAAACTATGCACTCTTAAATTGTCATTGCCTAACAATATCACAATTCAATAATTGTATCAATTTGTTAGACAAGTAGTTAGTAACAAGTATAAATACTAAATCACAAATTTCGCACTTTATTCCTCAGAAATAAAGTGCGAAACTCTGTAACAAAATAAACTTTATATGTCCACCTTATTTTACAACAATGCGGGAAGTTTTACTTACAAACCTAATATAATTCTTAAGTGCTAATTTAAACGCTTCACTGAACGTCGGAGTCTAATATACCACGATATAAGCACAAGGAAGCATTGCAATGGCAAGTTTACACATTACAGCACCTACTAAAATAAACTAAAAAAAAACATTTCTTTATTTAAACTAAAATGTAAAATTTTGTTAAACCTTACACTTTTTTTTCATGTCAAAAATAATGGATATCCTGTGATAACGCGTCTAAATAAGTGTCGAAAGTATAAATAGATGTTGCAATATTTTTTAGTCAGGGTCAAAACAGATTTTTAAATACTTAAAACTATACACTATTGACATTGTCTAACAATATCGCACCAAAATTGTATCAATTTGTTAGACTTAAGTAGTTTAGTAACAATGATAAATACTAAATTCACAAATTTTGACCTTATTCCTCAGAAATAAGGTGCAAAATTCATGATAAACAAACTAAACCTAATATTCCTACCTTATTTTACAATATGTAGATATTCCTACCTTATTTTACAATATGTAGGAAGTAAGAGCTACTTAAATGTTTCGCCAGATCGTAGGCATGAACGGTAGTTGGCTGCAGAGAGGTGCGTTCATGTATCCTACGCAGCTGGACATCGAAGGCACAATGGTGGGGTACACCGGCTGGATTGGTGTTGGTGCGGCCTGCTGAATCAATTCACTCTTCAACATCTGTAATAACAGTTATACTTATGTATTCAGATCTTAATAACATTTTGAAGTTTTTGAAATATTTACTATTCCAAGAAGTTCCCCACTGGTAATTTCCAGGCACCTAGACAACTAAAAATATATTTAATATTCTAGTGGCTAAGGATTGATGGATGAGCTCGCCATGACATAACTAAGGTAACAAAATTATAAGAATCCTTATTGTTGTGATAAGTGATGAAACGAGCCTATGGCCCACCTGGTGTAAAATGGTAACCTCTGCCCATAAACATGCACCATGAATTGGTATGTGCCTGTAACTAAGATGTGAATGTGGTATGTCTCCATGTGCCTGTAACTTTACCAGCAACCACACCTTTTAAACGGGAACACAAAATGCAAATGCATACTGCTTGGTGGCAGAAATAGGTATGGTAGCAGTACTTCATACTGAACTTAGCAAGTTCTACAATATGACACTACCAGTGTTCCCCACAACTTTCAAACTGATACAACACCAACAGTGCAAACGCATTAGTTGGCAGCAGAAATAGGTATGATGTTTAACAGCAGAACTTCTACACAAAATGCAAAACTTAAAATACCTGTATAACTTTGAGAGCACTCTCTGCACCTTCCACTTGAGCCTGTTGCATGCTGTGGCATGCGCCTGTCACCAACGGTCCAATCTGTTTTGCAACGGGCAACAGCGGCAGGCCCACTTGTGGTAGCATCACTTTACCAATCCAGATTTCAACTCCCCTGAGGTCAACATATTTCTGGTACTCATACAATGGTGGCGCCCACATGTATCTGTAAAATAAAGAACATAATATACATATACAGAGTTTATTTTATATAAAAATTCTAGATAAAATTGACCTACCTTTTACACATAGAATCGAGCTTAGCTGGAGCCAGCATGTAAAAGTCATTCGGAACCTTTCTAGGTATATCGGTTGGGGTACCACATGTCGACCCACCGCAGGCAGAACCAATGCCTTCATCTTCTTTAGGCGAACGGGCATATTCCTTTTTGTCCAGATGCTGTTTGTAAAGCAACAAGGTATTGGTCAATTCGCTACTATTGTTGAACTTCGCATTGCCTCTACTTTGCTTTTGTATCCTGTACAGGTCGCGGTTTACTGGCTTGGCCCATTTTATCTCAATCTTGCTGCCTTCAATATCAGTATTTTGTAATGCTTGCATTGCCTGCTCAGCATGTTCACGCTTATAGAAGTGAATGAATGCATAGTCATAAATTTTTTTCATCCTCTCAATACTGGTATTAATTGCAGTTTCAAAAACTGATTTTATTTTATCAGGTGTTGTCCGGATCAAGAAGTTTCTAGCGTATAGTACCTTCACCTGCAATGGTAAGGTAAGGTACAATACTTGTTACTACTTATTAATATCAATAAATTTCTGGGCTTAATTTGACCAGACAAAAAATAAACAGTCATACGACACTTGTTTAGAGAATCGGCAGAATCAGACTATACAAAAGATACTAATGGGCAATTATTTTTAAACGCACTTACAATTAGTCGCCGCACAGCTTTCAAAAAATCTACTTTAGAAGTTTGCATAGCAATAAAAACATACCTTTTTCATTTGGTCTTCGTCGACATCAGGCTCTGGCTCCGCCCAGTCGACGTTCACTTCCTGGTTCCACAGCTTCACGCAGCCAGGGACGAGAGCGCGCCTCGCCATAGCCGCGGCCCGATGAGAGGTGAACTCTATGAATGCGAACCCTCGATTCAGTTTTCTATCGAAGCAGTTCTTATACAGAATCACGTCCACGATCCCGCTTACTCTCTTCGATAGCTCCTGAACTACATCTTCTTTTGTCTTGGTCTTCGGGATGTTGCCGACGAACAATCGACAGTTGTCGACAGATTTTACGACTCCGATGCTCCTACCAGGCCTGATTTCGAAACCGTTGAGCTCCTTCACGGCGCGGAAGGCTTCGTTTCTGCACGTGTAGGTAACGAAGGCGTAGCCTCTGTTCGACCCGGAAAAGTCCATCATCAGGCGCATTTCATATATTTTCCCGTATTTTGCGAAGATAGGGACCAGCTCGTCTTCGAAGATCTCTCTTGGGAGTTTTCCGATGAAGACCTCGCATCCTTTCAGAGGGGGAGGCCCGGTCCAGTCGGGCGGCGGCCCGAACTTGCGCTGACCGTTCTGCTGGACCAAGGGGTACCCTGTCTCCTGCATCAGGTCCAAGAGATTCCTCGTCAGATCCTTGCTTTGTTCCACCATTATGGCAAGCTCCTGCAATAGCGCGTGCGCTTCTAACACAAACTGGCGAGAGAGCGGCGAAACAAAGTGACGACTCCCTTTATACTTTTGCCGACAAACAACAAGCGCCGGCTGTGACGTAGCCGTTGTATGAACTGGCGGCGCCGGTCACTTTAGTAGTGTAATTGTCTTATTTAAATTGACTTGCTTTATTTATTTACCAATTACGTTCAAATTTAATGAAAAATAAGTATTCCTTTTTTTAATAATATATATATAGTTGAATACACTCTAAGATTAAGCTGGTACTAAAAGTTTTATTTGTTTCAATTTAACGGAAGTTCCTTGCTTTAGCTTCCGGAATGCACAACATGGTAGTAAAAGTATTTAAAAATGTTATCGTAATATTTTACAAAATATTATTCTTTTAATGGATGATTAAAACTATATTTTGGTCGACAATATTTTAATTAGTTCGCAACAATAATCGAACTAGTGCATGTACAATGCTATAACAATTTTGTTTGGCTTACTGTTATATTAACCTACTCATAAGAGTGGAACATAACTTCCTCCTTACAATTTTAATATTTAAAAAAATGGATATTTACTCCTTAAAATATGCTGTCGGTATAAAATGCGAATACTTTTATATTATTATTTTACATTGATTTTTACTCCCCATTTCATTCGCGTACCTAATACATATGGCTGTGTATAAAATCAATTCATATGAGGTATTTGAGGAGAGAAACTCCATTAATAAATAAATAAATATTGTCGTCCAACAATATTTCTTTTTTAATTCATACAGCGCCATTTGCCTCAAGCTAAGCATAGCTTGTTCTATGGTAACTAGTTACTGATTGACTACTTATGTACATTTTTAATATAAATGCATAGATATTAACACCCAGCACAGAACAAACATCTGTGTTAATAACATGGGAAACGTCTAAGGGAATCGAACCCACGATTTATAGTTGAGTTACCTACATTAAGAAAATCTGTCTAATTTTTGTGCATAATATTCCTATATTCTCCTAATTAGAGATGCTGCAGACGATTTTATTCATGAGTGCTGTGTAGCATACGTCAAGGCGAAACAAATATAATTATTTGTGGACATTTAACACAGCGCCATCTAGCCCGAAATTTAGCATAGCTTTTACTATATATGGGCAGGAGACAACTAGGAAACAATTAAGTACTATTTCGTGTCACCCAGCACAGAACAAACAGCGTCATTACAATGCTAGTTTTACTTTTGCACCGAAGAAATGTGTTTGGTCTTCCTGGCATTTAACAAAAACCCGTCCTTTACTTTTAAGTTGCACGAATTATTAAGAGTTATTCAGGAAAACTCTAGCGACAGGAGAATCTTTGACCGAAGCAAAGAAATAAACAAGTTTTATTTATTATAAATGAACGAATCATTTAATTATTTATTAGGAGATTGAGCTAATTACACTATGATAACACATAAACTGAAATTTCAAAATAAAATTTTGCACTGTACAATTTCCAACTATAAATGAATAACAATGAGAGAAGTAAAAAAAAAATTGCCATTATTTTAAAACATAACACAGCATTCAATCACTATATATAAAACATTAATTATTACTGGCAAACAATTACAAGTACTCAAATTGTAAACACTAAGCAGAATAAAAATTTCGTTTACTTGGAATGTTTATCCAATCATTAATTCATCTTATATTTTTAGTAATACTATAAAGAGACACATCTTGGTAGTAATATTATAACAAAATTCGTAAGTAAGTCAATTCTGTTATTGCTAAAATATTGTACACACAAACCATTGGTTTGCAGTTGCAAGACTCAATTACCTTAGCTAGCAAATACTTTTTACAATAAGTAGAATAATTATTTCTATATTATTCTGAATTTAACAAATAATTTATATCTAGCAGTTAAGGGAACTTTAAAGGCAACATACCCTTAATTATCATCACATTATTTCATCAATTTTGTATGTAACATATTCTAGGTAATTAGATAATAAAAAGTCATGTACTCTGACCGAATTTTATGATGGATGAAATATAAATATATCGAAATCACTGTAACCATTGGCCATCTCAAACACAGGATTAGTGTAGGAAATGGCCGCTAGAGGCGTTACTTATGTTTCAATACGACATTCCCGCGTTTCAGACTATCACCTTACCCCCAAAACCGGGCAAACCTTTAATGAACCTATACATATAAATCTAGTGCAAAACATCACTCAATAAAGGAGTTAATTAATTCATTTACTGGCTTCACAGCTCAGTTGATAGTAACCTTTCTGCCTTCTGTGCTGTAGTTCGTGGGTTCGATTCAGATCCCGGATAAATATTGATGTGACAAACATAGATGTATGTTCTGTGTCTGAGTGGTCATATGCATTATTATGTATATATTTACAAAAATGTATACAAATATTATAACAGTTGTCTGGATTCCATGATTCACGCCAAACTTAGCTTACTTTGGGGTTAGATGGCACTGTGTGAAATTTCCACCATTATTTAATTATTTACTCTGTGGATATTTCGCGAGCCTGCATGAACCACGGTTTTACACTATCGGATATTGGACAAGCATTCATAGGTTGGACAATAGTCTTACAGCAGCATCAAACATAGTTAAGTGACTCCAGGTCGATACAGAGAGCTATTGGCCGATATTTTTCAAAACACAAATCAAAATTAAAACAATTTTAGCTAAAGCATTCCATACACAATGAACATAAATGCTCGAGATACATTCATAACTCCCAGTTTCTCAATGTGGTTATAATACCTAAACGATATGAATGGCAACTAATTGATTTAACATATGCCTATTTATAATGTAGTAGAGAAACTCTTATTTAAAATTAACACTCTTAAATTCGTTGATCAATTCAGTGTTTATAAAGGAATAGTTTGACAGTGTATCACGCACGCAACAATCCACGAGCTGTCCGAATGTTTGCACTCGAACACTACACTGAGAATTATCATGTGTGTGTCTATTTGTCTCTTGAAGTACCGACGCGGCTAGCGATATCGCTCTCAACTCAATGGCGTTCTGATCGACAACATTCTAACATCATGTGATCGCAGATAAACACAACAGCATCATGTGACTGTTGTCACAGCATTATAGTCTACACATTTCACATCATGCTTTCATGTTACTCAATGCTTCGAAGCACGAACTATCATGTGTGCATCTACATGATTATTTTTACACGAGCCTTCATACGATATAGTACAATATAGTAGTAGCGATATCGCAGTCTATTCAACGTCGTTCTGATCGTGACAACATTTCAACATCGTGTTCCACTTTGGACAGTTGTCACACCATTACAGTATGTACTACACTTCCATATTATGCCTTCTTGTTATTCGATGCTTCGATGATCCAGGCCAATAAACTATCATGTGTGCATCTATATGACTGTTTTCGCACGAGCCTTCATACGATATAGTAGTATCGATATTGCACTCCCACTGTGTCCGCTTGCTATTCGATGCCGTGCGCGAAGATCATAACGAGGCCGGGTTCGACCATCATGTGTTCGTCTACATGAGTGTTGTCGCACTGCAGTACTAACACCGCTTGCTTCCCGGGGACTCGCTTGCATACGTACTTCTCGTACTGTCTGTGGGAAAATAGATAAGTGAGATTTTGATACTGAGAGACAGTTTTTTTACGCTAAGTTCTTCCGGGGAAGTACTGCCACAAACCCATTTCTGCGGACAAGCAGTTATGCATTCGCCTTACTCTTTTCCCGTTAGGAAGGTGTGGTTGTCTATAAAATTACAGGTACATGAGACATTCCATCTTCACATCTCAGAGTTACAGGCGCATACGACGCGACTTGGGCCTTGTTGTACCCACGTACGGGAGAACCTAAGTCGTATTGCTTGTTATGGGCAGAGATTATCACTTAACACCTGGTGGGCGATGCCTGTTACATATTTTGAAAAAAAAGTACGTCCGTGACGAACTTCGCGTTCTACTGCTACTAAAAAAGGTTCTGAAATCAAGAAGATGATGAAGACAACTGAACAGCACCATATAATGATAACCAAGATTTTTTTCACATTTGTAAATGGAGCCACTTGTCAACTTTGGAATGAGCTTCCACCTGAGGTTTTTCCGCTGAGGTACGTCATGGGCCGTTGCAAAAGAAACGTCAAGAGGTTCCCACAGGGTAGGCAACGCATTGGCATCCCCGCGGATGCAAATGTCTGAATGACATCTCAGTCAGTACATCAGGTAAACCGCCGCCAGGCATGGTGCACTAGTATTGCTGTGTTCCGGTGGAAGGGAGTGCCGGTGAAATTGCAGGCGCATGAGACGTAACATCCCCGTCTCGGGGTGATGGACGCAATGCAATGCGACTTGAGTTATCTCGTACTTTGGTGGAGAGGACTTGAGTCGTATTGTTGTCTTTGGGTGGCGGTTACCACTTAACATCAGGTGGGCCGTCACTTATCACATTAAAAAAGTACCGTCTGTTATTTTGTCTGGTTTCGAGGGAGGAGAGTCCCGGCGGCCAGCGCCTCTCGTGGCAGTTCTCCATCAGCTCGTCGATGATGTGCGGCGGGCAGCCCGACTCCGAGAGGCTGCGTTTGATCATCAGCTGGACATATGGAACGGAGAACTGGTTAATAGCTTGCACTAACTATACTATCTAACTAACATATACAGGTGATTGTGTGATGGACAGCATAACTCTAAGGCGTGTTTACTAGCTACACATTAGTTCAAAGAAAATTAATGGGTGTCGAGTTATTTCTAATTATTTGAAATTTCCCCGTTTTGGACTTAAAACGTCGATTTCTTAAAATACAGGTAATATATCAATCCTTTCGTGCACTTGACATGTCTTTGAGGTTTGGTTTCTCCAGTTTCAAACTTCAAAACCCAAACTCCAAAAAACATGCCGGTTTCCTCAATATGTTTTCTTTACCGAGTTGAGAACATGGTAATACGAATATGTTGCAAATAAATTTTACAAATGAAAAAAATTATTGGTGCATGTTACGATTTGAACCAGCGACCTGCGGACTGAAACTCTGGAGTGGGTACCGCCAGCTTTCGTCGCCTCTGGTAACTAAAAGAGATGAAACGATTTCTATTCACCATTATTATCATGCCGCTTCATACTCCAAACCGACCGAGTAGACTTTAGTACTAAGGCTGACCATTTCGGTAAAGCAAAACCGTAAAGTAGGGTCTATATTAATGTGTAAAACTTTATCATATGTAGACATCATACCTCCCAACCGCGCGTATTATTATTTATGTGATTCGGATGGCGGAACGAGCTGACAGCCCAACTAATGTGGTGTAGTAACCGCTAACCACAGATAACAACAATACGACTCAAGTCCACTCCACCAAAGTATGAGATGACCTAAGTCGCATTGCGTTGCGTCCATCACCCCGAGTCGGACGTTACGGGATGTAAATACATACATATTTAATCCCAGACACATAACAAACATCTATATTCGTCACAAAAATGTTTGTCCAGGATAATACCAACTGAGCTGTGCGGCCAGTCATATAGTCAGTATATACTCAACATAATCTATTAAGTATGGGACAGTATATATATATTTTCCAATCTTTTATGCTAAAACCCTTAAGACATATGGGACACTGTTTATTTATTCACCTGTAAAACTTCGTCAGGGGTAGATATCATGCCACCCCATCGGGTGACTCTCGCCCGGGAGAGGGAGTTCGCCCACCGGACCACTTCTTCTCGTTCCATTTGATCAGCAAGCGCCCGCATTGTTGGATTCGATACTCGCATCGCTCTCATAAACTCCTGCAAATTGAAAATATTTTATAATTACTAGCCTGATACTTCTGCTTGTGTATCTGTCAACAGACACCTGTCTGTTGACAGATACACAAGCAATGAAACATTAAAAAAGATTAAAATAAGGTGTTAAAATAGGTTTTATGTAAGTGACAGAATGAGCGAATGAATCACCTGATGTAAAGCACAGCTCTGTCCATACTAATAGCAATATGAATGAAGTCTTACAAAATTATAGGACCCAAATAGAAGAGACAAGATATTACATCAGTCACACTGACAAAGGTGGTTAATGGAGTAAAAATATAAATAAATTGCGCTTGCTGAAGTTTAGTCGTACAGCTGGCTGTACTTTATTCTCTTATTGTTGACCCAACGCCCAGACCTTTTGGTAATTTCGTTAATAAGATTTGGCCTAGATCCTGTATCTGTTTGGGTAAACTTTTAGCAGTTATTCTTGATAAAACAATGGCGGCAACGAGCTCACCCCGCGGCACGGCTAAGACTGTGCCAACAATTTCGGAGATAAAGACGTGAATTTATGTATGTATTGTTTACCCATGTTTCTCTATATTTTTTGTCATAATGGTACGTCGCATGTGCCTGAGAGAGTGTGTGTGAGAGAGAAAGAGAGAGAAAGAGAGAGAAAGAGAGAGAGAGAAAGAGAGAAATAGAGAGAGATAAAGAGAGAGAGAGAGAAACAGAGAGAGAAAGAGAGAGCGAAAGAGAGAGAGAAAGAGAGAGAGAAAGATAGAGAGAAGAAAGGAACAAAGAAAAATATTTTTATTTACCTTACGAACTACTACACAATGGCTAACACGTGGCTAATGCTGCGTGATTTAAAATATTGTGCGTAGCAGAGCTGAAGGCAAACATTGGTTTCGCTCAGCATTGTGCTGGCATACACACTGATGTGTGCAGCCAGTGCTGGTTTCAGCGGGCACTATGATAAAGTGCCACCTCACGACCAAATATACAAAAAAAGAGAGAGATAGAGAGAGAGAAAGAGACCTTCAACAAAGCCAGTTCCCGTTTGTGTTCATTGATGACAAGTCGCTGCTCGGCTAACTCCTGCTGGTATTCCGTGAGCTTGCTCTGCTGCGTGGCGATGACTGCTCGCAGCTCTCTCACGCAGTTGTGTTCCGCCAACTCGTCCTTAGGTATGACGAGACCGCAACCCGCTTCGCAGGGCATCGGCCTCTTTGGATTGAATTCACCTGAAAATACCATAAAATTATAATTATTAGAGGATATTTCATACAGCAACATCTCTATCTCCCCAAACTAAGCATAGCTTCTACTATGAAAGTCAGACAATTTATGGAGTACATACGTATATATTTTTTATTCGGGTAAACTAACAGTTACACAGTAAGTACTAACATAAAAATAAAAACTTCAATAAATTATACCCTGTGGAACCCACACCGTTTACCACAGATTACTTATAGTATTATATTAGTTACTTATAGTATTATTTAAGGCTAATGGCCTAATGGAATCCAACAAAGCCATCATCTTTGAAAAAAATTACAGTGCTACATTAAGCTTACATCAACTTACATTCTGCTAAGTGTGATGCCAATGAGTCCAATTTTAAGATAATGGTGCATCCATGCTGGGCATTATCACAACTTGTATTCAGTCTGTAACATAAATATAAGTTTTATGAAGAAAACTTTACCATTCTTAGATGGGTTTGGAGGCTGTGAAGCTACTGGTGTAAATTATATTTTACCGCTTCAATTAACAGAGTCATGGGTAAAATGCGATGCAACTTAAGCCTTCCCATAAACCTATAAAGAAGACCAAAGTTTAAATGCTGGTGTGGGGGCCAGGAGAAACCATTTTGGTCATGGGTCCAATGGGTCATCTGCATTTTTCATCACTATACACATACACACATAAAAGCACGCAAGCGATATGCAAGGGGTAGCATAGTAGGTAAGGTAGGGTAAGCATAGGGCATAGTTCAAGGATTTTCATTTATTTTAATAATTTTGTAATTATTTATAATACACTATATACCATCCATTTCAATTAAATGATTAATAATTCATATAAATAATAACTATGCAAGTTCATAAAAAATATAAAACGTCAAAATACTATAGAAGGAACAAATAAACAAACCACAGCTGATAATGACATTAGTCTTATAATGATATACAGCTGTTATCTTATTAGCAAGTTTATGAGCTATGAATATTCTATCAAACCTGTTTTTGTTGATGTTTCAATGCTAAGATGCTTGGAGTTTTGTAACATGATTAATTACCTACATAGTGGGATTTCTACATCCATGTCAAATTTTTAATCAGTGTAGCAATAAGTATGTGGCCATAAAGCCTGATTGAGATTGCTGTTTTGCAAGTGTATACATGGTACAGTGAATCAGAAAATGACAGGATTGTGTGTTATACCCACGCGATGTAAGCTTTGCTGAATTTTGTGACTGAAATTATTATATATATATATTTTTATATTATTTATTATATATTATTATTCTGTTGACTGGGTATTGTGAAAAGATTTACCATTTATGTGCTTTCAGCTGGTAACTATTAGAAAGCCAGCATTACTTGAAACATTTGCAATTACTATACCATTGTTAACAGGCTGTAGAAGTCGTGATATATTACATTACATAAGCTTAAACAATAGGTAATGCTTTTGACCTACAAATCCAGTGAGTAATAAGACACACAAACATTACAAAATGTATTAACCTGGACAAAAGGTTGCGTAGTATTCTGGGTACTGGTCTCAGCTGGCTAGATGTGACCGCCTGGCGGTCCACAGGACATGTGGGCTGGCGACTGATCCATTCGGTGATACAGGCACGACAAAACGCGTGCTCACACGCAGGAGCCTAAAACAACAATAATGTATGTAATAACAGATCACAAATAAGGAAGCTAGCCTGGTATTAGAACACTAATTAGAACACAACCAACCTGCAGGGGATCTTCAAGAACACCCGAACATATAGGGCAAATGAGTTCCTCATCAACATCACCTGTGAACCTCTTAATATCAAAGCCCATGACTCTTATTTACAAATAAAATTCAGTTACATCTATATTTAGTTTATATAGAAATTGAATTTAGCTGGAAATTTTGAACAACAAAATACATTGGTAAAATGAGATCAAATCGCTTCGTTTCGATCCCGTTTGCGAAACAAAAAACATCCATAGATTACGTACTAAACTTATTATACAAAGTGTCAAATTAAGTTCTACAGACTAAAAATTTTCGTCTAATAAAGCGATATATCGATCGATCTATCGATAAATCGCCCTCAGCCATAATATATTTTATCCATCGCTTTACGTTTATTTATTTATCAATATTTAGTTTTATATGTAGCAGCTTATTATAAATATCGATTGCGCGAACGATATGTACCACCGTCCCGCGTCGCTGGCAGCACTCCAGATAATTCGTTTTATGGAATAATCTATTTTCATTATAGCCTGACACTGATTAAAACGAGGATGTCTAACTAATAACGGTTACACGTGGATAGTTAATAAAATTCAAATCAACCTAAATTTCACAATGTTTCTTTGTTCGCCCGCAACTTGCTATAAGTTCGGCCGCTGGGTCTAGACGGAGAAATTAAAACTGATTTTTGCGAAGAGCCACTGGCATGGTGTGCCATGGTACGTACGCAAACACTCCCTCCACCGAGACGCGTGTCTCAAGTTCATAGCCCGTTTCATGAAACTCGCTTCCCAGCGGTATTATGATTCAGCCGATTCCACCCGAATCACCTGGTTCGTTCGATACCCTATTACACTGTTGACCCCCCCGGCTAAGCGCTCTCTCCGTAGACCAAGACACGTACTTGGTGACCCTCATGACGCGATAACGGCCGTCTATCCGTGGTTATTCCTATTATCGGCCCCCAACAGAGAAAACCCTGCACCTTTGGACAGACCCCGCGCGCGCTGAGTGTATTTTGGTACAATGTGGTTTACTCAAATAAAGTTTTATTATTATTATTATTTTCTCCCATTCCTCCTACCTCAAGGGTCAAGGCCATCTGCGGCCATCAGCAATATAGTCAATTAATAAAAAGGAGGCATTCTTACTCGAACCATCGCATCGGGCCGTTCAGACGTCTACGTAATACTGTGCCTTGCTATAACTCTCTGTGTATAGTGAGGTCTAAACAAACACACCGAGACAATAAGTATCGTTGTTTTACTGGACATCCATAAGTATAGCAGTAACATCCAAAGCAGTGTTGACATCAGACTTTTAAAAAACCACCCTGGAGCTCTCTTCCTCCGTAATATATATCATTAATAGATATATAATATACATATATTACGTACTCGTATGTACAGATATTATTATAATTTTTATTAAGATATACATAGAAAATCTCTATCACAAATTTTTTTGTTGTTTTACTTTCCTATCGTCTCGGCTTAATGCATTTGCTGTTATCTGCCTTTTTTTTTACCTACCTATGTATTAATTTTAAATACATATCTATGAACATAACAATAATATGATATTGGTAAACTATTGCAGGTAACATTTTTTTCTCAATGACACTTGCCAGCTAAGCTGTCAACGCTGCCAAACGGCCAATCTGCCGTCTGCCATTGTAAAATGGACCCTGGCATAGGGTGCTGAATTATTTTAGTAATTTTTTCCTTTTTAGTTTAAACAAATCAAATTTACATTTCAAAATGAGTGTGTTTAAATCTGCTATAGGCTATTTTAGCTCAGGAGGCGCTAACGGTAGTAGTGAAAATGATTTCGTTGGTCAGTTTGTGGAAATAGGTAACATGAAATTGAGAGTGAAAAAAGTGATAGCAGAGGGTGAGTTTGTTATAAATTCGTGTGTTTTCCTTACTAATTGTAGTGTAAGGTATTACGCGCGAATTGTGCATCGAAGAAGTTTGCGCAGGCTTTTCTACAAAGCCCTGTCGTGTAGGTCGCTGCTCTCTGCGTACGTCATAGCATATTGGGGGCGGAAGGGCGCAGGGTATGGTAAAAGTAATCTTCTTAGAGACTCTTAGGTAGAAACATAAGTAACGAATGCCCATTGTTCTTAGTTTTTTAAATATTTTTTTTCATGGTGCTATTTTGATTTAAATCCATGTCTGTTCTGTTATCTTAAACCTAACATCCAAGCATTCTCCGATTTGATTCCTTTTAATTTTTACATTGAAACAATAAGTATTAGGTATAAAATAAAAATAATATGACTATGAACATGTTATATCTAACCAAAAAAATTATGTTGATGTGTTTTGTGTTGTTGGGCATGAGTTTTGCAGTTCCTATGCAGGCACATTAAGCTGTACAGTCAATTGCTAGATTAATTATTTTGGCTTGTTGACCAAGAGCTAAGCTATACCAAAGTGAAGCTAAGTCATCTATAAAATACAATACTTAGCTTGGGGGTCATCACTTTTCCTCGGTATTCAAGCTTTGCCCAGCTTATCTTTGCATGAACTTCAAATCTTTGTTTCATAACCATGACTAGTCTTAATGTGGATAATACATATTTTTTTTACACATTTCTAGTCAGCGCTAGTATAGACTGTTTTTGTGGGAAACACTATAATAGGGGCATAGACATGACAAATTATGAATTCATCACAACAACATTAAAGTCATTGATTTCCCACAAATAACTCTGCACTAAACTTTGTTTGAGTAAAACATTCATAGTAAAATCTTTATTTAAGAATTAATTAATATTTAACAAAGTGAAGCAAGTCATATGAACAGCTATTTTCTTCCTATACCCACAATGGATTGAGTAACTGCCTACAATGTTAAAAAAGTGTGCCAGCATCATATCAGCTAGAAAACTGTTCTCTGCCTTCCCTTATGGAAAACAGGCATAATTTTATATTGGTGTGTATGTGAAGAAAGAATATAGGAGTGAGTTTTTTTTTTTTTTTTTTATGTGATACAGTTATGGAACGAGCCGACGGCTCACATGGTGTTAAGTGGTAACCTCTGCCCATAACAACTGATGCGACTTGGGTCCTCCCCTACTAGGCACGACAAGACCCAAGTCTTACCATATGCGCCCGTAACGCTGAGACGTGTAGGTGGAATGTCTCATGTGCCTGTAATTTCACCGGCAACCACACCTTTCAAACTTGAACACAGTAACATGAACGCGTTACTGCTTGGCTGCAGAAATGGGCATGGTGGCAGTACTTCCTCGGACGAACTTGGCGAGAGTTCTACTGCTCTTCAATTTAAAGATTTTTGCTTTCTTGTATGGAGATGTCCAAACACAAATAAATATGAGCAGGGTTATGATGACTTCATACATTCACGGGATCTGGTTTGTGGTGTCTTATGAATTTCTCAACATGAATGAACCACCAGGTTTAAAAGTCACATAGCATAAATAGGACACAATGGCAAGCTAATGAGAATTTTCACTATGATGACCTTTTAAATAAATATTGGTGGACATTCACACAGCGCCATCTAGTCCCAAAGTTAGCTAAGCATAGTTTGTATCATGGGAACCAGACAACTGATATAATACTTAATACATATTAACATTTATAACACCCACACATAAAACAAACATTTATGTTCATCACAGAAATATTTGTCCTGGGTGGGAATCGAACTCAGCCTACAGTACAGAAGGCAGGGAAGCTACCTAGTGAGCTGTGACTGCTCTGTGTATAACAATACACTTCAATACCATTTCAGTGCCATTCTACTTATGAAATAGCTGACCCTAGATTGTCATGATAACTTCTTCTTCTTCTTCTTCGAGTCACCGGTTCTGTCGAACCAGTGTGGTGAAAGGATTGTAAACGCCTTCAAAGAGGCTCCTTTCGTGCACTCGACACATGTCTTCGAATTTTTAGTTCTAGGACATGTCGGTTTCCTCACGATGTTTTCCTTCACCGTTTTGAGAACGTGGTATTGCGCACATAAATCTTTCAATCGAAAAACTCATAGGTGCATGTCGGGATTTGAACCGGCGACCTCCGGATTGAAACTCGGGGGTCAGTACCGCTAGACCACCACGCTCTCAAGAGAGAGCGTCATGATAACACTAAATGTGTATGGGGCCAGATAAAATACATAATATGGTGTGCCAAACTAAATAATGTAAAAGAAAAATAACAGATCTTATCAAAGATGTGATGATCATCTCATTATTTATTTTGGCTCATAGCTCCCAGTCATCAAGACTTATTCTGGCATCTTCAACAATCATCATCATATTTTATCTTATTTACACAAAACTAATAAATTATACAGCTAAACCTTCCTTGTGAATCACTCTGTCTATTGGTGAAAAACAAAAAAAAAAATTCCTTAGATACAGATACCTTAGTTGTTATAAAAGAAACATCCAAGACCTGTAAATAAATTGAATCACAATTTTTTGCTTATGCTTAGCTTACTTTGGGGCCAGATGGCGCTGTGTAAAATGTCCACCAATATATATATATATATTAAACAAATATGTAATTTTTTTCAGGTGGTTTTGCATTTGTATTTGTAGCGCAAGATGTCGCCACTGGTACAGAATATGCCCTCAAAAGACTAATGGCAGCTGACGAACAAGCTAACAAAAACATTATCCAAGAGATTAGTATATTGAAAAAACTGTCAGGTCACCCCAATATCATAAAATACATAGCTGCCTCATTTATTGATAAGTCCAAAACATCACATGGTATGGGAGAGTATTTGTTGCTAACGGACTTGTGCACTGGAGGTAGTCTTATGGAGGCTTTACAGAACAGAGGAACCGCCTTCCCTCTGCAGACCATATTGAGGGTTTTCTATCAGACTTGCCGTGCGGTGCAACACATGCATGCACAAGTACCGCCGATAGCTCATCGAGATCTCAAACTAGAAAATTTCCTAATATCTAGTGAAGGTATTTAATGAATACATTTTTAATAAAATATATTAGTGCTAATTTCAACTAAAATGTAAGTAAATGTAACTTTCAGGTACTATTAAATTGTGTGATTTTGGATCGGCCACGACGGATGTTTTTTCTCCTAATCCCTCCTGGAGTGCTAATCAACGAAATATGCTAGAAGAAACTGTAAGTTAAAAAAAACATGACATTATTCTGAAATATGATTTACACAAACACATCAAAGCATGCATACAATAATATTTTGTATAGTACTCTATATTTATCTAAATTTGTAATATTGTTAATAAAGTTTGGCTGATTGATTGATTGATAAACCGCTGTAACGGAGGTGGGCGTTGATGCCTGCGACACAGTTTTATTACTTCTGCAGACATCATCGTTTCTCAACTACTGTAATCCACTGTTTTGTTCCCCTAATAAATATTTTGATATTTGATTATTGGTACTAATAATGGTGATAATAATACTTTGATGTGATTTTTTATTTGTTCTTTCAGTTAGCCCAGTTCACGACACCGATGTACAGAGCCCCAGAGATGCTAGATACTTGGGATAACCGCAAAATTGACCATACCGTAGATGTGTGGGCGCTAGGATGCATTTTATACACTCTGTGTTATATGCAGCACCCGTTTGAGGATTCTGCTAAACTGGCTATACTAAATGGAAACTACAACATGAATCCCAATGACCAACGCTATAAATGTTTCCAGGAAATTATAAGTGAGTAATGTTTTTTTATGTGATATAGTAACAGAACCAGTGCATCTGGCACTTGGTATGGGAGAGGTTTAACCTCTGTGTGTAACAAGCAATATGTATTCGGACCTCCCCTATTTATGTACAACAAGAACCAAGTCGTATCGTATCGTATTCGCCAGTTGTGATATGAGCCTGTAATTTCACCAGCAACCACACCTTTCAAGCCGGAACACTAACACGATTGCATTGCCGCATAGTGGCAGAAATTATGCTGGCATTACTTTCCCAGACGAACTTGACATAAGCTAAACATATATATGCTCTATATATATATATATATATATATAGAGCATATATATATATATATGTATATATATATATATACATATACACAGTAGTATTGAGTGAAATAAATAATATAAAATATGTGTTGTTGTCCTCAGGTGGATGCCTGACTGTGAATCCAGAGGAGCGCGTGTCTATCAGCAGCGTGCTGGAGCGACTGGCCGCCATAGCAGAGTCCAACAGTATCAGTCTCAAGCAACCACTCAAATTTGAGCGTAAAAAAGTTGAACAATCTGTGGCCACTAGCTCGCCAGGTAATAAGAAGTCAAGTAAATATTACACTACCATATCCTAAGAGAATTTACGCGCGGCTCGTTCGTTGACTTGTGATAAAATTAATGAAATTTTAAAACGTCTAAAGTCGGGATCGCTTGTCAATCATGCCCTCGGTCCATCGTTATGTTATGTTGCATTCAAACTCGAGCTAAAAATGGTCAAGCATTTTTTGACTTTTTACACTCAAATTTTCCTTTTTTTTTCATTTTTATTTTGGGTTGAGTTCCATTGAATGGGTATCGTTGAACGAAATGTGAGATTTGTTTACATTCCTATGTCGATAATTCACCAAAAATTGATCATCACCAAAGGTAAGGAAGGCATCTTGGAACATGTTCATAAGGAACTGAAACGGAATAAAAGGTAGTATAGCATTTATTTGACTTTCAAATATTATTAAATTATTTATGTTGCTTCAAAGCTGAAGTTAGATATATGTAATTAGATTGTACTCTACGACATTTATGAGGCTCAAGCTTACGTGCATACATACAGTGCTATAAATATATTATATATATTTTAGGTTCGTGAAGTATCGGTAAGCTTTAATTTTATAATGAAAATATTTCAAGGCGGCTGAATGTTTCAGCTCAAACTTTGAGATTATTCAAAATTAAAATAACTTAATAGTAATATAATACCAGTAGATAAAACCCATTATTAGTTGATTGGTCACTTATTATACCAAAAAGTCAGTGTGCATTTATGAAGTGCATACCTTCATAGATTTAGGATGGGTCATTCATTAGGTTTATTTAGTAATTAACTTTTTTTTATATACATGTATACATTCCTGTAAGTATAAGGGGATTTACCAAATGAACAAAGCTTAAAACCCCATTATCAATCTTTTATAATGGAATTAGTCCTTAATATAAAAGTAGCTAATATAACCCAAGGTACTAACTAGTTTCATTATGTTATATCAGCAATCATTATTTTAATAAACACATATACTCATTGACTAACAAATCTAGTGTAAAATATACTAACAGGTGAAATACATATGTTTTCATACCGGCACTAACATGGTGGCTTGGTGAGTTAGCACAGTTTCTAAAGGTAGCCCGTTTGCACTAATCACTAAAGATTAGAACATCTTGCGGTGGAATAGTGTCTTATTGACAGATAATACAAGTTACGAGCAAGCACTTCGGGTGGGTTTTTTAATTTGCGATGGGCTAACACTTGACCGCAATATCACGTGATGTTAAGTGACGATGCGTTCTGCGATGGTAGCATCCTTGCTTACATACGTATTTGTTTTCTGCTTGCGGTCAACGGGACGGATAGCCGCAATGCGGTTTACCACACAGGACAACGCGACCTTAGATGGGTGTTAATATTGAAACTATCGTGAACACTTTATAGTGAAATTATGAATAATGTTAGCGAGATATTTTTGTTTTGTGGCTACCCGATAGTTTTTCCATAATCGTGAGAAATTACCAATTATCTGATGTAAGGAAACTTGTTCAGATAGCATATTTCTTGTTAACACTCATCACTCAGCACTCCAGTATTGTACATGAATAAATAATAAATATTATTGGATCTAATGATATACTATAAATATGTATTATCTAGTCTATGGCATAACCAGTAACAAAGAGATATATTTTACTACTTTACTATAAAATATTAAACAATAAACAAATCTTAGATTCTCGCACCCTTGACAATATAAGGAAATGATTAAATAATCGAGAGGTACAACTATTTAACTATAGTATATTTTTATGAAAGATCCTCACATTTAATGGATCATATTTCATATATATTCGTTATTTTTAAAGAGAATGTTACAAACCATTTAGATGTTACAATTTCTCAACTTCTTTAATCATGCATTTAGTATAGACACTATGGAAACATAAAAAGAGAAATAAACGTGTATATTCTTCACAGATATGTTTTGTTTTTTATTTCAAAAGTGATGAGGATATTTAGGAACATGAAGATAGCAGCCATTGGAATTTCATGGGTAATTGTCATGTAAATATGTTACTAATGGTTTTGGGAGCACAGTAAATAATATTGCATTACGCTATTTCTTTTTACAGATTGTGGAAAGTTTTTGGCACGTTCAAGGGAAGTACCTTTATTTTTGAAATTACATATTACATCATTTTGGAATAGATTCCATTGAATAATTTCTGTCTTGCGATATAATCAGGCTAGTGATTAAGAGACGACTGAGTCCATAGAACTAAGTGTAGTGTTATTTTAAATTCTGTGACTGATCCTAATTAATTTTGTGAAACAAGCCATCTTTTGAAGCTTGACAAAGTAATACTAATTAAAAAACTTCCCCTGATAGTCTCAATAACTTGCCACACCCACAATAATCCAGCTCTATGTCAATTGTATTTCACATAAATCCTAGTCAGTTTATATGGATAATGCTATAACTAATAATTACTCATTAATTTACTCCTTATAACAGCCATCTCCCAGTGAAACTCCCGAAAAAATCAGTCCAGCCAAAAAGACAGAATTACAACAATTTTAAAGAAATATTTTATGTTAAAAATAATAAATACCATTATACTTTCATATGCATTTAGTAAAAATCTGTAATTTGACATTACACACAGACACTTCAATTTTACTAATTAGTATAGATCATATTTGTGTTTAATCAAATGTTCTCAAGATTCTCGACTATTTCATACAGCTTTCTGTCTTTGGATTCAATATACATTTACGTACGACACAAAAAAATATCCAGTGGTAAATTTAATTTATATATAAAAAAAATATATTAATAAAATCATAATCATTTAGTTTTCCATAATAGTTTACAAATCAATAATTACAAATAAAAAAAGCACTAGTGCTAGTTTGTATCGCGGGTATGCAAATATGATTGACTATTTCTTCTATACATGTGAGACAATTTGCAAACTTTAAGACTGTACTAGAATCTATACTAAAACGCTCTAATGTATTGTGTATGGCAGTTAACGCATTGTAGATAAATAATTTAATATTTTCTGCCACGGTGCTGTTATTATCAATTCCTAATCAGAGTAGGCGATTTGTCGATTACCTAGCTAGATAAAGAATGCTTATAAATCATCGAAATAGAAACTAAAGGGCCTCTTAGATAATCCGTTTGTATAAAAGCGTGGGCACACCTGACATATAATAGTTAAAAAATATTTGAACTTTGAAATTATTGTATCGTTCAAGTAATTTTTTTTTACAAGCTGTTATTTAAGTTGCACTGTTTGTTCGGGTCAAATCTTGCAACTGAAGTTTAAAGTAGTTATCTTCAACCGATTGAGCTGAAATTTTGCATACTAGTTTAGTTTGGATGACAATGCACGGTTAGCTGACGTAGTGACGTCATTCTAAATCCAACATGGCGGACTGCCCAAGATGGCGGAATAGTTATTTAAAACTAAAAACAATACTTATATTAGGTATCATAAAATAATTATGTTTGACAGCCGTGTAACTCATCACTCCTGGTGAGACAGCTATGAATACTCAAAATAAACTTATTAAACACTAGCTGCGCCCCGCGGTATTCCCCGCGGTGAGTAAGTTAACCCACGGGAACACTGCACTTTTCCGGGATCAAAGTAGCCTATGTGTTAAGCCAGGATATAAGCTAACTTGAACAAATTTCTCTTTTTCAAATTTCTCTTTAACAAATTTCATCCAAATCCATTCAGCCGCTTGAGCGTGAAAGAGTAACAAACATCTATACATACAAACTTGGACCTTTATAATATTAAGTAGGATACATTTTTTTCTGTGAAAATGCATGACTTATTTAAATTTAGTGAAAGTGCTTGTTTTTATATTTTGAATGATCATTTCATTGCATGTATGTGTCTAGTCTTGCCATGAACTCTCTCGTAACTTACTTAGAATTAATATAAAATGGTAGTAATAAAGTGTTCAAGTAAGTCGTGACTATCTTTTTGTTAGAAGACGTGGAACGTCTCTAGAGTTACGGGCGCATACGATGCGACTAGGGTCTTATATTACTTAAGTAAGGGAGGACCCAGTTTGTATTGCTTGTTATGCAGTTACCACTGAACACCAGGTGGGCCATCTGCTCGTTCTGTAACTATATTACATAAAAAATATTCCAGGCTTTGCTATTCAAGAATCGACCATAACTTTAATAACTATTTATCTAATTTACTTCTTGGAATATTTAATTAGGCTACTGTTTCTGAACTAAGTAAAGGAACGAGAGAGTTCGCCTAAACAACTATTATTTCCCATACATATCACATTTTCTTTTTCATTTTAGGTGTTTTCAACTTTTTCGGGTGCCCAATTGTTTTCTCGTTTAAATGACCTGCGCATGACCCTTGACCCTTGAAGACTCACTACGCTTGCGCTATACCCTGGACTTGCTCGCAATGATGAGTATTCATTGTTTTTTTTATTTATTAAAGTATAATTTAAATGTTGTTAATGCACTTTGTTACTGTGCCTGCTGTGTAAACCAAAAATTGTTTTGAACAGAATTTATTAAAACGTTAAAATATATTGTACACCGAAAACTACTCGACTAGCTAATATAAGCTGTATTCACTTTTCATTTACAATTAAAATCAAATTGCTGGTGTCATTTTTTCTACTTACTTATATATTAGAAGTCGTATTTAATTTAGATAATAACTAAATTGATATATTGATATATAAACTAAATTGCAATTGGCAAGCATTTATGATCTAACTTAGAAATATCTCATTGACAATAATACAATTGATTCTGTATTAACCTTTTATAACTTTTATATATGCCAAATCTTGTCTTTATCACATTGTATCAAGATATAAATTATGAGTTCAACTGTATAATGTATGCATTCCAAATAGGTACAAATGTATAGGGAATTAAAAGTATTAATAAGTTACCATTTCCTTTATACTATATAGTATGATAATTTACAATGGCTGCTATAGATTGTATGACTAAATATGTACTTAATAGAACTGATTCCATTATAATCACATTCCAATATGGTTGTTCTGTGAATTGTGTGGTGCTATTTTTCTTCTTTATGTTTCCAATACAGACGCAGGAATATTGCCCCAAACTTTTATGAGTATTTTATGTCTAATTTTATAACTCCTAGGTATATTGATTGATGATTCCTCAAGCAACTAGCTGTCAACCGTTTATTGGTGCCCTTTCAGACCTTATAAAGTGATGGAAGAACATTTTTCAGTTCTACAAACTACTTTTACAGTTACTAGCTCAAGTATAGCCTATTCTATTTTTACAAGCTCTTAATTAACTTGCAATGTATGTAACTAAGTTTCTTCGGGTGAAATCTTGCAACTCAATTTTGAAGCAGATATTTTCAACCAATTGAGCTGAAATTTTGTATACACGTTTAATTTGGATGACAATGCATGGTTATCTGTGTGACGTCACTCTAAGTCCAATATGGCAGCTTCTTTTTAGCGCATTTAAATAAAAGCTTGTATTTAAAAAAGTTAATTAATATTAATTTATTGATAAATAAACGAGTACACTTTGAATTAATATGCAATTAACTGCAGTTTGCAGTTTCATGGTCCTAATGACGTAAACAGATGCTTCTCAAATTTCATTAGTAATTTGTGAACAGTAAATTGTACGGCCGCTGTGCTCATTACACGAATAATATGATGAACTGGCTGTGAAACCGGTTGGTTTTACGGTACTGTCTTGAAGAATCAATACTGCATTCATAATTATCGCAAATAAGGTTACAGTGAAGTAAAAAAAGCAATGCAAGGTTATTTAATGCAGTTTTATTCAAATTATAAATATCCCGCCACATTATAAGTAGCTATGTGTGGCTATGTTTCCTATATTAAAATAAGAAAATTATTTATATGTCATTTAATAACTTAAAACGGTTACGTCTGGTATTTATTCATCCTAATGTGTCACACTGGACCAATGTCACACAGTTTCGTCTCTACCATACTTTCTCATGGTCCTTATGTACGGTTAAAGATCTGTGTAGTTGTTGATTATACAACATATTGGTTAGATTATAAGATCAAAATTGTATAGGCTACAAAATCAAAAGCTTTTAGATTAGGTACAGCGGCCGTCCACGCTGATTATAAAAATCAATTTTTTGTTGTAATTATCTTACATTCCTTCACTATTCTTAGTTGATATTATTGTATCATTAGCTGGGTGTCTTATGAGTAGCGGTCAGGCGTTTTGCTTTCAGCCTTATTGTTTTATATTTGTGATACTGACTCTTTATAAATAACTTATACAACAAATCAAATTTTTTTAGCGCCTTAAGCATAACGCTCGACGGCATTCTTGTGTCTTTATTATACTATAGTAGTATTTTACAGAACTTCTTACATATTGTAGTATTGTTTATAGCATAATGAGTATACTACTTAAAGATAATGTCTAGTTTTTCTAGCATCTGTTATGTAAAATTCAAATATTTGTCCGAAACTATGATTTGTGATAATTTTATTTCTCACCTCAATACTAAAATTATATACTTATATTTGAATACATAGCCGTATTGAATAATTTAGAATTAAATCTTATTATAATCTTATGAAAATTACACAAATAATTATATTTATAATGTTGATTCATCACAAACTTTAATACAAAGTTACATAGTTATAGACGAGCAATATTTTTGTTACTGTTGATAACTTTAATGCAAAAATTATGTAAGATATTTAAATATTTAGAAATAAATGTCCAGTTAATTTCATACTGTGTTTTGTATGTAATAAACCATAAACATCTATATGTAAGAAAGTCTGATACATTATAATGTTTAGTAATGCCGGTCAGCATACTCTAAATCACACGAAGCTTACGATAATTTCATCAAGTTTTATCACAAGTTAACAGCCGAATTTATACAACATTCACAAGTAGTAGGCAATGGCCACGAAATGACAAGAGAATAATAAACTTCGCCCTTATTGTGCGATGAATATACAAAAACGAGCTGCATAGGTTAAGTAACTTTGCCAGCATTATTAAAATAGTTGTTATATTTCAGCTACTAAAGATCCGGTTCCTAATCAAGAGGTGACGCACAGTCGGCCCCCGGAGCCGAGCCGGCCGCCGCCCCCGGCGCGCCCGCCCGCCGCGCCGCTCTACCACCAGCCCCCTCTGCCGCATCCCCCGCCCAACTCTGGAGGGCTGTTCTCTTCTATCAAGGGCGGCGCTGGCAGCTTCCTCAAGAACTTGAAGGATACTTCCTCGAAGGTTATGCAGACTGTCCAACAGTGAGTATATTCAAGAGCAGTAGAACTCTCGCCAAGTTCATCCGCGGAGGTACTGCCGCTACTGCCGCCAAGCAGTAACGCATTTGCGTTACTGTGTTCCGGTTTGAAATGTATGGTTGCCGATGAAATTACAGGCACATTTGACATTCCACCTACACGTCTCAGAGTTACGAGCGAATACGATGCGACTTGGGTATTGTTGTACATAGTAGGAGAGGACCCAAGTCGCATCGGTTGTTATGGGCCGAGGTTACCACTTAACGCCAGGTGGGCCGTCGGCTCGTTCCGTAGCTGTATCAATTAAAAAAAAGATGTTACAAAAAGTTTGTTCTGCAACACCCCAAAGGTAACTCAACACCGCAAAGGATGCCTGTTCACTTATGTAAAGAGCTGTGCTGGCAGATTCCTGAAGAACTTGAAGGGTAAATGATTATATGCACGATTACTGTTGGATGTTTTCTGGACAACTTAAAGGACACTGAAACATCATGCTCACTGTTTAACTGTGAATATTTTCATTAAAATAGCAGCAGCATTAAATATTTTTAAAATGTAAATATATTACACGAAAATAGTAGATTAGGTGTCTATCCTCGTTTATTTTATATCCCTTACCCTTAACCTTGGAATTGGCACCTTTCTGGATTTACTCATGGCACAATCTGCTTGTAACTTTCCGTTAGGCCACATTTTAATATTTTGGATTACCATGGTTTGAAACTAAAGCAAAATTGGTTTCAGGTCTATCGCGAGAACAGATCTGGACATAAGCTACATAACCAGCCGCATTATTGTGATGCCGTACCCGTCGGAAGGCTTAGAGAGCGCTTATAAGACTAACCATATTGATGACGTGAAGGTAATTAGTTTGTTTCTTAATGTCGATTATTATGTATGAACATAATTTATTAAAATATAATATACTATCTTTTACCCACGGCCTCGCTCGCGTTAATATTGATATTGTCAACCAATTCTGGTTGTCAGAAACAGGAATTATTAACGTAAAAACGTAAAATTATTTTTTAGCCTATAACTGTCTCCAGGATCCCATATATCTCTGTATCAAAAGTCTTCATAATCGATTCAGTGGTTTAAGCGTGAAAACGAACAAACAAACTCACTTTTGCATGTATAAGATTATATAGTTAGGATAATAAGAATGGCTAATATGTTATGATGCACTGAGTATGGAAGACATACTCATATTTACTTCATATTTAGAGACTTCATATTTACACTGATACGATGTTACTTTAAAAGAACAATAACAATTTATTATAAAAAAACTATCACTTCAGATCACTTATTTATTTAAGAGAGCTGTAGATTCTGTTTGGGAAATACATAAATATAAAAGTAAAATAAATAAAATGTGTTAATGTTTCAGGCGTTTCTGGAGAGTCGTCACCCGGGTGGTAGATACACGGTGTATAACGCGTGTAGGGGCGTCCGCAACAGTTTCCCACGTCACGTGGCGGTCGCGGACGCGAGCCACGCGCTGCACCCCGCGCCCGCGCTCGGCCCCCTCTACAACCTCGCCAACCAGATGTACCAGTGCCTGGCCAAGGATGAGCGCAGCGCCATAGTTATTACATGCCAGGTAATTACACTGCCATGCCCATTTCTGCCGCCAAGCAGTGAAGCATTCGCTTTACTGTGTTCCGGTTTGAAAGGTGTGGTTGCCGGTGAAATTACAGGCACATGAGACATTCCACCTACATGTCTCATAGTTACGGGCGCATACGATGCGACTTGGGTTTTGTCGTACCTAGTAGGGGAGGACCCAAGTCGCATCGGTTGTTATGGGCCGAGGTTACCACTTACCACCAGGTGGGCCGTCGGCTCGTTCCGTAACTACATAACATAAAAAAAAAAAAAAAACTGTTCATTCTCACACCCATTCCCTACACGTGTCCCCCGGGTGGTGCGAAAGGAGCAACCCAAAGTAGCAGCAGAACTTGTGCCAAGTTCGCCCGGAGAAGTACTGCCACCACACCTGATAATCCGCCGCCAAGCAGTGATGCACTCGTGTTGCTGTGTTCCGGTGGAAGGGAGTGGGTGCCGGTGTAACTCATTACATAGATGTTTGTTCTGTATCTGGCTGTTGATATGTATTATATGTACGTTTTTACAAAAATGTATATATGTATTACATCAGTTGTCTGGTTCCCATGATACAAGCTATGCTTGGCTTACTTCGGGGTTAGATGGCGCTGTGTGAAATGTCCCCCAACATTTATTATATTATTTTTATTTATGATATCCACCCGATAATGACTGGCCTCACAGCTCAGTTGGTAGTAACCCTGCCTTCGGCGCTGTGGGTCGTGGGTTCGATTCCCACCCATGACAATCATTTGAGTGACAGTTCCCACGATTCAAGTTATGCTTAGCTTACTTTGGGGCCAGATGGCGCTGTCTTAAAAATCCATCAACATTTATTTAATTAAATTATTAATTATAATTATATGATTATAATTACAGGACGGCAAGCAACATTCGTGCCTGCTGGTCTGTGCGTTGCTGCTCTACTCGAAACTGGTGACTGTTCCGGAGGACGCGTTGCAAATATTCGCAGTGAAGCGGTCACCCATCAACATGCCGCCTAGTCAACTCAGATACCTTTATTACCTTCATAATATTATCAGGTATGATTTAAATTGATTACTTCACTATTACATTTTATAAATGCGAAAGTTTGGATGGATGTTTGTTAGTCAATCACGCCAGAACGGCTGAACGGATTTCGATGAAATTTGGCACAGAGATAGATTATAGGCTGGAATAGCACATAGGATACCTTTATCCCAAATATGTGGTTCTTAGACTTAATATTCTTACATTACTTAGATTTTAACTTTACTAATTTGGATACTAACAGAATCGTCACTAATGTATGTTTGTCATTATAAATTAATTGATTTGGTGCATATTTCACACAGCGCCATTTATCGCCGAAGTTAGCTAAGCATAGCTTGTATCATGGGAACCAGACAACAAATATAATACTTATATACCTACTTTTTTGTAGATACATACATATTAACACCCAGATACAAAACAGACATCTGTGTTCCTCACAAAAATGTTTGTCCTGGGTGATCGAACCCACGACCTACAGCGCAGAAGGCAGGGTTACTACCAACTGATCTTTAAGGCTAGTCAATATGTCTTCTTATTGTATGTAGTAGTAAAATAATTTTTCTTCTTTCAGGCCTGACCCAGTTCTGCCGCATTTTAGGCCCGTATCGTTAATTTCTCTGACGATTCAACCGGTTCCACTATTTACGAAAGCCAGGTATGCTGAAGATCTTTAATAACCGGCCTTTGACATACAATGTATTGACAGTATTGTCAAAGGCTGGTAGTATATCAATTGAGTGATAAAGCATTTTAAATGAAATAGTCTGGCCGCCCCAGTCCACTGTTTTGCCTTTCCATCCTGAGTTATTGTATAGTTTTTTATATGGCTGTTTTACAGAACGAGCTAATGGCCCACCTGGTATTAAGTGGTAACCTCAACCCATGACAAGTAATTGGGTTTTCCCCTACTTAGGTCAGACAACACCCAAGTCGCGTCGTATGCGCACGTAACTCTGATACAAACGCATAAATGGGTATGGTGGCAGTCCTTCCCCAGACGAACGTTATAGTCAAATTGTTCATTATACAGGGATGGGTGCCGACCGTACATTGAAATATACAACGAAGACAGACTACTGTTGTCCACGTTGCAGGATTACGATAGACTGCATGTCTACAGTATTGTTGAGGGAAAGGTAATCATGTTTGTTTAATGTACGTTAAATGATAGATCTAGTAGGATCTCTTCTTGATATCATTGAAGTGAATTAATAAGTAGAGAATTTTAGCTAGAACCTCTCCCGCGTAAAGTGCTATATTGTAGATAGGCCTCACAGCTCAGCTGGTGGTAACTCTGCCATCTGCGCTGTAGGTCGTGGGTTCGATTCCTACCCAGGACAAATATTTGTGACTGTTGACTGCTTTTTCTTTTCGTCAATGTTATATGTCAACAGTGTGTGTTATATAAAACTTATAACTGAATTTGCCGTCATATTTTAATCGTGATGGTTTATTACCACGATTAAGATCGTATGTGAATGTTTCACGGACGCCATGTTTATCTGTTTCTTTTTTGTTTCACTATTCTTTAAATCGAAAGAAATCAAAGCTAGCCTCTAAGATGTTGCCATCGACGTACACAGCATGTTAAATTTATTTTAGCAGACAGACTACACATGATGTGTCCATGTGATTGTGCTTGTAACTTTACATTATTACACAACGTACATTTTGTCTCTTACCGTGCACGTGACGTGGAAAGAGACAACAATATTTTGGCCAGTAACAGCTGACTTCAAATTCAAAGCTATTATTGCAGATGTTACAAAGATCTTAATATATTTATAGGATGCAAACATAAACCCTGTTGTCTGTTCCAGGTGAGTTTACCTCTCGATACGACGGTGGCTGGCGATGTTGCTATTTGCGTATTCCACGCGAGGCAGCAGCTGGGGCGAGTGCACGCCGTGCCAGTGTTGCAACTGCACTTCCATACTGGCACGCTGGCGCCGACGCAGCACGCTCTCAAGTTCACCAGGTAATGTGCATACGTCTTTGTTTTTGCGATGTGTTTCACGCCCTTCCCTACTTAGGTATGAGAAGGCCCAAGGCGAATAGTATTTCGCTTGTTACGTTAAGGTGGTATGTCTCCTGTACCTGTAATTTCACCGACAACAACACCTTTCTGGAACTCAATAATGCGAATGCATCGCTGCTAGGCGGCCGAAATGGGTATAGTGCAGTACTTGACATAAGTTGTCTTGTCTGGCCATCCGATCGTTTCGTAACTAACGTATTAATACTTTGACTGGCCTCACAGCTCAGTTGGTAGTAACCCTGCCTTCTGCGCTGTGGGTCGTGGAATGGATTCCCACTCAGGACAAACATTTGTATGACGAATGTTTGTTCTTGTCTGGGTGGTCAATATGTATTATATGTATGTATTTACAATAAAAAGGACATTTAGTAGAAGTATTATTATTAATGGTCGTGTTACCTCAACAGGTCTGAAATAGACGGCATAGACGAGAACGCACCGGTGAACGATCACTTCTCTGGCAACTTGTCCGCGGTGATCAGCCTCGTGGTACAGAACGGGGAGCGGCGCAAGCCCGGCAGCGACCCGTGGGCGGACGACGCGACCCGGTCGCGCCGCGCGCCCGACCTGCTCTTCACCACCACGCTCGAGAGAGACGAGACTATTGATAACTTCGGTATGTACTTTCAGTTTATTAGAGATGGGTGTGTCTGGGCATGCTCCCGAGAATCCCAGGTATGTTTGATAGTATCAAAGCGAGTTTTAAGAGCAGTAGAACTCTCGCCAAGTTCGTCCGGGGAAGTACTGCCACCATGCCCGTTTCTGCCGCCAAGCAGTGAAGCATTCGCATTACTGTGTTCCGGTTTGAAAGGTGTGGTTTCCGGTGAAATTACACGCACATGAGACATTCCGCCTTCACGTCTCAGAGTTGCGGACGCATACGATGCGACTTGGGTCTTGTCGTACCTAGTAGGGGAGGACCGAAGTCGAATCAGTTGTTATGGGCCGAGGTTACCACTTAACACCAGGTGGGCCGTCGGCTCGTTCCGAAACGGTATACCATAAAAAAAAAAAAAAAAAAAAAAAAAAAAAAAAAAAAAAAAAAAAAAAAAAAAAACAAGTATCGAGGGCATTCCTGGCATGTTTGATAGTGTCCAATATCGACGGAATCCCCAGGACGTTTGATAGTGTCCTGTGTCGATGGAATTTCCAGGACGTTTGATAGTATTCAGTATCGATGGAATCCCCGGGCCGTTTGATAGTGTTCAATATCGATGGAATTCCCGGGCCGTTTGATAGTGTCCAATATCGATGGTATTCCCGGAACGTTTGATCCTATGATGAGTGAGCATCCCGCTCTGTGATATAAGACTAGTCTGTACATACAGTGGGACGTGAAGGATATGTAACCATATGTTTTATTACAACAGCCAACCTCCGAAAGAACCCGACACCAGCAACACAGACAAGTATGTTGTAGTGTCAGTATGTAGTATACTATATTACAACTGGTTTAAAATGTTGTGTTGGATTTTGTTGATTACTAAGAACCACTATCACATTCGACACGGTCGTTTAGAATGCACTAACAATAAAATTAGCAGTTCTCGCCTTCCAATTTTATTTTGATGATTTTAATTGATTCGCGTGTGTTTCATTCAAGTTATTGGTAATATGATAACAGCCTCTTTGGGTTCCACTAAAAATTGGATAAAACTTCTGCATATCATTACTACATATATTGCTCTACCGCTATTTGATTTACGAACTGATGATGTATAAAGTTTAATTACTCATACATTAGTTTTTGTGTTTTGTGTAAAAGGCACATTAAGGATTTACTTGTTTATAGAGTTTGTAAAATAAATATGATGGTCAATGACCTTAGCTTGCCAGAATTTGATGATTTAGTGATTATAACCTCAAACGTTGTTGACATTTCTTCAATATTAACTAAGTCGCAGAACAAGTGTTGTTAGTGATATATACCGAAGTAACCCTTAAGAGGTAATGTGTAAGGTATTTGTAGGCATATTACCAATAACCCTACAGATGTTGGCTTTTCATATCATGATCATTTAATTTATCTCTTGATCATTTTTGTTCATAGTCACGGTTTGCAAAAATAAAATACTTCTCACTTAATACATTTCGTATCCTGTATATTTCAGAATTTTAGTTCTCTTTCTAAACGCATGTCGGAATTGTCTTTGCATGTATTCAGTTTCTCAGAAGTTATCATTTATTACAGAAAAACTTAGTTTCGAGTGAAAAGTTATCCTATCCAATATAGGTGAATATAGAATGCCAAATCCGAAGCTTCTGTTCAGCTAACTAGCTTTAGTTCTTATGTAAAGTTTTTCTGAATTAAAAAACCGTTTTTGAGAAACAGAACAACTGGAATACGGACTTGTAAAGGAAGCTTACAACGTTTACAGTGACAGTGGACTATGCAACGGCGAAGGAGCCCGAGCGGCCACCGCGGGCGTCCCCCCAGCCGAGCCGACCCCCTCCCCCTCGCCCCCAGCCCCCCGCCCCCGCCGCAGCCCCCTCCGCAGCCCCCACCACAGCCGACTTCCTAAACCTGGCCTCGCAGCAACCTGACCCGCCGAAGACGGAGAAGAAACTCAAGAGCGACGACTCGTTCGATTTCTTCGGCATGATGGAGAAACCTACCGAGACGTTTGGGGATTTCCTTGGCGGTGCTGCTGCTGATAGTTCTAAGGTAAGTGTCGTGGTGAGCGTAGTGGCCGAGTGGTACAGACCCCGAGTTTCAATCCTGAAGGGCACGAATGAAGTTTTCCTCTTAAAAATGTATGTGCGTGTACTACGTTCTCATGTCCTAGGACCATAAAGTCGAAGACACGTGTCTACTGCACGAGAAGAGCCTCTTTGAGGCGCTCTAATCCTTTCACTACACTGATTCAAAAGTGATCCGATTAGTAGGAGTAATATTAAACTCTTATTTAGCACTCCAATGCAATCAATACTTATAATACGAAAATGTGTTTGTTGGTTTGTCCTTCTTTCCCGCAGAACAGACGTGATTATTTTACGTAAAAATAGTTAATAGACTGGAGAATGACAGGCTACTTTTTATTCTACAAAAATAAGTTGGATAAATATTTGATATGAATCTATGTCAAATAATACGTCTCATGAGCCTACAAATTCACCGGCACCTACTCCTTTCCACCGGAACACAGCAACACGAGTGCATCACTGCTTGGCTGCTAAATTGGTATGGTAGCAGTACTTTCCTGGACGAACTTGGCACAAGTTCTACCGCTGCTAGAACTTCCGTTTTGTTTGTCAGGCATTCACACCGGAGGCAATATTCGGCGAGTTGCCCGCCCCGCCGCCCGCCAACGCGGACGGTTGCCGCCTCACCTCGAGCGATCTCAACTTCGATCCGTTCGGACTGAACGAGCCGCTGCCGAAACAAGAGCCGCTACTCACCCCGCAACAGATTATCGACGATGGTAAGTGGAGATCCAAGAGGGAGTACCAACTGTGACCTTGTTTTTTATATGTCCCAATGTTACGGAACGAGCAGATTGGTCATCTCGTGTCGAGTACCCTTGCCTATAATGGAGCAGCACAACTTGGGTCATCACCTATTTGAGTCAAAAAGACCCAAGTCGCTAAGATGGAATTTCTCAAGTGCCTGTAATTTCACAGGCCACACCTTTCAGACCGGAACACAGTAATACGAATGCATCGCTACACTGCGTTAGAAATGGGAATGGTGGTAGTACTATTCCGGACGAACTCTGCGTAAGTTCTACTAAAACTTATAATGAAAAACAGTGTGAGAACAGAAATCTTCATTCGATGTTTACTTGCAAGATAGTAATTTGTGTAACTTCCAGGCCGTTCGCAAAGCGTCCCACTCGAGCAAATGCAAAACACGAAGAAGGATCCGTTCGCTGACCTCGGCCTCCTCGGCGCCGGGATTCCGTCAGCGACGACGCCGCACCCTGGAACTATTCCACCGGGGTCGATGGCATCTGTGGGGGCCCACGGGTCCATGGGGTCTGTGGGCCCCGCGGGGGGCATGCCACCGCCGGGGTCGATGGCAGCTGTGGGGGCCCACGGGTCCATGGGGTCTGTGGGCCCCGCGGCGCAGACGGGGGGCATGCCACCGCCGGGTTCGATGGCCGGCTCGCTGGGTTCCATGGCACCTCCGGGCAGCACGCCTCTGGTGACCCCGAGGGCGTCCCCGGCGAACACCCCCGCCCACCAGCCGCACACGCCGGCTCGCTCGCCGGCACACCAACCTGATTATAGGTAAGTGATCCACTGTATGGCCACTGACAAGCGGCGCGGGCGCCAGGACAGGTTCACCCACATTCTTGTCAATAAATCAATTAATAATTACTAGCTGGACAACTTTGTCTGCGTAGAATTAGTACTTTGAGTAAACTGAACTCATCCCCCAATTAGCTGGATGGTTCAAAAACACAGAAACATTTTTTATTAAGTATTTTTATATCTCTTATTTGAGAAATTATTGATTCACCATAAAAATTTTCATCCCCGTCATGTTTTATTTATGGGACAAAAAATAGCCTGTCCTTCTTCAAGGTCCAATCTATCTCTGTACCAAAATAAGACAAAATTGGTTCAGCGGTTAAGGCGTGAATAGGTGACCAGATATGTGATAATAATAGAAGGGGCTGTTGGTTTAATATATCATAGTGAACGGTCAACTGATTTTGGGATATATCGACCTCATACAAATACTAAAACTATAAATGAATAACTTGGCAGCCGATCTCACTTCGAGCCCGCAAAGACGCCGGCAGAGGAGAAAGCCAAGAAGCCAGGCGACGTGTTCGGAGACCTGCTCGGCAGCCAGGGGTACCAGTTCGCGAGCAAACGCGACGCCGGACCCAAGACTATGAACGCGATGCGGAAGGAGGAGATGGTCAAGGAAATGGACCCGGAGAAACTCAAGATACAGGACTGGGTAAGTGGCGCCTAGCGCTTTGTAACTAGTGCTTATCAGAATACGGCGTCAGTTCACGAGCAAACGCGATATCTATCCCCTAGATAATGCACTGAACATAACTGCAATTCGAGACTAAAATCCAAAACTATGAACGTCATGCGCAGTGTCAAAATGTATTTAAGGAAATGAGTCGCGACCTACTCAAAATCCATGACTGGGTAAGCACACGTAGCATTTTGTTGACAATCAAAAAAAGAACTGTGGTAATGTACTGTCACCCAGCCTATTAATTCTACAGCTATTCAATTTCCTCTTCGTGCCTAAGAGCGTTATTCAAGAGCGACTCTAATTTTCTGCACACGTTTACTAATTCCACGACATCATAAATCACGACGGAAGTTTTGCAAACGACCATTTGACCATGTCCGCGTAGTTTCTCGCATATGATGACCGGCGCGCCACATTCCAGGTGGAAGGCAAAAAGGACAACATCAGAGCGCTGCTGTGCTCCCTTCACGCGGTGGTGTGGGAGGAGTGCCGCTGGACGCGCTGTGAGATGGCGCAGCTGGTAACGCCAGCCGACGTGAAGCGGAACTACCGCAGGGCGTGTCTCGCGGTACACCCGGACAAGGTAACTAACTCCTTAGGGTAAAGACGACGTGGTTTATAAACGTATAAAGTGGTGTGAAGGCTAACTATCGGAAGGCATGCTGGCTGGGTCATGCATCCGGAACAACTAACACACCACCATACAAAATGTTGGGACGAAGCGAATCATCGGATTTTCTGCTTGGACCAGCTGCCGTGGATTACAGTTGGGTGTTCAGTTGTTCAAATCACTGATACGTCAAACTGAGAAGGAAAGCATGATCCTTGGGTCGTCATATTATTTGGAGGAGAACGTTCGTAGTAGTGGAACTGCATGGCTGGTGCAATTGCATTGCTGGGTTTCGAATTGAGGGATGATGGTGAAGTTACAGCCTGTTCAGAGACGTTCCATCTCTGTCTCAGGGAAACGGGCGCAATGCGATACGTCTTCCTATAGATTGTCCCTTTTTATGTTTGGAAATACCTTATTTCTAAAATTAAAATTTTTGTTGTAAATAATATATTTTAATTTATTTTTCGCGTTTTTTTGTTGTTGTTATAAGCAAGACGTTCTTAGCACCATGAAGGCCCTCGCATCGTTTACTTCACATGGAGACATTTCTTTCCTCCGTAGTTAGTAACATGCTGATGATAATTTTTGTTTCAGCAAATGGGAACTCCCAACGAGAACATAGCCAAAATGATCTTCATGGAACTGAACAACGCGTGGTCTGATTTTGAGAGCGACGTGAAGCAACAGAATCTTTTCCAGTCTTAAGTGTGTAGTGCCATTTTAGTTACGTGTAGTTCACATAAATTATTTAAATATTCACCAACGACACACACTGTGATCGACTTCTGATCAACATTTGATTGCTTTGGGGGATAAAGATGGACAAAGGCATTTGTCTTTGTCACTCGGACACTGTCTAAGCATTTGTTTTTAAATATTTTGTGATTGAGTTTGAGTGCTAACATACGTCCCACAAGATACAATATAATATGTTTGAATTTCATTATTTCGTGTTAAAATAGACACTACTGTAAAACCACTTTTATGAATTTGCGCCTGAAGAGAATAATAATTGGTGACTCTGAAATGTGAACAATGACTCTAGGTTGGTTATATTGATAAATTACTAAACAAGCTAGGTATTATATGATAACTTTAATGTATATGGTGTAATAATTATGTGGCGGAAGGTATGGTATTGGTTCCACATAGGGGGGAAATGGTTTAAACCAGTGAAAGGTTTATTTTTCTACAATAACTTTCGATCTTCCATGAATACTTCCTTTACTGTTTCGAGCAATTGTTTGCATAATCACTGTTGAAAGAAGTACGGTTCATGAAAAATATTACCGCTCATTTCAAGATCAACAATTTTAATTTAGTTTGATGCCAATATAGATTACTATTGTTTTGAATGTTAGCACATTTAAAGCAGCCATGGGGAAATCGAAAAATTTAAAACTGTTAATAATGAGTCATAATAGGCCCTGCAAAATAGACTTAATATTTTGCATATGGATAAAATTATTGTAGGTTTACTGAGATGGCACATAACTTACGTTTTATTAATATTTCTCACTTCTTAATATCTAAATGTCGGATATTGTAAGAAAAAAAACGTATTATTAAGATACAATATAGGCGTATTCGATATTATGATATATTATTAGCTAAAGCAAAATGAACTGTGGGGTATATAAATATTTTCGTATATGTAACATTATCGCCAACTTTCAGAGATTTTGAGTGTATTTTTCTTGAAAGTTTAGGGAACACTTAGTAATCAAAGGGCAATGAGACAAAACAATTCTTAAATTGGTGTTCTCATATTCTAGAAACTTTTCCTCAAGTCTTGGGAGCTTAACTTAGAACATTGATGTTGATACAGTACGCGGCACTTAACAATGTTATTCTATTAGATTCGCGTTAGGCGTTCCACATAATCTTTTAGCTTCAATTTAGTTTGCTTACATTAATAATAACAGTATAAAAACTTTAAAAGTTATAAATGAGGCATATTATGCTTATTAAATGTATAATAGTTCGAAAATTTTATTTACTTACTTTTAAGAGCTTATGATAATGTTAAGTTTGTACATTCCTAATTTAGTTAGATTAATTAGTACGGTATTTATAAATTTTATTTGGAATATAAATAAAATTTCTCACAAATTCAAATTTGGAGGTGTAACAGATAATTGATATAATTTATAAAATACAAGTGATTTTGTGTATTCATGAGTATCATCCCCATTGGAACCCCATTTGGACAATTCTTTATTTGAAAGGATATACTTTCAGATTGGTGTCATAGATATTTAATCTAAATCGGTTTTGTAAGTTCAAATCGAAATAACTGAAAAATATTTGTTATCCAACTACGAGATAACAGGTTCATTGGCGATGAAACCTGTTTTTTCGGTTTGATGCGCAAAGTAATTAATTATCTTTGCCCTACACTATACAGAACAGTATTATTTGTAATAAATGGAAAATAAACTCGTCGCTTAGATGCGTGCATCGAGCACGTAGAAAGGCAAACTGTTTCACAATACCAGTGCGCTAATATAAGGTTGATAAAGCGTTGGCAAATGCACAAGCTGGAATTCGACCAATTCGCATTGAATGACCGAATTCGCAGAGGGAAAGGGCACTGTATTTCTAAAATAGCACAACAATTTATTGTACTTACTCCAGTGATTTAATTTTAATTATCTGATTGTATCTGAATATATTGCTTATTTTCAAGTTAGCTTTTATTTATTTATGTACAAAACAGTGATCTTTAGATATATTGTCCTGATAAGTCGGTATATTTTGCTTAGATATTAGAATATGAAAAATATATATAGAATATTAAAATACTAAATATTGTTCGAAAATAAACAATTTCAAAGGCCATTTTTCTATCAATCACTGTACCCGACATTCGTAACTTACTGTAGCCAGATTAAGTATCCAAGTTTTATGGAAAAAACATAAGGGTAGAATATATCTATGGGTAGAATAGTCTTTGAGCGGGGTACTTAACTCCTACTCCTTACAGGAGTCACCTGGTTTTTTAGTCTACACTTCACGCACGTTCAATAGACAATATAATATGCCTGACCCGGCAACTCGGTAGTAACTCTGCCTTTGTGGGTCGTGGGTTCGATTCCCACCCAAGACAAACATTTGTGTGACGAACATATATGTTTGTTCTGTGTCTGGGTGTTAATATGTAACATGTATGAATTTACAAAAAAGTAAATAAGCATTATATCATTTGTCTGGTTCCCATGACACAAGCTATGCTTAGCTTACTTTGGGGCTAGATGGCGCTGTGTGAAATGTCAACCAATATTTATTATATAAACCGCTTATCTACCAGACTGAGGGTTATGAATATATGCAGCCCTGGCCTTTCTCACTAATGCAATATTTCGGTCTAAAATAAAACAAGTCGTTTCAAAAAAATTATTTATTCATAAACCTAAGAAGCGGGTCAGCTTTCCATCTTGACGTCTAAACAGCCATACTTCTCCAATAGCTCCTGTTTCTTCCTTCTGAGTAGCGCTTCTTCAATGTCCTTCTGCGAGGGCACCGCGACCAGAGACGTTGACGTAGATATGATGGGGTCGTCTTCGTCATCGGTTCGCTTGTCTTCGGGCTAAAAACAATTATATTCTTAGTATTTTGCCTCTGAAGTTCTAAACGATATTGGAGGATGTTTCACACAGCATCGGGGAACTATGGTCAGAACTTATGCTTTTTGGTGGTTCTAGTCCATTCTAGAAATCTAGAATCTTGACTTGAATGTAAATTGATACTTACATCTTCTGGGTAAATATTTTCTTCTTCTGGTGCTTCTTCGTCTTTGTTTTGTTCTTTGTTTATTTTCCATTCTTCTACGGCCCTAGCGATGGCTGTAAAATAAATAATAGATAATAACAAAAGTTATATACGCGAAGTCAAGCAGCTCTCTGGATCTCTTCTACCTACTCGTATTTCTACTAACTAGTACTGAATGGTAGTAACCATTCGTGTAACTGTCTCGGAGCAGTGTAATCTATACAAATAAATAAAATTGGAGTGTCTGTTTGTAATATTAAAATAACCGCTTTTTACTAAGTGCATATGGATATACACGGTACACATACCAAAACATTTTTTTTTACAATTTATGTCTTTCTATCTGTCCGTTTGTTCTGGCTAATCTCTGAAATGGCTTAACCGATTTTGACGGGACTATCACTGGCAGATAGCTGATGTAACAAGCTTAACTTTAGGCTACTTTTTCGAGGGGTAAAATAGGGGGTGAGTGATAAAACCTAATTCCACGCGGACGAAGTCGCGGGCAACAGCTAGTTTTAAATACATTTGGGGAATCTCGACAACACCTTTTCGTTGTAGCTTAAAAATATCACTTTCGACAACAAATACTATTTGGGTAAAATTGTCGCCTACGATAAGTCGGCGGTCAAGGGTCGATATGTTTATAGGACACGTCGGAGTCTTTTAGTCTTTAGTCTTTTTCTTAGTTGTAAGTGCGCCTCTTTGAGGCGCACTTACAATCCTTTCACCACACTGGTTCGACAGAACCGGTGACTCGAAGAAGAAGAAGAAGAAGTCGGAGTGTTTGGATCTCTAGCACAAGTTACCCTCTTTCTCCGAGTCCTTCTCCAAAGGCAGCAGCATTCCATCATCGTCGTCCCTGTACCCGTAATAATCCGCGTCAACGTCGCGCATGAGGTCGGCGCGCGTGCGACGCGGCGGCGGCGGCGGCTCCTGCTCGAACAGCTCTCTCACGCCTGTGTCAAACCAACACACACGATTTGACGTTGACTTTTTTATGTGATACTACCATTACTCGAATCAGAAAGAGTGGTGATACTACTAAAGTACACCTCAAAGAGGCTCCTTTCGTGCAAGTGACACATGTCTTCGAAATTTCGGTTCTAGGTCATGTCGGTTTCCTCAGAATGTTTTCCTTGAAGAAGAAAGATGAAGTTAAAAAACGATAAAATAATGGTTGTTTATTTCATTTAATTTTGTGTAATATTTTATGGTGTAAATTTATTTTTAGATATTCGTATTGGAGGTGAAAAAGGCCTGAACTGACGTCCATGTAGTTATACATAGTTGTGACTCGACTCAACTTGTTCTGTGGTTGGACGTATTGGATTGTGAAGCTAAATGCCTAAAGCAATTAAAACGACGTGTGGCACTCGGAGACTGCCGCGGTAAAGCTATTGCGCGTGATATTTCAAAAAGTCATTAAAAGTTCTGGTATTTATCGATAGATGGAACTAAAAAGTATCACCGCTGTGCCGGTCGGAGTGGGGGGTGTTAGGTTTTTTTCGTTACGGAATTTCTGGATTCGGTCTCCATGCTCAAGGCCCGCGATAGAAGCTATGCAATAGCTTAATATACAAAAAATATGTTATATGTTTTCGCGTGTTACCTGGCAGATCCTTAGCGGCTCCGAAGTACTTGTAACCTCTGTTCCCCGGCACTTCCTTCCCGTCCTGGTCCAGCATCCGAGGGCCTACCCTGGCGTGATCGGGCCCACCGAGCGCTTTGATCTGCACCTCCCAATGTCGCTTCTCTCGCATCAACTTGTTGATCTCATCGTTTAGGTCTCTGATACGAAATTCGCCAAGACCAGCTGTAACAATTGTTTTATTTGGTTTTTACATAAACTTACACCATACACGTACACCGTTTCTGCCGCCAAGCAGTAATGCATTCGCGTTACTGTGTTCTGGTTTAAAAGGTGTGGTTGCCGGTGAAATTACAGGCACATTAGACATTCCACCTTTACGGGCGCATACGATGCGACACTTGGGTCTTGTCGTACCTAAGTAGGGGACACTCCAAGTCGTATTGTCTTTGTCCATCTACTCTATCCATAACATAACCACAAAAAAAATGGTTGGAAGCAATATACACAATCACAAACTAGATCATAGGTATCCCTGGAACGAAACCTACTTTTTCCTCGTTACTCGCCTAAGCATTAGATTTCATTATTTCTAAGTGTTCGAGCTAATCGTGAGTCACGGGGCCTACCTGAGGATTTCATTTAAGTCAGAAATTCTTAGGATAGTGAGACTAATGGTCCAGGCCCTGAAAATTGACCTGGACCAATATTTGTTATATTAAAAAAACAAAGTTGTATTTGTTTCAATTTATTGCTTTAAAGTCTTCTTGACCTTTTTCTTGCCGCTCTTCTTATCCTTTGCAGACTTCTTTGCTTTATCGTTAACCTTCTTCTTTTTACCAGTTTTTGAAGGTTTCTTCTTCAACTGAACAGAGCTGCATTGTTGCGAGAGATTGTTGATGTTTTCTGCTGGCTTATCCGGTGCTTTGGGAGTAGTAAGTTCTATTTCTAACTCTGTCTTTTTATCTTTTGTCTCTAACTTCTTTCCAATTTTGAGTATGAACACGTCTTTCTGGGGGTGGACCATTTTCTCCATGGCTACTGGAACGGGGCAGTTTGTCGGCGTGACGTTAATAATTTTCCTATTTTTTGGTTCGCAAGATTTGTCACATCCTTTGTATGTATATGTCAAGTTGGAAGTGTGCATTCTATGGGAGTTGTCAGGGCCGCAGAGGTCTCGGGGCAGTTGAAATTGTAACTGCTCGCCAGTATTGTACGGAGTGTTTTCACACGAGCATAACTCTTGGATCTTATCGTATTTTCCCAACCTTTCTATCCTGGTGCTTTTCGGTATTTTGATTTTGAGTTCATTGGCGTTCATTTTCGTGAGTATTTCATCATACTTTGGCATATCATCTGGAACAACAGAGCATTGACACAAAAATCACCTAAGTTTTTGAAATCAGCACGAAGGAATAATACAAATAGTTTGAGACTTACCTTCATAGTAATTGCAGTAATTAGATTCATAATATTTCTTTGGAGACAGAACAGACACCTGTGACATGGGAACACTTGGACTCAGCGGCGGTTTCTTCTGAAGAACCTCTTCATCTAATAGGACTTTTCCCTGATCATCCATTTCAACATTCTGACATGAATACATGGTCATGCCTCTGTCTCCTTTCGAGAAAATCGACGTTCCGTGTGGCGTTGGCGATGCTGAGAAAGCAGTGGTGATTTCTTTCCCCAGGAAAGACATTCGGACTGAAACTTCAATGATACCAATTGAATCTTGATGGTCCATATCGCCACAACTCACATAATACATGTTTTTGGAGAGCGGTGAGGAGGTGGTACACAGAATGTTGTCATTAGGCTGCTCACTCGTCCACTTTTGACAAAGTTCTTCCCGCAGCTTAATGAATTCCTTCGTGTAATCCATATGCGTTTTACCTATTCTTTGAACGCAACTTGAGCATGGAGGTTGCTTCGTAAGTTCCACGATGATTTCAAAGTCCTGTATGCTGCAGATTTTGTCGTAGGTCATTGCGAACAGTATTGACTTCCCCACATTTATTTTGCTCAAATTATCAAGCTGACCATAAGATGAGTCGTAAAGAGCAATTGGATGTTTACCCAAGAACGTCGCAGATATTACCAAATTGTTGTAATCTAGGTCGAAACAATCGCACTTCATATGAATTTTGTTCACTATTATTTCAAGCAGAAACAAATGATAGGGAAAGTTGACGTCTTCTTTTGAGACGTCATTAGGGGTAACTAACTGCTGTTTGGTTCTAACAATATCTTCCGAAAGTGACTTTATAGAATTTCTCAGCGCACTCGCTTCGTCTGTAAGAACCTTGCTCATGGTAGCAATTTTATCTATGTTGCTACCTGCAACGGGTGTGTGAGGGTTCGATATATCCCTTGAAAGTTTGTTAACTGTTTCAGTCAGTTCATTTATATGATCACTGAGTGTCATGCTTTTTGGTTCTAGATTAGAAACAGCTTCTACAACATTTTGATGAAAGTTTTCAGGTGGATAAAGTTCGTTTGGACTTTTATTTTTTATGTCGGGAAGCGTTTTAGTAGTCTCTACAGACTTTGCTCCTTCAGGAATTTTACTGGGGCTTCTCTTTTGTATAATACGTGAGTTGGTAGCACTTGTTTCACTTCTGAATGACGTTTTATCAGGTGTACTAGTCTTTATAATTCTTGGAGGGCTAACACGCCTTTGTGGTGACTCTCTTTTTGAAACGTTAGGACTTGGATTAAGTGGAGTAGCAATTGATTTCGGTGTGGGGGTTCTTATCGTCAAATCCACATCTCTGACAGCATTATTAGACATATTCTGTACAGCAGGAATGGTCAATTCCTCAGTTTTTATACTTAGGTGCACTGATTCAGCATCTACTTCTTCCATGATGGAATTTAAAGAGCTAAGTGCACATTTTTTTTGTTTACTATAATTTTAATATCATTACCGAAAATATAAATAAATCGGATTTTTCTGACAAAACTCACAGCCTACCAGATTTGCGACAAAATATTTGAATATCTAGTATTTTGAAATAGGTTTACTTTAATCGCAAAACAAAGCAAGGTGTGGAAAAAAAACAAATCTTCAAATATCTGTAGACACCACACAGGACAGGATACATCTGAATCTTGAAAGGATTATGAGTCTGAAATTTGAAAGGTTACTAATACTAATTGCGTTACTGACTCTCTCTAACCAATATGGTGAAAGGATTAATATGCGCCTCAAAGAGGCTGCTTTCATGCACTTGACGTCTAGAATTTTTGATTCCAGGTCATGTCAGGTTACTCACGATATTTTCCTTCACCATTTTGAGAATATGGTATTGTGCACATAAATTCAAGAGAAAAACTCATTGGTGCAAGTCAGGAATCGAATCAGCGACCTCTGGATTGAGCACACAAAATTAGCTAAGATGGGTCATCGGAAAATTCCACCAGGACGCAGTCAAGAGCTGGTCTACTAGTTGTGTATACATACCATTCTGAATTTGTGCAACTTTCTTGGCGATTTCCCTGACGATCTCCAGCCGCCATTTCTCTGCTTTCGGCAGCTCGTTGCACTCCGCGGCGATGAAGGGCCGTCTCTCCCTCTGACCACCGGATTCCTGAACCTGTGCCGCACGCCACCGGGCCAGTGTTGTCCTGGTCATATACAAACACATTTTTTTTTGTCACTTAGTTATGGAACTAGCAACAGCTTATTTGATGTAATATTATATTAAACTCTATTAAACGAAATCTTCTGTTTAGAACAAAAGCTATACAAACTGGATCGTCCATTATTTAGGCATGAAAAAATGCAAGTCACACCATTATTGCAATCAAAACTTAGCAATGAAAAATTTGAACACTTCAAGCACTCGAAGTCAAAGTCACTTTATTTCCATAGAATTCGTAAAGAAATGGCTTAGAAATGTCAATAATATTCAAAACATAAGGTCAAGCAGTGGCGTAGCATAGGTCACTAGCACCAAAGTCAAAGTCAAAGTCAAAAACTTTATTTCCATAGAATTCATAAAGAAATGGCTTGGAAACGTTAATATTCAAAACATAAGGTCACGCATACTTATCGATAAGTTTGACGCCTGTTCAAACCCTATCCGACCCTCCATGGGGAAGAACACACCCGGTGCGGATTCCAAATTTGCCGCCGTCTTATTTTTGTAATCCATTATAAAAAATTTGGGCATGGTAAAAAGAGTACTTTTATTAGTTTTATTGAATGATTTATTGAATTGAAAAGTGAAATTAACATTTTTTGACATAGGTAGAATATCTTTTCTAACTGCCACCTCCGCACCCTCCGCCCCCCCCATGCTACGCCACTGAGGTCAAGCATACTTATCACTAAGTTTGACACATGTTCAAACCCTATCTGACCCTCGATAGGGAAGACTAACCACTTTCTAACCTGAACACAGTAATGCAATGAACCGTTTGGTTGCAGAATTAGGCATCACATCATGACAGTACTTCCCCGGATGAAATAAGCACATATTCTATGCTGTTAGAATATCATTGTTGCTACTGGCATCTAGCAAAACTAAACTGAAATATATCTCTTTTCTTACATTTCAAGATAATAAGTTGGAAATAGTTTTATAATCATAATGCAAACAAAGCAGTCATGCCTTGTCACAAATTTCTCAGCCTGTTAATAATAATAAAAATAAAAATGAACTAATGAGCCTAAATAAATATTAGAATTGTAATATTCAACATGAACAATCATTCTGGTTATCTGGTTATATTTTGAAGTTAGTTGTGATACTTACATAGCCTTCTCAGCATTTCTGGCCTGTAATCAAATATAAACAAATAATTATAATTTATGGTCACAATATACATGGTCCACATAACATCAGTAAGGTGATATGCTTGATAGTGCTCTAGGAACCGAACACAATGATCTCTGATCATAACAACAAAATGCAAAACAGAACAGCAAGGGTTGCATTTTACGTCTATTTTCACAATCACTACTGCCATTAAGCACAGAACTAATCTTACCATTTTTGTGGCTTTATCCTCGTCTTGTTAATGGGCGAAATAAACTTAGGTAACGTTAAATCAGAAACTGCCTGAACAAGAAAGTAAATATTATAATAATAAACGTAAACACAATATCGCACACAGCAAGAGCTGCAAGAGCTATATAATTGTAAAAAAAAACCTAGATTGATTAATGTGATTATATTAAAGTAGACAATGACAACAAACGACATCTCTGAGTTGACAATCTAAAAAAGTGCTGCCAGAGTGCGGCCAAAATTATGTGCACCATGCCCATTTCTGCTGCCAAGCAGTAACGCGTTCGCGTTACTGTGTTCCGGTTTGAAAGGTGTGGTTGCCGGTGAAATTACAGGCACAAGAGACATTCCACCTACACGCCTCAGAGTTACGGGCGCATACGATGCGACTTGGGTCTTGTCGTACCTAGTAAGGGAGGACCCAAGTCGCATCGGTTGTTATGGGCAGAGGTTACCACTTAACACCAGGTGGGCCGTCGGCTCGTTCCGTAACTGTATCAAATAAAAAAAACGATGTGTGTACGCCAATGTCTCGTGATATCTAAAAGTTGGCTTATATCTACCGACAGGTACCTACAGTCCAAGTAAACTCGCGGGTGTATATTTTAATAATGTCATATCCATGTAGATGACTGTACAAAATAGTCAAAGCTATATGCGTGTACTAGTACCTAACCTGCAAACGACACCAAAAATGTTTAGTGCAAATGGTTGTCACTTTGACAGTTAGGTACATCTTATGACATTTATATTTTTTAAACATAAAACTTCTTTCTGTAACCGTAATTTCGGAGTATACCTTTAAATAGAAGTTTCAGTAGAAAATTAAAATTAAAATTAATTTCATAATTCAAAAAAATCCCGATCCAAGATTTTAACTAAATTAAAGTTAAAGTTTATCTGTTTTAACTAAATTAAAACAAAGATGGAACAGTTGGACGAAAATCCATTGAACCAAAATCCATTGGATTGGTTCAATTATGAATATTTGCACCAACGCCCTACACGTCAATACAATTACGACGACCTGAGTCCAGAGACATCGCCGAGATCGGATTCAAGATTTGATTTGGATCCTTTTTTAGCCCAACTTCAAGAAGGGTTCCCGATTGAGCAATTTCCTAATGAATTATTATACTTGATTCTGGAAAGAGTTGATGCCGTAACTTTGCTGAATTGTATGTATATAAATAAAAAGTGGAAACGCATTGCTATAAACGTAGCTAATGCAGACAGAGTATGTACCCTTTACTTATTTGCTAACAGCTTAGTTGAAAAAAAAAAAACAAACAAAATACACAAAGTCTGCACAGGTTATTTTATTATTTATTTTATACTTAATAAAAGTACATTTCAAATTATAAATTAACACATTTAAAAAACTATACTTAGTTTATCTAAGATGTTAGGAGATTCCTCATTAATTTAAATAAATACCTACCTGCATTTACCAAGTAATCATGTTACCAATTACAGTGTTACAAAATGTTAACTGTTTATGCTTATTATTATTTGCTCAAAAGATGAACTATACGAAATTCACTGGAGTAAAACAAACTTTAAAACTATATCCATACAGTAAATCAAGCAATTTTGCTCAGCCGATGTCCAGTGAATAAATTTCGATGTACCCACATTCCTCTCTTGTCTCTGATGAGCGTTATACAGGTTGATGGGACTGATAATTTTGTATGTGTGATTGCGAATATTTTATTCCTATTCTATATTATCCTATTATGAATTCAAATACAAAAAAAAATATTGTCACAGTAAGTAATGGCCAAGTAATGAGAAAAAGATGTTTTTTTTTTAATGTGTTTGTGTTAGTTTTGTTAATCTGTTTTCTATTTCATAAGGTATTTGTTTTTTAGTCTAGGAAGTCTGTAGTCAGTTGTTCTTTCACCATTGACATTGTTAGCTGATATGGTATATAGTTTTTTGTTCAATTTGCATAGTATTCACCATATTTATTTTCATACTATCATATTTAAAATAGTTTTCTTTAAGTAACTGCATTTTAACCTTGTCATGAACTGGAATTATGTTGCAGTATTTGAAAAGTCCCAATAAGTCATTATTCTACATAACCTTGACTTATATTAGGCCCTATAGTTTTTAATAAACATATCTGTAACTTAAAAAACATGTATTAACCCAACCCTAAGTCCGGCCCAGTGTGCCAGTACAAAGTACAGCGGCGCGGCGCTCGGTCAGACCGCGCTTGAAGCTTACGTACTATAAAAAATTCGCACTACCTCATTTTTATTTTGAAGTAACGAACTCCTTTTTACTTATTAAATATATCATTATTTTGGTTTTTTGTATTTGAATTGTAGTTTAGCCATTGAACCACATTGAAATAGTGAATAGCTCAATCATTTTTGTTATATTGATTCTGTATCCGACTCGTTCATTGTGTAATTAGTTATAATTTATTATTTCTCATCGAGTGAAATTTATTTCTTTTGAGAATAAAGTTCTTTAATCACATATTTGATAGGTTTTTGATTGAAAGGTAATACCTACAATTTACAAATAAATTTATTTAAAACTATTACAATTTAATACATTTTTACTAATATATTTTCATCAGTAAATATAGTTACAGTTGAGTTTTTATCAGACCAATAAAAGAACACCACTCTTAATTTTCTATTCCCAAGGTAGTGTGAACCACAGTGAATAAAGTAAGTAGTTAGGTGAATTCTCCTCCCGGTAATGTGTTGTTTGATATATATGTATTGTTGTTAAGGGATATTACTAGTTTTGTTTACATGATAAAGTTACCAAATGAGCAGATGGTGTTAAGTGGTAACCTCTTCCCATAACAAGCAATACGACTTGTTCCTTCCCCTGCTTAGTACAACAACACCCAAGTTGCATTGTTTGCCCTGTACCTCTGAGATATTGTCAACCACATCTTTGTACATGGAACACAGTAACAAAAATGCATTTCTGCTTGGCGGCAGAAGTGTGTATGGTGGTAGTACTTCCCTTGATGAACTTGGCATAACTTCTATTGCTATGTTAGGTTTAAATTAATTTCAGAGTAATGAAAAGTGGAAGTCCATAGTTGGACAAACTATACATAATTATCAGAATGCTATTGTGCTGAAGTCAAACAATCTTAAATGGAGTGAGTTTTTTGCAAACTATATTAATTGGTACCACATCAAAGAAGCTAATATAGAGTGTACTCACACCTTCAACATTAACCAAATCAGGAAGATCAATGTTTATAAAGGTATTATATTTGTTCTCTATACATCTATACTCTATAAATATACAAATAAATAAAATTTGAGTGTCTGTTTGTAATATTAAAATAACCGCTTTTTACTGAGTGCAAGATACTTAATTATTATCGATTTAAAGAAGTAATCTAATTTAATTTGTAACATTTTCAGAATACATCATTGTGGTGGAGTTGAATCGTGTGAAATATTATAATATGAAAACGTTTGTGTTGGAACGACAACTTGCAATACGGCAGTGTAAGCTTGCCTATCTGTTGTGGTCCACTTATTTGCATGTATATTCTATTTATTATTTTCACTTTATTATGCTTGGAGGCTCATAATTCATATTTTTTTACTAGCTGTGCCCGCGACTTCGTTCGCGTGGAATAGTGACTTTTCACTTTTCTTTATAACTGAATCCTTATGGCAGCGGCGCGGCTCTCAGCGCGCTTTATATAGCCACGGACGCTCAGGCGCGAGGCGTGTAGTACGTACTCTGTACGTTAAAAATGTTCGCCGTGATTCTTTAAATTGACATAACTTTTTTATTTATGAACCGATTGACATGAAATAAACACTAAATGTTAAGTGAAGCTTACTACAATATATTAGTGAAAACCGTATCTAAATCGAATAAGCCGTTTCTGATATTAGCGTGCACAAACACACAGACAAACAGACGAACAGACAAACAGACAAAAAAAAATTAATTACAATTTCGGGTTCGTCATCGATATAATAACAACGCCTGCTACTTTTTTTTTATATATTTCCATTGTACAGACACCACTTTTTTACAATTTTATTATATGTATAGATGAATCATGACTTACGCTTGAAGGTAATTTATTAATTATTTTTATTTACTACATGTTTGACTGGCCTCCTAGCTCAGTTGATAGTAAGCCTGCCTTCTGCGCTGTAGGTCGTGGGTTTGATTCCGACCCAGGTCAAACATTTGTGTGACATTTGTTCTGTGTCTGGGTATTAACATATATTATAATGTATGTATTTACAAAAAAGTATTGTATAAGTATGTATATCAGTTGTCTGGTTCCCATGATACAAGCTATGCTTATCTTACTTTGGGGCTAGATGGCGCTGTGTGAAATGTCCAACAATATTTATTTATTATTTATAATTATAATGTTTAGGTGTATAATTTCTGACGTTTTTTGCAGTTAATGGTGCCTAAGAAGAAGGTTTTTAAATCAGTCTAGTTATATGCAGACAAAAACAGTAACTTTTTTTTTTACTTTTAGTTTGGTAGTAATACATACGCGATTAGCTTCACGCGAAACAATGTACTGTTTGAAACATCTTAATTCATATATATATATATATATATATATACACATTTACATTTTTACATTACCGTAAAAAGAGGATCAAAAACTGCAAATGTCGTCTCAAGGAATAGATGTTTTGTCTGTTTTATTTTACCCTTTGTATTATTTAAATTATTTTTAATATTGAACCCATAAAATTAAAGTTAAAATGTGTTAAGTTGAAAGGTTTTAAGGTTTTCCAGTAAGTTATACACATTTCTTACATAATATCATTGTAAAAGTACACTTCTTGTGCTCACTTCCTCAAGATAACCACAGCTTACACGGTAATGATATGATATATGTTATTAACTAATATGTTTTTTTAAATACTTTTCAATAAAACAAAAAGATAAAGGACAATTATTGTGTGCAAGACAGAATTTTAAATACACATAAGTAGTTGTTTATCACAAAGAAATATTTTGACACGAGAACATTATTATTATTATGTATACGCAAATCACTGTTTGGCTGCAGGAATCTGTACGGATCTGAATTCTAAATGAGACAATCTGCGCATGAAGCCCTGTACGCGTGATAACAGTGAAACTTTTGAAAAACTACAACACAGACACTATATTATCGCTTTGTATCTTGTATACGTCGCTCCCTTTTGCTCCACTTCCGTGTCATCGGAATTTATAGCTCTCTTGCTATAAATTGCTCTATAATATATAATAACTTTCTCTCTACGTTATATCTTTCTTCTCACTCATGTAACGAAATGTGCCTAAGCGTGCCGCGTCCTTGAAATTTTACTCTCAGTTCTCGTTTATTTACCAATTATCGTTTCGCCGACCATTCCAGGTTTTGAATTCGTTGAGACAGACGAAATGATGTTGATAGGCATTCAACATACTGCGGCGGATGGCGTGATGATGCAAAGTCTGAAAGTGTATGGAAAGAGTGATCCCGCAGACTTCTCCATGATTGTTGATGCTTCGATTTCTGTTGATGATAAACGCATATATTACAGGTGAAAAAAAAAACACAAGCTTTTTAGTTTTTATGTCATTGAAGTGACGGAACGAGCTGACGGCCCACCTGATGTTAAGTGGTAACCGCCGCCCATGGACAGCAGCAATACCACTCAAGTCCTTTCAAAGATTCAATTCCTTCTATTTTATTTACAGCGCAGAAGGGTTACCAACTGAGCTGTGAGGCCGGTCCAAAATATTGTCCATTTGGTTTCAGGATAGAGAATAGCAACTGCTACATACTGAACCACAAACACATAGTGTTCTGCTACAGCTGGAGTCGCAGCGAGTGTACGTGGCTGTTGAAAACGGTCGGCCGCTACTACCACAGCATCAACGATTACGCGATCGCGATCAACGTTCTCAACTCTGAGTTTTATATGTTGATGCGTTCAGGGCAGATGATGGTTTTCAACCGGAAGAGGCAGAACTTCGAGCAGGGGATGAATATCCGCATGCCAGAGATGGAGGACCGAGTCCAAGTCACGCTGGTGCACCTCTTCTCTGTTGTATTTGGAAGTAAGTCATTTTTTTTTTTAACTTTCTTTGTTTTGAGTACTTATTTCCTTTTTAATTAATTTTCTATGAGTGTTATGGTAAATGTTATGTACACATATTATTGTATATCAGAACGGTCTTTTGTTATTCTATTTTAGTTTTATTGTATAATATATATGATGTTTGTGTGCTTAAATAAATAAATAAACGGGCCGCCGGCCCACCTGGTGTTAAGTGGTACCCTCGGCCCATAACAACCGATCGACTTGGGTCTTCCCCTACTAGGTACGACAAGACCCAAGTCGCATCGTATGCGCCCGTAACCCTGAGACGTGTAGGTGGAAGGTCTCATGTGCCTGTAATTTCACCGGAAACCACATCCTTCAAACCGGAACACAGCATTTAACGCATTTTTTGCATTACTGCTTGGCGGCAGAAATGGGCATAGTGACAGTACTTCCCCACCTGATGTAAAAGAGGGGTGTTATCAGTGTGTAGTGTGTGTCTTATTATTATTGACTGGCCTCGCAGCTCAGTTGGTTAGTAAGTCTGCCTTCTGAGCTGTAGGTCGTGGATTCGATTTCCACCCAGAACAAACATTTGTGTGACGAATATAGATGTTTGTTGTGTCTGGGTGTTAATATGTATTATATATATGTATATTATATTACATATTAACACCCAGACGCAAAACAAACATCTACGCTCATCACACAAATGTCTGTTGTGGATGGGAACCGAACCCACGATCAGCGCGGAACCAGAGTTGCAGTCATCACTTTTGCTGCGGATTCATTGTCATGTTTTTATTTGCAGTGGACGCCGACAGCGAATTTCGCATTACTCGATACCAAACCAAAGTGAGGGGCAATCAGTTTTTTAAGTTTGAATGTCCTAATCTATCCTGTGTGATGGAACACGGAGAGATTTTGTTCTTAGGATATCATGATGGAAAGGTATGTGGAGATAACTTATTCTACTTTGAGACGAAGCTCTAGAGAAAACAAAACTATGGAGGAAAACGTGTGCCCTCCAAAACGCTGGCTTATCTCTATTTTATGGGTCGGCAGTGTAGAACTAGGTATGGCGTGTGGTGGGCCGTCAGCTTTTCTGCCCGCCAATTGATATTCGCGATAGCTTGAAACGCAACGCTGCATTGCGACTTCATAATATATTTGTACATACATGAGCAGATGGCCAACACGATTTTGTGCGATATTCTCTGTCTATAGCAGTCCTACCTATATAAAATTGACTTTCTCAATCCTCAGAGGTTTGCTGGAAGAAAACTCTTCTTAGGGTTAAGCTCGCCATTATACATGTACTAGCTGCGCCCCGCGGTGTTACTCGCGGCGATTAAGTCATCCAGTGGGAACATTGCCTTTTACGGGGTCAAAGTAGCCTATGTGTTAATCCAGGATATAAGCTATCTTAGTACTAAATTTAATTCAAAACCATTCAGCCGTTTTTGCGCGAAAGAGTAACAAACATTCATACATACAAACTTTCACGTTTATAATATTATGTTGGATTAACATGTGAATGTTTTGTATGTCGTTATCTGTTTACAATCTATACAAATAAATAAAATTGGAGTGTCTGTTTGTAATATTAAAATAACCGCTTTTTACTAAGTGCATACGGATGTATTCACGGTACATATACGAAAAAAAAATTTTTTTTTCAATTTTTGTGTCTGTCTATTTGTTTGTTCCGGCTAGTCTCTGAAATGGCTGGACCGATTTTGATGGGACTTTCATTGTCAGATAGCTGATGATACTCCTTGTTAAGTAACTTACGCTACTTTTCCTAGGGGGTAAAATAGGTGTGAAAACTGAATTCCACGCGGACTAAGTCGCGGGGAACAGCTAGTAAAGAATATAACCCATCACTAGCATCACAATTTGCAGGTAGAACTGTACATGCCGCGGGCACCGGACAGGAACAAAATGTTGAAACGGCGCATAAACATAGCCGAGATAGATCCGGGGTGCGACCCGGAGTCGCGGGCGGTGGTCGGCTTGGAGGCGTTCGAGGAGGCGGGCCGGATGCGCGTGCTGGTCGCGACGCGGCCGCGGCTCTACAACCTGCTCGTCTCCTACCCCGACCAGGACATGTGGATCGATCACCAGTTCCCGGAGATACTGCCTCTGTGCCTGCGACCCGTGCGCGAGCGCCACGAACTATAGATAAACTTTTTTTTTTTTTATGTAATACAGTTACGGAACGAGCCGACGGCCCACCTGGTGTTAAGTGGTAACCTCGGCCCATAACAACTGATGCGACTTCGGTCCTCCCCTACTAGGTACGACAAGACCCAAGTCGCATCGTATGCGTCCGCAACTCTGAGACGTGAAGGCGGAATGTCTCATGTGCCTGTAATTTCACCGGAAACCACACCTTTCAAACCGGAACACAGTAATGCGAATGCTTCACTGCTTGGCGGCAGAAATGGGCATGGTGGCAGTACTTCCCCGGACGAACTTGGCGAGAGTTCTACTGCTCTTGAAAAACTATGGTAGTAAGGTAAGTAAGGGTCTTAATATGTATTGTATTTTACAAGTGTATATCGCTGCCTGAATTCGATAGTGGCACAAAACCAGATGTGTCAAAATTAAGTTTTTGATGTAGTTCCAAAAAAAATGTTCTGTTTTATAATGTGAATAAAATTCATATTCCTATTCGCCAAAATGACCGCGTAAACTCACTAAATGTCGTTATCTGTTCTGATTTACTCGCCATATTTGGTTTTAAAACAGCTCTCCTGAAAAAAGTGTTTTTAGTTGTGTCACTGTCGAATGTAGTCAGCGATATGTATTCTATCAGTTGTCTGGTTCCTATAGTACAAGCTATGCTTAGTTTGGGGCTAGATGGCGCTGTGTGAATTGTTCACCAATAATATTATTTTTGCAACATTTTGTGGTCGCAAACTAAATTTAAAAATATTGTTATGTAGTTAAAAAGAGTATATTGTGTTTGATGTTAAGAAATATAAAAAGTTTTTTAATTAGTCTATAGTATTTGTTGTCTTGTAAACCCATATTAGTCTTACGCGGAGTCGAGCTATATGTTATTATGCTACTGTATACCGACACTTGGCACTGGCTGAAGTATTTAGGAGTTGGCTAATTATTATAATTAACAAATTAATAATATATTAATAAAAATTCATATAACAATATTAGTTTTTGTACATTGCCTACTATTTTTCCATAGATAATAATTTTCTGAGTGTTTAAATCCTCGCCTTTGTGGTCAAAACGTCAGTCTCATTCTGTATCTTGTGCGGTTCGGACGTTTGTTGGCCGCACACACGTCACATGAAGCAGTTTACCGAATTGTTTTTATGCGGTTATTAGCTGCGTGTGAAATTATATTTACTTTATTTATTTCATGAAATAGTGATGATTCTATTTTTATTTTAATTAATAACAATACATCATTATAAAGTTCGCCAGACTCTGAAACAAATGCTGGCAAAGTAAAATAATGTTAAACTCATCTCTAAATGGTGAATGATGATCAGTCACGGTATTGTCCTGTTCCTTCCATACGGTGCAAGAGAGATAGCGCTATATATTTATTAGCTCGACTCCGTCAACAAAGTGTAGTCTGTTATACTGTTGATCTATCTCTTAAGTAAGTTAAGTTTAAACTGAAACACCAGTCTGTTTTAATATAATTTATTTATAACAAACAATGTACAGAGCTATATGAAAGTTTATATTAATATTGATATGCAGGGCTACTGAGATTCTTAGAAAACGATTAAGCTTTACAGCTACATAGTTAGCGATATAATAAAGTTCCTAGCATTATTGACCTTCTGATCTATGTATTTATTATATTTACATAAGAAATTGTGCATGATGAGAATATTTTTGAATCTATACATTTATATAACGGCCTCTGTGATCAGTAAGTATCGAATTGCGCCAATTTTTAAAAGGATTTATACAAAAAATTGTATGTAACGTTAATAACTAAATACATATCATGCATCACTGCGTAAGTAAACCACACCCTGTATTTCATGAAATATTTACTTACCTCAGCTCTTACTTTATTGTACAACTTCCCTTATAGTAAAATTCCTCATATATTAATGTATAACAAAGAGATAGACTGTTTAATTTTAATTACCCTAACATTAACACTTAGGTACGTACTTATAAATATATTCTACAATACTATTGTTTGTGTGTAGTGTACCACATTTTTTTTAACTTAGTTTAATACATTGATATGATAGTGAAGTTCGCAATTGTCTTTACCGTTCTAACCAAAGACTCCCAAACGGATCTCAATATATATTTACTACATATCTTTACTATCTTTATAATAAGTGTAAACAATAAAAATTAAATGATAACAAAATCTTTTACATTATTATACCAAACTACCAAAACTGTGCCTTTAAAATCGTCAATTTTATTCGTCCACGACATCAGTGACTCGGGGCTTGCGACGCTAGCGCCGCGCCCGTCTCCGCGGAGCGCAAGAGAGTTAGAGTTTCGACCTTCACCACACGTGCTGAAGGTTGAGTTTAGCGGTCCGTCGCGTTGGGGTTTGTGTACGAGAACCCTCTGAAGGGTTCCTGGTCCATGGAGCGCAGTACGTGGGGCTCCACCGCGGTGAGGCGCGGCCGCTCGCCGGTGAACGCTCGGTCGAAGTACTGCGTGTCCAGGGGATGCCTCTGCAAATATTTTTGGAGGTTATCGGAGTTCAGTCTTTAAGAATCTACATATTGTCTTGTATAGCCCGCAGCACGCAAATTAGATGTGGACCGAAATCGAGTACCTATACAGTGTTGTTATGTTGGCCTTCCGAGCGCGTTTCTTTAAGAAGTAAACTCCAGTCACCTGACCAAGCTGACATACACTATTTTTTTCAATTTAAATCTTTTACTTTTAAAGTAAGTAATAGCTATTGCTTCTGAAGCTAGTTGCATATGGTTTAAAATCCATCCCGGTAACGCTTACCACTCGAGGTCTGAAAGGCGCTTCCAGCTCCCGCCTCTCCAGCTTGTCCCAGTGCACCGGATGGAAGAACTCCTGTTCCCTGATGTCTCCGTGCATGCACTCGGTGCCGCCCAGCCGCGTCCTCGCGTCCTTGTCCAATAGCTGGAACGAACAGTTACAACTGTTTGATACCTATGGCTCCACAGCTCAGTTGGTAGTAACTCTGTAGGTTCAAGGTTCGCTTCCCATTCAGGACAAACATTAGCGTGACGAACATAGATGTTTGTTCTGTGTCCGGGTGTTAATATGTATGTATTTACAGAAAAAATATTTTAGTATTCAGTTGTCTGGTTCCCATGATACAAGTTATGCTTAGCTTACTTTGGGGCTAGATGGCGCTGTGTGAAATATCCACCAATATTTACTATTTATTGATTTATTTATTTACATCTGGTTAAGCACTAGTTTGCTTACCTAGTAAAAACTAACCTCGTGTGTCGCGATTATTAGGTATGTTGGCAGTTATAGTTGTCACAGACTTAGTTGAAAACCCTGGACAAAGTGTCCCAAAATGTTACTGCTACTAAATTACAATCCACTCCCCAACATACCAACTTTGATTAGTAGACCGTTGAGTGATTTATGGTAACAGAACGAAGTGTGAAGATCGTAAAAATATAAATACATTTAACGGTCTCCAACGGACGACTCCACTGCGTCATTTCTGAGGTAGACGTTACCTATATCTGAACGCAAATATTAATACTTATCTTTTGACACCTTAAGGACTTCTTTTTATTATTTGAACTTATTATCGTATTTCCTAAGCTATCGCGATTATAAAACATTATTACTAGATTAGTAACAATATTAAAAGTATTTAAGCGATATAGACAGGTATTCAAGAAATAATATAGGTAAGCTTCCGGTATGAAAATTTGATTGATAGTAAAATCGAGCGTTAACAAAAAGCGTTATGACTAATGTCATCGCACAAGAGTACAAAAAGTAAACTCCAATCGCGCGTCGAAACTCGAGCACAGTTTTTTTATGTCTAATGTCTTTAAGTTATTTTTTGTAGTTTAACTTACCCTAGTCAAAATCGTGAGTCCTTCTCTCGAAAGGAAACGCGGATATGACGGCATCTCATTGCAAATAGACCAGAAGAGTTCGTCTTCGTCGCATCCGCTGAACGGACTCTGGCCTATTAACATCTCGTACAGTAGAACACCGAAAGACCACCAGTCAACGGTCTGATTGTATTTCAGTCCTTTTAGAATCTGAAAGAAGGAATAGGTATATCAATCATCACACTAATATTGAAATTACAGGAACACGAGACATTCCACCTACACGTCTCCGAGTTACGGGCGCATATGATTTCGACTTGGGTCTTGTCATACCTAGAAGGGGAGGGTGCAAGTCGCAGCGGGTGTTATGGGCAGAGGTTACAACGTGGGCTCGATTCGAGACAGTATCACATCAAAATAAATGCAAAAGTTTGTTTGGATGATTATCCAAACAAACTTTCGCATTATTTTTTATTTTGTTTACTTGTTCACTCTAAAGCGAACCGACATGAATCAAATTTTGAAGTAACATAACCTATTCAATTAGAAGAATATATTCCGCAAAGATTGCATCGACTGACTAGCAGTAAACCTTCTTAATCTCAGCACATTGAACTATTGGAAAGTGGCTTGGCCCACATAAATCTACAGAAAATGTCTTACTTCTGGAGCCATGTAATCTGGTGTGCCGCAGAATGTGTCTGCAGTTTTGTCCAAGTAAATCTGCAACTTGCACATCCCAAAATCAGCGATGCGCACGTGACCGTCGAAGTCCAATAAGATGTTATCTAATTTCAAGTCCCTGCAACAAGCACCAGAGAAGATAAGTAATATGTTACGTTCTTACATTTCAGTCAGACTGATGCTGTTTTTTTTAATTGGGTACACAGTAACACAGTGGGTACGTACATAAAAATAAACACTTAATTAAATTATTCTTAAACTGTTTTGTACATATCTACATCACATAACATCATTCATTTAGGAGGCTGTAGAACTTTGTGTCAAGTTCATCCGGGGGAGAACTGCCACCATACCTATTTCTGCAGCCAGCCAGTTACGCAAATGCATTACTGTGTTCTAGTACGAACGGTAGTTGCCGGTGAAATTACAGGCTTCACGTCTCAAAGTTACGGGCGCAATACGATGCGACGCGGTCTCCCCGTACCCAAGCAGGGGAAGACTCCAAGACGTATTGCTTTAGTTATGGGTAGAGCTTACCGCTTTACACCAGGTGATGCCATCTTGCTCATTTCAAAACATACGCAAATAAAAAAAAACATCATTTAATTCCTGTACCAAGTAGTCCATTGCTGAATAGGTCTCTTGCTAAGCTCATCATTGAGCAATCATTTTTTTTTGTGACATGTTAAATCAGGCTGAGAACCTCATTCTGTCTGTTTTTGACTCAAAAACATGACCCTAACGTTAATCAGTTCATACCTGTAAACAATTCCTCTTTTGTGCAGAAACTTCAGTCCAGAAACAATTTCAGCGCCATAGAATCGTGCTCTCGCCTCTGGGAACCTGCCGCTTTGCTGGATGTGGAACATCAGGTCACCACCGTTCAAGTACTCCATCACGAAAAACAGGTGAGACTGTAATCATTTAAATATTTATTAGTTTAGATTTAGTAGCCACATATTTTTGGCCCCAATCAACGGTGTGATGGGCGGGACGCCAACCTATTTACATCATTATTGACGTTTGAAGTGTTTTTTTTAGATTATTGGCGAATGCTTCCTGATTTTTTTTAATGTGTTCATTTGGGATATAAATTTTTAAAGCTTCAGTGTTTCTCAGGCGATGGAATTCTTTTTTCGAAGCAAAAATATCCCTACACTAATTTAGCTCTACTGTCTTCAAACGAGTTGTTTTTAGACTTTTGATATTAAATTCTTTATTTCTGTCATAAAATCACGCGTATGTGAGAATGAAAGGTTATGTGGTAATTTCGTAATAATTTATTTTTATTGGGTTGGAATAAATTTATTGTCTACTCACGTCTGTCTGGAAAGTTGCGAAGAGATGGCACAAGTAAGGATGATTGGTGCCAAGTGCTAGAACTTTCCTCTCGATGAGCGTGCATTCCACGTCATCATCCTCTAGTACCACGTCTTTCTTCAAGCATTTCACAGCGTAGTAGTACTCTGTGTCTCTTAATTCTGCTAGTAACACCTGCAAGCAAGATATAACATTTTTAGTAGATAAATCCTTTTTTTATGTGATAATGTTACGGAACGAAAAGACCCATCTGGTGTTAAGTGGTAACTCACGCAATACGAATTGGGTCCTCCCTTATTTAGGTAAAACAAGAACCAAGTCGCATCGTATGCGCCCATAACTATGAGACGTGAAGATGGTATGTACCTATCATATGTAATTTCACCGGCAACCACAACTTTCAAACCGCAACACATGAGGCGAATGCATATCGGCAAAAATGGGTTTGGTGGCAGGAACGATTTAGCGACTGATTGACTCTGGCAAGACAAATCCACTAGATCTTGGAAACCACTAATGTTGTTCTGTTTTATTTGAAACCTTTACAGGGAAAATATTTCTTGAGTCATAGAAGCATAAACAGTCACCTAGTGTTTTCATATGCATATAATGAGTTTGTAACGGTCGGTAGCCCTCTTCATAAGGTATCTCCTTAGAAAATCTAACCAAGACTCCGAGCAAGTAGGTAAATATTTAATCGATAAGGAAGACTTGGGTGTGTCGTATTTCAAATATAAAAGTCGTTAAAAATAATGTTATGTAAAATTTATCTATTACTATGTGATATTCAAATAGTTTGTAAAAAAAACAAGTGTGACCAAAACAAAATTAACTTTTGATTAATGTAGCAGGAAACGATAGTGACTGCCGTGCGACGAGTTTCATTTTATAACTCGAAATATATATGAATACTTTCTCCGTATTCTTGGCCCGATCTCAAAGGCAATTGGGCCAAGCAGTGTGAAACCAGGAAGACATTTCAACCTGGCTCACCTAATGCGCGGATTATATTCTTCCCAAAATACATGTTTGAGGTAATATAAATCAATTTAATGCACTTTAGCCGGTATCTTTAATTGCCGTAGCCTTATGCCAAACTCTGTTTATTGTCCATAAAACTTTCAATATTACGATATATTATATAGTTATCATGTTAATAAGCTAATAAGAAGGCAGAACGGAAATTTTCTGTTTTCTGGTGTACGGTATCAACTGGACCAAATAAACGATTTTACTTGAAAAAAAATTATACATACTCGTAACAAAAAAAAGCTTTTCGTTGGTAAGCGTATCACTTGTGAACGGCTGGACCTATTTGACAATTGTTTTAAATTTCCTTAATAATCTGAATACAGTCTTTAAGGAAAGAAAAATTGGAAATATTGCATGAAAAATTGGGAAATTTGTAAAAAAACGCACACGTTGATCGAAGATCAACCTTTTGTAATAAGAGCGACGCGGATAGCGAAAGATGCGTTCAGCAAAACGATAATTACGTTTGAAATGGTGATAGTCTCGAGAGGCCGATGACACGTGGTCGCTGACGTTAAAGATAGCCACTGATGTCGCTACCAGAAATAGCCGGTGCCTATAAATCTAGAGGTATGATACGCTCGCTCAGCAGGTGAACCGCGGCGATTGCGTTGCAGTGGCAACGTGCCACCCCGTGTCGTCTGCTGAGGTTACGGTCAACAACGGCATCTACGCTTTTCCAAAAAAAATACAATCTCCTTTGTAATCTTAGTCTGTATTTCCCGCGAACTATCTAGAGGTCTTCAAGAGGAGATTTGGTTTCCGGTGAAATTACTGGCATATGAGACATTCCACCGACACATCTCAGAGTTACGGGCGCATACGATGTGACTTGAGTCTTGTCGTACCTAGTAGGAGAGGACCCAAGTCGCATCGGTTGTATCTCAATCACATAAAATAAAAAAGGAGAGTGGAAAGTATATTCTAGGCGCACATACTACATCGTAAACCGCATCGTCACTTAACATCAGGTGATCAGGTTTCTAAGAGCAGTAGAACTCTCGCCAAGTTCGTCCGGGGAAGTACTGCCACCATGCCCATTTCTGCCGCCAAGCAGTGAAGCATTCGCGTTACTGTGTTTTTCGGTTTGAAAGGTGTGGTTTCCGGTGAAATTACAGGCACATGAGACATTCCACCTGCACGTCTCACAGTTACGGGCGCATACGATGCGACTTGGGTGTTGTCGTACCTAGTAGGGGAGGATTGAAGTCGCATCAGTTGTTATGGGCCGAGGTTACCACTTAACACCAGGTGGGCCGTCGGCTCGTTCCGTAACTGGATTACATAAAAATAAAAAAAAGGAGATTTCGGTCAAATGTTAGGCCTATCGTAATAAAAAAAAAACTACAGAATTGGTCAGACCCTATTTCTACTTGAGTATTTGACTTCGGGTCAGACATTGACTGAAGGCGAGGGATGATATAAGTTAATTGTAATGTCTGCAATTCATGTCTTGCACTATTGATTAAGAATGATTTGTATTGTTGGCTGCAATCGATTTCCTTGAATTTATGTGATTAATGATCAACTAAATCATGTTTTACAAGGTGATATGTTTATTGTGATCAATTGTTTATTGAACAGCAATACAAAGTCAACATTAATCAATACGATGTTTTAAGGTATCTCTTCAACTCAATGCCGTTATAGATGTGGTTACCAAAGGTTCATTGCACTCTACAAATTATATCTGATAGATCTTTGAAGATCTCTGCGTCATAATATAGTAGCTCGTCTCATGTCTGTTTTGCTGAACCAACAACCTAATAGTATTCTACTTGTCACAACAAACGAGCTGGGTAATATATTTTAGGTCTCCTAGCCTTACATCATGGCTTCTAAAGATTCTTGTATCATAATTCAGTGAAATCTTTAGAACGTCAAGATTTTACCTTTGTTAAATTTTCATAAATTTGTTATGATCGCCTCTCAACGACCTTATCTCGCAACGACAGATTTTCACCGTCAAGGTTACATTAGTATGTTTCATAATGCCATTGAACGACAAAGAGTATTTGCAGTGACCTACTTATCTATTTCCTCAGAAATACACAGGTAACTAGTCATGTCTATTTTAATTTGATTTCCTAACGCTTTGACACAGTTTTGTTACGTAACGCCACATTTGAAACCACCTGCACGTAGGTGTACAGGCTGATTTCAGTATAGTTAGTCTGCAAGTAAATTAAATGATCACATTGTTTTGAGTTTACACTTTTAGTAGTGCATAAATCAACCAAATCTACGTATATTTTAAAATATTACCAAGTTTACCTAAAGGCTAAATGGATGAATATAGTGTCAATTCTCTGTAAATGATTTTAATACAGATTATCACTAATCAGTGTTGTTTATGTTTGTGGTGAGTCATACTTCTAAATTGTCATAAAATGTAATTTCGACCCATCTTTTAGCACCTAAATACTTTTCTCTGCCAGCGTCGCCTCTCTACGTTGCAAATCATCAAGTCTCAATGCGAACGGGATTTTTCTTGGCAAAATCCCTTGTTTCATCTTTAAGTTTATTTTGGGACGAGTCCGTTTCCAAGCATGTAGTTCTAAAACATTTCTGAGGTAGATTTTATGAGAATTGTCGTGATTATTAAGAGTTTAGATTTTGTTTGTTTCACTGCTAAGTGGCGATGCATGTGAGCTAGTTATTCAATTCATTGCAGTAAATCATCATGTAAATTATTTTTCTTGATAGTTTTATATGCAAGCATGTTCATATGTTTGTGTGATACGTATAGACAAATGTCTTTTTATTATTGGTATTCATTATTTTTTATACTGTTATTACCTACATATGTATCATTTTTACGCATTTCTTCAAAATCATCATAATAAACCGCAAGCGTCTACTCGTAAAAATGCTTTTACATTTATCTCTCTGCGCCTCCACTACGGATATTCTCTGGAGTAATTCCTTCGTATATATTTAGTTATCTACATTGTTATAATTTGTGGATATGATATTGATAATTTCACAATTATATAATGAACAATCGCTTTGGTGGTATTTTCACTTTTTTGAATTGAATTCATGAGATAATAGTATCTTGTTCATTAATCATCATTGAGCTCCTAATTACCCAGTGCAAAGTTTATCAAGATAACTACTGAACTGGTTCTGAAAATTCTTACATTGAGAAGATTTATTTTCCCTATTTTATTCTGATAAAGATGAATTCCAGTTATAGATACTTAACGCTACCGAAGCTGGGACGTGATACATAATAAAAGATATAGTGCGTTTACCACTGTGATGCGGAAGTGATTATAGGAGATGTGAATAGTGAGCTAACATGTGCCATTTCAAGCCTGGATGAATTCTCCGCGACGGGCTGGCAATCATCACAACTGCATAAGATTTAGGTCAGCGTGAGAACACAAAGATCTGAACCTAGGTATGTATGGCTAGGTATCACCGTTAAATAGTTCTATAGTTTCATCAATGTTTTGTAATCTAGGCCAAATTACCAGAAGTTATGACATTTTGCAAAAAAACTCCCGTTACTTTTTCGTAAACAAGATTCGCATTAAACAAAATAAGCGAGTAAATTGTTTAGAATAATGTTTTAAATAGTTGAGAATAATATATAGTTGAAAAGATATAGTAAGCTTCCAAGACGTCTCAAATAAGACGTAATCAAAATTTTTGTCCTCAAAAGAGCAGTTTTAGGTCGTTAGGCTCAATTTTCAATGACATCGACAGATGAGAGGTTCTAAGTTTGTCGCCTTTGTATGCTGCAAAAAGCTCCCAAACAGAAGAAACAATATAAATGAGGGGATTTTTAATTGAATTATCTATTCGGGTTGATCTTAGCTGTATTTGTTTGGCTATGGGCTCTTTTTTCGAATGGGTATGAGAATTGGATGGTTTTTGTAACCTTTTTAGGGATAGTTTCTAATATCGTTTTATTATTTATTTCTACTTGTTAATATATGATGACTTAGTAATATAATAGTGTTCACCTTTCCGAAGCTGCCTTTGCCTAGTACTTTGATGAACTGGAAATCTTCTATATTGTACTTTCTGAATCGAGGTATCGACCGCGCCGGCGGCGTGAATCTTCCTGTCTTGCGGAAAATGCGATAAGCTGTTGATTGCTCTGTAAAGGAAAAAAAAATATGCTTCTAAAACTCATTAATAAATGAGTAATGTGAAGTGAACGACCATTTATTAGTCAATATTGAAAGAGGCGGCAAATGAGACATGAGTATTATTATATTCTGTTTGAAAAAACTTGCTACAGCGCCAAAGTTTCGTAGATTGGCGCGATGATATTTCCCGCAACGTACCCAACCGGATTCATCATTTGCTTTACCACGTAAAAATTGAAACATTTGCACTCAAGGCTCTGCATCCAGGTGCACTGACACGTTAATCTCTTGTGACACCAAGAAAAGTCACTTTAACCATTCAGATTCCAAGGGCATTCGCAAAAATATGACGTTTATTGTTTATTTATTATTCTCGTTTAGTTGTTTATCTTTATATATTGTTCCGTTATTAATATTTCGTTTAAGTTGTGAAAACAGTTTCAAAATGACGAGCAGCGTCGTTTGAGCAGCCGCGGTGTGCGCTATAAGGATCACTGGTTGTGTAGTTTGATGGCAGGGCGCTGAAGCAATATAATTCAAGTTCATGAATGTTTACTTTTCGTCCGCTGTCGTCGTATGACATAATTCTCTCGCATCTGCTATGTATTAATTCTCTTTCAACTCGGAGGAGACCGCAAGTGTCGCTAAAAATATTAACTCAGACAGAGCAATATCAAGGTCGAAAATTTTTATTTGAAGTGTAAACAGTACAGTGTTTTCTGAAGAATTGACAACTTCTATCAAGCGATACCAAATTAAGTGTAAAGTAACGGTTATTTAATTTATCAATCTTTGCAGACATGACGCCAAACTTGACTGACAAGTTATTACTAGCAGAATCAGGCAGACGTTCTGCTGTAGTTAAAATTGATCGAAAAACCTTCTCCATGAAGAAACACTTAGAAGTGCCAATTTTGTGGTGATCGGTCTACCTGTTTTTGGAGTTTAATCAACTTCATCTATACATATTTCTCAACATCCATTTTGATATTAATTTAGATTATATAGATTGGGCGAAAAACTCGATAAACAGTAGTTAATGTGAATGAATATATTTTATAGCTACTGCGAGTATATAACGATAATATCTAGTAGATATCATATTGAGAGACAAATTAATATTTGGTCTGGTTGTGGGGGTCGTACGTAACATGCTTCTTTATTTTGATATTTATTTCCTCCTCTCAGATAATGTGCCTTATTCCTTACGTCATCCCATATTTACATGCTTATTTTTTTTTATGTGATACAGTTACGGAACGAGCCGACGGCCTGCCTGGTGTAAGTGGTAACCTCTGCCCATAACAACCGATGCGACTTGGGTCCTCCCTTACTAGGTACGACAAGACCCAAGTCGCATCGTATGCGCCCGTACCTGTGAGACGTGTAGGTGGAATGTCTCTTGTGCCTGTAATTTCACCGGCAACCACACCTTTCAAACCGGAACACAGTAACGCGAACGCGTTACTGCTTGGCAGCAGAAATGGGCATGGTGGCAGTACTTCCCCGGACGAACTTGGCGAGAGTTCTACTGCTCTTGAACATTAGTACCGTTCAAAGTAGTTTATATAGATATTTATTTATACAATAGTTTGATTATATAAATGATTGCTCCAATTAGTGAATTTGGCATTCGAGTACATTAATATGTCTGCCGTTCTCGATCTAGCTCAGCGCTACTATAATACAATATAATAATTTAGAGTGTGTGTATATATAGTCCACATTGTGACGTAGATTGGGAGCTTTTATTTACGCGAATTCTAATCGTTTTGTATCGCCAATAGTTTCGTACGCGAGGACAACAACATTATGCAATCACTTATTGTGACTTTCGATTATAACATTTTCTTTGTTTCAAATGTAGATCATAACGTTCACATTAGCCTGTTTATTCGGGATTATACGCCACGATATTATTAAACTAACATTTCACTTGATTCAGGTAATCCATTAGTGGTTTCGTCAGAATTCTCACTGCTCATGATTAATGTACCTGAAAATGTAGCATCCGTTTGTTTTTTAACAAACCTCTATTTTCCTGTTTGCTTTTAATTTTCAACTGAATTCATAAATCTGATTTGTATTTTGGCATATTTTAGCGAGAATAATAGTTCAAAGCCGTTATGTATACATATATACTCGTATGTATCTTCGTACCTAAACTTTATAACTGTACCAAAAATCATACTTTTTTATTATTCGCATTGTAGTAGATCATAATATTATTACCTTTTCAAACAGTTATACACATATGGGCTAGGTATATATATGTTTCTTACGAGTGATTATTTTAATTCAATGCCGGTACATATCGATGTTGCTTATTTTCTTGGATTAATAATCCTTTTCAATTTCAAGCTTGTTTATTTGGACTCAGAAATAATTTGGGAATTCTGCTAGACTACTTTTAATTTGATTAACCACTGATTCCTTAAGATAGGTTACGTCCTTAGATAGATAGATAGAAAATGCTTTATTGCACAAGGTAAAACAAGTACATGGGCGAACTTAATGCTAAATAGCATTTTCTTCCAGCTAACCTTTGTGTAGTGTGGAGTGGATGTGGTAGTGCATTTGATTAAAGTTATTTATACACATACATACTACTACATAATTAATGTAGTTATTATGTAGTAGTACGTCCTTAAGTCGAGCCCATAGCGGTAGGTAAAACAGTTTCCCTTACTCCTTAAGTAAATATGAAAGTATATTTATTGTGTACTTTTGTACTTATATCAGTGTACGAAAGCGCACTTCAATCCTTTCACCACACTTATTTCAGAGATTGAGACGATAGTCGAGCACCATTAAAATGCAAGTGTAGTCATCGTTCAAATATTTAGAACATTGAGTATGTTACTTCATAATTATTAGACTACACTGTGCTATGTTCGAGATGTAGGCTGCTGTAATAAAATATCAGTGACAAGGAACGCGGAACCGGCAAATGGGGACAAACCCGCTTTACATCAACAAACTTTCTGAGAAAGTCTTGTAATACAGTCATAATATAATATTGGGACGATAAGACTTACTGTCAATCGTGTCAACAATTAAACATAAGTATTTTTATCCACGACAATGTTACCGAAAAATTACCTTGCATGATTCTTCTATTTTGAAAATGGCTTCCGCGTGCGCATACCTACTACTTAAAGTGATGATTGAAATTGTGATTTGCGTGTTCGTGTGAATTATGAATGAAGACGAATGACATAATTTTTCACAAAAAAATTTACAGCACACATGACAAATCAGAAGTTACAGCTGTAAGCACGAAATTTAAGCGAAGAAAAAAGATAAACTATATACAACGCTGATCAAAGCATTAGCTAAATCTAAAATTTCAAACTTACTACATGCTTGTAGTAGCAAATTAGTAACGTAGAATATTATTAGTACAAGAAAACAGGATTAGTACAAAATATTGTAAACTGATTTCGACTGCAGCATTGTAGTTGGTAAAAGTGCAGACACTAACAGAAACCAGTGAATGAAAAAGCTCTCACCAAGCTCTTGTTCTAGGATATCGGTGACAGGCAAGTGTGAGGATGCATTGCTCGATGACGGTCCGGTACTATCACCACCTGCACATACAACATAGAGTAATCTGCTCTTGCGAAACAATGTATACATTAAAAATACACAAATAACTCCAAAATGCGGTTTTCCTTTTAAACATAACAAATGTAAATAATTATGTAACGCATATAAAAATTTATGAATATAAGTTTACGGATAATTAATATAGTGATAATTGTGCATATTTGATCGATAACGTGGACAAACAAAATAAATCACAAATTATGATAAAAGTGTTGGATAACTTTCATGCCGTGCAATTAATAATTCGTTTTAATAATTGCGTATATTTTGTTAAAAACGACATCAGTAATTTCTGTCTGTGCAAATGTAATATGTATGTAATATTATATCACTTGTCTGGTTCCCATGATAGCTTATACTTTGGCGCTGTGTGAAATATCCACCATTATTTATTTACATCTAATATTATTTTCGTTTCAATAGCGAATCGATAAAATAGATAAACCAGATAATTAGACTAGATAGTCTACTTTTGCTTTTTATCTTTTCCGACTTCATTTTTACCATTGTTTTTTTGTAATAGACGTCACATTAGAAGCTTTGTACCTTCGTATTAGAATAAAACAAAGCCTTTAACACATATTTACGTAAATTTATGTGCAATGAACTCCAATGTATATTCAGCGAATGAGACCAGCTGGGAAGGAATAAAAATAGAATTTGTGACGTTTGAAATTCAGCCAATTGAATATCTGTACCAATCGATCTGCGATCACGAGACTACATACTTGTCTCTCATGTCTGGCATGGGGAAAAATAATATCAACCACACCTGAATTTATCAGGGGGATTTAAATAGCATCCCCCCATTTTTCGCTCTGTTGTATTGTCTACTGAAAGACCTCTAAAATAAACACCAATGAGGTATACAAATAGTTTGTTGATTTCACCTGAAAACATGCTATTGATCTCTACACAGGTGAGTGGTGAAAGATTGGCCACAATCCAAGCGATCTCTTATCTACGCCATCAGACGTGTGCAACAAAGACGCAGTTTTATATAATTTATTTCTGGTAAATGTTAAGTGAAACAAAGCAGCAATTTAAATATAATATCTTTTATAATAGAATTAGCCTATTCTTGTCAAAGAGTCAAAAGAAAAATCATCGATTGGGCGTACAGCAACACATCTCCAGGATATTGTTATAACCTTACATAATTATGTACAGGATAGAAAAAGACGGGTAAGACTGAAACCGCAGGTCTGATAAACTTGTCTTGGTTTCTGGAATAAATCGCTCGACGATATAAATTTTGAGAAATATCAAGTGTTAGGAAGATCAAGAACCTTTTAGCACTAAGTCTGAATAGATGTAGCCAATGAAACTAGTAATTTTGAATTAAATTAACCTACCTGACTAGCCAACAAAACATTGCTTTATTTTGAGCGATACATCTGACGTAGCTATGACGTCTCTACTTCTTGTTCCATCAATTGAATGATAACGCGAGCACGCAGTGATATCATCCACGAACATACAAACCCCTTTTAGATGCAGTCCTCGTTGCCAAAGCTTCCACCAGAAGACGTTGGTTCACTCCACACAGGTTCGCTGTCAATTTTTCACATTTTCTGTGGCAGTTTACATCGCAGTCTAAAACAAATAATAGCTTTTCGTCGCACCTGTGCCGGTAGTTGTATTTACGATACATGATTCGTAATGTATTTATTTGCCAGTCGCCCCAAGCCATGCAAAAGCTCCTCTATATACAACGAGATGACCACGAGTTTTTAGTTGGTTATAATGCGGTAATGGGAAATGTTTTATACACGGATGCGCTGACGGTGAATTTACCTTTTTTTATTTGTAAGAAACTCGCCGGAGATGTCGGTGCTGAGGAATCGAAGCCAGAGTCATTTGATCCGGTCGATGTTCGGCCATTGGGATTGTTTTCGCACTCGAAAAATTCTGCAGAATCTTCACTGTCGTCTGATTCTTCGTCTGACGATGATTCTTCTTCTGAAGATGAGTCGGAAGAAGATTCAGAGGAATGGATGACTTGAGGAGCTCTTTTCTGAAGAGGTCGTGGTGTGGCTATAAGTGGCTTTCCCGCTTTTTCATCTTTTATCGGTTTTCTTGGGCTCACTTTTGGGACTTCTTTTATTGATGGCTGTTTTAGTTTTTGAGGTGCTTCGCATACTTTAGTATCTTTTTCAGACTTGTTTTCCTCTCCACTTTGTTCTTGCGATGGCATCGACGTTTGCTCTGGCTTTGCGTTACTTGCAGATACATCATTTGGAATGTTTTTTGTTTCTACAACTATTGGAAGCTGAGCGATACTTGTAGTTTTTATATTGGAATCATTTGTACTTACAACTGTGCTATTGGATTTAATGTCATTTTCTTGTCCATTACTTGTCAGATTATCAGGCGGAACATCAATTTTTGTCTCCTTGTTTTGCATTAGTGGTGGTGGAATATTGCTAGAAGTAATATTTAAATTGTTATTTTCCGATACCAAACATTTTTTACATGATTCACAAATGTTGTCTGCTGATTTTTCAATTTTGTCATCTTTCTTCTTTTGAGATATGTTTTTAGCTTCGGTTCGAATAACTTTTTTCTTGGAGGTAACTACATGTTTTTCTTCAGTAACAAGTTTTTTTGAGCTTCCAGGCGCTATTTCTTCGTTATTAACTTTTTTATCCTTATCCGCCTCCGCTTGCTTATTCATAAATATTGGTTCGTGAGTTTTACTTTCAACCTTATAGTTGCTTTGATTTTGTAAAGTAATATCATTTATTTTTGTGGGTTTCGTTGTTTTCTTTGTAATTTCAGTAGTTAAATCAGAAACTTGGGCACTTTCAATTGTTTTACTCTTTACAGACTCAGGCTTTATTTCCTTATCAAGTTTAATACTTTCACTCTTTGCCCGAGTTTTTGATGTTGATACAAGATTTATAGTTTCTACTGCTGCCACATTAACAAGAGCTGTTGAATTTTCATCAGTGTTTGCTTTAATACTCTCTGATGTTTTATTTCGCTCAGCAAGCTCTTTAAAACCATTATTAAAGTGGTTGGTTTCTTTCTCTGATACAGTTTGTGATGACGTAACGGAAGCCAGACTTTCAGCAACATCAGAATTCAAATTGTCTGGCTTTATTGAGCTTTCCAGAGGAATGGCCTCAGAAGCTACGCCAGGTAAACTATTTGGAATTGAGATTTGATCAGAAAGTGTTATGATTGTGGGTAAATCACGCTCAGTTTTTAAAACATCTGAGTGTCCGTTTATTATTTTCAATTCTGTATTGATTGCAATATCAGTTTGTTCTTTAATCAATGGGCTAGTTAATATCTTGTTTGTTTCCACATCCTCTAGTCCATTTTTATTTTCTGTTAATGATATATCAGTTGTTACTTCTTCAATATTATCTTGTGATTGGGAAATTATTTCTACATTTTTATTACTGATTATGTCATTTTTCACATTTAAATTATTGTTCTTGTTTTGTTTATTATTTGAATCAATAATAGTTGTTTTCATATTTTCTTTTAGATACAAGTTATTATCGTTTTTATAAATATTATGAATGTTATCGGAAGATTGACTTTTTTCTAATATTGGAGAAGTGCATGTATCCACTTCCGTTTGCCAAACACCATCTGGCAAATCTGAAGTACTGACTTCATTCGACACTATTTTCAATGGTTCACTCTGAAGCGGTAAATTGGCATTATCATTTTCTTCTTTAAACCAGCTATTTGAAGTGCCACTAGCTTCATCATCTTCAGGAAACCAGAAAAATGACCTCTTGGTCTTTTCTTTTTCTGCATCTATGATTTGCTTTCTTTTCATCAAGTAAACAGTTTCTCTCTTGCCTATTTTTTCCCAGAAGTTTCCATCATCAGGTTCTGTAGAGACAGGTATACTATTTTTTTTCGGTTTTTTCTTTAAACTGCGGTCCTTAGTTTTTTTTAAAGGAGTTTTAGGGGCTTGAACCGTCACATCTTGAATGGGTGTTTCGTCTAAGTTGTAACTAAATGTTATTTCTTTCTTAGGAGTTCGAATTTTTTCTTCAACAATAACATTTTCTATTCTGAACTTTAATGGACTAGTTGGAGGTGAAATTTCTACTGATGCTGTAATTTTGGCCTTTTGGTTTGGCTTGTGTTCAGCTTTATCGACTTTAGGTGATAGTCTTATTTCTTCGATAGGGGGTAATTCCACAGTTTTTGACTCCTTAGGAATTTCAGTTATCGAATCCAGTCTGCAAATGCTACCACCAGAGTGAGATTTTTTCAAACTTCTTCTCTTTGAGGACATTTTCGTATCTTTACTATTTTTCAAAGATTTAAGACTATCGTGTAATGAATGATCAGACTTGGTTGTCTGTAAAGGATTTCCTTTATCATCTTTTTTTCTTCTTTTTATAGAATCAGATGAGTCAAATTTATTTTTGTTTTCATCTTTGACGCCGACTTTGCTAATGTCTAATGGCGCAGTACTTAAATTTTCACCTCTGATTAGTGAATCCAAAAGGTTCGCTTGTTCTGCAAGTAGTTCAATAGAACACCTTCTATCTAATGACTTACTTGATGCTATTTCATAATTAGATAATTGAGTCTCAGGTATCCTTGGAGAAGGTTCCTCACCACTCACGTCACTTTGGTGTCTAGTGGTGTCCGTTTTATTTAAATCCTTTACTATGAATTTTTCCACAAGTTTGGTGCCTAAAGACTTCTTTGCTTTTTTATCTACGTAAACTAAATCGTCGGAAAGTTTTTCTCTCCAACTTAGCTCTTTCACTTCTTCCTGTACTGCATCTTCATATGGAATATCAGTTTCATCTTGCGTGTTTACATTATCTTTTTGATTTTGTGGAGTTTCCACAGGCTTGCAGGGAGAATCTTTATCTTTTCTCTTTATGGTATGCAGTCTCACTACTGTCCTTCCGCGTTTAATAGTACTTCGCTGAATTCCAGGCGAAGAATCAATCCCTGTTTCGGGTTTTCCATCAACTCTAGGCATAAATGGCGTGTTGTCTTTTTCATTAATCGGGTCATCCACTTGAGGTGGCGGCAAGTAAGCATTCTTTGGTGGTTCAGGCTGTTTATGACTATATTTATTTCTTGAGACGTCAATGTCCGCCGTGTTTATATTAATAGGACGCTGAATGTAACTGGGAGTACCATAGGTTCTTTTCGATATAGGTATCCTTCGGGGGCTGTTAAGTCTTAAAGGACTGGAGGTACTCCTCTCAGATATGGGGGTGAGCATCGGAGAGTAACTTCTGCCCATTCCTGGTATCCATCGTGATGTAAGCGGCGCACGAGAGTAGCTGCTGAGTGAAGAATGTTTGCTGTAGCTTCCTCCGGGGTTCAAGTATGAGGCACTGTAAGAGGATCCTAAGGGCGAATATGAACTTTTGTAACCACTGTACGAGGGGCTCGAGTACGATGGTGATCCACCGTAATACATATTCGATATGTGTTCGGAAAAGAGCGGCATTTTGTCGCGGTAACGCGCGCGCGACGACACACTGCGAGTAGCGCGCACAGACTGGCTGGCCGCGAGCGTCCGCCGCCTGCGCGTGCACCGCCGCGCCGCCGCCCACCGCCGCGCCGCCCGCCCAGCGCTCCGTCGCGCCGTCACTCGTGTACACCACACCAGGTGATTGATTGATGGAATGTAGACAATAATAGACGGTGTGACACTTGTGGTGTTTTCATAAGGAACTTTTTATGAATAACTTTGCTTGTTTATCCTGAGGCAAATTATGCTTGTATTGTTGGTGATAGGGCTTTTCTTCTAAAAATAGGCAGACTTCTGGTTACCTGACAGTCAACATAATGTTCGTTCCCCAAACAGCTAAATATAACGTGTACCGCGTGACAGATTTATTTATAGAATCTCGTAAGTAGGTGGATTAGTATTGTGTACTGCCTGCGTACAATTCTTCAATTCTATTTTAAATATGAGAATTGATTGTGAGAGTATAGAGATCATATCAAGCCAGGACAGTACGTGGTACTTTTATTTTAACCCTTGAGGGGCTGATTTAATGCGTTGCCGTATTATTTAAGCGATTTGGGGGTTTGATACGGTGGAGCGGGTTTGATGATTGTTTAAATCTTACAATAAGCTCGAGCTGCCGATGAAGGAAAATATCGTGAAAAACAGCGTGGTGATAGGGCAAATGCCTTTGTATGCTAGGATAGCTAGGTACCACCCTCAAGTTGGAACATTTGCCACCAACATCAAACGGTGTGACCGGTAGCTTCATTTGAGAGCCAGTTCCCAATCACTTTATGCGCGTCAGATGATAGGCAAGGCAGCAACGCAACAATACACCTATTAGTAAAAAAAGTTCTCTGGATCTGTTTTTGGAATCCAAAACCATCATCAGCCCTCCGTTTCTTTTCAATTCAAAGCATCGGAGTAACAAACATCTTGAGAAAAGTGAATACTTTATGAGATCAATATTTTTGCTTAACTGTTGTATTTAAGACATTTCGATGTACATATTATATCGATACATATTTAATTATATCCATTTTGGCAAATGTCTGTGCAAAAGGTGTGGCCAGAAATTACCTAGATTGGGTGTTGGTGTGATGTTATAAATAAAATTGGAAACAAGTTATAATTAACGTTATTGATGATTATTAAATATAGACCGCTCTAGTATGATATAACTTAAAATATGGATACCACTTATTTGTTCATCAACCGCTTTGCTATTCGTATCGATTTGTTGTTCAGTTTTTATTTTTCGATGTCGTAATGTCCAAAATGTATGTCCGCTCATGTATGACCTCATAACAAATGAGCGTTAGTAACACTTGAATAAGTTTGAAGTAAGAGTATAAGTAGGATATATAAATAATATTAATTAATATTATTATTAATATTATTTTATAATATTATATATAAGTAGGAGTACATTATTATGATGCAGAAAATGAGTGTGAGTTTATGATCGTAATTATCATTATTTGGTAGCTTCGATAGTTTTAGAACGAAATAATATTTTAGTAGTAATTGCTTAAGCTGAACATACTACAAAAATCATAATAACTTTCTAGTAATACGAGTACATATAATGAAGGTAAGAAATGTTATCTGAATAAGGGTTAGTTAATTAATGTATCTTAACACATACAACCAAAAATACAGGACTTAGTTACTAAAGTAGGTAACAAAAACTGGTACTTAATTTAGTAGACATTCGTTGCTTTAAATGTTTTAATATAAAAATATCATATTTTGATGCAGTGGTTCTTCATCTGTGACTGAATAAAACAATGTTTCCAACGATGTCCGAATCTGACCCATGTTCCCGAGACAATATCCCAAGACATCGTTTTGCCCTAAGATACCTATGTTGCAGGTGGCATGTAAAAAGCATACATTCAAAACTTGATGCTGAAATTTTTGCTTCGGCTGGGGTTCGAAACTGGGACTCGCACTTGGTAAAGATACCGACAAAATTGTGAATAATAAAAACTATGCTTGTTGCTTCGTAGAACAGCATATAATTGACTGTATGCAGGCAGGTGAAAACAAGTTTCTGCTAAATATATAGATATAACTTATGCTGGATTTCTATAGTATAGATTCATACTGACTGGCCTCACAGCTACCAACTGATGGTAGTAGCTCTGCCTTCTGCGCTATAGGTCGTGGGTTCAAATCCCACCCAGGAAAAACATTTGTGTGACGAATATAGATATTTGTTATGTGTCTGGGTGTTTATATGTATTATAGGTATATTTACAAAAAGTATATGAGTATTCTGTCAGTAGTCTGTTTCCCATAGTACAAGCTATGCTTAGTTTGGGGCTAGATGGCGCTGTGTGAATTGTCCACCAATATTATTATTATTATACTGGTGGTTTAAAACGTATGTTGCAAGCTGCACCATGGCAACATTATTCGTAAATAAGTGAATAGGTATGTTTTTTGCAATACTTGACAGTCTTGGTAAACTGTTACTACTTAGTAAATTATTACTGACCGCGTTATATGTGAAATAATTAATATTATTCGGGAACCAAAGCGCGTCAATCGGCTTTGTTTACTCTTATTTGACTAACTAAAAGTTAAACTATCCCCGAATAACTTGGGTTATTATATTTTATATTAATTCCTCTTAGCGAACAAAGCCCCGCTGGCATAAGCCGGTTCAAATAAAACGTATTATTTTTTTGAATCAACGGTTTTCTGATTTGAATAATAACGATTCTAAAGACCAGCGTTAGTTGCCACCCAACTAACAATAAGCTGAGCCAGGCGTATTTTTGTGGCAACTGAGTCCTTTGGTTTTATGTTCTGTGTAAGCTTAGTGCCGTAAATTAAATTAGCGCTGGGTGCATTATGTTTCCTAGCAAATGCTGAGTTGGGTGCCGTTTTGTGGCTATCCGCAGTCTCTACACACAACAATGTCTAGTGTTCTTTGTCTGTTTTTTTGTCTCGAATAAATATATTTTTCTTTCTTTCTTTAAAATAAAATATATTTCATCCTTTCTTTCGTGTATTTACCGGCTCATCATATTAGCTCGATGTAGATACATACAATAGGAAATCCATTTATAAGCCACACCTCACATTCTCACCTGCCTGGCACACAGTCAACGGGCAATACGCGGTATGTCTCTCTTATAATTGTAAAGTCACCTTCACATTTGAGCTCCGGTTTGAAGAATCCGTACAAGAGACCGCCGCAGTGGTCACAGAACGTGGGCGACACGAACTGCTGGGGGCGGAATCTGTGCGGCACGTCTACTTTGAACCGCTCCCGCAAATACTGCAACAAATCAAAAATATTCAGTAGTAGGAGCTACTACTCGACACGGAAACAACTACGATAGGCGTCCACCGAAAGCACATACTGCCACATAAATCATCTGTAACTTAAATGTATGTAAGGTATGTAAAGGAAAGAAAGATGAAATCAAAACCGAATAGTTACAAAGATTCGTCACCTACTAACATTAAGGGGTAACGCTTACACGTTCATATTTTCTGTATCGCAGTTGGCATGGGCCACAATACGCAACATACCCTTACTTATGCAATCGTACAAATGTCGCCCAGCCGGAGATCAGACCCACCGCCCCTTGCTTCATAGGCTTTACTCAGCTAAGGAGCCGACTATTTAACTTAACATGAGAAGTACTAGGTACAGTTGTAACTTAAAGCTAACTAACCACAGTAGCGTCCGACTGGGCTGACGAGCCCGTACACTTCCCCAGCAGCTTGCTGTGGCACCTCTTGTGTACCGCCGTCTGGCACACCGCACAGCGGTACCCCTGCTTCCCGAACCCCCATAGGAACTCCTTGCAGAAAGCACAAAACGTCGGCTGACGGAAGAACTTCGCCACGAAACGGTGCCCGTTCACTTCATGGATCCTGGAACGAAAGGAAACAACATTGAATCGATGGAAACTGGTTTTAAACGGAAGATACTTAAAGTGCGAAGTTACAAAGAAAAGAAAGTTGATTTGCTAATTCTCCCTATCAGGGCCACAATTCTAAAACCGTTTGAGGAACTCGTATACTTGTGATTCAAGATGGCGCCATACTTGTCCTATTTTCAGACGGAATTTTTATTAACTAATTGACGGCGAATTTGTTTTTGCATTCGGTAATCCCTATTAAATGAAGATAATCCAGTTGTTTACGAGACTGCAGTGCTATTTCCATGATAAATATTGAGTAAAATACAAATGCTTCCACAAATTAAAAGAAAAATCTTTTATTTACCTAGGTACATTGTTATCTACAGGAGAAAATGCTTCTTATTTGGCTGATATTTTTTCAGACTTTAACTGACCTGTTTTTTAATTGGCCTTAAATAAATAGGAAGTGGAAAAGTGTGTTTTATACCACAAAGAAAGAAACGTTGAGATGGGTGGTACTTTGTCGCAATTGTATTACAAATGTTCTTTTCTTTGGCTTCTATTTGGTCAAAGCAATCTCGTTCTATAACATAACGTTGAGACATAAGTATTCTTTATTCGTATTGTATCTACCTATCACTGTATAGGTAGGCGGTAGTGAATTGGTGATGGATGACTCCCACCAATAAATGCAGTAGCCAAAAATGTGAAACGCGAAGACGCGTAGATTCAGACAATGATTGGAACGAGTGATCCCTCTTATTATCTCCCGGTCACATTTAAAGCAACATTGATTTTCTAAGATTATAAGTAACGCAATGCGACTTGAGTCATCTCGTACTTTGGTAGAGAGGACTCGAGTCGCTTTGCTGTTGGCGGTGGTTACCCCCTATCCTCAGGTGATCGAAACGACGACGAAATAAAAAATAAAAAAATAGGAGAGTATTACTCAATATTTGACGTATATATATTGAAAAGTGAGACAAATTTACCATCTATGACGGACTAGTTAGTACAAAGTAACATATGCTACTGGTATATCAAGTAGTATTAGGAACGGTGTCAGTATCTTGACGGCTCTTCTTTATGCTTGATGGCATTCAGCCCAAACCCCGCCCAAAATGCCTGCCTAAAATCCGTTAAAAAGCACGATTCTAACGCTACTAGATGTCTCTCTTGCGTTTGGTTGTAGCATCCCCATGTCATAGATAGGTTATGGTTGAAATTACCTAACAGTAAGAAACCAAACAGTATAAGTATATAAAGCGATACTAGAACGATACGGTCTGCTGCTTGTTCCATTGGAACAGGAATTCCACAGGGCTCCATCCTTGGCCCACTCTTGTTCAAACTGTATACGGTTGTTATTGTCACACAAACCCAAAGCGCTAGTTATCATTTTTGCGCTGATGATGTACGTCTCGTTCCGTAACAATTCGTTGAGGTCTTGAGGTCGCCTGGTTGTACTTACTTGTGGTGCTTGATAGCCCCGCGGCGCTGAGTGATCCGCTTGCCCCGGGAGCGGCGCACGACGCCCTCGCCCTCTCCGCAACCCCCGCCCGGGAACCACTGGAAACAAAACAACATTACGCTGTGAGCTGTGACACCGCTTATAATTAATGTGGTCCACACTGGTACAAGTGTCGGATAGCTAGATGAAATATTTATTTCAGCACAAATTAATAATAACATTTCACACAGCGCCATCTAGCCCCAAAGTAAGCTAAGCATAGCTTGTATCATGGGAACCAGACAACGGATATAATACTTGTATGTTTTTTTATTGTAAATACATACATATAATACATATTAAACACCCAGACACAGAACAAACATCTTTGATCGTCTCACAAATGTTTGTCCTGGGTGCGAATCGAACCCACGACCTAAAGCGCAGAAGGCAGGGTTACTACCAACTCAGCTATGAGGCCAGTCAAAATTACACATGGGAACATTTTTTTTTTTTATTTCTTTCATAAGGTTGTATTATTTCTGCAAATATTTCGCGTTTTTAATGCCATTTACGTTGCAAAAAAGGATTCTTATGCAATTAATAAGGTTTCACATATTTTTTACTCAATTGTTAATACTTATTAATTAAATATTTATATCGTTTGAGTGGCTTAAAATATATATTTTCTATTACAATTTCTAAATATACCTTGGCCAACATCTGAACCACCTCTAATGTTGTGAAATGATGTAGCCATTACAGATTCTGTAACTTTAATGTTCCCTCGTGAAACGTCTGCGACCGTGCCAACACAATGAATCATGATTTGCACTTATGAGCTGCGAGTCAATTTGCATAAAAATATTAGTTTGATGGCTGCTTTCATCTCCCCATCATAATTTATGCTAATTTTAAGTAGGTAAGCAATTTGCAACTTTGTATGTAATTCATTAAAGATTAAACTAATCGCATAAAGTGGGCATACATTTCTGAATCTTTAGGTTCCGTCAACTGCGCTTACAATGACTTGAGTGATTGCCAAATATTTTCTTTACGTAGGTGCATGCAGACAGAGAGGCGGGGCGTCATTTCGCCGAAAAAACATTTTAACAACAAATATCAAAACAATAATAGAAATTACACCAAATCAACCATTTTGAGGCGCATTTTAATCTGTTCGACCACATTGGTTGGAGAGAGTCAGCGACACGAGTACAAGTAGTAATAGAACTGGTCTATCTATATCTAATCAAAGATACAGAAATTTGTAGGTATGGTAATTAACGAGACGGAATGTAATCAATGCTTCTTTTCATAAACCTCGTTGTCTATGTATGTATGCTGCTATCGTATATATATTCTATGGAAATAAAGTTTTTGACTTTGACTTTGACTTATCATTTGTGATCTTTTCTTTGAATGGCAACAAATGAAGTTATTTTATTGTTACTTCGGTATAAATCTTCGTGGATAAATTGTTATTACAATTGAATAAAGGCAGCAGTAAATATCTTGGAATTCATCTGAAAATAATACAGTAATAGGATTTCAGCTCTACCGTTATATCGCTACGCATGTAACTCTATGTAAACAGTAGACGTACGTAACGTACTTTAGACAAAGGCAGAGTTCGTCAATACGAGAGACTCGCATACGGATACGGAGCCAAGTTTCTCGTCGGCTGTACAGAGATTGGACATACCCGAAACCACGACGACATCGTATCCCGCAGTGTGGCACCGACTCATCGCCAATTCACACGTCCAAAACACAAGCGGAGACTAACGAAGGTGCCATGCTCAAATATAGATTTTTATACAAATGTAGCGCCCTTTCCGCTGAAGGGACGCAGCTACATAGACAGTGTTTGCATAGAAAGCGTTGAGCTCAAGGCCTGCGAATTCCCTGGCATGAATCCGGACGATTGCATCTTTAAAATATAGCGTGGCTAATATAGCATGTCAAATGGCCAAATTGAGAGCCAGTTTGTCACAGATGATCTGGACGAGCTTGTCATGTGAGCGATCGCGTGAGTCACTCGCATCATCCCTCAGTCATCGACAGATTTACGACAGAGTTGCATGGCTCGCCCGCAAATCAGTCTAAACACGGCTGTGACTCGTTTAATATATTTTAAAGAATGTTGTATTATGGTTTTTGTTTTGTTTCGTTTACTACTGTATTGTCATTATAGTACCTACTGTAGATACCAATTTCGGCTTCCCAAATATTCTCATTGCATTCTCATTGGTCTGAAATTCCGTTGAAATTACAAGCAAACGATCCATCTCCATTTTCCAAAACGCAACAAAGCTATACAAAAAGACGTAACGTTGGCATCCAAATTTTTTGAAAAAAAAAACTGAATTACCTTGCGATACATTATAAAAAGGTCTGCGAATGTTTACCTTTTTTTTGTAATTTAGGTTATAGAACGAGCTGACGGCCCACCTCATGTTAAGTGGTAGTCGTCGCCCATAGAAAACAATACGACTCGAGTTCATTCCACCAAAGTATGAGATGACCTAAGTCGCATTGCGTTGCGTCCATCACCCCCAGACGGGGATGTTACGTCTCATGCGCCTGCAATTTCACCGGAACACAGCAACACAAGTGCATCACTGCTTGGCGGCAGATTACCAGGTGTGGTGGCAGTACTTCTCCGGGGGAACATAGCACAAGTTCTACTGCTACTTTGTGTTGCTACTTTCGCACCACCCGGGGGACACGTGTAGGGATTGAATGGGTTATCACCTACGGACGCGAGCAACGTGGGCTCCCCAACGCTACATGGTAAAATAAAACAAAATATTTAAAAAACGTAATATAAAAATCACTTCTGAACGTAGGTACTAATAAGTTGTATTAGGTAAAAAAACGAGAGCTTCATTTACTCCGGAGACTGTTTTCTGGAAAGATGTGGGTGCCATTGAAATTACAGGCACATTCAATTATGATACCCCATCTATGAAGATGTCTCTAAGTGACGGCTACATGATACAATTTCATTAGCAGTAGCAGTAGTTCACAACTGGAATCTGCTAACGGATGACATCGTTTCTGTTACCTCTGTGAACGCTTTTAAAAACAAACTCGACAACTGGCAACGTACAACCAAAATAGTGCTTAAAAAGTGAACCAAACAAGTGGATAAAAAATAAATAAAGACGACTCTTATGAATATAATAAATAAATAAACAAGTTTGGTGTAAGAAGCGGCGAGACTAAATCACATTGCGTACTTTCGTCTTTATTTGAGGAAACTGACTTTACCTCCCCTACAACTGCTACCTCTTAGGTACACCTAAGACCCATATGAACGACGTGGACTAGCGCTTTAAGGAGATTTTCTGATGGCCTTGTCTGCTTGATAAAAATAAAACCTCGGTTTCGGTATATTTCTTCTCAGTGCGCTCTTGGAAATTTATAACATTGTGGACGTATCAATCATCGTGTAATGATGTGATGACAATCTCTAATTCAACAGTTTTACGTCTCGTGAAATTTTAAAACCGAAGTTGCTTTATATAAAAAACATATGTTTGTCATATATTACTTATGTTGAAGGACTATTTTAACACTAACAAATTTGAAACTGCATGTAAATTCTTCAAGGAATACAAAACAGGTAAATATTTTAGTTTTATTTGGGGAAACCAATTTATTTCGAGGCGACTATATTTTTCCAATAACTATTAGAGATTGGAACATTCACTCATTTTAAAACATGCCAATGCATTAATGATATCGGTAGGCATTCTTATCGAAACTGGAATGCAAATCTTCTGTCACAGGTGCCAGATCGTCTGAACAGTCTCGAGAGAAGATGGAACTGCAGAATAATTAAGTTGGGGAGGAACAGTTTGCTATGGGCAGTGGCTACCGTTTACATCGGGTGGGCCATCATGCTCGTTCCATAACTTATTCACATAATAAAATCATACATGATTCGTTTCAGGTAAGCAAGTAGGACTGACTGAAATATTTCAATTGACTGTTACAAGGCCAAATGGGATCTCAAAAGTTGTTGTTTACTTTGATCATGGTCTACTTATCCAGCATAAATAGACGATGAACAACAACATAATAGTACAATAATACTAAATATATTTGGACTTTCATAATGCGATAGTTTTGAGTGAGAAAGCAGCTGAAAAGCAACACAGGGCTTTGTTATAAGGTAATAGAATAATACAACAGTTCCATCAATCCATCTGAACTGTTTTGCGCGTCCACGGCGTGTGGGTCTATTAATAGCCGTGCATTTATCGTGCGATACCATGCCATGCCACTCAACCTTGATGCTCCTCGATCCCTCGCGGTCGGTTTTACATTTAAACAATGAGATGCCGTCACGCTTCTGTTGTTTTGAAGACTGACTTACGCTGCGAAATTTATTACCTAGCTGTTTTCAAATTTTATTAGAAATACACTTACTGGTTACTTAAGATAATAAAGCTCTATACCGAGATAATGCCTTTGGATTAATTACATTAAGTTTACAAACCAAAATATCACAGGTGATATCTGGTATCTTGGTGAGGCTTTTCGGGTGAAAACTGGATAGGGAATGCTTTGAGGGTGAAATGCATTAGTTCTATGTTTTACCAATAAGATCAAATTCAGATTTCAGAAGAATTTCACTTAACCTGTGGTGGTAGAGATTTTCGAAGTGCAGTAAATTTTATTCAGTCATCAAATATTTATTCACATTAATGCAAATTTGCACATTTTGTTGCTGTCTGTTCCATTCGCCATATAGTTACCTAAGTATTTGACATAATTTACATGATAACAGATTTCTGTGTATAGGTATGTCCAACACTCATTACTGTGTTATACCACAAAGATACCTCTCATGAAACATTTTTAAACACACTTATCATTCCGAGATGTTTGAAAAGTCGTAAAATTGGGAAAACAAGGTTAATACAGCTCAATACATGCACAGATTACTTAAAACCAGAACACTGTCCGACGCCAGAGGAGCTAATTATTTTTTAATATTTAAACGTTATTTCCTATTTGACGTATTTTTTTTATTAGTTATATAAATACATGCAATTAATCGTCAATATATACCTAATCTGTCGACGTGTCACGTCAAAATACTATCTAAATAAACAGTCGTAAAACAGCGAGTAAACCATCGCGAGCACCAATTAATATAACGCTACGTCTCATTTAGTTTGTTTACACGCAAGTCATATCGGTTAGTGGATGATGATGTGAACTCACGGAGTCGGCTTGGAGACTGTGGGCGGGCGGGCGCGCGGGCCGCGAGCGGGCGGGCGCCGGCGCGGGCGCGGGCGAGGTGCGCCGGCGCGCCCCCCCGCCCGTGAATATCATCGGGCTCCGCGGCCGCGCACCATGCCCTCGCCGGCGAAGCCCTGCCGCGACGCCGTAGCCCCCGAAACTCGCACGCCGCCGTCCGCACTCGGGTATTTATAAACGGAATTCCAAGCGCGCTATTCACGGCCGGATACAACTTTTTACACGACTTTCGGCACTTACGTCGTCCGGAGCACTGAGGAGGCGGGCCTCGGGCTCCTGGATCGTCTGCGGAGTCCCGAGTGACTCACGCGCACCCCGCACCTTTACAACGAAGCTTAAAACGCTTAAAACTATGCTATTTAATAATAAACGCCCGAACGTTTGTTCGAACAAATGATAGAGAGATCAAATTTATATTTAGGCGTTCCGAATGTACACACCTTTCCAACCCACTATTGTTGAGTTTTTAGAAATCGAAACATTGTTTTTCTCTTACGTGTATACAGTATACTACTCAATATTACATGTTTTGGATAAACGGATCTGTGAATATACCATTGTACGTCGCAGTCTCGCCCGAAATGTAAGAAAGATTTCAAGAAGTCTCCTATTTGTGATACCTAAAACAACATTCAAAGACGGAACTGTTTTTTGAACAGTGTTCAGTTAACAATCGGCATTTGCTCTGATAGCGTTCGACGATACACAAAAAATGAGGGTTTTTTTACTAAACAGGGGTTATAATTAAACAGCGGGTACCTGAAAGTAAAAAATTAAGTTGCTACCTACCTCAGTCTGTTTCTCCAGTCTCTTCTAAATGTCGCATCGGATTTTGATAAGGTTTTCATTATAGAAAGAGAGATAAACGTGGAAGATTTGGGTAATAGTTCTTTCTTCTTTCTTCTTCCAAAATCAAATCTCCCAAATCTTAAGGTTTCAACAGCTCCTATCCGACGAAGTGTTATCGAATCAAGAGTCTCCCTCCCTAATAATTAATAAAATAAGACGATCATTTAACGAAACCTCTAGATTTTATTAGTTGCATTATAATTTACTACTTAGATGCTAATTCTAACTGTTACAGATGCGGTGTATACAATCCAATGCACTCTTGAAAAAACTTTTACATATGTAAATCAATCTATCGATTCAGAAATGTAAATAACGTGTAAGATGACTTCAATACCTGCAAAGAACAAATAGTACGGATATAGACTCAACGGCTGTACCAAAAGCATCTATCTGCAATTAAGCTCCTTTATCCAAACACAGAGCTGTGTACTAATCCATTTTGCCCTTAACGCGCCCTCTGTAGCAGTAGAATCTATGCCAAGTTCGTCCAGTGAAGTACTGGTACCATACCCATTTCTGCCGCCGAGCATTGATTCATTCGCGTTTACTGTGCTCCGGTTTGAAGGGTGTAGTTGCGGGGAAATTACAGGCACAGGATTCCACCTTCACCTCTCAGGCTATATACAATACGACTTGGGTCTTGTCTTACCTAAGTAGGGGAGGACCCAAGTCATATAGCTTGTTATGGGCAGAGGTTACCATTTATAACACCAGGTGGGTTATGAATTCTACCAAATTTTTTTTTTTTATAATGTAAATTATCATAGGTTGAATATAGATGTTTCTTCTTTGTCTGGATTTTAATATGTATCGTATGTATGTATGTATAATATACATGTTTGCTATCCGTTACCGGGTTCCCATAGTACAAACAAGCTATCTTTAGTCTGGAACTAGATGGCGCTGCGTGGAATGTAAATAAAAAAACCAGGACAAACTGAATCCACCTTGATGTAAGTATCTAGGGACATAGGCACGATGTAAGCAGTCCGCGGCGACACCGGAGTGCGGCTGTACTGCATCACCACGAGCAGCTGGCGGCGGAACCGAGGGGAGAGCGACACCCAGTCAGTACTGTACACAGATTCGTTCAAAAACCCACTCTGGAAATAAATTCTTATCATTGAACTATGCTTACAACATATCATCCACTGCATATTACACAAAGGTTACTTGTTTTTACTTTTCTTGTATAATAAATAATTTTCTATATCTCTATCTACCTATAGACCACTAAAGTTACCTCAATTTCCAGCTGTGTCCCAAAGTAGCAATAAATAAAAAGCTGAGCTAGCATACATCCCAAATAAACTGCCATTGAGACAAACTCCGCCGAAATAATATTTAGCTGTAAATTAAAAAAAAGGAGGTTAATGTCATTATTGTATAAGCCATAATATCATAATAAATAACGATAATAATAAGCTGATGCCTGCAACTTCGTCTGCGTAGAATTATTACCTACTTCGAGTAAATTTTCTTCTAGAAGCTTCATCAATCTCTATAGGTAAGTACTTTAAAAAAATGAAATCATTCCCTAATTAACTTGATTGGCCAAAAATGCAGAAACTTTATTTATTTCTTATCAAAAGTATAATTATGATAAGTTTTATATCCCTTAATTGAGAAATGATTGATTCCCCATATAAAATTTCATTCCCTATTTCACCCCCTTCAAGTTTCATTTTCGCGACAAAATCGCTATACCAAAATGTATCAAAATTAGTTCAGTTGTTTAGGCGTGAAAGGTAACATACAGACATACACACAGAGTTACTTTCGCATTGCCAATTTTGTTTTGGATAAATTTGGCCCTATATTTCCCTGAAACGTTACTATGGCATGTCATTTCATGTGCCTGTAATCTCATTGGTGGCCATTCAATCGGGGTTCAGTAGTTAACTCTGATGTGAGAAATCGATATTTACACCGAAGGGCCTACAAAACGCAGTTGTCTGGTCGGCAGTTCTGCAGTGTGCTACGGCCCTTATCAAGAGGAGCAGAAATTTGGGAATTCTTCTAAGTCAAATACTTTATTGCCATAGAATTCATAAAGGAACGTCAATAATATTCAAAACATAAGGTCACGCGTACTTATCGCTAGTTTATGGCATGTTCAGAACAGACAAGAAACCCCTAAAGGAGGGCTTCCTTTTAATTTCGAGTCAACCCTGTCTGTCAAAACTGACAACCATCCCTGAATGGGTTAGTTCTGTAAGCGAATCGTAATATAAAAGATCATTTACACCTACATCAGCAATCTTGTAGACAGTCATGCATATGACCCAAGCCATGACTAAAAACTGCAGAAGCATTGCTTCGTCGAAAATGGATTCAATCTCCTTCACGAACCTGAAATTTATATAACAATGTTACTGGCGGTAAACAACGGAACCTTTTAATAGGTTACTGGATTGCCAAAATCAATCAGAAATTTGTATCTAATAGAACTCTTTTCTTATTATATTATAGATAGATAGATAGATAAACTCTTTAGTTTATACCAAAAACAAAGATTAATAATTACAAGATATTACCACTATATTAAAAATGGGCACGATGGGTGGCATTATCACTAAGAGTGATCTCTTCCATGTATTATCATTATGTACTACGCTACGTACGTACTTAGGAATAAAAATCAGTCTACGTGTTATTGCAGATAGGGAAATTTCAATCAAACAGGTTCAAAAATCCAATAAAATTGGCAAATCAACCGCCAATATATGCAACTACGTTTATTTATAAATAAGGCTCTTAATGAAAACCCACCAAACAATTTTCTTATGACGTTCCAAACACTGAACGAGGCGTCTCTGTAGGATCATTCCTTCAAGATCATCTTTGTATCCGCCTTGTCTATTGTCTCCCCTGTTTATCGCGTTTATTTTTGATCCAGCGCCATCTAGATTCGCCAGTTGCTCCAGATTGTATCTCAGTATTTGTATTTGGGTCCTGGCTTGGGCGAACAACGACACAATCGTGCAGTCCATTGTGACGTTCCCGTACGCTTGGAACGTTATCAGTACACACATGTATGCGTGGGCTAGTCCGAATCTACACAGAACAAGTGATAGTATAGATTTTTTCCTTGATTTGTGTAAAAAAATGATGTGTCAACCTATAAGTTTAAGGTGGGCATTGCTTGACTTCAGCGTTTTGTATAATACACTTTCAGTTCTCATGCTTGGTTGAAACCGTTTACTGCACTGTTTTTAGTTATTTTTGAGTGTTGTACCTTTACTGTCATGGGTAGTAATCAGCTAGGAGGGAGGTGAGATCAAGTTGCAAGATGTTCGAAGGAAACGAGTGATATCAAACGCATAAGATTTATATCTTAAGGAACTTCTGCCATAAAACTATTTTGCATTAAAGGCAGACTTTTCCCCAGTTTCAATCATACTCACGCAATATCGCCGGTAGTATCAAAAGGAAAATATCCAGTAAATTTAACATTCTCGCCTAAAATTCTGTTCACAATAGGGAATATAGTCCACAGTGTCCCACAGATAAAAACTGCAGAATGGTAGATCTTCAAAAGCCTTGACATAACAATTCCGTTGGACTTCATCACCGCTTTGTGATATGGTTGGGTTACTGCAAAATCTGGTCCTGGAAAACAAAACTTTATAACAATAAACGTTTGAGTCACATTGAAACAGGTTGTTCTCTTCTACTGTTTTGCTGGATGGGTCAAGGACCAGATGCAGTAGGCGCTAGGCGATAGGTCCACCTGAATACGGCACCCAGAAGCCCTAACTACCAACCGCTTAGGATTTCCTCTGCGGTCCATTGGTTCCCCGTTTTCATACAGTATTTGCATAGATTTTGTAACGGAAATATTGAAAAAGAAGAAATTGGATTTGTGAGAAGGGATAAATAATGAAAGAAAGGATTCCCCATGCTAAGTCCACAGGAAGTTCAAAATACATATCGCAACTAGTTTGGTACATACTTATTCCCCATGGAGGGTCGGATAGGGTTTGAACAGGCGTCAAACTTAGCTATAATTACCACACGTAACCTTATGTTTTGAATATTATTGATGTTTCCAAGCCATTTCTTTATGAATTTTATGGAAATAAAGTTTTATACTTTGATTACTAACCGTTAATAAGTGCGATGATGCGATCCATGCGAGCGCTCCTAATATTGAAGGCAAGCTGCTTTCCAAGCGTGTTGAGTGTGGTCAGTAGTATGAACAGAATGTCCACCATCTCGTCAGTGCTATGACGGCACTGCAACAGCCAGAACTTACTGGAGATGAAGGTTATTTTAATCTATTTTTAATCCAAGTAACACGATCGTCAAGGGCGCAACCTAGGTAATGATAATTCATACCTACATAGTCGATCGACTCGTGTGAATAATATTTTTTGTACTAGGTATCGTAAAATATTCAGTACTGTTCAGAAAAAAAAAATGTGAGCCGTCACGGGACGCCTGGCAGATGTGAAACATCGACATTATTTTGTAAGAAACTAAGTACCCCATCCCTAATAATGTTTATGATTTGTTGTAACCTTGAACGGACCAATTAGCGCTCATGCCGTGGCGACGCGTCGCCACGCCAGAAATCGGTTTTACGTGCGGCTATAGATGTTTCACATCAAAAAAAAAATGTGAGCCGTCACGGGACGCCCAGCAGATGTGAAACATCGACATTATTTTGTAAAAGTAATATGCAACGCATGCCGTGGCGACGCGTTGCCACGCCAGAAATCGGTTTTACGTGCGGCTATAGATGTTTCACATAAAAAAAAAAAAAAACTGAAACTGCTATTGCTATGGAATAAATACTGTTTAATAAATCAAAATGCCACTCAAGAGGGTAAGAACAAGATGGACGGCTTATTCCCCGATACCTATTTGGGGTGCGTCACTCACTTTCGTATGCTACAGCAATAGCCCGTCTACATCACACACAAACTGGATCCGACATACTAGATCCAACATAGATGTGACAAGTGACGTGATCATCCTATTTTGTAAGACCGGGTGAGTCCGATTAAACCGTTTTAATCAGAATCACTATGCCAATATTTCTAGTTCGTTTCGTACCTACATTTTCAGTATCAACCGTTTTGAGAGCGTGTGGTCCAAAGATAGTGACTACGTATTTCAATCCGGAGGTCGCTGGTTCAAATCCCGATGTGCGCAATACTACATTCTCAAAACGGTGAAGAAAGCATCGTGAGGAAACCGACATGTCCCTAGAATCACAAATTCGAAGACAAGAAGCTTTGAAGTGCAAGAAAGCAGCCTCTTTGAGGCGCACTTAAAATCCTTTTACCACGCTGACTCGTGACTCGACTAGTAGTAGTAGTAGTAGGTAGTAGATAGGTACCTACTAGCAACTTTGAATAAACCAAAGGCATCGGATGGGATAAAACTAATTGGAGATAAAATTTAAATTAAACATGGTCGACTCACATGAACTACGGATAATATAAGTATAGTTCACTTAAGCCCAAAAAGGTATACCCTTGTATATTACTAACCTGAACGACCCTTATAAAATGCTGCAAATTGTAAGTGAACACTATAATCCACGTGAGAACACGATAAGCATTGTGAAGTCTTAGTTTAAATGGCGTCAATGTTCTCAAGGTCTTGAAATACGCAACCCTAGCCAAAGCATCGAAATTGGCCTGTAAAGTTTCAAAAGGTTCCATTGTTTTAGAGGACAGTAGAATATCGTTTGCCAGATTTCACAAGGATTAAAAAAGAAATGATAAAGCATTGTGATGTTTGATTTAAAATATCTACAACTTGTTAATTATCGACACCTAGTTTTTACTCTAATTATTCCGTGCTCTAATTGAGGAAAACCACTTATCATATACAGCATGTTTCAAAATTTAATAAATAAATGTATCCAAGTACATAAACGTTTTAAGAATAATGTTGTACCTCCGGGAAATCGTTATATACCTATTACCAAACAAAAATATGAGAGCTTGGTGGCCCTTGGTACAGAGCTCGCTAGTTCAAACCCTGACGTGTGCACCAATGGTTTTTTCTACTTGAAAAGTTTATGTCCGCAATACGACGTTCTTAAAACAGTGACGGAAAACATCGCGAAGAAAACGATATACAATTGAACCAAAAATTCGATGATGTTGTGTCAAGTGCACGAAAGAAGCCTCTTTCAGGCGCACTTTAATCATTTCACCTCACTGGTTTGTAAGAGCCAGTTATTAGTAAAACTACCATAATTATTAATTTTCCTGTGTCGGCTCGAAGGGTATGTGTGAAATGAGAGTATGCGGAAGAATAACAGAGGCAATAGCGACTTTGTTTTATACTATTTGACCAAATATGTACCAGGGCCGAATATTTTTTCAATGAAATATGACCAACAATATCATGTTAGTATAATCTAAACGAAATTGTAACCCTGCCAGGGTTACTACGTAGTTTCACTGTAACATCAACAAATAAAGTGCAACTTTCACTCTTAAAACGTGGTGTGAAAGAATGAAGCAGTATTTGAGCTTTTTATATTTGGAGTCGCCTCACAGCTCAGCTGCTAGTGAATTCACTTTTTGCGCTGTAAGACGTGGGTTCGTTTCTCACCCAGCCCAACACAAAGATGTCCTGTCTGGGTATTTATACTTATATGTACTTACAAAAGAGTAATGTACCTATACAAGTATTCTATCGGTTACTTAGTGTTCATAATACAAACAGTATGTGCTTAGTTTTGGTGCTGCGTATGTCCACCATATTTAATTATTATTTATTTCAGTAGTCAATGACATAGACATAGACAAAACAAATTTGCCCTAATTTCTGGATCGTAATAAAACAAAAATTATCGAGTAGCCGTAACACCGCACTAAAATCTAAAAATGAATCAACCTGTATGAAATGTTTTCCATAGAGCGTCGCGTCGCCAGGGTGTTAATTTCGCAAAGTAGCTATTAACAGCAATCACTCTCGTATAAATTTATTTTCCCTCGTTTAGTAGCTTATTAAGTAGTTAACTTAAGGACCTCTACAAATACTGAAAACGACAGCTTGAATTAATGATGAGCGAGATTAGTGGGGACTAATTTATTTAAATTAGGCAACACAGTATAATGTGAGGCTAAATGCATACAGGAGACATAGAAATATATAGTTTTTTTAATTGTTCTACATTTTTGACTTCGTTGTATTATTATTATTATTATTTTGACTTTATAATTTTTCTGTATTATTTTTTTATCCTTAATTATTGCACGTCATGTAACACAGAGTTTGTGAAACTAGGTATTTTATGTAACTTTAACATCTTTTACATACTACCAGGCTTTACGCAAATAAATGATTATGATTATGATTATAATTAAAACGAAAATATTATATACAATAGATAAATACTTTAGAATGCTAACAAGCGCCATTGACTTTCAGCAAATGATCGATAGCTTGTGAAAAAAGCACCAAAGGTTTACTTCAAACACTTATTTAATTGCAAAAATCAAATGCTTATTTTTTTCCTTTATTGAAAAATAAGTTACTCTTGAAAGTTTTATGAATATTTGTGGTAAAGTACGAAGATATTTGCTTTGAAAGCGCAGTATAAGAGGTAACATCAGGATTTGTTACACCAGTTTTTGGGAAACAACGTTTTAGATATTATGATGAATAATAATGTATTATTTTGTTACTTTCGCAAACTTAACTGATCTTGCTTAAAACCTATTAAAATGAAGCGTATTTCACTTGTATCAGTCTGCACTTTAACCCCGGAGCCAGACGCAGCAACATTTGAACACTTGTCTGACGCGGATATTTGAGATTTATTTCAATATTTGATTAAATGTTTTCACTTTGCCATTCGGTGTCGGTTTTTGGAGTGCACATCAAAGCGTTCAATATTCACACATTGCGTAGCCTGCCACACTTGCGCAAAGTTCATTTGCTATTTGCATCACCTTGCGAGATGTCTGCCAGGTACATCAAACATGTGTTCAAATGTGTGTTCAAGCCTTACTAAATTATCTTTCAGTGTTCAAATATTTGGCTGTGTCTGGCGCGGGGTAACAAGTATCGACTGCGACGTGGTGTGCGATATCGCCGATGAGGGGAACTTGAAAAATAACTAGACAAAATTAATCAAGTTATTTATTGTTACAGTTATGAAAATAAAACATCAGTATTTGGTGTTGAGCTCTGGCCGAAACGGATTCATCTGAAATTATTGGAATGTCTATTAAAACCCACTCAGCTGTTTGAACATAACTACAGAAGTTTTGCACTCAAAATGTTAGCCATAATTATATAAACACATTATTATACCTACGTCCATGACAACGTCAGACATAGATACGAACGAAAGTTAAAAAATCTACATAATCAATAGGTAAAAAGCAGAAACTCATGAAAACATACAGAGCTACAAATCAGGAGCTACTTTATACAGCGTGATCGACAATATCGCATAGTGCTGTTAAATTTAATCATAAATATCTCTACATAATACTACCTATGTCACATTTACATCAATATTTTCAAAACCCAGAGCTTTTGGGCCGCAGCCACCGGTTACTCCGCGACGTTGGTACCAGCAGTTGCAGCAGCAGTATTGGGACACGGTCTCTTTGGGGATGTTTCGTCATCGACGGGTTCTTTCCTCTTGAGATGTTTGGGTTCTTGAGCCATTCCGTCAACGCTGGCTTCGTACTCTCCTTCGACGTTGGCTTCGTACTCCTCCGCGTTGCTAAATGGCTCCAACCTGTCGTGTTGTTCGGTGTGTGCGGGTGGTTCTGTCGCGTACGCGGCCTCGAGGCGCTCGGCGGCGCGCTGCGACGCGTTGGGCGCGCTCGCGGGCCTCTTGCTCGCCGCCACGCGCACTACCAGCGCTCTGTGCAGCTGCGTTATGTCCACGGGTGCACCCTGCAACAGTATATCACTTAGCAACTGTGTGACGTCACAGGAGGCCGCCTCGAATGAGACTTTACATCTACACGTCTCAGTTACGGGCGCATACGATTCGACTTAGGTCTTGTCGTACCTAGTAGGAGGACCCAAGTCGCATTGCTTTTTATGGGCAGAGGTTACCACTTAACACCAGGTGGGCGTTATCTGTAGGTGCATTCAGTTCCTCCTTTGTACCTGCACAAAGGAATGAGACCGGGCTTAGCGGGCAAACCAGCAGATGCTACATGGTTTGCACCGAATAACCGCAGTCGCATTATCAGAATTGGATCCCTGAATCCCCATCTACACAAATTTTGTCTGCACCGTCCAACTTAAGTGCGGAGTTGGTTCAGTGCTTTCCACAGTGCTTTAATAGTGGAAGCTGCTCCTAAGATGTAATAAAATCCAGAGGTGGTGGGATTCTTTCATTCCATAGGTTACGTCTCGTATTAGCGGGTTGATAATTTGTAGCCTCTGTGAAACGGAAACATTTCCTGCTCTCGAGCCGGCCGCGAGAGATTTGATGGTCGTGTAAGGGATTTCGGCTATCATTCTCTTGCTATAGGGTGGTGTCTCACCATGATGAGGAAAAGTTTGATTTGGTTGTTCGCATCGGCGGCGGATATGCGTAGACTCTTGGTCCCGGCTCGCTCGAGCACCATGTCGGGCCACAGGTTGGTGTTGAGCGCGACTCGCAGCGAGCCGGCGACCCGTACGACGAGCCGCGACGCTCCGCCGCCCGCCGCCGCGTCGTTCAGCCGCAGCACGCCGCGCCCGCGCTCGCGCCAGCTTCCGTTCTCCCACGCGAACAAGCGGCACGTTGTCTGCAAACACGGTGTCAAACACAAGAGAACAACTGATGAAACATTTTATTTTATTGGTCTATGGGTGTACGTCAATATACATAATCAATATATCAAACACTGGTCAAATCTGGATCATTGCCATCGAATTTGTGGTACCATTACAAGTCAGTTTGTTGATTATTATGCATCAATAAAACAGGGACAGGGAATCAACCACACGGCATCACACTGCGTTGCTATACAGTATCCATCTATTATCCTACTTCCTACTAATATTATAAACGTGAAAGTTTGTATTATGGATGTTTGTTACTCTTTCACGCTCAAACGGCTGAATGGATTTGGATGAAATTTGGTACCAAGATAGCTTATATCATGGATTATCACACAGGCTACTTTGATCCCGGAAAAGTGCAGTGTTCCCGTAGGATTACTTATTCACCGCGGGTAACACCGCGGGGCGCAGCTAGTAATTAATAATTCGGTTAGATAAATTTCGTAGTCGAAGTGTGAACAAAAGTATGAAAAGAAGCCGTGGGGCGATAATTTAACTTACATTCCTACAGTATGACACAGTACGGAGGACGGAGGTACTTCCGTACTGTGTACGCCTTCAGTACACAGTACCTCCGTACTGTGTATTGTGTCTTCCATACTGTGTACTGTGTGATACGCAGTACGCAGTAAGCAGTACAGAGCAGTAAGCACACACCTGCAACACATTGATCTCGTCCTCTTCCCCGGTGTGCGTGTAGTTGGCGGCGGGGGGCGGCGGGCGCGCATGGATACGCTCGTACTCCGCCGCGGAGGCCGCCAGGCTGGACCCGCCCGCCCGCCGGGACTCGCTACCACTCGTCTCTTCCTGTAAATGCGCATACTGTTTACTTCACTTTTTCTATACCAACATAACATTAAATTAATTAGAGAATCATTAGTAGTTGGTAGTGTACGTTGTGCAGTGTAGGTTGTGACTTAAATTCTCACCTAGGGCAAATATTTCTGTGACATAGGTATTTGTTCTGTCTTTTTATTTTATACCAGTGATGAGGCCCACAAGCTGATGGCCCACCTCAAAGTAAGTAGGTGGCTACCGTCGCCGATAGACGCTTCAAATACTCGAGGAATTGCCAACGTGGAGCTCAGAAAAAAGATCAGAAAGTGAAAATGATCAGAAAGTGAAAATATTTACAAAAAATATATTTATTCTATCAGATATCTAGTTCCCACAGTATAAGCTGCTGGCGCTGTGTGAATTGTTCACCAATTTTTATTAATTTATCAATCAATTCATGATACATTTATGCAGGTTATACATAAAAGACACAAATTTCGATGATTAATACATTAGGAAAAAATGCTAATTAAATGTTTTAACATAAACCTTTGTAACACTGTTTGTACACAATGCAAGTGGACCACAAATAATACCTGGATTTCCCACTTGAAATAGAGTCCTTAGTTATGATTAAATTTATGCCACTTCAATATAATAAAAAATATGTATACAAGAACTATAGATAGATAGAAGATAGAAAACTCTTTATTGTACACCACACAGACACATACAAATAAACAAGTTAAAAATAATTTACAATACATGTGTGTGAATCGGCGGCCTTATTGCTTAAAGCAATCTCTTCCAGGCAACCTTTGGATGGACCGGATTAAAAAAGAATGATTTGGGACGGTGGTGTTAAACAAAAGATAATATTATATCAATACACTTACATATCAATACTTACAAAGTAAACACATAAAATATTAAATAAATATCATACATACATATTATTATTATTATTATTTTTTAAATTTATTTATCCAACAAAAAATACAATATATTTTCTAATTAATAGTGTTTTTAAACCTATGTAGGGTTTGAGTAAACACTAGGTTCTCAATAAGTTCATACATTCTAATTTGCGAGTATAAAGACAGAGAAAAATATAAATATTAATAAATACCAAAAAATAAATCATAATAACTTCTAATAATAAGTATGCATTCTTGTTATGTTATATAAATATTAGAAAGCATTTCTAAGACGACAAGGACAAGAAGTGATTGTGCAGCAACGTTTTAAATATAGGCAGTGATTTCGCACTTTTGATTTCGTTGGGGAGATCATTCCAGAGGCGAATAGCTTGTACAGTAAATGAATTGCCGTAGAAAGACGAAGAATGAGTGGGAATTTGAAGTTGCAAAGCTTTAGTCGAACGTACTGAACGTAACTATATGAGTTATCTGGTTCCCATGATAAAGCTATGCTTAGCTTACTTCTGGGGCTAGATGGCTCTGTGTGAAATGTCCACCAATATTATTATTATTATTATTACTTAGCAACCAACCTTACTTTGATAGTCAAACGTGGGTTGCTATAGTGAGAAAAAAATTAAATGTTAAGGTGTAGTATAAATATAATACATATTTTTTATTTTTGTACTTGTTTGTGTTAGACAGCGATATAATTATTTATATCGTACAGAAAAGTGTTATCTCTTTTTACTTTATTTTACGTGCTATCTTTGTTGTGGTTGAACAATTTAATATCAGTTCAAGTTGTATTGTGTACTACCAGTCCTTTATTATTATCATCTATGTACGACACTACTATGAATGTGATTATTTTATATTGCTATTGCTGAAACTCACCGAACTGATATTTCAGTCACACAACAGAAATATCACAACCAATAAAGTATGCCAAGGATTGAGTAATAAGTAAACTAAGAAACCAGCAACTTACCTGATTATTTTCATTCACAGACGCTGCAGCAGTGGCAGCGCTGGTAAACAGTAGCTCAGCAGTGCCATTGCTTGAACTGTGACCCGATGATGCTTCTCCATTATTTGTATTTTCCTGCATCATTACTCTCTCGCTAAGATTTTGTCCAAATACGAAACTGGTAGCACTTGTTGTGCTTGTTGCTACTTGGGATACTGGCACAGTGTTAGTTGTGCGAGGGGTTGCATTGGTGGAGGCTAGCGGAACAAACATAGGGACTTCGGGTTCTTTATTAGCTTCCTTCAGCCTATCTTCACCGGACTCTTTATCTTTATTATCTTCAATATCTTCTTTGTCATCTTCTGTAGAAGTTATTTTCACGAATGGGTTGATAGATGGCTTGAGTTGTGGAGGACGTAGGACCGAACCTGAAATGGTTGAAATAATTAGCAACGGTAAGTAATGATATAATGGATGGTCAATGATGTCAATGACATCAATGTGACAGAAACATTCTTATGTTTTTGTAGGTTACATTTTTATTTTTAGTGTTTAAGCTTATGTCACTAGCTACAAAGTTATCAAGTAATATACTTGATTATAAGTGACTATGTAGCCTATGCAGGTGCAACACAATGCCTGGTATGAGAACTGGCTCTCACGTAAGACCACAACGGTGATTGCTGGCAGATTTTCAACTTGAAGGTAGTTGCTAGCCAGCATGTGAGTCACAGGATTGCTAGTCTATTTTGTAAAAAAACAATCAAAACAATCTTACTCTATGCTGTGGCATGACACTGTATCTCGTAACACGTGGATGTGTAACTTATGAATAAATGAACTATGAACTAACACTGACAAATATACACCAACAAAACTTGAAGCTTTATCTCTTAGCGACTTAATTCTACATACTGCAAATGCGGCTGAACTAAGTTTAGCTACAAGAGTTTTTGTGTTGTGTTTTGTTTTTGTTTAATGTTCCCCATTTGTAGTTATGTTCTAAAGGCAAAATTGATATTGTATAAAATCCTATTAATTTAAATCTAATGGAACCAAAATTAAATGCTAATGACTCTGGCAATTCTAAAACACTTACAAAATACTTATTAGTATAGCATAACTTAAAAATTTACAGCCAGATGGTTTCTTAAATTGGTTTAAAAATAAACCTTATAAGGATAATATCTAAGATCTCATCTATATATATATATATTCTTAAATTTGAGGGCAGAAACTGAGGACTCATTGTACATTCACTATATTATGCATTTTTTTATATCTACATTAGCTACATAGCTACATAGCTGCCTACACATTTGCCTATACATTTTTTATTTCATTTCTCATTTCATTCATTTCTATTTAATAAAGAATCACTGTGCAGGTTTTTCCAAGTTAAGACAATGGTCTTACTGGGTTTTTCTTACTACTACTAGTCATAAAATTGCTACAGTATTTGCAAAGTCAAAATCAGGGCCAAAAATGTGTGAAAAAATCATTAGTCTTCCAAGTTATTACCATCTATTCTTCCACATATTTCTGAATAGTAATTAGTGATTTATCAACCATCCTCAGTCAAACGGTTTTTTCAGTCAAAGAAAAATTTCAACAAACCAACTTTTCTAATAAACATGCAGCAAAAATGTGTAATGCTGGTGTGTGGTGATGTACTAGAAGAAATGTTGTTATGCTAATTTAACAACTTACCAAATGGATTTGTTTTATTGGAACTAAATGGCAATGCGGAGCCAAATCCTCCAAGACGTGGCTTCGCCAGCACAACGCGAGACTGACTTGGTCCATTGTAGAAGTCTTCTGTGGGAGCTTTACCTGAAAATACCCAACCCCAATGTTACATTTACTTGAACAGCGCAGAGGAACCAGAACTCTCGAACACGCATGCCCGCGAAGGCATAATTGTCCAAAAAGATGTCCAAAATAGTAAGAACCTTGTTTTGAAAAAGCGATGTGCAAAAAATCTCGCATGAAGGTATCAGTTCCGCTAGTCTAGAAAATGATATTGTTCAGTCAAGTGGACACGTTAAGTTGACACTTGAGGATATAATGAAATTTTTGAGGAAAAAACAATTAGAAGACTTAAAAACGTGAATACGAATGATGCAGATACAGCATGAGAACGAAGTAAATAACTTCTTTTATATATCAACTCTATAAAACACATACGTGGCTTATTAATAATTAAATAAGTACATGTTTTTAATCTTAAAGTCCATGTAATCGGGTAAATAATGAGAAATACCTTGCTTTGCATCTGCCATTGTCGGAAACCAAAGAATTTAATTTTTTTATCATGTTTGACTCAAGTACACGAGGGAAGGGAGGTACATTATATTGTACGCCTAAATAAAGCACTACTAAATAAACTACATCCTAATAATATTTTACGATCAAAATTTCAAATCATTATACATTACAGGCACGCATTGTCTTTAAGTGAATAATACTATGTGTGACTAGTTATGCATTATTTTAAATTCTATCTTGTTCACAATAATAGTACTTCATCTTTTTGTTTTGTTTATAAGTACTTTTTTTAAATACCCCATTAATAGTTAATAATTTATATCATAACACATTATGTATATAAAAATAAAAATAAATCTTAACAAATATGTACATAATTCTACTTGAATAAGCTTTAGTTACACTGAGGAGCATTATTCAGGCTGCTAAAGGCTGGGGAAAATAACAAACAAAACCTAGTAACACTGTACAACTGTCAGTGTCAGAAGTGTTACGTCAATGTGTTGAAATAAATCAGTCAGCCGGGTCACTATAATCGCGAGAAATACTTGTCGCAATTACTACGATGTGTTAATTTTACGTTCCGTCCGCTATGAAACATTAACCAATTAAATGTAAGGAAAGCTCTTTAAATATATTATCTTATTCTAAATATCTCTCAAGTCAGCTGTATGTTTTCATCTCGGATGGTTTTCCTTTCAGATATTCTGCTCATCTGTGATATGTCGTAAAACTTACAAAAAAGCAAATAAACAAGTGCATTTCACAAAAATCTCTGAGGTACAATTGTATTGCATAGGTAAGCATAGCAGTTTATAATTTAGGATATATGTAGAATAAAGAGTTACAGGAGGGAAAGTATGCAAATAAAATATTCTGTGTTGCTGCTTAAACTTAGGAAACTTCTACGTACCCGTCATCGCTCCTGCTATACCAGAGATGCTATACTTCACACATTGATTTATGCCCATAATCTAACAGCACAATGAATAGAAACTATATTTTTATTTTATTATTATAATAAATTTACTACATACCTCCTCATATCAGTTGATGTTAATATCTTAAGAACATTTGTTTAAAAAATACATATTTAAAAATCACATTTTATTTTTTATCTATGACTTAGCCTCTTTGGTTTCTTTAAAAACACACTGCAGGAACTATGCAGGTTTTCGAATAGTAAGTTGTTAATTGTTATATGAGAATTGATGGTAAGTTATGATAATATGAGAAGATAACATTACATCAACATGAAATTTTCCCTGAAATTATACATCATATTATATTGATTTCTTCATATATATTTATGCAGCCAAGTAGTGATGCACTTGTGTTGTGGTGGGCTGTGTCTTTGAGCAGTGGTTAGCCCTTAACATCAGGTCATCCTGTAACCTAAATCACATATAGTATTCAAATTAGTGTGCTGAAATAAATAGCATAAGCATTTGTTGAAATAAATTGCATAAGCATTTGTTGTGGCCCTTAAATTCCTCTTGGCTTCTAAACATGTTTTGGGATGTGTGTTGTATCATTTAGTTTCATAGCCTCATAGAAAAGCCAGAGACCCATGCTTTAGAGATGACTTACATATAATAATATACTGATACTGTTTAGCCCTGAAAGTGAGACTGTTGAAACCCAGTACTAGACCCAGCAATATAAATGTTTAGGCCCATCTACGAAACATCTACATTGATTGTTTATGATAAATGCAATATGTGTTATGTTATTGCAGCTGTTGACAATTACTCCAGTGTAACATTTGTCCTGGCTGTTATTTAACTAAGGAATAATTGTCTGAAAAAATGTTAGCAGCGTTGTTCATGGGGAACATTGCCAGCGCTGAGTTCACTATGAGGTTAAAAGTGGCTCATTTAAGCTTTTCTACTCCTTCCGGTATGGTGTCCATGTATTGGTGTTAGTAATGCACATTTTCAGTGTATGTGTCCAACCAGCATGAATAGCTTGAGCATGGTAACCCTCATCGAGTTTTTCATTAAACATGTGGTGGAAATACACAAAAAAAATAACAGAACCCTACAGTGAGTATTGCCCCCTACAATTGAAGCTACAGTTTTCTGTCGCAGACTTTTAATCAGCTTAGGAATACTTTTTTATTTATATTAATTTCAAAACACCTTCAATCCAAAAACGCTGTTAGACTAAACATATTTAAAGGTTTTCGTATATGGTTTTATTTTATGTTCTAACTAGTGAAGTTTTTACATTGATGATAGCAGCAGATATTGTGAAATCTCAGTGGTGGCGGTGGGAGGGAATCGAAGGGGGTCGAGGGGTAAAATTTGAAATGACCTGTAAAATAAATGTTCCAAGTCGGTTTTGTGTTGTTATAAGGATGTGCAGAACTCAGGGAAACTTCTGCCACCTTACCTATATATATATCTCTTAAGTAATATATTATTGTGAAGATTATGAGTGAATGCATTGCGAGTTGAATCTTATACTTCTTATCCTAGTGTTACTGATAACCATGGGCTGAGGATGCTTATTATCAGGTTTTTTTTTTTTATGTAATACATTTAAGGAACGAGCCGACGGCCCACCTGGTGTTAAGTGGTAACCTCGGCCCATAACAGACGTATGCGCCCGTAAATGTGAGACGTCAAGGTGGAATGTCTCATGTGCCTGTAATTTCACCAGCAACCACACCTTTCAAACCGGAACACAGTAACGCGAATGCGTTACTGCTTGGCGGCAGAAAAGGGCATGGTGGCAGTACTTCCCCGGACGAACTTGGCGAGTTCTACTGCTCTTAATAGGTGAGAGCGTGGTGGCCCAGCGGTACTAACCCCGAGTTTCAACCCGGAGGTCACTGGTTCAAATCGACTGTACACCAATGAGTTAATCCACCTGAAAAAATTATGTGCGCAATATCACTCTCAAAACGGTGAAAGAAATCATCGTGAGGAAACATATTCTGGAATCAGAAATTCGAAGATATGTGTCAAGTGCATGAAAGGAGTCTCTTTGAGGCGCACTTCACCACACGGGTTCGAGAGAACCAGTGACTCGACTAGTAGTAGTAGTAGTAGTAGTAGGTAGTATCAGTTGGTACATCAGCTCGTTGGCCGCTCTCAAATATAAAAACTGCAACATTGACAACTTGCAATATGTTGTTAACAACATAAAAAAAAACCACAGACTGTTTTATTGAACGCGATTTATTATTATATTCGGCGTGTCGCACCACGGTCGCTACTCTAAATTCAATATGTTTTTAGTGATTCCGCTGAATCACCGTGATTTTCGAGACATTCCAGTGACGGAGCCGCTAACTCGAGTCTCGCAGTTTACTTACCGCTCGGGCGCGACCAGTTCGTAAGCGATTGTCGCTCGGCTCGTACACCTTTCCAACGGTATTCGGAAAATCGTGCGCGTTTTTAAACTTTCGCACATTTGGATCACCAGGATTTCAGTGAAAAGTTTAATAAATACGTAGTGAAAAGTGTCGTTTGGATCACCAGGATTTCAGTGAAAAGTGAAATAAATAGTGAAAAGTAATATTAATAGTGATAGTGATATAATGTTTTCGAAAATTATCATAGTGTGCTTATAGTGTTTGTATCTTTGATGTGAATTAAAGTTTTGTGTCAAAATGAAGTTTGTATCAAATATTTCCACTGGATGTCAAAGTGGACACCACTTCAGTAGTAATGGTATGAATCATGTATTCCTTTCATAAGTTTATTAATTAGTAAATGGGTAATTAAAGATAAGTTCCACAGCATTATTTTATTCAGAATACCCACATAATTTCAATTTGATTTAATCAGGTGATACCACGTGTATGATATGGCAGGGTATTATTATGAAAGTACTTTATTTATGTTACTTAAACAGCTTGAATTTTTAAGCCACTTTACACTTGCCGGGAAAAATGCGGCATATTCCATGCAAGGGTGATCTACGATTACAACAAGTGAGAAATAATGTTGTGGGCATCTAAATCTAAAAATATAATGCAATACAAATTCCAAACTTTTTTTTCAAATGCGTCAATTGAACCACATTGCTGTTCAGGCAACTGCGAAATGAAGTCAAAGCGACTGATAATGATATATCTCATTGTTATGTTAGTATTTCTGTGTAGCTCATAATGTATTTGCGCTAACTTTGCCTATAAAATATACGAGTCTGCCTTTACAGTTTCTCTTGTAAATATAATGCAGGTTCACCTGATGTAAGTGGTAATAATCTCTTCATATAACAAAAAACAATAGACTTGGGCCTTCCCCGACTTAGGCATGGAAAGACCCAAGTTGCATCGTATTGCGACTCAGATGTAAAGATGGAATGTGTCATATGACCTGTAATTTCACCGACAACCACTATCTCGAAACTGGATTATGACTGGACTTATGTTGTGAATATTATTGACGTATCTAAGCCATTTCTTTATGAATTCTATGGAAATAACGTTTTTGATTTTGGACCACAGTGATGGGAATGCTTTACTGCTTGGCGATACAAATAGGTTAGGTATGGTGGCAGTACATTCTACTACTAACTAACGACGCCGACGTACAGAGAATTAACCAAGTAAAAGATTTTTAACCCACTTCAGAAAATCCTGCTTTGTCTGAAGTCTGTTTCTATCTATTCTATTTTTTCAATTTTACTTCTCAATTTGGTTGTATTACGGACATGCGAATAAAAATCATTCTTTTATATGATAAAGTTACGGAAAGAACTGATGGCCCACGTGTTAAGTGGTAACCTCTGACAATAATAATAATAATAATAATAAAAATGATTTATTATACTGTACACCATAGAACTTAACAAATAATAAATTAAAATCTTAAAACATTATTATACAATGGGCGGTCTTATCGCTATAAAGCGATCTCTCCCAGACAACCTTGGGTTGGAAAGAGTATTTAATAGCAAAAGAGTGGTTGGGAGTTTACTAAAAGCTAACAGGAGATATTTATCAAAAGTGATAAACTAATCGAAATAATCGAAATTTACCTTCTTACTAAATATATTAAATAAATAACATTGAATACAGAATAATATATATATATATATACGTATCCAAGCCATGTCTTTATGAATTCTATGGAAATAAAGTTTTTGACTGACTTTGACTTATATATTATATACAATACACATCAAATATTTACATATATCAACCAAGAGTGAGTAGGTTCCTTCTAGGCAAGCATGCTTAATCGTAGACCACATCGTCACTTAACATCAGGTGAGATTGAGGTCCAATGCTAGCCTATAGCAAAAAAAAAAAGTACTTCCCTGTGTGAACTTGACATAAGTTCTACTGCTGTTACACTTCGGTACACCCATGCCTAGCTCCAGCTGCAGTAACGTTCTATTTCCAAGCGTCGCATTCGTTCCAGGAAGCAGAATGGAAACTGACGAGGACGTTTACCGGGGCAGCATGCTCGACGACATGCCCCCGATCAGCTGTGGCTCGTCGCTAGAGGGCGCTATCGGCACGGGCACCAATGACATCGGCGACATGACCTTCTGTATGGGAAACTATGTCAGTGACTTTATGAGGGTGAGTGTATTAATAGTAATAATAATTTATTACATCCATACGTGGAAATTTCGTAGATTAATATTTAAGCTAAGGTACAATGGGCGGCCTTATTGCTAATAGCGATTTCTTCCAGGCAACCTTTCGCATTGGAGGATGTGAGGTGTGAATTGACCATATTGGTGGTCGATTCACACAGCGGCTTCTAGCTCCAAACTATGCATAGCTTGTAGTATGGAAACCAGATGACTGATAGAATACATATATACTTTTTTGTAAATACATATACTACATATTAATTCAACTAAGAATTAACTCCGTAACCTATCGATAATACTTTTTATTTGATAAGGTTATGTAAAGAGCAGATGGCCCACCGTGTGTAAGGTGGTAACGAGCAAAACAATTTGAGTACTCCCCTATTTAGGTAGAACAAGACCCAAATTGCATCGTATGCGGCCGTAACTCTGAGACGTGAAGGTGGAATGTATCAAGTGCTTGTAATTTCACCGGAAACCATACATTTCTACTGCTAAAAGTTCGATATGCCATTAGATATTGTATTTAAAAAGAAATAAATATTTTACACATTTAATAACTTAAATTATTTTAATAACCCAACTCCCAATCGCTGTTTGCAAGTCATTATTTCAATTGTTCAAATATTTATTGTAATTACACGTTATCGATCGTGTGCCAAAATATATGTAATTAATCGTAAATTCAAAGTCCAATCTTGGTACCATTCGTACCAATTTTATCTAAAGAACCCTCAAATTCCTTATTCGATATGGACTTGCTTTAGATCTTCATCTTCTATGCATGTAGCTTTGTTTCATATTTATTATGAATGTTATTTTGTCCCTAGCAGGCAGGCTTTGACAGGCCTCACAGTTCAGTTGGTAGTAACCCTGCCTTCTATGTCGGTCGTGGGTTCGATTCCCACCCAGGACAAACATTTGTATGACGAACATAGATGTTTGTTCTGTGTCTGGGTGTCAATATGTATTTACAAAAAAGTATATAAATATTATATCAGTTGTCTTGTTTCCATGATGCAAGCTATGCTTAGCTTACTTTGGGGTAGATGGCGCTGAAAAAATGGAATTCCGGTGATTGACAGAATTGCATCCATCCATACATCGTACCTACTTATATGTATTTTTAATGCGAGTAAGTACGTTGGCACTGTGAATGTTAGGATGAACGGGTGATGTCCCACCTGATGTTAAGCGGACTCTGCCCATAACACAAACAAAACGTCTTAGGTCCTAACCTACTTAGGCACGGAAGACCTCTATAATAATGTTTATCTGTATCAAAGAAACCCAGCTTTAAATATTGTTAGAAAGAGTTTAATTAGAGACGGACTGAGATTTACCCTCATAGCTATTGCAGACGGGCCCGAGAATACATGTTTTAGCTTCCGAATAAAGAAGATCAGTTTAATTTAAACCATCGCCATGGTTATATATAATAACATAATTATAGTTTTAGTCGTATCAAAAATATGACCTAAAATAAGAAGTGGCATTTAAAAATATTATGAATGTTTATGGGGACGAATTAAGAACTAAAAATAGTATCAAAAAAGTGACGTCAAGTATAGACCCCTACTTACAATCTGGAGGTCGCTGATTCAAACCCCAACGTGCACAATAAGTTTTCCATGTGGAAAATTCGTATGGTGCGTAGTACTACGTTCTCTAAACGGTGACGGGAAACTGTGAGGAAACCGAGATAATATTCTCGAACCAAAAACTTGAAGACTTGTTTCAACGACTTGTTGTAGACGAAGGGACACACTAATATACTGCTTGTCGGAAAAACTACGTTTGGTGGCAGTACTTCCCCTGACGAATTTGGCACAAGTTCTACTTCAAAGAGGTATGAAAGTGAAATAAACTAAGAATACATACGATAGCCGCGGGCGGATTAAGATTATAATTGGGAACAGGCAAAAAACCTAGTTGACGTTTAAAGTATATAAATATAGAATGACTCCGCGTTATGTTATCGACTCGTGGCCATAATACGCTAATAAATTACTGATAGATAGAGATACCGAAAAACTGCGTTGTAATGTTGTGGTGATAATGGGTTCAGTGTGGCAAACATCATTTGAATTTTCCTTGAAGAATAAATTATTAGGATGTTTAGGTGGAAGCGTGGAATTAACTTGCTACTAAGAATAATATCTGTGACGATTCTTTAACTAGCTGCGCCCCGCGGTGTGACCTGCGGTGAATAAGTCATCCCACGGGAACCATTCATTTTTCCGGGATAGGTATACCTATGTGCTCGGTCTATCTCTGTGCCAAATTTTATCCTGATCCTTTCAGTCGTTCTGGCGTGACTGAGTCACAAACATTTATCTATCCAAACTTTCGCATATATATGTACATAGTTAGATTTATTTATCTTCTGTGTGTCTTGTTTTCTTATGAACTGTGAAAAATATCCGAGCGATATCAGTGGTGTCAGTATTTGAAGAATGATTATAGTGTTTTTTATATTAAAATTATCTAGCGATTAAAGTACTTGATAATTTTTTATATGTTTTTAAATGATTATCTATGCAATTAATATACAACTTAAGTGTCTGTTTGTAATGTCAATATAACAGCTTTATACTATAGCGTGTGAAAGTATACACGGAACTAATAAAAAAAATTGCCTGTCTCTGTTCGTTCCTGCTAATCTGCGAAAGGGCTGGACCGTTTTTACTGGACTTTCACTGGTAGGTAGCTAAAGTTATAAGAAGCAACTAGCTACATTTTTTTTATGTGAACGAGCCGACGGCCCACCTGGTGTTAAGTAGTAACATCTGGCCATAACAACCGATGCGACTTGGTCCTCCCTTACTAGGTACAATAAAACCCAAGTCGCAACGTATCCGCCCGTAACTCTGAGACGTGCAGTTGGAATGTCTCTTGTGCCTGTAATTTAATTATTGAGGTTATTTCACAAATCTATAAATATGACTATTTTAGGCACAAACTTAATTCAACGCGGGCCAAGTACAGCATAAAACACAAAGTACAAGTTATTTTTATCTATAACGACTCATGACAATTAATGACGTATGTCATATGTATTGTATATACTAGCTGACCCGGCAAACGTGGTTTTGTCATAGATTAAAGTACTAATATCGCAATAAATAATAGGGGTTGGTGGTAGAAGGGTGATAATTTATGGTTGTATGTATTTTTTAATGCTGAATCATAAATTTATTAAAATAAAAAAAAATACCAAAAAATAAAAAATAATGGGGTGAACCTTAAACCACCACCACCCTTATCACTTGGGGGTATGAAAAATAGTTTGCGTCCTATTCTCAGATCTACCGAAAATACACTAAAAAAATAATAAAATTCGGTCAAGCCGTTTCGGAGGAGTTTGGTTACAAACACTGTGACACGAGAATTTTATATATTAGAATATGTATGTATTGTCTTTTTTTTTATAGTTACTAATATTTTATCTGTGACTGAGTTACTTACTCCGTGTGATGACGCACGCGCTGTTAAGATAACGAATCCTTTTCTATTTTAGCCAATAGATATTGAAAAATGTCACCATTATGTAAAATGTCGTAACACACTGCGTCAGTTTTTTACATGATGCAGTTAGCAACGAGCTTACGGCCCACCTGGTGTTAAGTGGTAACCTCAGCCCATAAGCGATGCGATTTGGGTTCTCTTCTAGGTACGACAAGACCCAAGTCGCATCGTATGCGCCCGTAACTCTGAGACGTTTGGATGGAATGTCTGATGTCCCTGTATCTTCACCGGCAACCACAACAAACCGGAACACAGTAGAGAGTAGTAGAGTTTAAAATCAATGATAAAGCAACAACTATATTTGTTACTCGTTCAAATGATAAGTTCAGGCGGCTGCATCATTTTGACGTTATAATGTTACTTTGTGATTCCAAGTCGATAAAACGAGTAACGACAAAAAAGTATATAAAAATTACATCAGTCGTCTGGTTCCCATGATACAAGCTATGGTTAGCTTAGTGTAGGGCTAGATGGCGCTGTGTGAAATGTCCACCAATATTTATTTATTTGTCAACAGATGATGTTTACGATGCGGTCCCATCACATGCTGACAGACGTCGTGTTAGAAGTCGGTAACGAACTCTTCCACGTACACAAAATAGTCCTCGCTGCTGGCAGTCCCTATTTTAAGGTAAATGATTGAATTTCGCTTCTATTATTTATCAATGCGTGCCGATTTCACCAATAAATTTGTATGATGCCAGCGAACAACTTGACTGGCCTCACGGCTCCGTTGGTAGTAATTCTACCTTCTGAGCTGTAGGTCGTGGGTTCGATTCCCACCCAGGACAAACATTCGTGTGACGAGCATTGATGTTTGTTCTGTGTCTGAGTGTTAAATAGTAGAGATTTACAAAAATTACAACTAAATTTATAGGCTTTTACTATCAAATTAAACATTTGAATTAAAAATATTATATACATATAATACCTACATAAGTATTATTATGTTCCTATATCTCTAATTTTATTAAGCTTTTCTTTGTATATAAAATACACGCTACGCGACCGCCGTGTGAGACGACATGACACTGCGTTTACCTAACACGATAACGTATTTACATTATAATTAACGTATTATAATTCAGCGAATCATGATATTTACCTAATTTCTTGTTATAAACAGATAGAACGCAATTCAAACGTTCAAGGCTATGCGAGTTGAGAATGTCGATTGTATAAGATATGTTTGAGTCATTCATTCAAACAGTGCTAAATATCGTATTGAGTACGCGTTTATAGGTTCCAACACGATCAAGTACGATTTTTGTGTACAACAAATGGTAGCTACCATTCGTGCGAACGGTTTTTAATGAGTCGAAAGTGTCAGAATAGGGATTGCGTTGCGTAGGAGTATTCCAATAAACTTATGGCTCAGTTGGTAGTAACTCTGCCTTCTGCGCTCTAAGTCCTGGGTTAGATACCCACTCAGGACTAACATTTGTGTGACGAATAGATGTTTATAGATGTTTATAGAGTATAGATGTTTGTTCTGTCTTGGTGTTAATATGTATTATATGTATTTACAAAAAAAGAACTATACATATTTTCTATCAGTTATCTGGTTCCCATAGTACAGTAAAAGTAGTAGTAGTAGTAGTGCACGAAAGGAGCCTCTTTGAGGCGCACTTAAAATCCTTTCACCACACTGGTTCGAGAGAACCAGTGACTCGAATATAATAGAATAGTATGAGCTATCCTTAGTTTGGGGCTAGATGGCGCTGTGTGAATTGTCCACCAATTTAAAAAAAACTTCTTCCAGGCAATGTTCACAAGTGGCCTCAAAGAGTGCGAGATGTCTCGAGTTCGGTTACAAGGCGTTTGTCCATCGGCGATGGCGTGGCTGGTATACTTCATGTACACAGGCAAGATCAGGATAACCGAGGTGACAGTGTGCCAGCTGCTACCTGCCGCCACTATGTTCCAGGTGAGTGTTGGATAATTATATTTTTACATATAATGTTGTATCTTTCTGGCTACACGGATAATAAAAAAAAAAAAAAAAAATTGCCGGTGGTAATTACGGGGCACATGAGACATTCCTCCTACACGTCTCAAGGTTACGGGCGCATAATATGCTACTTGGGTCTTGTCATACCTGGTAGGGGAGGTTCTGTTGTCTAGTATGTCTGTTCATGGTTATAATTGTAGATTTTATAATAAGCATATTTATATAACTTAATAAAATACACAAGTAGGAAAATTTTAAAAATAAACATAGCATGGGTGCAAAACAGAGTCTTAAAAGAATGCTCTATACTCCTAATACGAGTTTAGCAAACTGTCGGTGATAGCCAGCGCCAATAAGCTGAGGTCCCGCAAGCAAACTACAATTGTTTTAGCGTTGTGCCGGCAGATATCGAACGTGATAGACGCGTGCTGCGCCTTCCTCGACAGACAGCTGGACCCCTCCAACGCGATAGGCATCGCCAACTTCGCGGAGCAACACGGCTGCGTCGAGCTCAAGAAAAAGGCCAATCATTTCATTGAGAGGCATTTCACACAGGTGACTTTTTTTTATTATAATTATGATATTGGTGGACATTTCACACAGCGATATAGCCCCAAAGTAAGCTAAGCATAGCTTGTATCATGGGAACCAGACAACTGATATAATATTGGTAGACACTTCACACAGCGCCATCTAGTCCCAAAGTAAGCTAAGCATAGCTTGTAACATGCGAACCAGACAACTGATATAATGCTTATATACTTTTTTAGTAAATCATAATAATACATAATAACACCGAGACATAGAACAAACATCTTTGTTCGTCACACAAATGTTTGTCCTGAGTGGGATTCGAACCCACGACCTACAGCGCAGAAGGCAGGCTTTATATCAACTAAGCTATGAGGCTAGGCCACTTATGTCATACAGTTACGGAACGAGCCGACGGCCCACCTGGTGCTGTTATCACACTAATTTATAAAGGTGAATATATGTGTGTGTGAGTGTGTGTGTGTGCGTGTGTGAGTGTGTGTGTGTGTGTGTGTGTGTGTGTGTGTGTGTGTGTGTGTGTGTGCGTGTGTGTTTGTAACTCCTTCATTACCACAAAGCCAACTTTAGGTCCCGGAAAAATGCAGTTTTCCCTGACTTCTTTTTAATATCTTTAAAATATATAATAATATTGAAACTTATTTCTTCATAGAGTTAATTTATAAACAAGAAAAATAATGCTAAAAACTAAATTATTGATATATTGGGATTATTTTGATTTTTACAGGTGTGTCAAGAGGAAGAATTTCTACAGCTTACACCACAAGAACTGATATGTTTAATACGGAAGGACGAACTCAACGTTAGGGAGGAGCGAGAGGTGTACAATGCTGTTTTAAGTTGGGTGAGCGCTACAGATAATAATAGTTAACCTGGGTGGCATAGTGGTAGGAGCAACCGATTGAGTCACTGGGAACACGAGTTCGATTACCGCACGAGACAAATGCAAGCATACGTCCAGTTTATTTTTATGTGGCAATGTTACTAAAAAACTGACGGGTTATTTTTTTTAATTACTATAGTCTCACATTTGACCGCAATCTCACCTGATGTTAAGTGACGATGCGGTCTACGACGTAGCATGCTTGCCTAGAAAATACCTATTCACTCTCCTCTTGAAGACCTCCAGATTATAGTTCTCGGGAAATACGGACGCAGGCAAGGAGTTCCACTCTTGGGCTGTCCGCATTATGAATGTGGAAGCAAAACGCTTCGTACGGATGTGAGGTAATTGGACCAAGAATGGGTGACGCGATGCTGTACGTCTCGATGTAAAGTGGTAGAATGGAGATGGAGGAATCAGATCGTGCAACTCAGCCGCGTCAAGTGGTAATCTCTGACCATATGTTATGTCATCCACGAAAAATTGCTGTCACGAAATTCGCTATGAACTTCCTTGATTGCAAAAAACAATAACGGATTTTAGTCAACTTTTTACATGTGTTTTTCTCATAAGGAACTAAAAATCATTGCTAGTCGGAAAGAGTTTTTGCTTCAGACTAATTTACCATTTCGGCTAATAAATAATATGATGGTAGGTTTTTGCACTGTAAATACCACGTGAATAACCGGTTTAGTTATATTTAACTATGAACACAATCAAAAATACATTAGTTTTTATATAAAATTGTACCGTTATTGATGATTACTAGAGTTCATTGCCACCATATTTTAGTGCCCAACGAGTTTATCTAGTGCTTAAAATCATACCAAACACATAGAAAAGATATCATAAGCACCGTTACCACGTTAGCAAAAAGAATCAAACATGTCTACAGTCAGATGGAAGCAAAGTTCTTTTCATAATAATACCTACGTCTTATGCTGTAGTTAAGTCTCATCTCACTCCCGAACTCGGACGAACCTCCTTTCTCTCTATCTAGCTCCCCCCGCTATCTCATTCTGCCTCCCCACCTCTCTCACTCGATCTCCCCCCCCCCGCGCTGTCTCACTCCATCTCCCCCCGCGCTGTCTCACTCTACCTCCCCCCGCGCTGTCTCTCCAACTTAGGAAGAGAGAAAGAAAAACAACAACACTACCGTAGGTTGGACGATAGTCTAACTGGCGTAATACTTTTAGATAGTTTAGTTTTTTCGTAAAATTTTAGTAGCAGTATCCGTTGTAAAGTTCGTTCAGGGAAGTGCTGTCGCCATACCTATTGCTGCCCAACAGTAATGCTTGCGCATTCCTGTTCTTGTTTGAAATATGTGGGTGCCAGTGAAATTACAGGCTCATGTGGCATTCCAACATTCCATTCGGTCTCAGGCTGCGGACGTAATACGATGTGACTTGGGTCTTTCCATACCTAAGGTAGGGAAGGAGCTAACAGATAACGATTATAATTTTGCTTCGTCAACCGTAATGTTTAAATAAATGATTTGTGATATTTGTTATCTTTGTTTACCTAAACTCACTGATGGCGTAGACATGGTAAAAAAATTGTCATTACTGAAAATTTCTAGGAGTATTTTACGGGAGTTCATCCCGGGGAAGCACTGATACCATACCTATTTCTCTCAAAGTGCAATGCGAATTTATTTGGGTCTTCACATACTTTAAGTAGGGGAAATCTATAGTTTGTAGAATAAAAAACATAAAATTTCAAATGAAACAACTTTGAGTACATTATAAAGCTGGGAAGACGTTCGAATAAAACATGTGTTAACATAATGAATTCATTACTGACTAAAGATTACACAGATTATTAGTATTAGGTACGATATACTCCTACAACATAACATTTTGAAATTCAAGTATGTCTACAATACAATGCGAGCCAGATATTTTGACAAACTGCCGATATTTAATTTGGACTGCTTCATTCAAACATTATTCATTTACAAAGGTTGTGCGTGACTGCGTGACTTGCTTTCAACAGCTCTATTATCTCTGTGCACTAAGCTAGTCGTTTACTTATATGACTATCTGAATTCGTTTATATTTGGACAAAGTCCATGCTAAAGTTACTTATGACAGCTCAAAACAGACGTGACAAGATTACTCATGAATTGAGTGAATAGGTCATCTTTTCCGCTAGCCCGGCTCTACTCGGTATTCTACACGCACTGACGATCAGAGTGTTGGTTCGCGTTGTATATACAAATAAATACAACGTGTCTTTTGTCGAAATAACAGCTTTTCACTGAATGCATATGAAAGTTTAAACGACATTTATAACAAAAGAAACATTTTTTTTAAAATTTTTGTCTGACTGTCTTAGAATCATTTATATATTTTCAGTCAGTTCTTCTTAAAGATGCACTTAGATTGATGCTGGATGGCGTTTTGCGAGATTGCCACCAATATTTGTGTCTACATATTTTATTTTATTGATAATATTGTTTCAGGTGAAATACGAGGAAGACAGGCGACACCCGCGCATGGAGCACATATTGCAGGCGGTTCGCTGTCAGTACCTCACGCCCAGCTTCCTCAAGGAGCAGATGACCACATGCGCGGTGCTCAAGAAAGTGCCCGCCTGTAGGGAGTACCTGGCTAAAATATTTAAGGTAATTAACCTCTCGTAAACATAAGAATAATATATAAATTGGTTAAGTTAGTGAATTGGATTGAGCTATTTATAGAAGTAAACGGTCTTTAGGTAGTTCAGTTGATTTCATTGTATTTTGTTAATATTATGCTTTATATATTATGAATCTTTATTGAAAATGTTGTAAATTTGTAAGTTAAACTTAACATATGGATAATTATGTCGTCTCGGATTTTGTTAAATTATTTTTATGGTCTACTATTTTTCAGTAGAAAGCATTTATATATTGTTTTTATATGAAAATGTTACGGAACGAGCAGAAGGCCCACCTGGTGTACTAGGATCCACGGCGTATTGCTTTGTTAGGGTAGAGGTTACCAGTTCACACACAAAAAATACGTTGGGGGCCCAAGTTGCTCGCGTCCGTAAGTGACCCTTGAATCCTACACGTGTCCCCCGGGTGGTGCGAAAGGAGCAACCCAAAGTAGCAGTAGAACTTGTGCCAAGTTCGCCCGGAGAAGTACTGCCACCACACCTGATAATCCGCCGCCAAGCAGTGATGCACTCGTGTTTCTGTGTTCCGGAAGGGAGTGGGTGCCGGTGAAATTGCAGCCGCATGACACGTAACATCCCCGTCTCGGGGTGATGGACCCAATGCGACTTAGGTCATCTCATACTTTGGTTGAGAGGACTTGACTCGTATTGTTGCTGTCTATAGGCGGCGGTTACCACTTAACATCAGGCCACAACGAAAATTTAATAAAAAAAATACGTTGTTTGACATCATTTTCCAATGGCAGGATCTGACGTTACACAAAAAGCCGGTGGTGAAGGAGCGGCGGCCGAATACGCCGCGTATCATATACGTGGCCGGGGGGTACTTCAGACATTCTATAGACGTGTTCGAAGCGTTCAACCTGGACGACAACTGCTGGACGACGCTGCCGAGGCTTACCGTGCCCAGATCGGGCCTCGGTGCCGCCTTCTTAAAGGTAAATAAGTCTTGTTGTGGGCAGAAGTTACCACTTAACACCTGGTGGGCCGTCGGCTCGTTCCAATTTGTATCACGTAACCGGCCTGGCTCAGTTGGTAGTAATCCTGCCTTCTGCGATGTAGGTCGTGTGTTCGTTGCCCACCCAGGACAAACATTTGTGTGACTAATATAGTTGTTTGTTCTGTGTCTGGGTGTTATTATGTATTAGTATTATCATTTACAAAAAGTATATAAGTATTATATCAGTTGTCTGGTTCCAATGATACAAGCTATGATTAGCTTACTTTGGGGCTAGATGGCGCTGTGTGTAATGTCCACCAATATTATTATTATTATTATAAAAAAAATAAAGTCGAAGTCAAAAACTTTATTTCTATGGAATTCACAAAGAAATGGCTTGGAAACGTCAATAATATTCAAAACATAAGGTCACGCTTACTTATCGCTAAGTTTGACGCCTGTTCAAATCCTATCCGACCCTCCATGGGGAGAACAGACAAGAAACCCCTAATGGAGGGCTTCCTTGTTTTCGTGATGGTAAATTATCGTATATCGTCGCTTAAGTTTTAAAACTGCGGTAGTCAAAAGCGGCAACTTTGCAGGAGAACATATAAACCGGTTTGAATGAAACTGAACTAAACTCTGTTGCTGCGGCTCTCTACACAACACGGACTTAAGCGGTGATTTTGTTTTTTTAATAACTCGTCATTATTTCAAATCATGTTGTTTGATTTTTCAATCGCTGAGTCTTTCGATTCCCTATCGAAAGATATGAAAAACTAATTTTATGAAAGTTTTACTTACGCCTTGTTAGAATTTAAGCGTCGATATTTATTAATAATAAAAGTGAAAAGTTCGTTGCTTTGAACGCTCCAATCTCCGAAACTACCTGTCAGGTTTATTAAAATATTGTTGCATTACACAGCCCAATTCATGTACTTTTTTTTATTATTTCGCTCGTTGGATGTGTCTCGTTTTGTTGTGTGACAGATCACACAACAGACATGTTTTCGTTCCATGTTTGGAAATCGTCAGTTCTGTCGAAGGTTATCTTATTTTGAAAGTGTTTGTTTTTGACAGAGTTTATTCGATGCTTGGAGCTCTTTAGGGCTGCCACGTTGTCGAAGTGTTATCTTATTTTGAAAGTGTTTGTTTTTGACAGAGTTTATTCGATGCTTGGAGCTCTTTAGGGCTGCCACGTTGTCGAAGTGTTATCTTATTTTGAAAGTGTTTGTTCTTGACAGGGTTTGTTCTATGCAGTTGGCGGTAGAAATACATCGCCTGGCTCTTCGTACGACAGCGATTGGGTGGACGTATACAACCCGGCGACGGAGCACTGGCGGCCTTGCAGTCCCATGTCCACTCCTAGGCATAGGGTGAGTTGCTTTGAGGGTTCCCGCGACGAAACCGCAAATATGAAATTGGTTTTTCGCAAGAGAGTTGGCGAGAGTAACAATATCATTGACTGGCCTCACAGCTCAGTTGTCGTGGGTTCGATTCCCACCCAGGACGAAACATGTGTGTAAGGAATATAGGTGTTTGTTCTGTGTCTGGGTGTTAATATGCAATATAATTATGTATGAATGTATGTATGTATGAATTTTTCCTTACACGTGTAATGTAACAAAAACACTTTGTATTTGTAAAAACGCTCTTATTGTGCAGTCATCAAGCATCATATTATTGGAACGGCACGTACGCATCCAAAATGTTAAGTCATCTCACTTTGCAATATTCACAGAAGATTGGTTTTTCCATAAACATCGTAAGTGCGAATTTTCAACGACTAGTTTTTAAGAATTTACCTGCAAAATGGCGCATTATCGTTTCTGAAGCAGGCGATAAGAGCAATGATTATTTTATTGGGTTAGATGATGCCAGTCATCCTGTTCGGCAGAATGTTTAAGTTTATTATTTACCTACCATTACTGGTCGTGACTACAACGACCAGTAATGGTGATAAATATTCATTATTATTATTCATTATTATTCATATCATTATTATTATATTATAATAATGCACGGTTATTGTGTTTTTCCCAAACAATGAGCAGCTTTATTTTTTTTTTATTTATTCTCATTCCTGTATCGACCATGGTATTAAATATTGGATGCCGACATAACGCACAAGTCATTGAAATTTTCGCGAAATGCATTTTGGTTACTCTGAAGTTAGCTGTTTTGTTCCTAAATAATGTATAAATAAATATTGGTGGACATTTAACACAGCGCCATCTAGCCCCAAACTTAGCATAGCCTGTACTATCGGAACTAGATGACTGATAGAATACATATATTTTTTGTAAATACATATTAACATCCAGACAGAACAAACACCAATGCTCGTCAATCAATCGAACCCACGACAGCTCAGAAGACAAGTTATTACCGAACTGTGAGGCCAGTGTAGTGTAGTATAACATGACCGTGATTTTCATGTTTTGTGATTTTGTTAACGATATCGTCTCCCCCACAGGTAGGCGTTGCGGTAATGGACGGGTTACTGTACGCGGTTGGGGGATCGGCTGGATCTGAATATCACAAATCTGTGGAATGGTCAGTGAAAAAAGATAGTACAATCTCCGTAGCTAAGTCGGACGTAGCCCTTCGAAATGAGTTCCATACCGCGGCCAACATATGTGTGATGAGCATAACATTCTAGCTCTGTCATTATACAAGCTTTTTATCTTGCAGTGTTTGTATGTCTGTTTGTTTAAGTCAAAGCACCCATATCGGGTTCAGGCGAGTTACATTTTTCTTGACAAGTACAATCGCTCTGTAGTATCCAGGGACTGACTGTAAAAGCTTGTTTTGGAGAATAAATATTAGTAACAAATAAAAATTATATTTCTAATAGGGTTACATTCGACTACACAGTCTACACATGACCTGTGGAATGATCACGTTACTATTGTTCCAGTCTGTATTCATTTCAATGTCAAATAAATAGATATATCATTGAAATTGATAGAAAGCGATTTATCAAAAGCCCATGTTGGTAAATCCTTTAATTGTTCGAACTCATTTGTGCACGTCAGGATTTGAACTGTCGTCCTCCGGATCGTAATACTTATTAGGACTAACAACTACTGACTCGTTTTGTACGTATAGTTACGATCCCGAGCGCGACACTTGGACGTCAGTCGCGTCCATGAGCAGCGCTCGGCTCGGCGTCGGCGTAGCGGTGGTCAACCGGCTGCTGTACGCGGTGGGCGGGTTCGACGGCGCGCGGCGCATCGCCTCCGTCGAGTGCTACCACCCCGAGAATAACCGGTGGACCGAGGTTGCGCCTATGAATATCGCGAGGAGTGGCGCTGGTGGGTAGCTAACTTCATTACTGTAGTATAGACACTTACTGACAGCAGGTTTTTCAATTCGAAAGTTTGTAGCTAACCAGCTGGATATTTTCCCTACCGCTGATGTTTTCCTGTACTGGAAGCTCGAGCTCTTGTAGAATTCAAACCCACGATCTGTACAGATCGTAAACCAACGCCACGCAAACTGAGCTGTCATCGCTTCAAAATGATAATGATTCAGTGACTCATTCAATGAATCACTATTGCACTTGTTGACTCATCTGCGTGACACAGTAAATAGACTGAAAGATACATTTAAGTCACATCAATATTTACCCTCAGGCGTGGCGGCGTGGAATCAATTCATCTACGTCGTAGGCGGCTACGACGGGTCGCAACAACTCGCGTCGGTCGAGCGCTACGACACGGAGCGCGACACGTGGGAGCCGGTCGCGAGCGTCCAAGTCGCGCGATCCGCTCTCTCGCTCACCGTGTTAGACAACAAACTGTACGCGTTAGGTGAGTGCTGTGTCGTAGGTGACAACAGGTCGCAGCTACTCCAGTCACTTGTACACGGAGAGAGCAGTAGCTCGGTCATCATACAACAAGCTGTATTTTTTTTTTTTTTTTTATGTAATACATTTACGGGACGAGCCGATGGCCCACCTGGTGTTAAGTGGTAACCTCGGCCCATAACAGCCGATGCGACTTGGGTCCTCCCATACTATTTATGACAAGACCCAAGTCGCATCGTATGCGCACGTAACTGTGAGACGTGAAGGTGGAATGTCTCATGTGCCTGTAATTTCACCGGCAACCACACCTTTCAAACCGGAACACAGTAACGCGAATGCGTTACTGCTTGGCGGCAGAAAAGGGCATGGTGGCAGTACTTCCCCGGACGAACTTGAACTTGCGAGAGTTCTACTGCTCTTAATGTATGTATGTTACTATCGACGACGTAGCGGCTGGCTACGACAGGGAGCCCCTGAGCGCTACGACATGGAGCGAGCGGGTAGCCAGTCCGCTCTCTTGCTGACTGTATTATACAACAATATGTTGTTGTATAGCTTAGTTAGTTGTTAGCTTAAGAGCTACGACACGGAGCGAGCTGGTATCTAGTCCGCTCTCTTGCGCACAACATAATATAACAATTTGTATGTTAGTATCTACGACGTAGCGACTACGACAGGTAGCTTTATGCGCTCCGTCATGCAGGAGCTAGCCCGGTCTCTTGTTAACTGCATTATACAGGCTGTGCGTGATTGATGATTGTTACAGCGTAGAGCGCTACAAAATGTAGCTCGCGTTCATTAACTCTGTTAGTAGCTATGTTTGATTGATGATCACAACTATTAGCTGTCTTACTAAAAACTGCTTTCTTAATTGATTATTGATTTTAGAAATCGACGATAAATGTTTTGACAATGTTCAAAACCTTACATATAAGTACCATTAACAAGTTATTTGATCCGCAGGCGGTTACGACGGCACGTCGTTCCTCGACATTGTAGAAGTGTATGACCCAACGACGAACTTGTGGACTCCGGGCACGGCGCTCAGTTCGGTCCGGTCCGGGCACGCTTCGGCCGTATGCTACCAACATGTGACCCCACACTCGGAACAGTGCGAACCCTTGCCCGCAGTCATCAAGAAACTGGGCAAACGCCCTTCAAATAACAACTCGACTATGTCAACCTCGACGGCCTCTCTCGCTCGGGCTGATGACATTCCCATGGCCAATAATATCATAGGCACCATCGCGAACCCCAGAAATTCCAGTGACTGTATGTGAAAGCAAATTTATAGGAGATAGATCAAAACTTGTATTTTCTTACTCAGCGTAGTGACCTCAGCCTCAGTTATAAAGAAAAACTTTAGATGTTAAAGTCTGAAATTTGAGGTCAAATGCGCGTTACCATTATCTGATCTGATATCGGTATCGGGATACTGTCCAAATCTGGTGAAATGTATCAAATACTACTTACCTGTCTCACATATTGACCGTTCCGATATCTGATATCCGATTGGTACAAATAAAGTGAGTTGAAACCTTAATTTCTATAGATTTCATAAAAAATGGCTTGGAAACATCAATTTGTAGGTAATATAAACTTGCTTAATTTGAATGGTTGGCGGCTCTATCGGATATCGGCTAACAGAATGATATCGGATCGGTACATACATACTGATTCTATCCAATAAGTTTTTGTTCACTGTTACAAATTTCTACTATTAAGAATCACCAATGCATCGCAGTTTTGGTAATTGTGAATCGTGGACGAGGTTTTCAAAAGATTAGGCGAAATCAAGCAAATCTCAATAGCATTGCTCGTTGAGCACTATCCATGGTTTCCATGATAACAATATCTGATCTAGTAATTATTGAATATTTTTGAAGAAAAGAAAGTGCTTCCATTACCTGTTGTGTTCTCATTATATGTCCGATGAAATGATGAATGAAGGAAGCTATTCCTCGAACCATAATCCTACTATCCTGATCTATGAAGATAACTATCGTGATTAAAATATTTTGTTGAACAAATGGATCGGACATATTAAAAGAACGATCAGAATTTGAAATTGGATTAGGAAATACTGATCTTGATATACTGAACGTATTTGCCGTATATTGACAGATGTAAACATATTGACTGTATTTGCCATTGATAATAGAATTGTAAAGATGTAGATAGAGTGAATTTGGAATTATTATAAGTAAACTTAATTAGATAAATGAATTGCCGTAATGATTCATCACATTAACTAAACATATTTATGTATATATGAAGCCATATTGAATTATTGTTTTGTTAATTTTGTAGATAATACATTTCCATACTTTTGTATATTACTTTAAGACAAAGTTTTCAGTTTAAATTGTTCCTACTGATGAAGTTAGTTATGTACAATTAGTTTCACCAATGAAAATTCCCTTCATTCAGAATTTTTAACGAGAACTTTGCGCACTAAAATTCTGGTTAAGCATAGCGAAAGAACATGTACCTAATACTATCGGTTCCTATGGATCATTTCAATCTTCCAATATTATTTATATGTTGAATAATAATAATTCCTATGATACTTTTCCAATCGTGTTTAATAAGTTATATTTTGTAAATAAGTAGATATTATTTTGTAAATAATGTAAGGTAATAATAGATAAGGAAAATAAAGACTGTTATGGGCAAATCAAACTTGCATATTTATTTTACAAAAGAAACAATCTCGCTGGCTATCTCTTGGAAAGTTTCAAGAACCTAATATTGTCTCCGTCATTTAGAACTAAACAGAAAATAGTATATACATTATCTAAATATTAATATAGTGTGTATGTTCATACATTATACTTTATAGTACATCAATTTTTATCAAAGCCTAATCAGTAGTTTATCACTTTTTAACTTTTCTGCGTCTTCTAACAAATATTCTCACATCAGGTGCATCATAATCGTTGGTTTGAGGGTCCACTGCTTTATTATCAGACTTATCTACTACAGGGGTTCTATCAACACTGGCGTCCCGACTATCACAAGTAGCAGAGTTGCATCTAGAATTAGTATTTGTCTGATCTATCTCAGCTTGAAGCACATTTTGTTGCATTGGTTTGTGTGGCGTAGACGTAGCTAAAGCTTGCATTATAGGTTTTACGCATTGCATCACATGGAGATCTACATTTGTGTTATTTGCATCTGGATTCTCATCACTTGGCAAGGTGCACTGTAGTTGTACACCTGTAGAGATTATTATAGTTTTCAATACATCACCTTTAGATAAACTCACAGACTGTAGATTCTGATAAATGTTTCGTGTTTCCGCTTCCGCCGGTGCAGATTCAAGTGGCAAAACACAGTGTTCATTATGTATCGGTTCATTTGAAAGTATCGGAGATTCAGTTGCAACATTAGCAGTGGGCCCTTGCGGATGAGTATATCCAACAATGTGTTTCGTCGTTTCCATCGGTGCTGCAACAACTGCACCTCGAACCGATGTCAAATCGCTGGCATCTTGGGCGTCTTCAAAGAATGGCGCATAATTTTCGGCAGGCACTACTGTTACAGGAAGTAAACCCAAATCTTCAGGGGAGATCAAACTACTGGAATCTCCAAATAGATCAGAAAATTTGGTTTTAGTTTCAGTCTCAATTTTCCTAGTGGGTGGAGGAACATACAATTCTTTTGTTTTGTTAACTTTCTCTCTCTTTCTAACAGGTTTATGTGTGGTTGTTGCATTTTCTACATTTTCGAATGGGTTTTTTATTTTACTTTCTTTCTTTTTAAGTGACTTTTTTGAGGCTGCTGCATCTGTATTTTCATTTACGTCATTTTCATTCTTTGTTGTAGAACTTGAGTTTTCTAATGAGTCCTTTGACTTGTTTCCTTTACCTTTCTTTTGAACTATTTCAGTGCTTTCAGGTGATTCTTTAATTTTATTTTTCTTTTCTTTCCGTTTAAGTGACTCCATATTTTCAGATGACTCTATATTTTTAGGCTCTTTTGGATCTTTTTTATTTTTCATCTTAGCTGAATTGGCCAGAACCACATCTGTGTTTTCAAGTGGTATTTTAATTTCAAGCTTATCTTGTTTACTTTTCTCTATTATTTCGTTCACGATTGATGCGTCTTTATTTTCAGTATGTTCTTTCATTGCAATTTCTGGATCTGTGGCTTTTTCAATGATTGCTGTTGCATTTACTGGAATTTCCACTTCTGTTTGGTGTTTATTATTGTTCTTTTTGGCAATATGATTCCCTATGACGATTTTTGGCTCATCAATATTCACAGATTTTTTGTTTTCTTTGTATTCTGTGTTTTTGACTGTCCTTTGTAAAGCATTTTCATCTATGTTTTTATGTTCTTTATTATCCTTTAATTTAGGTGATTTTCGCTTTCCTTTCTCTTTTTTAGTGTCCTGAACAGTTTTTAGATTACCTTTCTTGAAGATATCTTCTTTCACATTTGGATTCAAAATATGTTGATATTCCTCAGACTTATTCTTGCTTAGTGGTTCTGAACTTTGCTTGTTAATATAAGTGGAATCACTGATAGTATTTTGTGTTTTGGAGTCTTGTTTATCATTCAATACATCACTATTAATTAAATTTAATTCCACTTCATCTTCACTTAACTCCAAATCTCCTTCAACAATATATTTTGCAGTAAGAGAACTTTGCCATTCATTTTGATTACTGAGTCGCGATAATTTGTCATCATTCTTAATGGGATTAGGTTTTAGAACCTTTTGCGTGCTTTCTTTGTTGTTATCACTGAGTTTTAGAAAATTATCAGTTTGATCAGGTACTTGGTTTTCTTCACTCAATATAGTTTTATCTTTATCATTATTAGTAATTTGTCTGTTTTTATCACAACTTTTCTTAGGAATTTTATAATTACTCAATTTCTTTAAACACTCACCTTTTTGGGATTCAACCAATTGTAGTCCACTTTCAGAATTTTTCTTATTTTTGATAGAACTATCAGAATCATAAAGTTCACCTGATTCCATTGACAAATCATTTAAGTGGTTATCAATATCCATATAAACCTCGTTTACTAGCTCATCAGTAGAAACTGGTATTTTAATTTTTTCAATCGATCCAAGGTCATCATTAGACATCGATTTTTGGGTAGAAGCTACGGATTTTGACTCAGAGATGACAAAATCTGGCGTTTTTAGATCTTTCACGTTTTCTATATAATTAGTAGGGTTTTTCTTACGTCTAAGAGCAGGCACTTTATCTGTTTTGGTAATATCATTAGAAATTTCTGCACTCTCAATGGGAGATTCCACTATTTTAATATTCTTCTCAAGATTATCGGGCGAGACTGGTCTTCGGACGAGAGCATCTGGCATTTTGATTCTTTCTATAATTTTCCAACCAGTTGTATCGATAACTTTCATATCAACAGTACCACTTTCGACTGTGAAAAGCTCAGGTTTTCCATCGTGCGTCCTCAAAACATACTTTTTACTTGATAACCTCGGATCATCAAGTTTCAAAGTGGTATGCAGCTTAATTTCTACAAAACAACATACTTATTAGGTACAAATCACAAAAGATTACACATTTCTTCTTACTTGTATACTTACCTTTAATTTGTTGTTGTGGATATGGTTCTGTATGAATGTCAGGAGACTGACAAGACATATCACGGAAGACGTCTAGTTCATCAACTACAACATTTTTCTCATTTCTCCATCTCTCTTCTTCGTGCTGGTAGCGGGAGTCTGGCTTCATACGTTTGCTACTTGGCTGATCAAACTCGTAGGAAATTTTATGTTTCGTGGGATATTTGTCTTGGCTCCGAAATTTATATTTATTAAAGTCCTCTAGGTGATTTCGGTCACTGTTTGATCGCTCTGTTTCTCTTCGACTTCTGTGACGAAACTGCCGTTGATCTATTTGTGGACTCTCCCTTCTGCCTCTTGGTGGACTGTCTCTTCTAACTTTTGGTGAGCTATCTTTTCTGCGCCTTTCAAATTCTTGTCTGTGGAAGTATCCTTGACTGTGGTCAAGTTTACCTCTACGACTTCTATCAGAACTACGATTTCTTTTGTATCTTTGAGAAAACTTTTCTGTACTCCTATATTTATCACTATCATATTGTTTAGTTTGTCTTCTCCGATCATCATGTAAAGGTTCATAATGACCACATATTTTACTCCCTATGTTTGGTTTTTCATTTTGAAATTTATTCTGATTCCATACATCAAGGCGATCTGTTGAAATGTAATCTTTCGCACTTTCAGTACTGCCGACTGTTTCATCATCAGTACTAAATTTTTCAGAATCCATGCTGAAAGCAAAATAACTATTCATATGAATTATCATGTATTATCTCAAAGTTTACTGTAAACCTATGATAATTATATTGCAGGAAGTAACACAAGTATTTACTTACAGAAACTTATAAATTTACCTGAAAACTGGCATAGATTTTCTTCTATTTCTGATATGAGCTCTTGCTTTTTCTGTATCATTTATGAGCCCCATGCTTTTTTTAACTTCCATGTTACTGGCACCTATGTTTTTACTAGGACCTGTTCTATTAACAATATCTAAAAGTTTTATTGAAAGATTTGTGTTACTGCTAGGTGTGTTTTCTAAAGAGGAGTGTTTATCTTCTGTTCTGGAAAGATAATTTAGATCATTCAAATACCTATGAATGCTTCTCTTCTCTTAAAATCATAAAAAGCACATATTTTGAGGTACCTTTCATTCGAGCCCATATTTGGAAAACCAGGTTTCCAGCTATTTTCATTACTGACTGGTATTTTATTACCACTGACATTAAGTCCCTTATTTTTTGAAGCATATCTTCTATTGTAGGGACTATTTCTATTTTGGATAGAATTCAGCACCATTGCATCTTTCCTGGAAATGAAATGAAATTCCAATGAACAGTTAAATCAATCTATTGACAACTTTATCACATTTTTTTAACAGCAAAACTTACATTAGGCAGAATGGATTTACTATACTATAAACATAATATCACACTAATATTATAAAGGCGAAAGCATGTATGTGTATGTGTATCTATGTTTGTTACTCCTTCACGCGCAAACGACTTAATCGATTTGTATGAGATTTGGTACCATGATGGCTTATATCCTGGATTAACAGAGGCTACTTTGGTCCCGGAAAAGTGCAATATTCCCGTGGGATCATGAAATAGTTAGACAGACACATAGATTCACCGGGGTAACACTGTGGGTATATATTAAAACTCTACTCACTCTATATTGAGCTTGCTAATGAGCTGAGTCTTCCTTTCAATTTCAGCTCTTGCAGTATTCAGCAATGAAGAGTAGTTAATTTCCAGCATCTTGTGTTCCGTGGTAAGCGTATCAAACTCCTGTAAGATATTCTACAATTTCAATGTGAATCTGATCATAGTTGATGCCAAAATTTGAAGATGAATAGAGCAAATTCATAAAAGACTGAAGTTGCACAGCTGTAACCCAGAAGAGGTAATAGGTGGTTTCATAGATTCTTGTTCAGTGGAGTTCTCAACACGACACTAGTTTTTTTTGTTTTGTATAGTTGTGCTATATACTCTTTATTGTGATAATTTTTGATATGAGGAATAGATACATACATTAATTCACACACTTATACCTAAAGGGGTAGCAGTGAGCTAATAGCTATAGGCGTGACGAAGTGTGAGCTTGCATCTGCCATTGTTGTTCTTTGAATAACTCAGCTAACACTATCTTCCAGTAATAAATTTCAGCCAGGACAATTCTTATATCAACAACATTACCAACAAGTCCAGGGGAACAAGTTTCAACACAGGAATTAATGAAATGTTTTTTTTTTTTTTTTTTTTTTTTTTTTATGTTAAAAACTAGCAGACGAGCTAACGGGCCACCTGATGGAAAGTGGTCACCGTCGCCCATGGACATCTGCAACACCAGAGGCATTGCTAATGCGCTGCCGGCCATTAAGATAGGCATTAACCCGACGCTTAAAGGTCGCCATGTCGAAGCTCCCTGGGAAAACGGCTGAAGGCAGATCATTCCATAGCTGACAGGTGCGTGGAAGGAATGATCGCGAGAAGCGAGTGGTGGTGGACAACCAGCCATCCAGATGGTGCGGATGGTATCTGGTTTTGCGGCGTGTGGTGTTGTGGTGAAACTTAGCCGCGGGCACCAGACTAAACAGTTCATCAGAACACTCCCCATTGTACAGACGATAGAGCACACACAGAGAACCTACGTCTCTCCGTAGTCTTAAGGGCTCTAGGTCGTCTGTAAGCTTGGAATCGTCGACAATTCGAACTGCCCTGCGCTGAATCCGGTCAAGTGGAAGGAGCTGATACTCAGGCGCCCCAGCCCAGAGATGGAGAAATGTGTTTATTTTTGGCCTTTTTGTTAACTCAGGTTCTGGAATACTTCTGTCATGATCAGAATAATATAATTACAAAGTTTTGAAAGGACTTAGCGGTACATTACAGTAATGTTATATTGGAGAAGCATGTCTGCTAATCCTGCTGTGTGTGAATTGTTTCAAAACCTTTACTAGCATATTACAGTTATAGCTACATTTATTTATCTATTCCATAAAAAAGTGATCCATGGGTCACAACCTGCAGAATTGAGGATACCAATGTAAGGAGGAAGGGCTTATCTTCCAGCCTATATCAAAGGCCTCTTATTGAGTGCAACTGAGTCTGGTCTTTGACTTCTCAAATAGGCCATTTCTGACATATTAAGAGACATTGTTTTTAGTCTAGTACACTGATTTTACTCAAAATTGGTATAAATTAATGTAAGTTAATGTAAGCTCATATTTCTGCAATTGTTTTTTTTTTCTTCATACCATATTTCTATGGTTACATCCTACATGGCATAACATCTGGAAACTAATGATGTAGATGGGTTTTTATTAATTTAATCTAGTTCACCTTATTTTGATAGAATAAGTAATCAGATGATAAGTTTATAAGGTGAATTTATTATGAAGTGTATTCCATGAAATCCCAAAAATACTAAAAACCTTATCAAGTATTTTGTTCTTCAGATTATATTAGGTATTAAGATCACACTCTACTATTAATTATTAACTAATTACTATATTGTAGAAATATCAATAATAATAAAATCAATAAACATTCTAATTCTTTATAAAAGGTTTTTCTCTAGGACATAGCAAGGAGTTCAATGACATATGATATTTATTCTCATCAAGTAGACTCAACGAATGTGCAAATGGATTTTTTCATAGTCAATTAGAGCCATCTCTTGTATTCTTGTATCTTAGAAACAAATTCTATATACAACTACTTAGAATTGGTGGCGAATCCATGTTACCTTAAAACATTGGCTTTTAGATACAAAAGGTTTCTGAAACCGCAACAGAAGACACTCTGTAACTGGATCCACATAAAGTCTAATCATTCAAAATAATAACATGTAGAAGTCATTTAGATGAGCCTTGAGACTGAGTACATAATATATAAAAGCAGACTTGGAAGATGTTCAGGAGACCATCTGACTAGAACTTATAATACACACAGTGGACGTAATATCCACTGAATCGTCGATCAACGTGCAAAAAAATAATGATAAATATTATACATTACTTCACTTCAACAAGTCCAATTGACACTCACTTTTTGTAACTTATCCAGCGCCTCGGAATATTCCTCCAATTTCAATTTCAAGTCCCTGTTTTCATCACGTAACTGTAACAACAATAATTACTCTTATAAATGTTCATCATGTCTGGTGTTACAAAATATTGTGGAGGATTCAGATGGGCTGATAGTTTTACCTGTGCAATCGTGATCTCCTCGTTAAAATTCTCTAGATTATCGTATAAATCATCCATAGTGTTTTGTATTCCGTTGTTTTCTTTTGTTTTTCACTATTTGTAGACAAAAATCCAATTTTTTTCACGAATATTTACTTGCAGTTTTATGTACGGTACAATTTTCGCTCCACAATTACTCGATGGACTGACACTGACATTCTTGTTTTACGGAGTAGTCTTTAAAAGCATAAGACACTATCGCAGAAAAAAAATATCTATGGTTAATATTAATCCTAATTGTAAAAAAAACGGACAAAATAGCCACTAACGCCATGTAAGTTAGCTCATAGCATCTAACATCAACATTTAACTACTCTATGGGAAGGCTCTAGTCATCGCTTCTCTGCTAATTTTTTGTTTTATTTTAACAGAGACATATTGCCTAAACAACATGCTGCACTCCACTCCACCTGCCCCAAATCATACATGATCAATTTACACTAATTTACAATACATTGACGTGATTTTTATAACAGAACGAAAAATTTACGTTCTAAATGTATATAAAAATATATAATCTAATTTTAATAGTTATTATCTGGTCACTAAATGCACTTCGATTTATGTTTTCTCTCATAAAGACAAAAAATTGGCTATACATGTAATCTACTCTCGCGCGTATATTGTGTAATGTGTTTGTGATGGTCAATGGTTTCCACTGATGAAGCCGGGGAGAAGAATTACGCAGGTAACCTGCGGTTCACGCTTAAATAATAATGGTGCCATATAGCTGTATAAATGGCGTTATTATTATTTTGTGAAATTTTATTTTAGATTAAAATTAGAGGCAGAAATTAGCTTTATTCTGAGCATAAACTGTAAAAACAAATTTACGATCGGCTCATGGTCTATCTACAATTAATACAAATACAAAATATCCACTCGCAAAACAGGCTTGCGGGTGTGGGTGTTGGGTTGGGCGCCCATTACGCCCACAGATGTTTATTCACTTTGTCTTTACTCATCATTCGTTCGTTCCTTGTTCATTCCCGCCTGATAGGTGCTTGCTTTTCTTGCTTTTGCGTTTTGCTCCGCCGTCTGGCGCTTGGCTCGTTCGTTTGTAGACTTTCAAAAAAATAGTTTTAGTGAAGAAATGGCTTTCTTTAGTTGTAAAATATTACAAAATTGACAAATTACAAGTGATTATAGTTATGTCAGTGTATGTGAACTTATCTTTAGGCATCATCTAAATGCATTAGTGCAACAGGCGATAGAAACTGTCGAAGGGTCCGTGTAAACAGAAAGGAGAGTACAGCCCGCAAGATGCCTATGGACTCGGAGTGCGAGTGCGACCTGGTGTCGAAGGAGTGGCTGCTGGCGAAGCTGCGGTCGGACGAGAGGGATACGGTACTGATAGACTGTCGGGGGTCAAATGAGTATTCTGTGTCTCACATACGTTCCGCGGTGAATTTCTCTATACCGAGTATAATGCTGCGTCGGTTGGCCGCGGGGAAGATAGAGCTGGTATCCACCGTGCAGTGTAAGGAGCTGAAAGCGAGGATAATGCACTGTCGGACGCGAGGCATCTTCGTGCTGTACGGCGACGGAGCCCCGCGGGACCCTGACTCCGTGCACGGAATACTACTGAAGAGACTCAAGCAAGACGGCGTACAAGTGGTCTGCCTTGAAGGTAAGATTTATGGAAATTTATTTTTAATGTTTTACTAAAACTTACAATCCTTAGAAGGATAAGTATATATTTAATCAACATTATTAAAATGTTTAATTCTTCATCTTCTCTCTATTACCAGTCTGCACTGAATGAAATTCACATCTCTGTTAAATGATCTATGTATAAGAATGCTTAAAAATCAAAATATCACCCTTAGATTATGGAACTTCAGGCTTTAGACTAAGCTAAAAATATGTTCCTTGAAAACAATAGACAAACTGAAACTAGCTGAATGGAGTGGGTCTCATCTCAAAATTACTCTTCTGGCCACTATTTGTGGCTCAATGAGATATTTTAATACATTTTATGCCACACCAGAAAACTGCATAAAATTAAAGAAATAATAAATTACTGTATACTTACTAAGAGACAATAAACATAAACATTACGTTTGATATTCTTGAGACAAGGAATAGAGCTCACTAAATGCTTCACAAGACATGCATGGTAGCATTGTTGCTAAAATATTTAATGGTGGTTCTCAAACTACCATTTAATTTCATGTTCTCAGCCTTCTCAACTAATAGCTGTAACAATTGGCCCTTTAAAATGTAGCTTTGTATTCTGAAGTTATGTTAGCTAGCTGAGTTGTATGAAAGCTGCAATAGTGCAGTACAGGCCCCCTCTTTAGTATAGATACCTAATATTATATCATAAAAAACTGGTTACATATAGTTATTTAAAACAAAACAGAAATGGAGACCGTTGAGCTCATCACTATACACAAGTATAATATACATAAGTATATTATATACATAAGTACACTATACAAGTATCAGGCCTTAATAACTACAACTATAATGGCATTATTAAATAATCTGAAGGTCTCATATTATACCACAAAAAACTGACTCAAACCAAAAAATATTATTTAAAATGGAAGTATAAATGCCTAATATGTACATTTATTAAAACAATGAGTTTTCCCACCATTATCTTCATTCAGAATACTGATTCTGTGTGGCAATTGTAAATTCAAATTACCCGATTTGATCAAGTAATTACACTACATCAACATTATATGTATACTATGTAACTAAACAGTGTATATATTTATGTACTAATATAATCAAAGTTTTAAGGATAATGACCGGGGTACATTAGACTAGTTTCTAGAATAGGGAGCTAATGCTGTTAGGTAACAAGCTGCAATTCTGAATTTGTGTATATGGAGCTAGCTAATTAAGGACAGTAATTTACTTTATGTTCTAGCTTACCTAGCGTGGAGAAATAGCCTTAATTATGCCCAGAATAAATTTAGTTGTCAATTAAGTAAATACCAAAAATACTACATGAAAACAATGTTTAATAGTTAATCAGGTATCACATAGTTCTTATACAAAACCTACAGTATCTTCTGTTTAATTAGACCTTAAAGAGACCAACAATCGTTTTTTAAAGTTGACAATTACATTTTGGTTGTGTTTGATGCCAATTAAAAGAACACCTCTTCTTCTACTATTATTATCTATTACTATATAACCCTATGTCGTAAATTCTCTAAAAATCTTTAATTAAAATATTTAAGTTATTTGAACAGGATTTTCTGTTTGATTATATTGAACAAAAAAATAACAGTTTTTCCAAATCCTATGATTCTCTCATCAGCTAGATTTTAATAATCTCGAAAACAATTTTTACCCATCAAATGTAGATGAAATGTAATATGTCATAAAGTGGGATAATATACCCATACTAGCCCCTACTATTCCTAGTACAAGTCCCTGGCTATTGAACCAGTGTGGAGAAACTATTACAGTGCCTCAAAGTGGCTTCTTCTTCGAATTGTTGGTACTTTGTGACCCAAACCGAACAATTATTTTATATCGAAATATAACTGGCAACATAGCCATACCATATTCACGGTATACAGTTTAATTTGAACATAGAAACCTTTCCTACACCTGTTAGTAAAATAATGCAACATCGCTTTCGTAACTCCCCACAAGGCGCTCTAGAGATTGCGCCGTTAAAATATGAACGATGAATTATAAAAGGCCGACGCAGACCACTCAGTTGTAATGCATGAGGGGTCTAAGAGTGGCGGAGGTCGCGCCGTGGTTCCGCTCCACACTCAAAACGTGGGAGAGGATGTCGTACTTATTGTGCTCCTCAATGCGAGACGGTAGATTATATCACCATGCAAACGTCTCCGTCGGTTGTACCGAGACGTTGATTAACGCATTATTTTGCCGGTGTTTATAATGAGTTCTGATTTACATTATCTAGCGTTAAACGTAAATTATGAAAGGGTTATTTTTATTAAGTAGATAGCTTGCGGATTTCGTTTCGATGAAATTCACCACACGTTATGTCGTGTCTTATATCAATTGTTATGGGATAACACTTTGAGCATTTTTTTAAAATCAGTGTTCAACTTTGACGGCATTGGCTTAGTGATTGTTAAAAATATCTAACATTTCTTGCTCATATTGTATATAGCGACAGAAATTCATGAATGTAGCACATGCAGTTACAATTTCATGAACTAAATGCTATCAAGAGATATCATTTAATTTGAAATAAGACCTCAAGAAGCCTCCATACCTAAACCTATGGACTAATTTCTCGAGTTCCATCGTATTGACTGCGCAATCACTTCTTAGTAAGAACTGAACGAAAAAAAACTAAACCATAATAGGATGAGATACAAGATCAGAAACTCGGAGAGGCCCGTAAAGCACTAATATACAAATTCGATGATATCTGGCATGCCACATGCCCCATACCGCATGCCACACACCGCACGCCGGATGCGCCTGTGCTGCTTCGGTCTTCGTCCGACGGAAGAGCGCCGCAATTTTATTAATAAGTTCCCGTTTCACTCACGTCCTGCCAATTTGAACCATGTACAAAACTCTAATGACGGACACGCATTAATCATTAAGTAGCTCTTTCCAATTATAGTACTACTGTTTGGAGAAATTTCACCTGACAGATAGCAGGAAGCTCGTAACTGTAATGATCTGCTTGAGAAATTTTACACTGCAGTGTCGTCGATATATTGGCGTGAATTTGCAAAAAGTAAATGAATATTTTAACTAATTTTGAAAGTAAAACATTTTTAAATTTTTTATTGGTATTAATATACATTCTTCTTCAATTAACTATCAAACATTCGACTACAAACATTTCGTTGGACTTTTTTTTTAAATCATTTCTTTATTAATATATAAAATGATTTTAGTAATAAACTATTAGGTACGAATAAGAACCAGAATTGCTTTAAAAAAGTAAAAGTAAAATGTAGTCTCTATATCTTAATTTTATCGCAGGAATTTTATGATACCATTCATAGTTCATCGGTCAATTCATGACATTTTCACTTTCACCTGCACTCCCTCCGAGCGAGACGGATGACGCCACACTAATTGGAGGGCCTTTAGAAGGAATCATTAAAATATATACCAATACTTTCAAAACCAGACCAGAGAAATCATAAAACTAAAACAAAGGCCAGATAAAACAAATTCAACTTCGGAACATTAAATATTCTCTGCGAAAGGATCGCGCATATAAAACGTTTCGACAAAATACCGATACATTCATAACCGCGTCCGTTGGTAGCGTTAATATACTAAAAATATGAAATGGCACGTGCTTCCGAACAACAGGATGTTGCGATCCGCGTTGAATGTGAGCTCTTTGATTCACAAATGTATAATGGACGAGGAAATCGTATACATCTGTCTAAGAATTCATTTAACGCGGCACCGAGATGAAAACTAAATGGCAAAGGGAAGCGGGATGTCTTTAAACTGAATTGCGCTGGAATAATCTTTGCCCCTTGTGGAAACAATTACGCGTGTGTTCGGTTTCAGTTCGCAGTTTCATGAGTTAAGTGGCAGAGCATGTTTCCTTTATGGCCGGTTGACTCAGCCAGCGCCGCGCCGGCTGCATTACTACGCGGGCTGTAACGTTTATTAAACTACAAGAATTAATAGTCATGCATTATGTTTGTTTTTTATTTGCATCCCTTTTAATGTCTCAAGCGGTCCCTCAGTAGGTACTCGCTTCATTGAAATATGTCTGGTTCTATAAGACAAATCAGTGTCATTTATTGGCTTGCTTAGCTGCCTACAGCAACTCTGATCCAGTCACCTTCTGCTGGACTGAGGGCTCTATGTCTGGCGATATTTCTTAATAACAGCATTATCGTCCACTCGTTGTCGATATTATTACGTATTTTTTCTGTTACTTTCTAGAGTTTCTTGATGATTTAAAGTTGCGGTGTAATAAATAATCCATTATTAGCCTTTGCATCGTTTACAAATCCTAGGCTTTCGAGCCATCTACGAGTATAATCAGATTACTGAAGACAAGGCTCGTTACAATACTGATTCGATTGATAAATCTAAAACTGTCGTTAATGAATGGAATATGTAGTGACGCGTAAACAGGTAGGTACATTTAAAGTAGTAGCATTGGCACTGAGACCGTTTTTATGTGCTGATGTAGTGTCCAACCGTGGATTACAATTTTGCGCTACGAATCGTATTCTGTTTTTTTTTTATTTAATGCCTCGTTTCGCAACAGCGCACTCGTACGTATAAGCTTTGTTGTCGCGCTACCGTAAAGGTATGTTAAGGTCGGCAACTTGTTTCTCTTTATGGTTTCTATCAAAAACTGGATTATATTTCCTTTACGAGATTGTGATATTTTGGTTTCTAATGTGTTGGCGACGTTGCGGCGACTGTTCTGTACTCCGATACGGTTTTATCAGCGGCATTATCTAATGGCCGCCGCCGCCGCCGGCGCCACTCTCATTATCGGTTTGAAATCGAGCCGGTGCTCAATTAGTGCTAAATGCACTGACCGTTTGTTAGTTTATAATTCATTAAACTAAAGTCAACGATAACGGATCGCATTTCAAACCATTACATTTGCATAAGCATAAATCTGAAACAAAGATTATTTTCTTGAAATTATCAAAATTTGTTTTGAACAACCAAACTTCCTTCGTCGATTCTAAGAAACCGTATCCATTGACGTCAGTCTGATACATTAATTCTCCGGAACTGGTTCAAAGTTATTATTACGAATTTACACTTTATGTTTCGAGCTGGGATTATTTACCCCAGACAATTAATTAACTAAAGGATGAAAAACGGGAGATACTACACATGTGAGGAAGGCAGGTAAGAACTTATTGCCGTAAAATAAACCTTTTATTCAGGATGCGATAATCATTTTTGAGAAAAACCCCGATTCACCTTTAGAAGAATGTGATCAATCTTTACGTAAATCGATATCATGTTTCTTCTTAACAAAGATCAATCCTTGATATCCTGTCATACGAAATTACACATTCGAGTCTTAAATTGTTTAATAGATGTAATTGACCGAACATCGTTTAAAACGTAGAGTCAATAGGAGGCACATAATCGTAGTTTACAAGTCGGCCACCAACCTTAGTAAATTGGTTCAATTTATCTCGATTTGCTTTATGGATGTTATTTGTGGAAACTAAACATTTTGTTCTTCATAACGCGTTAGAGAAAAACATCCCTGCCATAAAATAAAGACAAATCAGAGATTAAAATTAAACATGATATGCTTCAAAACGTATCTTTAAAACACTTTTACCATAAAAATGTAAGACACTTCAGAGAAGACACTGAAGCATTTGGTGGGGAAGGGGATCTAGTACTGAATAATCATGATATCAATGGTGTCGTGACTGGAACTCGTTTCCGATGATAGCACGACGCGGCGCGGGGGCCGCAACTCAGCATAATGAATGTTAGCTCCCTGAAATCGCACAAGGTTGTTGGTAAACGGTCCAGGAAGGACGCGGGCCGGGCCAAGGCCTCCCACCCGCACCACCTGCCTCCCACGCCACCCCTCCGCGTCCCACCCCACCCCACGCGACGCGACGCGCTCCCATGTGTGAACCTTTCTCCTCACATACTTGAGGCGTAGCGTGCCGGCATTCCTAATGGACATTTCACATTGTGGCTTCGACCAGAGTTTTTTCAATTGACATTGTAAACATAAAATGATTATATTCCATCTATGTATTTGGCTGATCGGGTAGGCGACAGAGTGGGCGCCTCGTCTCACCGTCGAACGCTTGCAAAACGGTCACGTTTGTTATGTGGGTGTAATAGGTTGAAGGATTAGGTTCATGCGGCGAGGGCGAATTTTATGGAGTCCTTGCTACCGAGGACGCGGGCGGGGGGGGGGGGGGGGGGCTAGGAGGGGGGTTTCATTGAGTGCGGCGGATGAATGAGCTGCGATGAGTCATCGGATCGATGTGGCGCGGCGCCCCGGCCGCGGCCGCGTCTGCGTGCTGATGCCCGCGCCGACGACGACGGCCCGCAGCCTGCGATACAGCACCCAATTTAATGATAATAGCTAATAAACAGACGCCTCATCCAATTACGTAGCATTATTTTAGGCGATATTACTTTCCTGTGACCTCAAGTCGCATAACTCGTAATCTCATCCACTCCCTTAGCTCATCATTCGCAAGTTTCGTGATTGATGTAACTTGTTGTAAACGCGTACCTATATCGAATAGATTTGTGAGTGCCTTGGCTAAGTTGCATTCGTTCATGATCGAAAGATCAACCGCGAAATGCTAAATCATCAAGTACCTATCTCAACCGACACTAAAGTAAACGGCGAAAGCGAAACTAATCGATGTCAGCCGCTGGGCTGTTTCAGGTATGACGCAACGCTGCCTTCTGAATTCAGCATTCCGTGCCGTCCCACAGCTGGACAATTATTTTTACGACTTCCATTATTGCTGTCGTTGAATTGGGTGATTATCTCGTTTGATTAACGGCGTAACTGCGTTCATCGCGACCGCTGTCATTGAACGAGCGAATAGACGTTGAATGAATAGGTAATTATAAGTCGTCATCGAGTATTGGATTCGTGTGATGGGCGGACATAATGGGAGCGGCATTACCATCACAATTGGTGCGAGCCAGCACCGGACGGACGGCAGGAAACGTTCAGCGGACTTCGACGGAAATGCATTGACGTACCTAATCCACCAGTCCCAGTCCCCACCTACTTGTGTGGGACGCGGTTTATGTTACTATCTTATATGTTTAGTAGATTTCTCTCCCATACAAATATATAAAATTGAAGTGTCTGTTTGTAATGTAAAAACTGCAGCTTTATACTGAAATTTTATTTAGTTTTCAATAATAAAAATGCAACAACAATATACATACATATACATTTGACATTTTTGGTTGGAAAAACATTGTTACCCAAACTAGAATGACCTGTGTTATGACTACTAATACTAATAATAATATAATACTAATTGCATATGAAAGTACATTCCATACGATTCCTATAACAAGAGAATATATAAAAATTCTTGTCTGTCTGTTCGTTCCGACTAATCTCCGAAACGGCTGGACCGATTTTGACGGGACTCACGGTACGGGTAAAAGTTAATTCACAAATTGACAAAATTCTGGCGAGGCCGCGTACACAGGTGGTATGAAATACTTGCGATTCTTGCGACGTCCAAATATGTTATTTGGATATATTATATGGATATTCCGATTAGAATCAGAATCGGTTTGATTGCCCACGCTTCCATGTTTGTGTTGTTTCGGAAATGCGGTCAGATAAGTTTGGTTGGATTTGAAAATTCCTTAACTGCGATTAGCGTATGGGAAGCTTACGATTAAACTTACAGAAAAAGGAAAGAGATAGTCAGTTGTCAATAGCAGTCACTAGTATTGTTTTGGTAATATTGTTTTACAAGTCAGTTTCTATTCTACGAGTACATCAATTACATCAGCTAGTTGTGACAATACTTATTGATTACTAATAATAAAAAACTCTAAACCAAAATAATAAAAACTGTCAATAATTCATAATGAAAATATGAAAAGAGATTAGTCCGTGCTGGGTTGGCTTCCGAAGGGCTGTTTCATTGAGAACTGGCGGCAAGGGGGCGCGGAGCAATATACCGTTAGAGCACACATATTTTAGTTTCCCAATGCAAGGTAATAATATGATATAATCAATACTGATTAATACTAACATTTATGTGACCAACATGGATGTTTTTCTGTGTCTGGGTGTTAATATGTATGAATTTTAACAAAGTATATCAGTAATATACCAGTTGCCTGGTTCCCATAGTACAAACTTAGTTTGGAGACAGATAGGCGATGAGTGAAATGCCCTCCAATATAAATAAGTTATTATTACCAACTGTGTATAATAGACCCATGTCCTCTACCTAATTCACTCGTATATCGCATTCTATAACCATATTGTGTTATAATTACCCGTTTGTTCTTTATTGATAAGATTAAAAATTAATACCTGTGGCGACGAGTTATATAATTTGGAAATAAGTATAAAAGAGGATGAAAGTAGCGCCTGCGATTGACATTTTGAGAGAAAGCATGGTGTGGGTGTGGAAGTCGTATGCGAAGGGAAAACCGAGTTGGAGGTTAAAAAAGCGATGAGTGGATATAACTTTAAATAATTGAATGCATCAATTCTACTTTGTATCGATACACTACTGATTATATACTTTTCTAACGTAATTGTACGTTTTTCTTCTTTCGCAGGTGATTTTGCGGAATTCCATCGCGCTTACCCTGAATGGTGCAGCGAGGCCGGACCCCAGCATGTGCCGCATCTGCCGCTCATGGGATTGCGGTCAGTATTCCTTATGTAACAAGGTCCATTTTCCTCTCCGGCGATTATTCAATTCTGTATTAATAATGCAAGTTGCCACTGTTGATTAAACGTACATATTGACCAACTGAATATATTTGTACAATGTTTTGCTAGCATTCATATTAAGGGTTTTGATTTCTGTCGCTATAGCTAGTCTACATACACTTCAGTGCATAAATAGTTACGAATGGCTATAGCTGTGGCTATATAAAAACGTGATAATAATGCTTTAATTATTTTGTTCTAAAACTCAATTATATCGAAACACTTTGACTTTCTTAGATTGGTAATTTTCCGATCTTCATATAGAGGCTTCCTACATTTATATATACCAAACACCAAAACCATACCATCACAATGTCACATCAAATATGTTGACAAAATATTTCTGTCACATTAATGATCGTGAATCACATGAATACTTACTACTGTAGGAGTGAATATTACAGGATAAAAAATAAACAATTAACCCACGCCTTCACGTAACTAATTGCGTTGCTCGATCTAGGAAACTGGCTCGCTCGTGGGAACCCAATGTGACGCTCTCGAGAGGCGCCAAGAGGTTTTCCATAATCACCTCGGGGCTGTGACGACGGAAAAAGCCAATGTCGAACCATTTCCGGTACAACTGGATACCCGATACATACTTTCTTAACGGCGATAACTTTGTTAATGCTCTCGGCCGTGGGAACATACTCAAATTATCTGTAACATCACATTTCTCTCTTTGGCTGGCCTCACAGCTCAGTTGGTTGTAATCTCTGCCTTCTGCACTGTAGGTCGTGGGCTCGATTCTTACCCAGCACAAATATTTGTGTTACGAATAGATTTTGGTTCTGTCTGGGTGTTATACGTATGTATTTACAAAACAAAAAGTATATAAGTGTTATATCAGTTATATATCCCATGATACAAGAAATGATTAGCTTACTTTGGACTAGATGGCGCTGTGTGAAATGTCCACCAATATTTCACGATGAACAAAGACGGTTATGTTTTTTTTTCAAATTTAGTTTTTATTTTGTAATCGACCTTAAATATCATAGAAAATCTTATTACAGTTTTAAATATCCAAAATTGACTATGATAGCCGTTTTCAAAATATCACATCAACTCTAATTCAAAAAAACTTTAAAGTGCTCTACTGTAAAGTTATTGTATTGCAGATCCGCCTTTCTTCTACGACTACGACGATTTATTTATAACTTAAGTAATTAAGCAAATAGAAACTTGATAGGCGCGATACATGAAGCAATTTTCTTGTATCTAATATGTTTATTACGTGCAACACATCTCGGTTGCACATGAGATTAACAAATGCACTACAGGATGGAAAAGTACGACTTGAGTTACACTTTGCATACCTACGTCATAATTATGTCACAATCCATAGAAATAAATAAAATTGGAGTGTCTGTTTGTAATATTAAAATAACCGCTTTTTACTAAGTGCATATGGATGTATACACGGTACATATACCAAAACAACATTTTTTACAATTTTTGTCTGTCTGTCTGTTTGTTCCGGCTAATCTCTGAAATGGCTGGACCGATTATGACAGGACTTTCACTGGCAGATAGTTGATGTAACAAGGAGTAACTTAGGCTACTTTTCCGAGGGGTAAAATAGGGATGCGTGATAAAACCAAATTCCACGCGGACGAAGTCGCGGCCAACAGCTAGTACAGATTATGAACACAAACTTGCTTTGAATTGCTACTGCATACTCAGAAGAGGATTTAACGAGTGACTATATATACTGCTGAGTTTCACATAATTATGTTATAGCGATTAAATCTTCATTATCCTGCAGTGGAAGACAGATTACCTGGTTCTCCAATGTCAAGGATGCGCGATGCAAAGGTCCTATCATTTGTTGTGATAATGATAAACGGCTGTTAGACACGATAGTGGTAATTGAAATCGTTCAAAAACATTGACAGATAGTATAAGAATGTATATATGACGATAAAGGAGCAGTAAATTCCATCGAGATTATTATAGTTGCAGTGATTTTTCCGCGTGCTTCCTCTTTCAACGCATTCACGTACATTCTTATAATCCTTAAATGCTCACGCCTCGGTCCCATGGGGGTAGGCAGAGACAGTGCAACGCCAATTGCACGTTCCTGATATACTTCCCTGGCTTCGCTCACATTATTTTCATACATCTTGTATTCCTACCACTACGTACTTTCGCTTTCATAAGTAAGTCATTGATCTCGTTTCCAAACAAACGTGCGAATGACCTTAAACTAAGCATAAACTACACAGGTTATGCTCATTCGAACCATTATCTGTGTACATAGACGGTTTAATTAAACTTATTAAATATTAAATAAACTACCCATCGTGCCTGTGTTGGTTTGATAGCGTGGGTTCTCATTATTATAACATAAAAGAATTCCTCGTATCCAAAGCGATGACAGAGGATGTTAGTCATATTATAGAGCAGGTTACTTCCTACCTTGCTCTTTGTTCCTTCGGTGATGTGAACGCTTACGAGTAGGGTTGCCAGGTCGTTAAACTGAAAAACCGGATAGACCAGCTAGTTTAGCCGAACATTTTTGTAAAGAAGACACCTCTAATTTTTTGTCTTAACTTTCACGACAGTTTTCTTTAATTAAAACTGGACTTTTTTATCATATACTCCATATACTTTTTCATCATCTTAAATTGTAATGAAATTTAATCAATAAGTCTTATTTATCTATTTATTTATTTATTTTGTCTTACCAACATATGAGCCAGAAACCAACTAATTTGGCCGGACACGCAACCAAAAAGCCCGACTGAGTCCGGCTTTATCCGGACGCCTGGCAACGTTACTTACGAGTATTATGAACGTAAGCAGGTTATGTCCGTGACTAATAAACTGTTTGTGTGAATAGTTACAGCGGGCCTCATGAAGTACATTGTGAAATATGTATTCCATTCATATGCCTGAGTTTATTCAGCTGTAGACGTATCGTTTAGTACAATAGCGTTAATGTACGCATTAGCATACCACACCTAAGAGTAAAGAACAATAGATACATATTTTGTACACTCATTGAAGTGAAAATGTAAGTATAACATTGTTATGTGGTTTGCTAAAGCTTCTGTGTCTCATCCCTAATTTTCATTCAGCAGGTTAGCAGGTTATAATAATAAAAAAATCGTTTTTTTTCGTCCTGTTACAATCAGTATAAAAACGTATTTAATACTTAGTATGTAATGACTATGTGCTAAGAAGATTTATGCTTTGAAGATTAAGGCAACTGAGACTTAACTAAATATGAACTTGTATTTTAGGTAACACCTACTCATCCATATAACGTCATAATAATTAGCCAGCAAACAGAATAAAACTAATTACTATGTTTAATTAGTAAACTTAGCGAAATCACAACAAATTTTTATTTAAAAAAAAAACAATAATCACACATGAGATGTGTGATTATTGTTAAAATATAAAAAGTTAGAATCACGCTTTTGCTGGTTTTGTTGTCTCCAACGGGAGTTTCCTCATCGCATCACGGTTACCTAAACATAATAATTGTTGTTGCACTAGCTAGGCGAGACGGTGAAACTCGGCGTTGCGCTGAATGGAGCGCACTCCATTCAGCGCAACGTTCACGCATGCGCCCAACACGCTGCGCCGCGCCGCGCCGCGCCGTTCACTTCATTCAATTTTATAGTTTTTCAATGCGCAAAACCATTGTGCGACCGCTTAATGAATAGGCAATAATGTATAACAGACAGGTACATTGAATGCGCTAAGACATTATGTACTTTCAAGAGCAGTAGAACTCGCCAAGTTCGTCCGGGGAAGTCCTGCCACCATGCCCATTTATGCCGCCAAGCAGTAACGCGTTCGTGTTATTGTGTTCAGGTTTGAAAGGTGTGGTTGCCGGTGACATTACAGGCACAAGAGACATTCCACCTGCACGTCTCAGTTACGGGCGCATACGATGCTACTTGGGTCATGTCATACCTAGTAAGGGAGGACCCAAGTCGCATCGGTTGTTATGAGCAGAGGCTACAAAAAAAAAGTGCTATTGTTAGCTTCCAAAGAATGAACCAAGTTTTCTTGGCTCACGATCTCGATTGTATAATTCAGTGCTTAGCAGTGATCTATTGGAGAGCGTGGAGGTCTAGTGGTTCTGACCCCGAGTTTCAATCCGGAGGTCGCCGGTTCAAATCCCGACGTGCACCTATGAGTTTTTCAATTGAAAGATTTATGTGCGCAATACTACGTTCTCAAGGTGAAGGAAAACATCGTGAGGAAACCGACATGTTCTAGAACTGAAAATTTGAAGACATGTGTCGAAAGTGCACGAAAGGAGCCTCTTTGAGGCGCACTTAAAATCCTTTCACCACACTGGTTCGAGAGAACCAGTGACTCGAATAGATAGATAGATAGTGCTTAGCAGTAACAATTTTATCAATGATCTGCGTATTTCACTACTTTCCGCAATATTTACTACGAAATCGATTAATAATGGTATTAGGGCTTTCGGCGAACGATTTGTTTGGTAATCCGCTTTCAAAGCCGCGTGGGCAGTGTTGCGACTCCCATTTCACGATATACATACTATTACATATCCCCCTTATAAAGAGAGGCATTCTTTATGCTGTAAATGTAATCACGCCCACACAGTGCCGGTGCCTCGGGCGTCGCGGGCACTGAGTGGGCCGACTGCGGGTTTTGTGTCGGCCCTTGCCATGTGGAAACATCTATTTTTGGTTTAGAATTTGCTGTTGTTTAACTAGTTTTTTTGTGTTTAACTAGTTTAACTAGCTGCGCCCCTCGGTGTTACCGCGGTGAATAAGTCATCTCACGGGAACACTGCACTTTTCCGAGATCAACGTAGGCTACGTTGTTATATATGTGTATATTATATATTTTATTATATATATGTGTTAATCCAGGATATAAGCTATCTTATTTCCAAATTTCATCCAAATCCGTTCAGTAGTTTGTGCGTGAACTAGTAACAAACATCCATACAAACTTTCACGTTTATAATGTTAGTAGGATGAATGAACTTTTCTTAATTACATCCAAGCTAGACTGTTTTTATCCAGTTTTGGTGGGGGAACATTCCTCCTTACGAATTAAAAATACTTAGCAGTGGCACTGCCAGGCTACTCGTCTCGAAATGTTTGACTATGTACTCTTTCGCTGATCATTCAATCAATCAGTCAATCAATATCGTTTATTGTGAAACATAGGTATTAACAAAAGAGGTGTAAGAATTGTCATATAGTCCAGCTATGTTTACCAAATAGTGTTGGTATACAATAAAAATTACTAGAGAAAAAAAAATTACATTTATATTTCACATTTAATACCCTCTTGTTAGAGATGAGCACTCTTGTATCTATCACCTGTATGCATAACATTGGTCTGCTGTTATGGTGTTTTCAGAAGGAGCTAAACAACAAAACGGCACTAATAACACATTCCAATCAACGCCCGAACACGTTTCTAGTAAAACTGTGGGAAAAGTATCGATGTCTAAATTTTTTATGATATTCGCATCCTTGCAAATAATGCTGCCTGTGATCTGCGATCCACTTAAGTCATGGTTAAATCCAGCTCAAGCGAGCACGGTCGCAGGATGTTGAATTAATTATTATAACCGGCCCCGTCCCGTCGGCGTCGCCCGGCATTACTTAGGAGTCATTTTCTGTTATCAAGCCGATTCAAGTTGATTTATGATGGACTTTCTGTGCTATAGCTAGGCTTACAAAGCATATAGCCATATATAGATGGATAGGCTTCTATACTCTAGGGACTTAGGCGTATAGTTTGTATTGTTGGCAATATAAACAAAAATTGGCATGTGCTTCTATGTCAATTTTATTGTTTGTTATTGTCTTTTGTCAATCATTGTTCTTTTTTATGTGTATAGTTTATAAATAGGTATTCATTTCTAGCTTAAAATACAATAACTCTTTATTGCAAAACCACAATACAAATTAATACCTACAAAAAAAGTATTTTACGTTGCCGTCAAGAAAATAAGAAAAATGTCGACCAATATTTATTTTTTATTATATATAAGTATTCTATATATATTATATATAAGTATTCTATATATATTATATATAGTATTCTATATATTCTCTATATTTATATTTCATATCAGTTGTCTGGTTCCCATGACGCAAGCTATGCTTAGCTTACTTTGGGGCTAGATGGCGCTGTGGGAAATGACCACAAATATAAAAAAACAATATGTATACCTAATACATACATTATCTCTCAAGGGTACAGTGATTTATGCTGCACGTTGTTTGTCAGTCAAGACATCCTCTTTTATAATATTGATGAGCAAAATGTAAGACACTCTTAGAAATTCAGTTGCTACGGGATGCCCACGCACTAAGTTGGAAGTTATCATCAAAATAACTTCGCCGTGAGGCCGTCTCGTTCCCGTCTCTCCGTCCTGATTACATTGTAGAGTGGGGGTGAGGGGGGGGGGGGGAGACAAACGTGGCATTTACTTTTGGTGAATTTAAGAGCACCTCTCTCCCGAACCCCGCGGCCGTTTTAAGTACTTATTTGGTACATAATATTGTTGGAAGATAAATGTAAAAACGCCTCTGTTGCAAAGTGGGTAGTGGCCCTGTCTTTGCAGCAAGGGGTTGGATCTCTTGCCAGGAGTAACATGTGTGCTAATGCAGATAGCTGATGTAACAAGGAGTAACTTAGGCTACTTTTCCGAGGGGTAAAACAGGGGTGCGTGATAAAACCGAATTCCACGCGGACGAAGTCGCGGGCAACAGCTACAGTATATAGCCGTCAAGAAAATTGTCTTCAGAGTATCACGCAGTATTGTGTGTGTATTGAATTGTGTGCTACTGAATTTCACGAGGGATCCGGGAAGCGTTCTGCTCTCGGCGGCCTCCCTCCCGTGTCGCTGGCGTGTTGATGGAACCCGTAGATCCTGGCTGACGTGCCAGATACGGCGGAGACCGCGTATCGGCGCCGTGGCGTGACGTCAAACCCCTGACGTCAAGCCGTTGCTCACTCGGCATGAGTTCATTCACGAATTTATCCGTCCACGGCCACGGCCGATGACGGGGATTTTGTTCTATATTACACTGTCCGTGATTTTACTATCTGTCGATAGGTTCTAAAGCGTAGCGAGTGAACCTTTCTTTAGACATTTTTTAATAATAGCGACCCGCCCTTTTTTCAAGTGAAATTTACTAATAAAGAAAATGAGGAGTGCGCTTAGCTAGAAATTAAGTAATAGTTTTTTTGACAGAACATCGTCATAGCTCAGCTACTTAGTACAAAATATTTACAAATTATATTCCTCGTTTACCGCTCTTTCTATTGAAAATTGTATCAAAAGCATAGCTTAGAAGAAGTAAGCGGAGAAACACAGAGGCAGATTTCGCGACTTTGTTTCATTACAATTTAGAGATACTCGTACATCTGGCACGCAGAGATTTTCCTACTATGGCTGTTGTAGAGAACAATGGTTTATATCGTGTTGATGGTAGAGTAAACAATCCCACAAAAGAAAAAACTTTGCAAAACAATACCATCTATAGAAGCATTCTTGTAATTATCAAGACCAACGTTTTATTTGCTACGACAATAAGACAAGAAAATGTCTTGGAAAAGATTATATCGATGAGTCGTCTCCCAAAATTTTAAGTCATCGTTCAATAGAATACCGCGGTCTCTACGCTTATTTTTATTCTACTTATTCATTTTAGTGAAAACATATTTTCCTTTAGCTGTTAACCCATTATAACACATTTTTTTAAATAATTAAAAAAAAAAAATTTTAATCTAACCATATACAATACATCTACATAAGTAAACTAACGTAAACTTCGCGCAGAATATGAATACTAGTTAAAATGGGTGTTGTTAAGCATCTGGTTTTCCTCACATCACATTAACAGCTCTGCTCAGGTGTGAGAGTGGCCTACGACCTCGACACACTTGCTAAAACATATAGAGCCGATCTAACATTTGTCCATAACGATCTTCGAGCGAGACTAACGAGCGTAATCGTTCGGGGCATTATTATTTTGAAGCGCAACATAAACGAAGCGAGACTCTTTATCCGGTCGTCGTCTCGACTTAATAAGTCCTGCAGGACGGGCGAGGCTCGCATTAAAAAATCGTCCTTCGCAGGCGGTCATTGGCAGCGGGTGGGTCGAGCCGCATTCCTGTGCGCGGGCGCGGGCGCGGGCGCAGCGCACGCACTGCACGCCCACACGCACGGGCCCGCTGCGTGTGCACGCGGGCGGACCCTCGGCCGATGCGTCCATCGCCCATTAACACACGACCGTGTCACGGCTTCCGTCCTCAACCCGCGCACCTCGCGCCCGATAACAATTGTGTATTCGCACGTCTTCGATGTCACTTACAAAGTGCATTACTATGCGCGCATTCAAATGAATCGTTCACGGTCGTCGTTCCGCTGCGACGTCTGTCGAGGCACCTGTCGATTAATGCGTTATAAATAGGTATACCACGTCGGGTAACATCAAATGGAATAGTCTTTACTATTATCAATTCGGTGGAATGGCGCGCGGTGCGGTGCGTAGGCGGGGTGCCCTGAATGGACATGTCAGATGTTCGCCCACGCGCTGCCTACGCTCCGTGCCGCGTCCTACGTGTCCGTCGTTCGCACCTACCGGTGCCCACCGGTGTATACTATGTGCTCGTGTGTATACATATTCCTACTAATATTATATACGTGGAAGTTTGTATGTTATGTATGGATGTTTGTTACTCTATCACGCTCAAACGCCTGAATGGATTTGGATGAAATTTTGGTAACAAGATTATATCCTGGCTTAACACATAGGCTACTTTGATCCCGGTAAAGTGCAGTATTCCCGTGGTTTGAGTTTCTCACCGCGGGGCGCAGCTAGTACATATATACATGTGGCGACGGCGTGCGCGCCGTCGGACCTCGCTGGGCGCTGCCTGTCCGCATCCAACATAATTAGCTTTATTGATGATCCCCTCGCTCGCGACGACGCTGATTAAATTTGTTTCGAATTACTGGCCCGATAATATTTCATTCATAAAGGGCTATTGATAACTCTCTAGTATTGTATTTTTTATTCATGTTTTTGTAGGTACTATGTAGCTGATAGAAGTAGCTTTGTGATGTTGAATTTTAATTGTATTAAACTATTTTTGGGCGATTTAGGTATATCTTTTGTTCCCGCGGCGAATATAGAACTACATTTATCTTTATTTCAATGTTCAAAATAAAGGATGGATCAAAATAGTTATCGTAAGTGGTACTAATATGGTAAGTATAACGTCATCGCTGATAATATTTATCGGATAAAACAATAAAGTATTAATATATCTAAGATTTCATTTGCAGACAGTTGGCCCTATTGATCAACTTTGGCGTACGTAACGATAACTTTTGAACTTATTACCACACCACATTATTTGATACTAGCTGTGCCCCGCCGTGAATAAGTAATCCCACGGGAACACTGCACTTTTCCGGGATCAAAGTAGCATATGTGTTCATCCAGGATATAAGCTATCTTGGTACCAAATTTCATCCAAATCCCTTCAACCGTTTGAGCGTGAACGAGTAACAAACATCCATACAAACTTTCACGTTTATAATATTTTATTAGTAGAATTGTGAATTTTCTTAAACATGTTATCAAATTACTAATAAAAAAATAAATCAAATTATATTAACGATTTCATTAAAAATTTACGTAGGTAGTCATCGGCAATTTTTATGGCGAGAAATTTATTATTACTTTAATTTGTAATTAATTTGACCGGTTTTATTTAGAGAATATCTTTTGTTTTCTGCCATTGTCAAATACGGCACATGTTATTTCAGTGATTTAATAGTATATATGTTACCGGCATTCTGAATAATTCGGTATTCTATAGAATTCCTAAAACTTTGAAATAATTCCTAAGTATGTTTTTTAAATAGTACACTTATAGTCGGCAATGTGTGTAGAAGCGATTGGGTTATGTTAGGGACGAATGTAATAATTCTCATATACATTGCCTAAATAAAAAAAAAACGCCGGGGATTATATACAATGCCTAGGCATTCTATAGAATGCTGGTAACATATACTACTACATATATACAGGGTTACAGGAAAAGTCGTGCTAGATCCGTTAAGGGCGTGGAGTACCCATCATTTCTGACTTATTTCACTATGAAACACCCTACCCTAAACTTAACCCTTTTCGAGATATTCGACTTTTAATTTTTTATTGAATAATGCCGATTTTTAGGCTACGAAATTTATTTTTGTTTATTTTGTGTATCTTATTATTATTATTATTGCATTTTTACATGTGTAATAAGATATCAATCATTAAAATAGTGCATAAGTTAATTGAATAGACCGTAGTAGACAAGTGAAAGTAAAAAAATAAAAAATATATTAGCAAGCTTATTTTTCTCTAAGGGATATCTAAAAAAAATATTATGACACTTGTTCGGCAGATATTTTTTAAAATATCTACGTTTCATCAGCTATCTAACGAGGTATAATAATCTAGGGTTTTATTCAAATGCATTGGAAAAAAATTAGTTTCATAGGCGACAGTGGAGAAGAAAATTTATACTTAGCCCTAAAAAGTAAAATAAAACATTAGGTATGCATGAAATGTCATTTATTAAAGGTTTTCACACAACTTTTTCTTATTCTACAGTTCATGTTCAACATGGCCGCCTCTATTTCTGAAACATTGTCGCATCCTTCTACGGAGACCAGTCTTCACTACTCCAGTGGTCAACGTGGTCCTCATTTTATTTGCTGCATCCACAATCCTTTCTCTTAAGTCTTCCACAGACAAAACTGGATTCGGCTCGCTGTACACAAGACTTTTCATGCACCCCCATACATGAAAATCCATGGGAGTTAGGTCCGGACTTCTTGCTGGCCATGGCAACGGCCCACCTCGTCCTATCCATTTGTTTGGATAATTTGTGTCCAGCCAGTCTCTGACACTTCTCCTGAAATGGGCAGGGCAGCCATCGTGTTGGAACCACATGTCCCTGATCAGGTTGAGTGGCAGATCATCCAGCAAATCACTCAAGTCTGCTCTCAGGAAATTTTCGTAGCTTTCCCCATTTAGATTATCCGGGAGAAAGTAAGGTCCAATCAAATGATTAGAGATAATGCCCATCCACACATTCACGCTGAATCTTCGTTGGGACCCTTTCACTCTTTTCTTATTGGGATTCCTTAGTTCTTTTGGGGCCCAGTAATGGACGTTGTGATAGTTGGTTATGCCATCTTTATCAAATTTGGACTCATCCGTCCACAAGATATTTCTTAGAAAATCTGGGTCTTTCTCTACTTTTTTCCACGAAATGTAATACAAACCCTAGATTGTTAGACCTCGTTAGATAGCTGATGAAACGTAGATATTTTAAAAAATATCTGCCGAACAAGTGTCATAATATTTTTTTTAGATATCCCTTAGAGAAAAATAAGCTTGCTAATATATTTTTTATTTTTTTACTTTCACTTGTCTACTACGGTCTATTCAATTAACTTATGCACTATTTTAATGATTGATGTCCTAAAGCATCTTATTACACATGTAAAAATGCAATAATAATAATAATAAGATACACAAAATAAACAAAAATAAATTTCGTAGCCTAAAAATCGGCATTATTCAATAAAAAATTAAAAGTCGAATATCTCGAAAAGGGTTAAGTTTAGGGTAGGGTGTTTCATAGTGAAATAAGTCAGAAATGATGGGTACTCCACGCCCTTAACGGATCTAGCACGACTTTTCCTGTAACCCTGTATATCGTATCGCCTCAAATGTCAAATACATGATTCATGTTCATTCAGCCAGCTATTCGTTTCTATATCCCGGTATAATAGTTTTTATATTAACCCGGTATAATATTAATAGTTCAACAAATAATATAAAAATATGGATAATTTCCATCTCATATCCCATCAATAATCTCGGAGCGCAAGGACAGAATCTGCTCGTGGGCGTACAATCGTCAGAAGGGTTTCTTTGAATGGGTACGAGACGATTCAGAGGACGAAACAGGCGAGTTAGGGATAATGTCGCGTAGGTGTCGCGGGGCGCGCGGGGCAGGGCAGGGCGGGAGTAAGGACGCGGCGCGTGGGCGGCCATTGAGCCGCGGGCCGGTGGAGGTGAATGGGGCACCCCCCGGGCGAAGCACCCCACACCATTCACGGGCCGAACCGCCCCGCCGCGCCGCCCCGTCATCGATCGACGCCTACGCCCGGGCTGAGCTTAGAGCCTCCGTTTTACCCATACATAGGCATGTATGGGTAACACTATGTTATACGTTTTACATCGCTTTACTTCAATCGTACTAGATGATACATGTAGCTATAAATGTATACTCAGCCGTACGTACGCAGCATAGACACGTTAATATACAACCCAAACATCCAAGAGCAGAGGATTTATCCTCAGCTTGATATAATTATAACATATTATTATTATTAATTTATAGATTGTTATAACTGGTTTATAAACCAGTTATGACAATCCGAGACCTTTGCATTCTATTCTATTCTATTACCTAGTGGTAACTCTGCCCATAAGAAATCAGTAAGTCTTGAGTCCTCACAACGAAACCCATGCGCCCGTAACTTTGAGACGTGTGGGTGGAATGTCTCAAGTGCCTGTAATTTCACTGGCAACCGCACCTTTCAAGCAGCACAGTAGCTATTTGGCGGTAGAAATGGGTATAACTTTCCCGGGTGAAATTGGCTCCCTGTAGTAAGTATTTAATTTAATGAACGATAAACTTTGATTGCAGGTCGCTGCGCATCTCAGGGTCGGGCTGTGACGACGCGCTGTCATCGGGCTCGTCGTCAGAATGCGAGGATACTCACACACACCTCCAACAGGAGTTTCCCATTGAAATTCTTCCCAATCTTTACCTCGGGAACTCTACCAATAGCGAGGATTGCGATGCGCTCGCGAGGCACAATATCAAGGTAAGCCTTATCTGTACGATAAGGGACACTCGCCTTGTGCCCGATGCGATGACAGATTTTTATCGATTTGTTTTGATCGATAACTAATAGTAAATAAATATTGGCGGTAAATGTCCACCAATATTTATTTACTATTTTTACACAGCATCATTTAGCCCCAACCTAAGCATAAATTGGACTATACCAGACAGTTGATAGAATACTTTTTGTAAATACATACATATCTATAATACATGTTAACACCCAGGTATAGAAAAAAACTTGTGACTAACAGTCACACAAATGTTTGTTTTGGGTGGGAATCGAAGCCACGACCCACAGCGCAGAAAGCAGGGTCACTACCAACTGAGTTGTGGGACCAGTCCAATAGTAGTAGTAGTAGTAATAGCAAATACATTTATGTTTGGTTATATTTAGTAAATAATAAATTAATATTGGTGGACATTTCACACAGCGCCATCCTAGCTCCAAAGTAAGCATAACTTGTATCATGGGAACCAGAGACAACTGATATAATAATACTTTTTTTTGTAAATACATACGTATAATACATATTGACACCCAGTTAATAGATTAACTCTAAATTGTTATCTGTTATATTATTCCAGTACGTGTTGAACGTGACTCCTGATCTGCCGAACACGTTCGAAGCGGAGGGCTGCGGCATCAACTACCTGAAGATACCCATCGCCGACCACTGGAGTCAGAACCTCGCGGTGCACTTCCCTCAGGCGATACGGTTTATTGGTGTGTTATTTACGTTTTTATTATGACAATAGCCTTCGTTTATCTACGTATATCGTGATGAGATCACTCTGTCTCCGAGACTTAACGGAAAACGTCTCGTTACATTTTTACACTGTACTACCCTCTAGTAGTACCTTAGACCTAGACAGTCTACAGTCATGTGCAAATCAGTATATTTCAAAGTTGAAGTCATGTACAACTAGTGTCAAATAAAATAAATTAAGTAGTTAGTCGTGTACGTGTATGCACGTATTGTGGTGTGACGTGTGGTGTGACGTGTGTGTGTGTGTGTACGTTGTGTTGTTCCGCAGAGGAGGCGATGTCTGCTCGGTGCGGCGTGCTGGTGCACTGCGTGGCGGGCGTGTCGCGCTCCGTGACGGTGACGCTCGCGTACCTGATGCAGCGGCACCGGCTGTGCCTGCGCGACGCGTTCGAGCTGGTGCGCTCGCGCAAGACCGACATCTCGCCCAACTTCCACTTCATGCGACAGCTGCACTCCTTCGAGCGGGACCTCGGCCTGCGCGACAACAGCGCCACTCTGAGTAAGGTCTGACACTGCCTACCACTTGTTATGAGCGACCGCCGCACACACTTTATTTCCATAGAATTCATAAAGAAATAGCTTTGAAACGTCAATAATTTTCAAAACATAAGGTCACGCGTACTTATAGCTAAGTTTGACGCGACCTATCCTACCCTCCATGGGGAGAATAGACAAGAAATGGAGGGCTTCCTTTTTTTTCCTACTTGAGTTTTTGATATTTCAGTGCCAGCCTTTAATGTACCACTGCACAAAAGCCTGCTGAGATAACTCAATTGAGAGTGAATCTGTAGTTCTTCGTGAATGTAATGTCAAATTGTAAAAATAACAGTTCTCTTGTAGTGTAAGAGAAGGAAATGCGCAGCGTTACGCAAATTTTTTTTTTAAATGAAGCTACGGAGTAGACCTTGTTCATTCCAAACTAACGCGCCCTTCATACAAAAACTATTGATTTGCATAATTATTTTTATCCTTATGTCTCAAGTCATACTAGAGGTATAATCTAATCATAAAACAAATCATAACACTATATTCACGTTATTTTTCAAAGATTTTTAAAGATTTATCCATTTTATCCAAATCGAGCTAAATCGAATTCTTTTTTTTCTTTTCAGACATAAATATTATGATTTGAAATCTGATGACTATCATCTTTTATTAGCAGTAGTGATGGTATGTACTGTGATGTTATCTAGAGTTATTATTAGGAAAATCCAATAATAGAACGTAAAATGGTAAACACAATAATAAAGAACATAAAATGGTATGCAAATCAATAGGGATCCAAACACTGGATAATTTTTAGAGGATCCATTTTGTCCTGCGTCCAGTTTGTTTGTGATGTATTTTTATTTACGTTACTATGTAACCTGATTGAATTATACATGTATGTAGCGCATGTCTCTATCGAACAAGTGTGCTGAAATGATGAAAGTATGCCTCGAATAGGCTCCTCTGTTGCATTTGCATTTCCTCTAGTCTTGGAACTTTTGTTAACAGACTTTGTGTTTGTCGCAGGTGTTGGAGGAGCTGGGCGTGCGTGATGCGGCCGCGGCGCTCGACGGCGGCGGGGGCGGGGGCGCGGGCGACGGGGGCGCGGGGGGTGTCGCGGGGGCGGGGGCGGGGGGCGCTGCGCCGTGCGGCTGCGAGGCTCCCGCGGGCATCTCCCCCGACTCGGGCATCGAGTTCGACCGCTGGAGCGCCGCGCGCGACACGCCGCAATGACAGTTCTTCACGCCGCCCGGGGCGTCCCGCTCCGAGTGACGCGCCCGCCGCCCGCCGCCCGCCGCCCTCCGCGTGTGACGTCAGCGCGGACAGTGTGCGACGCCGGCGCCCCCACGCGGACCGCTCGAACTGTACAATACGCGTTTATATCGTTTCACTTTTGTACGATTGCCACGTTAAGTAGATATTCGATACCGGAATATCACTTGTTTCCTTTCGGTCGGTCCGGCACGTCGCGCCGGATGCTGTACCGATAAGTGTGTGCGTCGATCGAACGATTATTGTGCGAGTAACATATTGCATGTTAAAAAGTATAGAGTAATGTAGTTTATTGGTTACTTCGCACGTTTTGTAAACATAGTCGTTTCGGCACGCTCAAACTAAAACGACACGTAAAAAAGAAAATATAATATTAGTGATGCACGTGAACAAATATTAGTGCCACGAAGCTACCGCTGCGCTAGCGTACTAGCGTGTAACTTTATATATTAACAGATTGATTCAGATTGTATAAAGTTTGTACTTTGGACTTTGGACGCGTAGTTAGGTAGTATTTTTTATAAGTTTGATAGCTGTCTGAATAAAGAACGAATTCAGTACTCGGAATGCATTCCTGTATATCTTCCATTATGCCGCGCATTTCTGGTGTCCAATCGATGTTAGCTTTTTAAAGTTTGTTGCTTTAATTGTTGGTAGGAAAATGTTTTAGAGTAAACGTTTGGTGAGAGAGCGAGACGACGCGTTGTTCATCCGCCGGGATGTTCGTTTTGGTCGGTTAATAGCTGACTCTATTTGTGCCACATTTTATACCCAAATTATTAGTTTACTTATACGTTATTTAAGAGATTGGACATTTATTGTTATAAAATATACTTATGTTTACACAAAGTCTATTTTTTCACGAGAACGTTTAAGTAACATGGGGCTTCTGATAATTCTTCCATTGTTGATACTTGTTATGAATGCGCTAATGTGAGTGTGATATTGTAGGTTTAACTCTTAAGTATAATTAAACGTATATATATTTACAATTGTAACTAATCCATTAGGCTACATGCTGGCCACAAGTACTAGACCGCTCATTTCACCTCATAAATCAATACAATTGTAGTTGAATGACAGCTTTATTTTTTTTTCATATACTCGAATAGCGGCGACATACGTGGTCAGTATGACGTTAAGAAATAGTATATTAAACAAATAAAGATGTCTGTACGACTATTTTTATATGACTTATAGAACACACACCTAATGAAAGATGAGGCGTGTCGATATGAGATCGCATCACCGCCAAAGCGAGTCGAAATTCGACCATCCAATTATTTAAAAATGCATTACATACTTCCCTTGACATAGATATTTTTATACACATGATTAATTTAATTTTAATAATTATAATCATTAATGTAAAACTGGCAAGCTTTAACTATAAGTGTGTTAACTATGGTTATGTGTAGTAAATTGTTAATGTAAATTTGTTATTAGGTTAGGGATTATTGATAATCCAACTTCCATGATAGCAGATGCTACTGATCGCTTAGGTAATACAATAACTTTATAATAGTGTCCATGTTTCCATAACATTTGAGTTGGTTAAATAGATTTGTCAACTTAGTAGTCCTATTGCAAACATGGATAAGTCAATTTTTGGCCAGATGAGAGTTAGTGACGGAGATTAAAAGACCTTAACAGCTACATAACAAATTTAAAATAAAGCCAAAATACTACGAAAGCCTCATTCTATTAGATAATGAGAATAGACAATCGCATAGAATCATAAATAAAGGAATACAGTTTTTGCGATAATCTCGATATTGTTTTGGCCCAACTAGCCACTTTTGCTATTGGATTAACCCAACCGTTTTGTGTGAAATTGAGTTTTCATAACATCAAATCTCAGTAGGAAATTTTATACCAATGTGGTCCTATAAAAATACTAAGCATGCAAAACAAAATGAGGGCTCTATCCATCGGTAACGTTGCATATATTTTGTTATAAAATCTGCATTCGTTAAAATAGTTGTATGAAGCTGAGCAATTGTAGTGAAACACAAACTATAATAAATCTTACGAAACATTATATGAATAAATAAAATATTGATGGCCCTTAATTTGTTTTGAGTAGCATAATCTGCTGTTACTGCCACAGTTCAATTCAAACCGCCTGTAGCCTTTTAGATAGCACTTCCCTATGTTACTGGATATAGATTAAGATGTTTATATAGTAGTGCACAATGTTACTAACACTGCACGGTCCCTGCCCGCGGCGGCGCGGCGGCGCACGTTATATGTAATCACGAACGAAGTGAGTAGTCCAACTGCAAACATTGTAAGGATATGATGCGAGTTAGTGACGGAAATTAAAGGATCTTATTAAAGCTACATGACAAGTTGAATATAAAGGCGAATATAAAGTCAAAATACTACCAGACTCATTATATTTGACTGAGAATAGTCGATGCGATAATAAAGGATAAGAAATATAAAGGAATACTTGTTTTCGCGATTATCTCGAATTATATTTTGGCCTAACTAGCCCTTTTGCAATTGGACTAATCATATGTATAAACGTGAATGTAAATAATGAATGTAACAGTTTTGTTGTATCATAAAATTCATGTTATTTCAAAATGTTGATAATGTTTTAGACATATTTTAGTGCTTTTTCTTAAAGGTACATAAAGCCGTACGGCGCACGTAATATTAACCACAAACGAAATATAAACACTGTTAATTAATATGGAGTTTTATTTAAATGTCCCATAGAGGTTGAAAAGTTATTGAGGTAAATTAATAAATGCACTAAATTTGGACGAAACCAGTTATCCATTTATAATTTGTTAATGTATTTTTTCTTGCTCCCCTAGCCGAAAGTACGCACTTTCCGGCCGCATTTCAGGCCAGGAAGAGCATTTTTCGTGGCCGGCTGACGACCGCTCGCTCTGACAGGATTTTTGCGGCCGGCCATATTTACATATGCACGTTATGCTTTTGTCTTGTGCTCGCTCCTGTCAACGTCGTGACGTAGTGTCGCGAAAAATCGTTGATTATGTTCATGTTAGTAATATTGGTTTTATTTCATCTTGTTGATTTCAATGCCCGCCCCGCCCCGCCGCAAAAGTCGGGCGGGCATCCCCCCCCCCCCCCCCCGTCGCCCCCTTGCTTAATTAGTGAACGTACGGCTACGGGATCAAGAAAAATAGTATACGACTTTTTATCACACCCGGCCAGGGCATCCAACTTTCGGGCCTAGGATCGTAATATACTAATAATTATAATTTGTTAATGGATGATTTAAACACTGATAATTCAGAAATAGAAAAAATTCTGTGTCTGTTTCTCCAATTTTTTCACATGAGTAACATAGCAACGGGGAAAAAATATTTCATGGTAACATAAGAAATATAAATTGACTAGGGGAAAGTGTTAGTGCGGAGGGTTGTAAATGTTTACAATTACACTTATGTCTTAAACTCAAAATACTTGCGGATTATAAAACACCTCGAGGACGCTCACACGACGCTTCTCTAGACAGTCTCTCTTCACCCAACCGTCCTGACAGATTTTCCGTCAAGCCAGAACGAATTTTGTATCTTAGATAAGGACTTGAGAAAAAAAACTCAGTATATTTTAACTTATGCTAATCGTTCTGTAGAAAATATTGATTCATTTGACGACATTCGAAGGCACCGCACTAACCCAACATATTAACGTTAAAATGAAGTTCATTAAGGGAGTACAAACTACGTCAATAAATAAAAAACAATAAATACTCTTTATTCGATTTATTTCTCAAGATGTAGGTAGATGAAATACAATAAGATCGCTAACAATACACGTTATTATTCGTGACATTACATTACTACATTCTCCAAATAACCGACGCTTGTTAACACGTGACTGTGAAGTGAAATATTAAATATTGTCTATCTATAAAATAATAAAAGTTCGCGCTACAAAATAAATCTCATTCATTACTAATTGACTATCGTTGGGTGAAAACTGAGATAAGTCTCAGGAACTAACTACTAGTAATATTTCAGAAGAGGCCGTCTCCATTTAATTCATTACAAAAACAATCCATATAGTTCTTAAATAAACTTTGTCATATACAAACAGGTGTACAAAACCTTAACATAATACTATAAGGGTTTTACTAACCTACGTTATGTACATTTAGTCGGTGCTATGTTTAAGGATAAGTATTATGTAAGTAAAGTACAGTTGCTTCTAATTGTGACAGATTCGTTTGTGAAGCTTCCTCATTAGTTGTTTCACTTTAAGAAGAAGATACTAAAAATAAATTAATATCGGTTCAAGTGTTAAAAAGTAAGCTGCCTTATAAACGCCGCGAGCTACACATGCGACCATCTCCTGAATCGTATTTCGGAGTTAGATGATTTAATATAAATTCATTATACGTCCATTTCAATCAGATACTAGTCGCGGCTGAAACATCGGCGATTGTTGAATGGAAAAATGATGTAATAATGAGGTAAGCCGACTATTACAGGAGTGTAATAGTAGTTATGATTTCAAACAGTCTCCTTTGATAAATTAATACAATTTTGGCACGTCCATGTGCTTAAATAATGTCTATTAATATTTACATTACGATAAGGCGTCACGTCAGTTATTGCTTTCAGTTTTAACAATAACTATATCTGAATATAATATAATAATAATAATAATAATAATAATACCGTAAATTGGATATGTTATATATAGTAAATGTTCGTGTTACACACCTTAATTAGCAAAGCACACCGGAATGCATCTCAAACAGATAGATAATAAAGAAATATTATATTTCTTTGGAATGTAACGAAGTTAATAGAAATGTTATATCGGCAATGAAAGTGAACAGAAAAATTAATATTTAAAATATATATTATATAGAAACTTAATGTACCTAACTAAGCACAAAGGCACACGCCGATTTCGTTTAATTTATTGGTCCTCCTCGAGATTTACATGTCTATATAAAATATAACAATATTTATGTATAATTGTATAATGGCACGAAGTCTTCCAAATTTTGTTCATGATTAACATAGTGCCAACAGAATAATTCCAAAATATGTAATACCTAACAGGTACCCAGGGACATAATAAGACATTATAATCCGATCATAATAAAACTCTAATAGGTATAATTATAATAATATCTAGTAACTACCGACTGTTATACTGTTACACGATCAACGTACAGTTGGTCGCGTATTACAACCATCCACACAAAACCAATTAATTGCACTCTAGCTGCTAAGGCGACATCGTGTAAAAAGCTACACAAACTATAAAATATATTCTTTTAAATATTATGTACTTATTTTACGTAAGATTGACATGTGACATTGGTGCTTTATACATTTAAATACTGAGCTCGAAATTATAGACTCACGGGATCACTTAAGTAAATATATTTTAGTTATTAAAAATCTAGTGATGGATTTACCTTGCGTTAATTATTCTTGCATTTTGCGATCAATGGACTGCGTCTATGTCCCGTTGGGCGCGTGAAATTTTTACCTGAAATTAATCGCTAAAGTGAATAAAAAAACTGGACGTAATCTACTTTCGACAAAAGATTTAAACAGCGTGTGAATAAAAATAAGTTTTGAGATTACAAAATCTAAGGTGTTTCATGCATTTATTTATATCTCTAAACTGTGTTTCATTCACTGTGCATCGGGTATTTACGTCATGCTCTGTGATGTGATATTTACTTTCATTTATTATTCACTTTAGCAAAAAAAGCATTCTTCTGAAAGTTGAAATAATGGAGTACAATTACTGTACATGCAACTAACAAATTACAATACATTGTGCAAATTGCCAGAAAGTAAAGCTTCGAGGAAGGAAAATGCGTAAGGGTTCGAAGAAGCTTGGACATACGATCAATATATTTATTAAGTACATTGAGGGTTCCATTGATAAGTTTCGTTAACAGCGGTCAAATTTCCAGAATTCTGTACTTGGGAGAAGGAAGATGCATTAAAAAGTCTTAATCATGTTTCATGCTCAGTGTCGCTATGAGTGTCGATCTCGCTGCAGTTAGATCATGGTCCAACACCCAACCTCCTGGTCTATAAGAGGATGGACCGAGTTCGCACGGGTTCGTGATCGTACGTCCGAGTTCGTGGGTGGAGCGGAGCAGCACGTTCAGTGCTAATGATAAGGTACCTTGTCTTTGGGCGTGGCGGGATCGCCGGCCTCGAGCGCGAACATCTTCATCTTCTCCTTGAAGGAGAGCTGCTCCGGGATGGGCTGCGAGGCGGCGCGCGCCTGCGCCTCCGCCGCCAGCCGCCGCGTGCGCGGGTCCCTGCACCATTACATACCACGCTCTTAAAATAATGTACTCTGGAATATATACAAAGGCAGCCGACAGTGGATGTAGATCCTCTTTCTCCTTGAGTCACGGGCTGGACGGAAGTGGCTCAAGACATAAACCGAAGAAGCCCAAAATCTTAAAGTTATTGATGAATATATAGTAGAGTATAGAGGCGTGTGTGTACTGACTTGTAGACCTCCTGGGCGCCGATGACGCCCGGCGTGTGCGTGAGGGCGGCCGCGTCGTGCGCGTTCGGCGTTACCGGCGATGCGAGCATGCTCTCCGCCTGCTCTATGAACCGGTCCGGGTCCGTATGTTCGCTGAACCGGTCCGCGTGCTCGAGAGGCGGCGGGGACGTGGAGGGGGGTGCCGGCGGTACGCCCGCCCTCTCGTGAAACGACACCCGCTTGTCGCGCACTTCGCGCGTCTCGCGGACTTCCCGCGTCTCGCGAACTTCGCGCGTTTCGCGTCCACTGCTGCTAACTGGGGATCTGTGGTTATCATGCAAAATAGAATATGAGTGTACATATAGCTAAATGAAAAAAGATAAGTTCCGATATATCCTGTAAGTAATAAAGGAGTGAGTGCTGAGATGACGTCTGACAGAGAGAAATGGAAAGAAAATACATGTTGTGCCGACCCCACCTAATATGGGATAAGAGCAAGAAAATGATGATACACTAAAGTAAGTATGTAATAAGAGTAAAGTAATAAGGGCTGGGGCGGGCCGCGGAGGCACAAGCACAACAATACAAAATGTATTGCCATATTCCGCAAAAAATTTGAGCTTTGATATTTATTGAGAAGTATGGACATATCAAGTTGGGTGATTTTACTATCAACTGATTAATATAGGTACAGGTGTCGCAAACATTAACTGTTCTGAAATTATATTGACGGGGAGCTGTCAATATCATATCTGTAAACGCTGGGGGGCGCCCCACGGGCACACCGCCACTCGCAGCTAGGTAAGGTGACTCACAGCGGCGCGGGCGGGTCCGCGTGCGGGGAGGAGAGCGCGCGCGCACGAGTCGCCATCACCGTGAAGGAGGAGCCACGCGCGGGCGGCGGCGGGGCGGGCGCGGCTTGCTCCCAGCCCGGCCCGCCGCCCGTCCCGCCACCCGAGGTCCCGTCCGCCCAGAAGGGAGCCTCATCGCGCGGTGCCTGGGCTGGACTCGTCTGTTCGGACAAAACATCAACGTTATACTAATTTACATACAAGCCTACAGTTAGATTTCGTGTATCTGCGACGCTGTTATACGTGTCTGAAATACACCACTCTGGACGCTGATCTGGTGGAGTACAAACATATTTCCCCATTGAGGGTTGCAGTTTCTCAAATTAGCGCAAAAATGTGAATTTATTTCATATGTTGTGAGAGTGTGTGAAAAGAGTGTGTAACAAAACTATCACAAACACGCTATGGTACAACTGTATTATTTTTAAATAAAATGTCAATGATACAGACTGTTGAATTACGTCCCTGACCTCATTTTGTGCATAAGTAAATCCCCTGATGCAGAAATCAGTACGCACAGATACAGATACAATACAAACATCCAAGGTCGCACCTGCGCCTGCTGGGAAACTCTCACCTTCTACATCGTCAATCAAATATAACAAAATATAACTCACAACTTCTTGCGCATATCCGTTCGTGACTTCCGTCCGGTTGGTCTTGAGTATGGATTTGGGCGGCAGTGGGGAGGGCTGCGAGGGTGCCGGCTGGGGCACAGTGTGGGGCACAGTATGGGGCACAGTATGGGGCACAGTGTGGGGCACAGTATGGGGCACGGGCGCCGGCGGCTCGGGGGTGATGTGCTCCTCGTCTTCTACGTCGCCGTCTGCAGCGCCGCGCTCCTCCTGAATTACACGTTTGGACGCAAATTTGTTTACTGAGTTCCTATGGACGCATTTTTTCCGTTTCAGTATCGTAATAAACAAAAGGATTCGGAAATATACTGGATACTCTTTTTGCAAGACATTCATTCGGCTTAGAGCGTTCATAAAGAAAATGTATATTTTATGTTTCGTATCTAAAGACTTACACTTAACAACTTAATCAAGACTTGATTAGCCTAAAATATAGCATAAAACTTTGCATAAATATGTATGTCTTCGACGAGTTTAGTTTCATGATGAGGAATACCATTGCATTAAAAACAGCCAGGTCAGTTGCTGTGTGACGTAAGGTCACAGAAAGTTAATAGGCGCATTTTATATTTGCCCAGGACTGGGCAAAGGCTAGGCGCTCTTTTTTACTTCATCTCCCGACTCATTGTAGTGAAAAGTGTTTTCCTATAGAAATTGTGGTCCTAGAAACAAAACAGGTACTACTGGTAGAATGTTCCATGCAGGCACTAACCTGATCGTGCAAGGAGGCGCGGTGCTCAAAGTCCCGCTCGAGCTGCAGCGCACGCAGCTGCTGGCTCTGCGCCGGCGTGCGCGCCGCCCCCACGGATATCAACTGCGCTATCATCGCGTCCCTGCAAACTCAAACCCTTTGGTAATGGTTTCCATAACACAAGCTATACTTAGTTTGGAACTAGGTGGCGCCGTGTGAAATGTAATATTTATTTATTAGAATCTATTCATAAGAGTGAGCGATGATGTATTTGTTATTTGTGATACTACATAGATATTGATTGATATGCGTGTCTATATTATTTCTCGCCTCCGCCTGCCGCTCGTGCTCCTCGCGCTGCCACGGGTTGTGTGTGCGCGGCCGTTCCTCCCCGCCGCTATAGTACTATACCTTCTCTGCCTGGCTTGTGCGCGTCTCGCCTCCGCCTGCCGCTCGTGCTCCTCGCGCTGCCACGGGTTGTGTGTGCGCGGCCGTTCCTCCCCGCCGCTATAGTACTGTACCTTCTCTGCCTGGCTTGTGCGCGTCTCGCCTCCGCCTGCCGCTCGTGCTCCTCGCGCTGCCACGGGTTGTGTGTGCGCGGCCGTTCCTCCCCGCCGCTATAGTACTGTACCTTCTCTGCCTGGCTTGTGCGCGTCTCGCCTCCGCCTGCCGCTCGTGCTCCTCGCGCTGCCACGGGTTGTGTGTGCGCGGCCGTTCCTCCCCGCCGCTATAGTACTGTACCTTCTCTGCCTGGCTTGTGCGCGTCTCGCCTCCGCCTGCCGCTCGTGCTCCTCGCGCTGCCACGGGTTGTGTGTGCGTGGCCGCTCCTCCCCGCCGCTGTAGTACGCCACGCCGCGTCCGCCTGGCACGTCCAATGCGCTTGCCACGTACCGTTCTGGAAAAAAACATTTTACTTATGAGCAATACATAGAAAGCCACACGGCTACCACGACTGCCAACTTAAGTAGCATCCACAGAAATGCTACATTAGCTGGCAGCTATTCGCATCTGAAGCACCGCAACACGGTGCGATTTTCTAAGCAAACCGGTCTCCAATTACACCGCGTCCGTACGAACCGCTTTAAGATCTGCCTACATATTATCACCTGATATTAGCGACTGACTGCCATTGCCTGGATGGGCAATTGATCATAGTGAATAGTGTGACGTCATACCTTCATCAGGTTCTATCGTAGACTGCGGCTGCGGCTGCGGCTGCTGCGTCTGAGTCTGATAAAATTGTTCTTCCGATTCGGAGTCTGGCCTTCTTGCCATCTGCTGATAAATCAAACCAAAGTCAATATTTCAGAATTAACGTGCTGTAACAAGTTCTCAATTTTAAAACAGAAATCAAAATACTTTACTATGAACACAGGTACATGAGTGTGGTTCTATATTCACTGCATTATATATAAGAAATTATTTGATAATAATTATAAAAATATATTAATTAAGAGCTTGGCAGCCGACTGACAGCACTTTCGATTTTAAAACTGAAAGTTACCACGGATTTAATCAAAATCGAGTCAAAGATGTATATAAGTATCATCATAGTCAACAAATTGATTACTATAGAATTCATAAATAAATGGCTGGGAAACGTCAATAATATAACATTTTTAAACAATACACAATTAACACATAAAATTCAAATATAGTGCACCAATGAGTATTTCTCATGAAATATTAATGACGGCACTCCTCAGACTATGAAGGAAAAAATGTTGATGAAACCAACAGTGCAAAAAGATTCATAAATTCTACCGCTGGGTAGATAGCTCAATGCTCGCTTTTCTCGAGTAGGATTGTATCTGTGCAGGCCGAACTTGGGAACATTAGATCGCTGGCATATTTTAAATAGTGGCGGAACACTCAGACGGCAGCGGCACAGTATGCGCTTCTTGGCAGTATTACCATTTTAGCACATGAATATATATAGGTCAATACATTTTTTAAACAGAACGTTCGGGTAGATGACTTACTTGCGGTTTTGGTGCAACTGGGGGCTGAGACCTTTGTGGCGATAAAGGTTGGTGCCATTCGTATCTGTAATAAATATATAATAAATATTGATGGGCAATTTACTGTGATGTCTGATATAAATGAATAAATAAATAATTTTACACAGCACCACCATGCCCTGTAATTTAACAGATTGTAGTATTAACGGATCTATATATTTAGTAAATGAATATTGCTAACCTCTGCGGTGCTGAGTGTTGTAGTATCGGGGATTGCATATGTTGCTGTTGCGAAGGATGTTGTTGCTGTGGATTTTGGAGCTGCGGATGTTGCTGCTGCTGTTGTTGCTGTGGATATTGCTGTTGTTGTTGCTGGAGGTGCTGTTGTTGTTGCTGGAGGTGCTGTTGTTGTTGCTGCAGGTGCTGTTGTTGTTGCTGCTGCAAAAGCTGTTGTTGCCGCAGGTGCTGTTGTTGATGTTGCTGCGGCTGGCCCGGGTGTTGGTGTATGGGCTGCTGTATTTGACCTACAAAATAATCACATAATCAAACCACAATCAGCTTCTACAGTACTGCTACACTATTATAGTGACTGGAATATTGGCTTCACTTCTTTTAACATCTCGGCGAGCTTCCTCTTATGTTGTATGGTGTAGTGTAATACAGTATAGTGTAGTTACCGGGCGCATGGTTGTGAAAGGTATTAGGCGGCGGTCCGCGGTGCGAGTGGTACGCGGCCTGCTCACGCCGCGACACTTCCTCTGACATCTCGGCGAGTTTTGCCGCTCGCGCGTTCATCGCGTTCGTCTGCAAAGAAAGAAAAGGATATTTAAATCAAATAAACTGATTTATGCGCAATGAGCAATTAAAAGTTAAACTTGAGAATATTCAACAAAACAGTTTAGATAACCTTAACAGCGATAGAATTGGAGGAAACTGGATTCAAATTATAACAATATTCTTCTAGCGTTTTTGCCGCACGTCTTTTACGCCATACTAACCGTTAGTTGCATCTGGGAATCGGCCGCCGCGTCGGGCTGGTGCGCACGCGCCGAGAAGTGAGCGGAGTGCGGACGATTGCTGCCCGTCGAGCTGCGCAGTGATGACCATCTTCAATTTATATAATTAAATACTTATAGTTATTAACTGCTTGTAGTTTTAAAGTAAGCAATGTTTTTTGTATATACATATATATTAAATGTCGGCGTCGAGGTATATTGTGGGCTAATGGGTAGCTAAGCAACACATCGTTGAAATTCAGCACGACAGAGCTGCAGTTTAAATTAAGCACTTACAGCATAACTATAACCATTTTTTTTTTCATATTACCAAAGTACCCATATTATTTATATTTGTTTTTTCCTTGCGAAAAACATTACTTATCTAATTATGAAGTGCGAAAGTTGAAGAGCAATTTCCGGCTGGACTAATATTCAATTTTCAGTATCAATAACCTCTTGATAGTTGGATGTAGCTGTCAAGTATGTCTAATTTTTGATTGTATGCCTTGTTGGGTGTCGCGAGGTTGGTTCTGCTTTAAGACTGCGATCTTGGTGCTTGCAACGATAACTTAGCTAGTATAGATACTATGCCGATAGACATAGAGTTGAGAGTTGTTTACCTGTCGGGTTGCATGTACATGGGGTGCGCCTGCACCGAGCTGAGGTTCTGGTAGAAGGCGTCATTGGGCGCCGCGAGGTTGTGGCTGCTGCGAGACTTGTGCGCCCACAGCGCCGCGCCGCCGCCGCCGCCCGCCTCCGACACGTTAGTGGTGCTAGCACTGGAACATAACAACTCGCCGTTCAATCACACCACATAATGCCGTACAGTCGTCAAACAGACATCGAGACAGGGCAATTGTGCGGGGCGAATGCGATGCGAGAACGGAGTTTTGATTTATATTTAATGATAATCGTTAGCATTTGTATTAACGATTGTCTGACATTGTCGCTGCTAATAATAAGACTGGATAACTTAACACTTTATACGGTATATATAAACAATACAACGACATCCAACAGTTTAAAAAAATTGATATTGCACCTTTTGGTCCGACTCGCATAGAAACGTACAGTTTTGGCGGCGGATCTGTGGACTCTGAAGTTGGCTACCAAAGGTCTGTCTCTTTCACGGTAAGAAACGAAACCTTTTGCAGTTAACTTTAAGAATTTGAAACAATGAACCGAACAGCGGTATCGTGAGGAATAAAGTATAGTGATGATATACCTGGGCGGCGGCGGGTGCGCGGCGTGAGGTGACGCGTGCGGCGGCGAGGCGACGGCGTGGTGCAGCGCGGGCGTGCTCTTGCTCGGCTTCACCGGCTCCGCTGCGAGCCTGGACGGCAGGTCTCGTTCGGACGCGCGACGTACCGCGTTGCCACCAGAACCTATGGATTAAACTGGTTAAGATACTTTGTATAACTAGCTAGGTCACTGACTTAACGTGCTGTTCGAAAATAAATTACTAAAATTCGGGCCGTAGATGGTTGTTCAAAGCGCCAAATATCTGTGCTCTTTCGATGTCTCATGCATGGCTAGAGATAAATCGTTCTGTAGCTAACTCTAGACTTGCCCATATCCAAGGCCAGAGCTATGTGACTCGTAAGATCTGTGTAATTTTCTTAATATCCTAATATAAATCACTGTAAACATCACATGACATCGACATGCTTGCTTACTACTAAGCTAGATTGACAATTAACAGTTTAACAGAGTATTTACAACAAAAAATTATATTAAAAAAGCCTGAAAAAAAACTGTAGAAAACAAAGAAAGAGTGTCAAAAGTTACAATAACTGCAAATTATAAATCCTGAAACAAAAAAACATCAAATAATATGCTAAAAGCACAAAAACTTAAATGTGCTTAAACAATAATTAATTGGAATATAGGTGTAAAAATGTGCGAGCTAATATTGAATTTTGGGAAATCAGCTTACGCGTGGACTCTTCGCTTCGCCTGCAAATTGCGGGGCATTGATGAAGTATGTTCAGTTCGGGTAGACTTCGCATCACGCCCACACTCCTTGCTTTCACTTGCAGTTCCAAGGAAGACGACCGATGTGGAAACATTGCAATGACCCGCGGCAAGATTTCCTTCTCAGTATTTACCAAATCGTCACTCCTGTCGACCTCCTCCTGACACCTTGCAGAATTCTCACTCGACTGGTTAGATTTCAACGTAATATTTTCTAAAGTGATTCGCCGCGGTTTCTTCACTACTATTTCGTTGAACACAAATCCGCCGGCGTTCTCGGAGCACTCCTCGGACGGCAAGTTGGGTAGTTCAAATTCGTTACCGTGCGCTAACGTGTCTTCGCTACCCCGCGACCCGTATTTTGACCAATCTTCGAGTTGAATGAGAATGCTCTTGACTTCCTCGTCAGACAGTTTCTGCCTTCCCGTTTCACTAGTTTCCGTTTTGGTAATTTCGTATTGTATGTCCGCCAGACTCGCACTCGTCGGTAAAAAGTCTAGGTGGTCTATCGTCTTGTCGACTCGAGCGCTTAGATTCGGACTCGACTGGCAATTTCGTTTGTAATTTCTGACACAGTACGACAGGTTGATGTCGTTGAACTGCTTCGTCAGAGCTTTCACGCGACCGAAAGACGGCCTGAATTCGTCAGGAGATTTCCACGATTTTCTATCGGCGCTGTCGAGGATTTGAGTGGCGGCGCATTCGAGGGGCGAACGGTGGGCGGCGCTAGTGCAAGCTTCGCTCGAGTCTCGGTCATTAGATTCGGAGGCCGAAAACATCGACGGAGGTTCGGTTTCCTCCGATTTTAAAGAAAACGACCTAGACATATCGAAAAGAGTCCTCTTCAGCCGGCTGTGAACGTCCTCTATCTTTTCGGCCTCCTTTCGGACGTCGAGGGTCAACTCTAGTTTTCTATCCAGGGGCGCCGTCGATCGTGACTTCACCTCGGGGATCACAGTTTCAACACGGGGCGTCGTCGGTGTGACGCGGGATAGGGGGCGGATGGGCTCGGTGGGCGTCTGGCACGTGGCATCGGCGGTGTCGGGGCGGTCGAGAGATAGCTGCGGCAGGATGCGCCGCGTCTTGGGCGTGCACGGGCCGTCGGGCGTGTGCGGCGCGCTCTCGAATATGAGCGGCTCCGAGTCAGCGGCGTCGATGTAGGGGATCGGCTGCGGGTCCGGCTCCGGCGTGCGGCAGCACTCGCATGCGCTCGCGCACTCGTCGCCGGCGGTGCGGCGCCGCGAGTGGAACAGCTCGAGCGTGAGCCGCGTGTCGATGGGGTGCATCTGCGGCGGTAGCGGCGTCGCGTCGCTGTCACTCGAACGGTCGTACCCTTGAGGCGCGGCAGGGACAGGAGGTGGGGAGGGGGTGTCGCTGCAGGCGGACGGCGGGGACGCGTCGAAGTCCTCGCACGTGAACGTGAATACGGGTATAGGAATGGGACATGGCGGCGCGGCGCCGCGGAGTTCAAGAGGACACCCCGGGGTCTCGGGCGAGAGCTCCTCGGAAAGTTGCTCGTTCTCGCGGTCGAGTGTTATGATGAGGCGAGGGATCGAACCATGGTGGTAGTGCGGTCGGCACGAGCTCTCCGCGCTCTCAGAGGAGCTGGACTCGCTTGACTCCTCCCGAAGGTAGCGGCCTCGCTGGCACGGCCGTCGCGCGCCCTCCTGCATTCTGTATCCTGCAACGCCAGACGTGTCAACAAAGTTCTTTCACCAACCGAAGTTTCAAAAAGCTGACACAGACAAAAGCGTTTGAAACGAAACAGGCTGCAGAATGGCGAATAAAATACCGAAAGCCAACCGAGTAAAATTTAAATTAAAATATAATTGAACTCACATGAAACGAAAATTTCAAAGCCGGATGAAGACCGTCAACGATATAAAAATAACTCAAACCCTAAATAAGGACATCAAATTATTCCGAAGTGTACCGCAACGAGGGTACAGTATGGTCGATAGATCTTACACGCTTAAACACAAAGTGCAAACATATTTAAGTGGTCAAGTGGCTGTTTGTTGTATATACTATACAACAAACGGTGTTAAGTACAGCCCTCCAAAGCGAGTTTGAAACATGAGCAATAATCGAAAAAGACTAAATATTTACATTATCCATATCGATTATTTTCATGATCAAACTGTATTTATTTCAATTATTCGTAGATCCCATATTCAACCGCTATCGGCCATACTGTATGCTAATTGAGGCAAACGAGTTTACTTAGCAGGTGCTGCAGCCTGTGAAGAGTAACTCACCACGTAGAACCAAAAAATAGATAACAAAAGAGCTCAACTCAACGATACTCTTGTGGCACATGTGTGATAAAAAGAAAACCGTGAAAACTGCATAAATATGATAAATATCGAGACATCGAATTGTGCGACGGGCATAAACTTGTTCAAAAAGACGCTTGTTCACGATGCATATTATTCGCGAAAACAAAGCAATATAAAAAAGAATGCGCGGGTTACGGCGCGTTCACACTTACTGTACTTCAGTAAATTTTCGTTATGAAGGACGATTCGTTAAAACAAATATGATTATTTTATGACCTTGTAATTTTATGAACCGCTCTTGCACATTGCCATTGCAATTTAAACTTTTCGTTTGACAAGACTCTTCCTTAGGCAGTATTTTTTAAGATGTATTCGTTTTCATCGTATCGTATAATCGACCCCGTCAATAATGCACGGGTTCAGTGCATTTTAAGTGTGCGCGTATTAGGTCGTATAATCTTTCGATGTGCCAATAACTCCAGAACATATTTTAATGCCACAATTTGTTGAGTAAAATTAATCTCGTCATTAAATAATCATCAGGTGTAAACGCTCCAGTGACACACAGTGCCCAAGCGCCTATAGACGCGGTACGCCCAGCGCAATAATCCGAGGAAAAAATAATAATCGATCGCTACGAGAGTTCGGTCATAGAAACGAAAGGACATATATCTCGATTATACCTGTCGCTACCGACTCTGCTCCGGCGCAGCAAAAGAATGAACATTTCAATACAGACTTGGAAGTCGCAATGAGAAAACCACTTTACAGTGTCAATATAATAATACAATAGCTTTTTGTCGGCGTTATTATTTCATCCTGTGATGATATAAAGCCCATATCTGAACGTTCATTCTTTTTTCTGTGCTGCGAGATTATCGATGGCGAGCGGTCTCTGCCAGGACCTGAAACGAGCCTCGGTCGGTCGGTAGTGGTACGACGACCAAGTGTATCGGTCGGCGGATAGGCAAGTGATGGGAGATGAGTTCGTCAGAGTGGGTAGCGGGTCCGGTAAGCGGAGGCGGAGGAGGAGGCTCGGTAACCTGCGGTGGCGAGCTCGTCGCGCGGCGAGGTGGGGCGCAGCAGCGCGGGGTGCGGGTTCGTGAACGTGCCCGAGTTGCGCCGCAGCCGGTGCTCGTACTCAATCACTCCGTCGTCGTCTGGTTACCACCATATAGTTACTGTATACACCTTTATGATTACACTACACAGTGCCTGGAAAAGATAGCTACGTTCCTACGTACAAAAATACACTGTCTTCTTCCCCACGGAGGGTCGAGCAAATGTATGATGTATATTCTGGGTGTAAAGGGATGGAAAACTTGTGTAAATGACGCATAATTTCGTTGGTACATTTTTAATTTTAAAGCTACCAAGAAATGATTTTAATAAATAAAATTGAAATTGATTTCAAGGAAAGAAATATAAAGCTTTTTGATCCTTGTTGCTTATTATATATTTATATTATTATAAAGATATATATCGTCCCTGTAGTTGGAAAACTAAATAACTAACAACCAAAATCGGAAGAAAAACGCGATTTACTATTTTTTTGCCTGTAATATGGCTATAAATTTTTGTTTGGGAACATTTTTAGTATGTATCTTTTGCTATGTTATAGATTGTTACTTAAGCTATTTTTCAATATAAAGGTCTTATACGTTAGTTCATTAGTTTGTAAGAAAACAATTTAAAAACGACTATGTATTTTTCCCTCAACAAACTTATAAAGTTTTTAAGCACTTATTTCTTTTTTCATGTCAGTTATTTAGTTTTTCTTCGTCAATGTTCTCCATATAACTTAAAGAAGCTAGCATTAAGTGCCTTTATTTAATTTTCCTATATTAGCTAATTAATAAAATTGAAAATATAAATACTCTTGTTTAATTATTCCTAACTGCACTGATCCTGTAGAGCGTAGAAATGTGTCGAAGGAAAACTGAATAAGTAACTTTATGCATTTTATTAGCCGCAAAGTTAACGCTTAATTACACTTAGCTATTTTATTGCTGAGTTAACTATTTCTCCTGCGCAACTTTTTTATCATTACTTCAAAATTCATTTTGTCATGTTTGACGTCTTGACAGATTCATTTTTGTATATCTTTTTATTGAAACACGATATCAAAACTTTAGTGACACAGAAAGATGCAGCTTGACTTGGACTTTATGAAGGTGCTATAAAGTCGATTTGCCAAAATGTGTTAGTTATTAAGTTTTCCAACTGCAGGGACGATATGCTATACATATCTTTATAAAGGACTCCACAACCATGTCGACACGTAAAAATTTACGTCTTTTTCCGTTAAGAAGAAGAGGTGAGCCAACGTAGCGAACAATGCGAAGATGATTTTAGTAATTGGTCTTAGTATTTAGTTCTTATAAACCAACATAGTGATTTTATACTTAAAAGGAGATCATTTATCAAACACATGAATATTTACGACAAAGAAAATAATACAAATAATTACCCGGTCTCGGGTTGTTGTTAGCGGGTTGGTGCAGTAGCGTGGCCAGCCCGTGAAGCATGGCGCCTTGTTTGGCCACTTCCAGCGTCACCGTCGGACCCGTGCGCACCAGGTACTCCGCCGCCTGTTACAAGTATTTGCACCTTATCAGTTAAAAGGTCTGTATTTCCCGAGAACTAATAATCTGGAAGTCTTCAAGAGGAGAGTGAATAGGTATCTTCTAGGCGCACATGCTATATCGTAGACCGCATTGTCACTTAACATCAGGTGAGATTACGGTCAAATAATGATAGCCTATCGCAAATAAAAAAAAGGTATAAACAGAATACAGACAGAAGACAGGCAGAGATCCCAAGTTTCAATCCGGTAGTAGCTGGTTCAAATCACGAAAGTCTGTAGCAGTAAAACGCATTCTAAATAATACCATCCAGCATATCATTTCTGCCGCCTAGCGCGTTACTGTGTTCCAGTTTGAAAGGTGTGGTTGCCGGTGAAATTACAGGAACATGGAACATTCCATCCTCACGTCTTACAGTTAGCACCTCATACGATACGACATGGGTCTTGTTGTTCCTAAGTAGGGGAGCATCCAAATCGTATTGCTTGGCAGAGGTTACCACTTAGCAAGGTGGGCTATGTGCTCGTTTCGTAACTTTACCATATAAAAAAACATTTCACCACACTGGTTCGAGAGAGCTAGCCACGATTAGTAGTAGTTTCACAAGTATGGTGCTCACGAAAAAAAAAGGAAGCCCTTCTTTAGGGGTTTCTTGTCTGGTCTTTCCCATGGAGGGTCGGACAGGGTTTGAACAGGCGTCAAACTTAGCGAAAAGTACGCGTGACCCTATGTTTTGAATATTATTGACGTTTCCAAGCTATTTCTTTATGAATTCTTTGGAAATAAAGTTTGACTTTTGACTTTGACATATATGATTGGATACCTTCTCCTGCGTGATGCCGACGAGTGACTGCCCGTCGACGGAGAGCAGCTGGTCGCCGGCCGCCAGCCGCCCGTCCGCCGCCGCCGCGCCGCCGGGCACCACCGATTTGATGTAGATGCCCAACTTGCTTTGCCCCGAACCCTGCGGATGACATAAGTGGAACGTTACAACATCCGCGACGTAAATTAATACTCGTGCACATTTCACACAGCGCCATCACAAATTCTACATAGCTTATACTAATGGACCTGATAAAATACTAACTTTTTTATTAGTACATACATTATAAATACATATTTACACCCAGAAACTGAACTAACATTTATGTTTGCACAAATGTTTGTTGTGGGTGGAAATCGAACACACAACCTACATAGAACCTGCGTAGAAAGTAGAGTTACTACCAATAGTTGTGAGCCAAACTAAGGATAATAACAATAATATTTAGGAGGACATTTCACACAACGCCACTAGCCCGAAAGTAAGCTAAGCATAGCTTGTATCACGGCAACCAGACAACTGATATAATGCTTATATACTTTTTTGTAAATAAATACATATAATACATATTAAAACCCAGTCGCAGAACAAACATCAATGTTAGTCACACAAATGTTTTGTCCTGGGTGAGAATCGAAGCCACGACCTACAGCGCAGAAGGCAGGGTTGTAACCAACTGAGATGTGAGCCAGAGTAAGGATGTTACGTACCTTAGCTGCGACTATGCTGAGGCCCATGCCGTTGGAGTTCTTGTGCAGTTGCACTATGATGGGCCGCGGGTCTGGTCGCGTGGGCGGCGCGCGGCACAGGTACACCGCCCAGTCGCCGCGCGCGTGCGGCTGGTGCGCGAGCCGGCAGAGCTGCGCGCGCTGCAGCGGCGCCACGAACTCGGCCAGCCCGGGGGGCACGCCGCGCACCACTTCCGCGCTGAACCCGCCGCAAGGGATCATCAGCTCCACGCACAGCCAGGTGCTCTCTTCTATCCGCACCTGGTACACACGGTACGTAACCAATCAGAACGAATCAATATTTAATTTAGTATTTTTTCTTTTATGTCAATTTGGTGACAGATCTGGCTGACGGCCCACGTGAAAAGTGGTAACCGCCGCCCATGGACAACAGCAATACGACTCAAGTCCTCTCCACCAAAGTGAGAGATAACTCAAATAATAAATAATAATGTAATTGAAAAGTTTAAAACAAGATTCATTAATATTCAATGATGTAAATTGCGATCAACTCTTGGTAAATCAAACTATATGGTTTACCTCTCGTCCGTCGGCGCGGCACAGCTCGTCGGCGAGGCTCCGCGCGTGCGCTACTCCCGCTTCCACCGCTTCGGGCGGCGCTAGTGGCGTCAGTAACACTCGCACTTGCACAGAGTTCAACTTCGAGCACGATGTCAACGCGGACACAACTTCCGCCGGCGTGCGATACGTGCGCTGTATCAGTTGAGCTGGCAACATAACAATAAATTTGTTATTTATAAGTTATACCTGGCGACGGATTTTAGCAGGTCCGAAGTTGGCTGCATAACGATATATTTTGGTCTATAGTAGAATTGTATTCATAACTGTGCAGTATACGACATCATCAATTATTATCGAAACAGCATTATGCACAATGATAATGAAATATAAATAGATAATTTTACTGACTGCTTCGTTTTGGATTACTACTGATTTGTTAGGTAAGTATTATAACATTAATTAGTAAGATGAAAAAATGAGGTCACTTCTGGACAAGCTGTAGTAAATATATTTTAGACAACAAATTTCCATTTATATCGGGTTTACAGGTAAATAAGGCACCTACGTATTGCATTAATGAAATTAGAATATCTGCAATCCAGTTTACCTGCTTGATAAATTTTAGCCAGATGGCAATCAGCGGCGATTTCACTGCCCTGCCGCAACGCCCAGGCCGAAAGCAACTGTAGTCGCGCCGTCAGCGTCGCGCCGAACTGCGGACTGATCATCCCTGCCTCTGTTACAAGCTGGAAATAAACATTCATTGTACAGACTTCACTCTCATTTGTTGATAGTAGACTATTGCCAGCCTTATAATGTATTTCTTTATTTATTTTATTTTGCTTTATTTAGTAAACATACAGTACATAAATCATGTTAGATTAACACTAATAAATAATATATAATAATATATTTAATACTAAGTAGCCTGAAATAAATAAATTGTTATTATTATTTTGTATAACTTGATTTCATAATTTGGGAAGTTGGGTAGAAACTGAGTATTAGGATTTACTCAATTATTGTCAAACTTATAATTCATACCACACTAAGTATGATCCATCTATACAAAAACACCAACACAATAGAATAAATAACAACACAGATCATTAATACGTCAATGACAAGCGCTTGCACCATTCATGCAATAGTACGATTCGGGTGACGAACCCATTCAGTCGCATCACTAGCTTCACCGCGACCGCTCATCAAAGCAGGTCAGTTCTAGAGGAGTACTGACCTTGTTGAAGCAGTAGGAGTTGATGTAGTAGAAGAGCGAGGAGAATAGTTGCAGAGTGAGCGCAGCGTTCACCCTGCACAGCCGCAGCAGTACAACGGCGGCGACGAGCGCTTGCAGCGTGCCCGCGGTCGCCTCGCTCGCTTCACCGCGACCGCACATCAAAGCAGGTCAGTTCTAGAGGAGTACTGACCTTGTTGAAGCAGTAGGAGTTGATGTAGTAGAAGAGCGAGGAGAAGAGTTGCAGAGTGAGCGCAGCGTTCACCCTGCACAGCCGCAGCAGTACAACGGCGGCGACGAGCGCTTGCAGCGTGCCCGCGGTCGCCTCGCTCGCTTCACCGCGACCGCACATCAAAGCAGGTCAGTTCTAGAGGAGTACTGACCTTGTTGAAGCAGTAGGAGTTGATGTAGTAGAAGAGCGAGGAGAATAGTTGCAGAGTGAGCGCAGCGTTCACCCTGCACAGCCGCAGCAGTACAACGGCGGCGACGAGCGCTTGCAGCGTGCCCGCGGTCGCCTCGCTCGCTTCACCGCGACCGCTCATCATCACTTCCAACGCAGGCGTTAATTCTGCTTGAAAGCATGATACGAGGTTGCTGTAACAAGTAATATTATAAGTATTGGTACATAATTCACACAGCGCCATCTATCCCTTAACTGAGCAAAGCTCAAGCCCTTCAAGTTAATACTACGAGAACAAGATAACTGATTTTTTTTTTTTGCTCATGTATGCTTTTTATGATGAAGAAGTTCCTATATATTTTTGTATGGATGGATGACAGGAAGGATGCACGTATGTCTGTTATTATTTCACACCAAAACATCCGAACTGATTTAACTGAAATATTGAACATAGGGAGATGACCTGGAGTAACACTTTTTGTTTCAGTACCATGCGTCTGTATTTCCCGAGAACTATAATCTGGAGGTCTTCAAGAGGAGAGTGAATAGGTATTTTCTAGGCAAGCATGCTACATCGTAGACCGCATCGTCACTTAACATCAGGTGAGATTGCGGTCAAATGTGAGCCTATTATACATAAAAAAAAAAAAAAAAATGCGGGCGAAGCCGGGGTCAAGAGTTAGGGTTAAATAAAAAATGTGGCATCACGAGACGCTCGGCAGATGTGAAACATCGAAATTGGCAGTACACAACAGAGAAGTAGAGAGCGGCGGCGGAAAGGGGGGGAATCACGGCTTAAGAGAGTGACATGCCGTTTTCCGCCACGGCATACCATACGGTCTTAAGGCGAGCAAATTCATGTTTATAGCAAAACAGTACCCTATATACTATATAGATACCTGTATATTTTGTGTCACTTAAGAAAACATAGCGATAAGGAACACCAATGAGATATTTTTACACTTCAGCCCATCTAATCCCGTTAAAGGTATACCTTACAGATACGAGACTATTGTGCGTTTTTGAGTGATTATTTGTAACGTTTTGCGTTTGTGAAGCGATCAGTTTAAAGTGCAGAAATCCTTTAAACATATTCGTCACTGTAATTTATCTAAACATTCTAACTATTTATAATTATGAATCGCAAATCACACATTAACATTAAAAAGATGCATTTTTCGTAAGGATTATTACAACAATAATGTTCATTTTTGTACATACCTGAAAGCAGCTTCAACAGTCTGTGACAGCAGCTCCTGCGCTTGCGTTGAAAACGATGAGATATGGCGGTCGTATTTCAAGAAGTGCAGCAACTCGCTCGCGTTTGCCATCCAAAATGCCTGCGCTGCAGAATGTTTACACCGTTCCTGCAAATAAATACATAAGTTGCAAACATGATCTCATGACTAACTTTTCTTTCTTTCTTTCCACTCTTGCACGTCGATATAGGCGATTCTGCACAATATAGGTCGAAGATTAGAAGGCTGGTACCGTGGGTTTAATAACCATTAACACAAAAGTCATAATAATTATTTATGACTTGTATGTTTTATGATAAACAAATCTTAATGTCTTTATATAATAAAACAGAATAATAATAATAAATATTGGTGCACATTTCACACAGCGCCATCTAGCCCAAAAGTAAGCTAAGCTAAGCTTGTATCGTGGGAACCAGACAACTGATAGAATACTTATACATACTTTTTTGTATATAATACATACATATAATATATATTAACACCCAGACACAGAGCAAACATCTATGTTCGTCACACAAATGTTTGTCCTGGTTGGGAATCGAACCTAGATGTGGAATTCGGTTTTATCACGAGCTCCTACTTTACCCCTCGCAAAAGTATCCTATCGAGGTCCCAAAAAAAGCTGGATAATAATGGTTCTCAAAATAATATTACCTGAACAGTAGCATGTATGAGATAAGCGACGTGATGTAAGAACGCGGTCAGTTTATGCGCCCTCTCCGTCGGCGTCAGTTCCGGCCGGTAGTGTGTCGAGGCTCGGTATCTAAAATGTTAAAAATAAGATGTTATAAACCATCCGTTTAATTAGTCCCTTTAAAAACTCGTAGGAAGCTGGGGAATTTATGCGCCACCAACGCAGACGTACATCTAAAAATATTGTCATTTTGTATAGATTGTTATTACATTAGATTCCTGCATGCTGTTTCGGTGTACAGCCACTATTTGAGCGGATGGACTATAATAGTTGACGAACTAATATTTGTACAGCAAAAATACCTACAGTGTGAATAAGAAAAAATGTAGGGAGATTATCAGGTGCTTAGGAAAAATGTCGTTAAACTTGGGACACCTTTGTCTACTACCTCTCTCTACCTCTGTCTAATAGATAAAAGTTAAAATACACAGAGATACGATGTTAATGATTAATATACATAGTGAATTCTTCGCTAAATAATGGATTTCGTTAAACAATTTGAAATCGTACGAAGTATGGAATTGTATTCCACCGTCGCTCATTCTACAATTGTTGTTTTAGTCTACAGAGCGAAATGTTTACAACATTCAATCAAACAAGCAGGAACGGCAACTTGCCGTAACATTTTATTCACCGTAAACCGCTTCGTTCGGCCCGCAAATCAATAACTTTGTTGTCATTACCGAGAAATTCTATTTAAACATAAGTATTCCAGAGAAGTGATGTTAATAAACTCACCTCGCGCATAAGTACAGTGTGTAGACAGGCGCCAGCTTGAACGCCGGTGCGTGTGGGTCGAGGCGCGTGATGACAGCGGCTAGGAACTGAGCCTGTCCGCCTTCCGGGAACTCGAGGACGGCCGGAAGAATCGCCTCCTGGCCTCCACCACCTCGCATGCTCATCCTGACATTTACAAATTACATCAATAACTAGCTCAAAGCTCGAATCAAACTCTAGTTGTGTCGACGGATACGACCAAAAAACCAATTGGTACGAAAAAAATTGGGGGCGAAAAATACGATCACTACCGGCAAAAGGCGAATAGGCAACAAATTAGGTTAGCTTCGGTACGTACGGTCGGTCAAAATACCTGTTATCGTGTCCCGAGCCGCCGCTCTTGGCGCTGCAGATACTTTTCGTCTCGACGTTGCCGTCCAGGTCAAAGGTAGTTTCGTAGTTGTCTTTGTAGTGGGAGTTGGTTGTTCTGTTGGCGCTCTGTTCGTGCTCGTAAGCGGAGGCGGAGGCGGAGGTGGAGTGTTCGTCTCTGGTGTTGTCGTCGTTGTCGGTGACGTGCGACATGATGAGCGACTCGTTGTCGAGTTTGAGCGTGTTGTTGTTGTTGTATGGCGTGTTGTCGTCGCGGTAGTACGCGTCCTGCGAGACGGGGCTCACGGTGCGCACGTACTCCAAGTCCGGATTCGCGTTGCCGTCCGCGTCCGTGTGGTGCGACGTCGGCGACATCGCGCCGCCCGACGTCACAGATCTAACGTGGGGGTAACGTACACAAGCGAATGTTCGTGAGCCAGTGACAGATACATGCAAAACAAAACGGATGACGGGTAACGTAACCAGTACACGTGATTAGATAAAGCAACCGGTGGACTTTGGAGAATTAGTTTAACAAAAATATTATGAATAAAAATGTAAGAACAAACAAACAAACATTGCAGTGGATGAGTACCGGTGCTTCTAAATCTGACTAGGTAGGGGTACGACTAAATACGACAAGTAAAGAGAAGTGCTCGGTGTTGAATAATTAACTGACCTGTCGTATATGGAGCCGGAGCCGTAATTCTGGGATTGCGCGAGGTTTCGGTTGATTAGTGTCTCCTGAGCCGGATCCATGAATCTGAATGTTGACACGCGGCCGAATTTCAACAGGCACCCGTGCTGTGGAAACGGTGAGATGTTTAAATACTTGCAAAACACAAACCAATTAGAAGTTACGAACAAAAATATTAAAACATTTTAAGTCTGTAGAACACTTAAACTTTTACGGAAAGCGGACGTGAAACAGATTTCTATAAATTACGTATTGCTAAATTATACGGCAGCATCAGGGTGCAAAGTATCCGTTGCTGATCCAACTCCTCAACCATCCCAGGTCTTATTGCCAGCGGCATCCCCTTAAACCCCACTAATAAGGGTTAGGTTTGTTCGTCTAAGTTAAAAAATAAATAAATTATTACTAGCTAATCAATCGCAAATATACATTTCTACGACGAGGTCGTATGTATAATTTAATTTTTGGCATTTACAAGTTAAACTCTTATCTTTGAACAGCTATGAAAATACTAAATACTTACGTACTTACGTTATAAAAAAACTCAATTACACAATGCAAAAATATGGTGAGCGGAGTACGCCACTAAAAACGTCGATGCATCTATAAATATTCATCTGTCAATTATGGCTCCAGGGAGTAGCTAAGCAAGTATAATATAGTACCGTAGCGATAAAATGGGTTCAGCAGTAAACAGGCACGTTTCGCGAGCGACCGTTACCGCTTCCACGGTACGTCGCGCCGGAAACGACACACTTTATGTTCCGAGCGGTGAAAAATAATAGAAAAAGAATTATGTGATGTGGGGAAACGGAAATTCGTTTACCGCAAATTGAGATTACCGATTTACTGAAACTAAAATCGATGAAAACTGTCCATAAAAGGGGTATTACGAATTTATGATATAGTAATATTCAGTTATACTATTCAATGGGACATTCCTAAAATAATATGTTCAATTCAAACCATTGTTGACATAAAAAAAAACATTAAATTCAGATTTCATGTTCACCTTCAAACATCAGGCGAGAGGTCTGTCATAAATTACTCACATAAAAAAGTCAACAGCCTAATTCCCGTAGAATTCATAGGAAACGTCAATAAGTAGCTAAATTAAAATAAAAGTCATGGCGTATTTATTTCGTTTTAACACTGATTGAAAAACGCCTTATAAACTAAATAGTAGTCTTGATTTGTGACGTCACTTTGTCCGTTGACGTCAGGACGCAGCGTAGTAGCCGCATAGCCGGCCGGCGCGACTGCATTAATGGCCCGTACAGATGAGACCACGTGATCAAATTACCTGCAGCCTTTGCGTATGCAAGATACGTTGTCCGTTGACGTAGACAAGAGCGTCGGGATGCAGCGGGGTGACCGCGAAGCCGCCGCCTTCCGCCGGCGCGACCACGCAGTGCCGCGACTGGATCGAGGGCCCGTACAGCTGCAAGGCGGTGCCGTTGCCAGAACCCACCTGGTGAACGATTCAATAATGAATCATGAAATAATCCTAGAAATGGCTTGAAGAGACCCAATGTCAGACGGAATCACAAAATAGTAAATGTACCTTTTATATAACTTATATAAATTATTTCTGAGACCTAATAAAGATAGACGTCTAAATAATAGGGTCACTCACCCAACAAATGCAAAACAATAATAGTTTTTTAATGTTGTTTTATTAAAAAATATATGTATACATTTGTGAACGACAACCCTATAAGTTATTGTGATTACGTCTTAGAATAGAAGAAACATTGTACGTGAAAATGTTTGAGCAAACTGTTACAAAGCTAAGGACGCCACAAACGCAGGACGGACCGAGCGGACAGTTTATACAACTTAGGAGTGGAACGCTAAAAATGGCAATCATATTGATAATACTCGTATACATGCATAAGCTCCCTCATTGCGCCAGATAGTTTTAAACAAACTTCGTTTGATATCTCAGGACTGCGTTTTACACAAAATGAACACACAAAAACTGATTTAATCGTTGAAAAATTATTTTTGAAATGACGTTTGGTGTCGCACTGCTTCGCTTTGAGATTTGAAGATGGAAAGTCGCATATGCCTGTAATTCTACCGGCACCCCTCGCCCCTCAAACCGAAACACTGCAATGCGAGTGCACTACGGCATGTTGGCAAAACTGGGGAGGTATCAGCGCTAACTCTGATGGAAACTGCTGCATATACAGACGGTTTTACTGCTAGTAAAAGACGTGTGGTAAAAAACTTCCAATAAACAATTTAAATATATGTTTATTGCATTATGGAAAAGGTTTTTTTTTAGAAAACGTGGTTTTGTTCACATTAACATGCAAATCGAAAAAGATTTAAATTGTTTTAGTTTCCAAAGCTTTGCAATAATTTAAATTTACTATCAAATTACCGAGAAATCCTGTACTCCACGCGTGCGCATTAGAGTAATATCGTCTACTATAAATTGGACACCCACTACTTTGGCTTTACGTCTTTGTAAAAGGGCTTTGAACTTCCAATCGGTAAAATTTTGACAATTCTGCGTTGATAAAACTATTTTATTATACTCGATATTGAACAAACGCTTTCATATTGTTTATGATATTATGCAATTATTTTCACGGTATATAATTTGTAACGCTTCGTCTCGTAGACAGAACAGCACACAGTTCTACAATAAATAAAAACTCGTAAATTCGAGAATCAGCTACAAAAATATCTCGTAGCCACAGAATCACAGCCACTCACAGTACCGCAATGAGATTGAAACCAATTACTTGGCCTCAGAGTCAGCATAAAGCTTGGCATCCTCTCATATTTTTATAGGTTGAAACCAAACCCAACTAAAACTTAATATAGTTATATATAAGCTGTAGAAGGTATATACCATACTTTCGATGTTTGTTCCTCATATTGAGTATCATCTCGAATTTCTATCAGCCGATAGGTACAATACAAAACAAAACTACATACTAGTATTTAACAGTAATATTTATCAACTTGAAGATTAGTAATTGACGCGTAATAAGTGGTTCTATAGAAAATGCTTTGAGGAAAAAAGAGACCTTTGCCTAAGTGGGAAACATGGGGTATTTATAAAGAGTTATGATTATATTCTATTCTATGCAGTCACTGGTTCTGTCGAGCCAGTGTGGTGAAAGGATTTTCAGTGCGCCTCAAAGAGGCTCCTTTCGTGCACCTTTGACACATGTCTACGAATTTTTAGTAATAGGACATGTCGGTTTCCTCACGATGGATGTTTTCCTTCACCGTTATGAGACCGTGTATTGCGCACATATATCTTTAAATCGAAAAAGTCATAGGCGCATGTAGTGATTTGAACCGGCGACCTTCGGATTGAAACTCGGGGTTAGTACCAGAATTATGATGACTACGGTATTACTTTAAGTGAAGTTGTAATGTAGTAATGAATACTCCGGGAAATGCTGAAGTCATTTTTCACCAGATTAGCATTAAACGAAGTAGGTCAATCGGTAATTACGATATATACAAAATTTAAAATGCAGGAGTAGCGTTTCATTATAATTTCATTCGCTTTGATCACGGTAATTAGTCGGTTTGGTTCCGTAAGCAAGTGTTCGCTATACCGCCAAATTCGTAATATAGGTCGGCCAGAACGGACGAAAAGTAGTCGGCAACTACATTAGTCCAGTAATACAATTTCCGGATGGATCGTGAGCTCACTATATAGCACTCTAGAATCAAAGTCATTAGGGAAATGGCCGTTTGTTCCGAGGTGAAGTGGCTCACGTCGGTGAAACTTCTAGTCGTCTAGTAAGAAGCTCGGATAAAAGAGAAATTGCATTATTATCTTGAAAGAAAGTAAAAGCTGCAGGTATATAAATTATTATTTAACTCACGGAATCGTCCAACACAACACAATGGATGTCATAATCTACACTTACCTACATTGTAAATTTTGTTAGTTTGGGTGTACGAGGTAATCTCAGAAAATAGTTATCCGATTCTGGAAATTCTTTAATCACTAATAGGAAGCTACCTTATCCCTGATGCTATATAATATATATTTTTTTTACAGATTTTCTTCTTTTTCATATGAGTTCCAGCCATAAGTAGTAAACGCTACCTGTCCTAAGTCGGGACAAGCGGCTAGTTTCAAAGAAAATAAATACTAAACAAAATACTGGAGTTTCCCGTAAGAAACAAAAATCACCAAAACACCCATATCCTAAACAAATAGTTGCATTATTCTGACCAGCACGGGAATCAAATTGTAAGCTACCTTGTATAGTCTCATTTAGTTGTTAGCCACTACGCTACTGAGGTTGAATTAAAACAATCATATCTCTAACGAACTAGCTATTGCCCGCGACTTCATCCGCGTGGAATTCGGTTTTATCGCGCACCCCTATTTTATCCCTTGGAAAAGTAGCCTAAGTTACTCCTTATAACATTAGCTATCTGCCAGTGAAAGTCCCGTTAAAATCGATCCAACCGTTTCGGAGATTAGCCGGAACAAACATACAGACAAAAATTTAAAAAAAAAAGTTGTTTTGGTATACGAACCATGTATACATCCATATGCACTTAGTAAAAAGCAGTTATTTTAATATTACAAACAGACACTCCAATTTTATTTATTTGTATAGATATATAGTTTGATCACAATAATTACACGCATATGTACGAATAGACTGTGACCATTAACAATCCTAGTTACCTTGTATATATATTCCCAATAAGATAACGTGTTATAATAACAAACCAAAGAGTATCGATCGAAGCATTTAGTATAAAGTTTCCGACCAGTCAAGTTTGTTTGACGATACGTCAATATTTTAATTGAGTTTCGTTTGTATTGAATGACTTTTAAAAGTTAATAGCTTTATTACGCTATTGTATGTTAATTTACTGCTCGAATGAATATCGAAATATTTTCCGAAAAACTTTAAATATGTCGAAAGCAGGCGACCCAACCATCGCGTCATATACATACATAATGAATAAATAAAGTCCTATAAAATGCAAACATACTACAGAGACAAATAAAGATGTTCTGAAAATACCAAAGCGAATTGTTTATTTGAATTGGTATACCCGCGGGAAGGAACGCTCTCGAACGACCGAGTCCGTCGCGTCGCCGTCGGTTTCTGTTACTTTCAATAAATTTTTTAGTGGATTGAATTATTCAATAGCAGTCTTCAATGCACTGCAATCGTTATAGGCCCTATTTATCAGGCCGTAAAACGACCAGCTGATGTCAGTTTCAGTGTGCCGTATCTCCATAACTGGATAATAAAGGTGCGGCCAGATTAAGGGCGGAATTCTGCCTGTGGTTCTGTTCTGTGGTTTACATAGTTGTACGAGTACTTGCGCGTAATGCAATATCAGAAACTTTGGCGAAGTTACGTGGAGCCAGAGTCCGTCCATCCCTCGTAGTCTCAGTTTCTAAGGATTACTAAAAACTAAACGATCGATAGGTCGATATCAAAATGTTATTAAATTCGCGGACGCCAATAAACGTTATTTCAATAAGAGACTTATTATACCAGTAATATTAATCGAATAAATCTGATATGTCGGACTTATTCAAAAATAGATAAACTATACAATAATACGATATTTTTTCCACGCAAGCCGAGCATCAATTTTCCCTTGCGAATAACGAAACGATCCAATTAGAATCATAGCGACGCTTACAAAGACAGTAGAATTTACCTCAACAGGTTCCGTGATCCGCAACCGCCTTCCGTTTTCGAGGGGCGTAGCGTCGGGGGTGACCTCAACGAGCACAGGTTCATTCCCGGGCCGTCCGTTGGTGCCGCTCGCGCCAGCTTTCTTCTTACGCCGGCGAGGTTGCGAGTCCGCCGGCCGCCGCCGCACGTGAAACATGATGGAGCCTACAAACACAACGTTAGATAAACACTAAAGTCAAAGGTCGGGTTCGCGAAGCCCGCAATATGAACAATTAGTAACCCTACACACACATACATGACTATAACTTCATCCGAAGTTACAATACGAAACCACTCTGAGGTTATACGTAATATATAAATAATAACACATTTACGAAATACGATGTCTGTAGCAGATGATATTTTCCTGCGACGAAAATAAGAATGAATCTGTAGTAGAGCTTCTTAGATATAGACGAGAATAAGATTGTTTCGTGTCGTATTGTCTTGTATCAATTACTGTGTGGTAAATTATTTACGTAATGCCGGTGAAAGGAAATATTCGTAAACTATATTATAGTACTAGCTGTGCCCGCGACTTCGTTCGCGTGGAATAGTGGCTTTTCGGGCAGCATATTTTGAATAAGAATCCTTATGGCAGCGGCGCGGCAAAGCTCTCAGCGCGCTTTATATAGCCACGGACGCTCAGGCGCGAGGCGTGTAGTACGTACTCTGTACGTTAAAAATGTTCGCCGTGATTCTTTAAATTGACATAACTTTTTTATTTATGAACCGATTGACATGAAATAAACACTAAATGTTAAGTGAAGCTTACTACAATATATTAGTGAAAACCGTATCTAAATCGAATAAGCCGTTTCTGATATTAGCGTGCACAAACACACAGACAAACAGACAAACAGACAAACAGACATACAGACAAACAGACAAAAAAAATTAATTACAATTTCGGGTTCTGCATCGATATAATAACAACGCCTGCTACTTTTTTTTTATATATTTCCATTGTACAGACACCACTTTTCTACAATTTTATTATATGTATAGATTTTGCAGCATGACTGAAATAGGTCGCAACTATAGGTACACTATAAGCCATTGAGAAGTTAGGCGGCAATTTTATTTAGCATCCAACAGCATGAATTCTCTTTTTTGTTATTTTCATCAGAGCAATCAATACACACGAAAATGTTGTGTCAATAAATTTTCGGTTGCACCTGATTTTAATGGTAGAGTAAGATAAAAAAATGAATATTTTAATAACGTTATAAAGCAGATACGTCTGGATATAGGAATTAAGGTGCAAATTTTTACGTGCACGCGAAATAGCAGGTACTTCTTCCTTTTTAATTATGAGTGGGTCCTATAAACACATCTCTTTCATCAGTAAATCTTATAACCGGAGATTTAAAAAAAAATAACAGATGTGTTACTTCAAAACAATACAAACGAGAATGATTTAAAGTGCAAGTTTTAGACATTATTTTAACACTTCCACATCATAATCACAATTATTCCACAAGGTAAATATTTGTAGTTAATGAGTTTACCCCAAACATCACGGCTTACATACACCCGAGATCCGAAAACCAATTTGGAGCCCCTATTAGGTGCGAAAATGGGTTTCGTGGATCCATACGAGAAAACTGAGTTTAACATACTTTTACAGAAATAAACAGGACAGAGATAATTATTTTGCGCAGGAAACGAAAAATCTGTCTTTAACAGGAACGAGAATGGTTCCTCGATATTTGTACTTATTTAAAAACCAAAAAATAAAACGATTTTGATGAAATTTCTATGGGACCTATCTAGATATTTTTTTAAATCGGTTTATAAATGACGGAGATGTGATATAACAAACATAAAAAATACAACTTAATCTCCTCCTTTGTCCGGAGTCGGCGAAAAATCGATGAAATGTCTACTTAATAAAATCGACGAGCTAATTTATAACGACTATTACTAGAGCCCCAATCAACGAAATTACCTTAATTATAATGGTTTCTGGTAAAATTAACTATTCTAGTAAGCACGTATAAACTTAACTCAGTCAATGACTAATACATTAATCGTATTAAAGTAAGCTAAATAAAGGGGATGATAAATCTCATGAAACCATTAATAAATGGTTTGTTCCGTGAAATATTAAAGAGTACAGTAAACCTGGGGTTTAGTCTAGTGGTTATGACTTTTTCCTTATTAATTCAAGACGACTTCAGAATTTCAATAGTGAATTTTTTTGTTCAGTACAGCTAACGGGTTCTTTTTCCTCCGTGTTTACAGACACCTGCGGCACTGCACCTGTCTGCTATAATACATCCGGTGGATTCGGAAGCAACACTAGCCAGTTTTAGAAATATTGCCAATGAATATAATCTAACATACATAAAGTTTGACATCTACTGTAGTTAATTTAGAGAATTCGCCTCCACTCCATTCAATTAGTCTCACTAAATATAATGAGGAGTAACTACAGCATCAGCAGACCGAATTTTCATATATAAAGCTGAAACGTAAATCTTAGCTGTTTAAGTATGTAGGCGAAACGGAGCGACGAATTTGAAATGAGCTCAGTGGAGTTAGAAGAGCACTTAAGTTAAAAGAGACAGTCTTAATACAATTTGGGAACATCTTAAAGTAGCATATTTGAGGTGCCGCGAGTTAGGCGAGTGCACTCGAAGTAGTGCGGTGGATGTCAGGTGGGTTTGGGGAGAGGGGGAGCAAGGCACGAGCCCGCCAAGCGAGCGCCTGTAGTGTCAACATCATTAGTCCCTACATTGTCGTACCGCTCTACTGAAGCTACGAGGGTCGCTGCTACGAGCTACGATTTTCGTAGACGTGAAAAGTGTGCATGCGGCAGTAGCGAGAAGTTTTAACGTAATTAATATACGTAACATAATAAATTTTAGTACGCTTATAAATTTCATACGCAGTGCGTTACGCTAAAATATAAAAAAAAAACCATTTCACTTGTCGTTCGCGTTCCTATTTAAATCGTTCATAGTTCCGAGCTTATACGACACCTCGCGTTGTTCAGCTGCATAGCAAAATCAATATCACCCCACTGTTCCACATAAAATATTTAATGCAACTTTCAGCTGTCGGTGATCATGATCAGCTCTATATCAGTTCACCACCACACGGTAAATTAAGCAAACATACGGTCAAATATACCATGGACAATTAAGCTATGGCAACATTTTCGGAAGAGGTATTAAGAGGAATGTACTGAGCGTCGTGGTATTTAGTTAGAAATGGTTCAATGTAACAGAAGTTAACACAACTTGAACATGGAAAAAATGAGACTACTAAAACTGCAGAACTCATGAAACTACCGTTCATTGTTATCAGATCTTTGAGATTAATTTTACGGCATTCATTTGCATAGGCGACCATTGGTGGTATTAACAAGTGAGCAGTTGAATCATCATTTTAACTCGATATGATGGAAGTGCACGAAAGAAACCTCTTTGAGGTGCACTTAAAATTATTTCACCACGCTCGACTAGTAGTAGTATTAGCTCTATTTTATGAAATCTCATTTCCATCGGCAATCACACCTTTTGAACTGGAACACAGTTATGCAAATGCGTTACTGCATAGCGAGGAAACGAGTATGGTGGCAGTACGTTTCCGGAAAAACTTGTCTCGTAGTGTTAATGCCTAAGAAATATGGCATCATTTACTTACATAATCATCGTCAACATTAAATTTTATTTTAGCAAAAATGAGTTTTTTATGACAGACTTCACGAGAAGAGGGATATATCCGGAAAAAATTATAGATTAAAACTTTGAGGTAAAAATAAATCACACTAGAATCGTTAAAATGTTTCTTATCTACAAAGAAACAATATTATTTCAAAATGTGTCATACAAAGCAATCGATACAATGTTAACCATACTTAAAATTCTTAGAATTAACTATGAACCAACACATTTTCAAGGTAGGAAAATCAATACAAAGCACTCTGAAGCAGAACACATACGTTTGTATAAACAAACAAAAGTATTTACAAAAATAAATACCTCACACTGAACGTTGCGTGGTGGTTTCATCAAAAATAAGTGCGATAACTCATCTCCGTGTAGACAAGACACAAACACAGGCACGTATTGAAGTTCAATATGTCATACCGCCAAGTACGATTTCCTTGTTATCGTTTCTCAAGCGCGAACTAAAGGATCTGCCGAGCAGCATATCGTAATGTCGGCGTGTAATTGTGAGCCATCGCCCTCGGGGCCCGGGCGGGCGGCGTGACGCGTACTAGTTCAAACGGCCCGACGCGCGACGGTCTAATTGTAACTGGCTGTACGAACTGCCACATCACCACCACGTCATAATGAACCTTCGTAGACAGGTGCCGCGATCGGTCACTTACTTTGCAATAACACACGTTTACAAATTATATGTTTTACGTATATATATTTTACTCGCACTTTCAACAGTCTAAAATCACTAACAGTCTTTATTATGCGTATTAACTTTGGGTAATTGGCAATGTTTTGAAATTATCGAGATGTACAAGTATTCTTCAGTTAATATAGCAAACCTACAAAAAAAAAGTCGAGTCGGGATATCGAATTGAATTGGAATTGAAATATAGCCGTAACGTAATTTCCTCGACGCTACTTTGGAAGTTCCAGTTTTCAGATAATTCAAGACTTCGCAAAAAAAAGTGTGTGTGTGTTATTGGAAAGATAGACATACCTACTCGTATTTGGTAAGTTTTATAAACTTGAGTTTCTCAAATATACTGGGTCAATAAGTGGAAATATGTATAGAATAACTTGTGCTTTGTGTCTAACAATTTTAAAGTTTTTGATAGTTAATCATGAACTATTTATTCAGAGTTAATGAATTGATTGAATCGGTGATAAGTCATAAATAAATAATATATATTGGTGGACATTTCACACAGCGAAATTTAGCCCCAAAGTAAGTTAAGCATAGCTTGTATCATGGGAACCAGGCAACTGATATAATACTGTTATACTTTTTTGTAAACGCATATTTTATAATACATATTAACACCCAGACACAGAACAAACATCTATGTTTGTCCCATAAATGTTTATCCTGGGTAGGAATCGCACCCAAGACCTACAGTGCAGAAGGCAGGGTTACTTACAACTGAGCTGTGAAGCCAGTCGAAAAAATCACATGACACATGATTTTGGACAAACTTTCGAGTACATTTTATGTAGATTATTCTAAACCTTTTTCAAGATAATATACTTTGTGACTCATCTAGTGTTCGGATTAAATATTTCATTAGTTTAATGTGAAAATGTGTCAGTAGCACAGGACAACTACAAGGCTCGAGTACTTAGGACGACGCCGACGCCGCCAACGGTGGTAGTACCGACCACACATGCCTCCCTAAATTCTGTCGTACATCGTCGCGTGACCCTCGGAATTTGTATAATTGTTTCACTTGTTGCTCAACTGATAGCTTACGTATTACAATTCAGTCAGACCGTAGCTCAAATTAATATTTAAACACTATTCGTGTGAACAACCCCGTGTGTCACTGTATAAACTGTTTAATAAAACCGACGGGCTTATCTCAGTTTACCATCGGGGTTACCTACTTCGACAAACTTTGGCAACTATCAATCAAACTGCATATTTCATAGCAAGTAATTACAAGGCATTTAAAAATTATTCATACGAGGGTGGGTCGCAGTCGCCTAAATAGGTTTGTGTCATTAGGATTATACGAAGCCATTAAAATAACCATATCAAACGAATAATTTACTTTACTATTTAAAAAAACAGCCTCAAATTTTTGCTTCGAAAGGGCGTATAAAATAGAATTTATTCTAATAATATTATAAACGTTAATTTTGTGAGAATGTATGGATGTTTGTTACTCATTCACGCTCAAACGGCTGAATGGCTTTGGATGAAATTTGGCATCAAGATAGCTTATATCCTATTAACACATAGGCTACTTTGATCGCGGAAAAGTGCAGTGTTCCTGTTGGTTGACTTATTCACCGCAGGGACTACCGCGGGGCGCAGTTAGTAGCTAAGTAACTTTTTGAGAACTGTAATTATTCCGATAAACAGACTAACTTCAACAGATATAAGAGTTTTACAAATAGGAATCCCCCGTCGCCTTTTTTACCAGTCCATATAGGCAAACCTAGGAAGCTACTACTATTACGAAGCGCTTTTCACCAATAAATAGACCGGTATGTTGGTATACATTTATTTTCAGGTAGCTAAAATTTCTTAGTACTAATCTTATCTCATACGTTGTACTCAATTAAAGACATTGAGTTTTTCATACATTTTCTAACAGACATAGGCGGCCCGCAAAACGTGATTTAGCAATAAGTACGTGTAATGAAACTTGAAAATTACCATATTGAAATATTAACACCTACTTCTTTTAACGGCTGGAATCGAGCAATGCGGCCATGTAAGTAAGGAATGTATGAATGTGCCCGTATGTAGAGCTCAATCGATTCGCTGAAACGCCACTCTACATTACATGAAGGGTGAGTCCTCTGAGACCTTTGGGGCAAGTTTCACAGAGAAGTAATTTTCACAAATGTGAAAGGTTCACGATTACACAAATCTCTCGCACAAGCTTTGACATTTTAAGATGTAAAAAAATATGTGAGCCTTTTAGAAGCACAAAAGCAATATAACATTTAATAAAATGAGATTGGAACATTCTATTTGCAATTTTCCATATGATAAGCAGCAGAATTATTACGTAAATATATTTTCACTTCGTCTGCCTGGGTACTTGGGCGTGTGATTTGAAGTGATTTGAATTCAGAAGCTAATTTATCGAAAAACGTCAAGGTAGAAAATATTGAACAAAATATAATTTATAGAATCGAGGTCTTAAGTAGAGTTACTGAATGATTTACAATCTGCCCATAAAAAGCAATACGGCATCGGTCCTCCCCTGCATATATGCGACAAGACCCAAGTCACATCGTATGCGCCCGTAACTGTGAGACGTCAAGGTGGAAATGTCTGCGCCTGTAATTTCACCGGCAACCACATCTTTCAAACCGGAACACAGTAACACGAAAGCATTACCGCTTGGCAGCAGAAATGGGTAAGGTGGCACTTCCCGGAACGAACTTGGCATACGTTCTACATCTACTATCTACTACTGCTAGTATCGTGTCACTGGCTCTCTCGAAACCTTGTTGTACAAAAATGTATAATTTTCATCCCAGTTATCATAGTTATATCCATCTCTGCCACGACAATGTCTGGATTGTGTATTTTAACGCTGGCGAATTGTTCACCCCTTGGGATTAGTTGTAGAAAAAGTTCAGACTGACACAGACTATATAAAGAATATATAAATCACAATTTTTCATTTGGAGGATGTGTTACGGGTTCCTTCCGTAAGGTATATAATATTTTTAATTTAAGTAAGTAGTTTATGTTTTGAAACTCGATAGATACCAACAACGGAACTATTTTCATGATATATTAGTTTGGTTCTTCAAATAAAATATACGATTAAATATACAAGACGACATATTAATTATAAGGAAATGAGGTCTCTAGTTGACTTACGCGTACCAAGTGATATGTACCTACGTATAATTTCTTTCACATTTACAGGTCTTCCATGATTACATAAATATTTATGGTAAGACATGAGTCGTATTGCATAATATCATGTTTTACAGTCACTACACTAGTATATTGATTAAAATTTCACTTTTGAATAGCATTTAATTTCCGCCATAACAACTTCGTGTATTTGAGACAATATTTAATAGCATTTTGTGGTATCCTACAATTAGGGGAACACATAAACATAACACATAAGTGTTACAATTAGGGGAACACATAAACATAACACATAAGTGTTGATTATTGTTACTATAAATAATTACTTTGTTTGATGCCCTTACATAGAAATAAATATAAAATTTTACGAGATTCTTTTTAATACAAATATTTTCAGAGAAAAGTAACCATAATATATATTTAATTCCCGCAACAAAAATAACATGAGACGCACTGTGCTGTCTTTATATTTACAGAAAGAGAAAGCTGAATATGTATAAAAACTGAAGAGCGCGACCGACGATTCTCACTGTCGGAGTCCGCGGCGACAAACTGAAAGCACCACTTCAGTTATCCGACACTGCGCTAGAATAAACTGAAACGCAGCGAGATGCACTTAACGCCGCTCACTCTATGTATTGTAGACTTTGTATACATTGTTTCTTCGGCGTCCTTGTAAGCTACCACATTTTGTTCAAAATATTATATTCATTATATGCAATACAGAATTATCTGAATGTGATCTAGTTAATTTATTATATTCCAATCTAATTTTGATATATAAATAGATCTATGTACTACCGATTATTTTGTTGCAATGTTAACTATTTACGAGTAAGTCTGTAACACTAACTTTGTTATGTTCACATAATCGACTACGAATCTAGATCAATAGTTGTATTATTTCCTATCTTGTGTATTGCATATATGATTGCAATCTGCTTTGTGAATTAATAAAGTAATAAATAATCGCTTGCAATAAAATAGTGTGAACTACAGACATTCAGTAGCGGAACCGTGTGAGTTACACTGCGTGGCATTCAGCGGCCGTTCAGCACGTAAGGTATCATCACTGTTGTACTCTAGAGATGAACATAATAAATACTGATAAGATCGCGGTGTGGGTGCAGCGATATGTGGCACGCGATGTCGCCGCCCGCGCGGTGTTCAACGACAGACCTTGTGTAAACAATGCCCACCATGGGTTGGGTTGGGCGGCCGGAGCGGACATGCCCGTACTTTGGTCACGAAACTACTACGTTACTCGTACTTTTGTGTCGATCGACTCATATCCATCCACAAAAACAGTAACGTAAAGTAAAAACGATAAAAAAATGTAAAACTGTTTAATCTATAGAAATAAATAAAAATGAAGTGGCTATTAGTAATGACAAAATAAAAGTCCTAAAAGCATACGAAATTATATACGGTACTAATAACAAAACAGGAATTTAAACATATTTGTCTGTCTGTCTGCCTTTCTGTTTGTTCCGGCTAATCTCTGTAACAGCTGTACCGATTTTGCCGGGACATCCACTAACAGACTGCTGATGTTATAAGGAATGGTTTAAGTCACTTTTATTAAAATCAATTCACCAAACTGAATTCAACCCGGGTGAAGCCACATGCACAGATTGTTTAGAACAGAACGAGCAATCGCTCTGTGACCTTTTCCAGAGGACAGACGTGTCCCGATTTCAAACGTCCGACGTTGACGCTTGGTATCTGATACTTTTTATGAACACTGAAATCGAGTGTAAAACATGTGAAGGTCCATGTAAATCTGTGAGAATATGTAAGTACATACAAAGCTCAATTTCCAAAGCGATATATCCTTTATGACAACTCTTAACCCAGATGTGTTGCGAGTGGAACGATTATTATGATGTTGAATAAGTTCGCCTTTGGAGTGAGGTCCATTGTCAGGAATACACCACATTCGTAAGCATGACGTTGCGCTCTTTAGTACCATACGAAAAGGATGACTATAGAAATAGAATATCAGTTCCACAAGATTATTAGAAATTATATAAGTGATGCAATCTAATAAGTGATTTAACAGGCCTAATAGATACTACGGAAGATTGGCCAGTAGGTACTTAATGCGAAGCGGATATTAGCAGAGGCAGAGCAGTTACAAAGTAATAACTCCGTTCTAAACGAGAGAGCGGATGTTTCGTTTTCTCTACACTAAATCCGTTTTGTTTGAAGGAGAATATTGATTCGGGGCATGCGTGCCAATTTACGAGTACCCGATGATGTAGACATAACAATGTGTACCACCAGGGATTTAAAGCTCCGAGTACAATCGTAAAACGCTACAACTAAGGACGGATTAGGTTAATGAAGGCATTAATATCAGAGCGATCGCAGATACGCTTGCCTTAATTCACTAAACTAGCCATATGTAGCAGGCTGGGCCGTTTGATCCCGATATTGCAAAATAACATTTATTTATTCGTTATATACTCATATTATAACATGAATTTTATTTCGATCACTTCAAATAATACGTTGAGATTAAACTTACAACTAAATGACAGCTTTCAATAAATAAGGTGTCTCATACAAACACTAATTAATTATATTTGTGAATTTGCATTTAACGCGAGAGGATATCTTTCAAAGACTGAAATTATGCATGAGTAATACCGTAATCAGAGTGAAAATAACTCTTCGCGGGTTCCGTACCAAAAATTATTTTCATTATCTTCGGGATACACAGGTCATGTCCGATTCTACCTAGGCTGGTTTTTATTATATGTTGTTTCAATAATTGATCGTAACTCAATACTTACACCGGTTAAGCAATCAATGTAAAACCTTGGTATCCGACATAATAACGCATATTCAGTGAAAAATTCAACCGGTTCGCTATGATGGTTCAAAAGTGCCTTTTAAAGGTAAGACAGACAGCCGAACAGTGTAAGCTTACTTAGTGTGCCATCCTAAGAGTACTGAACCCTTAAACCAATATGTTTTATAATTAAGGTATCTTTGGATTTCTATTGATTATTTACCTATTAGTTACAAACCGTTACCAGTTTTAAAGCAGAAGGTTATTTTTTAAATGAATACTTTTCTTAAAATGATAAATGCTCAATTTTATCTTACATAAAAGGGGATATCAAATTGCACTATCGTATATTTTTGTTTCGTAATTATGAGAAAACCCTGAAAAATGTGTGGAACTTGTGTTCAGTATCGTCAGGTATTGTTTGAACAATTCAAACAGTTTCAACATGGATAAGGAACAGCATGATCTGCCTACAAAGTGGTTTCTCTTAAACTTTTATTCAAACAAAGAGAACGTATGTACGTAAATCCAAAATTGCTCACTACACCAGGTCACCCTTAACGGGATAATCTAATTTTCCCTTCTGTCCACATATTAAAGATATAACTCGTGGCGGAACGGACACGCACAGAACTCCACGGTTCATTGAGGCCCAAATTGGACAATAAGACAATGTCTAAGTGTCCAAGTCGCTTATAATGTCGATGATATCGATTAAGACTTTATATTAAAAGTTTTTTAAGGCTGTTAGAACGTGTAAAAGATTTATCAATTAGCGCAAATTTAAGCCAAGACTAAATTAATTATTATGATTAGGTAAAGCTGATAAGAATTTAATTAATTTAAAAAATTTTGAAGAACTTTCGAATTAAATTTTCGAATTAGAACAGAATTCTAATTTGAATATTGAAGATATAGCAATATAATACTTTGTTGAATTTACACATTACGAACAAAATCAGTATTATTTTTTACGTCAAAACTTTAAAAAAGTTATTATTAAGTCCAAGTATATTTATTTTCCAACGTTTAAATGCTAAATGTGGGATTGCATAACAAATAATATTTAGAATCATATAAGCAATTTCATAACAGTACAAAGAGATAAAATATTTTCATATATTCAAATTGATATTGTTCAACTTTTGCGAGTAAAATGCAAAACCAAGCCACCGAAATAAAGATCTTACAATGGTTGAGATAAAAATGGCAAAATTGCACTCGATCCTTAAAATTAAACGTACAAAGTAGTTTGAATCTTAAGCGTTTAGCAACTGAGGGCATTATAACTTGACCTTTTGTATAAACGAGCGATTTTTACATTGAAGTGAGCCGTAGAACCAGTATAACCATACCCACAAATATGTTTAGCTCTTAACAGCTCCCGGCTTCGAGTGCTAGTAAACTATAAAGTATTATGAAATAAATTAACTAGTAACCTTGAAAAAGTTACAAAATCTAGCCAGTAAACGACTTGGATTTGTTTCCGGTGTAGGAAAACAGAGGAAACCCTAGCATGTTGTTATGGTAAATACCGCTGGCTAGCCGCCACCGAAAACGAAAATGTACTGCCAAGCACATAACGATACGTTCCGGTTACGTTGAAAAGAAAGTTTCTCCAATATTCGATGAATCAGACAAGAGCACCTCAGTATATGTATAAAGGAAACAGTAGTCTCAGTATATCGGAAAAGAACTATTTTATGTCAATATTCATGTCAATAATTTTCAAACATTTCGTTAAATATCGTTAAGGGTGGCCCTCGGCATAGACTTTTCCAGTCACCTAGCTAGGCAATATTTCTCGGACCCTCATTATAACTTAGTATGCTGCGTAGTTACAGATGAAGAATCATATTTTTAAACTGACTCACAAAGTTTGCTGGCCGGCTTATATTAGTCGCCGTTAAAATCATAATCCGCAGTTTTTCAAAATAACTAGCCTCTACAAAACGGCACCGTTTTCTGATTCTACGGAGGCATTCAGCGGAATGTAACCGGGCTAAACGAAGACACGGCACACTGGTTCAAGTGTTTTTCCTTTTTACAACGCTGTAGTGACTGTAATTTTGAATCTTAAAAAATAAGTGCCTGCAAAAGTTAATGAGTAACTGGAATTGGTACTCAATAATAATCAGAAATAGCAGCCTAATAAAGGGTTGTTCTTGGTGCGCTGTGCGTATTTCCGGTTCAAACCTAACAAAATTAACTGATTTCGATCATTGGAAACGATTGTAACCAAACTGCCTATTAAGAAAAGTTAAATTCTCAGCTATTATCGCCCGATATTTACGATGTGGCTAAACACTGGCAGCCTCTTTTTTAAACGTATCGCAAGACATTACGGCTGCACGTCAATTCGGTGGAACGGAATACGGCGCCGAGCCGTTATGTAAAACAGTTAGCCGTTTTGTAAAACGCCAGATTATACATTTTGACTGCGACATAAACACAAGGTTTTAGAAGTGACTTCTACGGGATTATTAGGGCAGGTGTGTTCAACTAGCAACCATTCTGACATTTACGGTCTCACAGAGTAAAGTATTAAAAGCTACAGCTAAAGCCTGCAATACTGAACGCTATTGACAATATTTAACAAAGAAAATTTAAAAACAAACTGACTAATGAAATGCTGACCTACTTCAACAAAAGCTCTAAAGGTAGTATGATAATACGCTGTGTATTCTAAATTCACTGAGCAGAAAACATGATTTGCTTTTCTAGCGCAACGATATTATATGCAAGTTTCAGTATGGACTCTTTTTAATTCAGTGAACGAAAGGAGCCCCTTAGGCGCACTTTAATCCTTTCACCACACTGGTTCGAGAGAGCCAGAGACACGATTAGCAGTAGTAGTGGTTGTATGTAGCATGACTAAAAAACACGCAGTATTTTAATATATTAGCATATAATGGGAGTATGGCGGTAGCAGATAAAGAAGGCAAACAACAAAAACAAAATTGGTTCACACATGTATTTACACCAGAATGTATTTTCGAACAGTCAAGCTAAATTTAGTGATTTGCCGTATTTATGCCATCTGTCTGACCAATTTTAGTGACATTCTGATAATGTCTCTTTTTTCAAGAAGAGAAAGAGATAATTATTTTAACTTAAAATATGGTTTACAGACGACAATTTGCGAAAGAGTAGGTAGACAGATATCGTTGCCATTATAACTGTGAGTTAAAATCTAGTACGAAGAACGCAATATGTTTTCACATAGTCGCCATCGATTCCCATGTATAAATAAGCTAGCGCATACATCTAAGTATTGATTTCTTAATATACCTGCAGCCGAGACAATACTAACAAAATGAAAGCAACAAATCTAGGCTTGATATATAATATTAACATTTGCTGCTAATGCAAATCTAAGCGCTCAATAGCTTCGGGGGCGATGAACTGGCATGAGTACTCACAAATAGAATATGCTATTTTAAATACTTATGGGTTGTAGAATTGATAATACTGTATAGAGATGATGGTGAAAAAGCATTAAGGGAAACTACCATAAGTATGGTAATAACCTCTCAAGGGTATATACATCATATCCAACAACGTTTGTTCTACGACATTCGGTATTCATACTTAAGTTATTTTTGAAAAATTTGAGTTTATATTGTCTTGGAAATCAGCAGTTAGCCCATGTGATGTTAAACGGTTAAACCATTGTCCAGAACAAGGCAACACAAGGTTGTTAAGGCTGTTATTACTAACAGTAACCCTTTATATATGTACAACCTTTTAGACGAAAGTTTCAACCTAAACTGAACTTCAAAAAACTAGCAGAGCCACAGATATATTCCCCAGAGTACTATCTTCATACATCCCTATCCCTATCTTGTCACTGAAAGTTTCATGGACTTTGGTTGGTTGAAAAACTTCTTAATTCAGGAAAACGTAGATCCGATATTTTTATCCTTATATGGTTCATAATTTAACTTCATTATTGATGTTATTTCAGATGCATGGTAATTTAGGCACCTCTCTACCTTCCGCTTGATATTTAAAACTTTCTTGAGCCGCTCTGTATACAAGTTATCCAACTATATTGGCATAACCGATACCTCCATTTGAAGGTTATTTACAAAACGGCTGTACAATGCAACTTAGAATCTTTTTCGAGTCGAAATTACTGTTTAGACTTTTGAAAAAAAAAAACATAAAATTCAAGTGAATTGCTTCCTACACTTCATCTGATAAACATATTTCGAATGATACAAACAAAATCAAGATTGTAACATTAGTAACTAATAAAATTTGAAGATCATGAAAAACGAAACCTTTTAATTAAATCTACCAAAAAAAAAAATACACTTAATACTTTATTACAGCCTCTACCACACGGAGTAATGTTGTCCCTAAATTTGGTCGTAAATAAGGCTGTTCGCGACACGTCCAGAAACGAGAACCATTTGTCTTTACCAACAAGTCTCGAAGGATTACTCGATATGAGATAACGTTAAAGGTCAAATTGCTCGTTTAGACCCTCCACTTTATAAGCAAACAATAAAAAGTGTTGTTTATCACTACATTCTTCGCGAAATAAAACTCGTTTATATCAAACTAAAAGGAGTTGAATCCTTTTATATATATGGAAGTAACGATAACGATCACGCAAAATATGAATGAAAGTCTACCTGAAAACAAGTTTTAAACTTACAGTCTCACTATATTAGACATGGACCGCCAAACTCACAACAAAACAAGTCAAGACAAAACTGTTATTAAACTTGCTACTTTCAAGGACAGTTTTATGCATATCGATTCCACGAACAAACGGACATCGAACCGCGAAACGAGTTAAAAATACCGGCACAGGCCAGCCGACCGGCATCTGCGGGCACACCGGTCGGACTACTCGGGCCGCCACATGCATTTGTTTACTATCGGCTGAGATCGCAGCGCACACTGGTCGGTACCGTCGTCGGCTCGGACGCTACAGCTCTTCAATCAAACTCGCTCACACTTCGAGATATCAAATGTAAAGTTTGGTAGGGGTAAACTTACGGCGGATGCCCCAGTCCATGTCTATGCGCGTCGTGGTATCGCGCGGCGCGGCGTCTCCGAAGCGACTGCCGCGTCCTGCGCCCGCCGGCGCCGCTCCCGCTCATGTGTTCCCATTGTGAGCCACGTCGAGCATTGTCCGATCCTACAGAAGTGTTTCCGCGGAAATTGCGGACTCGTAGACACATTACAATAAAACTTCGCGGAGAACACAACACCGAGTGCAGACCGTTTAACGAGCCAATTAACCTAGTCATGACGACTGCCTTCTTAAATTGTCAAGTGTAAAAAATATACTACAGCTATGTGTAGTTTTGTACAAATCATTATGTGAGAATCACATTCAAAGTCACATTTTCTGTTTAACTACAAGAAGAGATCAAATAAAAACAAAGTTGTATAATCTTTATGATACAGTTTTCTTCTACTCCTCTCATATTAACAATATAGCATTTTATTGCTATAAATCATTTCAAATCCGACCACATGATAAAACCAACTTCGTAGTTAACAATGATCTAATGCACTTAAGTCGTGCACAGTAAATATAGCGATGCATCAGCTCAACTTCCTCCATTAACAAGACCGCCCGCCCGCCCGCCAGCTGGCGCGTGGCGGTTCGGTCTCGCTATCCAACTTAACGAATCCCATGTCCGGTCTAATGATGAAGAAGCGTTACCGCGCAATTCGACCAACTGATTTTCAGTTGGAAATTGGACCATCCATATTCTTTTCACGTCCGGAAATGGGGTAGATATAACGTTGGAAACGTTAACCAAGATAAAGAGGTGTTCATTACCAAACCCGAATGTCGTTTTACGTCATTTGGTTAATATTTGTAATAACTGATGGAAAAGTTGTCATTTTGTGGTGTATGAACTGAGAACTAACACAAGCATTCGAAAATCTGACTTACTTCTGAATGCGACACGATCCAAAATGGATTTTAAGAGACTTATGATGGCAGTTGAACTACTGGATTAAATAATAAGCGGTGAGTTTCATACCATGTGCGATGCGACCTGAAGGCTATTTCTGAATTTATATCAGAGTAGCCGTAGTCGTGCAGTTTCCCTCGCACACAGATAGTATGTATGAACCTCGTTTTTATAATATTAATATACGGTTACGGACGGAGTATTTATTTTATATTAGCCACCACCCCAAAACACCGATCAAAATCCAATTAAACAACCTAAATTATTTATACACTCCACATTTTAACACACATGGGTTAATAACATAGCGAAGTGATCAAGTAAGGATAGCGTGGATTGAAATTCAGAATCTTTAAATTCTGAACTTCAACAACCGATCTTATTTAAAAACATTTATTTAAATCGGTTCATCAGTTTTTGCGTGAACCCCGACAAAACAGATAGACAGTTTTCCAAAGTTTTCTCGGGTTAGCTTTGTTATGTTAATCTGAACAAGTATTCGCTAAAAAAGCTTTGAACAGATTTTTAGGACCACTCATTAATTATATGTAAATGCGAGTAATGCACATTCATATTTAAACTTCAGATGGCTTTATTATATTTTACTTTGGAACAGACATGAATTCTGATTATTGGGAGATGGATTGGGCTGCCGTTTCCGATTTAACCACGGATGAGGGTAAATACAACGTGGGACAGTCTGTCTTAAAACTTTTATGATCGATGATGACATTTCTCTGTACGGATTTGGACGAATTTCTAGAGTCCGGCTAACGATGTCACAACTCACTGATGCTCTTCCAAATTACAAAAATCATTAGCTGATTAGATTTCGGTGTACTTAGTCGAAGAAAATTAGACATTGATGTGTTATTTATGTCACGTTACCACGTTTACAATTTACACGTATTTCCATATTTCATTTCCAGAACAATTTTTTTTTGTCCTAATGACAGCAGAATTTATATAAAAGTACCTGATACAAAAAAAAAGTTTTATATAAAAAATATTTTTTTAAGGTCATCCGTAACATCATTCATTTTCAGCAGCAAACTCAAGCGTGTGCTTCAGTTTATGTGTGCTCGAGTGTTCAAGCACACATAAACTAAAAACATATTGCAAAATAAAATTGATTGTCGACAGCGTTAAGTTCTACAAAATTAAGTATTAAGACTATGCATTTCTCCACAATAAGGAGTAAAAAAACTTAAAAGATATATATACCTAATATGCAAAGAAGCATAGGGACACGGTTGATGACCAATCTATGTTACTCAGACCAGGTCACTGACTGCGTTTTACAACTACAATTCAATATTAGAACACGCACTAAAACAGCTAGCACTACCTGCTAACTCAATATTTGCAAGAAGGGATTGTACATGCGTGACAAATCCTTGAAATCGGAACGGACATATCATGTTAACAGAATGCACAGGAAATATGGACAAATATTTGGAACCTACTGATAGCAGTTACGGTGAGGTGGTGCGATGACCTAGATTATATAAGCGTTGGTCCGAAACACTAGATCGCAAGAGATGGCATTTTACTACAGTTTAGTACCCATTCGATAAATATTAACATCCCTGAAGCGCGCAGCACAACTAAGTTTCAGAAACTGTGTTAACTAATCTCTGTATAAGAAATGAACAATGAGTTACGACTTTCAATATGAAAACAGTAACAAAAGGCAACAGATCAGTAATGGTCTGGTATTGCAGACGTCTATAGGTTGCAGTGACCACTTAATATCAGGTAGGCCGTATTTGCCTAAACTTAAAATAATAAAAACTTTTTCGGTGCTTGCAAACTGCCAAGAATTTGTATAAGATGGCACATCTAAACTCAAAAGCCATCTTTTTATGTCATAAATTTATACAATGAGCAGATACCCAAATGATAGTAACTATTTCTATCTATCGCTACTATATGCAAGTTTAGGGTTCCGATGGCACACAATACAAGTGATTTACATGAACACAGCATTTCCATACATATTAACCTTGTAGAGACAAATATCAAACCTTGGCTCGATCTAAATTCACGCTAAAGTAATCCTATTCACAAGCTCGACTGCATGAAGCGAGTGCGATTGCTTCTTTTCAGCGGAGAACAAAGAATAACTGCTAGTTCATCATACTAAACTATTCGATTTCTATAAAATTGATGTTCAGAATAATAATGTAATATACAATAACATTGGTGGACATTCTAGCCCCAAAGTAAGCACTGCATTGCTAGTACTATGGGAACCACGCAACTGATATCATACTTTTTTTTTTCCTGATTAGTTACATACATATAATACATATTAACACGCAGATACAGAACAAAACATTCAAGTTCGTTACACAAAAATCTGTCCTTGGTGGGAATCGAACCCACGACCTACAGCGCAGAAGGCATCACAGTTACTACCAACTGAGCTGTGAGGGCAGTCCAAAAAGGTCCTCAGAATAACCACGATACTGACTGAAAATTAACTATTATCTTCTAAGTTTCTTATGCAAGTATTCTCAAGAGAATATGTTTGTACAATATATACCTACTCGACGAAAATTATACAATACTATTTCTATATATAATTATCATAATATTTTTTAAAGCACGTGACACATGATTGTTTCTGCGCCTTTCAAACGATATCTCACTACATACATTATGCGTCCGTTACGACAAGCAAACATTGCAGCAAGTTAGAATACTTGTAATGCATAAATTTTGAAAAAATTGCCTGTTTGTTACAGAAGAAGATCTATGTACGAATACAATATCTATATAAGAAGAATCTATAATGGTTTCGTCAAAGACTGAACGTCTTTTATCATCAGCGCTCGCAATTCCACTTAAAACATTTATAAGACAATCACAATTAAATCAGAATATAGGTAATATTGTTTTCCTTACTGTCAACCCTATAAATGTGGCGTATGTTTCATCGAGTTAAACTCTACCTTTTTATTAAAGTTTCCAAGACGACTGTCTCCGTTTGACGGAGACATAAACAGGGCACGTACCTAATGTAAACCTCATACGTACGAGTAATACCGTGTAGGTACTGCGGCTGAATTCATTACAAAATAAGTGGCTACACCGACAAATGAAAAGCGAGAATCAATTATGACCGGGTTAAGGCTCGTTATTGTTACATGATTGTTCGCCCGGTTAATAAAATCCAATTTTCAATGTAAACTTTTGGAGTTAAGTCAATATTATTCGAGATGGGCGTGTTGAGTTCGACGGAACTGAGTAAACGGGAGGTAGGCATATTCAACGTGTACATAAGCCTACTCGAGAGAATACAGGCGATTGATTACGACGATGTAAACGTATAGCTATCGGGGATGGGCTGAACAGTATTATATTCGCCTTCCCCGCGTTGAATTCAGTTTGTGAATATAAATGTGAGTAGCTACGTGGTTTAGTCATTTTATCGATTTGTGAATTAACCTGAATAGTAGCCTAAGTTACTCCTTATAACATCTGCTATCTGCCAGTGAGTCTTTCAAAATCGTTTTTTTTTCTGTGAATATCCGAAACAGACAGACAAAAATTGAAGAACTTTTTTGATATAAGTACCGTATATATACATTTCATTCTGAGAAGCTTGTTATTACAAACAGACACTTCAATTATATTTATTTGTTTCGTGTTGGTACACTCGGCATACTTACAGAATCTTATTCGGCGGAAGTTCAATAAATACCGAAATTTATGCCGAATAAATCAACATCAAAAAGTTTCTCCGATTAAATATGCGGAGATACAATTAAAATATCTTATCTGCTGACTAATTGCTACAGGCTACACGAGCACACCTACAGGCTTCACAGCTCAGTTGATATTAAACTCTGCTTTCTGAACTATATATAGGTCGTGGGTTCAATTCCCACCCAGGACAAACATTTGTGTGACGAACATTGATATTTGTTGTGTCTGGGTGTTAATATGTATGTGTATGTAAGTATTTACAAAAAAGTATATAAGTATTATATCAGTTGTCTGGTTCCCATGATATGCTTAGCCTTGGGGCTAGATGGCGCTGTGTGGTATGTCCACCAATATTTATTTTTATTATAATGTTTCGCAATAAACTGAAACTGCATGAAGCAAGAAGAGTTTTCCCTTCGAGAAAACCTTTGGAGCTACAGAAAGGCGCTTTCATAAAGGCTAAATAGGACACCTAGGACAGTGTCTTCAAGAAAAATCGAACGAGCCCAAATATGTCGGAATTATTCCGCCATATTGGATTTAGAATGACGTCACTTAGCTAACCACGCATTGTCATCCAAAGTAAACGAATATGCAAAACTTCAGCTCAATTGGTTGAGGATAACTGCTTCAAAATTCAGCTGCAAAATTTGACCCGAACGAACATACATTGCAGGTTAAATAAAAGCATGTAAAAATACATACATTTGTCGAATCGCCAAATTGTATGCAATATAAACGTGCAATCAATCAAGTAGTGGAATAACATCGGCACTCCAGCGCCCCGTTCCGATCCCGAGGGGTATCGAGTGGTGAGTTATTGCATTGAGTACTATGTCAATGTCTGACTACTCAAAGCCTTGATAATAGAATTTACAAAGAGTCCGGATCAGAAGATAATTTACACATAGTTTAAGTAACTGTGTATCAGTGTAACTGTGTAATCATCATCCGTAGTATGGTCGCAAAATCTATACATAAATAGTCAAAGACAAAATAGTCAAGTTCCATTTTCGAATGTTTTCCTCAAATTTTCAGTAATGATTATCGTCGAATTACTACCATATGGTTTACCCTAGTTAGAACTTGTTAGAATAAATTGCTAAGCACTTGTAAATTTATTTATAAACGCTTACTGATACTAATATTCACATGTCTGAATATATATGTAGTTAGTTTAACCTGCCGAAGTTAACTGAGAATCGTGGTTATATACATACATAACAACTACGCATGTGAGAATAATAACCCTTCTCCCAGTCGTAGTCGAGAGAAAATTCATAACAAACTCAGACTTCGAAAGCCCGATTCGATATTTTAAAACTAAACAATAATTATGGACCTGTCATATACATTAAGAATACCTAGTATACGTTCCTACAGAATCATAATCAATGTTCACTTCAAGCGAAACGGCACAACTTTAACAGTTTACGTAAACACAAAGTTACTGGTAAGTGGTAAACTTAAATAGACTTACTTCGAGTCATGTTCATCAACGCCAGCGGGCACTCGTCGTCCTCCAGTATATACTCTGTGTTGTCTGACTTGTCCTCCTGATAAACAAAACAAATAATTAAAATATAATACAATACAAAAAAATATTTTACGCCTGAACTTAAAAAATAAATATCATCCAAACTTAAAAGTAAAATAACTTATCAAACAAAATATTATAATATGTATATATACATACTAGTAGAGAGAAGTTTCGTAAAGAAAACTATATGATACTAATAAATTTATCTACTAAACATGAAAAAAATAAACAGACTCCACAGATAAATTAGGTATTTCAATTAATTAGGATCACATTCAAAGGATATATTCAGCAATGATAAGAAATAGACTTTAAACACAAACATTTATAAAAATTGTCCCTAGTTATCCAATTAACACTATTAAAAATCAAAAGCATTAATGATAAAAATGCGCCATCTCTCGTCTTTTGAGCCGAACTAATTTTGGTCTAAGGTTGGATAAGTAGTTTGAAACTTCTTAATGTCTTTCAGCAAGAGGTCGATTATCTTTTAAATACACACACGTGGCTTCGAATGCTCGGTGACGCACGGTCCGGTAAGTTTGGGGTTCAAGTCCCGTCCTTGCATAATTCCTTGGGATAAAATTGTATCTAAAACTGTGGTTTGACTGGGATAGTAGTACTAGCAGTCGTGGTTGAGGTAAAAATACTTCAAGTCAGCCACCATACCTACTAGAAGAAATTTGCCACATATGGTAATATAACTCCTTTGGAACTTTGTCTCATTTAACGTGACTCGATGAGTTGTCTGAGATCTTGTACATCATATAATGTAATACATACATACATAGATTCACACCTTTATCCCCGAAGGGATAGGCTGAGCCTCACTAGACAATTTTTCACTTTATATACGTCCAAAAGTCCAACCAATTACCAAGATAGAAGACATCTTATAAGACTTACTTCCTCGTATCACTTGCTCTTTCGAACCAGTGTGGTGAATAGATTGAAGCGCACCTCGATGAGGCTTTTTTTGTGTACTTGACACGTCTACGAATTTCTAGTTCTAGGACATGTTTCCTTACCATGTTTTCCTTCTCCGTTTAGAGAATGTGGTATTACGAACATACATTTTTAAATTCCCTTCGGGATCTGAACCAGCAACCACCGGATTGAATTCGGGTTTTGCTGGTCCACCACACTCTCTAAGTTTGGTTTACCCAGCTCTTATAACACTTAATATCAACTTTAGAAACGGCGGTTTCCAGATTCTCTTTTCATAATAAATAAAACTGTAGATTCTGAATTGTTCAATTTTCGTATCCTGACTGTATCCGAGAAAGTAAATGAGATTTAATAACACTACAATCATTTATTGCACTTATGTTTGTTATATTTCTATGTTCCTTTGTTTATATGATTTTCAATGCTTTGTGTTTTTTTGTCTGTTGCGTGTCACAAATAAATATATTTTTAATTATTTCATGTATCTAGATGTTTATTATGTGTACCTGCACGATGCAGTATTGTTGCGGGTCGTGGTGAGCCATCCCGTACTTGTCGAGCGTCTCCCGGAGCACCATCGCCGCGGAGTCGTGCACGGACAGCAGCAGCGTGATGTACGACACGTCCGGACGCAGGATGCCGCCGTATATCCTCAGTGTACCGCCTGCACACATCACAATAGTATTTTTATATGTTACGGGACGAGCAGTCGGCCCACCTGGTGTTAAGCTTACCTACTGATAATATATATATATATATAGATAAATTTAATATTTTGTCTGAATAATTTAGCAAATAAATTTTTTCTATACGCGTGACCTTATGTAATATTACTGAAGTTTCCAAGCCATTTCTTTATGAATTCTATGGAAATAAAGTTTGTGACTTTGACTTTATTCTATTCTATTCTTAAGTGTTATCCCTGCCCATAACAAGCAATACGTCTTGGAGAACTACCCAAGTCGCAACGTATGCGTCCGTAACTCTTGAGACTTGAAGGTGGAATGTCTCATGTGCCTGTAACTTCACCGGCATCCACACCTTAAACCGGAACATAGTAACGCGACTGGCGGCAGTAAGGGGTGTGGTGGCAGTACTTCCACGGACGAACGTGGCACAAGTTCTGCTGCTTTTAGTGTACACTAAACAGTACACTAATATGAGTGTCTGACTGGCCTCACAGCTCAATTGTTAGTAACTGCATTCTGCGCTGTAGTGTGGGTCGTGGGTTCGATTCCCACCGAGAACAAACATTTGTGTGCAAAACATAGATGTTCGTTCGGTATTTAGGGGTTACGTCTGTATTTTCAAAAACAAGTATGTATGTAATCTAACAGTTGACTAAATACCCTAGTACAGAAGCTATGCTTAATCTGCGGCTAGAGTGTCACTGTGTATAACCAATTAACCACATTATTTTTTTTTTTGTTATTCATATTGTAAATTTATTTTGTATTTTGTGTGACGTAGACTCTGATAAGTAGCACTAGCACAAACCTCTGTGGTTTTTTAGTAGCTAATAACCATACTTTTCTGTTTTTGATAATTCATATTGGTAAATAAATAAATAAATAAAAATAAAAAAAAAATGATTTGATAGTGTAGGTACCTGTATCGGGTCCTCCGTCTTTAGACTTGAACTGCTGCAACTTCCTGCCGAGTTTCTGCTGGCGACGCCGCCGCATCACCGCCTCGGGGTTGCTGATGCTGCGCATGAACGACGACTCCGGCAGCTCTACAACACACACAACAATATTATATTGTTAATAATACATATATTTTGTGTAAATTATTTTTAGTTGTTTGTTTACAGAGGAAAAATCTGATAAAGGTAGTTTTAAATACCACACTTCTTGTTACCGCTAAACAACAAAGGTTAAACCCTAATTGTGGTTGCAATATGATGTCAAAGTCAGTCAAAACTTTATTTCCATATAATTCATAAAGAAATGGCTCGGAAACGTGATGAATTCTAATTGAAACTTAAGCGGTTTCATTATTATTTATTATCGCGTCTGAAACATTAAATGGTTCTTTTTAGGAATACCAGATACTATCTCTCTCTAAAACTAGCTTTCTATCTATTAATACATAATATTCTATTTATAAAAATAGCAATTACCCGAAATTTTGGCGGCGTATCGTAATATCTCTTTAGCCATGGATATCCAATCTCTGCCACTTTCTAATTCATGTTTTTCATTAATATCTCTATATTCTGTGTATGCTTTTTTATTAAAACGCATTTAATTATTCTCTTTATTTACATTCCTAGAGCTCTCGGGCGCACTTTTTTGCCTTACATAATAACAATACGATGTCTAACCAAAGTACCTACTGTCCTAGTAAACTAAATAACAGCTTGATATCGTTGCTATAGAAACGAATGCGTAGCAATTCATGAAATGAAGACTCTACATAAACACAAAATCTATAAAATTGTAGGTCAATGAACTATGTTACTGATGAACATTAATGTTTACCGAGTTAGATAGAGCAGTGAATTGGTGAATAGGTAGATGTAATATTTAATTTCTGGTTCTACGCTGCCACGTGAGAACGTGGTTGTAGGCAAGTAATATTTTCAAGGGAGAAACCAAATTTAGGTTTCACTTCGGTCGAAAGTATCAAACAGATTTCTGTATCGTGAGTTTTTGATTCAAAAACAAATAAATAAATTATTAACTGAAGATATATAGCTAATTATATATATAGTTAATAATAGTAAAATGTTACCCGCTAGACAATAGACTGGTCGACGGTAGAAGAGAGGCCTTTTCCCAACAATGGGATACATTGGGCCGACTAATGGGATACAAAATAAATAATTAGCTTATAACTGACCAGTATAAAGTTTTTCAGCAACAGGTCTGTTCTCGTCGGTGGCGTCGGATTTCATACGGGAAGCCTTTTCCTTTTTCTTAAGTTCCTTCTTCTCACGTTTCGATAATTTCCTTTTGAAATTTTGATCACCCTTATCACTAGCTGATGAGGGAATCTGTAACAAAAAGATTAAATAAAAGGTAAGTAAAATATACAATTATAGGTATTAGAGTTAAGAAAATTCACCATTTATGTGGATTTTCACAAAGACAGCCTAAGGAAGTTGCATAGACATTAGTATACCTTTTCCAGACGAGGAAAAAATTAAAACAGGTTCGTTTCATTAGAGGGTTACACTAACGTGGAAACATGACTTGACAAGTGATGAGCCCATCACGGTAATTATAAGAGCCAACAGTTTATCTTGTTATAAAATAAGCACTGACTTCTCGAGTAAACATTATGCAATTTTGAATTTGATGTCAGATTTAATTTGTTGACATAATTATGTCTGTCAAACTTCACTGTTAATTGTTAATTCATTTCTATTTATTTTATGTATATTGTGAAAAATAATGACTTGTAATAAATATTACATAAATAATAGCTTAACGCCTTTATTCCCGAAAAGGCAGGCAGAGGTAGAAGACAAGACAGTGAGCCACTTTTCACCTTGTAGGTTACACTATCATGGAAACGTAGACGTGATCAGCGGTGAGCTCGTCGGGGCCATTGTTTCCTCACGAATAACTTGGCTAACACTCTTCCAGTAATGAATCCTCAAAAACAAACAGCCAGGGCAAATCTTATAACAAAGAAATTACCAACAAGTCCAGGCGGAGAAAATAAACTATGAACTATGCTTTCCCACGCGTAACTCATATAATTCTTTCTTCCAGTAATAATTTATGAGTCATTCATATAAAATAATAATTCTTAAACTTGGAACAATTCTCATTATAAAGTAAATAATTATCGCCTATACAGCACTGAGCATACTGTTTTGTAACAAAGTCGTATCAGCCTTGAATGGCTACAATACAGAGCGAAGCCTTTGAGGGATTTCTATGAATACTCCCTAGCGTAGGTTACAATGGAATGTTAACTCCTTTCAACATGCATTGTTCTGACTTCTGTTCTAGATAATAGTTACTGATTTTATTTTCATACATGTGTAGAGGCAAATATGAACAGTGAGCGAAAAATTATTTGAAAACGTTTGTACCTAAGCTATGAGACACAATATTAATAAATACCTAGATAACTTATCTAATAGTAATTTTACATACATATCTAAATATAAACTATTATATACGTTTTTATGCCGAATGTGGAATCTCAATAATAAATAGATAAATATTGGTTATTATCTTTTAAAATATCTTTACCAAAAGTAAGTACACTTGTTATCTATAACAAGTGTAAGTGGTCAATACTGGCCCTAAACTAGACAAAAACCTGTGTGATTACGAGGGAATCTGGCTGAAGTGTCCCAAATCCGAAAATATTAGTCACCTTAGAGCGAGATCATTTACGATAAAACACGTTTAGTGTTATAGAAATGTTGCATAAACAAAGATATTCTCAGTTTTACGATTTTGCGGTCTAACAGCGGCAATCCGATTAGAACGGTACTAATTGCCCTTGGTTTAATAGCGGTATCAGAAAAATTGCTACCGGCAGCGTACCAAGTGCTCAGTTTAGTTTCTTCCAAGTAGGACAGTCGAATGTCTAACATATATGTTGTTTATATCTAAATCTTATTATATCTAAATCTTATTAGTTAATTACTGTCCGGTATGCTATAATTCTACCCAAGCCCTACGGCGTAGAAGGCTGTGTAACTACAGAATTTGACAGGCCTCATAGCTCAGTTGGTAGTAACGCTGCCTTCGGCGCTTCGGCGTCGTGGGTTCGATTCCCACCTAGGACAAACATTTGTGTGACGAACATATATGTTTGGTCTGTGTCTGGGTGTTAATATGTATTATATGTAGATAGATAGATAGATAGATAGATTAACTCTTTATTGTATACACCACAAAAACATTTTACAAAAAATAAATAAAAAAATACATTAAAATATTAGGCACACAATGGGCGGCATTATCACTAAATATTATCAATATATGTATGTATTTACAAAAAAGTATATAAATAATATATTAGTTGTCTGGTTCCCATGATACGAGATAAGCTTAGCTTACTTTGGGGCTAGATGGCGCTGTGTTAAATGTCCACCAATATTTATTATTATTATTATAATAGTTCACAATAAACTGAATGAAGCAATAACTCATGGAGCGTACAGCAAAGCCGGATGCGAAACATATACAAATCGACATGCTTTTTAAGAACGTCCAGAATTATCATTTAAGTACATCACCTCGTTGGCAGTGAGGCACTTGAGTAGGAACCGCCCCTCGCGGTCCTCGGCGTGCCAGTTCAGCTGTACCAGCAGCGGCTTCTCGTCGGGCTCCAGCTGGCGCTCGTCGACCGGCCCGTGCGTCTCCCACAGCGAGTACGAGCCCAGCGACAACATTCTCATGTCCGGACGAAACTTCTCTATCAGTGTCTCTGTAACACATACCGCGTGATGTTGGATAATAGTTCTCCTTTACATCTATAAATGCCACCTGGTGTTTGCAGCATACTTATTTACTAGTATAATCATTTTCAGAAGAATAAAGCTGTTTTATATTTAATGTCGATATTAATAGTTAATAGTATAAAAATATACCATACTTGTAATATAATATGCTACTTGCAGTTTATTTTCCAGTTCTATATTTATTTATTACTATCCTTCTAATTACAATAAACTTTTATTTTATTCATATTAGATTTACTCATGTTTATAGATTGTAACTCTAGTGGAGGCGATACAAAACGGAAAATTACAAGTTAACTTCGCACCATATAGCACTTGAATGTGTGGGTACATTATTCTCTAGTGTATTGTGCGTAGAGGCACTCAATTCCCAATGCCTGCGTAATCGAATAAGGATTACCGGTACATCGCATCAATTTTCCCTCAGGAAACGTCATCAGAATTCCGATCACTTGCGTCACAGTGGCAGACTCAATTAGTAAATTGGGCGGTGGACAAATTAGAAGTGATGCCAGGTTACAATTTAAGTTGTGAAAAGGAGTATATTGTTTAGGAGCAGCGAACAGTAATTAAATCTACAACATAATCAACATAACACTATAATTTCTCGGAATGTGAGTTTTGATGAGGGCTCAAGTAATCACTGATTGATCATCAACAGTAATGTGCAAATCAAAAGCACGATAATTTTCTTATCAATTATTCAATTGTGACGTTTAAAGTGCTTTTAACTTGTGTCCATTTTATTAATTAACTAACCGTGCCCCGCGGGATACCCGCGCTGAATACGTCATCCCACGGGAACCGTACATCTTTCCGGGATAAAAGTAACCTATGTGCTATTCCAGACTAAAATCTATAACTGTGCCAAATTTCATTCAGATCCGTTCAGCCGTTTTGGTGTGATTGAGTAACAAACATCCATCCATCCATCCAAACTTTCACATTTATAATAGTAGTAGGATAATCGTCATATGAAATTCAGTCATTTCAAATATAACCAAATAATTTATTGTGCAATTATTTTTCTCTCAATGTGTCACTGGCGCATACATTCAGTACAAGCGTTAATTAATTTCAATGTAACCCAATCTGCTCTAGTTTAGTTATGAGTCTGCACTGTTATCATGACTAGGTCTTCAAATAAATTAACTGTATCGAGAGATACCTACTTCATTGAATCATCCTATTCGCTTCAAGGTTTTCTGGCTGATGTCTAGAATAGCATTACTCGCCTCTACGATTTTTTTTAAGCTATTGCATAGCTTCTATCGCGGGCCTTGAGCGTGGAGACCGAATCCAGAAATTCCGTAACGAAAAAAACCTAACACCCCCCACTCCGACCGGCACAGCGGTGATACTTTTTAGTTTTTCCATCTATCGATAAATACCAGAACTTTTAATGACTTTTTGAAATATCACGCGCAATAGCTTTACCGCGGCAGTCTCCGAGTGCCACACGTCTTTTTTTTTATGTGTCATAGTTACGGAACTAGCTGATGGTACCCGTATGGTGTTAAGGGGTTACTTCTGCCCATAACAAGCAATACAGCTTGGGTCCTCCCCTACTTAGATACAAGACCCAAGTCGCATAGTATGCGCTCGTAGCTCTGAGACGTGAAGGTGGAATCTCTCAAGTGCCTGTAATTTCACTGGCAACCACACCTTTCAAACCGGAACACAGCAACTAGAATGCATTAACGGTTGGTGGACATGGCAGAAATGGGTATGATGGCAGGGCTTCCCCGGACAAACTTGGCATAACTTCTATTGCTATTAACGTTCGACAGATTTCGAATGGAAATAGGCGACACTGACAAAAATTTTATTCGGTCAAGGTAAATTTTATCGGTTATTTTAGAAACTCACCTATTACATCACTGACGGTAGCGTCTGAAGCGACTCTTATACATTTCGTCGCTATCTTCTGGCCGGAGTCTTGAAAATAAAAGCGCATTACACCATGGAACTCCAGATTCTGGAAGAGAAACCACATTGTGTGTCATCAGTCATATAGAAAAAGAAAATCGAAGTTTCATCAATTTCGTCGATAAAGACATTCTTGACGACATCAAGGTCTTTAAGCATTTGCAAGATTAAGTGTCCTTTTTTACGAAGTTGATCGCCTATTGGTCTCTACTACTACTATATAATATACTATACTACTCTATGACCTTTCCATGATTCATATTAGCCTCTGATACTGGTAGAGGTTTCTAACCTACGTATTTATTTACTATTCTCTGTTGTTGCGCGGGACAAATACAATTAACGATAAATTACGTAATTTTACCTACCGGAAAATATGTCAAGAGTAAATAGCAAACCGGAAACTAAATGATATGAGTTACTGACAGTTTCTTTGTTAGATAAGAATTCAAAGTAATATTTTGTACTTATTTGTGCAACATAATATCTAAACTTACTTCACCATTAACCAAACCCATTTATTTTAATACACAGAAAATAATATGCTGATTCATACTACCTCTAGATCTTTCTTCTATTATTTACTTACAGCAACAATGTTAGAATACACGCAATAACTAGGACTCGTGTTGGCGAAAAACACCCAAAAATAAGATTTTATCGACCAACTGAAAACACTTAATAATATTACGGAAAGATTTACCGATTCGCCCAAGAATTGGCGTTTATTTAGTTTCCAATATGAAACTATTTGGAATATAACATGATTAAATTAAAATATGATGAAATAAGCTATGCTTGGGCCTAATCTGTGTGAAGCTTCACCTCTTTGGAGTGATTATAATCTGTGGATTTCAATACCTCGTTGGGTTCGCTGAGCGCAAAAAGATCCAGCCTGTTGGCGTTCCATTGTTGGATCATGTTGCGAAGCGCCTCGCGCTCCAGCATCCGCTTGTCAGCCGCATCCATTGCGTCACCGCATCAAGTTAGCCTGGAACGTATAATTATCTCTTTACTAATGTTCACCAAAATAGTATGTGTGATCTAGCCCAAAGTAAGCTAAGCATAGCTTGTAACATGGGAACCAGACAACTGATATAAAACATATATACTTTTTTTGTAAATGCATTAATATTATAATATATAATGACACCCAGACACAGAACAAACATCTACAAACGTCACACAAATGTTTATCCTTGGTGGGAATCGAACCCACGACCTACAGCATAGAAGGCAGGGTTACTACAAACTGTGCTGAGAGGCTAGTCATAATATGTTGCCACTAAATGAAATTTGCACCTTGCAAATACCGGGGTATCTGCAAGGTGCAATTGTCCGTGTCCCGTGCCACATTTGCACACTTACGAGTATATCGACTACTACTAGAACAAGTTCCCTCTGAATGCACCAAGTGCCAAGGACATCGTACCAACGAGAAAAATAAAAATATCAATCTACGATTTATTCTTAATGATTTATGACGTAAATCAGTGTTGTCATGTGTTAAATATATAATTTTCTAAACAAGCTTTTACTGTGAAACCAATTACGAAGTCAACGAGTCCAAACACGATAGGGCTATATCGTTTAGCTGAGGAGTTCCTACTGCCACCTTTCGGTTCCATCATTCCATCAGCTCCAAGTACCATTTGTCATGGGTAATGGGTACGATATAAGATTTGAAAAGCGTCAAACTTTGCGATAAGTACGCGTGACCCTTTTTTTGAATGTTATTGACGTTTCCAAGCCATTTTTTTATTAATTCTATGGAAATAACTTATGCTTAATTTCGACTCAGACTGATGAGAGCAAGTGCTCGAGAATAGGATTAACATTTTGAACTGAAAGGACATGAGTTAGTAATGCTCTTAAATATTATTTAAGTAAAAGTAGTTTTCCATTTCCAACTCAATTGCAAATCACTCAAGCGCAATCAGGAAAATAGCCAAACTAAACAAGTGTAGAATGATCATTGACAGAACCAGCATCTGCTCAGCTGGGCTACCGCTTAGATAGTCGTATTGTTGTTTTAGAAAATACACCCTCAAAGAAGTTGTTTTATAAATATTATCACAAGACTTCTCTAAATCAGGTATAAGAATTCCCAAATCGCTTTACAATGCGCCCGTCTGAGAAAAGTGGAAATCTCACGAACGCTAGCAAAACAAATTTAACAATATTTAAATGGAATAAAAATATTAGATAATGATTAAAAGTTACCTGAGAATGTGATGTACTTATTAGTACGCAACACACATCGCGCGTCAAGGGAAAGCTACGCAGAAAGCTAAAGTTTCACACCGGGTCAGCAAGTTGGAACTTTCAAGAAACGTCAGACAATTTATTTCACGCGCACAACACAAAATCGATTTATGCCTTTGTTTGGTTTGCTTACTGAACCAATAACAGTGCTAGTCATCATTGGTGGGCGGCGTATCACTCACCGTACACGGATTCAAAACAAAACCAAAACGCGTATCCACGTGCGTACGATCACTCACAAAACACCCAAACATGTTTCAAATAGCACTCATCGGAACATCGATTCTGATACTTTCATTTGGTTGTAATAAATTAAACAAAAAATGTATACTGGCACCTAGAACTAGGCTTTTTATATGAGGTTGAGTTACGGTACGAGCAGATGGCCTATCTGGTGTTATGTAATAACCTCTACCCATGACAAGAAATATGACTCGGTTCTTCCCCATCGTAGGTAGAACTAGACCAAATCGCATGGCATGCACCCGTAACTCTCAAACGTGATGGAATGTCTCAAAAGTCTGTAATATCAACGGCGACCACACATTGCCGGAACACAGTAGCGCGAATGCATGGCGGCAGAAATGGGTATGGTGACAGTACTGCCCCGGACGAATTTGGCATACGTTCCACAGCTATAGAAGTTAGCTAGAAGCATGTATTATGAACATCCTTAACTGAAATACTCTAATAACGGTAGGTACCTTAATACATTATTTAGAAATCAACTTGTAAAAATTAAAAGGAAACGCAAGTGCTACTCAGAATAAGTACCTGTGACTAATACGTAAAGATATCAGATAAAGGAGTGTACTGTTTATCTAATAAAGATAAGGTTGATAGTATGAAATCCTTTGTTAGAATTTTTATTTTTGTCCCCGTTACTCTGAAACGTGAAGGTCAAACGTCTAATATGCCAGTATTTTCATTCACACACACCACGGCCTTTCTAGGAGGAAAGTAATGCGAACCCGTTACTGCTTCGCGGCAGAAACAGGTGTGGTGGCAGTACTCCCCCGGACAAACTTGGCACAAGTTGTAATGGGTGGAATAACGAATTACATTGTATGGAATTCAAATTGAGTGGGCGGTTACAGGCATACATCATGCAACGCATAACCAACACACGTGAATGCGCCGCTGGTTAGATATAAATAAACAATTCAAACATATGGCCAGCTGGCCATCAGACCGGTGACCGCTAATATCCGTTTAATTATTTTAGGCGATATACAAAGATATAACCCAGGTCGTTCAGAAGTTATATTAGATCATTTTATCTCCGGGTGATGGACTTAATGCGACTTGAGTCATTTTGTATTTTGGTGGAGAGGACTTGAGTCGTACTGCTGTTAACTATGGGCGGCGGTTACCAAATTACATCAGGTGGGCCATCAGCACGTTCCGTTTTGGGTTTTTTTTTTTTAAGAAATTTTTTCAGATATTTTTCATTATGATTCAATTTTCAGAGACGTGCAAATAAAGATAAAAATAACATGAATCAAGTACAAGAACTAATCCCGTTGCTCACGCCTCAGACGTCTAAGTTACTATAATAACAACGTATAAGTTACAAATGGTTTGAGTTACTCGGAAACGTGCTCTCATTTCATTACAGTTTTCACTCGAAGCCGGTTTATTAGTGTTAGGTGTCTGAAACGGAGACTGCCGCCGCGCGCGCCGGCGGGCGTCGTGTTGTTATGGTTGGGCTTGCTTCCGCTTACGAGTTCAAGCAGCCGGCCAGTGCAGCGTACACGGTACACGCACGGAACCACTACATAAGTACACACGTGAGCTTGGAACGAGAAACCGCCGCCTTATTTAACCCACGGATCGTTGACTTGTTTGAATAAACACGCGTCACCAAACACTGCAAACGAAACGAGCGCCGAAGAAAGTATTTTCGTTACACGAACTGAAAGTGAAATTGGTGGTCGAAATGTGTGAAACATTCGTAAATATTAGTTCCGAAACTAATATATTCCATAACGAAACGTGCATAACGTTGACAGCATAGAGTCACACAAACCGCCTCATTTGCAAACAAACGAGACCTCCGCTCTGGTGCGGCAACCTCCACGTTATACTCCAGTTACGACACAAGCTGAAGATCACGATTGCACATCACATCAGTCTGTCAGTAGCGCAGAAAGCAGTCGTCGTTAGATGTCCGCCGAAGCGTCACGCTTGGTCACCGACCTTGCCTTTTCCTGCGGCGACGGTGAACGCACCGGCGGAGTAGGTCGCAGACCTAACTACTACTTGAAATCTAGCAGCGACATAAATTACAAGTGACCCAAGTATACACTAAAGCAGCGGTCGGCAACCTTTTGGCAGGCAATGGGCCACAAGGTGGCAAAATAAACTAAAGGCGGCACTTGTGATATCAACCCTAGATTCTACCTGATACCTACGTACGTTATATACGTTGGTCATAACCCATAGAAAAAATAAATGCTATTAAAATTGTTAAAACATACGGAAATTAATGCGGCCCGCGGGCCGCGTGTTGCCATGACCGCTGCACTAAAAAAACAACTATACAACACGAAAAGTTGCTAATTCCAATTTGTTTTACTTTCAGCACTTTCAATTTATTTTAGCTAAACGGAAAATAACAGCGATTAGGGAGTATAAAGTGAAACAGATTTACAATCACTCAAAACTGACACTAGTTCCCACTGAACGCCAGTGAACAGGTTAATTCAAATTCCGATAAGCCGCAGCGTGGGAAACTGTAGAGTTCAATAATAAGTGGGTGCAAAAACTACGGGTTGAACGGGGCGAACCCCGCGCCAAGTGCATAGGGGCGGAACAAGTGGCCCCATCCGTGGCGAGAACGCGATACTCACCCTACACAAAAAAGCACAACACCACTTCACAAACACATTACAGCTAGGTGGAACGCGAGAATTAGCCAACGCTACACAAACCTGGAGCGGATATGGATGAACTAAAATATCCCGAATAGCATTCTGTTCGAACGATTTGCAAAGCACGTTGACCGACCTCTGCCAAACCTCGCATTCGGAAGAGATAAGATATTGGGAATATTCGGGTTAATTGGTTACTAAATAAGACTGCTCCGTTTTCTTTATCAGTTATAGGTACTAAAAATATTTCCATGAGAAAAGAGTAAAAAGACGAAGTATGTTATTGTTATAATCCGCGTTTAACCGGAATTGCAAGCTTGATATCGCGTTTCGGTTGAGGATCGCGGCGCGGGCGGCTCTGAGAACTTTGCCCCACTGTGTGAAGACTCCCATGGCTGTTATGTAATGCATGGAACAGTACTGTTATGAAGTAACGACTGTCACAACAATAGGAACTCGGTAATTTAACTTACACGCAGGGTTACTGCAACCTTGATTTTCCATAAAATATTGCCACAATAATATTATTACTATATAATAATAATAATAATAACAGACCTCACAGCTCAGTTGGTAGTAACTTTGCCTTCTGCGCTGTAGGTCGTGGGTTCGATTCCCACCTAGGACAAACATTTGTGAGACGAATATTATAGATGTTTGTTCTGTGTCTGGGTGTTGATATGGTATTATATGTACCTACGTATTTACAAAAAAAGAAGGATTTAAGTATTATATCACTTGTCTGGTTTCATGACACAAGCTATTTACTTAGCTTACTTTGGGAATAGATGGCGCTGTGTGAAAAGAACACCATAAAAAAATATTGGTAGCACATTCCACACATCGCCATCTAGCCCCTAACTAAGCATAGCTGGTACTATGGCAACAGATAACTGATAAAATACATATCTACTTTTTTTACTTAAATATTTTTACATGTAAATTGTATGTAACTGTGTGACTAACATCCATGCTTGTCACACAGATGTTTGTCCTGGGTGGGAATCGAACCCACGAGACAGCTCAGAAGGCAGGGTTAGGCTTGTCAGTATCAGTATATATGAATTATGTTGACCCCTGAACCTTGGCGGGCGTGTAGTTTCTATTGCACCTCTCGTCGTGAGTAAAGTCCTTGCAATTACAAGTACTGCATTCCCAAGCCACCGTTTAAATCCAAGTAGCGCTGCTCTACATTTGACGACTTTGATGGTGTAGAATTAATTATAGATAGTTCCACAAACTGAGATGCCTACTGTCGAACGAGATCTACACGACAGGGAATCCCAGCGAAAAATTAAGAATTTACATCTACATTTCTGACTGTTATGTATGTCTTGGAACGTTGATCATTCTAAAATTGTCCTTAAAATATTGGAACTTAACGAGTTCAAATTTATGCTACGCATTAAGTCTATCTTACATAGGTATATATCTTACATAGCATGTTTTAGTCATTAGATCTCAATACTGTAAGTATTTACTGATAATAAGATAAATATCGAATCATAACTATTCATTGGTATGCATAAAGTTAACAAAAGGAATGCGAAAGCCCAAGCTCAAGGTATAAGTGAGTCAGATGGCAGGCATGCGATGCTTGCCTTGTCACCGGCGCGCGCTCATACCGGCCCGCGTAGCTACACCTACTCTACTCACTAGAGTAGCAAGGTGGATCGCAACCTCCGAACACCGGTTAAATATAGATAATAAGTAATCTATATTATACAAAAAAATGGATGTTGAAAATATGTATGAGTAGATAATCTCCAAAACCGGTTGATCGCAGTGAAAATAGGCATTTGATAGTTTTCAAATCATTTAATAGTAAATAAAATGAGTACTATCCTTCCAAAGAGACTTCATTTAATTTCAGTAAAAGATAATTTTCATACATATTAGAGGAATTTGAATTTTCGTAACAAACATTAAACAAGTCACAGAGGCAAGACGTGCATTTGACACCCACAAATGTACACCTGCTCGATATTTAAAAACGTACGTTTCAATTACAGAGAACGGAACGTGACACAATTCAAGACTCGAATTACAACTGCCATCGATCTGCTCCTCGATTGCGACGACACAGCGAGGTATCTTACAACAGTTTCAATCAACTGTAATCATACCTAACGACAAGCCCCATTTCCTGTTTTCAACGAAAACATGCAAAGCGTAGAAGAAACGCTAGCAACGCAACAGCTAAGTAGGACGACGTCGGCACCGGAGTTTTGCCGTCCGACTAGTTTCACGTATCACAAGTTTCGTAGAGATGATTGTGTGTAGCCCGTCTCTGCCCAGCCGGTATCGAATGACCGTGACCAGACACCGCATTCACTCTCAATGAAAATGAAACCGCGACACAAAACAAGCGCTTCACTTCATCACTTCGCCACGGTGATTGAAGTCAGCGCTCGCCGGAATCACAAAAAGTTGGCTATTGTCGAATTTAGAAAGGGTCATGAACGCGGCTGTACCGGGGAGTGCGGTAAATTGACATGTAGCTATGTATAACGAGCACGCGCACGTACGGGGAAGGTCGGAGCCTGGCACTGTTCTACGCAATAGAGCAACCTCACGCAGATTCTTCAATAGCCTCAACCTGACACGAACAATAAAGGAGATTTTTCGTTCCTATTTTTACGCACTTTGTATTCACGGGCTGTGAAAGTTGATCTTTTTTTTGTGTATGATGAAATTATAAACGTATTCATGCACTTAGCCACTCACTAAAGCGGCATGTTCGGAGATTATCTCCGACAATGCCAGCATTACGCCATTGATTTTAGACAAAGCGTGATGCCATTACGAGCTATTGTTTACTTACTCAATCGCTTTTGCAACTGTTAACTGTTTTACTTCTTTCAATATCAAGCTATAATTAATTATCAAGATATTTTTAATCCACATAACACAAACCAATGATTGTGAAATCACATTATTTTCTGTAACATTAGAACCGAGTTTCTAGTTGTTAAAATAAAAGGAATAGTACATAATATAGTAGAATCCAAGGGATTGCTTTTATGTTTTTACCAGAAGATTTCTCTATATCAGTATGATTTAACATTTTTTTATTCATTTGTAGGACGGAATGCCTTTATAACGAGCGCTACCAATAAAATTTTGACCGAGATAATCTAAATTAAGCTTTCCAAAGATTTCATTGTTACGGTCTTTAGACACGCTAACGTAATTTGAAGGTTCCACAAAGCAAATATCAATCTATACAGTATACACTGTAGACAGAGATATTACGTAGGAGAAAAATGAGAGAGTGTGTGAAAAGCGGTCACTCATTGCGCCGAGCTCTGTTTCAGAGGTCAGGCGCGTTCTACTTGTTAACTAATTGAATTAGAGGCGAGGGACTCGGTGAACTCCGCCAATGCTGGTGTAGCCTACTTCACTCAAGCGCTTTACGGTCATTGTTCTCACAACCACCTAATCAAATAGTCACCACATACTAAGTGCATTCAGAAAGTTAAAAAAGTTCTCTTTCTTTGATTTCAGTATTTATTTCATAGAGTTCTTGTATTTTTCTGAACTAGTCATATTAGCTTCAGATTATCAAAGCAAATACGACAAATTTTAAAATCATAATTAGGTACGTGTGTTTTCAAATGTAACTGAAATTTTAATTCTGCTCCACAAATTAATATCTCCAGAAAGGTAATTCCATTGATCTACCAACTCATTACTTCATTACGTTGTTAAAGAAAACAAGTTGGCACGCTTAAAATTGCCATAGTTGAGTAAAAAGAAAGTACGAAAGCTCGGACCGCGAACAAAAAACTGGCTGATGGATGGTACATACCATTTACTGCCAAGGGGCGTGGTGAAAGTTTAAATCAAGCTTAGAAAACTGGTTATTGCATTTCTGACCTACATAAGAAAAATAACACATGTTGAATACTAAATGTCGTCCCAGTTGCATAGGCGCTTCATTCGCGCCGTGCAGGCGTGGCCAAGTGGTACTGACCCGGAGTTTAGACCGGAGATCACTGGTTCAAATCCGAACGTGCATCGAGTGTTTTAGCTTGAATATTTCTGCGCGCAATACCACCACGTTCTCGAAACCGACATGTCTTAAAATCTCCAAAAATTCGAAGACACGTGTCTAGTGCACAAAAGGATCCTCTTTGAGGTCCACTTAAATCCTTTCACCACACTGGTTCAAGAGAACCAGTGACTCGACTAGAACATAAGACATAGACATAGACAAAGTACATAAGAAATTCTAGTTTCATTTCCTTGAGATTCTTGAATGGTGGTTCGGCCTCGGGCTAGGACTCGCTAAGCTAACACAGGCGAAGGTTTTAAACTTCTGAAGGGAGAGAGGTTTTCCCTCTGGCACCAGCTCGCATTGATACCCAGCCTCTTGCGGTGAAATGCGCCTTGCCGCGAGAAAGTTAAAAGACGCAATCAGCGAGAGAAAAGCGCATACAAACTGCGGCCGAGGAGCAGCCGGCGGCGGCAGCTTGATAGAGTACTTAATATTTCAGGACGTTGACTACTACCGTTTTATTAGTTCGTGTCAACGCGGTAGTTCATTACAATAGTATTTTACGATAAACGTGTGAGGTATGAGAACTGTTTTCATAATCAAAGGAAACACAATTCATTCAGTAACAGCAACCGCTTCCTAGATCAAGTATATAAGCGGAAAGTGATTTTAATTTAGTATACAGTTTTTATTCATATTTTACATTGTTATTACTTTTTCATAATGGCGTTTGAAACCACCCCTATTGAAAAGGTATAAAAAAGTTAACATTTCACACAGCACCATCTAGCCCCAAACTAAGTTCGTAACACAAATGTTCGTCTTGGGTGGGAATCGAACCCACAAACTACAGCGCAGTAGGCAGAGTTACTATTGACTATGAGGCCAGTCAAAATGATATCCTAAAAGGAGGTTCAATGTCTTCAAGATTTGACTGTGTCTACCTGAACCTTTAGCCATTGTTCTTGTTCTTATGACTGAGTCAACGCAATAATCAACTACGGTGTGCTTCTGTGACTCATTGAGGCAACGACCTGAGGGCCTATCTCCTCAAAGCACAAGCCGCTAGTTACAAGCTGCTTACTCGCAATAAATCTATTGATAATGCTATTATTTACAAGAGTTACCATGGCAACACACCTGTAATTCCTAGCTTGTATTGTTTTACCAATAAGCTAGCAGCTCTGTTGAGTTGCTACTTCGCTGTCCGAGAATTTACGCGAGCAGATTAACGATTAATAACCCATCAGTCTTTCATCAGCCACCGATGGATTTACGAAAATTGACTAAATATTCATATGTACATCTAGATCTCCTAGATAAATAATTGCATTGTATTGTATTGTAGATCGTCATCGTCAATCTTGGCTTAAACGCTGATACAACCGGCTATATATACTAATCAGGTAACCTCATAATTTCCAATAGGGGAGGTAAATAACCATCTGAAACCTAGGTGAAAATGGGAGCACGGTATTTGCACCATGTAGCCACAGACAGTCTGGTAAGTGGCACTTTGAATGCGTTGCAAACGAGGATACGGAGTCGTGGTAATTTATGCGAAAGAACTGAGGGAAATTGGAATCATAAGATGCGTAGACCTGTTCCTTTGTAAGAGTTTGACTTGAAATCTCTATGTAAGGTATTAACGACCAATAATAAGAATAACTAATGAAACTCAAAAGACATCAACAGCGTGACCACCGGGTCTGTGACACCGTGCTATTAATATTGAAAGGTAACAGGCTACCATGTTCACAACCATATTCCACAGCGAGGCGTCCAGGCCAGGCTGGGCTAATTAGAATGTACAACGCGTCAAAGCGTGCGCGTACATACGTACCGAATAACATTTTGACATCATTCATGGAAGACAATTTGGTTAATACTCATATGAGCCAACAAATCTGATTACAATGGATAGTAAGTGTTGAAGATGACTTTTAACTAATTCAAATTCAGTTCTAGTCACTGGTTTTCTTGAATCAGTGTGGCGAATGGATTTTAAGTGTGCCTCAAAGAGGATCCTTTCGTGCACTTTACACATGTCGTCAAATTTTTAGTTCTAGTACATGGTGGTTTCCTCACGATGTTTTCCTTCAACGTTTTGAGAACGTGGTATTGCACTCTCAAAACGCTTAAAAGAAAACATTGTTAGGAAACCGATTTTACTAATTGACAGTCAATAGTTGATGAGATATATGGTATATAGTCATAGTTAGTATATTAATTGATAAAATTGTGTTTTTATTTCCCGCTAGCTGTGCACGCAGATTCGCCTGTGTAGAATTTAGTTTTTGACAAATACATTTTTATCAATTTGTGTATTTACCTAACTAAAAGTAGCCTAAGTTACTCAGTGAAAGTCACATCAAAATCAGTCTAGGTTTGAGAAGCATGTCAATCGAATCACTAAAACTTTCTTGTTACAATTTTCACTAAGCTATTACACTGCTCCAGACAGTGTCGACTTATGCATATATACAAATGGGGATTCCCCAGCATGAGTCCTATTAATTGTCCCATTAACTGAAAATGAAATCTATATAAATAAAAATTAATGGCTTAATTTGTTAAGTGCAAAACTTGAGAATGGCTCAACAAACAATTCGGATAATATTTATTTTCATATATTTGTTGAAGTCCGAGGAAGGTTTCTATGAAATTTGCATCCCGGAAAAGTGAATTGTTCCCGTGGTATGACTTATTCACTGCAGGTAACACTGTGAGACACACAAGTTAATAATAAGAAGTAATAAGTAACCGTGAACTAAACTACAACAAAAAACAATAATTTGTCAGATATCATTTTCAGAAGGAGTTTGGTGAAATCATTAAATCAGTTTTTATGCAAATGCCTAGATTCAAAGGCAACAATTGGCTGGAAAATATACAGTTTTTAGCTAAAGTCTAGCACAAATATCACCAATTGCAACCTTTTGTTACAAACCACTTAGGCATACATATACATAACATAGCACAGATATTGGCGCAAACTTTAAACAAATACATCTTTAATTAACATAAAAAGTACCTGGATAGCCGGGCTTTGCTCGTTTATTTTTTTTTTTGTTAAATTGCGTTTTTTAGAAATTATATTTAAGTACGAATTACATACTGATAAAATGATGAAATATGAATAATATTTTTCGATCTTACCGACAGAATAAACGCCACCTTTTTGTTATTTTCTTTCAATAAAAAAAATAAGTTTATGTTTAAGTTGATTTTCTGAAAATGAATCCTAGCTAGATCGATTTATCGCCCCCGAAATCCCCTGTATACTAAATTTTATGAAAATCGTTGAAGCCATTTCCGAGATTCAGATTATATATATATTTATAAGAATTGCTCGTTTAAATATATAAGATAAGAAAAGTTGGTGCTGTATAGAATTGCTATAATAATTTGAAATATGTTCGCAGCTGCAAGAGCTGAAAATGATCCAGATAAATAGTTGCTGTTGTGATGTCTTAAGACACATTTTCGATAAAACCAAACAAAAAAAACCTAGATTTATGTTAAAAATATCTGCATTATATTGCTGTTTTTTCAAAATGGTTGTCAATTATTTAATTGGATTAAATTCTTCAGAATATGCTAATCAAATATTTGTGCTGAACCCCCCCCCCCCCCCCATCACTAGTCTTAAAAACAAAAACTACTTTACTGAACCTTACAGAACTGTATGATCAACCTCTAATCTATTGGTGACAACTCAATAATTTTATAATCTAACATATCCTAATCTACATTGCCTGTTGACATTTGACTACGGCTAACTTGCTATAGCTAACTTTATAAGCTATTAATTTTTTACATCAATCAAAACACATAGGTACCTAAGTGCAGCGAGTTAGCATGAACCACTTCTTTCATTTAGACCAAGCAATACTCATTAAACAAACTAACCTTCATGTAAACAGCAAGTATTTTCGCAGGGATAACGACACATTTCTCATACACAAATTCCAAGCAGTAAAATAATCTGAATCACTTTGCACTAACTTTATAACTTGTTCATAAACTTCTCATGACACTTTCAGAGGCACCAGCATGTAACACTTGAAAGTTCACATAACTCTTCGTAAAGTTTGTAAAAACTGATTTATAGCAAAACGTACAAAACAGACACAAAATACACGATTATTTAAAACACTATTAATCGAAAAATTACGTATTGCTATGCAACGGAATCATCAACCAGTGTCTGTTGGTAGAAAAATTACAAATGAATGACGCAAAAGTGACGCTTCGCTGCCTGGCTGGAGACTTGACTGGTATGTCCAGTGCTGCCAACAAGTTTTTCCAATTTCCCGCTTCAGTAGCGCTGTCACGACAAGTTATTTCATTTTTAGTAAGGTTTTTTTTCTGAAATCCTTCCTTTATAAAAAGTCATACCTTCTATTGCGTAAAATCATAAATTTCGAAGCATGTACACCTTAATCCTTCATGTCGCGACGAATAAGGCAGTAAAAATGAGCAAACTACGTAGTTTCTACAAATACGTTGACTATGTAATGTTTACTTTTCATTAGGAATCAGAAAATATGGTATTATTTGGAAGAAATAAAACATACCCAAGTAGTTTCATTACTGACCCTCTTGGCACTTTTTTCTTACCCTTACATATAAGGAAAGAATATATTGAAATTAAAACAAGGGATATAGATAATTTAGTTGACAAAACGCATCATAGTTTCATTTATAATTTATTTCACTTTGTGGTTACAAAACACAAAAATTCACCACTTACGTTTTCGATTTTGTTTCGAATACAGTTATTTTTTTATTTGTATAAAATTCTAAATATGAAAATCTAAAAACTGAGTTACTAAAAATAAAATACAGTCGAGTTATTGGAGAATTATTCTATTTCATCTGTTTTTCTCCTTAAATATAAGTTTACTTTGCCCAAAGTGTAATTTGGTCTGCGGCTGCATTGTTGCAGCAGGTGTTAACAAAAAAAAGGAAACTGAATAAATTTATTACTTTGGCAGCACCAAGGATAAAGTCAATGTCAGTGTAATTCATTTCAGATACTGTCCTTTTTGTATATGAACCCGTTTTACGAAAGAAGTCCTGAAACATATTATTCCTCGGTACAGAGATTCACCTAGGTCTTTTTTAATTTATTTCTACATTCTTACTGTTTCGGAATAATTACTATCCAAATTTTAACCTGAGCTCTTATGTAGTATATGACACTATCACTAGCGGTCATTGGCAGACTGGTGGGCTCACATAGCCTCTGTAGCCATCAACTAAGAAGAAGTCCTGAAACAGTTATGGGAATATAGACCTTAACTGGAAAGTTACCTCTACTCAGAAATTAGCGTCAGCCACAAACTCCTTCACACATCTTTCACCCAGCAATCGCCATTGTGCTCGCTGTTCTCTCCTCGCCCAATTTCTGCCGGACACCTTAGCAAGTTATCACTCTATAAGGCTGGTGACGACCCGCGCTACGTTTGTCTACTTGCACTTTATATTTAATGTAAAACTTAATCTATAACTATTGATTTGAAAGGGTGGGGCCTCTTAACACATAAAATAATGTATTGATTAAGTTGATAAAATAATCATTTTATTATGCTTATGTATGACACACAAAAGTTTGTCCTGGGTGGGTATAAACCCATGACCTACAGCACAGAAACTACCAACTGAATTCTACAGCCAGTCAAGGATTGGTTTGGGATATTATAAAATTTAAATAATACAACACACTTTGTAAAGGTGGAATTTAGATTTATTTATATATTCGTCTAAAATTGTACATTTACGCAAAAACACATTTTTAATCCTTCATACGGAAAACAAGTTTGAATAATTTCAGTCACCTGATGAAACTACAAGTATGACAATGATTACTACAAATTGTTCAGGAAATATTTTTACTACCAACTACATCTTAGGTTAGAATAGGGTCCAAATAATATAATGTATGAATTAGAAATAAACACAATTTATGAAAAAAAAATACTTGTATCTCAAGTCTAATTAATTAAATCTACAAATATTGAATTGTTTCCTTATTTTAAACAAAGATTATAAAATACCTATAGATAATCTACAAAAAAAGATCTTAAAAATTATACCTTAAAGTTGTACATTGCTAGGAGAGCTAGGTCATCCAAAACTTACTTATGTGAGATAAAAAATTTTACAATACTTCTAAATCAATTAAATGCACAGTAGAAAGGACAAAATTATTATCAAAGCAATTTCTTATCTTACTTTTTGCTAAACTCCCACATAAATAAAGTTTGAATGTCTCATGAGAACTTTGCGCTGCCAAGATAACTCCATGTATTTTAAGTTTATATGTGTAAATGCATAAAAGAAAACTTACTTGTTGGAAATACAATGAGTTATCAAGACAGACAAATTACACTAAGAATGAGTGTGCTGTTGTAACATAAACAAAGTTTACTCATCAGAGCCTTCTTCTTCCTCATCTTCATCTTGTTCCTCTTCAGAAGAAGCATCCTTTTTGGGAGGAGCTTCCTTGCGCCATTCCTTGCGTCTGCCCAGTCCCTTAGATTCTGCAGTCGCACTCTGTCATACAAAAAAGTTTTATACTTTCTAGAAAATAAAAGGTGTATTTGTTTCATGGGTAATGTAGTGTTTACCTTTCCCCTGGCTGGTGCCTTCTTCTTGGAACCTTTGGGTCTGCCTCTGCCTCGCTTAACAACCGGAGGCTGTTCGTCATCAGAGGACTTTGCAGACTCCTTAGCAGGTTTAGCAGCTGCTGGTGGTCTTCCCCGTTTCTTTGCATCACCCTTTGGTTCCTGTAAAGTATTTCAGATTATTAAATTAGTTACAAACGTATCACGAAAAAATTTTATAATTATGTATTTGTTTGCATAAAACTTACAGCAGCTTGGGTTCCATTCGCTTTTGGTCTACCGCGCCCTTTCTTCTCTACTACTGTTGAGCCATCATCAGACATTTTCCAAAATTAAAATTTAGCTACCAAAGCCTGAAAATGAATGAGAATCTAATTAAATCAATTGAAATACGAAAAAATAAACAAAACAAATATTGATATCAGTCATCTCAGTAACGCTTAGTACGAAACCGTAATGGCAGCAAAAATTGTAAATGGCTAGCAGACATACACTAGCTTCACTAAACGTTATTGATTTTATTCAGTTCCTTCCCATCTATTATGCAGCGCTAGTCATAATTAGTAATGGTTTTAATTTTTAAGAAACATCGCTCGGCATTAACGTTTATGAAGAAAGCAAAGCAATGTCAACAACCGCATAATAAGGCGTCGGGCGGCGGCGTCACAGAGATAATGTTAGCGGTACGCGACACCGTACCTAGATAATTCACGTCCGAAATCACGTTCCCAAACATATTTGTTACTTACAAAATATACGTGACACTTTATTCTCAGTAACTATCAACAAAAATGACTAGGTATGTTCCAATCCAACAGAAAGCCATTCAATAATGGATGGAGATGCAGAACAGAATGGAGCCGTCACAAACGCTTTCCGAATTTTACATATAATTACGGGAAATTTCAGAGAGTCGATAATAGAATTATTTAATTTATTAGATTACCCATTGAATATCGAATTGGAAAAGCAACAAGATTTATAAATTAAATAATTTCTTACCCAATTTGTTTACAGCTACAGCCCAAGCGAACAGCTCAAAGAATTTATGGCGGCAGGCGGCAGTAGAAGTGGGGTTCGTTCGTTGATTTGGCGTCTGTGTAGAGGGCGTTACTGTATACTTGTATGAGCAAGTCAAAATATGTTTTTTTTATAAAAAATGCATTTAATTTTAATATTATTTGGATCAAATAAGAAAAAGAAAACTGTACAAAATATTTTTTTCTTATTTCAGTGTTACTAATTCTCGGAAAAGTGTGGAGATATATTAATTCAAATTAGCCGCTTTTTTCTACATACACTACATTCCATTCCATCTCATATCATCGATTGGTGACCGGTGCGCTAAAAAAATTAGAGAAGGCAAAGTAGGAAATTATGGTCAAGCGCGAATAGCTGCGCTCAACTAAAATGCTTTACGCACCATATTATTATCAGTGAAAAGATTGCCTTACGGTGTGTTGTATCGGTATCACCTTAGAGATCATTCATTCTCAATCCAGGAGTTGCGTGGTGCTACTATCCGCTATATGGTTAACTCAAAATTATGCGATATGTAGTCAAACGCAATCGAGTACTAAAAAAAACGGTGGATTTTCAATAATCCGATAAGATCATTAGTGTTAGGGAAGAATACAATTTTCAGAGTATCAGTTTTTATCAAATACGTCATCTGTTTGTATGTATTTCATAAATTATCAAAATATATTCATATTATAGTCGCGGTTTTGGTCGTAGCTTATCAAGATGGTAATTTTATATAATACTATTTTTTTTACCGGTCATATGTCCGGTAATACGGACCTATGAATAAATGAAAATTGAATGATGGCTGTGTTTTTTTGTTATTTCTTCTGGCTTCGATCGTCAGCCGAAGTCATTGTCACGTGGCGGTGACGTTTAATATGAAGACAAGTAGACGTAATGTCAAAATAAACATATTTCCCAATCTGATGTCTTTCAGTTTCAGCCAAAAACTCAAAGAGCGTTAAGAGCGTACCTACGGTCTTTTAAAATAATATCATTTAGTTGGTCGTGGTAAGAAGGGTAATTGCAGTTATACCATCATGAAGAAACCTGTAGAACCGAAACCAGAAGATTGCTGTAACAGTGGTTGCAATCCATGTATTTTCGATATTTATGAAAAACAACTCCAGATGTATAAAACCCAGATAGAGAGTGGTTTAACAAGTTGTTTAGTTAAAAATGCCATTCACCAATTAGAATATACAAAGTTTTATGTTCTTAAAAATATTGACTTAAAAAATGAGCACAGGCTTGTGTTGTTTAAACTAGGCGGTGAAACAAGTGAAAACAGATTAGTGACTTGGAGTCCAGGAGATCATTTTCTACTAAAATATTCATCTGATAACAAGAATTGTACACGAGCATATACACCAATTAAAATTAAACTTGATTTAGATGACTATGACTTTGCTGTTCTTGTAAAAAGATATAATAGTGGACTAGTCTCCAATTATATGTGTGACTTAAATATAGGAGATTCAACACTATGGAGGGGTCCCTATGGAAATTATAAATTAGATCCTCATTTTAGTAGGCTAATTATGATTGCTCAGGGAACGGGCATTGCTCCTCTGTATTCTATAATACAACAGGTGTTGAACAATGAAAACGATATGACAAAAATTGTTTTATTTTTTTGTTGCAGAGATGATAGGTCTATTTTATTAAGAGATGAATTGTATTTTTTTAGATCCTTTTGGAACTTTAATTATGAAGTGTTCTTGAGCCATACTCAACAGGAGCTTTCTTGTAAATATCAGGAACCATTAACAAATCATAGATTGAATACTAAAGATGTAATAAAGCAGAAACCATTTTTTGGAAATGATCAGTTTCTGATATGCGGTTCTTGTGATTTCATGAAATATTATAAACAATGGCTGAATGAACAAGAAAATATAGAAGAAAAATGCATTGTTACATTTTAAATTGAATTATTTCACAGTCACAAGGTCATTTTTCATTCTATACCTGTTTTTTTCACTGAGATATATTTTACGAAGACCCTATTAAATGTTTTGATCATAGCATTTAGCATTCCACTTGTCAACTGTTAATAGTTAAATATAGTATTGCCTAAAAAAAAAAGAGTTAAGTAATGATATCCAGATATAGTTTGTACAAATATTGTATTATTTATTATAATATACTGGTTGACCCGGCAAACTTTGTACTGCCTCTGAATCAATAAATGTTGTGTTTACTTATTAGCTGAATTAAATTCAGTTTTATTTAGACAAAATCAATACTCTAAATAATAAGTTCAATATATGCAAAACGCAAAAAACTATTTTTTTATTACATTGAAATGTTGTTACTATTGCCCCCGACTTCGCGTGGAATTCTGTTTTATCACGCACCCCTACTTTACCCCTCGGAAAAGTAGCCTAAATTACTCTTGTTACAACAGCTATCTGCCAGTGAAGTCCCTTCAAAACCGGTCCAGCCATTTCAGAGATTAGCCGGAACAAACAGACAGACAGACAAAAAATGTTGTTTTGGTATAGTACCGTGTATACATCCTTATGAACTTAGTAAAAAGCGGTTATTTTAATATTACAAACAGACACTCCAATTTTATTTATTTGTATAGATTGGGATTCCTAAAAGGCGTTATAAAATTTGAATAATATCGTAATAAAGCATAATTCAAGTGTGAAATGTGCAGAATGCTTGATTGTATCAATATTGTACAGTATAGCATTAAAACATTACAACACCAACTTTTTATTATTGTAGCGCCATCTACTGGTGAATAGCCTATTTATTTATTTTACATGTGATATTAATTTGCTAAAACGTGAAAAAAAGTTTAATAGTCCTTCTAGAAATCACTGTGTTGATATCAAATGCAGATTCGGAGAGAATAAATCAAAATATTTCGGATTAGTAGTAGTAGTAGTAATATAGTTGGCATGTACTGGCAACTTTGGCAAAGCGGCGTGGCCGACGGTGATCCCTTTCGCGCCGGCGCGAAGGCGAAGCGCGTTTCAACTTCCTGTCCTAAATATATTCTAGCATTTTTTTTTATTTGTTAATATTTCTTAAAAATCTTTAACTGTGAATAATATGTGAATTCTCGTTTTAACATTAAAAGAGTGTAGTGACAAATTATGTATAATCATAATGGTATCAACAAAAATCAATAACACCATGTCCTATATGTGAAACACACTGTGCTAATTGAAACGAGTGCTCGCTAAAGATGGGTTCGTCCATCGTTTTAAAAAGCTTATCTGTTCTACTAGGGGTGTTTTTTATATTTGTAGGAATAACTAAGTTAACACCCATTATTTCGAAGGAATTACATAAAGATCTGGTGAGTGTCTGTGATATATTAGTTAATATTTTTTTTATAGACTGTAAGGTTGCGGAGTGCATTGAAATTTTTTGTGGCAGCGCGATGTCGATTGCTATTTTGGTATTTGGCGTCCCGCCTATTGCTGGCACGAACTAATTCGTCTACTTTCTATTGAGAGACGATTCGAGCGTGTCGTTTTTTTCGTCTCGTCGTATTAAATATTTGGGGCCTTACTTAAACACGCTGATTGGTGATTGGCTAATTTAGTTTTCCCTCTTTTGACTAAATTCAAATTAATGACAAGACATACGATCCTAAAATGTTGCAAAAAATAAACAGTAATAACTAAACTAATTAACTTTCTTGGTAGTCAGGTACATTCCTATTACTCTAGCACAGCGGTTTGTGCATTCATTTTCTATTCTATGGCTATACTTCGGATAACTAGCAATTTAAATATTGAACTTAACTAAACGAACAGGATAATTATTTTGGCAGCCATCTTTCTTTTCTGTTTTCGGTAATCCTACAAAGTTGATAAGGGGGAAAGATTATTGTTGTGCCAATCTTATTTTTCTGTTTTTTTCAATTTACTAACATTTATAGGATAGTGACGGGTACCCAATTTGGACCTGATTCAAAGCCGGCCTTAAACAAAATTTTTTTAATACTATTTTTTTAACAACGTTCTAATCTAGTATATGTATTGTATATCCAAACTGAACTAATGAGCTGCTGCCAGGCAGGTGGTATACATAATAGCTATGTTGCATTGTCTCATACATTCGGTGAATGAATGACATTCGGTGTTTAGGCTAAAATATCAGGCTGAGTGTGTCACTGGGAAGACCGATAAACATCCAATTTATTATCCATATTTAAAATCAGAATGATTAATAGGTATGTACTGGTTACTTTTTTTTTTAATATTATCATATGGCCTAAAACTGCGAATGGCTCATGCTTAGCAACCGATTACTTCCGAGAATGAAGATTTCTACGGGCTGTTGTACTAGTCTCATGCATGTCGCCTCGAACCCGATTAGCTACGATTAAAGCGCGTCACGAACACACCACTTTACATGCATATTAACGTAACTGCCGTCACCGTACAGAATAAACTAAGTTGGCTCTGAGACGTCCCTGTGATGCCATGTTTGAGTTTATGAACCAGGAGGACTTGTAATTAGAGACTCAAGAAGCACTTTTAGCACTTGTTTCTTCCACTGCGTGAACTCCCAACAGGACTCCAACAATGCAATTCAAAGTTTCTGTCAATTTGAGTCACAAAACGGTCTCTGTCTGTCTCAGCATGAGCTAGTTGTAAAGACGTTATAACTAACGCTGGTCTTCCGACAGAGCCGTTTGGTGAAGTCACGGAAGATAAAACAGAAGACACAAAACAATTAAAAATGTAACAATAAATAAACATTATCTACGGCAATGGTTGACAAATACAAGATGCAGAATGTATACAGACAGTTATCATCAAAACTACTGTTTACGAAGAACAGCGAACGATTAACACGTCCTCATAATGTTATCTAAGATTAAAACTTCCTTTAACACTACTGTAAATCCATAAGAGATCCATTTTTTGTTTCAGAGAAAGGAGTATGTCAGATACGCAAAAGTGTTTCCTTTGACAGAGACCTTTGATTTCAAATTACCGTCGAAATGGTACAGGAGAGGAGTTGGTGGGCTGGAGATTTTGTTTGGGCTCATATTGGCGTTGATTCCTAGTCGTAAGTGTAACATTAGTATAAAAAACTGTAATGTTAACAAATGTAAATCAGAGAAATGGATTACAGTAAGCTTAATTTTAATTAAGCGTATTGATCTATTTAATACGAAAATTACACGATCGTTTGCATTCATCTTCATCTGCATCAAAACGGTGAAGGAAAACATCGCGAGGAAACCGACATGACTTACAAAAATTCGAAAAAATGTGTCAAGTACACGAGAGGATCCTCTTTGAGGTTCACTTTATCTTTTCACCACACTGGTTCGAGGGAGCCAGTGAAACCAATTTTACTATTATCATGTTTTCCTCCCTTCAACTGTTGTATCTGCGATGGGCTGTTAAAAATCTTGTTTAGATATTAGTCGGGAGTTTTTTTTGGAGTTTACTCCTAAAGAATCTATTTCGTTTAAAACCCCTGGTAAGAACATTTTGATGGGTAGTAAAATCGAGCGTTAACAAAAACCGTTATGACAAATGTCATTGCACTTAAGGAGTAAACTCCAGTCCACCATTGATTATTAGTATTTTACTATACAGTTTTATCCATACATGTTTTCGGGAAATGCCGTGAGCTAGGTTTAAGTACACTTACCAAACATTATGTTCTTAAAACATAACGCTTTTTGTTAACGCTCGATTCGTTAAGTTATTCAATGGCATTTGCAATCATTCGCGCATTGGAACTGACGTGAACAATTTTGTTGTAGATAGATTGAAGAACACCGCTAACATCGGTCTCCTGTTACTGATGGTGCTGGCTGCCTACTCCCACGTGATGGTAGGCGATCCCTTCGACCGGTGCGCGCCAGCTTTGGTCTTCTTCTTCATGCTCAGTGGAAGACTTGTTGTGTGGTAAGTTATTATCATACACTAGCTGCGCCCCACAATGAATAAGTAATCCCACGGGAACACTGCACTTTTCCTGGATCAAAGTAACCTATGTGTTAATCCAGGATATAAGCTATCTTCGTACCAAATTTCATCCAAATGCATTCAGCCGTTTGAGCGTGAAAGAGTAACAAACTACCATACAAACTTTCACGTTTTTAATATTAGTAGGATACATAGATTCACTCCTTTATCTCCGAAGGGTTAGCAGTGCTTCAGTGAACTACTTTTTATTTTGTTTTCGTGGGAACGTAAACGTGACGAAGGGCGAGCTCGTCGCCCCAATTGGTTTCCCACGAATAACTCAGCTAACACTTTTATTTAGTAATTCATTCCTCAATAATCTGATATCCAGGATACATCTTATACCATTGAAATTACCAGCTAAAGTAATTATCAAGTGCTTTCAAGGGTCCCGTTCTATTGAACGTTTGAGCTACAATGTGTATTTTATTTTACAAGAGTTCTGAAGGACATAATATACATATATACAAGAGTAATGAAGGATACATATCGATTTCAAAATGATTTTAACGTTTCGAGTTCTACCTTCCCAAAAGTAGAACAAATCATAAATAACCATACGATCTAGAATATGAGTGTTGTGAATCTGATATTAACGTAATATAACTTTTATTTATGATTGGTCTCACAGCTCACGTTGTAGCAACTATGCCTTTAGCGCTGTAGGACGCGGGTTCGATTCCCGACCAGTATTTGTGTGACGAAGATAGATTTTTGTACTGTATGACCTTAATAAAAATGCGGTCAAATCATCCGAAGCCAAAACAGCTGAATATGAGTTATCTATTTGAATTCATTGGATCATTGCCGGTGCTCGTGGGTAGAAGTTACTGACGCGTGTTTATTGAAATGAGAATTCAGATGTGTATACCGAAATCAAACATCGCGTAATCTGCTGTCACTGGGCTGATATATGATATATTTACAGATCATATGAAAACACATTACGTTTTGATCTAACACAAGTATTGCAAGCAGTAGAACTGTAACAGTTTGTCACCATACACTTCTGCCGCCAAGCAGTAATGCAATCCATTACTGTGTTTTGGTTTGAAATGGGGTTGCCGGTGAAGTTACAGGCACTTGAAACATTCCAACGTCACGTCAGAGTTGCGGGCGCAGTACGTTGCGACTTGGGTCTCTTTCTACCTAATTAGGGGAGCACCTAAGTCGAATTGCTTTGTTATTGGCAGAGCTACAACACCAGGGCCATCAGCTCGTACTGTAACTTTTTCACATCAAAAAATTACGTAATTGTTAAGTTTGAAGATACGTTTTTCAAAGGGTAGTAAGTGAATAGTAAACCTGCGGCCATCACCGGTAAACATTTAGTAGTATGTGGTAGTCACATAACACTAATAAGTACTAGTCGTGTCGCTGCTCTCTCAGAAGAACACTTAGTTTAGGACCTGGATTTAACAGTAAACTCTAGCTAGCTTTATATATCGCAATAAATTTATCTGAATCTGAGCTTTGCCCGCGTTGAACAGTTTGTGACTAAAAGAGTAGCTACTGGGGTTTAGTAGTTTTTATCAATTCGTGAATTAACCTTAATAAAAGTAGCTAAGTTAAAATTGTTTTTTTACAAAAAAAAAAGTATATATAGTACCTATATATAGTTTTTTTTAGTAAAAATCTGTCATTAAAACATACACTTCAATTGCGTGTAATTGTATAAATTAGGAAAAAGGCCAGGTCAAGAGTACCATAAACAGCCGAGCATGCATTGATTGGATGAAGCTAAGGAGGTATGTCAGGATCGTAGCAGGTGGAAAACCGTGATCTCTGCCTACCCATCCGGGAAACAGGCGTGATTTTATGTATGTACGTATGTACTATAGATAAACAGAACAAACTGCGAAAACTATTTCATCCATTTGAAAACTCATATACCATTACACCTATGCGGTGTGCCTTGACCAATTTAATACCGATGTAAACAAGGGTTACGAAATAAAATTAGTACCGTCTTACTGCCGAGAGCGTCTCGCTGGCGGCGTGCCACAGATTCCATGACAAAACATTCATGTTCGGAAATATTATTATTGGTATCTCGCATAGGTACGTGGCTTGTCATTCTACTCCGTCGAGCCGAACACATTTCATTTTGAGGGAAAGGTATCATTAAATTTACCGATACTGAGAGTACTCTAACCACCTCAAATACTGCATTTCCCGAAAATATTCTATAATAAAACACATGGATAGATTCACGCGTTTATCCCCGAAGGTGTAAGCGTAGCCACTACTACAAACTTATACTAGATTTAAATCATAAAAATAATTAATTAATCATTATGATTTTCCAGGTATCAAACCAGTCGCAGGGAAGAACTGGAGAAGGCCGCTGTCACTACGAATGGCAACGGCCTCAAGAGGGATTAAAATTTGAATTTATTAATTTAAATAGTATAAGTAATGTATCTGTTTCTAGTCGAATCGCAAATATTACAAAATTAAAATAGAATGTGTGTGGCTGGTTCCGAACAACCCATCGAGTGAGACGCTCCGCTGTTTACTACTTCAATCACTCTGTGATGAAATTGCTAGTCATTCAGTTTTATTGATAATTTTAAGCCTTTTTTATATCAGTTAAGAATTTGAAGCAGTAAATCCACTAAGGTCGACCATTTGTGTCTAAATTTGTAACATCAAACGAAACCGTTTAGTTTTATCTACGGAGTTACTGGAGTGTCTGGTCTGTAGCTTGTACCTAAAAGTGATATTAATTTAAGCGATACGTGCTAGTGCTAGATTCATTTTGTAAGTTCCCTAAGTGATGGTGTTGTGTGCGATGCGTGTAGTTTGTGCTAGTGGTGTATTGTATTCCTAGATATTTTTCACTGCACAAGACATTTCCCAGTATAATGCACTATTAGAAAATAATATTTTATTTGCTCAATAAAGTAATTGTACGTCATGGCTTCTTAACATAAAATATTCTAGAAATGCTGAGATAAGTAGAATAATATAGAATTATCTACATATAACATAATGTAGTGTGTATGTTATTATGTGCTTCTACCTACCTGTAACTGGAACGCTTTCTCGATTTGCTCATTAATTAATTTACTTTCAGAACCGTAGGAAAATAATAAGTGTGTCTGAGTATTTAAGCGAGGTCTATGAATAAATGAATGGAGTACTAATAATTACTGTATTTTCTTCAACACCTAGGCGGTCACACAGAAATAGGTATATGTGATGAAAATTCCAACAAGTTGTGTATGGGCACCGGTGACATACAAACGCACTCCAAGGAGTTTCTTCACTTAAAAATGGATGTGTGCAATACCACGTTTTCACGTGAAGGAAAACATCGTGAGGATACCCAGATATTCTAAAATCCAAAATTCTAAGACATGTCTAGTAGACTAATGGAGCCTTTTTGAGCGCATTTTAAACCTTTCAACACAAGAGTACAAGTTCCTCAGGTGATGAAGTTTTGAACATTTTCTATTCAGCCAATGTCATTCGGCCATCAAACGGATGGTATAAAGAGGTGGACCTTTTTGGACAATTATCACCAAATATAATAAATTGTAACAAGTGCTAACTTTAATCATTTATTCCAGTACTGATATAGTAAATATTCCATACTGTACATTATTTATTAAGGTTATAATTATTCCAATAGTGGTTATATCTACACAAGGCGAACATTTTTAAGTGGCTGGCAACACAAATATATTCCAATTGAATAAATGTGCAGCGCAAATAAAACTTACTAATGGTATGTCCACGCAGTTCAAGCAGGATCACGACCAGTCTGGAGCAACTCCAATGCATTCCTCAAATTGTTAATAGCAGTCTGTACATCATCATAATTGAGAGCGCTACTGGCCCACTTGCAATACTTCTGAGCTTTCGCTACTTGATCTGGGGAGAGCTGAGGCAGGGAACTCGAACTATCTCCCAACAGATTAGCTGTCGGGACAGGTTGAGGCTGCTGAGACGGATCGTATGGTACAAAACCACCTGGGTTTGGGTCCGGCGTGTATGGCACGGGGGGCATTTGAGAGGCCGCTCGTATTGCCGCATTAGGGTCTGGTAAACTGTTGCCGAAACTGGTGGGTACGGTCGGTGGAGTGGCTGGGCCGGGGCTGAAGCCGCCGGCGAAGCCAGGGGCTTGAGGAGCAACCGGCGGTGTGTCTTCAGGAGCAGGCTGAGGAGCGTCACTTGCCTCGCCGCCTTGTTCACCTTCTTCTGTCATGGGGCCTGCAATTATCATTTGTATTATAATTTTTATTCCGTCAGATAAATATTAATATATTGATGGATATTTTACACAGGGCCATCTAGCCCCAAACTAAGCATTGTACTACTGGAACCACACAATTCATAGAATACTCATATAGTGTACTAGCGCCTATGTGTTAATCCAGGACAGATCGTCGTATCAAATTTAATCCAAATCCATTCCGCAGTTTGAGTGTAAATGAGTAACAAACATACACACACAAATACACACCAATCTTCGCTGTGATATACACTAAGAGTGATAATTTCGAATTATAGTAATAAGAAAGTTTTGTAAAAAAAACCCTGAGGAAGATAAGAATCTTTTTTAGTCCTAAGGTCGGGCACTGGAAACTGCGACACAGTTTTACTTTAGTATTTTCCAGTGTTCATTTTTGTATACTGTGCACCTCTGTTGTATCTTATTCAGAAATAAAATTATCTGCCTTCTGCCCTGTAGTTCTTGGTTCAAGTCCCAACTAATATAAACATTTGCATGAATTCTTAATAACTGTAAAGTATTTTAACCTAAAAATTTAATCAAACCCAATGTACACAGCCACTGGCTAGTAAAAATAACTATATCCTTACCTGGAACAGGTGTCTCTCCAGTTTTGAGGCAGTTGTGTATATAAGCAGCCTTCCATTTGGCATACTTCCGATTCTGTGCGGCCTCGTCAGTAAGATCACCAAATGTTGTCAGAACATCATATATCATGCCGGCTGTGTAGAAAGCTTTTACAATATTCCTGGAAATTTTAATCATTGCTCAGCTAAACGAATAACAAGTATGCGAGATGCCAGTTTTATTTCTGTCAATGACTAGGACATAAAAGAAAGAGATAATATCATCATGCATACTAAACTCATACCTACCATTTTGTTTAGTAAAGTAGAATAAGATAGACGATGCAGTAAAAAGTTAGTAGTGTACCGGACTAACTACTTTTTTCTTACTTTATTGTAAAATTACTAAGGGTTAGAAGCTTTTAGACTACATCTCGATTTCACTAAATAGCTGGTATGACTACATCGCGTTAAGACTAAATTGCGTTTGGACTTTTTTTCCAGAATGCGTGATAGCGTAATGACTGTATTGCGGTTTATTTTCTAAAGTGCAGATATCTAGATGAGTAATTACAAAATACAAAATTCCATGTTTTTCAGGACGCTGGCCGGCCGCCGCGCCGGTAGCTCTGCGAGGTACCATGCCGCGCGGCTCACTCGTGGTTAGGTTTTCCCTCAAATTAACGCGGGTGAAACAACGGGGCACATCTAGTTTTAAAGAAAAAAATGAAAGCCGTCACTTGTTATATAATATTTATTTACTTATATCTACGTTTTAAATCGCTGTCATTTATTAAATTACACGATGGGCGTAATTTCTTGCTTCTCGAGTTTGTTTAAAGTCCTCTTCCGTACTATCAACATCCACATGAATGAAGAATAACTGATAGTAGATATGGCTTAGGTACTCGCTTAAAGGTTCCGTCGCCAAAGAAAACCTTTCCTTGATCTGCATCAATTTTCATATTCCTTTTGGAAAATAACGTTGAAAATACAAGCATTATTATCATCTTTTGATAACTCAAACTCTGCAACCAAAAAGTCTTTCTTAGTAATATTTGGCACCGTCAGTTTGCTAGATTCAGATATTTCTGTTTTTTTTTACTTGAAGTAAACTTTGCGATATAGGGCATCCTTCACTGAATTAGGTTGGTTGGTAGTTGAGGTTTTCCATTACAGGTAGAAGGCAGTGGCTGCAGTGTTTTCTAAACTTTTTTTTACTGATGACATATCTTCGCATACATTCTGTTTTGCCATTTAAAGTAAGAGGTCTTCTTTCATTTTATCATAGTCTTGCTCACACTCGTGAAGGCTCTTTCTGATTACAATCGTCTTTTCTTAATTTAACGTAAGAGAAGCAATACACTCTTGTCTGTTGTAGCAATGCCAGAAAGACATTCCGCTTGAATTGTTCAACAAAAAATTGTATCGATAGCCATTATGAAGAACAGCATTCTTATTCTTTTTATTTTTAATAAAACTAATGTTCTCATTACTTTGCATTTTTAAATACCAATAATTACTATGAAAAAGTGATATTAAACACAATTTGTAAATATTTTTGCATAGGATATGCATAGACATAACCAGGGACCTGCTAGGAATAATGAAAGGAAAAGTCAAGGCGACAACTGCTTTAATCTATTCTTTAGATTAGGAACTCCATGGTGGGTTAATATTTACAAGAAGTTTCTTAGTATGCAGAAGTGTGAAGTTGAAATGTGAGGATGAATTAGAATGGTGTGGGCTGAAAAAGTGCCACTTTTTGATACTACTATAAGTCTTATCGATATTAAGTCCATTTGATAACAAGATTTATGCATATATGGTCAGACAGATATTTAGTCCTAACACAATGTAGTCATATCGAGATTTAGTCATAAAGCAATCTAGTCATACCAGCTATCTAGTGAAATCGAGATGTAGTCAAAGTATAAATATATTGGAAGGGGTTTCTCATGTTTTAAGATTTCTCTATTGGCAATAACACTTAGGTCCAAAAACCTAATTATATTTCCAACCAGTTATTTTCCAACTTATTTATATTACACTTACTTTCCGTAATTCTGTTCTCTATCTTGTTTGTCAGCATATAAAAATAGTTTGAGGGCATAGTTCTCCAGATGAGCCTGAGCTGCAACTTCATTAGAGACAGCATCATTATCTTTGTGAATCTTCTTGGCTTCCTCCAACCAATCCATGAGGGCTAAGAGAGTAAACTTATAAATAATGTTTTTTATCACTTTGCGAATAAATAAAATAAACAAGAATAATGCTATGACGTCACTGAATAATTAGAAGTACGTACTGCAAACACTTATTGACTCACCTACTAAAAATTTTGTTTCCTCAGGTGTCTTCTTCGTTGTGATCTTGAGACCAACTTGTAGTGCATGTAGTCTGCACCAGTAAGCAACGATAGGGTCCCTAGTATCATGTTCTGCAGCGGTCTTCAAATAATGTTGAATAGACTTGAGGCTCGGAGGGCATTCAGGAATTGCAGCCATTTTTAGTAATGCAATTAAGCAGAACTCGGTATTAATAGACAGTGAATAGGAGTAAATTGTTCAGATTTAGAACTAAAACCTCAATTTCATTATGATCTAAGAAGGCGGACACCACAAAAATGTTTTGCGTTTTCTATCTCACTTTTGTGATTGTGTTGATGAACCAGAGGCCTACGTATATTTTTTAGGCAATGACCTAATAATCATTTGACATTGACTATGACAACTTGTGACAATTAATGACATATTATTGTATTATTTATAAAGCTCTATATTCACATTCAGACATGCTGTACGTCCCTAATGATCTTGAAAAATTTACTCAATAACAGATGGCGCTACCCGAGGAGTAAAGCAGCTTGTTCTGATATAGAACTCATATTCTGTAATGAACCATTGAAGAATGACTGTCCTAGCTATTTTTTTTTACTTTTTTTATTGTCTACACAGATATAAAATTAAGAAATACATAATATATCTCATCATTTTTTTATGCGAAACATGACACTTCACATTAGTAGCCTATTTAGTTCCTGTTCTGGTATGTCAAATGTCAAAAAGTGTGTGTGTCAGAATCGTAAATTCTTACTCAAATTTTAATTCCTTGAATGGATTTAGATTTTCTAAAAATCATAGAATTTAACACATAAATAATTTTTTAAATATTTATTGTATGTAATAAAATGCCTTCGAAGCAAAGGAAGATTGCTATGATGGGATACCGCTCAGTTGGTAAATATACGACTTTCAAACGCTTGTGCGTCATATATTTTGGTAGAACGTTATAATTTAGGTGTACCATAATTTTCAGGAAAATCCTCTCTAATCATTCAGTTCGTAGAAGGACAGTTCGTAGATTCTTATGATCCTACAATTGAAAACAGTAAGTATTCCATAATATTTGTAACAAAAAAAATTACCAATGTCGTCAATGTTGTCACATTGTTTTAATTTAATTTGCTATAACAACTATTATTATCAAATCATTATCATCACTATTATCTCAAAAAAGTAGATAGCAATCTAGTTTTACAAATTAAAATATATAATTGATTTGATATTTTATGTTTCATTTCAGCATTTACAAAGTTCATTCGTCTCAATTCAACGGAATATGAAGTTAAACTAGTAGACACAGCAGGCCAAGATGAGTACAGTATTTTTCCACTCCAGTACAGCATGGACTTTCATGGCTATGTATTAGTGTACTCCATCACTTCGAGTAAAAGTTTCCAAATTGTACAAATCATATATGATAAACTGCTAGATATGGTTGGAAAAATACAGTGAGTATATTGTTTAGATTCCCACCCAGGACAAAAATTTGTGTGACGAACATAGATGTTTGTTCTGGGTGTTTATATATATCATCAGTTGTCTGGTTCCCATGATACAAGCTATGCTTAGCTTACTTTGGGGTTAGAATGGTGGTGTGTGAATATTCATGTGAACATGTGAAATATCCACCAATATTTATTTATTATTTATATTGTTATACTAAAGTGAATAGATTTCTTGCTTATGGCTCTTGAAGTGCTAGTGTGACCACACTGACAATGTTGATGCCTGCGCTGATTTACTGTGTAGTTCTGGTCACAATCTTTGGAAATCTGAAGTTGACTGTATAAGCTTTTGTCTTTGGCAAGAGAAATATATGGTAATATATGAAAAAATAGAAAGAAACTTCAGTGTGTTTTTGATCCTCTGAAGTTAGCTAATAAGTTAACTTTGAAGCTGCCAGGATCCACTGCTAGAACTATATTTGTGGGTGATGTGTGATAATTGGGTAATAATAACATTACCATCAAAGGAAGTTATCTTGAAAACCAGCTTTTACAAAGATGTCTGGGAACACAGTTAAACCATATTGTATAACTGCGTGTCATTTTATTATATTATTTTAATGTCATCATGTTGTGCTATTGACCGCACATTATAACAGTGATTTGAATTCACCACATCAAAACCTTAATACATATTATCACAAAATAAAATCCTGTTACTGCATATTACAATATTTTATAAATTGTCACTATGATCAGATGATTTTTGGAATATGATACTGAAACTTTAAACATATTTATCTTTCAGTGTGCCCATAGTGCTAGTTGGTAACAAAACAGATCTCCACCTGGAGCGGAAAATAAGTACAGAAGAGGGAAAGAGACTTGCTGAGAAATGGAAGGCAGCTTTTGTCGAGACAAGTGCTAAAAGAAATGAGGTAAGTTAACATCATCATATAAGAACAGACAAATATAAACTAGTCAAGTTATATGAGTGTTAGGTAACCCTAAGATTGAAGTTGTGATTTATATGACCTGATACCAAACCCATGTAAATTAGTTGTTGGAGACACACCCACACTTATCTGAACTGTGTTAAAACTTGCCCCAGTAGCAATAAGAACACAATTGGACAAACGGGAATGGTGGAGAGGTGGTGCCATCTGCTACTCACTCAGCCACAATAATTCACATTAATGATATTTTCGCTGGTCTGAAATTTATGTTTATTATTATTATTGGTATTATTATTTTCTTAATTTTTCAAGTTCTAAATATGTTCTTTCGTAATTAATTGTCAGTGCAGAACATAACTAGAAGCAAAAAATGGCATGTGATATTTACCAATTGGGGTGTGGTAGATTGAAGCCCATTCTCTCTCGCTTCTTGAGAGTAGACCTGTATCCTTGCAGTGAGAAGGCATTAATTACATCATGTTACAGTATGGTAGGTAGAAATGTTGTCCGGTTTTTTATGCAAACTAACTGGGAGTGGCGTGACAAGGCAGGCACGGCCCCACATTTTGTCTATTCCCATTTGTCCAACTATATGCCAAACACACCATACATTTTGCAGTAAAGAACTTAGCAAAATTTGTAGTCTTAACTTTTTTTTTAGGTCGCTATGCTTTTCGATTTTGCTACTGTTCAGAATTTAAATATAATATTTATTTTGACTGTCTACAACACTTAATGCGAATATCGCACCGCATATGCGGTATATCATACCGCATCCGCGCCCATTATACCAATATGTAGTAATATATTTTACTGTGACCTACATGTGACTACCGAATATGTGTACTACAGAATAGTTCACAAGCATAAATAAAAAAATCATACAGGATTTCTCAAACACACTGAGCGTTTACGTGTACCCCAAAACTTTACTCTTCCGCTAATCCTGTCCATTCCTTGGGCAACGCTAACGATATTAGCTCTCAGCGGCCCAGTAGCTGGTTGCACCTGAGATTGATCCCAAGCGATGTACTTTGAGACTCGGCTCGAACGCGCCGCCGCCATCTGTAGGCAGTCAGAAGTCTCTAGTGTGCTTTCCATCTTGATTTTGACCGGCCTCAAAGTTCATTTGGTAGTAACTTTGCCTTCTGTGGTCGTGGGTTCGACTCTCACCCACAAACATTTGTGTGATGAACATAGATGTGTGTTCTAGGCTAGATGGCACTTTGTGATATGTCCACCAATATTTATTGTAATTAGTTGCGATAAAGTTAGTCGCAAGATTCGCGTCACTCGTTATTACATCACTTGAACTCATCTTGAACTGATAAAATAACTAATGAATGTTTATCAACGACGCCGAGGACGTATGACTTTTAATAAATAATTTTAATCTTTATTTTATTTCAGTCCGTGACGGATATGTTCCACGCTATACTCTCCGAAATAGAGAGATCCGATGGCCATATACCTGACAAGAATGGATGTGTTATTTCTTAATGGCACATCCGAATGGACCCAGTGCTTTTAGAAGTGATTTAGATGCAGTGTTTAAAGGGCACAGCTTCATATTTTGTAGCATTGTATATTACTGTAAAAAACGGGGTTATGTGCAAGAATGTTTAGTGCATATTTTGTAAATGATTTTATGTTGTATGTGGATTCTTTTATGGCTGGGCCCAAACGCAGGTCGTGGTAGTTGCACACGGTTAGGCGTTGCGATTGCTACTAGCAAAAACCAAAAAGTGCTATTAAACTAGCCACAGAATGTTTAAAACGCTGACATGCGTCGATGACCTTCAGCGAACGATCGATATCTTACTCGCGTCTACGGACACAAGTAGATATGCACACAACAAGCTTATTTTTAAAATTTGTTGTTTAATCGAAAAAGCAACACTAGTTTTCATTATTAAATAATAAGTTATTCTTCTAAAATTTACGAATATTGCTTGGTAAATTACGGAGATATTTGGTTTTTAAGCGTCGTATCAGGGATAACTTAAGGTTTTTTTTTATCCAGACAATATTGTAAAATCGTGTTTTGAAAACCACCACGATTTCGATAATATGATATATGATGATGAACAATAATATATACTTTTTCACCGCCACAAACTTAACTGACCTTGCTAAAAACATATTATAGTGAAGCGTATAATTTGACGTATGTCAGAGCCTTAACGGAATGTATGCCGATCCGTAAAATAGCGTTTAGTAAAACTATTTATTTATTTCACTTCTCCTATGGTCTTACAGTACACACTAAACCGCCCAGATGTTAAAACTTTGAGCAACATTCTTATAACAAATATAAAAAAATTAGGTACAAAGTCAAATGAATTGGTTACTAGTGCGAAAAAATAGTCTCTTTCAAAATGCTTTCCAGTTACATTTCATGATTTTTATACCCGGTTACTATCACATTTACATTAACAAACAGTTTTTCATTTTACACAAGTCTGTGCACTTAAAATTATTATGTTTTAAGTCAGGTGTACCTTGTCTAAACCTGATGATACATTAATGCTACTAATTCTGTGTTTTATTCCTTAAATCGAATGGCCCATTTTGCTGTCCCGTTACTGATGTTGATAGTTGTTCAAGAGTTTATATTACTGATATAATCATCCAAATAATTGTGTAACATATTTTGATAGTTGTTTTGGCATTATTGATCATGGCAAAAGGCAATGTTTTGTGTGATACTATGAGTATGTATAGTCCAGGAGCTGTCTTAGGAACTCCACACATCGTATGCAGCGCGATAATCTCGGCTGCCCAGTAGCATACATATTATAAGATAATAAATCAATCGCGGCGAGACGCTCGAATTGTCTCCATACCGAGTTTGATATTGTGTTGAGCTATTTAATACAGAATTCACTATTTTTTACTGAATCCGTTTCGGTACCTGTCTTTTTTTTATATTTTACCACCAATATGGGCTGTGAAGCAGTCGGTGACGAATTTCTCATTTTACTATCAAATTTCTTATATTAGGTACCGAAATGAAATTTTGTTCGTGCAATTTCGTAACATAACGATTTAAAGTGAACATTTTATCTCAGGATCACGTACGTAGGTAAGAATGAATTACAAAAACAATAAAGCTGGGAGCTTTATCGTTTTTGCAATACTAAACTGTAGAATAAGTAAACTACAGAAATTCTTGTTAAATTCGATGTATAATCACAATATAGGTTATATAGCTTTTGTATAGTTTATTTTTATTTATGTATTTAACACTTTTGTAATACGTAGTATGTTGTATAATATTTTTTATTTCATTAGTGATATAAGAGGAGGTAGGTAAATGCATTTAGAGGGGACCGCGCCTAAGTTTGTGAACGTGCTAGGTACTGCAATGCAGTATAAAGCTCAGTTCTAAAGCTTCCCGCGGACCATACTTGAGTAGTTTTAAGTATTTTTCTTACGTCTTGTGTAACTAGTTTGTTACGAAGGAAATACTGCACTATTCTAAAATCTTTTAATCTGTCTACTTATATTAATAATATATAATTATGGGTGTAATATCCGTCAGGATTTGTTAGTACAATACCTGTACTTGATGTTTAAAAAAATGATTTCACTGGTAGAACTCAGCTGAGTTAATCGTGGCAAAGCTATGGCATTGATGAGCTCACAACAAACAGTAAACTGAAGCTCTGGCTACCTACCCCTTCGGGGCGGGTTTCGTTTTATTTCTGTGTTTATGTATAGCAGCCCCTATTTTCAGAGGTGCTTTTGTGATAAGAATACTTCTAATAAAAAAGTTGCTTTTAGCTTACATTGTGATTTTTTGAGATGAGGTCGTCTCTCATTGTTGCGAAGGAATAAATAAGTTATTAACATTAGTTTTTCTGTTAGCTGTATTTTATAATGTTTTACATTTGGTATGTAGTAAGAAGCACTCTTGTATAGAGCTCATCGAGGGAAGTACCTAGTCTTACATCTGTACTTAATTATTAGCACGCTAAATATTATATTGGTAGAGTTGGGTATATTTTGTGATCTGTTTCGTCGATAGTGATCCTATCATATTAATTGTTTTAATTTTATTCGATATTACCATAACTTCTTATTTACAAATTAGAATTTTAATATGGCGATACTGCATCGCATGCACCACATTTGTCTTTATTTAATTATGTTTATATTATGGAAACCAAACTTTAGTCCATATTGTTTCGTTGATACGATAAACTTAAAGGTACTTATGACGTATAAGATGGCGTCAATTTTTTATTTAGGGCCTCTGGTAAGTACACGCTTAGGGGATCACATCCACTCGGTTTTGTGGGTAGTATCTTGCTCCTTCATATCCCTTCCGTTGTGTTGCAGGTGGCATGGAGTAACACAAGTACTCAAACTATGCTCACCACTACACAAATATTGTCTCGACTGGAATCAAACTTGGTACCTACTACTCACTTCGCATGCATGATTACTGTTACTATACAGACGTCATTTCATTATATTATCATAACGAAATGACGTCTGGATAGGAAAATAGAAATATTAAATATAGATTCCTGTGGGTATTTCCCTTGAGTGTACTCGTTCCATATAACAAAAAATATGCGCCTCTGAAAAATTGGCTGAATATGTGAATTTATTTACACACAGTCGCATTTAAAAAAATACTAAATTTTTCTTAATGTCGGATAGTTTCATAGCTATATACCTCCTTGTACTTTGTGCTGCTATGGCCTATAATTAACACTATACGCATACCCTACTTCTATCTTGAATACTCTACATTCAAAGCTAAACAAACCTGTAATCCCTTTGTTTAACAGTTAAGTAAAAGGAGCATGTTAATTTAGCTTTAGTCCAAGTTCTCACTGATAAGTGGCTTGTTTAGAGCTTGCGAGCTGAGTTGAGTGAGTTGCTTGCGTTCTAGAATTCATGGAAAGGTCAGGACATGGGATGTCATTACTAGTTGTTAGGAAAGCCACCTGTGAGTGAGTATTGATTTAGAGATAGCGACACTGATTTAGGTATTATATACCGTATAATATCTAGTTGTAGGCGTGAATTTGAGGGCTGGCCTTCGTTATTGTATTTTCCATCAATTTCTAACCTCGCTCTATGGAAATGCTAAGCTTCATATATGTAAATATATCCTTTGAATTAAACTTGTAAGTTAATAAAATACTGCCATTGTAAATAGCTGTGGTTGTTTTATTTCTGTACCCTTCTCAAATTATGATATAGAGACGTATGTGTTTCGATGGGAAGCAATTCCGTCAGACGTAGGACAATTCTGCCGTTATCACTAATGTCCATGTGAGTTACCAAGCTAGCTCATGCAGTACTGGGATGAGCCACTACTTCACTTTACCACTTTCGCAGTTTGAAAATCTCTTTGGAAACCGGGTAGATAATAATATACGAATATAATAATTTTATTCAGAAAACGTAACAAAATCATGCGTCATTATGGAATAGATACGTAACGTAAATAGAGAGGTTACGGATGTATTTACTAAGTAACTATCAGTTATTAATAATTATTGTACAAGTGGACCCACCCGCGAATTCGCATAACAATAAAACGCGGCTTAAATTAAAAATAAGTCATCGTCATCCCACTTAAGTTTTTTAATTATATTTCATCACTCGACTATCCCTTTATTTCGTGGTAAAGTATTAAGCAGAAAGGCAGTCGTCGTCGAAATTTTTAATAGATTTTGTACAAATCTAGGTAAGCTGCATTAGCAGCATCTTTGTACACAGTTAATGCAATAAAGATTTCGGATTCTGATTCTCACACTGCACTCTGAGCATAATATGTTGCCATGTGAAGGAGACAATTTTGCAATCAAGTTAATTTCTTTCAAAAATCTTCAGACAATAAAAACGTTGACAAATCTTTACCAAATATGTCAAACCAAGGTGTTCGCTAGACAGGTGCTATCGGGTACCATATCTTAAGCTCTTAAGGCATTAGAACTAGAGCAGAGTTTGTCCGTGGAAGCACTGCCACAGCAGTAACACATACCTATACCTACGCGTTAATGTGTTTAAGTTTACAGGTATGCCGGTGAAAACAACAGGCACATGAGACATTCCACCTTCATGTCTCAAAGTTTCGATAAATAACCCAATGGACTTGAGACGAAACTTAAGTAGAGGAGGCCCCAAGACTGAGGGTTTAACCGATGGGAGTCCAGAAACTTTCCCCACATAATAAAATTTATTTATGGCTGAAAGAATGCAACTCGTCTCAGACATCGAGTCAAGTCAGTTATTTCATATAGGTACCTACAGAAATATTTTTAATGTTATTGTCACGTTCATAAAACGAACTAATAATTCTCAGTAATAGGGTTCCGTACGGAACCCAATCCAACACTCAGAAAAGGAAGTGAACTAATTAAAAAAAACGGTTAACACATACGAGGCGGCTCATAGCCACATTAGCCACCGCGTACGTACTGAATGATGTAGATAGAAATTTGATAGAATAAAGGCTGTGTAAGTTAAATATTTGACAGCTGATACTGACTTTACCGTGTTGTCGTTGTCACATTTTGACATTTCAGTGTCAACAACTTTATTGTGAAAAATGGCGACCACCGGGGTAGGATTTCGGTGGTTAGATATTTTAGAAAAAGAATTCGATAAAGCATGTGTCGAATTAGACACTTCCCTCGGTAAGTGCTTACAAGTGTGAAAGATGTGTGCTCTCGAAATCCATTAGTGTTTTATATATCACTTTTTTTATTATACATACCATCATTCCTACTCTCATCAATAACATGTTTTTACACAATAAGATTCCCTACGCTTCCAAACTTTTGTTTGTGTTACAATATAAATTAATAAATTATGAGGCCTTAAGTCCTGATAGGCGCCAGTTCGTGACAATACTTCTTTGCCGAAGATTTCATTGTTCTCATCAAGGGTCAATCACTTTAGAAAACTGGGTTTTATGGATCAGATCAATAAAACCGATTTGTAACATTTTTTGGCTAGGTATTACAGCTGTAATGCTTAAAACTGCAGTGGTTATACACTAGTTATATACTACCCTATTTATAGAGGTCATTGAACAGTAACCATAGAATGAGAATTAAGAATTTAGTATTATGATTGTAACAATAAGCATATCATCTTCTATTTCCAGTGGAACTGGAGGCAGAAGAGCCGGAGGCGGTGTTCACTGCTCGCCAGAAAATAGCCACCCTTGGCTCCTGCTTTTCCCAACTAACACACAAGGCCCTCACTATATTCCAAAACAGTGCCAAGTTGGAGGTATGGTCTTATTTAATAACCTCTATAAACCCAAGTGTTTTTTTTTATGTGATATAGTTACGGAGCGTGCAGATGGCCCACCTGCTGTTAAGTGGTAACCTCTGCCTTTAAAAAGCAAAATGATTTGGGTCCTCCCAACTTAGGTACAACAAGACTTAATTTGTATTGTATGCACCCGCAACTCTTGAGACATGAACGTGGAAATTATCATGTGTCTGTAATTTCACTCATAACCACACCTTCAAACATGAATACTGTTATTCGAATGCATCACTGCTTGGCGCGGAAATGTAGGTAATGTGATAGTACATATTTCTCCAGATGAACTTGACATGTGTTCTATTGCTACGCATGCCTGTTGACAGTTTCCATATGACAGGTATAATTTGATTAATAGTCTTCTTCTTCTTCTTAGTTGTGATTAATAGTCTATCTGCTCAAAAGTGGTGCCCAAATGGTGTGCGGGAATTGATGTAGAAGGTGAATTAGAGAGTTATTCTAATTGCTTTTAAGGGGCTTGTTTTGGTTTTCAATGCCCTTGCAGTATTTTTCAGCAGTTTCACTAATTGAGCAGAAAGTCTATTTGCTTGGATGGACTAAAAATGTGGGCCGGATGGGCTATACATATATATTTAAAAAGTATCATTGACTTACATTGGCGTCCCCTTTGAGTATAGCAGGTTTAAAATGATACTAAACAAATCACAGTGGCTTGGCTTTATTCCTAAAAAATATTTCAAAAATATTATATTACCATCTTTATGTTATGTATACAAATATATCGAAAGCAATCCATTGTGAATCATACACACCTATTAAGATATGCATGAGCAATGCTTCTTTCATCCATGAATAACATTTGAACATTGACAATTCAGTGCTTTTGAGAAATGAAAATATTTTTCATTGTACATTTGTAATTAAGAATTTAAAACCAATTATAGCCAGGAATGCTAATTCCTCGTGCCATCAATTTTATACAGGCGAGGTTCTCTAGGTAAGTTGTTGGTAACAACGTGAATAGTTTAAGTGCCTCTAGGTACTGTCATCTGAAATTAATTACTTAATAATTACCGGATTTCTATGTTCTCTTCTCATTTTCTTATTTAACTAAATTAGGACATGAAAAATACATTATGGAAAAAATACATTAGTCATTCTGATGATCGATAATCATTAGCAAATTATTACCTGTTGTATCATGGCCATCTATGCAACAGAATATTAACGACACATATTTCACGTCACAAATACTTAATGCCCCACACATATAGGTTTTCTTTGCACAAGACTTTAATTCCTTTACGATTTCATAATGCTTCAACACTATAATTAAACCTGGTGACTTCAGCTCTTATTGACAATTGCATATAACTAACTTTAATGGACTTCCTGACCCCTTTAGACATCATAAAACTTTGGCCTTTGGGTGTGAGCAAACACATAAAAACAGCAAAATGGGTTTATGCATAGTGAAGCATGTATACTTTGAATTAAAACAACAATAAATAAATTGTAAAGTTTTATAATGGTTAAGTTAGGGAAGGTTTTCTCCAGGCAGGGCCGCGGTCGTATGGATGTTTGTGAAGATGTCTCCGGTGCGTCGGTCGCGTGGTTGTGCTCTCTCCGGATGCTTTTGAGTCTGACGCCTTACTCAGAATCTGTTTGTCCTCGTCCATCATATCGCCGCCGCCATCCTCGAAGAATCCGACTTCATCGTCATCCCAATCGAGCTCCTCTTCTGAAGTTTTCTCTCCGCTGAAAATAATTTAACGTATAAGGCAGGACAAGTTTTGAAAGATCTTGTCATATTAAGTTATGCAAAACATTGAATAGTTTTTTTGTTTCATCTTTTCGTGCATTAGTTACTAATGTGTCATTGAATATTTGGTTTAACTACTAAATCCGTGCACAGGATAGATTTCATCGCTTTCTCTCTATTAAATAGAGACAGTAGAACCATACTAACTTTGTTTTGGATTATTTACTTTTCAACTTACTTTATTCCTTTAAGCTTGAGCAGCAGTTTGTCAGCTTCTGACGCGACATCAGACGAAGGTACGGCAATATCCATTTCTTCGCCGATCTGCGCCTCCAGACGCTGCAACGCTGCATCAGCACGGTCCGTCAGCGCGACGAACTTCTCTGTTAACTGTTTCAGTTCGTTCTCTTTGAACATACTGTGAGATGTGTTTCGCATAGCGCTTTCTAACCGACGACATGTTGCATCCGTCTGTTTCAAACATAAAAATAACTATTACGAGAAAATTAATTAGCATTCAGTACTTTGCCCATCATTGCTACCACGCATTCATCTACAAGGAAGATGTTATAATCTTTGTTCTATTATCAGATTTACTTGATGGTTCCGTGATTGCAAAGATCATCACATGGTGATTACATCGCCGGGACTTTTGCATGGTATAAAACCATCCATAAACAACTCATATATTGCTCATATATACTCATATAGGTACATATGCTCCGGTTTACTTGTACTGTAGCGTGTAGATTCTGCTTAACATGTTCGATTCCACAACACCAGTTTGGATCAATTACTATAAATAGGTATATAATTGCAAAAGGTAAATGTTTATCGGCTTCAGTACAGTTTTTGCGATTATGTCGAATATTGTTTTGGTCTAAATATCCACTTTTGCAACTGGACCACTCATATTTTTAAGAATGTAATAGAATTATCTAGTTACCTGTGGCGGTCGCGCTGTATTCAGGATCTTCATCACAGTGTTATCGTGATCACGCACTGTGACTTGTATGGTTTGCAGCTCCCGGAATATCGATGCAATCCTGAAAATAAATAAATAAATAAAATAAAATATAAATAATAAAGTGTTTATAACGCATGTTTCACTAAGTAACTACTGAAAGTGATTTTTAGACTACTACTCGACGAGTTCCCAATCCGGATGTGATCCGGAGCTTGCAAAATGCCTTATTCTTAAGTTCTTTAATTTGCTTTAATTCACACAAGTACATGCTTTAACGAGTATGAGTATTTTTATATTCGAAGTTATATAAATAAATAAAGCTGTTCTAATCCGTCTCGATTTACAAAAGTAAAAATAGCGAGAAAAGTTTCCCATTCTAGTTTAGAGATTTTAATTTATTATTGTAAAACTGAACAAAAATCGCTAGAGTTAACTGTTCATATGGATTTATTAATTTCATAACCAAATATATTTACTACAACAAATCGTCGAAATATAAGTGTGTTACATTGTCCGATATATGTTCAGATAGTACCTTTTTTACCAGAAACGGGCATTGTTGTTTATTATTAGTGTAACCGTTACATTAGCTGCGGACCCTTCGAATACCGAGAACTGCAAGAAGTATTGCACTTACTTGTCTATTAGAGAGTCAAATAGTTTGTCCAAAACATTCGCGACGTGGTTTGGGTCGTCCTGCTGTACTCGCTGGCATGAGTCAACGAACCGCTTTTGCATATCCACAACCTCCTGCATCTGTACAATACAGTTTACTAACGTTTTTGTCTCTCCTAAACTCTCATCTCTTAGTAAAAAGCTGTTATTTTGACATGACAAACAGACACTTCCATTTTATTTATTTATATAGGTATACAAATCCGTACTTACCTTCAAATCTATTTTGTATGTATTATCGTTGAGACGGCGGGCGAAATTGGCTTCTAAATCTGCAGAGGTGAGTCGTGCATCTCTTTGTCTTCTTGCCAAGGCCCTCAGACCGTCGGCCAGCTCTCGTCGCGTGACGTTCACGAGAGACAGACCGTCCCTCATCAAGGCCTCCAGTACTAAACCCCTGTGCCAAGTGTCCGCGTAAGCACCGTTAACCTGATAAAAAAGTTGATTGATTAAAACACACAGTATTAATGTTCAAGTTCGAGCCATTCGTACGATCTGGTAATCAATCTTTACTCGGCCCAGCCCACTGCCAAATCTGTCGTTTAATAACACGCAGTGCGTATGTGATTAATGTTTCCTAGCTTACCTTCTCCAATAGACTTCTGTGTGCGTTGATATTAGCCGTGAGATTCTGAGTGAGTTCCACTATTTTGGTTTGACTACGTTCTATCTTATCACTGCTTTCTTTGATTGATGTCTGAAATTATGAAATGTACATTGTTTGTAATACATATTGTATGCCCATGTGGAATATTTGAATAGTTGTATCACCAAGAAGCAAGCTCACCTGCACATTAGTCTGCAACATGTGCAGTCTGTGCTCCAACCTCTCCGCCGCTAGTTGAGCTCTTTCTAATTTCAAAGTCAACGTAGTCTCCACGCGATCTACGAACAATTACAAGACAATAAATGGGCTTCCTGTTTAGTGAAGCTTGTCACGTAAAGGACTTTATACTATTCACTGGAATTAATTAATGCAAGCGGATCCTTTTACCAATTGCTTGTATCTACATACCTTCCTCATGTTTGGTCAATTGCCACTGGTCTGTGGAACCAATATTGCGAAAGTTAACCTAGCGGACGCACGTAAAATAGGATATGACATAATACATGACTCAATAGTTCCCGCTCGGATAAATGAAGGGTATTAATACTGTCTTTTCTGTGCCCAATCACTTTGAAACTTTAGCAATGACGAAGCCTTTGACTTATTACAAAATTGTTTGAACCCAAACATTGCGTTGAGCATGCTAATATCGTAAATGTTCTCAAATGTATTTAAATCATACTAGCATAAATATTATTAAATGAAGTTGACTGTCTCCTGAGTGGTATAAACGGCTTTAGCTATTTTCAATATTGTCATTATTTGGGTCAAGTTGGTTGTACAGCGAGAAACATGTAACGGTTTTGTGGTAAGTGACGCTATTTGTCTTTCGTTGTGTTAGTTACCAAGTTTGTCCTGTATGACGTCTAGGCGGCGCGCCTGCTTCGCTTGCACAGCACTCACTGTGTCCAATACCCGTAGGCGTTCGTCGATGCTCGCTAATATGCTTGTAATATCCTGAAATTAAAAATTGTTCTGCATTATAGCAGCAGACCATAAAAGCGAAAGTTGGAAGATCAGAGCTATCGCCATCATAAATTTAAAGTTCCATCCGAAGTCCTTTCTTTTTATAGTATAACAGGGTTCATTTCTCGTGGGAAATGGCCAAATAAAGGTGTCAATACCCAACGCCGTTACGTCTTGACCGAGTTATTTATCACGGAAGTTATGCAGCAGATTTTTTAAGATATGTCGCTCATTTGGCATATCGAGCTTTAGATAGGCGATATATCTCGCTAGTTTGATTAATTTGAACGGAGTTAAGATGTATATCCGTACATGCTGCGAATGATTAATCGACAGTTTAACCGCCATTTAAATTTGTCAGACTTCCAACGAAAACACGTAAACTGCATCGTGAAAATTGGCAGCATTTTTGCACGTCAAGTCCTTCCGAACTGTTACAACACTGACAAAGCTAAGGACATCTACGATTTCTCGTGATATTTTAGTTGATTACTTCCGTGATGCATTCCTATTTGTTTTATATTATCCTAGCTACTACCCGCAACTTCGCCAGCGTGATATAGGGATAAAAAGTCGCCTTTGTAATTCTCCGGCCCTTAAATTTTTCTTTTGCAAAAATACATTTGTCCGTTGTTCCGTTACTGCTTGAAAGCAGAATACATGAACAAACACTGTTTCGCATTATTAGGGAGCAGTGATACCTTAGTGTTGTGCGTCTTCTGTGAGTACATACGCAGGGTGTAGGGGTCGGCTGGCGAGGTGCGCGCCAGGGAAAGGCACGCGAGCGCCGCCACTGCCACGCTTAACATCGCCCCGTCTAGAAATTCAACACAAACATATTTAAAATAAGAATCAGTATATGTATAATAAAAGAGGGTGCCCTATTCTATATAAATAAAAATGAATAACTGAAAATGTTTGTATGCGCATAAATTCCAAACGACTGCACCAAATTGGATAAATCTTTCTTTTATGTGTTCGTTATTGTCAGGTTTTGGTTGTTGGTTTGTACGAAAAAAAAAACAAATATTTAAAATAAAAATCTTAAACTTTATTGACTGACTGTATTGACGGCAAAAAAATATGGCGGTACGAAGTTCACCGGGACAGCTATTCTATAAAGCAGCAGTTCTTACATTTTATCTATTCAGTATTTCAATCCAGCGCACTAACTTTTAATATTTTCTCCATGTTAACTACCAAATTATATTTGAACGGAGTTTTGAATAATTTAAATTTAGCTCAAAGTATTGCTGCAATTTAACCGTTCCCGGTTTCACAGAAACATAAATTTATCTAAAACAACGGTCAACTGTCAAATCTACTCAATAAACCTTATTACCGGATTATTTATTACTCGCACGCATTAAATACTGCGTACGTCGCACGTACTTAGACGTTGGCACCCACCCACTTCTTGTAAGTCCACTGACCAAATTAAGGTTTTAATTATTCATTCAAGTTTAACTATCTTCCGGTTTTGTACATAGCTCGACATAGGAAAGTCACGATTTGAAATGGGCGGTGATTCTGTTGCCTAGCAACTTAAATAATTTTAGGTTCAATCATATTTTTCTCTCCTTAGTAAATGAAGAAACTTGTCTCTTCTGTAGTGTCCAACTATAAATCTGGTAAACACGGCATTCGTGAGGCAAACACAGACAGTTATAATCGTGATAGATGTTTATACGTTTAAAATATGACGTAAGGGAAGAGGACAAATCACTAAATTTAGTTTGCAGTCCCAAAATTTGTCAGTGTTTTGCGTCGTGATTTCATTCACTAGCGAGAGAAAGAGATATGCATCTCTTTCTCTACCAATTTTTTATTTGATATAGTTACAGAACGAGCAGATGGCCCGCGTGGTGTTAAGTGGTAACTAACCCATAACAAGCAATCCGGTCCTCCTCAGGTAGTTACAAGACCCAAGTTGCAACATATGCGCCCGTAACTCTGAGACGGGAAGGTGAAATGCCTCGTGTGCCTGTAATTTCACCGGCAACCACACCTTTCAAATCGTAACACAGTAACCCGAATGCGTTACGGCTTGGCGGCAGAAATGAATATGGCGGCAGTATTTCCCAGAATTGGCATAACTACTACTGTATACTATAAAGTTATTACTATTATAGTACTATATAGTTGTTTGGTGCAAACTGAATCACCGCCATCATGTTACTTATGGAGAGCTGCGGCGAACTGAACAAGTAAAGTGCCTCGATACTACTTTCCCAAGTATATTGTGCTGACCGATGTGATTTGCATTATTAAGAGGAAATTCGCGGCTCTACGTGCGGTGCATGCGCTTTAGGCATTTGGTGCCATCGATGCTAGTAAAACAACCTGTTGACTAACTGAAAAGTCCCTTCGTTCTGTGCGAAAACGCCCGCACTTGGGATTCAGACATGAAATGGAAAAATACTAGTGGCTAATCTATCTTTCATCCCCAAACTAAGCATAGCTTTTATTTTATTATATTACTTATTTATGGGATTACTGATAGAATTACAACCTTTTTTTTGTAAATAGATATATATGATACATTTTAACGCCAGACACAGAACAAACATCTATATTCCTTACACAATTTTTGTCCTGGGTGGGAATCGAACCCACGACCTACAGTGCAGAAACAAACTGAGCTGAAGGCCTGTGATTATTTAAAGTACCCCAACTCAGTTTCAAGTAAAATTTATTAGTCTCATGATTTGCACTGACAAATATTTATGTTGAGTTTCAAGCAAAATACCACGCGTCTAAAAGTTACAATGGGAATATGAAAGTTAAGTTAAATAAAAGTTTGTAGAAACTTTGGTTTTTATGGAGTCCCAGTGCTATTAAATAGTCTATGGAGCAAATGTAACCTAAATAGCCGGACATTGGGTACCACATGGTCTGTTTATAGCCAATACTTGTGATCATAAAGGTTTGATTTGCAATTTAATGGCACTTATCGTTTTATCGGTACCAGTATTATGAACCTGAATGTTTGAAAATGTTCAGTAACGTTATACAAACGCGGTTCTCTAGTCTATGCAGTAACGGTGAATTTAAATTCTAAAGCGCTTTCTTAAGCTTTGCAGAAGCAATTCATATGAGAATGTTTATTACAATCCATCCATTGACTGAATCAATTAAATAATGTCGCGCGATTCATTACCTCAACTAAATAAATGGTGTCCTTTTCATGGAATTTGACTAGTCGTATATTTTATTGAAGTATTAAGTAAACGTTTAATACAGTTATAATTAGTTTGTTATTTAAGTTGTACTCACTGTCATCTCGTACTTTTCGTTTCTGTACAGATTGCAAAGCGGAATAAACCCGATCGAATTAATGTTAGTGCACTACGAGATAAGCCCGAAAGAAAGGACGTTATTGCTTCCTATTTCGATCTATAAATAACAACAGAGAGGCATTTGATATTAAAAAATATCTACAAATGAAAATAAAGACAGTATTATAAATGCTTACTTACCATGGATATAAAAGTCGAGGATTTAACGTTGTAACGGTTTAATTTAGCATTAATCTTCTCTTGGAAAACGTTCATAATACAAGCAGTTTCAATGCAAACTCCGTTCAGTTTAGGATTGCCTTGCGAATGATCGTTCGCTATTTGACGCTTGTAGGCGTGGTGTCAAATAGTCGCTAACGAACGCAAAATTGCCACATGCATTCTAAAGTAATCTCGCAAATTGTACCAATAATATATAAACGGAAAATAATTCCGACTGCGTTAAGCTTATTTAACGTGTTTGAGATTCCCTATTGTCCGGGTTGATTTCACGTGCGTGAACCCGGTGCGTTCCATCTTCGTCGATTACCAACATGAATTGTTTATATCACGATCAACGACAGGTGTGCCGTCTCGTCCTGTTTATGCATCTATTTATTTGCATTCCTCTGCAGTTCGTGGACCTCGCGGTATCAGATTTCTATTGTGTAGCCAAAGACCCAAGGAAAGATGCTACTGTTTGCGCCTGCAGTCTGCTTTATATAGAATTGTTTGGAGCATGATTCGCTCACAATTGGTTCGTGTTTAAGCGTCCACGATCTAATTGTGAGCGAATCACTCTTTACTCCGTGCATATTGGCACTTCAAATACCTTTATTTTTTTCTTGTAATGAAGTTGCAGTATCGTGCGATTCTGGAATCGCGCCCAGTCGCTGAGTTGCTAAAACCCGATATAGTAACTATGCAGTCGCAAAAACAGCAATCCGTCATGCTGAAAGTTATAACATTTGATGCTGAACACAAACACTACACCTTCGGCTTAGGCAAATGGCGATTTTGCTTTTGTGTTTAGATCTTAACGCCAACGCTCACTCGCCAACCTTTCAACAGCCCTTTGGCACTGCTATGCGTTACGTAAACTTACATATTAATATAATATGTAACACGAGCTTTTTTATTGATGTTAGTCGCTTAGTATAACATCCGGAAGCAAAATTATTCGACACATTACTTTATTACACAAAAATATGACCGTGTATCGGTTGAGTATTTAGCTTAAACATATTACATTTGGTCCCTGTGTAGTAAGAACAAATTAATATGTTAAATTTTAAGGTTGGTTTAAGTTGGTTCACAGTGTCTGTGCCGAGCACGTAGTCGCGCTCATTTCTTAACCGACTAATTCGTCACAGGCTCAGCTTTGCTATGTACTACTTTTAATTGACGGTAGACCAGACACCTGAGCTGTTAAAAGTTGCTCTGAAGATGTATTCTAATTAGACGTGGTTAGCAACTCTACGACTACGTGACAATTAATCCTTCGACAGACTTTTGAAAACTGGTCTTTTATCGTATGTTTTGGTTCGAATTCTTTATAGTACAGTATTTTATCACAATTTGCAGTAGTGAATGATTCAGTATTCAGTGTTTCAATACTAAGAGCAGTCCGATCATAATACCAGCAGATCCATTGTTTAACAATATACGACACAATATAATCTTAGAAACGTCGCTTCAATATTTTGGCTGTAGCCTCGCTGGGGTCTGCATTTGCGGTCGTTACTCGTTACTGATTTGAATGCGCCTGACATGCAATGCAGGCATAGCGCCTTCCGAACGGCAGCAATCACTGACAACTAAATAATCATGATCAATGGATGTCGATACAGCAATTTCATTTAATGAGTGCTCACAAAAGACCATCCCGCATACATCTAAATCGATAAACACGCTCCCAAATCAAAATCGACTATCCACAGTCTCGTTAATGTTGTCATGACGTTTAATAAAGAAATATTGTTGTTGTCGACTACAGTTACAATTGAGGGAAGAGCCCAAACATAAAATTTTTGTTCTTCTTTCATACCTGAAGGCGATTCAGAATTAAAAGCAGCAGTGCGCGTATTTGGAGTGCGTTGACCCCTACTTGATTGATTATTGCGAGTGCAGAATGCAATAGGGACTGTTGAGTGCTTCCGCGAATTGTTTCCACGCAAGTATTGCATAATTGCATAAATATATCGCGTTTAAAAATGCTGTGATTGCTTTGCGTAATTGTATAAACGCTATAAAGTGCATGAGACGGATGTGCCCGGGCGATTTACCGCCGCGGCTCTTGTCAAAGTTCAGTGGAGCTGGAACTTCGCCAACGCGGCTGTAGTGCTCGCTTCCAGGTGAAGTTTTCCTATCTAAAAGTGGCAATTTCAATTCAGCACTATTCAAAATGTCATTAGTAAGCGTCTAGCGCCTCTTATTGTCCTGACGACACGGCTCACGTGAATTAAACTAAAGGTCATCATCATTAGGCACTAACCAACGAATGTTTGATTTTACAAAGTCATTGGCCTGTTGCTCCTCGTCTCTTCCTATTGTGAGGAGGGACTTCCTGCTGAGATCACGTTTATTTCCAGCATTTCAGCTTTGATTGTGGCGATCTTAGCCCTTTTGTCTACACGTCGCCGCCATGTTTTAGAACTATTTATTCCAACAGATTGGACGCGTCGGCTGACTCTACAGTGGAAATTAATTTGATTCCATTCTAGCAAGTCACGATGCTTCCGTCCGTTGTTAAATTAAAATGTAGGAACGAAAGATGTCCTATTATTTCTTTTTTCCTACCGTGATATGTAAATATTGACCACAAAAGGAAAGAGCCAGACCACCCGAAATACCTCGCTGACTTTCCAGTTTCTTTTTTTAATTGTAGTTCGTCCTCGTCCATCGAGCTTTTAAAAGCTTGTTCGACCTGTGCTGACGGTATAAAATGTTCAACCAAACGACTGAATCAGTGATGGCTTATGAAAAAAGAACCTTTGATATACATATTAAAGCTCGTACTTGAAAGGTAAGTGGTGTATTTATACAACGGCGTTACATCACGCATGGAGGACGGGATAATCCGCATTGAATGCCGAATCCTCCGCCGCTCCTTTCCTAGCTCATGAATGTCGTAGATCTTAATGAAGATAAATAGCAGATCGTACTAGCTTGTCGTCCGTTAAATCCTTTAAGTTTACTATCATAAAAATAATACTCGGCAGTCCTCACGGCATCGCTACATCGTACCGTTTACGAAAATGTAATGGGGACAATGCGACGGTACCTAAGAGTTGGTTTTAAGTTATGGCCGTAACGATTCGACGTACGAAAGTAGATTCAGTAAATCACATTTTCCGTGTCGTCGGATTTTAGGTCATCGGTATTAATGTTTATCTCGATTAAAATTAGCATATTAGTGGTTGTTCGTTTGTATCGTGATCAGGGAGCGGAGGCACGCCTCAGCAAAGTTTACCTGTCCGCGACTACGCGAGCTTCGTGGAATGTCGTCGGGTGGCTGATTATAAATTTGCCTTTATGTTGCAATTTTAAATGACTCACTGTTCTTAACATTTTCTCTTTGTTCAAGAAATGTTGATAAAAAAAAAGCCCGTCGAGTAAAATGTTCCTCAATCATTCGGATTTTAATAACATAATGACTACTTTGTGAGTCTAAATTATTGTGTTTAATTTTGAACAAGCAAATATTGTAATCTCCGGTATTTCGGTACGGTGAATTAAACCCTTTAGGACGCCTGTCATCACAGAACGGGCCCTCGTCAGAGAGATGATGCATGACATGTGACTGCTGCTATCACGCCTATTACTAAGTTTGTTAATCCACTCGATGACGTATATTTATTTAGAGATATATTTAACCAGCCGAGGTTGACGTCCTCAATGAAAGTGTGGTAGCCCTGAATCCGTGTAGTGTTTGCTTGCTCTATTGCAATATCAACAATAAACTGTGTTAATATACGTAAAGATAACTAGGAATGCTCCTAGATCACCTTATCTGCTTGTCTTAGGTCGTTTCACTGTCCCCGTTTCGAGCCTCGCTGCCGATAGTTGATGAATTTCGGAAAAATGCGATATATGAGGTGTCATGCGGTATTGTTCACTTCGGTGTTCATTAATAATTTATGGGCAGTTAAAAGTCGCTACGTGTTTACGTTACGTTGGTACTCCGTGCGGCCGTTACATTCAGAAGTTGTTTCGCATATACGAACAAGAAAGACTGTGTTTCTTTGTTAACAATCCCTGTGACATTTGCATAGGTTTTGTAATGCTATTGTCGTCGGTGTGTGGTGGTTTCCAAGTGGGTTAGAGCGGCGGCAGACGGCGCGGCGGCTCGTGCATACCGGCTGCCAATAAAATCCCGACTCATGCGTACCTGATAACACTATCGATTCCACAGTAACGCTTGGATCAATCCAAGCCTCTAAAATGATGACCAACTTCATCAAATTTTTTTCTGTGCAAATAATGGAATGAACATACTGTACGCAGTCAAAAGCAAATAAGTGTTGTAAGCAATACTATTTTCTAGGTGATGCCACTATGTAAACATCTATTCGTTAGGAAATTTCCTGAGAATGTATCAGAATCGTTGGTTACGACAGACTAAATATTGTTATGATTTAGTGAATGCGATGTTGCGTGACTGCTACCGTTTTACTATTGTTATTTTAATGTGGTGGTAAAAACCTCTATCCCCATTGTGTGAACCACATAAAACTGAACTAATAGAATCCAGTTCCGATAAGGGAAAGTGGTGTCTTCGAATATTTTAATGTATCCCTTGAACGATCATAAATTGCGTGATGTGAGCCGCAGGCGACTAGTAAACGATTGCTTAATTCATCTATTAAGTAATATTTTTCTTTGATCGCTCAACTTATTACTGTTACCCAAAAAAGCAAAAAAGATTTTAATGTTCTTCCACACGCACTCTAGCGTCAATCGTTAATGCATTTTTCAGTACGTACATTATGTGGTTTATGTTTGACGATGGAAAATAAGTCATTTTTATGTGATTCAGGTTACAGTACGAACTGACGGCCCACCTGATGTTAAGTGGTAACCGCCGCCCATAGACAACAGCAGTACGACTCAAGTCTTCTCCTCCAAAATACGAGATGACTGAAGTCGCATTGCGTTACGTCCATCACCTCGAGACGGGGATGTTACGTCTCATGTGCCTGCAATTTCACCGGCACCCATTCCCTTCCACCGGAACACAGCAGCACGAGTGGATCACTGCTTGGCGGCAGATTACCAGGTGTGGTGGCAGTACTTCTATGTGCAATAAAGTGTTTATCTATCCATCTATCTATCTACTTCTCCGGGCGAACTTAGCACAAGTTCTACTGCTACTTTGGTTGCTCTTTTCGCACCACTCGTAGGGATTCAAAGGTTATCACCTACGGACGCGAGCAACGTGGGCCCCTTATAATAAAGGGGGGAAAAGTTAACGTCACATCTTCATGGACAGTTGAATACTGAAATAGAGCACTAGTATCGGAAGCTCTGAGCCGCTGTAATCTGGGTCCATCTACCCACATACTAGTTGCACTGAATGCGCACTTGTCCGCTAGTCCCTCGCTATAGATTCCTATCAATCGTCCAAACAATAACTATTGCTTCATACCGAGCTATAAGCCAACCTGTTCATGCATTGTCTTGTCTTCTTAACAACTCCGCCTGATGGTTCTTATACGATATAAATACTTAGAGATACATATAAATGGGTACTAGCTTTTGTATAACGATAACAAGTTGTGCCACGAATTAATACATCACCTACAAAATATGTCGGTGAACGATGTCATAGATGTTAGCTTTGACAACAAATGGTTTTAAATTATGATTCATAAGTTGCGGTGTACAAGTACCGAGTCCTGTACAGTCATGTCAAGGGGGTCAACACTCCAGGTTCAACGTGTTTACGCATTCTGGGGATAGAAGCATTTTTAAACAATACCCCATAAATACATGTTAAAACGTAGATAAAGTGTTTAAAATTTTAAGTGTTCAATCCCAGTCAGGATAAAGACAGTGAATGCGTCACGTATTAGTCTCGCTTTAATGGAGTTGAGGAATTCACCCTCAGGTTTAAGCTACCCATCTAATGGAATTATATTACAAATCTGCAAGATTAATCTTTCATTTCAGACATGTTTACTTACTCATCTACTATTTGCAGAACGCTAATGAATTCAACGTCCTTGAGTGATATTTATACGTTAACTTTTTACACTAAGGGCGTAGCTGAGCTTTCTGCTCCGTATATGTCTCGTCTGCAATTACATATTAATAAAGTATTTTCTCGGAAATTATGGCCACTTTGTCACTGAGATGTGAACATAAACGACACGCTCATTTTGTGTGTGGAAGGGCGCCTGCATTCCATATTTTTTTGGGTTGTATTCTTTTGTCTCATTACCATAGTGTTTTACTTTCTTAAACGGGGACTTAGTTTCTATAACCTATAATTATTGCTCTCGTTATCATGTCGTTTACTACTGTCTACTTGCAATTTCTAATCTAATAAATGACTTATTTTTGATAGCCCATTTTCTTGATTAGAGTTTAATAGACTAAACTAGAATCTTTCGCCTGCTTGAAATTTGGTTTTTAACTTTGGGACCGCATTTTATGCTGTAGATGGAATTTCCCAAATCTTCTTAGCGAGTGTCTACGTAAGGAAAAATACAAACTCTTAGTCTTTGTAGTTTTGTAATTTCGTGATGAGTCGGGCATTACTTTTATTCCCATACAGACCCTGCATATATATTTATTAATGAAAGGAAACCTATATTTGCTGAGTTTGTAGAAATATCTCGTCCTTCAAAATATTATAAATTGTTATATACAACGAGCGCTTCATTTCTTTACAACTCATTATCTGTATTATGAAATTATGCGAAGATGTTACGGTAGTTCTGCCAGTCTAGTGACATCGCTCCTAGAGAACCGGCTCTATTAATATTATTATCGAAATTACAACATTAGCATGACGATGATTCGCCTTGGACACACTGGGTGGGTTTATCTTGTGCTGACAATTTGAGCTTTACATATATGTATTTTTATAACTTAATTTACTCCTTGGACAGGATAAATCGTAAGCACTGATAATTTGAATAGATAGAGAACACGAACAAGATAAATCTGTATGATAAATTAAATGTTAACAACTTTAAACGATTACGTTTCGACACCTTGATCGCTTCGATAATTAGTTTCCATTTGCGTGTAAAGCATAGAGTTACCTGTGAACGTTCGACTCAGTTGGATAGGTTAAGGGATTAGACAAGTGCTTAAGGTTTAATGTATTTTCGAGTGCTATTTGAGACAACACTTTTAAATTTTCTTTTTCCAAAGCATTGGTTACGAAATACTGATACTTTCTCTCTCGTTTAGCAGCCGATAGCAGTCTCTCGGTTGCATGGAGGTTAAGACAACAATGTATCGTCTTCACACAGTAATCGATGCAAATCCCGCCTGAGAGTTATATTGCATCCAACAACAATCTTGAATTAATAGTTCTCGATTGGAACGTGCTTTTTCGGCAACCAAACTGGTCCGATTGCCACATCGATCGAAGGATTATTATAATAATCTTATATCCGATAAGTAAAACTAGAGCTTAAGACGAGGCTGGTAATTTTCAACGCACAATATCTCGAATGCTGGCCGGTTTACAGAAGCCTCTTTGGTGGAGTAAAGTTTGTCTTTATGTTATTATCTATCCCGCAGTTCGGGACGTGTCGGGAGTGTTATTTGTTAACAAATACTAGTCACTTGAATAGTTGGCGTCTGGAGCATCGCCGTGGTGATGTTTGCTCACGTTCACATGCATACCACCTGATTTAATGCGACTGCCGGTTTTCTGGATATTAATCTGTTTACGTTGTGTTGAACGCATTCGTATTTTGGATAGTCCTAGAATTCTGTAATTTCATTTTTTTATACACAGCTTCAAATCAATGTACAATCTCCCGGTTCGGCTCTAAACGAGATCTCAATATTAGCATCTTATTGTTTGATTATACATATTATTTTATAGGTCTTGTCGTGTTATGACTCCACGAGATCTTATCCATGTTCCATATCGCCATTTACATCGGAAAGTTCATTGAGATCCCGTTGTTCCCGTCTCAAAAGCGAACTTGTTCCGCGTTCGTAAATTATTTATGGCTCTTAATTATAATCCTATGCTGTGTATTGATTTTACAGGCAGGCTTTATATGATTTTACTCTCTCGCCTTAGGGTTATTTACCTTTCAATTAAACAGCTTATCCTCAACCAATCTAAACTTCGTGTCGGTATCATATATTCGCATAAATTTATGTTAATCGATTCAAATCGCGATTTTTAACCGAATGATTCTAAATAGCGGCCAGTGATTGCACATCTCGGAATAGTTAACAGATGATGCTACTGACCGCGCACTCTCCACATCCAAGGGCCTTATTACCTAACAAGTACTTCAACTCGAGGCCCTGATGGTCTCGCTTTTACATATAAACACTTTACAATCAATCGAACGTATTTATAACAGCGTAATCGTGTTTTTGTTACGTCTATATTGCATGGATGTAATAATAAAAACTCATTTGTAGCAGTGGAGTTTTCTTCAATCGTTTCCTTGACGGGTATGAAATCATCGCAAGATGCGAGTGTGCCGTAATCTAGGGATGCCCTTCACTCGTTTCGTCCTACATCGTTATGCAATGTTAGTACCGGGGCCCCACGCCCGCGGCTTTCAGGAGCTAGAGCCGAGGCCCGTTCAGTACAGTAATTAACTTTAGTTTATGTCGGATCATTGATTATGATATCCACATCGGAGCGAAGCGCTTCCTCCGCCGTCGGCCCACTAATGCCATGATTTATACTGCTGCTGTCGGTTCGTTCATATTCACTGCTTGCGACTGAACTTTAATGTTTGTGAAAGTCGATGTCGTTAATTAACATGTTACCTTTTTGACGGATTTACGATTCGTTAATTTGACATCTATTTGTGGGTTTATTTTATATACGTGACCAGATTGCAATAGTTTTTTGGTGTGTTTGGGTATTTGGTGCACCGTCTGCAGTTTTTCTTCTCTTGCTGCATTTACAGTATATATATATATATATATATAGCAGGTATTGGTATTTCCACGTCCTGTTTCTGTGGACGCCACGCTAATTATTTTGTGATATCAGTAGGTAGTTTTCCGAATACAATCGAAGTGTAAAATAGCTTAGTAAAATGTAACATAGAGTTACTTAATTGGAAAAAAAATAATATGCTCGCTAAAAGATAGGAATTCCTCCTTGAGATCGAGTTTGAACTGGCGCCAGACTTAGGTTACGCTATTAGTACGCTTGATCTTAAGTTTTTAATTTAGGTACCTTAATTTAGGTGACGTTTCCAAGCCATTTGAATTATGAATTTTATGGAAATAAAGTTTTTGACTTTGACTTATGGAAAATCATCTGTAGCATATTCATTCTAACCTTTGGCTCACATGCTCTAACGCATTAAAATTAAATGAATTTTAGTATTCACTACGCGTACGTTGTTCGTAGCTGGAAATATACAATACACGATGAAAAAAAATGAATCAAATATTGGAACATTGAACAAGTCCTGTTGCGTATCACAAAGCCGATTAATCTGCCTGTCAAATTATAAGAAAAGTGATTGAAATCTTGATGTCTATCTGACACATCATTTTTTTTGCGTATTTATAAATCTCTTGCATTTCGTATTGAGCACGTACCGTAACTCTCCAAATCAGATATTGCAATCGAAATGTAGTCCTGTTACAAGGCTGGTTTACCCACAGAACTCGAGTTTAGTGGGTTCGTTATTGCCGTTAGCATGTGTTACTGCAATGAGGTTTGGCAACCGTCCTCTCTCTCATCGAATAAGATGCGTTTATTTTCGCTCTCGTATATTAATGGTCACTTTTGCTTGATGTTGGTCTAATTACCCCACATAAATTATATCCCGTATAACTTTTCTTCAGTTCTAAACATTTGTGTATAATTAGGGATCTGAAATTATCTCATGGCGTCTTATCTTGGAGCAAACTGGTTTATCTAGTCTTAATCGGCATGTCCCATTTCGTTTTGTAAAAGTTGGTGTAGGTATATTCATAAGGTATTTTTATATATATTTATCGTTCAGTTCAAAATCCTTCCTCCTTCCTGGTAAATTCTAATTTTTGGTTAAATTAAATTACAAGATAAATTCCCACTAAACACATTAGGTATAATAATATGAAAAACAACTAATAGAGTTACGGTATTATGAATAGAAATATTAATATATTTTTTATGCGACTTAAACATGGAATGAGCAGATGGCCCGCCTGATGTTAAGCAGTATAACCAATAGCCCAAAACAACAGCTATACGACTTAGATCTTGCCGCAATTAAGTATCACGGCGTTACCACCCTGTGACAAAAGAGGAACGACTTTATGTGACTATAATTTCACCCGCATTTCTGTATACTAAACACAGCGTAATGCGAGTGCCCTGCTGCTTTGCTGCAGAAATGGGTAAGGTGGCTGTACTTCTCCGCAGAACTGCGCATATAGTTATATAATATAGATACTACAAAATCACATCTGCATTTGTGAGAAAGCCCAATGAATGCACTCGCTCCGATCAATCAAACAATGTCGAAAATATTTTTATACCAAATCTACATCTTTGACAGCTTTATGAATTTTTAACTGCCATTAAAACTGCTAATAAATATTTTATGATACCTAAAACAATAGTTATTTGACCTTGAAAATGTTACAACGTAAGGAATATTTCAGTGTTATGCATAGTGTTAAACAGCCTTTTTTTCTTTTCTTTATTTTAGGATTTAATATTATCACGATTAAAATATTGTGTATTTACGCCTATACAAGTCAGCGCTTAAGAGACTAAATAAGACTAATAAGCAAATACTGTTTCAGATTTTCCCAGAGAAGATAAGTAAATTCTCAATTCGTACATTCCATTTTATCGCATAAATATTTAACACAAAGGTTACGAATTTTAATTTTCTTTTTTTCCTTCATGGCGTGCGCCTTCTATTCTATGGAACACAACCTCGAGTCAAGAGTTTAAGAAAAGTCAGAAGGTGCTCTTTTTGTGAGATGAACATTATTTATTATTTTTAGCTGAATTGTTCTGTGTACTGTATGTTCATTTACTTACCGTACGTGGAGAAAGAATAGTGTAGCTTACCGTCGAGTAGTTTTAAGAAATAAATCTTCATTAGCTTTGGATTAACTTTGATATTAACAGTAACATTATTGCTTTGGATTTACATTTATTTCTTATATGAGTGAGGTTACGGAACCTATGAAAGTGATGAAAATGAACCTGATGTATGAATGTATTGAAGTATCACCTATGTGGTCCCCGAGAAGGTATGGGATGACTCAGTTCGCATTGGATTACTTCCATCCCTCACCCTGAATCATGGCAATTGGAAGCTCTCTCATGTAATTTCATCATGAAGTATCTAATATAAATAGTTTGTAATTTATATTTTTTTTATTATATATATATTTTACAAATTATCATATAACTTATGAAAAATGGCTTAATATCAATGAAGCAGAAAAGGTTACCAAGTGATCGAAAAGCTTTTACTATTAAATTAGTGTATAGGAAAATTTCAAAAAGCGTATTTCGCTTTGCATGAAGGAAATTGCGTGCGCTATCAAACACGCGATAAAATGATAAAAATATTGCGCTACCGACCTAGGGTGTGTTCCAGATTCCGTAGACTCCGATTACTCTAGGGCCCCTCAGCCGTCACACTCACTGAATTGTCACTGTACATTTCACAATTTGTATTTCGCGATGTTTTCGCCCGTGTGCGTGTCGTGTGTGGCGTCGCGTCTGACAGGTGCGTCTGCCGCAGCATCCGCTGTGACTGTGCGCGGGCGCCGGCCACGCTCGGACACGCCCCGTGCGTACGCGCTAGCGCTGCTCCCCGCCTGTCAGGATTCTGAAGCCTTCTTTCCAGTTTTTCAGTCACTTTCCACAGCGATCGTTTGCTTTTTATCTCAACTGTTACCAACGGTCGTACTAGCTAGATGTATAACTACAGGTCGCCGAAGAGATTATTAGGTTCAAAAATTATTGTGTAGTACCATATGATCTGTATTCGGCTAAGCCTTTTCTGAGGTCGGTGTTTGTTTTGTATTCTAAGTTATGATTCCACTTATTCTGAAATATGGTCCTGAAAATGAAAGTAAGTAATAAACTCACGGAAGTTCTGACTGGAGATAAAACGTTAAATGCGACCTATTTTAGCAAGTGATAGCTTAAATAAGATGATCAAACTTTTCGTGATGGACTTCTTTTAGATTTTCCAAAGGTTTCTGCGAGTTTTATATAGTTTTCTTAGTTTATTTTGTACTTAAGTAATGGTTTCAGTATTAGGTATATTCATCAAATACGGATTAACGTATACTCTGAAAGGTAACGAAATCATTTCGGTACAACAAAAATTAATCTCATTAGATGCAATAAAATGCATAATTGAGATGGTCTAGCTAAATCTCGTCAAGTAGCAGTTGTTAAATGCGTGAGAAAGTTCGCCTCACCATGGTCATAAATCGTGTGTTCGATTTCCACTAAATGAATCCCTTGATTAGCTGCTAATTGAGAGAAGAAGAAATTCTTTGTGGCGAGATAGTTGTGGAGAAACGATGTCGCGTTTCATAGCTCATAGTTTTATGGTACGTAATGTGGTCGACCGTTCGAGCACTTTGCTTCCAGTCATTTGAAGATCTATCATTAATCAATATTTGTATATTGCTTGTTGCATTACAACTGTTATATAAATGTACTTTCCCTTCATTAAAGTATCAGCGCTTAATTATTTGACCATACATCCATACATGCACTGCGAATTAGTATTGTATCTTTTATATATGGTAATAGTAGTAAGTAAATAGCTTTTGCTAGCGCGGCTTTCCCGGCGTGGACTATGTAAGAAATGTAATGGGCTTAATATATCTTAATTTAGTAAAATATTCTGACAGATTGCCACCTGTATTTATCACAGTATTGTATACTATGGATATGAATATGATATGAATAAACTCTCATATGTTTCATTTATTATGTTACCATTGCAACGATACCCCATTCTGGTTTCAAAATTTGAGGGCGCATACATTCCCATTATTAAAATATAAACACGTTCAGAGAATTCGATTTCATTAAATCCTTTTAAAAGACGCTTCACTCGATTTGCCAGTTTTAGGGTCCCGTCCACCTCTAGATTCTATAAAAACATGTTGTTCCCAGTAGGTACTATAACAAAGCCTTCGTTGCGTAGGAAGGTTTCAAAACAAGCTTAAACGTAAATTTTTCATTTTTGAAAGGGGAAATTTGCTTTCGTGGGATTTCCAGAACAAATTTTCATAAATGCTTCTTTCCTGAGCTCCTGGTAATTGTTTATGTTTCTCAAAATTGTTATATTCTCGTGTAAAATTTCACGGATATGTTTCCGGAATAGCACGTTTTTCCTGCACATGCTAAAACTTGAATTGATATCTCTTAGTAGGTTTACCTATATTATCTTTAAGCGAAATATTTTGTCACACGTATTTATCGTAATATTTATCGTAAAATTAAGTAGAATATATTATTTTTTCAAAACTTATTTGATTTATCCCATAATAAACTTGGGAGATTAACCGAGTTATGTTATATATTGATAGAATTGGTTATATGCTCAAATTCGGAATCAAGGAGCAAACCATATAGGTAAAGTGATTCATTCATATTCATAATTTTCCACAAATATATTTACTATTGCTGGGGATTACGAAGAAATTAATAAGTGCATTATAATTTGTCTTAAGACTCTGCACTAAAGAAATTAGAGGAAAATATATATATATATAAGTTTAATTCATACATTCAGTAAAATACTTCATCAATGGTTAACAAACGCAATCGTTTTCGGTAAGAGACGACTGCGTTGAAAATGTATAACAGTATATTCATGAAAAGTAATGATGTATTTGTAAAAAGATCTACATTCTTTTGAATACTGATAAGGTTTTATCGCGTTATTTGTATAGAGCTTTGCGTGAGCATAGGTGGCGCCCAAGGCTTCGTACATTGCAGAGAAATTACTGTGAATGAGATCCACAATGTCATTGATGAGTATACCGACGCATACTTAGAGAGTCGATCCGTCCGTACATGTTATACCGGTTGTATCGAAGTTGTGCGGGCTCGATTGTACAGTAATTAGCCATTTATAATTTTCGATTACCACCGAGCGCGACGCGACGGTCCGACCGCAGTAGGGCCCCGACAGGTTATGTTGGTTTACGGCATGCGCTTGCACTTAGGCCATGTTGCACGGGTGGTCAACTCCCTCTGGCTGCACATGCACTCACCATTACGCATAAAAGTTGTTTGCATATTTCAACTCCGCTGATAGTCCTCGGCTATCCGTAGTCTGCGGGTGCCGATGGAATGCGAAACTCATCAGTTTTATATGGCTAGGTATCGTTAGTGATTCATGCAATATTGAAGCATCGTCTTATTCGTAGTTTCTTTTGTTTCATACTTTCAGTTGACACAGCAGCGTAACAGTGTCATATTGTACGTGAACTTAACGAGGCCATAACTTAGTTGAAAGGGATGCTGGCCTTTCCAAATGTAATTAATATAATATGCTCTTATTTATGAGGCTGTTGCGTCGATTCGATATGCTATGTGCGTATGTGATTGGTGAATGGCCGATAGTAAATCACTATACATTTAAGCAGTCGTACAAGTGGCAGTGGTCGATGCACTTCCTCATTGGCGAAATCTATCGGCCGACGTTTACAATGAACTATGCCAAGCTACAGCGGAATGTTCCTTAGATTTACAACTCACGCCCCAATACGCTAGTGCTTGACTTTAGTATCCTGATTGATATCGTAATATTTGCACACTTGATATATGGCTGCATCTTCGATAACAGTAGAGTAGAGTTTACTCAGCCAGCCACGAAGTTGTGTTTAGATCGATATTATTTTACAAACTATGGTACAAAACTGATAGCATACTTCTTCTTATGATGTCTTATTAACTGTGTGATAATATCATACAATATACTAGTTTTCCCAGTAAGTTAAATAGTTATGTTATCTCTAAAGGAAACTGTTTAATTGATTGATCTATCGTCGTGTTTGTTATCTTACATAGGTATGAGACATACATCGCTGTTTATCAACAAGTTGACAAGCGATTGACAGATACATAAATAGCAGTGTTTCGCAAAAGCTCAGTATTGCTAACAAGCTTAGAATTTAATTTGTGACATGTCACTGTGATATAAATTGCAGGGTTATGCACACCAAAATAGGTATTTGCAATGTTGTATGAAATAGCGGCGAATCGCAACGATCTGTTCCATGGCTGCCTATTCATTTCAATCGTTACTGAATTTATTGATAGTATCTCTTGTCAACATGAACTTACAAAATCGTGCGTGCCCTAATACGCGACCGATTTACGATAATAGCCACGCACGAGTAACAGGACAACGTGGTCGCCTTGTCTCCAAACATAGATAGACATATTAGAAAACAGCATCTACAACTTCATTGATTCAATATTTATCGTTTCGACCTGTCTGCTGAGCCGACTTGCGAAAGTTGACGATAAATCTTCATGTGTCATGTCATGGCAGTTTATACTTGATGCATAGCATAAGGTCATGTCCATTATCTTTTCTAATTGATCTTGTGGGATACTTGTTCATTATTTGGTCATCCTACAACATCCTAGTTGCTACGTAACACAATCGATTTCCATTACTTACACACAATTACGTATCCAAAGTGTATGCCCTGACATGTATTCGTTTGTTGATAAAGCGTCGCTTTATAGTTCTCGTAAAGTGAGATGAGAATTTCCTGATTGATATTGCACTCAGTTTTATTGACTCTCTGTGAAAGTACAATGTTTCACTGCCCCTTACAAACTAGGCGCAAGAGAATACTGACATGTGATAAATGCCAAATAATAACGTATTTCCTTCGCATCTCCCTATAGATGTAATCTTCTGTAAACGAAAAAATAATGTTATAACATTGACAAATATCAACGCAACTTTAATGAGAAAATGAAAGGAAAAAACTAGCTTTTCAAGAAAAATAATTAGGTACCTATATTTGTTTTAAAATTACGTACAAATAACAAAAAAGGATATCGCAAATGAGTTATTCAACCGCAAGCGTAATGCTGTCAAGGTTCCATAAGCATGACTCGAGTTAAACCAGCATCCCACGAGCTCCCGCGCTCTTCGGCGGAGTCCGTCACTCGGTCACGCCTGCACACGATTTGCCCATAATATGATAATACGACAGGTCCGCCTGTCGGTCGTCTTGTCGCCTGTGGGAATCGCCGCAGAATTGCAAGCTCTCCCCTGGAAAATCCACGATTTTTATGCCGCCGGCTATTAAATCGAGCTGGCGAGCTCCGCGTACTTTCAATATACGCTGGAGCGAGCTTCACTTCTATTCTTCACTCACGTTAAAAGATAATTTTAACGATATGCAATCACTATAACTCACGGTACTCTTGCCTATCGTCACTTTACGGAGTAGTCCTAATAGCTCCTGCCAGGAAACTTCTGCAGTTACTGCATATCCGGTTGTAAAAAAAGGGAAAAGCTGAAAGCGCTTCTTGTTGTTGTAATAATATAACCACATTTTTCTACTCGCATATTGTGCTATGGGCGTGTGCATTAAAATATCGGTTGATGATTGATGTCTTTATTTATTTGCATTCACAATGAGGTTCGGGTTCATTCAGCTTTTATGATATACTTGAGTATTCATGCGACGATTTTAATCTTACTTTATGTTATATTTATTCAATAATTGCTTAACATTTAAGTTGCCGTGTTCAAAGTGAAACTGACTTTATTGTAATGTTAATTTTATGACATAGTATCAAGGAAACTACTGAAATTTCTAAATACATTTCATTTCACGCAGTTTTGCTGCATGCATTTTCTCTAAATAATTTCCCAGTTGAGTACATCATCAGCGAAAGAATATAAGAATAATTTGTCGCCCTGTCGATTAGTTTCCAAACGTTGTGCGTTTGAAACGTTTGCTGAGAATATTTGAGCTGATTTAACATAAAGTTGACTCTGTAAAATTTGTTTTATTAGTTTGACTAATGATAAACAGTATTTCAAATAAAATCCTACATTTCAAATAGCGATTCGGCAGACAAGCATAAAGAGACGATTAAAAATAATTGTTTTTAAATTTTAATTTAATGGATCGTGTATAATACAAAATTTATTCTATAGATTTATTCATGTTATGTCACATTGTATTACTTCCTATTTGAAAGTATCCCAAAGTTTTCCACGTCATAAATTATAGTAAGTATGCGTGATATAAAATACTTAGTCTCGTTGGGAGCGTTATAAATATTTTATCTGGTGAAAACCTATATTGTGACGTCACGTTGTCACGGGGTGGAGAGCTTGTGCTGGACTCTTACCAGCTTAAAGCCCCTACGAATTAATAGTGGGGCTAGGGATCCATAAAGACACTCTTCCGTGGCATTATGCAGAGCCCTGACCATATTACATATGTTTTGGATTTATAATGTAACTTTGAATCAGAATATCCAAAATTGTTGCAGTTTATACAAATATTGTCCCGTGTGGTAATCAAACTTGCTACCCTTGCGTATTGATCGCTTACTAGAACCGCAACCGTGGTCGTTATTTTAGGAATGTGCTTTAAAACTGCCATTCCACACCTCTGGAATGGAATGCAAAGTGAGAGAGCATTTAATACCTCATCGCATTAAATATGTTTAAGAGTTAAAGCACAGTTTAATTAGTGAGTAGATATAAGATCCTAATGAATTTAAGTTATCGCTCACAAGCCTAGCAAATCTAGCTTTAAATGATACATTGCAAAATGGTTTTTGTATAGGTTTTTGGAGATACCCACTGAAACGGTACTTTCACAACTTCGTTGGAAGAAAGTTATGTTGGTACAAGCGTGAAGGCATTTTGTTAATGACTTCAAACGTTGATGGGAAATCTCGCCTAATGAGTCTCGGCTGTCAATTCGTCTTAGTTATTAGAAATTGCGTCAAAATTTTATGCGACTTTGACCTGAGTACATAATACAAGTTTGTTGATTGCATTTATAAAGGTTTTAATATGTGTCACAGTATTGGACAAAGGCGTGATTTTATGTATGTAACATCGATTTAATTTATTCTTCTACTAATCGGATTCAAATTATTTGAACACTCTGAAATAAATCGTTTAAACGGTATAATAAAATAACATACATTCGCATAAAATTTGTAAATACCGAAGCTTTAAAATCAAAAAACGTATTTATGGTTTAGAGTTCCATTGAATGGTAGTCTTAAGTCGTGACTATGACTGACAGTGGAAATAACTTATTATTGAGTTACGACGAGCATGGTCTGCGTATTAACAACTTGCAATTAGCATTTTTGTCTCCGTGAAAGATATAAATCACATTTTATATCCAGCCAATGTCGCCCGAGGTGACGCCGTGTAAAGCAGAATTTCAATTAAGCCTTGCATCTGCTTTATCGCAAAAATGTATAATCTATCGCCGGATTTTTACGCTTGTGATTTTAAATTGCCTATATAGTTTCAGTTAACCCGATTTAGTTACGTACGTGACCACTCAATAGACGGAATGGGCAACACCGTTGTCCCTTGTTATCTCGAAAAAGCCGCGTCATCCGGAGGTTCTATTGTTACGGAAACGATTCGAATTTCTGAGGTTTAGTGGTGCAGTGAAGCAGGGCGCGGTGCCGGGTGGTGCGAGGTCTCTTCCCGCGGTCCACTTTGTGGTGCTGTCGAGCGTGCCACCTCGTCGGGCGTCGTGACCGCAAACACTGATGCGGGCGTGCAAACCTGTTCTAATCCCCAGCACGCTCGGTTCCATTTGTGGCTGACTCGTTGAACATTACTATTTCTTCTCATACCGCATCTGGCGGGTTATCAATAACTATACATTCATCGTTAATGCTTATCAAATCTACTAGGCATGCATATAATGTACGATTTCTTAGTACGAGAGGTGCAGACGGTAAACAACCTTTAAGTACATATAAGTTTAATGTTTCGCTGTCTCGTACAAAAACAGGGCGTCTACTCGCATGATCTGGTCTGGAGCGTTGTCTGAATACCGATGATTCATTGTTCGGCTATGGTACCCTAATCTCGATGCCAATTTTACTGCTGAGTGGAGCAACCATAAAACTACTTCATGTGTTTATGACTTCGAATTATTTTAACTCTGTCTTGGTTTTTATGATCTTTGAACGTTCATTGTTTATGGAAGGTGATGAATACCTTACGGTAGACGAGTTTTATATGGTGCTTTTCTTATAGTATTCTTCCATTTTTCCCACTGACTGCAGAATTACCTTATTGAAATGAGTGTGTATGAGTGTGTGTGTGTGAGATTTTGTATGGTTTGCAATAAAATTCGTAATGTATTTACTTATTGCATCATATTCCTTAATGTTAAAATGATTCCAGTATGTAAACATGTACAATTTCATAACATCTATCCCATTTCAAGCAGATCGCGCAATTTGACACCATTTTGTACTTTATTGCAAATAATTGCTAAGTAGAGCAGGAGGACGGGTGCAATCATACAGAAATGGGGCAATTTGCTTTGGGGTGTACACCAGACAGACTTAAAACTTTTACGATCATTTTCAGAAACAATATAAAGTGAAGATACACCAAATGGTGGCAACATTAAATAACAAACAAAATGGCGGTTTAAATTGCGCCAATTTTAAGCGTGTACTCAACTATTAATGAGGTTTCGCAAATAGCTTTCACTCGCACCATTAATCACAACTACAATAACGACTGTCTTTCTGTTATTAATACTTTTTATTCATGAAACATGCGAGGTAACTGAACACCATTCTGTTATAGAGGACTGGCATTCGCATTGTTCTCATTCGATTTGCAGCGTACGAGTATGTCACGCGTTGCATTGATTCAGTTCTGAGAACTGGTTGTCGCTAAATTGTTGTAGACAACACGTCGGGACTCGGGCGGCGAGACGGGCGCGGGTGGCGAGCTTGCCGGGTGCGATCACGATCCTACGTGTTCTAATGAAACACGACTACGTACCCATTATTCGAGCGCAGTGTGCATGTTCGATATTAAATAACATTATTAAAACAATATTAGACGTTGCTACCTATCGAATAGTCGTTTTCGCGTTTTCATTTTAGCTGCAAAACAAGAGGTTCCACCAATTGGTTCAGTGCTGCATTATGCTGAGACTGAGACCCCTTTGCCTCCATGAGGCATGGAATTTGAATTGTTTTTTGTATAATAATTTTATGTATCTACTGTTTATGTTCCGTGCTCTATATAGAAAAATAAATATATTTTCTTTCTTAATTATATTCAAAAGATATTGCAGATTTTCCGTCTACACATCAAACATTTAAGAATAACAGTGGTGTTGATTTACGTACTAAACTAATTTTTGGTGCATGCATCTCTTTCTCTGCCTATTGAATGGAAACAGACAGGCTAGACAGATAGACTAATTTTAGAATGTTAAACATAGTCGCAGCCAAGTCAAAACATTAAATATAATCGTGATGCTTAATATCCTTTCATTTCATTTATTGCATGTGACTTACATCCATAATATAGTGTTAGTAAATTTCTTACACTATTTAGAACTTAATTAAAAATATATAGTTTAAAACAGTAAAAATAGTCGATAAAAGTAATAATACGTTTTAAATAAATATGTAATTGTATTAAAGTGTATAAGTATAATAATATTTATTTATTTTTTAATTTATTTATTTATTACATGGAGAACCAATAGCTTTGTTACAATGTAGTAACAATGGATTAGCTACGGAGAGACAATTAGAGGTTCTCGTATATTAAAGTGGGATTTTGGGATATGTGATAAGTATGTAGTAAGTAGTAGTATTGTAGTAAGATATGATAAATAGTGTTTGTGGGATCCGTGTAAATGGAAAAATACTTTTTATACGCTCGATAACTCAATCTTATTTTCCTAATGGTTTCCACTGGATTCGTTGAACCAGTAGAATCAACCTAGCCCAGCAGTCACTATCACAGGGTTTCACGAGTCATCAGCTCCACCTCGGTACTACTTTCACGTTGACGAAACTTTTGAATACTATTAAGCACTTATCAACAAAAATGACACACCATATTTAAGAAAATTTCACTCGCCTGACAGACGTAGTGAAATATCGCTTGAAATACTACTACAACTATCTACTTCTCTTAAACATTTTCTCGGCCAACTTAGGTAAGTGTAACAATTGGCGACTGTCTACAGTCGGAGTCCATATTCGTCTTTACATTATTTAACTTCTGGGCCCCGCCATTTTAGACATGTATTCGCGGCTTATCTTTATTATATTCATACGTAAAATGTACAACGACAACCATAGTCATTTATAGAAACAAGATTTTAGTTAAATGATACTAGATTCTTAGGGGATTTGCTAAACAAAGTAGGTAGTAGATGTTGAAGGCGGTATCCCGCCGCGCGCCGTGCATCCACTCGTACTGCCGGCCGTCCAGATAAAATCCATTTCCTGTGTGGCAATCTATCCGTCTTTGTATTAAACTCTCACCATTGTCTGGTCATACTTGAACCTAGCCCGATCATATAACCTCTAATATATCACTTGTCCCAGATGATCGGTTTTAAATAAATTTTATGATTATGCATTCATTGCGGCATTGCATGTAGAGTCTAATAGAAGTTTGAAGATCGGAACGTTGCATTAAATACATGGGTGTCAAGTATCCGCAGCGTGGGCGTACAGCATATATTGTTGTTACTCAATGAAAGTTCATGGCCACATTAGCCACATCTTCACTGCTTTAATATTTTCCAGAACATTTTGTTATTAATGCTAAAACTGTATACTTGAGGGAACCTTTTGTTTATAGAAAATGTTTTAGTATTCAGCGGTACTATAGATTACACACGATGGTTTTGTGTACCTATTGATTTGCATGTTGACTGGTAATGAGGGAAAAGTAGGAGGACATTTTCGACCGAAGCGTGATGAGACTGCCGCGGAGTCCAGACGCATATAAATGCAGACTTGCATGCGGCGCAACATGCGTCACACGCTAACGATGCATGTAGGCTGTAGACACAACGACCTCGAGCACACGTAATCACATGCGTTTCTAGGTAAAGTTTATATTGAATATTAATAAGGTCTTAAATGAAGTACAGACTAATTAGAAAATGTAGCTTTTAAAATGAAGTAAACCGCTTGTAATTAGCCAAAACATAAAGAGATTGAAATGCGTGATATTCGCCCACACAACTTGCAATGGCCCGCTACATTGCCCTACCTTTCGTACAAATAGAATAATCTAAATTGTGACCTAGTTTAAGACCTGAGTTTACCAATCCAAATATGTCTTTATCTATTGTGTCGCTCTCTTTGACGTGTGCATTCTATAATTTTGTGTAGTGCATTCAACCAGTGTGGTCCATGTAAATATGTCAAGACTCAAGAGCTTTCATGTACGATCCCACTAGTAAAACGTGATAGCGTGTGCTGTTATTCAAATGAGAATCAAATTACATGTTGTGAGACAAGCGTGGAGGAAATGTGTCTACATAGAGATTTGAAGATTTATTATTGTTGCTAAGCGTAATTGTCAAGTCCACGTGTGGCTCGCATCAACTGTCGACAGGCGCGTGCGCCGCGGCCGGTCAAATCGCTCGTGTATCTCAGATCCGTGCAATGATATCGAACAGCGGTGAATCAATCTTGCTCCGGCTGAGCTTTATCTCGATCGGCGCCCACACAAGCATAAAGGAAAGGGGCTTTCGACGAACTTAGCGTAAAGCGCTTCATCCATCAACTCACCTGCACGTCTTGAAATGAATTTCGTTGCAATTGCTGATATTTGCAACGCCCTATATGGGTGTATATAATAAGACAGTTTGTTTCGCTTTTTGAAACACCGTATTTTAGGAATTATAGTCCTGCCAATGTTCCCGTCTAAGAACTTCAAATAAAAGCCAACTGAAAATTAATAACTTTCATCCCAACCGAAAATTGCCTTTTTTTTAGTTTTACATTGAAATTAAATAAATTTACAAGTTTAACTATTTAGAAACCACAGATGAGGGGTCTCTTTTAGTACAGGTTTCTTAAAACTTTACAGAAGAGTTCCCAATTCATCAAAAGCAACAACCTTGTAATTTCAATAAATAACTTTTGTTTGTTTGTATTGTAATTATATTCCTCTCAGTATACAGTTATTGCAATGGATAATATTCACTGCAATAACTTGCATCGTAATTAGAGGAGAGGCTCAAGTGGGAACGTTGTCATCGGTATTCAAATTGCCGGCGGCGTAAAATGTTACTCTCATTTTATAACGGCCCTAATGAACCGCATTCATTGTCTCGCGATACGATTTAACTGTTCATTTATTGTAATGGTTTTTATATTATTGTATCGTTGGCGGAGGCGTTCTTCTTTTATATGTGTTTATAATAATCACAATCGCGCTCTGCCGCGCGCCGCGCCGTGCGCCACAACAGACGCCCACTAGGCATTCAGGCGATAATGATCTTGAAATTCGCGTAGGTCGTGTTTATTGGTTGTTTGCTTTACAACGAGGCTCATCCCAAATTATGCGTTGCCTACATGGGAATTTGCTACGTTTCTTGCGCAAAATGAAACGCCTTATAGTCTGAGCTTGTGCATAACTATGTGTGCCAAGGATAATAGCTCGTAGGTAGTTGTAGGTCTGAAAGTAAAATCCAAATAAATATACTTTATGGTGGAACGCCGATAAACCACGTACTAAATTACGTCGGCTTTGAATATACGAGATTGTCACACCCTGGTGTGTTTCTAGTGATTCTATGACAACGTACTTTAGCAAAGTAAAGCACAATGTAGCTTATTGCCTACAATTTACACACTTGAGCCTGCGTAACAGGCAAGTGGTGCAAATGGCACTCAAGTTTAGTGTGAGTCAAAACACAGTGACGAAATATAACTTGCATGATCTCTTGGAAATTATAAAATGTTGAGTAGCTTCAGTGATACTTGGTATAGAGATAGTAATATATTATATGGTTTTGTACCTTAAGTTTTGAATATTTTTGACGTTTCCAAGCCATTTCTTTATGAATTCTAAGGAAATAAAGTATTTGACTTTGACTTTGGTAGTAGTAGTATTATTTAAAACTAGATTATTATTTACGATTAATTACACGCTTAAACTATATAAATTACTAAAGGGCAGAATGTTATTAATTGTAATGAAGCAACTTTTTAGTAAATTTGTATGCATACACGGGTCTAGTCTAACTGTATCTGGTCTAAGTGCGGTGCGGTGCGTGCGCGCAGCTGCCCGTCCGCCTCGTGGCTTCCATTCCGTCCACTTGAGATCTCATGCATTGCTTCTGCTACCGGTACCATTACCGACACTTCCGCCTTTGTACTCTGTACCGCACGCTGCTATGTCGGGGAGTTTCTAATAGAAAATTTACGTTGATCTAGCCACCGGTTTTTGGGTTTTAAAAATATTTACAAAGGTACATCGTAATTTAAGAAAACCAGCCTACTAAAAATGGACATAAATATTTTATTTAGTCTATTCAATTAGATGCCAGAGTGTAGGGAATAAAGATTGGTAGTATGGCAGTGATAAATGGACTGGTCTGCAATTTAATATATCGGTGCACAAACTTACATGTTACCGGACGAGAGACGACTGGTGCGACCACGCTCTACATTTAACATTTCTACGATTTACCAAATTTACTATAATGTATTGTAAGTTGCCGCTACGAAGAGGTAAAAAACTGAACAAAAGAGCCAGATTTTGATGACCGTGGATTTAATCTCTAGTGTATTTCAGTGTTACATGCGCGTTGCAACTCGATTATCAGATCAACTAGATGATTTATTCTTTATTCTAGAAGAAGGGAAATAGAATATAAGTTTATTGTAGATAAGTTAGATACATACAAAAATACTGCTGAACATAATAATATAAGGGGCACAATGTGCGGATCGAAGTTGTAATCAGAGAATAAGATGGGACCGTGGTGGCCCAGTCGTACTGAGTTGCAATCCGGAGGTCGCTGATTCAAATCCTTATGTGCATCAAAGAGTTTTCCGCATGAAATAATGTGTTCTATACCACGTTATCAAAACGTCGTGAAAACCGGCACGACTTTTAACAAAAAAAAAACTCGTGGATATCCAGCGCACGAAAGGTGCCACTTTGAAGCGCACTTTAATCCTTTCTCCACATTGGTTTGAGAGAACTACGACATGAATAGTAGTAGATCAGATAACATAACACCAGTCGCACCTTATTTTGGGAACGCGGAAACTACATACACGCGTTTAAAAGTGTACAAGCCATCTATCTTAATTTAAAGGTGTTGTATTTTTCTCCTTCCTAGAAACCAGTCAATGTTAGATCGTAATCGATCCAGCTAGAATCTCATCGACTCTACAATTCTAAGAACTGAATTTGCATGAAATGATCCGTCGCCGAGTGAAGATTAAATACGTTTCCTTTAAAGGCTTAGTGGCAATCGCTTACATTTATAAGAAGACCACATCACGTACGCGAGAATGTTAAAACGAAGCTCTGACAGCTTAGCTCAATTGGTAGTGACAACTACTTTTGACGTGTCAACGTCTTATAATTCGATAGAGCCGGCTGCACGCACGAAAAAACATGACTCATGCGGCGTTACCTCGCTCTGAGGCGTTCCATGTAAGGCTTGTGCAAGTGCAAGCGAGAGCGCGGAACGAGCGACAAAGAAGCACAATCGGCCTTTGCGTTCGGCAGCGTTCGACATCCGTCTCTCTCCTACTTGAGTGAGCGATGCGTCTGCGTGGACAGCTGCTAATACTTACATTTACATGTTTTGATCGAGTATCAAGTGCATATATACATAAAAATCTATTAAACAAATGAAATTAAAATTTTCTTTTGAAAAATGCTACCATTCCATCAGTATTTTCTTAAGACGTTGACACGTTCAACTATCGTCAGTAAACCGACTTTACAGACAACCATTTTTTTTTTTTAATCTCTCCCTCCAGCGAATCGCAAGTTCCATTTCGGTACTCCTCTGAGATGATCAGACTTATTTAATTTAAGACATGAATTTTACATTCCGGCTTAAAATAGAATCGGGTTGTCTTAACTAATGAACTTATCTAATACACGCCGCGATATTTACTTGAGATCTGGAGAGTTCAAATTCAACAATGAGCTTCTTCTGAAGGATAACCTGAGGAAACCAATGCGTGGTGGCAAAGGGCAATATACGGGTGGCTAGCTACCACCCTCAGGCTGAAAAATCTGCCGCCAAGCACTGAACGGTGTGTTCCGGTATCTCATTTCCACTTGCTCCACACTGTTCCGGTCACTTACCATCAGATCATATGTAGTAAAGTAAGAAAGAAAAAAAAACGCAGTCCTCGATGTTTTTATATATATAAGTGATCTCGTTATATTTTGTTTAAGACCATTGATAAAGCTAATTTCATATACATATCCGTAGTAAAAGATTACAGATGTAAACTTTATTTGCAAGGCCGAGCGATAGACTACTCGTAATTTCGAAATTAATAGTTATTAGTCTCAGCTATGCGCCGATTCATCGTGCACGTCCGAGACTGAGATCAGCTAACATTAGGCCCAATTATTTTGACCCAATTCGTACGTGCCCGGGACACAAGCGCCGAGCAAATACAATAAATCAATTTTAACCATGATTTGTTGAGATTCGATGGGGGCACGGCGCGGCGTGTCCCCCGGTGCGGTGCTAGGGCGCACAAGTCAAACGATTTATGTTGCCGTGCGCGTGCGCGTGCCCATAAGTCGCCGCACTACAACACGTTAATTCGGATTTACGCCGCCATTGATTTCGGGTTCTATTGTTGCGCTGAATCGCCCCCGCGACATTCGACACTGCTTATTGTTGATATATGAAGCCGCACTGTCGTCCGTACGTTAGATGTGGAAGTCGGAGATAAAAGGTTTTTGTTCTATTTTTGCAGGCTGAACTCGTGGACATGAGGGCTGAACTCATACAGGCCCGAGCGGCATCGGCTGGTGAGCTTTTACGTTAAATATTCCAGATTCAGTCGTGCTTCTAACATTTTATTTATTTATTTCATGGAGAACCAACAGCTTTGTTATTTTGGAATTACATTGGATTAGCTACGGAGAGTCAATTAGAGGTTCTCGCGTTTAAATACTGCTACTTAAATTTGCACGTTGGTAACCCATCCTCTGACAATAAAATGCCTTTTCACAATATATGGGATATATATAGATAACGGTTGTTGTAAGATCCAAATCGGGGCCAAGGTTTGTCTGGAAGTGATAGAAAAAAAGAAAGAAGAAAGAAAATAAATTTATTTATAACTAAAACTAAGACGTACAATAAATATATAAAATAACAGAGTTAAAATAACCTAGGTATAAGTACGCTCCGAATTAGCTACGAATTAGGATAAGGCTCAGCATGATGCGCTACGTACAGGTACGCAGTGCGCCGATCTTCCGCCAGCTCCTGCAAACAGTATCTGGTAGCTAGACACATTAAATTAAAAATATAAAAACTTTGTTGTGTACAGGCGTGAAATCATTTGACTACCAACTATAGAGCATTTTATTAGCTTGTCAAAGAGATCAAAATCAAAGAATTCAGAAGAGTATAAATTAAGAGACAGAGAAAGAGAGTAAGTAGCAAGCAAGCAGTGTATAGAAAAAATAATATAATTATAATTATAAAAAGGCTTTATCTTGTGGGGTCTAGTGGTCACCTCCGCTATGAAGCCATTTGAGAGGACAATAGAAGCATTTTAAGTTTTCGTTTAAAGGTGTACTTAGAAATAGGATGACGTAAAGGAGGGGAATATTGTTCCAACATTTCGTGGCTTGATAGCGAAAGCTACCTCTAAAAGCGGTGGTTTTATGTAACTTTATTACAAGAAGATATGATGATGCTCTTGTTGAAAATGCATCGCTTCTTAGCGATTAGACCGCCCAATGTATACGTGTATCTCAAGTAGTTTTAACGTATTCGTTAACGTAACGTAACGTATATTCGTTTATATATTTTTATTCATTTCGTTTTTCATATTTTGTGAAATGGTGTATAACATTTTTTTCATTCATTCAAGTCCGCCTGTACTTGTCAACTGAATCATCAACTGAACTACGAAGTCAATCATATCTGAACCATGAAAGGCAATTTTATGTGAATGATAATAACCAGGTGGTTGCCAAGAGAGCGGCGACGCGGCCGGCAACGTGACGGACGCGTCCCGGGCGCGCGCCGAGGCGGCTCAACTGGCGAGGGAGAACGCGGCGCTCCGGGAGACTGTGCTGGCGCTGCATTCCGAACTGTTCGGGGCCAGGTGAGTCTCACTCGGTGACTGCTGCTGGTTGCCAAGAGAGCGGCGACGCGGCCGGCAACGTGACGGACGCGTCCCGGGCGCGCGCCGAGGCGGCTCAATTGGCGAGGGAGAACGCGGCGCTCCGGGAGACTGTGCTGGCGCTGCATTCCGAACTGTTCGGGGCCAGGTGAGTCTCACTCGGTGACTGCTGCTGGTTGCCTAGAGAGCGGCGACGCGGCCGGCAATGTGACGGACGCGTCCGGGCGCGCGCCGAAACCTGAAGCTGACCTGAAACCTGCGAAAACTGCATGAATTTTCATAAACGTTTTGCACATACGCATTATCTCGAATAACCATAATATTGGCTGACCTAACCTTACCTAGTAGTACAAAAGTATTTTTTCAAAGAACAGCTACGGCTAAATCAAATGAATATATTTTTACGATAAGCAAATATAAAAATCCGTAAGTCGAGAGCGAAAGTTATGCAGTCGTTACTTTTATTAAAACCGCTATTCTGTATTGTCCCATCTGATATCGTGTAGGCTCGGCCCTACAAACCAATAAAAAAGTTGATAGGCAATAACTAAGATTTATAACTAATTTCACCGATCATATCACTTTATAAATTACTAAATACCGCTGTATTTGAGCATTATCATTTCGTTTTATTTTCCACTATCCGCTTTCGCGTTTGGGTGCTATCGGTTGATGCTATAAATGCTCACGGAATTATGTCCACCATTAAAATAACTGCATTTAGTTTCACTTTTATAGTACCGAATACTTTTAAACTGCATTCATGCCTGCCTGTAAAATAAATACTTGTCATTCTCTTACCCATAACTTCGTCCAAGTTTATAATTATGTAGTATTGTTACTGTTTCAATTAAATAAATCCTTACTTTATTTTAGTTTTGTGTCGGAATATATGCTATATTTGTTTAGAAAAGATACTCATAAAGTCATGACAAATAAAATCGCTCATCATACTTCGGCAGTTAATGGTCTCGTTTTCAGTCGATTTCTTTGTATGAGGAAGTTTGCATTAAATATCTTTAATGAAATTAAGTTCTGCATACCTTATTGTATTATATTGTTACAGGTTGGCTACGAAATACTTAGATAAAGAATTGGCGGGGAGGATACAGCAATTGCAACTCCTGGGCAGAGATATGCGGTCCGAAGTCAGGGATTCACTTTGGGCTCAAGTAAGCAACTTAGTTCAATTGTATTTTAAATGTTTGCGATGATTCAGTATTGAGTGGTCTATTGTGTTTTTAACTAACATGTTTTTACTGTGGGGACACGACCTACTAAAGAGTAGACAAAAATGTTTGGCGCATTCTTGTTGCAAAGGAAAGCAAGATACATTTTTGGCCCATATTTGGAAGAATTTTTTAAGAATGACCAGCAAAGCTACGCTGTGACTTTGTGAAGAACTTCCTGTTAGAAAGAAAGAAAGAAGAAAGAAAAACATTTATTAGACACGCCAAAATAAAGAGAAAACATTTAACAAAGACATACATACATACTGTAGTAGTAATAATACGTACTGTAGTAATAATAATACGTTACGTGTATGGTAGCAATAACAGCAGCGGAACATTGCAGGTGGAAGCGGAGATCCTCCTCCAGCGGCACAAAACGTTAGTCCGCGTGTGCCGGGGGCTGTCCCCGTGGCCGGCGCGGCCCGCGGCTGCGCCCGCGCACGCGCCCTACCACTCCGACCCGCCGGGAGCGGACGCGCAGCGCGCGCGCCCGCGGACCGTGCGCGTGCGCCGCTCGCACCACCTCGGCCTCGGGATCTCTGTTACGGTAATAATCTAATGAGAAACAACCGCCTAGATATATTCATAACTGATAGTATATAATATATCAACCAGTCTTCCACAACTTGTTAAATCCTTTCCATACAAAGTTTGTCTGGAAGAGATCGCTTCTTAGCGATGAGACCGCCCATTGTATCTTAAGTAGTTTTAACGTTTGTACTGTATATTAATAGTGTACAATAAAGAATTTTCATTCATTCATTCAATATACTAAAATAATTAGCTTTGTTGACAATTGAGGAGCTAGGAATCTCGAATCTGTTGATTTTTACATGATATGTTATGCAATGTGATGTTGCAGGGCGGTCGTGAACACGGCGTACCGATCCTGATCTCTGAGCTGGAGGCGGGCGGGCCGGCCGCGCTCACCGGCCAGCTGTACGTCGGCGACGCCATCCTCGCCATCAACGACTACGATCTCACGCAGGTACTGTCGGTACCCGCCGCTGATTTCGCAGTTGAAGCTCGCAGACCGGTCGAATTTATCACGCAGGTTGCTTTGCATCTTACTGCTGAACCTTCACAAATTGGTTTATTGGTGTTATAGTTGTGCCATCATCCAAGTGATAGAAGTGGACAAAATTAGTTTTGTTCATCTTGGAATCAAATCACCTCGGGAGAGACTACTATATGTACCACATATGGCACCGATTTGATGTGGTTTATTCCTATTTAGGAAGTAATGGCTACTTCTCATTTCGACCATAAATTTCAACCTATCAAAACACATCTTTTTCTTAGGCATGTTTTGTTGTTGGTCTATGCGATGCCGAGGACGAAAACATAAAAGGTGGGGCTAAACCCATCGACTTCTGTGACTAAACTAAACCTATCAAGAATTATGTATAGTAATTTATTATTTGCTTTTTTTCCAGGCGTGTCACAAAGAGGCCGTGCAAGCGCTACAGAGTGTGAAGGGAGATTGCGCGCTTTGCGTCCAGTTCATAGCCACCGACGACGACGATAGACTCTCTGAAGACAATTATCGGTATGGACTATTTCAGTGCATTTATATATATATACATAAATAAATAATAAATAAATATTGGTGTAATTTCACATAGCGCCATCTAGCCCCAAAGTAAGCTAAACATAGCTTGTATTATGGGAACCAGACAACTGATATACGTACTTATATACTTTTCTTTTGTAAATACATACATATAATACATATTAACCACCCAGACACAGAACAAACATCAATGTTACAATTGTTACAAATGTCACATAAATGTTTGTCCTTGGTGGGATCGAACCCACGACCTACAGCTCAGAAGGCAGAGTTGCTAACCAACTGAGCTGTGAGGCCTGTCGATATTTTATCAGAGAACACAGAGTGCTAAATAATTTAATTACATCTCATTTGACACTGAAAATCAGTGTGACGAAACCTGTAGACATTTTGCGCCGACATACCAAATCGCATACGATTGTTTAAGTTTGGGCGTTAGTTGGTCGAAGATTACATCAGGATCTCCATAACTGCATAATGTTACTCTATCATGATGTTTATGGCGGCCGTGCTCGGCTCCTCATCTCATATGTGCCTGTTACCGAATTACAGGCACATGAGACATTTCACCTTCGTCCCAAAGTTACAGGCGCATACGATGCGACTTGGCTCCTTGTGCAATTAAAACTAGGTCAGCTAATTATTTTACATAATTGTGTAAAATCATTGTATGTTGTTAGGTTTCCCCTGTACCCGGAGGAACAGGTGTTCTCGCGCGAGCCGGACGGCTCGGGCGCCACGCCCACCGCGCCGCGCACGCCCGACTACACCAGGTGCGTCTCACATCCCCTCGTCTACAAAACACGACAACACTCATTATATTGTCACTCATCATTACAGCTCAGTTGGTAGTAACTCTGCCTTCTGCGCTGTAGACAAGTTATATAAAACATCTTTACACCCAAACAAAACATCTGTGTTCGTCACACGAATGTTTGTCCCGGGTACCACGGTACCATAGTTCATAGTTCATAGTTCATTTATTCGTAACAAAGTTATAAGTCAATATAAATCACAATAATAATTAAATCGAATAAAAATTATTCTATAAATGATAATAAAATGAATAGTTATAGACCTACTAACAATTTACCTCACAATAATGATAAAAAATAAAAATATAAAATATTAATAACAACAAATTAACAGAAAAATTCTTCAGTCTTGTAAAAGGCTTGCTCTAGCAGCCATTTTTTAAGTTTGTGTTTAAAGGCGGGCAGTTCGTCAGCACATTTTACGGATTCAGGTACCCACGACCTACAGCGCAGAAGGCAGGCTTACTACTAATTACTACTAGGCTACTAACTGAGCTGTGAGGCCAGTCAGTAGTAATCAGTAGTCAGCCTGTGTTAATCCAGGAAATAAGCTACCCTGGTACCAAATTTATCCAAATCCGCCATTTGAGTGTGAGGAAGTAACAAACATACACACATGCATACATACCAACTTTCGCCTTTATAATAATATAATGATAATTGTTTTCAGAGGCGACACGGAGGAGGGTGAGACCGGCAGCGGCAGCGAGTGCTCGGCGCGCGCGGCACCCGCGCCCGCGCCCGCGCCTGCGCCCGCGCCCCTCCCCTATCCCGACTACAACAACATCAACAACAATCTCAACATACTCGACATGGACGACGACTCCATCAAAATAGAGGCGAGGCTAGAGGTATGTTACAACCCCAAGCACTACACATACCCCTTCTGCGGTTTTCCTTCGGAGCTTTGTATGGGGTTCTTCAAAAGGCTGGTTAATTCTCATCTTAAAGGCCGGCAGCGCATCGGTATCACCTCTTAATAAGTAGCAAGTAACAGCAGTACCTCTTTGATGTCCTCGGGTGACGGAGTTTCCATCTGGTGGCCCGACAGTTGTCCTATTGCAGGCTACTCCAGGCGTGACATAAATATTTCTCAGTCAGCCAATCAACGTTTACTCGTCAGCTCTTTTCTCTTCCATTTTTTGAGTATATCGTTTTTGACATAAAACCAAATCAATAGACATTTTGAATTTATTTATACATAAATTATGTCAATAGCATACCTCTCAATTTTTTTTTAACGAATATTGTTTAATTTCAAAAAATTGTTTTTATAAACCAATTGTAACAACCATAAGAAAAAACTGTTGAAATTGACATCAGTGGGATATGCGGTTGACTCAGAATATTCTGGAAAAACATTGTAACAAAATGGGTGCACCTGCCTTTACCGTTTGGCTCCGCATACTTGTCTAGAATCATTTGCTATAACTATGAACAAATATAATGTCGTTGCTGTACCAGTGGGGCGTTGCGGGCGGCGGCGGCGGGTGCCCGGCGGGGGGCGTCACCAACCACCGCTACTCGTCCGGGGAGTCCCCGCGCTCCACGCCCGTGCACGCGAGACCACTCGCACCCAAGAAGAAACGCAAGCCGCAGGTAACTGACGATATTCTGTTGTCTGTTGTTCACAGATAGTTACAAGGATCGTATTCGCGAAAAAGGAAGCCCTCCTTTAGGGGTTTTTTATTAGTGTCAGTAGTATATTATAAAACTTATCTTCTCATCCAATTATTTCATTTGATAACCTAACACACAGGCGATGCCGCGAGCAGAAACTGGGAAACATAATGAATAAGTCATCTGAGATTAGCGATAAGTTACCTCAGTGAATATAAATAATGAATTATTGTGGTACAGGATTGGCGCACTAAAGGCGCGTATCGGGCCGTCGACATGGACGCGCCCTCATCGGACGAGCCGCCGCCCGCCGCGTGTGACGTGCCCGCCGCGCACGCCGCTAACGACCGGCACTCAGGCGGAGGTAACACTGTCCTCGGTTTTTTTTCGGCAGGCCGGCCGCCCGCGCCTATGGTTCTGCAAGGTACCATGCCGCGCATCTCAGACGCGTGGTTAGTAGGTTTGTCCTCAAATGAACGCGGGTGAAACCGCTGGGCACAGCTAGTATAAATAACTTAAAATACCTCTATAATAGTATGTTTGAACTTTAATTTCATGATGTTAATTATAAAATATTTTTTTCGCAGTACCAGATTCACCCAAATCCCCAGCATCTCCGGCACTTGCGGCATCTGAGCCGCCAGTGCCACCCCTCGTCGACGTCGATAGCCCGGCTGCCAATCAACCATCTCAACCAACAGTCCAACCCTTATCTCAACTGTCGTCCGAACCACTACCGCCTTTACCGCAACCGCCACCGCAGTCTACGCTTCCACAGCTTCCGCAGCCATCGTTACCGCAGCTGATTTTATCGCAGCAAACGCAGCCGACGACATTCTCGATGACCACCACAACGCTCAATGGTGACACGAAAACCGTCCGGAGAGAGAGTAAAGGCTTCAGGTAATATATATTTAATAACAATTTACTGTTTACACTTTCATACACCCCCAGGTGTTAAAAAAACTGAATTCGGTCGGTAAGTCTGTGTGAAAATGTGCCTCGGAATGAACTCAGTTGATATAAACTCGGTATTTCTTCTTATATACTCCCGTATTCTTCAGCCTCCATAATGTAATGTGTACACAGGATAGGTTCGGCGCGGCGCGTGGTGCCGGGCGGCGCGGCGCTCACGAACGGCGTTGCGCGCGGCAAGCTGCCGCCGCCGCGGGTGCGCACCGGCGAGGGAGACCCCGACTTCGGCACGCCCGTCTGAACGTGCACGTACACTAACACGCCAACTTATTACTACTCGCCAACTCGACGTGTGAACGCACCCTTATCACGCTCACTCACGGGGTTAGGGCCCTGCCGCGGCTACTCGTGGTGGGGTGAAAAGCACACTAGCATGCTCACGGTGGTCTGAACGCAACCTATCGCTGTACTCACGTTGTTCTGAGCACCGTTGACGTCCGCTCCTGATTCCCATAGGCTCAGTCGATGCGACCACTGCATCTCAACGCTGTTGTCACACTAGCAACTTGAGGATGGTACCTTCCAATATTTCAAAATAGGGTGGTCTAACTTGTCGACTCGGAACTTAAGCATCGCTACGCTATTAAACTCGTTTGCATTACTTGTGTTGGCCAAAGTTGACCGTGGACGAAAGTGTAGGGGACAACTTTGTGTATCCTCGTGTAATTTGGGAACGTCGCTTGAAATTTTCCGCTCTGTGTACGTTTCTGCGCGTGATTCAAATGGCTTGAATGGCTTTGGGTTGCACGACTGTATAGTGACTTACTCTTTCCTTCGGTCAACGTTGACAAGTCAAAACTGCAACCTATATTGCAGTGAGCATCATAGAATATTTTTATTTTATTGCTAATATAATTGATAAGCCCACTACTTGGGTCGGGGGGGGGGGGGGGGGGGGGGCTTTTTGTATAATAATAATAATGTAATTCACCATAAAGTACAGAGGATCTTTCCAAAAAGGATGACATCTCTGTGTATTGATTAATGATCGTCCATTATCTGGGCTGGTGAGTAGCAATCGCGTGCATCTGTCTGCCTCTAGCAATATTATTGATGGCTTTAATAAAAATTAGATAAAAGAACACTCAAAAATCTATTTAGAAATAAATATATTGTAAATGGCAGATGTATAAATAACAGCATTAGGTAATCGTAGCATCGCGTTGCCGGAAACGTGCGTAGGATGCGGAATTTGGTATGGGCGAACTTTAAGTTTGGATCTCTCTATATTTATTTTCCTTTCATCGGCCTACCGATTAAGAAGCTAGGATATTAACTGTTATGAATATATTATAACAGTTGCTTATTTTTTTGGAACACCCAAAAGTCACAACTCATTGCAAGAAACGATTTCAACTGGTGTCTAATGACTAATAATTTATGAAAAAATAAACCATTTAATTTGTCGTTAAAGTGCCTGAATGCACACTATGACGCTTGTTTTGCCAACTCAATTGATTGATGCTGGATTGCAACACGTTACATTGCAATGTTCACGAAATCTCGTAGAGAGCTAACTGATTGTAAATGATTTGACGCGAGCTGTTGTCAGGATGCCAAGTCCGTGTCGACTGCTGCACGAAACCATCCTTCATATTGAACTTGGCAGTGATTAACTGAACAGTATAAAGGTGCCGGGCCGAATTGGCAGTTTTGATAGCAGGCTCAACATACATGATTGGAACATGAAAGAGAAGCATTTAGCTCATTATTTGAACATTTTTCAGCCTGTCAAAATGGCTTACACACAGTGCCCTGGTGAAGACTCGCTTATACAAGATATTGTTTTAATATTTTAGTTCATTTTATAGTCTTTATTTTCTTATTGACTTTCTATACTTTTATTAAAATTGTTATTTTTTATGTAATGACATTTGTAGAACATTTAACAATGTAGGTAATTTAATAAGTATGTATTGAATATGCATTCATTATCTTTTTTATGCCATATATAATTATCTTATGTAAATATGTAATTAAAAAACAGATTCTTCTTAATTCTTCACAATCATTCGTAACTATTTAAAATAGTCAGCCTTACTTTGTCTTGGTATCAAAAAAGAAAATTTATTGTTGACTATATTAAGTCATGATTCGTATCAAATTATTCCGTTTAGCCGCCTACAAAAATAAAAATCCTTATGTAAAAATAAAGTCTAGTAGGTTGAAATACACTCGATTGTTTGCATGTGATATCTTTGTTATCCCTTAGTAAAGTATTTTCCGTAGGCGACAGTTAAGATATTAATATATGTACATATCAATTACAGGCACATGAGGCATTCCACCTACACGTCTCAGAGTTACGGGCGCATACGATGCGACTTGGGTGTTGTCGTACCTAGTAGGAGAGGACCCAAGTCGCATCGGTTGTTATGGACCGAGGATACCACTTAACACCAGGTGGGCCATCGGCTCGTTCTGTAACTGTATCTAATAAAAATAAAAACACCATATCGTTTGGTCGGTCACCATCGTAACAGCTGTCGGTCGCGCGATGGACCCTTGCCAATAAATATTTTCGTGCAACACATACACAATCGTATGATGTTCATGACAATATTGCTTCTATGTTCGTTATGTATATATAATGTTTACCGTGAACTTAATCGGGTTGAGTGATTAAATTGTAGAATTAAAATTTTACATACTACTTATTTATATATCAATATTCCAACTGCAAACATGTTTCAGTCAGTTTATGTAGCAAATAACCGGAATAAGATAACCAGTTATCTGTGGAGTTTTCCTCTGTTGTTTGGAAGCAATGCTCTGCCGCCAAGCAGTAATCCGTTACTGTGTTCCGGTTTGAATGGTGCGGTTGCCGGTGAAATTACAGGCACATGAGACATTCCACCTTCACGTCTCAGAGTTACGGGCGCTTACGATGCTACTCGGGTCTTGTCGTGTATATAGGTAGCGGAGGACCCAAGTCTTATTGCTTGTTACGGGCCGAGATTACTACTTAAAACCAGGTGGGCCATCTGCTCGTATCGCAACCTAATTACAAAAAATCTGGGTGCAATCGCTTAAAGGGTGATGAATACTAAGAATCTAGTATATATTTTTTCTTATACTTAATTATTTACAAGGAATAAACATTCCTATTTAGATAACCAATTGTGCTGGTGCAATAAAGAATCTTTGCAGATAACCATTTCAATATTGCAGTTATCTTCCAAGTAGCATTATTTCTTTGTCATAACCGTATGTATATATATAAAGTATACAGTTTTCTAATAGGAAAATAAATACCTTTGGAATAACTAGTCTGTTATCTTGGAGTCAGCACAGATAGGTAACTAGTTATCAAATCTGGTATGTACAGGAAATAATCCAAAATGATCTGTTTATTGTGAAATCAGTCGCCTATCGTGCTGGCGCCTACTTGCATTAGTTATACAGTCTAATAAAATAAATTGAATAAATGCGTCTCATTTGATTATGTATAAAATAATTTTACTTTTTGAACTGACAAACTATGCTGAAGGCAATGTAGTAATTTTTACTTAATTGCAGCATTCAATATTTGCAATTTCCCATTATCAAGCCGTGGAATGTAAACAAATTAAATATATGTGTTAATAACTATTTGAATAAGATTAGATTTATAAACTTGTGTACGCTCATTATCAATAATGATATTTTTTTTTCGAAATTGATAGTTTACCCTAATTTATTGGCTTTATTTGCTAATTGTACTGACATTCCATCAGACTCGCAATACGCTAAAATAGTTTTTTGCGACATTAGAAACAACTTAGTATGTTCTGTGCAACCATTGTTTTCATATTCGGAACAATATGCCTATGAATTATAATAAAAGAATATTTCTAAAATCACTTGCAGTTTCATTACCTTACCAACCGATATATTCCAACTATGACTGTTTTTTAGAATTGATATAGACCTAGGGCCGCACGTGTGAGTGCTACATTCATACACAAAAGTCACATTTGAGATTCGAAAGTACAGTCGAACGCGAAAGTATTTAAGTTTTTGTTTTTTTTACTCGTTGTTGTTTGTTAAAGTTATTGCATTCTCTTTATTATTGCTAGTGTTTTAGTTTTATTAACAAGCCTAGCGCGTGACTTTGTAATGTGCAACGTCGCCGAACACGTAAAATGGTGTTCCATGCGTTAAGTTTAATGGAAATGGTCTTCCGTTTGACCTCAAAACGGTGCAAAAGTGACCCGCTGCAGCTACGAGAGACCGATACTTGCAGAGTTCAGCATAGCACCGACCGCGACCATTCGCACGCCAAGTAAGAACAGGTAAACTAAAATCACAGAGCTTGACAGGTTTGACCTTGGAAAATGATTGTTGAAGGAAAAGTGAACATGATGGATGAGTCGAAGTGTGGAGCTCACAGTATTAAAGTTAATACGTAGGTAGTCGACTCACAGACGAGTTTGTGACTCACTTCAGTAAAAATGACTGATAATTCAATTACAGGGACTGAAAAATTTGTATTTTCTTCAACTCACATGGCACCTACCCTAATATTCTTAATCTAATTCTACTCTAATAGTGTTAAACGTGTGGTGATACAAGGAAGTAGTAGGAATCTCAGATCTTATTAATAAGACATTTCCTTTGAACTCAACCCCTTATAAAATAAAATTATAATTATAAAAAATATAAAATTTGTACAACAATACAATCTCTCAAATTTAAGCAACACAGGCTTGTGAGTTTGGGACTGTGACGAACAGTTTTACACTGACGTGACGCGTGCAACTTCGCAACCTGCAGCGACGCAACTGCGCTGCGCTTCGCTTGGTTGCCACAAGCGTACACGTTGCATTAGACGGTAGCATCACAATGCAAGCATGCACCCGTCCACGAAGGGCGTTGTAAGGTCAAACGAATTTTATAGCAAGTCACTCTACACGCTGCGGGGAATTAGCAAGGTCACCGATTCTTTGCTTCCTAGTAAATGGGGTTTATATACTGGATTTTTATAATGGGAGTGGTAACACAGTTCTAAACTGTCTTTTGTCGTCGTCATTAATGTCATATGTCAATGTCACGCACGTCAACGAAATTTACAACGATTGATGAAGCTGATGGCCAAGCCTATTTTTCTGTAATATTTTTCTTTTGGTGCCCCTATTTTCATTTGAATATATTTATCAATATAATTTTCAAATATGGTTGTCAAAGTGTACATAAGTGGTATTTCAGGAAACAAAGAGGTAGGCAGAAACGAGAATTTCCCTCGATGACCGGGTGCTTTCCTAGAATTACACTTTTTTGATTAATTGTAAATTGTTTTTGATTACGTGAATATCAATATTTGCAGGTGAAAAAACGACAACAACGCGTGTTAATGATATTGGATTCCAAAAGCATAAAATATGATGTCATTGACATAACGGAACCAGGAAGAGAAGCTGATAAAGATTTTATGCAAAACAAAGCGACGTCGAACGGAGGGACTGTCAGCGACCCGAATCCTCGGTCTCCGCTCCCGCCGCAGCTCTTCAACGACGACGAATACTGCGGAGTGAGTTAAATTATCTACACCAGAAACTATATATTTTGTCAATCTGTTCCTTCCCTATATAATGAATACCTAATTTACGCAGTCTCTCTTAAAAGAAGTTAGTTGGTGCATGTCTGGATTAATTGTTCAGTTGAATTGATGTCATTTTTCAATATGCATACAAAGGAATTTGTTGAGTCAATGGAAAACAAGGTGTTGTGCAAATACTTGATTGAAAGATTGTATCAACATTATTATAGTACTTAATAGACTTGCATGTGTTGGTATGTGGTTTATCAACTTTCTCTATTTGCCTTCTTTAGTAATAACTGTTTCTATTTTTGCCCACACTAATAACAATTTCTCACAATTTGAACTTAACAATTTGAAATTTTGTATATGCCAATATTTTAAAACTTACATATTATGACTGTTCATTTTTTCTAGCATAATATCTTGTCTTCTAGTCTTATAACAGGAGAGAGATTTGATTGCAAAAACAATGTTATTATTGCCTTCACAGGATTATGACCAATTTGACATGGCAAATGAAGTGGACACATTGGAGCAATTCTTAAAATTAGAGGTACCACCAGAAGAACCTGCAGCTGCCGCTGTTGAAAATGACACGGTGAGTGTTAGTGTGTCTTACCCTTATCTAACAACCCATCAGTTTGTTAATGGTGTTTATGTTAAATCTTTGTAATGGAATTTTAACTATATTTAGCTGCAATTTGTACACAAATTTAGTTTTGGTGACAATGCATTTACTATTTATATAATCATAAAATCTTGTTCTAATAAATATAACTTTATAGTAATATCAAATAAAAATACTTATCTTAATTTCCAGCAAAACACTTTGAATGGTGATGTAGCTAAAGATTCGAAAGAAACCTCACAAGAGAAAGAAATTCCAGAGACTGAAAATGAGGTAGCAGCTGAAAATGAAACTGCTAAAGAGGGAACAGTCTCTAGGGAGGCCACACCTGCAAACGTTGAAGAGGTAGCTGCAAAAGAAAAGTCCCCTGAGAAAGAATCCCCACCAGAAAGACAGCCATCTGTAGAGCCAGAAAAAACACCTGAGGAACCAAAAGTGGCTGAAGAAAAACCTGTTTCTAAAGAAAACACACCTGAAGTAGAGTTGGCAAATGAAAATGGAACTGTCGGCTCTCGAGACCAGTCCCAGGAAAAAGAAACTGAGACTGTTGAGAGCAAAAAGGATCCATCGGAGTTACTGATTGAAAGTGAAAAATCTGCAGAATAATGACTGAGGATATCTTACTTGCTTTTCAGCTCAAATTAAAACCCTTATTAGCACTAAGCAAGCACTATTCACTAAGTTCTGTTAACTATTGGCTTCTTTGACATGATAAGTCATTGTATATAATGCGAAGAAGTTTTGTTGAGAGCTCATGTTATGTATAGTTATATTATCTTCAGTGGCCTATACTAGTTATTAATCAATTTTTTCTACATGTTTTACCCCTTCATTTAAGGCTTGTATTATTTGAGTATTAATTTTGTGTATTCATAATTTTATTTTTAATCTCCTAACATTGGCATTATTTTTTGAATGAAGTTTTTTTTTTTATTAGGTTTATGTTTAATTAAACATTTGTAAAGTAAGAGAAGTATGTTACTCATATTTAAGAGTGTATTTGGCTATTTTTATTTGCCATTATAATCAGAATCACTTACTTTTTATTTGGTACTGAGCATGTAGTTCACCATCCACATGAAAAAATGATTTATTTATTATCATAATGAACTCTACCTGAATGCATTGTTTTATTTTGAATGCACGCTTTTGGTTTTAATTTTAAATATTTTTCTCATGACAAAATTTTATATCATCAATTTATTAATATTTAAAGACATTTTTTTTAACATTTTTCATATGAATTATATAAAATATGATAACTTGGCTTGTTTTATTTTATATATTTATTTGCGAAGTACCTTACAGGTTTCTAGTGATTGAATAGTTTCAAATAGCGGTGCAAAGTCGCCAGCTTATTATATTATAACATTTTACAACCCCTTATTCCCGGACTTAGGTGGTGAGACTTATCAGGAGTACTCATTTTATTATATTTTTTAATAAAATATCAATATCTTTCGTTTGAAATAAATCAGTTTTTATTACCTGCACTTAAAACTAACGCCGATTGTGTCGGACACTCCTTGAGTCTTATGATCCTGAGAGATGAGCCTTTGTACCTTTGAATAAAATTGGTAACTTAACGAGGATTACTTCCGTGACCAGTCAAATCGAATTGATGTTTAAGCGGTTTGCTACTGTGCAGCGATCACCACTGATATCGCAACATCTTGCTGCGCCGGCAACTACAGCACAATACAGCTCAGATTCTGCCATTGATCTGATGCGTGACAAGAGCCAAGATGATAGTAGTAATTATTTTAAACGTTCTAAGACCCAAAAACCAAACAGACCTGTAACACAGGTTTGAAAAAAAAAAAAAAATTATTAATATGGAGGCATAAAACAAAATAATTTAAAGTAAGCAGAATTGCTATATTTCAAAATAAGTATTTTGAGCAAAATAATTATTTAATTCATAACTACATTTAGCTTATCCGTAAAATAAATAGTAATGGAATAACATGATATAATATGGAAATGTCAAATATCAGGTATCTAATTCATTGTATACACTATACGGTGAGACGTAGTGTCTTTACAGCCTCTATCACTCTATTAGAAATCTATTATAATAAAAATGAGTATCAGTTATATCTCTTTCTTATATTTGGTGAGGGAGGATTACTCAGTTGTAGAGGGTTAGCCGCGAACTCCTTTAGGATCGGATCGCCGGCTAGGTCCGGCAGCGTCCTCCGCAGTTCCGCTTCCGGCAGCTCGTCCAGTAGGCACGCTTGCACGTTTTTATCCGTTTTTAGTAATCTTTGGCGTGAGTTTTTGTACTCTTCGACTATACTTAAATTCTTCTTGATGCCGTCGACAAGTCTGACGTAAGAGTTCTCCCCCATGGCCGCGCCTTCCTGCAGTTTGGAACCCGCTATCTTGGCGACGGAGGAGTGTTTCACTTCGGCCGCCACTTGTATCGCCCACAGCTTCAGGTTGTTGAGTATGGCGATCGGCCCCTCGTACTGGTTCGGCACGATGCCGTCCACCTCGGACTCGAAGAATGACAGCAACGGAAACCATATCCTTGTCCTGCAAACGATAAAACTTATTACCGCTTTGTGTAAACAAAGTCGCAAAGGACAATTGCAAACGAGCACCGGATAGAAGGCCTTTTTGCGCTGTTATCTTTTACTTCCTGGCGATGCCATTGTCCATATAATGGATAAATCTTTGACAAGTTCTTGAAGGACTTTTAAAGTCAATGCTCTGTTCTCTAATGAATGTTACTGGAATACTATTTGACTGTTTAAGTGAGCACTAGAAAGCTGTAAAAAGGCACGTCAATTGTGACTTGTGTGTGGTGGGTATGATTCATAAATAAAGTGGTCCCATCCGCGAGGTAATTGGCGAGGGCTTATTGAATGGCGGTGATCCAGTGATCTTTATTTGTTAAAGTATCACATACAATCCTGATTGTCAGAAGCGAATCGTCCGTATAATAACCAAATAGGCCGTGAATAAGGTCACGCTCCATAATTCGACCGGCCTCACAACTCAGTCGGTAGTAACTCTGCCTTATGCGCTGTAGGTCGTCGGTTCGATTCCCGTTCAGGACAATCATTTGTGTGAAGATGTAGATGTTTGTTCTGTGTATTCTTTTTAAATAGGGTTTTTAATTTTTTGTTTTTTTTTTATGTGATTGTGATACGGAACGAGCCGACGGCCCACCTGGTGTTAAGTGGTAACCTCGGTCCATAACAATCGATGCGACTTGGGCCCTCCCCTACTTGGTATGACAAGACTCAAGTCGCATCGGTTACGCCCGTAACTCTGAGACGTGTAGGTGGACTGTCTCATGTGACTGTAATTTCACCGAAAACCACACCTTTCAAACCGGAACACAGTAACGTGAATGCTTTACTGCTTGGCAGCAGAAATGGGCATGGTGGCAGTACCCCGGACGAACTTGGCGTGAGTTCTACTGCTCTTAAATAGGTATGGAATGTCCTAAAAAAATGCCCATTCACTACCGCTAGTCGAGGGTATGTATTTTTACTGAGAGACACGGAATATTAGTTCAATAAATTATAAAACGAGCAGATATCCCATGTGATGTTCTAGAGAACTAGTGAGTCGACTAGTAGAGTAGGAGTAAACACGAGTGAGGCACAGTCGGAACTGGTTGCGAACCTCGAGGAGTCGTTGTGCATGAGCGCCTGGTTGTTGGAGAGCGTGTGGTAATAGAGGAACAGCCGCGAGGTGATGTAGAACGCGATGAACACGTCGATGGAGTAGTGTTCGTGCGCAGCCAGGATGAAGAATATGCCGAACATGTTCATCACCCATGTCACTATGTGCAGCAGGTACAAATTGCGCGGCGTGTCTGCAACACACACGACACACACTCAGCTACATACTAACATGCACCTGTGCAAACACGGGGCCGGTCGCTAGTGTTGTAGATGTCACTAAATGGTTGCGGGTAGTAACGGCATTTGACTGTGGGTAGGCACCGCCAATGGTAAAATAAAACAGTGTTCACTCAGCAAGCTTTGTTTCATTACATGGTGACAGCGGTGGGATTTTAAACTACATTATTGAGTTCGACAATTGTTTGTTTCTTTATGCTCTGCTGTCATCTACTCTGTGATATTTAATTTTACAACGTGACTGAAGGGAGATCTCAATTAGACAATTCAAATCTTATTGTCGACCGCAGACATGTGGGGATTATTTTAATATAGGTTTATCAAAATCAGAAAATTCTACCAGTCAAATTCAACAAGTAGTAAACCATGACGAAATAACTTTTGTTTGTTTGTTTGTTAGCGGCATCCTCTATAGTTGACAGCCTTTTTAGATATCGATGAATAAGTCTGAGCAATCTTAGATACATTCTTAATAATTATAATGAGTATTAAGCTAAGTTTAATAAGCGTTAAGTTGAAGATAATAAATCGCTTGCTTTGTGTCTTAATCTTATAACAAGCACTGGGTCAGCGGTTTATCAGTTAAGGTTATTGACTGTTGTTATTTAAGGGAACTATTTTGGCTACAAGTCTGTTTAAATATGTTTTCGGTACTTCCTTTAAGATAACTAAGTGTTTGATATTAACTCATTTTACCGCCGATTGTTTTGACAATTTATTTTCAATGACAGCAAAGACATTTTCACCCTATGTGAGGATTTCGTGCACTTAGAAAATTTTCACTTAAAATCTTCCTGTTCTCAAAACGGTGAAAGAAAACATCGTGGGGAAACGGACAAGTCCTAGAACAAAGTAAACGAATACATGTTGCTAAAGGCGTGAAAGGAGTCTCTTCGAGGCGCACTTTAATCCTTTCACCAAGCCGGTTTCGTTATAGCTTCGACATAATAGCTACAGGATTAGTACTTAGTAGAAGTAGCGCTAGCTGATTCATTCGGGGATAAGAAATGGCGGCGCTCAGCTCACCCCTTGTTTACATTACATTGCAATTCACAACGAAAAGGGGGCCAATTCAAAATTTTACAGCTGGCTGGGTTGAAGTATTCCATCAGTTGTCTGGTTCCAATAATACAAGATGTGCTTGCATTAAAAATGAATCAGACTACGCCAAACTGTTAAACAACTTAATACATTTATTACTTCATATAATTGTTATAAAATAATTGTTTTTTACATGATGGCTTTAGGGCCATTATGTTTGGGTACTGCAATACTTATTCTGAAGGCAGGCCGAGGTTTTCTAAAGTTTATAGTGTTTAAGTAGGGAAGTAACTAGTTAGTGTACCTAAACATGAAAAAGAAACAAACACTAGAAAACCTCGGCCTGCCTTCATAATAAGTAATGCAATACTTTAACATAATGGCCCTAATGTAATAGCCATCATATATTAACAGTTATTGTATAACATGTATGAAAAGTAGATTCAATATGTACTGACATTCAGTGATGAAGAAGTTGAGTAGGGTGAGAGCGACCGTGTGCCCGGAGAACATGTAGTCCCCGCAGGTGCGCACGCCGCGCACCGACATGCCGGCGCCGCTCCAGATATCGTACGCCTGCTTGAGCCGGCGGCCCCACACGGTGAGGTCGTCCGCCGGGGGGTAGGAGCGCGGCTCGCACTTCAGGTGCGACCCCGGCACCGACAGCGACGTGATCAGCATCGTGAAGCAACGCAACAGGAACACGGTGCCCGCCAAAGCGAAGAACCTCCTCAGTATTATGAACCTGAAGGGACCAACCAACTTTACATATTACTACATCGTCCGCGTAGAATGCGGTTTTACCACGCATCCCTATTTTACCATATTTATTTGTATAGATAATCTATTTGTATAATAATTGTTGCAGGTTTGATACTCGCGAATATAAAGGAATCCCTCCTTTAGGGGTCTCTTGTCTCTTCACCCATTGAAATTCGGATAGGGTATGAACAGGCGTCAAACTTAGTGAAAAGTACGAAGGACTTTTTTTATATTAAAAGAAGCAGAGGAGCTAACGGGTCACCTATAGAGTGGTCACTGTCGCCCACGGTATATATAACGGACGTACATATCATTATATTTTGAATATTACTTATGGAGGTTTCACGTCATTTCTTTATGATTTCTATGGAAGTAGTTCTTTTTTATTTTACTTTGACTAGTCTTTAATGACTTTGTTTCCGGTTATTATAGAAATTGAAAAATTGCTGTCAATTTGACTGTCATTAATCCTCGTGAGTTATATTTAGTATACGTAAATATAATAACATACTATAGGATGTTTCGCGATAAATACACTTGACAATCAAAATAATCATTATGAAACGTGTTTATGTAAATATTATGAAGTACTCTTTGGTGTAAACATTATTGATGTGTGATGTGGTCTGATATCATCAAACGGCCGTAATGTTCTTTCTGGTCAAAACTATAAGACAGTATAATTTTTATAATATTTTTTTATAATAAAATATATTATATAAATAAAAAAAAATTGAGTTCAAAATTAATAATATTTTATTATCTGTTTGTAATATTTTAAATTGTCTGTCTGTACGTTCCTAATCTCCTTAACGGTTGGACCGATTTTGTCGGAACTTTCACCGGCAACTTTTCCGAGGAGTAAGAAGTGCGTGATAAAACCAAATTGCACGCGGACGAAGTCGCGGGCAGCTAATGTGTAAATAAGAAACAGGTAAAGGAATTCCAATAAAATTCAAATAAATTGATTAGAATACCAAGGTCGCGTTAATACCATTCATTCTCCAAATCACATTTTCATTCTTCTAGTGGTAATAAATTACCTAAAGAATAATCGCATGTTGGAGGATTTGACTGAGCATTGTTGCCCGAATTCATGCCAAAAGAGAACCCTCTTGAGATATTGTCAATTACTAGCAAGTTAATTATCTTCATTTATCCAAAAACAATGCATTCGCGTGTCTACGTTGCGATCTGAAAGGTGCGGTTCTAATGCCGCAATATTTTAATTAAAATATGTTATATTTCTAATGTGCTAGCGAATTAGCGAATACCCTAAGCTTTTGGACCGTCAATAACGAAAGCTTCAGATTATGTTTGCGCGTATGTTGCTCTCTATTTACTTAAGGTGTGCATGATAAACAGAGTGGTAAAAAAAACACAAACAGGTAAAAAACAATTATGGTCAATAAAATCAATATATTTAAAAATTAACTACCTTGTTACATAAACACTTGTTACGACAGTAATCGACATTCATGCGACTGAAAGACTGTTACAACACATAAAAATGGGTATAACAACAAACTGTAAAAAACCGGTTATCAAATAATACAAAATTATTCTAACAAATGTTCACAATCACTGATAGGGTGTCACAAACGCACAGTATAAAGACATTACCCAGGTTTTAATATTTGGAATGTTGACCTTAGGCCCTCAAAATATTTGGTACTCAACATATTGGTATTACAATAATTAGAGGTACAAAGAACATTTTAAAATAAGCTACAAAGTCACGACTTTGACAGACGTTTATTTGAAGAGAGTATTATCCTGCTTCATTAATTTCCAGGAAAAAAAATGCTAGAATTAAAGTTTTGTTGAAACAAAAACATTATTTCACGAATCTACTCGCAATAGTTATTTCATCCATTTTAGAAACACACCGATTTACTACCACGTGGTGCAAGAGTTGACTTATATAAATAAACTTATACTAACTCATATAAATTTCAATTTATTAGAACGAGAGTGAAGAAGAGTTACTTATAAAAAGTGTATCACTGTACATTGGGCAGATTTCTGAATACAGATACTCACGTCTTTTGTTGGCTGTACCTAATGGGTTTTAAGCAATGAATGAAACTGAATTTGGTACCTACATAGTATTCAATTGAAATTGGGCATTAGCTGGGAATTAACTTACGGCATTTTGGTACCGAGCCATTAAAGAGGTCTCATGAGCCTTTTTTTTTTCTAATATTATAATCATTACTTATAACTGACTTATAATTTACTATCTAAGGGCATGGGGCAAGATGTGCGACCTTAATAATCTTTGACGTCACCAACAATTTTACGTCATTAATTTAGGATTGTTAGCAAACAGTTGTAAAGTTGCAATGTTGTGACATGTTTTTGCATTAAATGGGCATATGGACATGACATGATGTTTTGTAAAAATATTCCATAATTTTTAGCCTTATATCATTATTTGCTAAAATTCATTACGTACGTCGCCGCTGTGACTACGGGTTCGAAATATTAAATGTAAGGTCGCCCTTTCAAGTTGAGGGGATATATTATTGTAGGCATGTAACTTGTAAGCAAGTATTGTATGTTAAAATAATTTCGAGAGTTTTCCATTATCGGTTATCAACAACAAATTAGAGCGGAAGTAGGATAAAATTCTACAATTTTCCTCGATATGTTTTTCAATACGCAGCTCTTTAAAGTTTTGTTACAATGTTACTCCATTTTAATCAGCATCATTGTTTGCCAATATTTACCAGATAAATATTTTTGTTATCATTGCATGAATCTCAAGAATGAGTCTTAATTATATTGATTACAACAATCTCTCCAAATTATTTATTTTTTCGGGTTACTGTGTTGTGTTCTGGTTTGATAGGTGTGGTTGCCGAATGAGACACAGAGCAGGCGCGTACAATGCAACTTGATCTTCTGGTACCCAAGTAGGGAAGGACCACAAAGTGCACAGCTTTTTATGAGCAGAAGTTCCACTCAACATCGGGTGGGCCATCTACTGATTCCGTTACTTTCCCACATTAAAAAACCTACAGTCAAAGACTGCTGATGTACATAGAAAAAAAACCACAATCGTGTTTGTACAAGCTCTTTAAATTTGTTGACATTCATTTTATTTTACAGAGAAGTTCCATTGTTTATATAGGTATGTCAGAGGGCTGCAATAAACTAAATACATATAATTTGAATATTTATGCACTGTCTCATGCCAGGACTTGGGTATTATAGAGCCACTAATCAATGTGCAACTTTATCAATGTTTTCTTATTGTATATTGTATTGAAATGTATGAAATCATGTAAGGAGTTATTTGTAAATGTGTAGATCTTACCTGTGCTTATGGAAGACTAAAACAAGTAGCCAAATAGCCATCAGGAAGGAGCCTGTGATCTCGCACATATCGAAGGCCCATGGAATATGTGGCACATTGTCTAGGAACAAATCTGGCAGTGGGGGATACTTCTTCATATCGGGAACCTTATCGTGTACTATAACCATCACTACTGCTGTTACCCATGTTACTAAAAATACGTAGCCTGGAAACAAAATCTTTTATATATTCAACAATCTTGGTGGCATCATGATAACCTAACGAGGTAAGAAGCTATGGTGCAATAGTCACAGGTTTTGATTCCTGTATGATGTAAACGTTTGTAGGTCTGAGTGGTTGTGGTAACAATGTAATTGCAGAGAGATATCTACAACACAAAAATTTTTGTTGTAATCTTTGTTGAATCTCATGATGGGTCAAACTTTTTTGATGTGTTTACACATTGCATATTGGCATATTTAGGTTTATACATTGTAAATAAACTACATTCATGCATTAAAAAATGACTTGCACATGTTCTGTTTATTGGAATTTAGCCCAAAAAGTTTACACAAAATTATGGTATTAAAATTATGTTAACTTTTTACATTCATACCTAAAGCAATCGTAGTCTTCCAAATCTCGGGGCGTAATCTTGACGCTTTCACTTCTGGTGTGAAGGCCGGCACGCATTCTGTTTCCCGAGTGTAGACTTCAGGGGGCAGTTTGTTATGAAGATTGTAGCTTAAATGAGATAAGTTTGTTCCAAGGAAATTTATATTTGTAGATGGATTACTGAGCAATGAATCGTCACATAGACCGAGTTCAAACATAGCACTACGATTGTTCTTTTGTAATTTCTTCACCAGCAATATAAATCTTTTTCTTTCTCCAAGTTTTATATGATCAAATGGACTCTCATAGAAATCTCTGTCGACGAAAGACAAGAGGCATTGGCCATCTATTTCGTTACTCCGGCATATCTCTATAATCGCACTGGAAATTTTGTCTTTATGTAATAATTCCAACACTTCTTTGTTGCTCCAATTGATGATATCAGATTCCATTGTCCTCTCCCTCAAGACACACTTTCTTTTTATAATATATAATAATTCGTACGAGAAAACGACGCTGATTTTAATAACAACACTATTAAGTATGATTTAATTTAGTAAAACTGATAAATTTAATTTCCAAAATTGTTATCACTATATCCTAGGCGAAGAAAACATTGAATGAGAAATGAAAATAAAAAAATGTGGAGTCGTAGTAACTGTGACAGTTTTGAGTTGTTAATTGACTGTCATTGTCATAATGTGATAATGACAATATTATTTTTGGAAATATGCGTTCGTTCCCCTAGTTCTCACTAGATGGCGCGTAACAAATATAAATATTGTATCCAGGCGACAATTTTTTGTTATACATACAGTATACCTGGTGTTGTGGTAACCTCTGCCCATAACAACCGATGCGACTTGGGTCCTCCCTTACTAGGTACGACAAGACCCAAGTCGCATCGCAAGTGTGTGTTAGAATGTCTCATGTGCCTGTAATTTCACCGGCAACCACACCTTTCAAATCGGAACAGTAACGCGAATGCGTTACTGCTTGGCGGCAGAAATGGGCATGGTAAAAATGCTGCCTATTGACAAATAACATTTATCACAGATGTTTTACTTATTTGCATTCATATTTTTTGTGTACATAGATAATAATCACAAATATTCAAATATAGGCTGCGTGTTAACAGCATATTTTGATTAAAAAATACTTATGTTGATTGTCTCTAACGTCTACACATATAAAAAATGGAATGGGGAAATTATTATTTCAGCACAGTTTCACTTATAAGTTAGTCCGATGGGAATGAGTGCGGATTTCATTAGTAACCCGATTCTTCTGGCCTGTGTAGTGGTGCCACAGTACTCTGATCGAGGCAGGACATCTTAGTGTGGGGTAATTAACTCCATGAAACTCTTTCTTCTATGTAATTGTATCACTTATACATATTATTGGTTTACCTACTGTGGTAAATCAATGTCATGCCCTTTGATTGCGCGGTTTCGTTTTTGTACAAGCGTTACGGAATAGGATGGTGTAAAATTAAAAGAAAAATGTTAAATTACACATTTATTTCAAAAAAAAAAACAACTGAATCATTATCAAATAACAGCCATTAGTATTGGTTTATTCATTAAGTGAGTACCTAGCGCAAACAAAAGCCGTACTGTGAAGCAACTTATTCATTTAAAACAAAACAAGAAAATATTTAACATGTTGGACATAGAATAACATTATAAGTACATTTTTATGGCAATTTTTGATATTTAGCTGCGAGTCAAATCTAACAATTACAGATTAACACATAACCAAGCCCTTCATAATGTAACATAATCTTATGCGAGGCGAGGGTTGAAACACATTGTCCTTGTTGTACCTAACTGCATAGGCAGGTGCCCAGGTGCCAGGCATAAAACAAACAGCACATAATCAAATTAAGAACACAAGTAACGATTTCAATAATAGTAATAATAATAATAATAATAATAATAATAATAGTAGCAACCATATTTAAAGCAATGCCGCATTGTAGTTGTTGCTTTAGCGGCTACGTCGCAACAATATTCTATTTAGTCCGTGGTATGCCACACGGTGCGTTGCGTAGTTCTGCATGATAACAATCCGACAACGCAACTTTGGCAAACAGCCGTGTGGCATACAATCCTACAAAATCCATCCAAATCCGCCTTGGGGCACCGCTATTAGCTGTCAGTGTCTAAATACTTTATAATCTATATCATTACCGTCATGATCTGTCCAGATTTATCTTCAGTGGCAACATGGTAGTCGCGGATTGCTCGTTGGATATTGGGCAGTGCACAATATGGAAACTTAACTATAAAATGCAGAAGTATTGAATCATTTTGGAAAACTGAACTTATTCTATAAACTATATGGGGAATACGTTACCATAATTGAGTATCTAAAAGAACTAGTGATAAGCGAGGCAGATGAACTGCCGTGACCGCGTGCTCCCATGTGCGTAGACATTTAATATTGAAAGCTACTTTCTTTCGCTAAAGTACCAAGTAATAGCTAAATAAAGTAAAGCGCTTCCAAGTTTTTTCAGCACAATTAGTGGTATCAACCACTTATTTCTCTCTAGCGAACAATGTCTCTGCAGGATGATCAAATTTTTTTTTTACGTTCTATTTCCATTGATTTCGATGTCAATACATTTGGCACTGAAATGGTTACTCTCTCTGGGCGAAAGTGGGAGTAAATTACAGGAATAGCGGCACAGGGTGGCAAACTAAGTCAACCTAGTATAGACTGTGAAGACAATTTAATCAACAGAAATGCAAGATTTATGGTCATACAGTGCTGACGTATATAAAAGCATTTCAAAAACCTTTATAAATGCAGATTAAACCCTCGAAATTATATGCTAGGCTTTTAAGTTATTTTGAAAGAACAACTTAGTTGTAAGGAATGTTATATGTCCGTCTAATACTTGTGGTTGAACTTCGTCTGAACCAAGTATTTCACGTTCACCTGGGCAACGTCGTAGACGATGAACCTGAAAGTATGCTGAGGAAAGTATCATTAAAAGTAGTATTAAGATTATAATAAATAAAGTAAAATATATAAAATTCTTTTATTTCGGACAACGAGACCCATATTAAGCTTAATAATTAAAGTATTTGCGCGTAGTTTTGCGCCCGTAAATTTAAGACGTGAAGGTGGAATGTCTCATGGGCCTGTAATTTCATCGGCACCCACACATTTAAAATCGGAATACAGTAATGTGTATACGTTACAGCTTAGCGGCAGAAGTGCAGTGGCAGTACTTCCCGGACGATACGGACTTTATTTTGAATTCGGGCCTCCAGCTTCTGTGCGGCGGGTTTGTTTTAAGTAAAAGGATACTCGTTATAAAGCAGGGTAGCCTGAACATTTTTTTGTACAGGTTTGCCAAGCGGCACTATCAGCCCGTCGGGAAGCGAACGCGTGGCCGCCGGATCAGGTTCCGTGCGCCCCACGCCCCAAGCAGAGTGCTTGTCTCCAGGTAGCTGTACATTCTCTGCTCTGTAGCATTCTTTCCTGTAATACAAATTATGATTTTATCAGTTGGCCATCGCTTCTCTTCTACAATCAATTCTAGCAAACGTATTAGGGGTATGCCTATTAATTCCCTTTTGAAATAAATAATATAAACATTTTACATAATTCAAGCCAAACTTGTTCAACTATAGCGCAATATTTATTATTATGTACACATTAAGGGGAAGCTACTGTTCCTGCAACACAGTGTTAAACTAACGCAGGAGACGGGGCTAACAAACACATGTACCCACTTTTTTTAGAAATAAATGATTTGTATTTACATATTTCCAAGTGCGACTTCACAGAGCAGCAGCAGTCCGGTGGGGTTGGACTTGCTGGTACAGCAGTAGTTGGCCGACTTGGACACCATGTCGGCGAAGTACACGCCTTTGCCGAACATGTAGCCCGTCACAGGCGCTTCCGGCGGAGCTATGCGCAAACCTGACACATACACATATTGATAAAAAAGGGAAACAAAAACAATATAAACTATACAAATAAATAAAATTGGAGTGTCCGTTTGTAATATTAAAATAACCGCTTTTTACTAAGTGCATATGGATACACGGTACATATACCAAAACAACATTTTATACAATTTTTGTCTGTCTGTCTGTTTGTTCCGGCTAATCTCTGAAATGTCTAGACCGATTTTGACGGGACTTTCACTGGCAGATAGCTGATGTAACAAGGAGTAACTTAGGCTACTTTTCCGAGGGGTTAAATAGGGGTGCGTGATAAAACCGAATTCCACGCGGACGAAGTCGCGGGCAACAGCTAGTCAATTAATAAAAAAACTTCAGTGGGAACAAAGAAGTAACACGTAAAACCATAGTAATACGATGGTACATAGTAATACATGGTAACATCGAGAGGATACCGACATGTCTTAGAACCAAAAACTCAAAGACGTGTGTCAAGTGCACGAGCCTCTTCGATACGCACTTAAAATACGAAAGGAACATTTTGGGGATTTTTGTGTTGAAAAAAGTATAACTGTACCTTGTGATAGGATTCCAGCAAAATTGGTGACCCGAGAGCCGTGCCACAGGAGTCTTCTGTTGTGCAGTTTCCGGAACGGCTTGTAACGTTTGTCTTCGCCCTCGCGCACCACTTTGAACACCTACAATAATAAATAAACAAATAAATCAATATTGATGGACATTTCACACGGCGCCACCTAACCCCAAAGTAAGCTAGTTTGTGTTATAGGAACCAGATAACTGATATACTTAAATATTTTTTTGCAAATACACATAATACATATCAACACCCAGACACAGAACCAACACCTATGTTCGTCACACAAATGTTTGTCCTGGGTGGGAATCGAACCCACGATCTACAGCGCAGAAGGCAGGGTTACTACCCAACAGCTGTGAGGCCAGTCATATAGTCATACGGCAGTCTCGGTTCGATGTTCTTAGCGGTCGGTCGAAATAGATTGAACCATAATTTCGTTTTTTTTATCAAGATCTCGTACCATATAACATTATATACCTCTTGAATTTCCAGCGTGTAGCTAGAGTGGGTGGTGGCGTGCGTATTCTTAGCATATTCGAGAATGAGTTTAAATTCATCCGACTGCTTGTCGAGCGGTGCGATCTCTGCCTTCAACTTCTTGTAGTGAGATTCAATCGGGCTACTCTTATCGTCTGCGTCTATGGAAAAAAAATATAGCAGACATAGAAAATCGATTTTGTCGGGACTCCGTATTATGAATATTTAAAAACTAAGCGATTTAAGTAATTTAACTTATTACGATTAAAAGGAAAATTCTCTTAATTTCATATATGAACACTCCGAGCCTTTAAAACATAAAGCGATGACGGCTCAGTTGGTTGGCTCAGTGGCGTCGGCTTATGATCGGTAGGTCGTGGGTTCGAATCCTACAATGAGTTTGAAGGTGAAGGCAAACATCGTAAAGAAACCATGGCGTGGTGGTAGAGCATATACCCGGCTTGCTAGGGAAGTTAGAAAAAGGCTAAGTAGAAAATCTGTCGCGCGCGCACCTAACAGTGTGTTATTGTAACCTCACTTGTGAGCTAGTTCACAGTCCAGGCGTTGGGTGGCGCCACCATCGCTAAATAGTTGCTCAACATTGGGTAAAAGTAGTCAAACGCAACAAAGTCAGTAGTCAAAAACCCTGCCAAACACCCTGTGACGGTTTGTAGGAAAGTAAGTTTTTTTTTATTAGTGGACAATTCACACAGCGCCATTTAGCCCCAAACAAACCATAGATTGTAATATGGGAACCAGACAACTGATAGAAATACATATATACCTTTTTATAAATATGTACATATTTAACATATTAACACCGAGACACAGAATAAACATCTATATTTGTCACACAAATATTTGTACTGAGTGGGAATCGAACCCAGACCTACAGCGCAGAAGGCAGAGTTACTACCAACTGAGCTGTGAGGCTTGTCACAAGTAGTAAGAAGTTATTGTGAGAAAGCTATACTTTCTGGAATTGGAATAAGTCTTGAGCGGAAATACCACATACCTGTCTTCAGCAAGCTGTATGCAATTTCGATTTCTAGGAGATTGTCCAACATCTCGGATTTTTGCTTGATCAATTCAGCATTATCCAGTAATGGAGCATTGTTCGTGCCAAAATCGTGAGGAATCAGAGTAAAGAACCTGGTAAACGAGTATTTGTAAATATGTGAGAATAACAATATACTAAATAATGATTGGTAGACATTTCACAAAGCGCCATCTAGCCTCAAAGTAGGCTCAGGAGGTCAGTTAAGGATTAATAAGGATAGAAGTGCAATGGTCCAACCGTTTGAATATTAGCTTAAAACATACAAGACAATATTTTTTATTTTTTTTTGTTATATGTACCTTATATGCTTTAATAACCATTTAGTAAACAGCTGTTATTTTGACATTACATACACTTCAATTTGTGTAGATATAGAGAAGATATAAAGAACATCTAAACTGAACTAAGAGCAGTTGAACTCACGCCAAGTTCGTCCGAGGAAGTACTGCCACCATGCCCATTTCTGCAAGCAGTAACGCAATCGCGTTTGTGTGCCGGTTAGAACGGTATGGTTGCCGGTGAAATTACACGCACATGAGATATTCCACCTCCACGTCTCAAAGTTACGGGCGCATACGATGCGACTTGGGTCTTGTCGTACCTAGTAGAGGAGGACCTATGTCACATCGGTTGTTACAGGCAGAGGTTACCTCTTAACACCAGTTGGGCAGTCGGCTCGTTCCGTAACTGTATCACATAAAAAAAACCACTGCATATATGAACCTGTTTAAATCAGTGTAAACTGTGCGGTAGGTGTAATAACTTACCGATTGGTCGCATCGACAACTTTGTTCTGACTGGCTGCTCCGTTTTCTATGTACTTCATTATTTCCGTGAGCACTTTGTATCCCAATTTTATCTGTTTCTTCGACAGCTTACCGAGCGGCATTTTCTCCGTGTCGAGCTGAGGGGAGTGACGAAAGGAACACTATAAAATGGATATCGCTAATCGCTGGCCGAACATGTACTATACTTTCCTATTGGTCCCGTAGAAATTTCATCAAAATAGGTTCAAGTAATTGGGTTTTAATATCAAAATAACTGGATAAAAATATGTCGTCCATGTACGAGATAATGAGGTGACTCTTCATTACCAATTTTGACGGGACTTTCACTGGCAGATAGCTGATGTAACAAGGAGTAACTTAGGCTACTTTTAAGTGGGGTAAAATAGGGGTGCGTGGTTAAAACCGAATTCCACGCGAAGTGGCGGGCAACAGCTACCGTTTTATATTACTATTCTAATAGTAGCTAGTAGAGACTTTTAAATGGCCATCTCATTTCTATGCACTGATTTAGTTTGTAACATTGTGTTGACGGTTTCTCTAAAATAAATAAATAATAAATAAATATTGGTGGACATTTCACACAGTGCCATCTAGCCCCAAACTAAGCATAGCTTGTACTATGGAAACCGGCTGACTGATAAAATACATACATACTTTTCTTTTTTGTAAATACATACATATAAATCCATATTAACACCCAGACACAGAACAAACATCAATACTCATCACATAAATATTTGTCCTAGTGGAAATCGAACCCACGACCTACAGCTCAGAAGGCAGTTACTAACCAACTGAGCTGCAAGGTAATTCAACAAAACAGTCAATAAATAAATGTGTGAAGTAGTCAAAAGCGCGCTCACATCGAACTCGAGCAATGTTTTCTTCATGATATTGACGTCGAATATGGTGGTGATAAGCCGCTGCACCGGCATCGCGAGCGCGCACTTCCTGTCGACCTCCAGCCGCGCCGTCGCCGTCGCCGCGCTCTCCTCGCCGTAATCCACCTCCAGCGGGTAGTACCTCCCTGGAATCTACAAAGTCAAAGTCAACAACATTATTTCCATAGAATTCATAAAGGAATGGCTTGGAAACGTCAATAATATACAAAACATAAGGTCACGCGTACTTATCGCTAAGTTTGACGCCTGTCCAAACCCTATCCGACCCTCCCTTTTTCACGAGCACGATCCTCCATTTTATATATAAATATAAATATTGGTGGACATTTCACACAGCGTCATCTAGCCCCAAATTAAGCTAAGCATAGCTTGTATCATGGGAACCAGACAACAGATATACATTTTTTTTTTTTTTGTAAATACATACATATAATACATAATCAACACCCAGACAGAACAAACACCTATGTTCGCTACACAAATGTTTGTCCTGGGTTCGTATGTAAGTGAGACGAAGTAATCACAGAAACGCATCGTCGTTTTTCAAAAAAATCTTTGAACAATAAAAACTTACATTAAACTAAAAATTAGTAGTGTGCTTACCAAGAAAGTAAAAAAAAAAGCTGTGACAGTTCAGACAATTTGTACAAAACATTTACAAATTATACCCACAAACCTTCCTCGTTTAACACTCTTTCTATTAGTGAAAACCGTATCAAAATCCGTTGCATGGTTTAGAAGAAGTAAGTAAGTTTTATACTATTTAGAGATTATAGATACAATTTAATATTTACCTTCTCGAATATATCCCGGCATTGCCACGGGTTCTCCGTTTTTTCTTCATACAAATCTTCAAACTTGGCGACTGCGTCGTCGGCTGATCTACAGTCCTCCAACTTAGTACCGCCTATCTTGGTACCGATTCTGCCCCACGAACGGAAAAGATAATACCTGGAAAGAAATGGTATTATAGGAAAAAATGCTATATGGGTAAAATTGTCGCTTACTGTCGGCGGTCAAGGGTCGATATTATATGTATGTAACATACAATATTCTAGCAGATAGTGTCGCTCGGTGGATAAATAAGGTTCCTCTATAATAAACTTACTTGCTGCTCTCGTCTCGCTCCAACACTTGCAACTTGTAGTAAGAGTTCTTTTGCGCGACGACGTCGGTCTGGCACAGCACCACGGTATACTTGACGCCGTATTCGTCGCAGTACACGTGAGCTACGTTCTCCAGACCAGAGTCGGGATCTACGGCGGTTCCGCCTACAAACATATTTTGTTATCAAGGTGAAATTTAATAAATGGCAACATTAAGTTTTTTTTTTATTAGATACTGTTACGGAACGTTCCGTCGGCCCACCTGGTGTTAAGTGGTAACCTCTGCCCATAACAACCGATGTGACATGGGTCCTTACTAGGTACGACAATACCCAAGTCGCTCGTATTCGCCCGTAACTCTCGAGACGTGCAGGTGGAATGTCTCTTGTGCCTGTAATTTCACCGGCAACCACACCTTTCAAACCGGAACACAGTAACGCGAACGCGCTACTGCTTGGCGGCAGAAATGGGCATGGTGGCAGTACTTCCCCGGAAGAACTTGGCGAGAGTTCTACTGCTCTTAAATTATTAATTTATTATGACTCTGTACCGTTTTATTCGTAATTAAATGATAATTACTACAACAATTAGGATGTGTATGGGCAAGTCAAAACAACGCAATACTTGGCTTTGATATGGTTTATTACATACCTTAGATATACCTATACAGTAGGACTTAGACAGGACATGATCAATGTATAGCGAAAATTTAGTTACCTAAACATATTAAGAACATAAACTTAACAATCACTACTTAATACCAGGTGCGCCTTCTGCTCGTTGCGTAACTATAAATTCAAATAAAAAAATACTACATGTAACCACGTGAGCGTGTTTTACCTTTAATTTTCAACTTGACTGACTTAGAGGACGATGCTGACGCATACATACTCCCAGATTTCGGGATAGACTTTCCGTCGAGAACGTCTTGAGGTATTCTCGTTGCCGGCTAAAAAAACGTAGCAAATAAAGAACATAAAAAAGTATACACAACAAAAAATAAAAATGGTATTTTAGGATACTTTTCCCTTCGTAATAAAAGTGCAAATTTGTTTTAGGGTCAACTTACATCAGATCCCCAATCAGCAATGTTGTGCTCTTTGATGAGCTGGAGAGAGTTGGCGATGGTTCCGTTTTTAGGATCAATTTTGTCCAGATATGTGGCTTCAACAACCTGGAATAATGAATATAAAATATAATAGAGTAACGATTATAACCCAGTTTTTAATTTAGGATTGTGTTTTTAATTGGACAAGTATCCACACAGAAATGTCATGTTATGTTACACTGCAGACTTTTACAACATAATTCTGGTATGATTAAGATATTACAATATATTTTGTGTAGCAGAGCGACATCACGCCATGGGGATTTATCAAATTAATTATTATTTACAGTGAAGTACACTTTGTTTGCTTAATTTTTCTTAATATTGAGAAAAATTTTCTTCAGGTCGGAGAGTCGTAAATAGTAAACCAGTCATATTTCCAAATAAAATATTATGTGTATAATATTTACCAAACTTTCAAGTTGGCAGCATACACAGTGTACAGTTACATAATTATCATGACAGATATCAAGTTCCAAAAACAGCAGAAACTATAAAAAGTATCATTTCATCATTTGCTCAGTTACGTGAATATGGTAAAATTTCGTTGGATTCTTTAATTAATAATCAATACAACAGGCATTTTCCGATATTATATTTTACAAATATATGGTGGGTGAGACAGATACAGCAATGCCTTCATTTTCGTATTAGTATTACCCTAAAATCGTCCGTCATTCTTACCTCTATATCTTTTTCCTTGATCTCTTCCATTTTATCGCTCATCCTCTCAATGTCCCGTTTCGTGGACACAACTGCCACCGTGGTATCAGTCAGTTTTGACACGCAAAGACCCCCCAATTTCAGAATACGCTTCTTTGTGTCTTCTTTGTCTTTCAGTCTACCGTAAAGGAAGAACTGAAGGTTTTTCAACGGGGGAATCGGAATGTTTTTTTGTTCGCTGTAAATGCAATATAGTCAATTTTTTTTTTTTTTTTATCCTAGCCTTTTTGATCGTGTCAGTCATGGGACTGAAAGTGTCGCTCTAAACAAGGTGAAGGTAGCGCTGCCTCTCAACACGCCAAATAAAATAATATAATTGTAATAATACACACAATCGGCAAGTAAAATTGTTAGTTAAAATAAATAATTGATTGTTGACATTAATTTTTTGACTGGCCTCACAGCTCAATTCGTAGTAACCCTGCCTTCTGTACTGTAGGTCGTGGGTTCGATTCCCACCCAGGAGAAACTTTTGTGTGAGGAACATAGATGTTTGTTCTGTGTCTGGGTGTTGATATGTATTTACAAAAAAGTATACATGTCATGTATCAGTTGTCTGGTTCCCATGATATACAAGCTATACTTAGCTTACTTTTGGGCTAGATAGCGCTGTGTGAAATTTCCACCAATATTAATATTATTATTATTACAAATCATCGTCATTAATCCAACACATACAATACTTTGTGACATACTTATTGTTTTTACCTAATGCAAGCTGCATATTAACTAGGAAAAAGACAAGATGATGATCATGATACTGGGAAAATTGACACGGTTTATATTTGAAATACTTAGCAACAACTGAAAGTCCAAAGCTTGATTTATTTCAAGTTAAGGGTAAGTTTTTGGTAATAATAGTTATATTACCTTTTGACTTCATTCTTGACATTTACCAGGACCGGTCGCGGGGCAGCCATAAACACTCTAACATCAGTCTTGGGCCTGTACTTTTTGAAGATGGACCCTTCTTTATAATCTTTCGGCACCTTCATAGCCTTTCTTTTGGGGTCTTGAGTCACATATGAGCACTTGGTCCATTGACTGATGTCCCCTGATATGGAAATACATATTCAATTTTTGGGAAAACTAGCAGCAGTAGAACTTATGCCAAGTTTGTCCAGAGAAGTACTGCCATCATACAAACTACAGTTAATGCATTCACGTTACTGGGTTCTGGTTTGAATCCGGGTGTGGTTGCCGGTGAAATTACAGGCACGTGAGACATCCCTTGTTTCAGAGTTACGGGCGCATAAGATGCGAGTAGGTCTTGCCATACCTATGTATAGGGGAGGACCCAAGTCAGATTGCTTGTTATTGGCAGAGGTTACCACTTAACACCGGGCGGGCCATCTGCTCGACCAGTAACATTGCCACATTAAAATAATTAAGAACAAGCGGCGAAATATATAGCATCTGTGAAATGATCGAACATTGATAACTCAACTTTTGTACTTCACTGTTAATCGTTAATGATCATGATTATTCTCGAGCTAAATAACAATAATATACATAATGATTATTTTTACACATATATAGTGATTGTAATTTATTTATTTGATTACCTGTGCACTTATAGCCATATGTGTCCAGAACTAACTGGCCTTGCTTGCATTCAGGACAGGGCTCGAGTGCACCAAACGCCATCATGTCAGCCAAACGATCAAGACACTGAAAAATAAAACACAATCCAGGTCACATCAATATACCAGTTCTAATCCAGAGGTGTACTGTTCTTTGCTTTACAATACATGCTGTGTGCAATACAACACTCATAACTGTGATATCGTTATTGTGTTTAAGTTATCTACTCAAATAGTGGCAGTTATCATTGATAGACTATATAAATGAGCAATTCTTCTGATAAAGGTTTATTAAAACTTAAAGAGTTCCCAATTCTTTGGAGGACCACGTTGCTCGCGTCCGTAGGTGATTACCCTTTGAATCCCTACACGTGTCCCCCGGGTGGTGCGAAAGGAGTAACAAAAGTAGCAGTAGAACTTGTACTAAGTTCGCCCGGAGAAGTACTGCTACCACACCTGGTAATCTGCTGCCAAACAGTGATGCACTCGTGTCGCTATGTTTCGGTGGCTTGGAGTAGGTGCCAGTGAAATTGCAGGCGCATCAGACGCAATGCGACTTAGGTCATCTCATACTTTGATGGAGAGGATTTGAGTCATATTGTTGTTGTCTATGGGCAGCGGTTACCATTTAACATCAGGTGGGCTGTCAGCTCGTTCTATCACCAAAATCACATAAAAAAATAAAGAACATCAAGTTGTAAACCTTGTTCTATTCTATTCTATTCGAGTCACTGGTTCTCTCGAACCAGTGTGGTAAATGGATTTTAAGTGCGCCTCAAAGAGGCTCCTTTGGTGCATTAAAAAAATAAAAAACAAATAAGTAAACAAAAAAAAATATAAACCTTGTAATTTATATAATCCTTTTTTTTCGTTTTGTTTGATATTCGAGGCACACTTACACATGGCCCTTTCCAAAGTGCTCCACTATTATAGCGGGTGGAGTGTGCATAATATTTACCTCATCCCGGCCGGTGGATATTTCCTGTGAGTTATACTCCAGCAGCTCTTCAAAGTCTGCCTTCTTGAGTTCACTTAAAGCCGCACGATGCTTGTGGAACAATTTGTTCTGTTTCTCTATTTTCTTTTCCTTTGTTTTTTCATCTTTTAGTTCCGCCTCATCTTTGGGCTCGGCTTTCAGTTTCTTCACAGGGACATCATCAGATTTGAAGGGTCTGAAATGGACATTAATAAATCTTTCATAGGAAAAGCTTTACGGTACAAAATAACAACTCCCTATTTAAAATGAGTTTCTGTGGTAAATTACATACATAATTATATGGATTCACGCCGATATTCCGGTAAGAGTAGGCAGGCATTTCAGTGGGCCACTGTTCACCTTGTGGGTTACACTATTGTGGGAACGTAGACGTAACGAGGGATGAGCTCGTCGCCTCCAAATTTTTTATCACGAATAACTCAGCCAACGCTTTCTTCTAGTAATTCATTCCACAATAGCAAGCAGCCAGGACAAATTTTGTACCACCGAAATTACCACCCATTATGGGCTTTGTGGTATATTATTGACTATAAACAGAACTTACCATTCAGCAACAATAATCACTTACTTTATTTCGCTTTTCACCATAGCCTGGTCCTCCTTGCTCAGAATATTGAAGCCAGGTATGCTCTCGCCTCCAGCGAAGAAGAGCAATGCACTTCTCCTTTCGTTGAAACATTTGACATGATGCCAGAGTGGCTGGCCCCCATACTTGCTGCCCACTTCTGTGTCAAATACCACTTTGCATATCCGGACTTCATCCTTAAACAAAGAGGTTGTTTTGCATGTACAGGTGTCTGTTTTGCAAATGCAAGTTATTGTGATTATTTCATTGTTTAGCACTGAAACAGTTCAACTGTGGGTAAATAAAATTGGTACTACTATGATATTAATCAGCTTATCTAAATTCACAGAGGTCTCATCTAGTGAGGGCCATTGATCCCCCATCAACAAATAAAACTTTAAATATACTGGATTCTCAAACAAAAAAGATGGCACCAAGTTATTAGATTTTTAGATTCTTTATTGTACACAAAAATGTACACATAAATTATCTTATATAAAAAATATATACAAAAGCGAGCTTAACCCTAAAAAGAGTTATTAGATCAAAATATAAGATCACACATTTTTATATGAAGGTTGATATTAGCAGTATTTTTAGATTTTATACTATACTTAGTTTGGTGCTTCACTTAATATCAAACAAGATCGATTTGCTGCACATAATATGTCATTGCATAAGTTATAATTAATTAGTGGAGCCGGTTTTAGTGGTAACAGAATGTTGTTGCAATAAACACTGGAACACAGTAGGGAATGCGCACACTATCAGTTCCTACCTTGACAATTTTAATTTCACAGTGACAGCAAGTAGCCCTGCTACTCTTTGAGTACTCCACACGGAAGTCTTTCAAGGCAGCATCGCTGGTGGCGCTGTCCTTTTCAGCTGCTCGCTTCTTAGCTGTTTTCTTGCCTTTCCCCTTCTTTTCTTCAGGCATGACGATTCCTGTGTAGTTTCCTGACAAGGAAAAGTTTGGAATTGGAATTCATTCTATAATTTAGTGTAACATTGACAGCACCAAGTGCCTCACAGTGTTTCTCTGGACAGACAAACAAGTTTAATTTTTAAGAGCAAATCTCAGATTCACTAACTTTGTACAAACAAATGAAATGGTTTAACAAAAATTGTGTAATGAATTAGTGAATAAGAGAATGGTGTTCAGTGCAGAAAATACTGAGCAAAGAGATGGAATGTTATGTTTTGTTTCTTAATTATAGAACTGCTCACAGCCACATAGTGTGGCATAGTATACATCTCCTCTGGTTCTCAAAGGTCAAGCATACCAACTGCCCCAAAAACTTCCCAAAGACAAAGAAACCACTTACCAATTTGCTCTTTCACCCTAACTTGGTCAGCATGCTTGAGTTTGTTGAAGTTGGAGATATCAGCAACAGTAGTGGGTCGCTGACGCTTGAAAAAGCACTCCTCATGATGCCAGTTGGGCTGTTTTCCATCATGGAATGCAGACTGCAAACACGATTTCAAATATAAGCCTCAAGAATCTATACAAATAAATAAAATTGGAGTGTCTGTTTGTAATATTAAAATAACCGCTTTTTACTAAGTGCATATGGATGTATACACGGTACATATACCAACACAACTTTGTTTTTATTTTTGGTAGTCTGTCTGTCTGTTTGTTCCGGTTAATCTCTGAAATGGCTGGGCCGATTTTGACGGGACTTTCACTGGCAGATAGCTGATGTAACAAAGAGTAACTTAGGCTACTTTTCCAAGGGGTAAAATAGGGGTGCATGATAAAACCGAATGCCACGCGGACGAAGTCGCGGGCAACAGCTAGTATATTTATAAAATGACAGAGAATACATCAACATATATCTGTTGTATTCTTAGCTTTAAATAAGTTTAGAGTCATTTAATACAAGAGTATAAATAACAAAATGTGACATATACAAAATACATGAAATAAGAGCCAATATGCCAAATAATGGATGGTTTGATAACTGAATGGCTGATATGAGGGACAGGAAGAAAATAATAATGTGATATTCAGATTGAGACAACACAGTAAGTATAAGGGGTAGAAGCTGCTGACTTAAAAATCTGATAGTGGCACTAACGATTGAAAGAATTTTATTATTGAATAAAAAATATTTTCTTTCTGAATAACCAGTTTTTGAAAAAGCACACCATAGGTCTGACTTTGAGAGTGAAGTACACAAACATTCACAATATTAAAACTTCATAGCAAACTTTTTACACATTGCAGCATGGAATTATTTAGGTAGGCTACTGAGCTGAGCTGAGTAGTTATACTACCTGATACCTACCTAATGATTCATATTTGTTTGCTACGCACCTGAACCATAACCGCAATACGTAGGGTCCCCTGATCTATTTTCGCTTTGCATCCTTTACATGCAGCCCTACCAGACTTAGCATATTCTGCTTGATAAGGTAAATCAGCCATCTTCACGATAGATTGCTGCCGAAACTATTAACTAAATCTACAGAAACCGTTTTCCCAAAATGTTTTTGAAGAAACGTCGCAACAACAATAAACGCCGGTTGCATACATAGATATCATAGAACCATAAACTATAGAGGAATAACCACTAGTAGAACACTATTTCCTTCCTGACTGTCTCGCCTGACGGGTGCGGAGTGCGGCGAGGCGCCTGGCTGTCGAGGCGGCTACGGCTGGTTGATTTCATCGTCGGACTCCGGAAACAAAACAGAAGTATGCACAAGAGTCTGAAATTGAAGGGGTATATAATTCTACCGAATGAGTAAACTGATATACTAACAAGTACATTTCGTTTAGTAACTAAAAGTTGTCCAGTCCTTTTTTAACTAACTTCAACAAAAAGAGGAGGTTCAGAATTCAGTTTGTTTTATTTGTTTCTTCATAACTCCGTCATTTATGAACCGATTAGAAGAAATCTTTTTTATTTGAAAGGATATACCTTCCGATTGGTCCCATAGAAATTTCATCAAAATCAGTTCAGTATTTTGGTTTTTAAATCAAAATAACTGGAAAAAAAATGTCATCCAAGTAAGAGATAACAATGAATCATTCTAGTTCATTGGCGATGAATTAGGTTTATCAGTTTCCTGCTCAAAATAATTATCAACTATGCTGTTCGGCCGCTCATTGTCAGTATAGAACTTTCGATTAAATATATAAAATTATAAAAATGGAGTTACTAACTACTAAAACTTATCATAGAATATATAGTAAAATCTATTCCGAAGTGATTCCTAAAGAGAGCTGGAACGGTTAGTTCAAATAAAAGTTGGTCTGTACCGGTAGACCGGTAGCCCTCGGTTAGCTTAAAACTTTATTACACTCAACTCAATACTAAACTCATATTAAACTCACGCGTTATTCAGTCTCAATATATTATACTGAGCATTTAAGCTATAATTATTTACAATACGTGAATATGAATAGCGTGTGGAATAATGAATATTGTAATAACTGCTACAGTAGTCTGTTATCTTACCATGCAATTGTGGCTGTACATGTCAGAGCTTCTGTCATAGCTTTGACATTTAGTTGAATTTGCGATCCAAATATTTTCTATTGCTATTTGCTTTCTGCTGCTGTAGGTACCAGCAGTACCACTGTACCAGTCGTTGTTGGGGTTGGTTGGGCGTCATAATTTGTTATATTTGTAGTTTAATTATTGTTAAAAAACGTCGTTTTTGTATCCACAATGGGTAGCAGAAAAGTTATTTTGAATAATCTCGCCATACCAGAATATCCTTGGAGCTCAGGTAAGTTACGTGTAATGGCAAATAACAAATCAATATTATTCATAATCTAAAATAAACAAGAATTACAAAATAGTGTTTAAAAAAAATAGTTATTAGTAAATAAGTACATTGTAAAAAAAGGAAATTGTTGTTCCTGTATAATAGTGCGTTTTGTAAGTCATAAAACAGTTGTTGCGTAAAAGATTAAAATGAAAATATCGCCATGCCTTACAAGGTTGTTGTATACCCGCCTATGAGGTTTAGAAAAATTGATAGAAATATGAGTGTATTTTGAAAGAGGTGAAGGAATATGAGACTGTAAAAAGTTGTTGTTCATTGGTGCATATGAACACAATGCACAAATGCGAAATAAAGATGCAGAAGAAAACCTATTAAAATTTAATTGTGGCTGGTTGTTTGGTCAGTCAGATGTACTTTATATTACATACATTTACTTGAACAGCCATCTTGATTGAATTATTTTAACTCAACTTCAAGAGGTAGTTCCTACCTTCAGCTTTTTTATTTACCTTATCTGTAGGTACTACTACTATTCTGTAATCTTCAACTATGACTAGATTTGATGTTGGTATTTTATCTTGCATCTTGGTATAGTATTCCATTGAGTATATTTCTTTAGTAAAGTTTCTGTCATCCTCTCTGTGATAGCTAATCTCTTGTCGTTTTAGTATATTACTAAATAGTTTGTAGTAGTCTAGTAGTCAGCTGTGTTGCCATGGTGGTACTTGTACTACCATGACAATTTTTTTTAACTTATTTGAATATTTATAATATCCATTTTAACCAACTTCAAAAAAGGAAGGGGTTCTAAATTCAGTTGTTTTATATTTGTGTTTGGTACCTCATTAGTCCATCATTTATGATTGAATTTGAAAAAATATTTTTTTATGTGAAAGGATTTATTTTCTGATTGGTCCCATAGAAATTTCCTTAAAATTGGTTCAGTAACTTGGTTTTAAAATAAAAATAACTGAAAAAATGATTGAAAAAACCAATCATTCTCTTCATTGGTGATGAAGTCAGTTTATTCTCATCTAAAATAATTATTGACACTGTTAATGTTCAGACTTCCTTTTTACTCAGTGTGAGAGAAAAAATGTAACAAAGCTATGATCCCTATTATATGCATCTGGATGACAGTGCAAGTAGGACATTCAATGAAAAAATACATAGTAGATAGATAGATGTTTACATTACATATTTCCGATTCTGTTACTAGAGTCCGGTAGCTTTTATTGAATTATTCAGTGTTGTACTTGATTCAACTTGCATTCATGATATGCATATTTAATATTATTGCAGTTACACAGTAGAACCTTCAATTCAGCTAATAACACTTTTATCTGTTTGAATGATATTGGAATAAAAAGTTTCTAGGCATGCAAAATATTATGCACTTGGCACATGCCTAGCAAGCATACTAGTTTCTGTTACCACTGTTGCAGGCTGGACTTTTTTAATTTGAATGAAACACAAGCAAAAATTGTATGTGTGCTTGCATTGGTATGTCAGTAAATTTGTAATGATGTGGTTTTGTGCCTAGATGCCAGACATTGGGTATTAGAAACTTGCATAGCCTTGTGTACGAGGGGCATAATAGTTTTTTTTTTACAGATGAAGAGGAACCTGTTACTGATCAAGCCCAGGCTCCTGCTCCTGTCCATGCACAACCGAGGGGTACTTTATTTAAATAATTCCATCAGAAACATTTTAACTCAACTTTATAGGCATTTATTGTAGTAGCTTTAACTCATTTGTGGGCTGGTATAACTACTATAACACAATTCTTCTTGATACACTTTTATTTTAAATTCCAATTCAATCCATGTCTCACTTGCTTGTCCGTCCCCTGTGTCCGACCACCTGCACATGGGATGACTTGAATAAATCAACAGACAATGCTGTCGAGGTAGCAAAATTTTACTTTTGAGGGTTGAAACAATGACACGATAAGAAGAGGAAAAAGAAATACACAAAACAATGTTCATACATCGGTCATTGAAGATTCAAGGCGAATAAGAGTTCACATTTAAAAATAGCATTTTCAGATTGTCTGATAGATTCAGAGAGTTAGTGTAGATAGTTTTGGACGTATCTATAATTTTCCACTCTTTTACATAATATGAATATGGTCACAAGAATATTTCAGGTCATGTGATTGAAAAATAAAAACAATTCATATTCATAATTGATCTGAAAAAAAAAGATTTGTTGATGTGTGAATAATAAATTATCCGTGTATATCTCTATCATAAAAAAACAATTGATAATAATTTTAATCTATTCTTATTGTAATAAACCATTTGATATTTTAATATAATCTAAAAATTATTAATTTTATGTTATACTAGCTGTGCCCGCGACTTCGTTCGCGTGGAATAGTGGCTTTTCGGGCAGCATATTTTGAATAAGAATCCTTATGGCAGCGGCGCGGCTCTCAGCGCGCTTTATATAGCCACGGACGCTCAGGCGCGAGGCGTGTAGTACGTACTCTGTACGTTAAAAATGTTCGCCGTGATTCTTTAAATTGACATAACTTTTTTATTTATGAACCGATTGACATGAAATAAACACTAAATGTTAAGTGAAGCTTACTTCAATATATTAGTGAAAACCGTATCTAAATCGAATAAGCCGTTTCTGATATTAGCGTGCACAAACACACAGACAAACAGACAAACAGACAAAAAAATAATAATTACAATTTCGGGTTCTGCATCGATATAATAACAACGCCTGCTACTTTTTTTTATATATTTCCATTGTACAGACACCACTTTTCTACAATTTTATTATATGTATAGATTACCTTACCCGTGCATTTGTGTTTGATTATTATCTGGAACTGAAATATTTACTAATGGATTAGTATCTGAAATAAAATCACTATTATATTTTGTGTCTAATCAGTTACGAAATATAATATTTCGACACGCCTGCACACCACATTGTCAATTATATGCAGAACCACCGATTCCCGCGCCGCCGCTTCCAGCGCGCCCGCCTGCGCACGCGCAGGGGCAAGTTCAGGTCTCCCAATTGGACAGAGATATCTTCTGGTTCTCGTTGGATGGCCCTAGAAGGGACCCTGGGCCGGCTTCAGTACCTTCTGCCAGTCGGTAAGTTAAAGTGAAAGTAAGTAAAAAAGGACCTTCAATAAAATGTATACTTACCAAGAAGAATCACGCCTGAGAATACATCTCATCTCTTCTTTATCTCTAAATAGTATAAAACAAAGTCGCCCTTCTAGACAACAGTTACTTAAGACAACACTCCCGCCAAATTACTGATAACATTGTCAAAAGAAGGAAACTCTAAGCTGCGAGGTTCAAAATTGTGTCAAATTTACTCTTTTACTCTACTTTTTTGTATTTTGTAATTGAAAACAGGCAGGCAACTAACTTTTTTCAAATTAGCATTATATATGATTGTATTGAATGCAGTTTATTGTCTACAGGCCTGTTCATGTAACACTGCCATTTGTGTACTGCGTCTTCACATATATATGTATCTTCCAGTAGTCGAGATGAGACGCCGCTGTCGTACATGGAGCGCGCTGACCACGCGCCGGCCGCGGAGTACCGCGAGAGCAGCGCCAGCACGGACGCGGGCGCGCCCGCGGGCGTGCACGACACGGTACAGCGCGTGCTCGCGTTCAGACGCCTCACGAGGGATCTCAACCACTACAGTAATCACGTTTCATTTACAGGCCCCACAGCTCAGTAGTAACTCTGCCTTCTGCGCTCTACAGTGGGTTCGAATCCCACCCGTGACAAACATTTGTGTGACGATGATTGCTCTAATATGTATTTATAAATATGCAAAAAAACGTAATTCTTCTATCAGTCATCTGGTTCCCACAGTACAGTGTGATTAAGTTTGGGATCGATGGCGTTATGTGAAATGTCCACCAAAATATGTATATATGTTATTATTTCCCCCCTAAGATTTAAATCCGAGGGTATATGTTATGGGCAGAGGTTACTACGTAACACCTGGTGGGCCAACTGCTCGTTCAGTAACTTATTTGCATTAAAAACAAGAACTGAGATAACGTATAATAATACGATAAAGTTCAAGTATGATGAAGTCGAATAACTCATGGGCGTTAAGCATAGAGTCATACTTATCCTTGCACATAAGCTAGTTTACTTAAAAAGGTTTAATAACTGTACTCGGTCGCTTGCGAAGAACGCTGCGCTTGGTGTTGTAATATGAGAGTGTTATTTCTTCTACCAACATACTGTTTCCTTCGAAAATGAAAGCACTTCCCTGACAATCCTTACAACTGAATCCTCAGTATTTGCTAACAGTGATACACAACTTTATTTATGTACCAACAGTTTTTCTGAAACACCGTGTTTTCTGAATTGAAAGCTATATCGTAAATTTCTAATGATAGATTTTAATTATTATCTTTTGTCTTTTCTTTTTATTAATGTTACATGTAATGTAAACTGTGTGTCTTGAATAAAACTTACTCTGTTATCTTGATACGCAGATACTCTCTTGAATGAGGGCAGGGCTGTACCATACGAGTCCTATTCGACCGTCAGAATCACGCCGGTGCGTAACAGAAGGAGGGCGCACCACAGCGAACCCAGAGCAGGTAATTAGATTTTTTCTTAACTATTAAAGTTAAATCGTGAGCCTTACTATCCTGACATTAACAGGTTTAACACTGTGCGATTTCTTTTCCGTGAGAATCTTATTTCAGTCTTTCTAGAAAGCTTCCAATGGATGGAATATGTGAAGTCATTTCATAGCATGATGTATATTTGCTAGTTGTTGGACATGGTCCTTTTTTATTCTGTCGGCATCTAAGATGAAGTTCCCTCGTTCCGACCGCATTGGCGATCCAGCGCCCGAAGTATCTACCGACCGAGTGCACGATCTATTGTCTACACTGTCTGCGGTATGTTACTGTGTGTGTGTGTGTGTGTGTGTACTGGTACGTGCATCGCGACGGCGTTACTTTCCACCTTATCCGAGAGTGGGATACACTTACGTTTCAGTCAGGATCAACCAGCGGGCCAGCATTATCGACTACACGTGCGACCGTATGCGCTGGTGGGACGCGGGACCCACTGACGATTCCGATGCCGATGGTGAGCCATCTGCAGGTAACGCCATTCGATTTTTATACAGAGGTTATATCAACAATAAACGATGTTTAGTTTGTGTTTCTTCACGATTTCCTCCACATTCTTGTTTTGTATCGTTTTTCTAAGCTTTTCGTCTATTATTATTCTTGTGTATTTCGTATGAGATATCACAACAAATTTTGTATATTTGCAAAATTTATAGTTTTATACTTGTGATCCAAACATTCTTCATGCGTTTAGTTCGATAAATTTCTACGTTGGACGGTAATGTCTACTACTATCAATGAAATTAAACAGCTAGCAACAAGCCAAACTAGTCCTGTACAATCATCGATACAAAAATCGGCAATAATTTATATTCCGTGTTCCGTAAATGTACTATGCGTAAATCACTAGGAGAGTAAATCATTTTCCTAAACTCGATGTTCACGGCTGACGAAACTGCGTTTACAAGCTGCGTGAAGTTGGCTGTAACATCCTCAACTACAAACGACTCAAAAAAGTATTGTTACTAGGGATGTTACGGAAGTTATATCGGAAGCGGAGTTTTTATATTTGGTTTGTCGGAACCGGAATCGGAGGCGGAGGCAGAAGGGAGATGTGTTAAGGGCAGGTTCAATACAATATAAAATTACACACTTCATTAATCAGTACAAAAAATAATACAGGTAGGACGGGGTATTGAAAATAGGTGCCAAATCAATCGGATGTTCCGAACTTTCGGAATCGAAATCGAACCTCCGTAACATCTGTAATTGTTACAATGATATATGGTGTCCTATTTTTCTTTGTTTTTCCTTCCAGTTGTCCCTAGCGAGGCAACTGGACTCTCTAGACTGGACCCTCGCTATGCCAGCCCTTGTTAATTGTAGGAACAAAGTAACAATAAAAAGCCCCTCGCGTGTAGTGTGTATAGCTTTAGTATTTGTTTCAGGGCGGCAAACGGCCCCGCCCGACGTACCTGCGGCGTCGTCGCGCGCGCCCGCCCCGCCGCCGGAGGAGCGCGCACCGGAAGTGCCGGAGGAGATTGTGGACGTCGATGTTGAGGCACCAGGTTCGATTCCACTCTTATGGTATAGCTATTAAAGCTTCTAAAAAAGTACGATAGTAAAAGTAAGATCGTACGTACTATCTGTATGTATACCAGGGTGGTCATACGTACACATAAAGCAATACGATTTGGGTCATCGTATGGAAAGACTAAAGTTGCATCGTACTGCGCCCGTTACTCTGAAATGTAACGGTGGAATGTCTCATGTGCTTGAATTTCATCGACCCTCACACCATTGAAACCGAATGGGCAATACGAATGTGTGACTATTTGTAAATTTCGAGGCTCGTTTTGTATAATTTATTAAAAATGGTCTCACAATTGCTTTGTTTAGGGCGTGGGTCCAGTTCCGTGTAAAAAATGTATTTGTGAATACAAGATGCTCAACTTGTTTCGGGTAATGAAGTAAGACATTCCTCCTTGGAATATTAGTACAGTTGGGCGGCAAAGCGTGTCGTTGTTCTGTTTCCATGTCTCGTGCATGTTTGGAGACAAAACCTTCGTGTACCTAGCCTTCTGCGCTGTAGGTCGTGGGTTGATTCCCACCCGGGACAAACATTTGTGTGACGAACATAGATGTTCGTTCAGTGTCTGGTGTGTGTATACAAAAGTTCATATATTAGTATTGTATCAGTTGTCTAGTTTGGTGCGGTGTGGCGCGTAATGGTGTGTAATGTCCGCCAATATGATTGTATATAGTATGGTGTAGTGAATATGTTGTGTTAGATGCAGCACCGGCGCGGGCGCACGAGGCGGCCGCCGTCGCCGGCGAGCTGATGGAGGAGGTGGCGGACATCCCGGTGCCGGAGCAGCCGCCGAGCTCCTCCTGCCAGATCCCGAGCCTCAGCCGCCGCTACAACAACCCGATGACGCTCAACACCACCGACCCCAGTCTGGTGAGACCGTTATCTGCACTCTCTTGCCCTTGTGCCAAACGACGATTCCAGGGCCAGGGCTGCCTAAGTAATTTCTAACGCAGTAGTTAACGCTGTAATTTTGTTTGTCCTGAAAGTGCAGCACTGATTATTTTTTTTTTTTTTTTTAATCATTTTATTTCGAACATTTAATTCATATTACACTAAAATTAAATCAAAATTACATTATTATTATTACAAAACAAAAATAAAATCAAAATATAAAAATCTTAAATTAAAAACTTAAACTAGGTGTACCTCACATGGAGCTGGATCCAGTGAGTCCAAATTGGACCAGTCATCCTGTCTGCCACAGTCTTCAGAACGCTGTTAGCGCTGCCCCGAACCCGCTGCATCAGAGAGGCGACACGTTTACGCATGATGGCGTGAAAGCCATCTATACGTGCCTCAGCGAACATTCCTGATGCGCTGCAGTGTCGTGGAAGCCCTATCAGCGCCCTAAACGCATTATTATATTGGACCCGCAGGGCACTGTACGCCTTTTGAGTATAATTGATCCATAGGCTGCAAGTATAAAAAGATTGGCAATATGCCCGAAACAAAGTGATCTTAACGATTTTAGAACACTTCGCAAACCTACGGATCAACATATTACTCCTGACTGACAGTGCCCTACGTTCCCTCTCTAGGTCCACATCGTCTATTTGCGATGCGGTGACCCAATGTCCCAAGTACTTAAATTCAGATACCAGTTTAAGAGGAGCACCACCCAGTGTTATCGGCGGCACATCAACATAGCTTTTAGTACCTGCCCTAAACATCATACACTCACTCTTTCTAGCATTGTACTTGAGGCCGTGGGTCACAGCATATCGCTCACAAATATTCACGAGTTTTCTGAGGGCGCTGATCGACGGAGCCAGTAGCACCATGTCATCGGCATAACTTATGTTATTGACAAAAGTACCGTCAATAGAACACCCGACCTTGGCACCACTGAGCTCATCGATCAGCCGATTGACATACAGGCTAAAGAGCCTTGGAGAGGTCAATCCCCCCTGCCTCACCCCGCACTCGAGCCTGTATGGGTCGGATAGAGAGCCTTCCCAGCGTACCCTGTTGCACTGATGGTTGTACCAGTACTTGAGAATCTCAATCAACTCATCAGGCAGTGTTGTGTCATTGGACAGCTTCTTCCACAGCACATCATAGGACACCATATCGAACGCCTTGGAGAGATCAAGGAAACACGCATATACTGGTGTTTTCCTGTCTGTGTAGTATTGTACAGTGTGCTTGAGACAGAGAACTGCAGTCTCTGTAGAAAGGCCAGACCTGAACCCAAACTGGGCATCATGAAGCGTGATGTGCTCGTTCAGCTGTTTGTCAAGCACACTGTCCAACACTTTGGCTATGATAGTCGCCAACGATATGGGCCTATAGTTGCTAATATCTGAAGCGTCCCCCGTCCGATTCTTCACTATGGGTACCACCACGGTCTCCATTCAACTATCCGGTAAGTAGGCGTGATCGACACAGATGTTAAAAAACATGGCTAGCACTCGGGGCAGATGAACTCCAGCATTCTGAAGATGCTCAATACTTAGTGAGTTGTGCCCCGGGGATTTACCGCGTGTCATGCCTTTCACCACTGCTGCTACCTCTCTGGCGGTAAACCTAATGTGATGTTCACTAGTGGGTTTGCATACCGGTAGTGAAACATCGGGCTTCACCAATGGTGAAGTGGTCATAAAATGATTTTTAAACATATTCGCAATGGAAGGAGGCTCACTAACACCCTCTATATTTGCTGGGATGCTCGGCTTGTGTTTCAACTTATTTGTATGTTTCCAAAATTTTGAAAAATCCTGTCTATAGTGGTGTGATGCTATTATGTCCATTTTGATTTGTTCGCTATTTTCCTGACACCACTTTAGTTTGCTTTTGAATAATTTTCTTGTTTCCTGCATGGCTGTATAAATGTGTCCCTGTCTCGGCCTTCCATGAAGAACCCATTCATGAAACTCACGCCGAGCATCCTGATGCGCCTGTCTGACGTGTTTATTCCAGCCTACAATCTGTTTCCGTTTTACATAAACTGGTCCACTATAACTATAACATGCAGCTTCTACCAAAATGTCAACAATGTCACAGTGCAATTTGTCAATAATTAACCTATGTTCTAAATTAGTACAATTTCTGTCACTACATTCTTGAAAGTCAATTGGAAAATTTATATGTCTAAGTTTATTGTTACAAAAATCTCTATATAATTCTGTCTGTCGCAAGACCCTCTCTCCCCAAATAATCTTATTACATTCGCTAAAATGAGCATTTATTTTTGGTCTTAGTTTAAATAAATTGCAAGTTATTTCTAATGGGACATGGTCAGACCAATAAACATCATGTAATATCTTACAAGCACTCAAACATCTCCACGCCTCGTCAGATACTATACAGTGGTCCAACCATGTACGCGTACCTTGATGTATGTCACTCACATACGTATATGATCCCGAAGACAGTCCAAGTAACTCAATGTCCGCACAACGCCAACTCTGTTCTGCACAGAAGTTGATAAGTTCGTCACCGAACCGCTCCCCCGGCTGTGCATTGAAGTCACCCAGTATGAACACGGAGCTGACGCTGCACTCTTCAACTACAGCGGCAATCTCAGCCAGACACTCAGTAAATTCTGGTAAATTATCACGACAGTCCGTCGGCATGTAAACCGAAAACACTAACAGAGGTCTATCAGCCGTAATCACTTTTATTGCGGACACACGTACACTTTTGCATTGTATCACGGATACTGTGTTAAATACACTTTTCCGCCACAGTATCCCAACACCTCCAAATGGTCTACCACGAAGTACTGTCATGCTTGTGTCCACTGCAGATTTTCCTGTGTAGTCAAAAGCCGTGTCAATTGCACCCAAAAATGGTATATCATGAGGAAGTAACCAATGCTCCTGCAGCAACACGATGTCGGCAGACCGGCACAACTTTCTCACGCAATCCACTGACCTTTTGATCGACTTACAGTTGAAACTTACCATTCTTGTACCGTGATTATAATCTATATTATTAACGTTGTGATCCATTGATGGTGTCCAAATTCAAGTCATGCGTATCACCATACGTACTTCTATTGAAGTAGATAAAACGACGGAATTGAATTCCTTCCGGCCACAAACCGTCATCTAAAAATACCGATAACTTGGTGTGTGGTACAAAAATTTTGTAAGAATCATAGCGTTTTTGTTTTTTCATTTTTATTTTTTTCATGGTTACGGTGACCTTTGTTTTCCGCTCAATGTATTCAATAATATCGCATTCACTCGTGTTCTTATCCACATTATTAATAAACAAAGGTACTACAATATTTGCTGCTTTAAACTTCACATCTGACTGCGTTTCTGCTTTCCCTTTGGCGCCAATAAAGCGATTCCTCAATCGCTTTCTTTGAACAGTAACCCATTCTTCATCCGTTTTCTGTTTCTTACACTCATTCACTCCGTTGCTTACAATGTCCGCAAGCGTTTTTGACTTGGGCCACGCGCAAACATCAATGCGCGTTTGTTCTGTTTCGCACTCGTTCGTGTTATTTTGCACAGCGGGTAGATCTGTATCTTTGCTCGCACTCTGCCGCCGCCGGCTCGATACAGGTTCCTGGACACGGTCGATGTCAGCTGATGTTATTTTGCTGATGTTTTTGTTCGGTGTACTAGTTGTGTCTGAAAAATGCGGGAGGCCCACCGGCCCACTATCCATACAACAGAAACTATCCATTCTACCCCCTCCTCGTTTTTGATTGACATTCACGCTGAAATGTTTTAATATTGCTGTTTGTTTCAGGTGAGTTAACTCGTTTCTTATCTCACTAAGCCTCGGTAGCATAGCTTTCCTTAATAGCTGTGATCTCCTTTTGTAAAACTAAAATATCTTTCAACAATCTCGTACAATCAATGTGATCAAAAGACAAAGGGGGTAATTTTTGTAGATCTTTTGCTACAAAAATCGGCACCAGCTCCGGGTCAGTCTGTTTAAATAACGCTAATACGTCGTAAAGATCCCGTTCCGACTTTCCATTCCTTTTTCTTGCGATATTCCTTTGCTTTTTCGTAGGTATTGAGTCGAAAAGTAAGTTCTTTGCAATTTCAATATCTTCCACAGTAAATGATGAAGTACAAAGCCTGACTAGGCTTTCCTCGTCCATAACATCCAATTTGTTTTGGATGTAAGCAAGCACTTCACATATCACGATATTGCAGGTTTTACACTTGACTATGTTTGATGCCATTGTGATTGACACGTCCGATCGGTAAACGCGCGGAGCGATGACTCTTATAAAGTGTTGGGGATACATAGCAACCTAACTAATTGCTTATATGCGTTTGTTTCAGGCGTCAACAAGCAGGACCGATGAAGCAGATGGCCCTGATAACCCTCTGCAACAGCCAAGCCATGGCGTCAAGAGGAAGAGGAACGATCGTACGTGTTGTCAACGTTATTACTACTACTAACTTCCGCTCGCGGCTTCGCCCGCGTGATACCGAGGCACGCAGGCTACTTCTGTGTCTCGTATATCTTCTGTAGCCCTGTCAGGTATTCGTCTGTCAGATTTTCTGTTTATCCCCCCCTATAGAATTGAAAATCTGTTCTGATCGAGCTACTCGTATAATTACATTGTTTAACTTTAATTTAAACTTCGTCGCTGCATCCTTCAATTCTTCAGCTCTTTAAATTTACCAGGTACATTCAGAATGTCTGTGAAATAAAATCAAACAGTTTGTTAAATCTCATAACAAAATAAGTCTTCATTACGATCGTAATAAACGTTTGTTTTAGACGTTTAGTTGAAAAATGTACAAAAACTGTTAGAGTTATGGTAGCCATTTATGGATCTTATACGAAGACTTTAATAATATGGGTTCATTTTACTCAGAATACAGAAAAGAACAGAAATTTTAAATTTATCTGTGTATTCATTTGCGGTGTTCCTTTCTTCCTAAATTTTAATACATTAAGCAATAGACTACTGCTAATCTGGGCGGATGCAGCGACTACCGTCAAATTTCACTTAGGGTAAGTTTGTTTAGTGTTTTAATGGTGTTTTTTTCCTGTAACAGCTCAGGATAAAGTTGAGACATGCTCAGTCAAGCAATTCAACCAAGTGAGTATAACGATTTTTTATTATGTAAGATAAGATTGCCATCTGCATTTTATTTCTTGATAATGAATGATAAACGGTTTCCCGAAAGCTTTGTACTTTTTTAATTGGGTCACAAATTATAATTGTATTTTATAATTATAAGGGATAACAATAAATATTATAAATTAGAGTTGATAAAATTATTCAGTAATATTCAAATATTACATATGGCTGAGATTTAATGGAACCGGATATTATATAAATATAATATCTGAACAGATATAGACGAGTGTGATGTGTTCCCATCATACAAGCTATGCTTAGCTTACTTTGGGGCTAGATGGCGATGTGTGAAATGTCCACCAATATTATTATTTTTGATAGGCTAGCCACTCCAGGGCTAGGATTTTGTATATAAAGTAAAAAAACGGCATCAAAAAACTGAGTATTAAAATTACAATGGAAATGTATTATTTTGGTATTTAGCAGCTAATTTCAGAGTTGGCAAGTTCGCCAGAACTGTATTCAGTATTGTTTGTGTTTGTCACAGAGCTTGCTCCGCCTACTGGAGTGTCCCGTTTGCCTGGAGTGGATGGAGCCGCCGATGTCGCAGTGCCGGCGCGGGCACCTCGTGTGCAGCCGGTGCCGCACGCGTCTCGCCTCCTGCCCCGTGTGCCGCACCACCTTCAGCTCCGTGAGGAACCGGGCCATGGAGGGCGTGAGTACTGCAGCACGTGCGTGTGTCGACAGTGAGCCGCGCTGCGACACGGCGCGGGCACCTCGTGTGCAGCCGGTGCCGCACGCGTCTCGCCTCCTGCCCCGTGTGCCGCACCACCTTCAGCTCCGTGAGGAACCGGGCCATGGAGGGCGTGAGTACTGCAGCACGTGCGTGTGTCGACAGTGAGCCGCGCTGCGACACGGCGCGGGCACGTCGTGTGCAGCCGGTGCCGCACGCGTCTCGCCTCCTGCCCCGTGTGCCGCACCACCTTCAGCTCCGTGAGGAACCGGGCCATGGAGGGCGTGAGTACTGCAGCACGTGCGTGTGTCGACAGTGAGCCGCGCTGCGACACGGCGCGGGCACCTCGTGTGCAGCCGGTGCCGCACGCGTCTCGCCTCCTGCCCCGTGTGCCGCACCACCTTCAGCTCCGTGTGGAACCGGGCCATGGAGGGCGTGAGTACTGCAGCACGAGCCAATAACGTGTCCAATAATTACACATAAGGAGATTATTTCTACTAACAACCTTTATATTTCTTACAAATGTATTTGTATGTCAGGTGGCTGAAATGCTGCGCTACCCGTGCCGGCACGGGTGCGGGCGCGAGGTGCGCCTGCGCAAGCGCGTGCCGCACGAGGCGAGCTGCTCCGCGCGCAAGTACCAGTGCCCCGCGCCCACGTGCCATGACAAGCTGCCCATAGCGCGCGCCAACCTCGGACACCACTTCCACGTAAATATACCTGCGCCATGCGAGCGGACAACTAACACCATCTATCTACACTCTATGGGATTAGTTTAGTAGAGCTTTGGGTTTTATATTTCGTTAGTTAAAAAATATACGTATGTGAAAGAAGTTGTTACAAAATAGTAATGTTATTTCAGTAAATTCCAACCGTATGTGCTAAATTGTTGCTCTAACCTAGTGGTCTAGTGGATTAATATGCAGTGCAAGATTCAGGACTCACAACAATGCGTAACTATCAGCTGAAGTGTCACAAAATCTTGTAAAATTGTTATTTATTTCTTTTTATTATACTGAAATATTTTTATTTATTTAAGCATTTTATTGTCTATGTAGGTGTTTTAGGGGTGATATTTGTTAAGTTTCAAAAATACGCAATTTTTTCCTGACGTTAACGTATTTTTTTTTTAATTTATTAACTCTTACTTAGTGGTTTGTTAAAGTTTTTATGGAGAATTTAAATAAAAATACTTGAGACGTGTTGTCTTTTTATTACAATTGCATTATTAAACATATTTTCGCTTTTCTCATGATGAAAAAAATCTTTCGCAATATAAAGATGCCGTGGTAATATATTTGTTGAAATCATCTAGTCTACATACACTCGTCATAAGCACGGGCGTTCAGCAACAAAACAATATTCCAAAATTCTAAAAATGCAACCAATCATACCGATGGAATAAAAAAAGACCAAGTGTAGAACCCGATGGATGCATACTTTCTCGGTCGACTATGTTGAACTTGGTCGAGCCACAGATAAAATACTTCCAGTGATGATAATAAAAATAGTCTGATTTAATTAATCCACTCCTTTTCAGAGCAAACATACGGACGTATTGAAACTGGGCCCACTCCACAAGTTCTCTGTAAAACTGAACTCGGAGCAGCACGACAACTGGATCATCCACACTCTGGACGAGTTTTTCCACATGAAGGTTGACGTCGACATACGCATTTGGGGCATTAACGTGTACGTCGTGTACATCGGCCCTAAAGTGAGCGCGACCGACTACTCATATGAGGTTGGTAATCATCGTATAGTTATCGACATCTCTTAACGGAGACATGAAAAACAACCTCATACTAAATAATTCTGACTTCCAATTCTATATTTCAATAAATAACCTTGATATAATCAATAATTATTTCACTACCCCCCGATTTTGCACGTCACTTCTGTCAATGTCACTTGTTTGGTCACTCGTAAAGAAGGTATGTAGAGAGAGAGAGAGAGTGGATCTCTTTCTATCTCGGGATTCATTGTTATGTGATAACAGAAATATGTTGAATTAAATTGAAAAACCTCATCGTTGACATGTACATCTCACGAAATGCTCCACTAGCGCTTTCTTCCTATGACCTTGCACTCAGCAATGAAGCCGGGAGAACACACGAAAGCGTCAAAACGAATCGTAATGACGGCCAACCTTAAGTGGTAACCGCCGCCCATAGACAACAGCGATAGTAGATAAAGAGAAGTTGAGCGTTGTCTTTGTCCAGGTGACGATGGATGGTGTGCACAGCGGCAGGTCGCTGATATACAAGCGCGCGACTCACAGCGACCTCGAGAGCTCGTCGTTGACTGTAAGCCGGCAGGACTGCTTCCATCTCACCATCGACCAGGCGCTCAACTTCATCCGCGTCAAGAACCGTCACTGCGACGCCGAGAAATACTTGGATTTCAACGTGTGCATCAGCAAGGTGGAGCCGCCGCCCGCGCGCGACGAGTCCGACTCCTGAGGCGTGCGGCTCCACACCCTCCCCCGCAAAGCACCCCCACCCCTATGTTACCCAAATGAGACATAATACTCGATTTACGAAAAATTGCAATTTGTGATTGCTCAGTGAGTTGAGTTCCGTCTCCTTAAAACGGGGGCGCGAAATGTTTGAAGTCAGTAAATATTTAAGATTGTTTTTGATGATTCGTCTTTTGTTCGTCTGTTATGATAGTCAGTATGACATAGTTTCTATGTCATAGTGATATTAAGATAATGAGAATAAATGAAGATTTAAGGAGAGTAGGAGAGTTGATACAGATCGCCCTATTTCATACAAAAATACTTCAATGATTAGCTGCTTGAAGTGTTTAATTGTATTATAGTCTGTAGTCGGATTCGGATTTTGTTTTTGCACGAAATTCTATTTTGACTTTTAATCTCCCCGCGAGTCCTCAATTCGCTGGCGTTTTTAACTAAAGCGATCTGTGTCAATCACTCTTCCTAATATTCTGCGTGTGTTATATTCCATCCTATGATATTAGGAATTTTCATTTAACGTTAGATATAGATGTAGTTTATTTAATGTTTCTCTTTAGCTTTCCCTATACGGGGTTTCTAATGCTTTATTTCATTTTGTTATGTAACTTTGTGTGATTTCTGTCTTATTTTGAGAGTACAGCATATTTCAACTACTACGATATTTTTGTTATAAGTAAAGTTAAAGAAGTATATATATGATTAAACAAATATTTGTCTTGGCTTCTAGATTCTTTTAAATTAGTACCCTAAAAATAGTAATTAGTAGTATATTAGTGTTGCTTTCACCAAATTCTAAGAGGGAAATAGGCAATGTCACTTACGCCATTTCATACTTTTTTCACTATTATCTTTTCCTAGTATTATGGGAATTATATTCCATATTATGATAACAGGAATAATCGTTCAACGTTATTAGGTAAAAGTGCGCTTTTACTCAGATATGCGCCTTATGCTAGAGCGAGACACTTTTGCTTTAACATTAAACTTCTCACTCTAGTGTGAATGTATTGTCTCGAGACAATGAGAATGAGACATGAGATCGATCTCACCCTAATATATTACTTCTTGGTTGTACAGAATCTTAAAAAGCAGCGGTTAGAGGCCAGAGAAATGGCGAAGAGTTATTACTGTAGGTACCGCTTTATAAAGTAAGTTCACACCAGGAAGCCAAAAATTTCCGCGGTATTAGCCGTCTCAGCATTGTTGGTACTGTATGCAAAATTGTGATAGAGATATAGTATAAAATACATGTGATAATATTTGGGATATACAAGCGTGTTTCAGAAAGGGAATGAGATGGTTGAAATAAATCTCAAGGCTTAGGTATCGCAGAAAGTCAACTGGCGCGTGACGGCGTCGACAACAGGCATTCGGCCTCTGAATCGCCGAAAGATGATTCATTTAGGCCACATATTCTTCATGAAGGTTGACAGATGTTCGGTCGGTGCCCTCGCTACAAAGGAATTGAAGTTAGCTTTGCGGTGCGACTTCAACCGCTCGACTGAACTTGCTCTTCGCGCGCAAGTACTCGCCACCTCTTCAGACTTGGACGCGAGACTGGGAATAGCCGGACGTAACAGCTAATAAGACCCAGTTCACATCGTATGCGCCCGTAACTCTTGAGAAAGAAAGGTGCCTGTAATTTGATCGACAACCACACCTTTCAAACTGAAATACCTACAGTAACGCGAATGAATTACTGTTTGGCGGTTTAGGTAAGGTTGCAGTACTTCCCCGGACGAACATGGCGTCAGTTTACTGCTATTAAAAGTTGATTATCAGTATGTCATCCAAAATCCTTAACCAAGTGTCAGTGGAAAAAAAAGGAATTTTGCCAAAGGAGTAAACTTAACTATATATATACCTATATGGTTACCTAAGAATTAGTTGTATTTCGGTTAATGATTAAAAGTTATCTATTATTTTCAGCTATGCTGTTTGGCTTCTCATTTTCAATATGGAATTGATAATTAAAAATGAAAAATTGACTTGATACTGGCGTGAATATAATCTGAATTGGACGAGTGTCGTTAAAAATAACTAATCAGTTACTTTTTTTTAACATTGTGATCGCTAAGTTTCATTAAATCCATTCCGAAAGGGTGGACTGGATGGAGCTGTTAAGTTCATACAAAACTTAGTCTTACCGGTTACGCTAAAGTCACTCAATATTTAGGGCGCGGTATTCAGTCTGAATATTTTGTACTGAGCTGCTAAGCTGTGTTTACACTGCTCTGAATCTGAATAGCGTGTGGAATAATGAATATTTTAATAACACTATATACAGTAGCTGTTCAGTATCTTACTATGCAAATGTTTGTTGGTCATTGCAATCGATTATCAGCTGTCAGCTGTCTGTCATAGCATGACGTCGTTTGATTGGTTTTGCAATCAAAATATTTTCTAATAGATTGCTAAACACATCATTGTTTGTGTTATAATCTCTCTGTAATTTTTGCAGTTATTTATTTATTTAGTTATTAATGTTATAAAACGTCGTTTTTGCAATCCACAATGGCTAGCAGAAAAGGTATTTTGAAGAATCTCGGCATCCCAGAATATCCTTGGAGTTCAGGTAAGTTCGTGTAATAGCAAATCAATATTATTTTTAATCTAAAATCTACGAGATTTCCAAACCACTATAAAAAAATACTTAGAGATTTTTTTTAAACATATATTGTTTCCTATCAAATTAATAGTAAAAGTGCGTTTTGTCAGTAATAAAAGGTGTTGCGCAAAAGATTAAAATGAAAATATTATCGCCACGCCTTACAAGGCTGTTGTTTCAAGCCGTAAGGCCTATGAGTTTCTGATTCAATTAGATTGAAACAAATATGTTTGTATTTGGAATGAGGTGAAGGAATACATTGTGAAGCAACTGTAAATCGTAAGGTTTGGGGTTCTTTTGTGCGTATGAACACAATGCACTAATGCAACACAGATTCAGAAAAATAACTATTGTAATTTAATTGTGCCCAGTTATTTGGTCAGCAAATTTACTGTACTTATATTGCATACATTTACTCTTACAGCTATCTGTAGTGAGACAGTAGAACTCCTCTAGATGTGATTCCTATTTTCAGCTGATTTATGTTTACTTTATCCATACATAGGTACTACTACTCCTGCTATTCCAATCTTAAATGATGACCAAATTTGATCTAGTTATCTTGCATTTTGGTTTAGTATTTCATAGGGAATATTTCTTTAGTAAATTTTCTGTCACCTCTTTGTGATAGTTCTTTAATCTCTCATCTTTTTGTCATCTAATGTTAGTTTGTGATAGAAAAAATGTAAGTAACCGATGACCCATACACTATGTAGATGTCTAGATGACAGCAGAAGTTGGTATAAACCCCCTAGTTTATAATAAAACAAGTGAGGTTATAAACCAATGGAAGATTGTGAATATACAATTGTTAGATACTTTATGTTATTCTAATAAGTTCAATTGTATTATTCAGTGTTGAACTGAATTCAACTAGTATTAAATATACTATAACTAGGACATTTCACGCAGTGCCATCCAGATATAAAAAAGTATTAATATATATTGATATTATTTTTATATTTATTGTATGATGATTTAATTCATACATGAATGCAACTCAAACAAGAAATGATATGAAACGATGCGTGCTTGCATGGGTATGTAGGTAATTCGGTAAATTTTAATGAATTAGCAAACAGGAATCTTAATGGTATCTAATCTAAACAACCAAAAACAGAATGAAGCTAAATTTATAATGATGTTGTTATGCGCTTAGGTGCCAGACGTTGGGTATCGGAAGCTTGCGTAGCATTTTGTACGAAGGGCGTAATAGTTTTTTTTTACAGATGATGACGAGCCTGTTACTGTTCAGCAACAGCCTGTTGTTCCTGTCCATCCTGTCCATGCACTACCAAGGGGTACTTTAATTAAATATTCCCATTTGTATTCCATCAGAAACATTTTATCTTACTCTCTAGTGATATGTTATAGTAGCTTTATCTAAGCTGTGGGCAGGTTTACCTATGATTTACACTTTAACTATTTATAAACTGTATACTTCAAGGATAACCTGTCCCTCATGCACCAAGGGCTACTCTATTTACTTAAAAATATGTTCATACGTACTTTTAAGTTTATATACATCATCTTTGAAGATCCGCGACAAATAAAAGTTCACATTTATTAACATAATCTTCACATTACTATTATAATATATTACTGTAATATATAATATGACTCTCGTTTCATTGTGTTTTCTTGATCGATTCGTGATTTGGACGTAAATTTTTCACACGTCGTGTACGATAGGATAGGATACGGATCAATGTTTGCCACATAAATGTTTGTCCTGGGTGGGAATCTAACCCAAGACCTACAGCGCAGAAGGCAGGATTACTACCAACTGAGATATGAGGCCAGTCAATGAAATTACTTTTATATTATGCCTCTAATAAATGTCTTCTTCTTCTTCGAGTCACCGGTTCTGTCGAACCAGTGTGGTGAAAGGATTGTAAGTGCGCCTCAAAGAGGCTCCTTTTGTGCACTCGACACATGTCTTCGAATTTTTAGTTCTAGGACGTGTCGGTTTCCTCACGATGTTTTCCTTCACCGTTTTGAGAACGTAGTATTGCGCACATAAATCTCAAAAATAAAATAAATCAAAAATAAATTAAGTGACATTATTTCGACGCGCCTTCACACCACACTGTTAAATTATTTGTAGAACCACCGATTCCCGCGCCGCCGCTTCCAGCTCGCCCGCCTGCGCACGCGCAGGGGCAAGCTCAAGTCTCCCAATTGGACAGAAATATCTTCTGGTCCTCGTTGAATGGCCCTAGACGGGAACCTGGGCCAGCTCCAACACCTGGAACCAATCGGTAGGTTTACAAACATAGGTACTGGTTAAATTGCCAGGACCTTCAACAAAACTTACTTAACGTGATCTTGATTGACAATAAATCTCTTCTCTATGTCTTAATAGTATAAATCAAAGTCGCCGTCTGTGTTCGCCGCTTACTTTTTTTTAAATCACGAGCTTCCTGTTTCCGTCAATTGGACGTTAGTAACGAAACTTCCTTGTTGTGAGAACTTGCAAGTATCGTATAAGTCTTTCAAACACATGCAACTTTGTGATATTGCACATTTGTAATATTTATATGAATTGTATTGAATGCAATTTGTCTGCAGGTCTGTTCATGTAACACTGCCATTTGTCTACCCCGCCCTCACGTATACATGTATATTCCAGTAGCAGGGACGAGACGCCGCTGTCGTACATAGGACGCGCTAACCACGCGCCGGCGGCGGAGTACCGCGAGCGCAGCGCCAGCACGGACGCGGGCGCGGGCGCGGGCGCACGCGACACGGTGCAGCGCGTTCTCGCGTTCAAACGCCTCACCAGGAACCTCAACTTGCACAGATCGCGCGTCACCCATTACTACAGTAAACCCTTAGAATTTTAATCCGAGAGCATATCGTTTGGATGTACGTTTGTTGGTATTTCACGACAAAACTGCAGGCAGTAGAACTTGTGCTAGGTTCGTCCGGGTAAGTGCTATACTCATTTCTGCCGCCAATTAGTAATGCATTCGTGTTACTATGTTCCAGTTTGGACATTTTGGACATTACATCTCTTACGTGTCAGAGCTACAGGCGCATACGATGCCACTTAGGTCATTTGTACCTAAGAAGCATTGTACTTTATGGGCAGTAGTAACGCGTAACAGAATTAACAGGTGTTATGGGCACATAAAAGAACATGCTGTAACTTTTACGTTTAAAAAAAACAAAAGAACTGAATAGAAATTTTTGAAAAAGTTCATATTATGTTTATATGATGACTTCATATAACTTACGGGGGCATTAGGCAATACTTATAGTTCTATAAAAGTTACTTTATTTACTCAAATAAAACTTATTCTATTATATTATCTTGATACGCAGATGATCTCGTGAACGCGGGCAGGGCTGTGCCATACGAGTCCTATTCGACCGTCAGAATCACGCCGGCGCCTAACAGAAGAAGGGCGCACCACAGCGACCCCAGACCAAGTAATTAGATTTTTTCTTTTTGTGGGTTGGTGCTTGTTTCTTAATTATTAAAGTTAAAACGTGAACCTTAATATCTAACATTAACAGGTTTAACGCTAGAACTACGCGATTTATTTTCGTAAGAACCATATTTCAGTCTTCCTAGAGAGCTTCCAATGGATGGAATATGAAGAATGAAGTCAGTTCATAGAATGATGTAATTTGCTAGTTTGTTGGATATGCTTCTGTTTTTATTCTGTCGGCCTCTAAGTTGAAGTTCCGTCGCTCCGATGTCAGTAGCAATCCAGCGCCCGAAATGTCTTCCGACCGAGTGCACAATCTATTGTCTACACTGTCTGCGGTATGTTACTGTGTGTGTGTGTGTGTACTGGTACGTGCATCGCGACGGCGTTACTTTCCACCTTATCCGAGAGTGGGAAACACTTACGTTTCAGTCAGGATCAACCAGCGGGCCAGCATTATCGACGCCTACATGTGCGACCGTATGCGCTGCCGCTGGCGCGACGTTGGGCTCACTAACGATGCCGTTGCCGATGGTGAGTCACCTGCAGGTAACGATACAGGTTTTATCTAAACGATGTTTAGTTTTTGTTTCTCCACGATATCCTGCACATTCCTGACAGTCCTGCTTTGTGAAGTTTTATAAGCTTCGCTTCGATTATTTTAATTGTGGTGTATTTCGTATGATAGTATATCCCAAAACAATTTTAGCTTTATACCTGTGACCCAAAATTCGTCAGCAGCAGAATTTAGTAACATGCTATTGATTCTGCGTCGAACGGTAATGTGACTATAAATAAAATTAGACATCTAGCATTTTCATTATCATCGTTACAAATATATTATTACAAATATATTATGATTTCTATCCCTCACTGCGTCTATTATATTCAATCATATAAACTTTTGTGTTCAGGGAACTGCAGGGTAAAGCTACGTGAAGTTGGGTGTTACAATCCTCCACCACAAAGAATTTCATAAACCAGATGTTCAGGGAACTGACGTGTACAGGCTACGTGAAGTTAGCTCTAACATTCCTCCACCACAAAGATTTTCATAAACCCGAAGTTTAGGGAACTTACAAAGACAATAAAAAGAAATCCCCTCGCGTGTAGTTGTGTATAGCTTTAGTATTTGTTTCAGGGCGGCGAACGGCCCCGCCCGACGTACCTGCGGCGTCGTCGCGCGCGCCCGCCCCGCCGCCGGAGGAGCGCGCACCGGAAGTGCCGGAGGAGATTGTGGACGTCGATGTTGAGGCACCAGGTTCGATTCCACTCTTATGGTTTAGCTATTAAGGCTTCTAAAAAATCCCCTAAATAAATATAATGCCAATGTAGGCTACATAGACAATTTTATTAGTAGCGAAGTTTAACTACAACGTTATACATATATGTTGGTGCTTTTTTGATGATCTTGGGATCGTCTCCATTTGTCGGCTATCAAAGATACTAACCCTGCCTTCACAGTGAGGGGTCGTGGGTTCAATTCTGTGCATTATACTTTTGTACGTGAATAAAGTACGCGACCATCTGGGTTGCGTACTATCTGTATGTATACCAGGGTGGTCATACTTATACACATAAAGCAATACGATTTGGGTCATCGTATGGAAAGACTATAAAGTTGCATCGTACTGCACCCGTAACTGAAATGTAACGGTGGAATGTGCTTGAATTTTATCGACCCTCACACCTTTCAAACCGAAACAGCAATACGGATGTGTAACTCTACTACATTTCGATGCTTGTTTTGTATAATTTACTAAAAAAGGTCTCACAATTGCATTGTTTAGGACGTGGGTCCAGTTCCGTTTAAAAAAAAATATTTGTGAAAATAAGATTCACAACTTGTCCCGGGTAATGAAGTAAGACATACCTCCTTGGAATATTAGTACAGTTGGGCGGCAAAGCGTGTCGTTGTTCTGTTTCCATGTCTCGTGCATGTTTGGAGACAAAACCTTCGTGTACCTAGCCTTCTGCGCCGTAGGTTGTGGGTTGATTCCCACCCGGGACAAGCATTTGTGTGACGAACATAGATGTTCGTTCAGTGTCTGGTGTGTGTATACAAAAGTTCATATATTAGTATTGTATCAGTTGTCTAGTTTGGTGCGGTGTGGCGCGTAATGGTGTGTAATGTCCGCCAATATGATTGTATATAGTATGGTGTACTGTAGTATGTTGTGTTAGATGCAGCACCGGCGCGGGCGCACGAGGCGGCCGCCGTCGCCGGCGAGCTGATGGAGGAGGTGGCGGACATCCCGGTGCCGGAGCAGCCGCCGAGCTCCTCCTGCCAGATCCCGAGCCTCAGCCGCCGCTACAACAACCCGATGACGCTCAACACCACCGACCCCAGTCTGGTGAGACCGTTATCTGCACTCTCTTGCCCTTGTGCCAAACGACGATTCCAGGGCCAGGGCTGCCTAAGTAATTTCTAACGCAGTAGTTAACGCTGTAATTTTGTTTGTCCTGAAAGTACAGCACTGATTATTAAATATTGGGGACAAATAGCAACCTAACCAATTGCTTATATTGATGTGCCTCCGGAAAACATACAGCATTGTTATGAAGAAGCAGTGTATACTTAGCCGGATGTACGCAGTCTACCAATGGATTCCTTTACAAGTACTGTAGTAGTTCATCTTACCGGATATAGGTGGCGCTAGTGTGTTACCAGCAAGGCGGACGGCAGCTGTCGCTTTAGATGTCATAGCGTTGTGTACTTTCGCCGTGAGCAGTCGTAATCCAAAATTACATCGGCAATCCGTGCTCTTTTGTAAAAAATATCCTCAGATAGTGTTAAACAGTGAATTGATACAGTAGTTAGAGTCCATATTTTCAATTTTCGCGGCGCGATACATCAGTTTCTTCCGAAATGAATCTCACGCCCACACGTGGTGTAGAAGAAGATGCTGAGACCAATCGATCAGGTGGAGTGGACCCACTTATGGCTGAGATGGATCCCGAACGAGTTCATGGGGACTCCTCGAGCTCCAGCGACTCATCGGACAGCGAGCAGGAACGAGAGGATCCTCCCCGCAAGAAGCTTAAACGTGATTCGCAGGTACCCGCCGATCCTCGGATCGACGCGTTATACAACCAGGTCAGTTTTTTGACAAATTATATAATGTGTCAACCATCTATTCCGAATACGAACGCGAATACGGTTGAAAGGCCTGACAATCCCATGGAAGGCAATAGTGAATTCTTAACAAACCCATCGACAGCAAAGTCTTTGTTGTTGGATCTCGGGTCTTGTAAAACAGATTTTGACGAGAAGAAAGTGCTTAAACCGGCTGATGAAAAACGTCTACGTCAGTTAAAGGAGCTACAACACTTTAACTCACCTACATGGCAACATGTACGGTATAAGAAGTCATTGGCCGAGCTTCTAGCGTCCCCGGGTTTCTGTAACTTAAAAATTAATGACGAATTATGTTCACTAAACAAAGTTAGGGATTTCCTCGCTCCTACGGAAGAAATCATGGCAGCCATTACTAATGCTTTGCTATACCAAAGGGAACTTTTAAAATCCGGGTTGCAAGATATCGTTGATTGGGCTCACAAAAATCCAATCGATCTAAATTCAGAGACTCTCTTTAGTAAATTTACTGAAACATTCGGCAAATCGTCTCGGTCTTACAATTTATCGGAACAAACCTTACAAATTGTTTGCGGGAAAAGGGCTGAGTGTATAGAAACTAGACGTAAAAGATTAATAGCAGGAATCCCTGACAAAAATATTCAAGCTGCTCTCAATAACATACCTCCCAGTGAAGAATTCTTGTTTGATAAAACGAAACTCTCTGCGTTTGTACAAACCCTCGGGGGCCCTCATTATTTCATTTCGCCACAACAAGCACCGAGGATTAGAGAACATCTTAAAAGGAAATACAAGGAACCAACACCTTCGACATCAAGGCCCTATACACAAAATAGAAGTAATATTCAAGACTTTTACAAAAAACACCAAACAAAACAAACTTACAAAGGGAAGAGTGACGGTTATCAACAAACCAAAAACAATGCATTTCGAAACAAAAACAAGAAGTGACTATCCGACACATTTCAGGGGGGGGTGTTTAACTTCGTTCAAAAAACGATGGCAGACCATGGGCGCAAACAGCTTCATAATTTCAGCAATAACTGGGTTTCGAATACCATTTTACAAGAAACCTCCTCTGATAATGCCATCAAGACGAATAATGTGTCAATACGCGACGAAACCTTCACTTGCTATGACTCAGGCGATACAAGAACTGATAGGCCAAAAGGTACTACAAAGGGTTACCAAGAAAACACCCAGTTTCATCTCCAAAATTTTTCTGCGGAAGAAAAGCGATGGAGCTATGCGACCGATCTTAGATCTTCGGGAATTAAACAAGTTCGTGAAGACAAAACAATTCCGTTTGATTTCTCAAGCTTCAGTTCCCGATTTTCTACAACCGGGAGACTGGATGATAAAACTGGACATATCCCACGCCTATTTTCACGTATCAGCTGCAAGTTCTCACCGACCGTTCCTGAGGGTCAGCTACCAGGACCAATTATACGAGATAACCTGCCTCCCATTCGGTTTGGCGTCAGCGCCTCACCTTTTTTCTTCTATAACATGCTGGGTCGCGGAGACCCTGCGTGCGAAGGGATATCGTGTGCTAGTGTATCTGGACGATTTCCTTCTGGCCAATCAAAACCAATCCAATTTATGTCTTCAAGCTGCGGAAGCTGTAAGACAATTGGAGCATCTGGGCTGGCAAATCAATTACCAGAAATCAATTCTAAGACCTACACAGGACTTAGAATACCTGGGTATTCGTTGGCAGACTGCAGAGAACACAAGGTCATTACCAACAAAAAGAATAAAGATACTCAACGGTGCCTTGGAAAAATCACTGAAAACAAACTACCTCAGTCTTCGAGAACTACAACAGCTGCTGGGTCAATTAAACTTTGCCAACATTGTGATACCCAGAGGCAGACTGCATTGTCGCAGTATTCAAATATTTCTACGAACTTTCGACAAAAATCGACCCCGTCTAAAACGACTGATCCCAAAAGTTGTGGAGCAGGAGATGCGATGGTGGCGCGGAGCCACCAATCTCAAATCGCCAATACATCTCATGCCGGCCACCCATTTCTTGGCGACGGACGCCTCGGACTTGGGTTGGGGAGCCCAGTTAGACGGCAAGTTAATGTCGGGGGTCTGGGCAACACGGCAGAGAAAATGGCACAGCAACAAAAAAGAACTGTATGCGGTACTAGCAGCAATAACGAACAATACAAAGACGCTACAGAATTCACACGTCTTAGTCCAGTCAGACAATCGCACTCTAATAGCGTACATTCGGAAGGAGGGGGGAACGAAATCACTTGCCTTACTAGCCCTAACATTCAAGCTACTACTTATAACAGACAAGTTCCAGATCACAGTGTCGGCTCATTATCTTCCAGGCAGATACAATATAATCGCAGACAGGCTGTCGCGAGGAAAACCCCCCGCAGAGTGGCATCTTCTTCCTCAAGCGACATCGGAAGTCTTCCAGAAGTGGGGCCAGCCAGAGATCGATTTGTTCGCGACACGCCAAACTGCGGTAGTACGAAACTATGTCTCGATAGACTGCAGAGATCGATTAGCAAGTTATATAAATGCCTTCAGCAGACCATGGAGACATCGGCTAGCATGGGTGTTCCCACCTCCGAACCTATTGCCAAAAGTACTGGCACACTTGAACAGTGCTACAGGAACGTACCTAATAGTAGCCCCCGAATGGCCTCGCGCCTTCTGGTTAGAAGACCTGAAAGCCAGGGCATTAGATCACCCACACGTTATACAGAACCTATCAGAGACCCTGATAGATGCCACGACATCACTGCATCCCCCTCAGGTACAGATGTTGACCCTGAAAGTCTGGAAAATTGGGGGTGGGGTGCTCAGATTAGGGAATGGTCTACACAGGAAAAAGCACTATTAAAGAACAGTTGGAGGCAATCGACTTTGACAACCTATTTACCAGCCTTGAGACGGTGGTTGACATGGTGCAGCGAATCTAAAGTAAATCCTAAATCTCCTCAACCTGCAGATGTTGCAAAATTTCTAATATATCTTTTCTTACAGGAAAAACTGTCTTACGGAACCATTCTCGTATATAAATCCGCTGTCTTAACCTTCTGCGGGCCTCACGTCGAAAAACAATCATTTTCACATTTTATTATCAAACGTGCGCTTAGGGCTATCGGCGTAGCTAAACCAAAAGTAGTTAAACCATATGTGACATGGAACCCCACGGTTGTGCTTGAGTGGCTTTCATCTAACCCATCTAAAGACACTCTCTTCGAAATATCCCGGAGAACAGCTACAGTATTATTGTTAGCCTCGGGACGTAGGGTTCATGACCTGACCTTGTTGAAAATTTCCAGTAACAATTACTATGATACGGGAGAGAACATATATTTAATACCGGCGTTTGGTTCGAAGACAGATACGCACTCTTATCGGCAATCCGCGTGGAAACTTTCAAAGCATTGTGATAAAAACATATGCCCTGTTACATTAGTTAGGTCATTGATAGAGAAAAACAAGCCAAGACGATCGGAAGTTAATGATTTAGACGATCTTTTCATCACCGTGAATAAGAGGACAAAAGCTGCATCACGCACAGTAATAGGTAACTGGGTTCGTACAATTCTTAAAGATAGTGGCATTCATGCACCCCCAGGTAGTTGCAGATCAGCAGTCGCTTCTTTAGGGTGGTCAGAGAACCAACCAATAGACGCGATATTGTCCAGGGGTAACTGGAAGTCATCTAACACATTTTTTAATCATTATTGTCGGCAGATTGAACTTCCTAAAAATAACCAGAATAAATTATTCAATTTATTCAGTCCTTCTTAGATCAATTACATGTCATCAATCTAATTGTATAGTATAGTATTAATTATGTAGTTCAGTCCCTATTATCCATTTCCCATACATTTTTTTTTTTTTTTATAGACTGAGAGTGATTACTCCTGATTGGAAATTAAAATTACTTTCTAAGGTAATTATTAGAAAGAGTTGATAAATAAATGAATACTAATTTAACCATTATTTTCATTACCAGATTTAATAATAATAATCATATCATAGCGTTGTGTTTAATACATTTCACCAGCAGATACCAAACACGTCTTCATAACAATGCTGTATGTTTTCCGGAGGCACATCAATATAACGGTTTTGCATAAAAACAAAACCGATATTATGTGCCGAGAGGGAAAACATACAGCATTGCAGGAAGTTCTTCCTGGTGAAGACTATGACATCTAAAGCGACAGCTGCCGTCCGCCTTGCTGGTAACACACTAGCGCCACCTATATCCGGTAAGATGAACTACTACAGTACTTGTAAAGGAATCCATTGGTAGACTGCGTACATCCGGCTAAGTATACACTGCTTCTTCATAACAATGCTGTATGTTTTCCCTCTCGGCACATAATATCGGTTTTGTTTTTATGCAAAACCGTTATATAAATGCGTTTGTTTCAGGCGTCAACAAGTAGGCCCGATGAAGCAGATGGCCCTGATAACCCTCTGCAACAGCCTAGCCATGGCGTCAAGAGGAAGAGGAACGAATGTAAGTGTTGTTGTCGTTATTACAGAAGTAGCCAAGCAGGCTACTTCTGTGTCTCTATATCTACTGTATCCCTGTCAGCATATCATCTGTCTATGTCAGTTCTTGAAAATTTTCGTATTTTTGCAAATATGATCAGTATTTTTGGTGAAAGAGTATCATTCATACATCTTAACAGACATACTTTCTTATTTTAACTTTCTATTAATTCGTCCTATTGTCCTGTATCTGCGGCTCGCCTTCGAATTGTTCTTGCGAATTTCCTCCAGATTTTCAAATTCACAAGGTATCGCTTAATCGCTAAACATCTGAAATATGACAATTAGTAGCGAGTCTTCTTGTCAGAGGGCGGTCGCGCGTCGCCGTTCCATTTGGTGGCCTAGCAAACCACAATATATATATTCAGAGAACATTAAGATTTCAAAAATTTTTAATGACACTTATGGGAGGGATAGAATTGAAAATCTGTTCTGATTTAGCTACTCTTATACTTACATTGTTTGACTTTTAGTTACACTTCGTCGCTGCATCCTTCAATCCTTCAGCTCTTAGAATTACCAGTTAGATTCAGAACGTTTGTGAAATAAAATCGAACAGTTTGTTAAATCTCATAACAGTCTTCATTACGATCATAATAAACTTTTGTTTTAGGCGTTTAGAAAATGTACATTGTCATAGTTATGGTAGCCATTTATGGATCTTATACGAAGACTAGTAATATGCTGGAAGAAAACTTAGGTTAACTTTTTAGGGTTAAGCTAGATTTTATTTATATATATTTTTTTGTGTACAATAAAGAATAAAGAAGATTTCAATTGAGTGAACAAGTGAATTCATATTCAGTAGTATATCTTTCATCACCTATATTTTAATACATTAAGCGATAGACTACTGCTAATCTGGACGGATGCAGCGACTTCCTGCCAGAATTCACTTAGAGTAAGTTTGTTTAGTTTTTTAATTAATGATGAATTTTTTCCTGTAACAGCTCAGGATAAAGTTGAGACATGCTCAGTCAAGCAGTTCAACCAAGTGAGTATGACGACTTTTTTATATGTAAGATAAGATTGCCATCTGCATTTTATTTCTTGACAATGAGTGATAAACGGTTGCTTGAAAAGCTGTGTAATGTTTTAATTGGTTCACAAATTATAATTGTATTTTGCAATTGTAAGGGATAACAGTAAGTATAAAAAATAGAGTAGATAAAATTATTCAGTAATATTCGTATATTACTCGTGGCTGAGATTAAATGGGACTGGATGTTATAATTATCTGAACATTCGATATACAGGAGTGTATACTCCAGCGTTTCTTCTGGTGACCTATATTTTCTTTTTGATAGACAGTTACTCATTCAAGGAAACTAGAACTAGGATTTTATATACAAAGTATAAAATACAGCATCAAGAAACTGAGCAGTAAAATTACAATGGAAATGTATTATTTTGGTATTTAGCAGCTAACTTCAGAGTTGGCAAGTTCGCCAGAACTGTATTCACTATTGTTTGTGTTTGTCACAGAGCTTGCTCCGCCTACTGGAGTGTCCCGTTTGCCTGGAGTGGATGGAGCCGCCGATGTCGCAGTGCCGGCGCGGGCACCTCGTGTGCAGCCGGTGCCGCACGCGTCTCGCCTCCTGCCCCGTGTGCCGCACCACCTTCAGCTCCGTGAGGAACCGGGCCATGGAGGGCGTGAGTACTGCAGCACGTGCGTGTGTCGACAGTGAGCCGCGCTGCGACACGGCGCGGGCACCTCGTGTGCAGCCGGTGCCGCACGCGTCTCGCCTCCTGCCCCGTGTGCCGCACCACCTTCAGCTCCGTGAGGAACCGGGCCATGGAGGGCGTGAGTACTGCAGCACGTGCGTGTGTCGACAGTGAGCCGCGCTGCGACACGGCGCGGGCACCTCGTGTGCAGCCGGTGCCGCACGCGTCTCGCCTCCTGCCCCGTGTGCCGCACCACCTTCAGCTCCGTGAGGAACCGGGCCATGGAGGGCGTGAGTACTGCAGCACGTGCGTGTGTCGACAGTGAGCCGCGCTGCGACACGGCGCGGGCACCTCGTGTGCAGCCGGTGCCGCACGCGTCTCGCCTCCTGCCCCGTGTGCCGCACCACCTTCAGCTCCGTGTGGAACCGGGCCATGGAGGGCGTGAGTACTGCAGCACGAGCCAATAACGTGTCCAATAATTACACATAAGGAGATTATTTCTACTAACAACCTTTATATTTCTTACAAATGTATTTGTATGTCAGGTGGCTGAAATGCTGCGCTACCCGTGCCGGCACGGGTGCGGGCGCGAGGTGCGCCTGCGCAAGCGCGTGCCGCACGAGGCGAGCTGCTCCGCGCGCAAGTACCAGTGCCCCGCGCCCACGTGCCAGGACAAGCTGCCCATAGCGCGCGCCAACCTCGGACACCACTTCCACGTAAATATACCTGCGCCATGCGAGCGGACAACTAACATCATCTATCTACACTTTATGGGATTAGTTATAGAACTTTGGATGAAGACGAATTTATGTTGTTAGTTAAAAAATATACGTCTGTCAAAACAAGATGCGACGAGAGAATAATGTAGTTTCACCAAAACCAAATCGTGTGTGCTAAAGCAGCTCAGTCCCTCGTGGCGAAGTGAAGTGGATTGAAATCGAAAGATTTACAACTATCAGGCATAGTTTCATAAAACTTTTTTTACCACCTTCAGCCATGACGATGAAAATTGTGTGATTTATTCAATGTTAATCCGTTGTTTTCAGAGCAAACATACGGCCATATTGAAACTGGGCCCGCTCCACAAGTTCTCTATAAAACTGAACTCGGAGCAGCACGACAACTGGATCATCCACACTCTGGAAGAGTTCTTCCACATGAAGGTCGACTTCGATATCGGCACTTGGGGCGTTATCGTGTACGTCGTGTACATCGGCCCTAAAGTCAGCGCGACCGACTACGCCTATGAGGTTGGTAATCATTGCATGGTTATCGAAACCCCTAACGGTGACTTGAAAAATAACCTCATATCAAATAATTCTGACCTGCAGTTCTATTTGTCAATGTCAATCAATAATCTTTGATATATGTTATTATTTATCCCCTTAATTACAATAATTGTAAAAAAATCCTTAAGGATACCCTCCAGAGTATGTCTTACCATGATACAGAGAACTTATTGAGTGTGTTAAAATAAATCTTTTTAGTTTCTATACATTTAATTAAGTCACTTAAGTTATAAAAAATTTGCAACTACGGACTTTGTTATTCGGTCTAGTTAGTTTTTGAAATGTTTACTTTTACGTTCAATTCCAAATTGTTTACACGTTATGTATAACTTGTAGCTATAAGTAGGTACCTATAATAATAACAAAGTAGTGATTATTTTACATTAAATGTTAGCTCTTCTCGCCTGAAACACAGGATTACCTAGTTCAGGCTCCCGTGTTATATATACCTATGTCTAAATAAGTTTTATGATTTTTTATATTTACCTTGTTTTATTTGAATAAATTTATTATTATTATTATTTATGTCGCTACTACAGATATTGCCTGTAACGCCTATTAATGTCAAGTTCTTGATATCTACTCCTCTTTCCATCTCGGGGTTCATTGTTATGTGGGAACGGAAATATGTTGAAATAAATTGAAAATATCGTCGATATATCATTCTCACAAAAAGCTCCGCTTGCGCTTTCGTCCTATCGCCTTCACTCAGCAATGAAGCCTAGAGAACACACATAAATAGTGTTTATAGTTGAGCGTTTTCGTTGTCCAGGTAACGTTGGAAGGTGCGCACAGCAGCAGGAGGCTGATGTATAAGCGCGCGACTCACAGCGACCTCGAGAGCTCGTCTGTGACTGTGAGCCGACAGGACTGCTTCCATCTCACCCTCGACCAGGCGCTCAACTTCATTCGCGTCAAGAACCGCCACTGCGATGCCGAGAAATACTTGGACTTCAACGTGTGCATCAGCAAGGTGGAGCCGCCGCCCGCGCGCGACGAGTCCGACTCCTGAGGCGCGCGGCTCCGCCCCCGCCCCCGTACGCAGACACGACCCCGTGCGCAGGCGCACCCCCGCTCCCACTTCTACGTACACTTCGCGCACGCCTGCTGATGATCAATTCCTGTTCTAACCTCAACTCTCCGTTCCGTTCAGTACTCGCATCTAACTGAATCAACTTTTTGACCATCATCCCTTCAGTTTGTGAGATAAGTGTCGTTTAGTTTTTGGGTTTTGCTTTGTATCTGTATAATTGGCACTAGCGTTGGGTTGTGTTAAGCTTCCGGTTATTGTAGGTGCTCTCAAGGGATTTTTACGAATTACACAATGGGAAATTCGCATTATGGATTAACGTTATGCTTTCGTGTTAGAAGTTTAGATGCTGTTAAAATGAGACATAATATTCGATATGGTTAATTTATAAAAATTACAATTATTTTGTGATTGATCAGTGAGTTGAATTCCGTCTCCTTAAAACGGGGTCGCGAAAGGTTTGAGTTCGGTAAATATTTACGTTTGTTTTGGAAGATCCGCCTTTTTCCTTGTTTTAATTATTAACAGCTGGAAACTATGTTATTCTGATATCATGATATTGAGAATCTTATTACTATTTTTTTCTACCTGTAAAGTTGACTGGTAGAAAATGCTTTAGCATTAAGTCGTCCTTATTGTAAATTTGCTTTTTTGTGCAGTTAAGAATAAAATAAATGCGAACGTTTGGATGGATGGATGTTTGTAACTCAATCATCCCAGTACGGCTGAACGGATTTGTATGAAATGTGGCACAAAGTTAGTTTATAGTCTGGAACAGCACATAGGCTACTTCTATCCCGGAAAAATCTTTGCTTCCTGTGGTATGACTTATTCACCGCGGGTAAAAGCCGCGGGGGGGCAGCTTAGTACAATATAAATATAGTTGATACAAATCACCATCCAGCCAATCGATCCAATACTACTTCAATGTTTACTTAGGTTTTTGATGTGTTTGATTGTATTTTACCAAATAAGAATTAGTTCGTCGAATTATGTTGATGAAAGATGTAAAATGTGTATTTAAGTACAATTTCAATTCATGCCAGACTTCTAATATATCTTGTGAGTGATATTTTTATTCATGCTTAGCAAGCAGACGAGTTTTAAATTTTAACACAGACAAGTATGAAGGTTGAGGGGTAAAACTTTAACACGTCTTCTTACAGCTGATACAGGTATTTTAATATAATTGTGAATATACTTTCACAACATTAAAATATGTATTTCAGTTTTCGTTCATAAAGTCCGTTCATTTCGGCAGGTCCATAATGATATATATTTGCGAAAACTACAATGTTAGAAATTTCTAAATAATAAAATTGCAAAAAATATACCCGGCCATCAGACCTGGCAGAAAATCCATTATATCGCATACGTGCATATTTCTATAGATTCTGGAACGGTTATATACTTACTTACATTGTCAGTAATTTTAATTTATTTGCATATATTATAAATTCCCCGCGGGTCGCAGTCTGTTCGCTGGTGTTTAAGGTACTAAAGCGATCCGTCAGTGTTCCTTATATTCTACGTATGTAATATCGTAATCATAGTCCTTAATATGATATAAGAATGTTCGTTTAACGTTAGGTGTAAATTAAGCTTATTCTCTTTTTTTTTTGCACCGTCTTCAGAAAACTGATGAAGTTATCAATTCGGTGGTATTTTTTTGTTTTTTTCATCAGATCTCCGTTATTTATAAACCGTTTTGACAGGATTATATTTTCAGATTGTAGCCATAAATTTTTATCAAATGTGGTTCAGTAGTTTGGTTTATAAATCAAAATTACTGGGGAAAAAAGTATGTCATTCAAGTACGAGATAAGGAGGAATCATTCTCGTTCATTGGCGATGAGAGAATATAGAAAAATAAGGTTTCTTTCATACTACATTTTTTTTAAACTTGTTAGATAATTTTGTGTGAGGCCAATGTGTTTGAAAAAATATATATTTGAATACAGCTTATATAAAATATTTGAAGATATTATTACGTAATGTACTATATGTAAGAAATTAAAGTAATAATTTTTAACAAATATTTATCTCAATGTCGTGATTGTGACTGAATTAAAAGCCAATTGGTATTTTACCAAACACAAAGACGAAACTAGAGACATTTTATTTCGGATTTTTAATACTTTTATCACTATTATCTGTCAGTAACAAAGTTCTTTTAGATGAACATTGGACTACAAAAGCATTCGTTAGGTACAATCAATAAGTAGGTAGTGATCAGTGTCTGGATAATTAAGAGTAACATAATTTATGCGATGATGTGTATATTATATTTGTTAGAGATCTGTAGTTTACTTAGAATAGGTTTCTACTATCATGTCTTCTTTGGAACTGTTTATTATATAATAGCTTTAAATATTTATGTCACTAATGACCTGTAATACGGTTAATGTTTAATACTTTATTATGAACTTAGTAACTGGATTCAGTGTATTAAAATAAAACAAATTATGAATTTAATATTGGTCTTTATTTCAGAAATTCACAGATTCTTAGATGGGTAATGAAATTATTCATCATCATATATTTTTTTGTCAATTGCATATATTCGTCAAAATATTTGGGACACAGAAATTGTATGGACAATAATTATTTTGTACAGCAAAACGAAAAACCGACTTCATCGCCAAAGAACGAGAATGATTCCTCATTATCTCGTACTTGGGCGACATTTTTTCCAATTATTTTAAATTATTGAACCGATTTTGATGACATTTCTATGGGTCTAATCTGAGAGTATAATTATGATTTGAAATAAAAAAGAATTTTCGTAATCGGTTAATAAATGACATGAGATAACAAACATAAAAAATACCAACCAAATTGGTAACTCTTTAAGTCGGTTAAAAAACCGAACCGAAGATGTTTTTTTGCAATATAGGTACATTATAAACAGATCATCATCTAAACTTCATGATAATAATGAGATCATCAAATACAGGTCATAAAAGACTTAATTCATCATGTTTCAAAAATAAACTATTAACACATTTACATAGTTTGAGCGTAATGAATTTGCACGACATATTTACAAATGAGCTAAGGAGCTTCACACACCGAGCGCGACATCGAAGTCGAAGATGCACACAAGACTCGAACAACGCGAAGCCTTTTGCGGAGCTCCTAGTAAAATGGATCTTATGACTAAATGAACTGAACGGAAGTTATGGGTAAGGCGCTCTTACTGATTACATCGTATCAGAATATACATCACGTTACATACAGCGGCGAGTTAATTATGCAATGGATCAAATGAAAGTTTTGCGCAATTCACATCAGTAATTCTTAACCAACATATAAAAAGAAGAAATTTCCATAACAAAAAACTCTTATTTTCTCTCTTATTTATATTCTATTTAGGTCGATATCGGTTTCATTATCATACAAATGTAGACTTATGACACGCGACAGATAACGACCTACGTGAAATATAGATACATCTACATAGCCTTCGCGCGATCGAGTAGTATAGAATACTCGATAGCCTACGGTTTTTTTAATGTAGGCAGTAATAAGAGAGTTTTAACTAACAATAAAACTTACCTATTATTTTTCCAACGATATCCGGAATCCATCTTGAGTCAAGCCTCTGTCTTTTAGCATTCGTAGGTCCTAGCTACTTCCTCCCTTATACTTCCGGCGCCACCGTCATCCGGTTTTGACGGGTAAGATGGCGGCGTCCGGTATGGCGTACAGATTTTACTTCATTATACTCACGATGTACCAGGTAGGTATTACCTGGATTCCGGATATCGTTGGAAAAATAATAGGTAAGTTTTATTGTTAGTTAAAACTCTCTTATTATTTGTTCCGAGACGATATCCGGAATCCATCTTGAGTGATGTGTTTGTTATCTCCTGGTAGCCTTAATTTATTTTACAGAATGTTGACGCTATAATGTGTTACGCTAAGAATAATAAAATTATATGGAAAAAACTTTTATTAGACACTGAAAATTAAAAATACCACTTAACCAGTAATTAAATTAACGCACTGGTTCAAAGAATCTTGATAATGAAACAGGATTGGAAGGGTCCATGGATTGATTCGCTACTTCCTTCTGATAATATGTTCTGAAAGTATGCTCCTGTCTCCAATTTCCTGTGTCGAGAATTTGATCAATAGGAAACTTTTCCAACCAATTTAGCGATGCTACAGCTGAGCGCACAGAGCCCGGAGAGGCTTCTACACCAGCGTCTTTCAAAACAGACTTGACCCAACCGCCGATTACGGTTTTGGAAGCTGGTCCTGGTTCCCCTCTAGTAGTTATAAATAGCACCGAATGCCCATTTAAATTTCTACGACTTTGTGAAGTCTTAATTAACTGGCGAATCCAATATACGCAATCAAGGTTCTTGTTCTGATGTTTTTTCAGTCTCCATCCAGATTGCCTATAGTTTATGTTGTCGGTTTTTGATCCAAAACAAGGCCAGAGTACAATTGCGTTACCTTCATCTATGCAGTCCTCAGCGCCGATACTCAGCAGAGTCAGGTCATGGACTCGTCGCCCCGAAGCTAGTAACAGTAAGATGGCGCAGCGACGGGATACTTGGTACAAGTTATTCTCGTCTGATGCATTGTTTTCCAAGTATTGCAACACATTTTTTGCACTCCAAATAGGCGGCTTCAATTTTTTGTTCTTTGCGACTGAAATACCTTTAAGAATATGTTTTATGAAAAAATTTGCCGACAAAACATTACCGGATAAATTGCTAAAGGTGGCAATTACGGATTTGTGTACCAGTATAGTCCGATAAGCCAAACCTTCATCGTTATGTAGATGTGCTAGGTAACGAGCAACTTGTTCTGGAATTGGACTCTTGTACGAAACGTTATTACCGACGCACCATGTCTTCCATTTATTCCATGCAGGGCGGTATGTATTTAGAGTGGATGTCCGCCAGCTCGATATTAATAAAGATTTTTCTTCTACTGACCAATTTTTTATTTCATCTGTCCACCCAAAATCAGCCATGCTTCCAAAAGAATATCTTGAATTTCTGGAGGATGTATCCCGGTTCTCGTGTCGATCAAAACTTGTGGAAGGTTCGGAATTCTGTAAGGATCTTGAATTGCTCGGACTTGAAGGTCTGGTCGTCAAAATACCCTGTTCCACTTGGGAGCTATCAGAATGTATCGACCTCTGGATGTGTTCAGGTGAGATAGTACCTGAGGTATCAAGTTCGGCGGTGGAAACACCCATGCTAGCTCGTAGTCCCAACGACGAAGAAACGCATTGTGAAATACGGCTTCTTGGTCCTGTACATCCAACGATACATACCTCATTGTCACGTGTGCTGTCCGTGATGCAAACAGGTCCACTTCCGGTTTCCCCCACAATTTGAATATTATCTCCGTTGCCGCTGGCATCAGGTGCCATTCCGGACATATCTTGCCACGTGATAGAGCATCTACTTCGCAATTGAATCGGCCGGGGAAGTATTGTGCCGTGAGAGATATATTTAACTGGTCCATTACCAGTAATAGCCTCCGAGTCAGATCTAGAAGTTTCGTCGATTTGGTCCCACCTTCCTTGTTGATATACGCCACCACAGTGCGGTTGTCCGTTTGCAATAAGATGTGAGCGTTGTGCAAATGGGTGCTTTCTCGCTGGACAGCTGCATAGACGGCAAACAGTTCTTTGAGGTTGACATGCCATGATTGTTGTTGTGCTGTCCACTGACCGGACATCTTCGAGTCTCCCAATTGAGCGCCCCAGCCGAAGTCGGACGCATCCGTGGTGAGCAGGTGCGAGATTGAGCTTGTATGTATTGGTAGTGAGCTCCGCACTGCTTCGGACCACCATCTCATCTCTGCAAGGACAGTGTCTGGCAGTGCCACCTGCTGGTAAGGATGTTCTTTGGGTAGATATCGAGTGTGATATTGCATGGTTCGACAGTGTAATCTTCCTCTGCGCACTACAAACGAAGCGAAGTTGAGTCTCCCCAGGAGGGACTGGGCCTGCCTGAGGGACCAACGACCTTTGGACATCTGACTGAGAAGTGCCCTGCGTAGCGTTAGGCACTTCGGTTCCGACAGAGACTTCGTGTTGAGTTTGGTGTCCCATGTAATGCCCAGAAATTCTAGGCGTTGGGTCGGAACCAGAACAGACTTGTCCGTATTGATAGTCCACCCTAGTTGTCTCATTAGGTTTACCATGAAAGCGATGTGTTTTTTCAAAAGCTTGTGGGATTGGTCCACCAGTAGAAAATCGTCTAAATATACTACGCACCGTATATTGTGGCTTCTTAGGTATTCGGCTATCCAGTTTGTCAGCGAGGAGAACGTCCGTGGTGCTGACGAGAGGCCAAACGGAAGGCAGCGCATCTGGAGTAGTTGACCACCATAACTGAGCCTCAGGAACCTCCGATGCTCCTTGGCTATGAGCAGATGGAAATATGCCTGGCTGACGTCTACCTTCACCATCCAATCCTCGCTCTGCAAAAAACTTGCCATCCGAAAGTGACTGAAAAGCTGAAAGCCTTTTAGATTGACGAAATGGTTCAATCGCTTCAAATTGAATATAGGGCGAAACGAACCATCTGTTTTCGGAACAAGAAAGAATTTCGATAGGTAACTGGGACTTATCTCTGCTCTTTCGAGTACTTGAGTGTCCAGCATATTGTTTATTAGCTGAGTCATATGAATATTCTTTTTTGTTTCGTATTTTTTCATTAGAGCCTGATTTGGATATACTAGGGGCGGTTTCATCACGAATGGAATTCGTGCTCCTTTCAGAAGTTTGCATACGTGTTTGGGAGCACCTAGATTTTCCCATACATGCGTATACCGACTTAGACAACCGCCCCAAAATGCAGTCGAGTCATGCACGATTATATCTTTGTGGTGAATGAGATCTGTATTTCTTACCCTTTGTATCCATTCGTTGCTTGTTTTTGGAATCTGCATTGGCAGATTTATTATTTCTCGATGACTTCGCGTGACCTTTGGACTTGTTCTTGGTGGCATTTGATCGAAAAAAATTATTACCTTGCTTACTCGTCGATGGCTTCGGTTTATCATACGCCCGCCTTTGGGTGGTGGATGCGGCGACTGTAGTCTGATGTGTCATCGGCTGAAAGTAAGCGTCTAGTTTTTGTGCCCCCCCAATTTTTTGCAAGTACCCTGCAAGCATGTCGCTATCAAATAAATCTTCCTCACTGGGTGGAATTTTTTGAAGGGCCCCATAATGATATTCCTCAGGAATTTGTTTCAACAGCGATTCCCTGCGCATGCTAATACAATCAGCTCGTCTACCACAAGCAATTTGTAATATATCATCGGTAACCTTTGTATAGTTCGAATCTTTACCGAAGCTATGTTCGATTTTATCAAAAAGCGTCCTTGGTGTAAGTGTTGCGCTATTCTCATTAGACCAATCTACTAAACTTTGCAAGGTAGCGCGCAATTCATCCTTCTGTGTCAGAATAGCATTTGATAACGCTGCGTATGTTCTCTCTAGTAGATGTAAACGATCATCGTTAGAGTTGTGTGCACAAAAACGCCTCATTTCATCATTAATATTTAGTTCCACAAAACCGGGGGTAGTTAAATATTTTTTCTGTGCTTCAGAAAAACGAATCGATTGCCAATCATTGCATTTAAATCTTTGTAGTTGAGATATTTTTTCCAAATGCTTACTATCGGTTTTAGGAAACGGCGGATCTTTTAATGTAGTCGATAAGTCTGATAACTGAAGCTGTTTTTTATCTATATCATTTACGCCTTGCGGGGCACGCAACCCTAAATCATCTGTTGTACAGTTTGTAGGTTTGCTCACCGTTTCGATCACTTGTGAAGGCCCCGCCTCGGTCCGTTGCTCATATTGTTGAGAAATCAAATCCGTCAGAAAAGCCACTTGCTGCGATAAGAATTCGTAATGGACATCACTTACTTGCTTCGAACGTTTTGATTTCCCTCGCTCTGAGCAACAGTCTTCTGATGATGAACTACTCTTACTTTGAGAACGAATCCTTTTTCGAGATCCATGCTCTTTGGAAGTATCATTTTGCTCACCATTTTCGTTCTCCATAATGAAGGGAGGGTTTATACTTGTTTGAATTTCCAATTTAAAAATTAAATTCAAATATTTTTGCTAAGACGTCTGAACTGTAGGAAAGACGACGCTATAATGAAGTAAAATCTGTACGCCATACCGGACGCCGCCATCTTACCCGTCAAAACCGGATGACGGTGGCGCCGGAAGTATAAGGGAGGAAGTAGCTAGGACCTACGAATGCTAAAAGACAGAGGCTTGACTCAAGATGGATTCCGGATATCGTCTCGGAACAAATAATGTAACAATACGGAAGATTTCATTATAATAGTAATATACACAAATTTATAATATCATCGATAGAAAGCTATTACGTTATCCCCTACAAATCTAACACGGTACATCATTGTACACAACCAAAATCACATTACAATATTCTATTCAATATAATACATATTATGATTGAATTTTACATAAATTCAGAATAAAGCCAGGGTGACAGACTTAGATAGCTGCATCAAACAGTTAATATTTCAATCATTATAAAAGTACTTGTACGATATGTCATAAACTCGCTAAAAATTATAAAATGCCATTTATTACATAAATATTCAAATATTTGTTTCACCCTATACGACTGATCACTTAGATGATACAGTGTGATATCCACGAAGTCGCGCCTCACACTTCTTCCTAATAGCTTACTGTATAAGTGTGCAATGTTCCACTTGTGTTTTAGTTTAGCGCGTCTTCTTAGATGCCACTATCTATATCAGCGTCTAGCACCCACTTGCACCTGAATATATAATACAATCTTAGGCCGGCGTACACGGAAATTATAATATATACTACATTAACGGATGTACTCTTCTAAATAACAGAAATTACAAATGGCAATTGAGACAAAGCTATTTAGGGTTTGTTTGAGTTAGAAGAGTATATCCGTTGATGTAATATACATTATAGCAGCTGTGTGTGACGGCCCTTAGTATCCGTTTATGACATGAGTCGTTTAGCGAGCATGCTCTGGCGCGCGTACTCGGTGCCGATGAGGCCGCGACACACCAGCGAGAATTCAGCCACATTCTCGAGCAGTCTGCGTTTGCTACTCTTTTCCCTGTTGACAAATTTTAAAATTATCGATAACAAATAAGGCACGTCGCCACTGGGACGCGCAACTAGAGTTTATTCCTTAAGAAACACGTTTAGTATAAGATACTTTTTGATAACACTCAATTTCGTTCCCCAGGACTATATGTATTAAAATAGATTCTGAGTAGTAAACTTCATTAACAGAATATTAACAGCTAATAAGGTGCAACAAGAACCAAGTTGCATCGTAAGCACCAACAACTCTGAGACGTAAAAGTGAAATGTCTCATGTGCCTATTAGTACACTGGCAACCACTCTTCAAACCGGAACACAGTGAAGTGTACGCGTTACTGCTTGGCGTTAATACTCCCCGGATGAAATTGGCACATTTGTACTGCCTGTGTAAAGCCTGACTTGATTGCCCAATCGTTACCACGGAGGAGGTCCGGGGGCCAAATTATGGTGTGGTGAGTGGTTGTGGTCTCACTTGACGACGGCCGCTATGAACTTGTGCTTGTACGCGTCGGTGGCGTGCGGCGTGGGGAAGTCGGGCGCGGCGAGCGAGGCACGCAGCCACGTGCCCAGGTCGGCGCCCTGCCAAGTCGCGCGGTTCAGCGCCAGCAGCACCTCGCCCAGCGGGTCCATCTGGTTGCGCGGGGAGCCGCCGCCTGCAAGTGCATATACACGTTTCTGTAATACTCGTTCGCTGTGGATGCACGTGCACCCTGCACGCCAATAGTACGTACCGATGCAGCGCAGCAGCACCTCGGTGAGGTGCGGTGCGGCGGGCTGCAGCGCGGCCGGCCGGTGCGCCGCCAGCGCCGCCAGCCACCAGCACGCCGCGCGCGCCGCGCCCACCTCCCACAGCCGGATACACGTGCCCCCTGCACGCCAATAGTACGTACCGATGCAGCGCAGCAGCACCTCGGTGAGGTGCGGCGCGGCGGGCTGCAGCGCGGCCGGCCGGTGCGCCGCCAGCGCCGCCAGCCACCAGCACGCCGCGCCCACCTCCCACAGCCGGATACACGTGCCCCCTGCACGCCAATAGTACGTACCGATGCAGCGCAGCAGCACCTCGGTGAGGTGCGGCGCGGCGGGCTGCAGCGCGGCCGGCCGGTGCGCCGCCAGCGCCGCCAGCCACCAGCACGCCGCGCGCGCCGCGCCCACCTCCCACAGCCGGATACACGTGCACCCTGCACGCCAATAGTACGTACCGATGCAGCGCAGCAGCACCTCGGTGAGGTGCGGCGCGGCGGGCTGCAGCGCGGCCGGCCGGTGCGCCGCCAGCGCCGCCAGCCACCAGCACGCCGCGCGCGCCGCGCCCACCTCCCACAGCCGGATACACGTGCCCCCTGCACGCCAATAGTACGTACCGATGCAGCGCAGCAGCACCTCGGTGAGGTGCGGCGCGGCGGGCTGCAGCGCGGCCGGCCGGTGCGCCGCCAGCGCCGCCAGCCACCAGCACGCCGCGCGCGCCGCGCCCACCTCCCACAGCCGGATACACGTGCCCCCTGCACGCCAATAGTACGTACCGATGCAGCGCAGCAGCACCTCGGTGAGGTGCGGCGCGGCGGGCTGCAGCGCGGCCGGCCGGTGCGCCGCCAGCGCCGCCAGCCACCAGCACGCCGCGCCCACCTCCCACAGCCGGATACACGTGCCCCCTGCACGCCAATAGTACGTACCGATGCAGCGCAGCAGCACCTCGGTGAGGTGCGGCGCGGCGGGCTGCAGCGCGGCCGGCCGGTGCGCCGCCAGCGCCGCCAGCCACCAGCACGCCGCGCCCACCTCCCACAGCCGGATACACGTGCCCCCTGCACGCCAATAGTACGTACCGATGCAGCGCAGCAGCACCTCGGTGAGGTGCGGCGCGGCGGGCTGCAGCGCGGCCGGCCGGTGCGCCGCCAGCGCCGCCAGCCACCACCACGCCGCGCGCGCCGCGCCCACCTCCCACAGCCGGATACACGTGCCCCCTGCACGCCAATAGTACGTACCGATGCAGCGCAGCAGCACCTCGGTGAGGTGCGGCGCGGCGGGCTGCAGCGCGGCCGGCCGGTGCGCCGCCAGCGCCGCCAGCCACCAGCACGCCGCGCGCGCCGCGCCCACCTCCCACAGCCGGATACACGTGCACCCTGCACGCCAATAGTACGTACCGATGCAGCGCAGCAGCACCTCGGTGAGGTGCGGCGCGGCGGGCTGCAGCGCGGCCGGCCGGTGCGCCGCCAGCGCCGCCAGCCACCAGCACGCCGCGCGCGCCGCGCCCACCTCCCACAGCCGGATACACGTGCCCCCTGCACGCCAATAGTACGTACCGATGCAGCGCAGCAGCACCTCGGTGAGGTGCGGCGCGGCGGGCTGCAGCGCGGCCGGCCGGTGCGCCGCCAGCGCCGCCAGCCACCAGCACGCCGCGCCCACCTCCCACAGCCGGATACACGTGCCCCCTGCACGCCAATAGTACGTACCGATGCAGCGCAGCAGCACCTCGGTGAGGTGCGGCGCGGCGGGCTGCAGCGCGGCCGGCCGGTGCGCCGCCAGCGCCGCCAGCCACCAGCACGCCGCGCGCGCCGCGCCCACCTCCCACAGCCGGATACACGTGCACCCTGGACAAACACAGTAATTCACACTCAACATACTATTTCACTGATGATTTTACATCATGTAGTCTAATGCATAATGTATCAATTGACTATGCATGGAGCACGATATGGCTGTGGTGCAACATTCACGACTGTACCATATACCGACTATACTACGTGCTACTAGCTGGGATACAGCGTAGCCTACGTTAGGAAGACATACAACAACAATGGAGTCTTGAGATAAATTAGATGGTCCAATCAAGAATCGAAACCTCTATAACGGCGGACTCCGTGGTAAAATATATATATATTTTACTAGACTTGCGACAACAGACAACAGACGAAAAGTTATTAGTCACAACGCAACATATTCGTATGTGAATTTGACGACTTATTTTATGATTAGTTAGTTCACGTTTGTCGGTGCGCGACTTGGGTCTTGTTGTAGATAAGTAGGGGAGGCCCTGAGTCGTATTGCTTGTTATGGGGAGAGATTACCATTTAACTACCAGGTGGGCTATCGTTCGTTCCGTAACTTATAACTAAAATACCTACCTAGTTCTACCAGCTGTGGCAAAATATCATCGATCCACTCGAGATAGTGCGGTGTTTTCTTGGTGATCGCTGTGAGCAGGGTGAACAATCCCTCGGCGAGGTCCGGCTTGGCGGAGGCGTGCGGCGCCAGAGCGCACACGCTGCTCGCGGTGCACGCGCGCAGCAGCCCGCGCGCGCCCGCCCACTCGCGACCCGACACTAGAATTATCTACAACAAATGTGTTTGCTGTTACACTATAATATACATTTTATAAATTGATTTCTATAAGATTACAGTTGTAGCGAGGATATCGACAACTCTGAAGTTGGCAATAAAGGTTTTTCTTTTACTATGTGCGAGACACGGAGGTACCGGTCTCTGCAGTTGAATGGAAAAGATGTTGTCTGTTACTATACAGGTCGTACGGAAGGGGACAAAAATATATATGCCCCTAACAACTTCAGAGAGATTAACGCGGACCCTGGCTGCTTCAGGACACTGAAAAATAGAGTGAGGTTGGTACCAGTTTCACGACGTCGAGTCCGGAGGCGCAGGGGTGGTGCGTGCAGCCGGCGGCCGTCAGCTCCGCTATTTGTTCCACCACAGGAAGTATGTCAACCAACAACACGGACACTGCCTGCTTCAGGATACTGAACAGCGACTGGAAAAATTAAAGACAGTTTTTTTTTAATGTCATGGTGATAGAACGAGGTGATCCACCTGATGTTAAGTGGTAACCGCCGCCCATAGACAACAGCAATACGATTCAAGCCCACTCCACCAAAGTACGAGATGACACAAGTCGCATTGCTTTGCGTCCATCACTCCGAGACGGGGATGTTACGTCTCATGCACTAGCAATTTCACCGGCACCCACTCCCTTCCACTGGAACACAGCAACACGAGTGCATCACTGCTTGGCGGCAGATTACCAGTTGTGGTAGCAGTACTTCTCCGGGCGAACTTGGCACAAGTTCTACTGCTACTTTGGGTTGCTCTTTTCGCACCACCCGGGGGACACGTGTAGGGATTCAAAGAATGTCTCAATTGATGCCTGTCACCACTGTAGTCAGGCCGACATGCACGCGACTAGAAGGGAGGCGCAGGGTATAGTAAAGAGGACTATAAACCAGTTACCTCAACGAGCGTAGGATTCAGCGCATAAGGTGGCAGTGTGTTCGCTAGCGTTCGGAATAAGTCCGCTGCGAGTTCAGGCCGATTCGTCATTGAGGCGAAGAGAGATGCGGTGCATTCTGCCACGCCACTACTCGATGACGGGTCCACTGCCTGAAAGTAATATTAGTATTTGTAGAACATACTTTAACAATTTTGTGATGCATGTTATCATAAATGTACTAAGAATTTTGGACAATAAAACAAAGATATTTTTAACTCATGAGTCTTGTTTGCTACTGACCTGTTGCGCAAGATCCATGTGTAGCGAAGCAGCTAACTCTTGCAGCAAGGGAGCGGCGACTCCGGGCTCCGCGGCCGCCAGCGCTGCGCCGGCGGCGCTCATTAACTGCCGCCGCGTCCACGCCTCCTGGCCGCGACTGTTCTGCACAAAATATATACATTTCTCTAAACGAAATGTGTAGACCCAGCCCTACACACCAAAAAATACAGTACACTAAACCGTACAGAACTCATCGGAATATTTAATTTATTATATCCTTCCCTATATATAATAGCTATACAATAACTATTAAAGTGATTTGTAGTAAATATCTAGGTTAAAATTGCATTTACATTCAGATATCTGCCTAATACAAGAGCGAGACAATTATGTTTTAAAATTAAAGTTATTCTATGTCAACCTAATAAATTATATCTTGGTTTACAAAATCATTACAAAAAGCAGCTCACTGGCAAAGTCCCAGAGAGTGACTGGCGAAGAGCTATTATTGCACTATACATACATACCATGGCGGCGCGCACTATGTGCGGCGCGAGCGTGGCGGCCGGCGCGGGGCAGTCGGTGCACAGCTTGCGTAACGCGAGCGCGGCGGCGGGGGGACTGTGTCGCAGGGCGTCGCCCGCCGCCTGCATGCACTCGCGGGCCAGCTCCGCCGGGTCTGAAGCGACGCCCTCGGAAACCGAACTCAACCATAACGCGTAGCTGCCTACAACATACGTTATCTTGTTATTCATTATCGTACACAGATAACAAAATACAATACTGGGGACCGTTGCGACGCTAGCCTGACTCACAGAGTGAAGCAGAAAAAGAACTCACCAAGTATATCTAGCGCAGTATGGAGCAACCTAGGGTCCGTTGCGACGCGAGCCTGATTCACAGTGTGGCGTAGCATAGCGCTCAATGCTGGCGGCGCTCGCTCGTGAGGCGCCGCGTCGGCGAGTGCGGAGAACACGTGCAAGGCCGCTTCGCGGCGTGCGTCCGTTTCCGCTCCGATGTATGAGGATTCCACCCGCGACCAACACCACTCGCCCACTATTGAGTAGCAGTACATCTAGGAAACAATGCCTAGATACAATGGGTCAAGATCAGTCCTTATGCTAGTGGAGACATACAATGCGAGCCACAATCTGTACTACAGTCCTATTACATCGACGAAAATACCCCATATTAATACTTAATAATGCTTATTTTACAACGTTTTTTAAAGTGAACCAACCAGGGAATTAAATAAACATTTATTGGAGAGAGAGACATACAAAGGCAATAAAATAAATATTCATGTGTACCTTATCTACGTATATAAAGTAGTTGTTGCAATACAGATTATACAAATGATAAAATAGAATTTTATAGATAGACATTCATTTTATAATTGGGCATCAGGCGTCGTCTCCCAGTCTTCTTCTTCTTCGAGTCACCGGTTCTGTCGAACCAGTGCGCCTCAAAGAGGCTCCTTTCGTGCACTCGACACATGTCTTCGAATTTTTAGTTCTAGGACATATCGGTTTCCTCACGATATTTTCCTTCACCGTTTTGAGAACGTGGTATTGCGCACATAAATCTTTCAATCGAAAAACTCATAGGTGCACGTCGGGATTTGAACCGGCGACCTCCGGATTGCTACACGGGGGTCAGTACCGCTAGACCACCACGCTCTCCCAGTGATGAGACAAATGCGAAGTCATTACGGTCATCATCGAAGTACAGTTGTTAAAATGACAACATTTTAATATATATACCAAAGTATCGGCGATATCCTGTCTGTAGCAGCGCAGCATTTCGTAGTCATCTTTAGAGAGCGCCGAATCATCGGGAGCTTCCGACTTGCTCACGAGTATGGAAAGAAGTCGCGTAAACACTTCATGCCAAATGTGCTTTATTGTATCCTTCTCGAACACATTGACGATGTGATCCTGTCAACACAAGTTATCGTTATTATTGCAATATTTTGAAATGAGGTAAATGAGGTATTCCTAGAGGATGATTACTTCGGTTAAAACGTGAGTCTGGCGATTTTTATACTGAAAAACGTAAAGCGCTGTACTATAAATTAGAGTTTTTTTTTGTAATGGGAATAAGTTTCGTAGCGAGTAATATGTTAAGCGGTAACCTCTGTCCATAACAAAAACCAACACGCTTCCCCAAGCTTACTCGGATATGGAAACAAGGCGAAGCATTGTACTGCACCCGTAACTTTGAGACGTGAAGGTGGAATGAGTAATGGTGGTCTCACGTGCCTATAATTTCACCGGCAACCACACTATTCCAACCGGAACACAGCAATGCGTATCAATTACAAGTTGGCGGCAGATATAGATATGGAGGCAGTACTTCCCCGGACGAACTTGGTAAAAGTTCTGATGCGTGTAAAAGTAGTGGGACATTGACTCGTCTCGTAACTTTTATATGCAGAAAAATAAATATCAACAATAGAGAGCATACATTAAGGTGACAGACGCAACGCAATGCGACTGAGTTATCTCGTACTTTGGTAGAGACGACTTGAGTCGTATTGCTGTTTTCCATGGGAGGCGGTTACCACTTAACATCAGGTGGGCTGTTGGCTCGTTCTATCACCCACATCACATGGAAAATAAAAATAAAATACATGCCTGCAACGTATACCAGAACCCAAAAATGAGGTTGGACCGAGTCTCTTGTATGGGGTAGTATCCCGGAGCCCCCTGTGCTTCCAGGAGTATCTCTACCAGTTTCCTCGTCCCGTTCGCGTGTTCCGTATCCTCGTCGCTTTCAAGTATGTCCACGAGCGCTTTCGCGTGCGCGACGCCCAGCGCTACACAGCATGTCATGAGTGCCGACACCAGTTCCTGAGGACACCATTGTGAAAAACCTTTAACTGGCCTCACAGCTTAGCTGGTATTAAATGAGCTGAGCAACAACACCGGAGATATTGCCAATGCACTGCCGGACTTACCTTATAAACAGTAAAACGAATGCATTACTAAGCAAGCTAGTAGTGACTAGCCTCACAGCTAAGTCGGTAGTAACTCTGCCTTCTGCGCTGTAGATCGAGGGTTCGATTCCCACACAGGACAAACATTTGTGTGACGAAGATATGTGTTTGTTTTGTATCTGGGTGTAGATATGTATTATATCTATGTATTTACAAAAAATAGCAATGAAGTATTATATCAGTTTTCTGATTCCCATGATACAACCTATTTTACTTAGCTTACATTGGGGCTAGATAGCGCTGTATGAAATGTCCACCAATTTTTATTACAATTATCATTTAAGTGCAATAAATAGTTTGAGTTGACTCACTTCGTTAGGCGAATTGGGCACGTTTTCTTTTTGCATGATAGGCGCGGCGAGCGCGGCGAGGGAGGCCATCAGCTCGACACCGGTTTTAGGGTGTCGGTAAGCGTTGCCGCCGTCGCCCGCGGCGCGCGCGCACGTCAAGCACGCCTCGCACGCGTCCAGCGCCGTGTCCGATACTATCTCGTTGCATCTGTTGCACATATACAATCATGACAGAAACGGTCTTACGAATACCACCTAGTGACGGAACAAAGTCAAAGTCAAAGTCAGACATGTCCTAGAACTAAAAATTCGAAGTCTTGTGTCAGGTGCACGAAAGGAAATCCTTAAACCACGTTGGCCTGAGAGAACTCGAATACTAATAGTACTAGTACTATACAGTGCACATACTCACGAGTAAAGAACGTGCACAACGGTAAGCAAAGCGCGGAAGAGCGGTATCCGATCAGGCAGAGGCGATCCGATATCCTCATCCATGCCATCTACGAGCCAACTGTTCGCGCAGTTGGCCGCCATTATCCAGTCCTGCAATTGCTGCTCCGTTGGTGGCTTATTGCTGAAGTCACTGTGAACACATGTTCATTTTAATCTGTGTTTAAATTGAAGAAATAAAAATGTTATTCTTTTTTTTTTTTATGTAATACAGTTACAGAACGAGCTGACGGCCCACCTGATGTTAAGTGGTAACCTCAGCCCATACCAAGCGATGCGGCTTGGGTCCTCCCCTACTAGGTACGGCAAGACCCAAGTCGTAACGTATGGGCCCGTAACTCTGAGACGTGTAGGTGGAATGTCTCGTGTGCCTGTAATTTCACCGGCAACCACACTTTTCAAACCGGAACACAGTAACGCGAATGCGTTACTGCTTGGCGGCAGAAAAGGGCATGGTGGCAGTACTTCCCCGGACGAACTTGGCGAGTCTCTGCTCTACTGCTCTTAGATTCACGGCTTTCCAATGATTTAATAGTACTGTTAGTGTATTGGATCAGTTGAGCTATCTACAGATCACTGGAAATGGTCTTTAGATAGGCCAATTGATTTAATTGTATTTTGTTAATTTTATGTATGTTCTAGGGGAGGTACCACATGTATTTTTAATTCTCCTGCATACGTAGAATTTACCATTTCAAATCAGTAGTCAAAATAATATTACTCACTCATATACTGAATGTAGACGTTGCAACATGTCGTCCAAAACAGCAGGACATACACGCTGCAGCATCACACGATTTTTGCAGTGATGTGTGTATCCCATTGTCATGCTGTTAAACTGTTGGATTCAAATAATATGATTTTAATACTGAATGTGTTTTTTTATCTGATAAAGTTCCAGCCCACCTGGTGTTAAGTGATAAAGCAAAATGACTTGGTCCTCCCCTACTCTGTACGCAAAGATCCAAGTCAAATTTTATGCACCCCTAACTCTGAGAAGTGAAGGTGAAATGTCTCATGTGCCTGTAATTTCGCAACCACACCTTTCAAACCGGAACACAGTAATGAGAATGCATTACTGCTTGGAAGTAGAAAATAGTTATGGTATGGAGGCAGTACTTCTCTGACCAAACTTGGCATAAGTTCTACAAAAAAAGCATTTTATCGAAACTACTGAAAAAAAACAATTGCCCAAAAATGAGCTATTGTTGATAAAACAAAAGTGACATTTAAGTATAATAAAAGCTTTTCTGTTACTGTGCTGTACTTTCAAACATCCTCTTATAAAGTCATTCCTTACTTTATCCATTCGCATTACTACACACATCCACATCAACATTCTTAAATTATATTATATTATATATATATATATATTATATATATACAAGCTATGCTTAGCTTAATTTGGGGCTAAATGGTGGTGTCTGAAATGTCCACCAATATGTATTTAATTTTATGTGTATACTGACTACAGGATTAGCCCATTTTAAAAATACCCAAATCTATTGCCATAAATGTATACTTACTTCTTCAGGTATCACAGTGAGTACTTCCAGGAGTAATGTGCTGTTCTCCACAGTTGAAAGTGGCCTTAAGATTGTGGCTAGGTCTAAATCACCATGCTGAAGAATAAATGCTGCCAACTGTAAAATAAAGATTTGCTGTAACAACTTAATGATGAGAAAAATATGATGGAAACATATGAACATGATACAATATAGACACATATCGGCAGACACTACACAGTGCATCTAGCCCCAAACTATGCACAGCTAGAGAACCAAAGAGACACTGTGAGGACTAATAGAATTAAAATTTACTTTTTTGTAAATATATACAAATCATACATTGATACACAGAACAAACATCTATGCTTGTCACACAAACATTTGTGCTGTGTGGGAATCGAACCCACAACCTCCAGCACAGGAGGCAGAGTTAATACCAACTAAGCTGTAAGGCTGGTCAAATATTTATATATTAATTATATTTAGAAATTATAAGAGTATAATAAGAGATTGATTATAAAATGCTCAAAAGCTTACACTGATGCAAAGCCTATTGGTAACAATCTTAGGTCCTTTGGCATATGTGTAAACAGCTTGCAAGAGTTTTCCTATCAGTTCATCATAGCTTTCCGGGGGAACTTCATTCCAACATCGCAGAATTTTCGTGTGCAGTGTAGTCGCTGCATAAAACTGAACTTCAGTACTCTGAAATAATAGAAACTGGTGGTGAAACTGGGATTCTTTTGTAATAACATTAAGATAATGGTGTTCATAACTGAAATGCTATTCAAGACTACAATTATTGTGAACATCTCGTACTAATCAGCAAATACTAGGTACGCAGGCTTTTTTTGACTAAATGTGTTAACTTTTTCGGTAGAATCCGTCCGGTTACCTTAGTCGGCTGGAGCAGTTCCCACACAAAGTTCCAAGCTTCAGGAACCTTCTGGGCAGTAGTGAGCCAATTATGAGCACTGGCCCGATCGTTCTGCTCCCCATTATAGAAAACGGCCACGGCATACTCTGCATTTTGAGCCGTGAATTCCATACCTACAGAGTTCTCTGAGTGCTTGCACCCATGTAATTAAAATTAGTTCTACAGCATAATATCTTTAAATGGCTGTTAATAATACTGTTAATTATGATACCAGAAATGTAATTTTTTCGCACAAGCCTTCAGAAAATCTCAAAAATAGCTTCAATTTTAACTTTGAAACAGCCGAGACTAACAACTGACAGTGGCAATATTAAAGTATATAAATTTGTATGTCAATGTCGTCCGTCAACGTTTAATGGGACCCTAAAGGAGCGTTGACACAGTAAGGTTTGTTTTGACGATTACAATACAATACATACATTTATTCATAACACCATGTTACAAGTTATTACGGTGCACTATTATATAATATAATGCGTGATCTTAGCGTTATTCATTTCAAAGAAGCACTGATACAAGTTCACTTGGATACCATCAAACATGGCCCCTTAATAAAACGTCTAGTCTAGATAATCGTCAAATCTACCTTATCCAAGCAGATTTATCGTGCCTACGCTCCTAAGGACAAAACAAAATTACATTTGGCACGCAGTAGACGAAATGCGGCTAGGGTTTTTCGTCATTCTTCAGAAATTTAACAATTACATTCGTTCAATCGGTTGTTATAGTAGTACTTGTTGAATGAATGAAAGTATTCTGTGGTGGTTGTTGTATGCTCCTGTGTGTAAATTGTTTTCTAAAAGTGTTTTTTCTGTTATCTGATCAATATGAAGATAGAAGAAGTAAAAAGCACTGCAAAGACCCAAAGAATATCGGCTCACAGCCACATCAAAGGGCTCGGTCTTGATGAGAATGGGGTTCCTATCCAAATGGCAGCCGGTCTCGTGGGCCAGGAGTCTGCCAGAGAGGTAATTTAGGCATTTTTATTTTGTGTGCTTGCTTAAATATACGTTTAATTAATTACTAATAAATTTATTATTTGCGATATTTCTGGAATATTGGTAAACTTTTAGGTTATAAATTATTGGTTGCCATGGAAACCCACTTCATTGGATTTTTAATAGGAAGGTATTTGCTATCATGAGCTTGTCCTTGAAGACTGCTGATTGATTTATTCTCTGATTTTACTCAGGCAGATGACGCTAAATAGAAATGTAGGTAATAAAATAAAACATTGATCTGCACTCAACAGGCTGCTGGATTGGTTGTGGACATGATCAGAAGTAAAAAAATGGCGGGAAGAGCGCTACTGCTGGCCGGCCCACCAGGAACAGGGAAAACTGCTATCGCTCTAGCTATTGCCCAAGATCTTGGTAACAAAGTTAGTATTAGTTAGTAACCTAAATTAAGAATGATTTTGATATCTTGTTAATTTATACACTTATGAACTTTAACGAATGCTAATTGTATTTACAATAATATAAACATAATTGTTTATTCTCTCGAAAAACTAAATTTATTTAGTATTTACTACGTTCTCATTAAGTACATAAACTATTTTGTGACATTGTAGGTACCATTCTGTCCAATGGTTGGCAGTGAAGTTTACAGTACTGAGATAAAGAAGACAGAAGTGTTGATGGAGAATTTCCGCAGAGCTATCGGCCTGCGCATCCGTGAAACCAAGGAAGTATACGAGGGTGAAGTCACTGAGCTTACACCGGTTGAAACTGAAAACCCAGCTGGAGGTAGGTTCAAGCAAATTTCTATTAATGAAAGTGGTTGATCCATTTTTTCCTTCCTTACCTTATCCTTTTGGTCCTTTGAAACACTGAAAGTTAATTCAAGATTAAATTCTTTCAATATAAGGGATATACTAAATTACTGTTCAGCAGACATAATATTTATATTGGTAGATGGTTATAGTCTCATACAAGAGTTTTGAATCTCTTTGTGGCTTGTACTTTGATGTCATTTATGATTGTTCTTCTAGCTTTAGAAGTTATGTATAGTTCATCCGGGGAAGTTATATACTGCCAAGCAGTAATGCATTTGCATTACTGTGTTTCAGTTTGGAAGGTGTTGTTGCCGGTGAAATTACAGGCACCTGGGACATTTCACCTTCATGTCCCATAGTTATGGGCGCATATAATGCGACTTGTTTCTGTCATACCTAAGTAGTGGAGACCCAAGTCATATTGGTTGTTATGGGCAGAGGTTACCACTTAACACCAGGCCATCAGCTAGTGCCGTAACTTAATCAGATAAAAAGAAAAAGATAATTTTAAGTTTACTCCTGAATTGTATATTTTTACAGGATATGGGAAAACAGTGTCTCACGTGATCATCGGACTCAAGACTGCCAAGGGCACAAAACAACTAAAACTGGACCCTACCATATATGAGTCACTGCAAAAAGAGAAAGTAGAAGTTGGTGATATTATTTACATAGAAGCCAATTCGGGAGCAGTGAAACGTCAAGGAAGGAGTGACACATTTGCTACAGAGTTTGACCTTGAGGTATAATTAACTTTTATTTTTTTTATTTGTGATACTTATGGTCGCAATCTCACCTGATGTTAAGTGACGTAATTGGCAGTATTACTTAATAAATAAATATAAATAAATATTGGTGGACATTTCGACAGCGCCAAATTAAGGCGTAGTTTGTACTATGGGAACTAGATAATGGTTAAAATACTTAATTTTGTTTGTTTTCTCAAATACATACTAACACCCAAAACCTCAGTGGGTAGGAATCGAACTGACAACCTACAACGCAGAAGGCAGTTTCTACCAACTGAGCTGTGACACTAGTAATCATTGGTTGGCCATAATTGCCAAATACATTGTTATATGCTTAAGAGATGTTGTGTTTTAGGCTGAGGAATATGTGCCTCTGCCCAAAGGGGATGTGCACAAGAAGAAGGAAGTTGTTCAAGATGTGACTCTGCACGACTTGGACTGCGCCAATGCTAGGCCTCAGGGTGGACATGACATCATGTCTATGATGGGACAGCTAATGAAACCAAAGAAGACTGAAATCACCGGTAAACTTATAGTAAAAATTCATTATATTCCAAAACAGGACGATTCATATATTTGGAGTTTATTCTGCAGGAATTTTGATTATTTCAGTTGTATCAACGCACCAATGAGTGATTGAATAATTTACATATTGGTCCAATCAGTCAGCTGATAATTCTACTAGTATTTTCTGAAAAATATTATTGTTTGCAGATAAACTGAGGAAAGAAATCAACAAAGTAGTGAACAAGTATATAGACCAAGGAATAGCCGAATTGGTTCCAGGAGTATTATTCATTGATGAGGTTTGTATTTGTGCCTAACAAACATTCCCAACCTATTCCCTACCCCAACTTGCGTATTTTTTTGATTATGTGGAAATGTTACAGAATGATCTGTTGGCCCTGGTGTTAAGTGGTAACCTCTACCCGTAACAAGCAATCTGACTTGGGGTCCTCCCCTATCTAGGTATAACCAACCCACGTCGCATCGTATGTGCTCGTAACTCTGCCACGTGAAGGTATATGCCTGTAATTTCACCGGCAACCACACCTTTCAAACCGGAGCACATTTACGCATGCATTACTGCTTGGCGGCCGAAACGTGTATAGTGGCAGTAATTCCCGGAATAACTTGGCTTAAGTTCTACTGCTACTAACTTTGTGTGTTACTATTTTGTGAAGTAACCACTTTTTGTTATTGTAAAACTAGCTGTTGCCCGCGACTTCGTCCGCGTGGAATTCGGTTTTATCACGCACCCGTATTTTACCCCTCGGAAAAGTAGCCTAAGTTACTCCTTGTTTCATCAGCTATCTGCCAGTGAAAGAAAATTTCAGAGATTAGCCGGAACAAACAGACAGAAAGACAAAAATTGAAAAAAATGATGTTTTGGTATATGTATATTTCAAACAGACACTCTAATTTTATTTATTTGTATAGATGACTGTTAACACTAAATATAATAATCTTCCAGGTGCACATGTTAGATATTGAAACATTCACGTACCTTCATCGAGCTTTGGAGTCTGCTATCGCGCCTATTGTCATATTCGCAACCAACAGAGGCAAATGTCAAATAAGGTATGAATTACATCCCAAATCTTATAAGTATTGTTTACTATTACTAAATTATTTTAAATGAAAGTCCGCCGCCGCGTTATTTCATTCGTTCAGGCTAAGATTTCTTAGAATTTGACTGATGATATTGGTGGCACCCGTGCCAAGCCGGGGCAGGCCGCTATTTTAATATATGAAATAAAGAAAAACATTAAAATCTCTACGTAACTTGAAAATTTACTCTATTTAGTTTCATTTTATGTTGTTCCATGAGTATGTTATTTATATTAATAATTATCTCATATTTTTACGGTTTGACTGTTTAATAAAATATATATATATATATAATAATCAATATAATATAATAATATATAATAATAATGTACTACAGTGAGGTATTATAATCGCCTATGTAAAAGCAAGTATTGACTGATTCCAGGGGCACTGAAGATATCATATCACCGCACGGTATCCCGCTGGATCTCTTAGACAGGCTACTCATCATCCGTACATTGCCGTACAACAAAGCCGAGCTATTGCAGGTACACACATTTATCATTTGATGGTTTCACAATGCGTATTTCATAGCCAAAGTACATTTATTGCTTGAAATACATTACAAAATTATGTCGAATGAAAGAATCGGTCTATCTTTCGGCATGTCATAATTTGAGTAATAAAAATTTATTTCTACACTTAAACTTATACTAAACAATGTGTATGCATTTTATATAATTAATTATTTAGAAAAATAACCTGAATGTCATTTAAAATAATAACAAATTATAATATCAAACAATAAGCAAGTCAATAATAATTAACTTACGAACTGGGCAGCCATCAAAGTTTATATCAGTTACTTAATACTTAACTACAACTTGAAATGATTTTAGATTTTGAAACTCCGTGCAGCCACCGAAGGTATCGCGATTGAAGATGAAGCCCTTGCAGCCCTTTCTGAAGTCGGCGCGAACAGCACCTTGAGGTGAGTTCAACTGTCACTCCGATCAACGTCTGTCAACGTCAAACCTCTGTCCGGCGAGAAAAAAAAGAAAAAAAAAAAAAAAAAAAAAAAGCATACACCCCCCCCCCCCCCCCCCCCCCCCGATGTGAAGCAGTTCAGTTTAGCAGTGGTGGTAACCTCTGCTCGTAACGAGGAATACCAATCGGGTCTCTACTTACAAGAGCCAAGTCGCATCGTATGCGCACGTAACCCTGAGAAGGTGGAATGTCTCATGTAATTTCACTGGCAACTACTTACTCCGTTTGTACTTTTCCCCACATGGCTGTTATATGCATAGCACGGTCCAGTTGACAAGTGTCAGTTTGTGTGTCAGGTACGCGGCGCAGCTGCTGACGCCGGCGATGCTGACGGCGCGCGCTGAGGGCGCGCAGCGCATCAGCCCCGCGCACATCACGGCGGTGCACACGCTCTTCCTCGACGCCAAGTCCTCGGCGCGCATCCTCACGCAGCAGTCCGATAAGTTCATGAAGTAGACACGTTTCACCTTATCACTCAACTATATGTTACTATATTAAGTCTATTATTAATGTACGGATGGTGCTTACATACATCAGCGTCGTTACAGCGTCCTTACAGCTTCACATGTGTGATCATTGGTACTATTTTAGTTTATATATGTTTATTTGTTTTGGTTTTGAAATAAGTAGTAAACGTAATTCAAAAAATTCTTAACCTGAGTTCATAACGAATTCGAATTATTGTATTGATATAATCTAAAAACTGTCATTCAAAATCAACTCGTACAAACGAACAAGCGGACGCGGCGGGCAATGATTTGTAGTTTACTGGTTGCGCCCCGCGATTTTACCCGTGGTTAGTCATCTCACGGGAACCGTAAATTTTTCCGGGATTAAAAGTAGCCTGTGCTATTCCAGACTATAATCTTTTGTGCCATTTCATACGGATCCGTTCAGCCGTTCTCGCGTAACTGAATAACAAAAACCCATCTATACTAACTTTCGCATATATAATAGTAGTACTTTGTATAGTTTGTATTATCGTTATATGCAAAATAACAGCGGTATTAGACAAAACTGATGAAAAAATTGTCTCAAATGTAATTTTGCGGTAAAAATGTGACGTAAAATCGATGTGACTTAATTCATTCCACCCGTGCGTATATCATTTTGGTCATATTTCTGTGCTGTCATTGTTCTTATCAGTTCTATGGTTCCGCTGACGACATTCGAATAAGAGGTTTTTTGCTTTACATTAAAAATACCACCGGGTAATAGAAATATTGGATTCGTAAGGTACAAATTGATCACAAGTGATCCTGAAGAAGCACGGACTACTTCTAGGCGATTACACATTAGTCGTGTTCAATGTGAATTATCTTAGCGTATCTCTCTGGCGTTGTCCTAATATTATTCCGGAAATAGTAACCAGCTTTTATATCTTCCTTCCTATACATCCAAGTACTGATGTAATATTAATATTAATTAGAGGCAATCTTAGAATTTTTAGTTGTGTCTGGTTTTATCATATTACGCCACTATTTGTATTGGTCATTGGTGTGGCGCGTAAAATTAATTTGCTCAGTTGCAGTTACTGTTCTTAGTTTTGCAATTAATGTAGTACTGCCATCCTTTAATTAAAAAACTGTTAACCCTCAAAAGGTCAATTTTGTCTTTTTAGTAGGAAGCGATATAGTTCAAAATTCTCTATCTTTCTGTCTAAGAAACGTTTGTAAATTATAATTACATCCGGAGATAAAAAAAAATTGTAGGCCGTTAAGTGACAGATTTCATAGGAATTAAAGAGTTCTCTGAACATACCTCAAGAAGAACCATTTGGGCTTAACGGCCTTTTAGTTAAACGAAGGCAGAGTAGTGTTTCTGTTTCATTTTGAATCCTCAACATATTACCTATATAATGATTTCCATAAAGTTATGTGATATTTTCTCTAGGTATTTTGTTATGCTTATGGATGTCATAGTTAAGTTATAGGAGAATCCTGTAATTTGGTTAATTTTGAATAATGTTCATTTAGCAAGTATTACTTAATATCAAAATGTAACAACGAGAACTAAAAAAAAAAGAAAACTCTTATATAATAAATAAAATGTTATTATCAAAACGTTTCTTAATCTCTAGTACTTTAGTTCTAATTTATTTACACAACAACAATTTGTTCTAATCAAGTTTTTTTTACAACAGACACAAATGTGTTTCACTGGGTGTGTCACTATCAACATTTGTTTAAAATTAATAACCTTATCTCGAGCTGTACAAAATCTTAATCTCGTTCACGAAACATCCTATTTACAACTAGCGCAACAAAAGCATTCAGTCAACGTTCACGTTTGTTCGGATTGGATTCGACAGTCTTGAAGAAGGGAACGAATCTGGCGTCCGTTTTGGGGTGCGGCGTGGTGCCGGGGGGGTGCGTGCTGGCCGGGGGGGTGAACGTGGGCAAGTCTACGCGCAGCTCTGAAGGGGCGGCCGTGTGCCGGTACAGCGCCTCGAACTGCATCTCCTCGGGGTAAGAGTGGGACTTAATCTTCCGCTCGTCGCGAGCGTTGCTCGGGTACACTATCACTATTTTCTCGTTGCTTTCGCTCCGCAGAGCCACCGGTGGCAATGCGGTACTCGTGGAAACGACGGGCCCTTGAACAACCTTCAGCATCTCCGTCGGCGCTGGACGAAGTTTCTCCGTCGTCGTTGTAGTTAAAGGCGCCGACGTAGTAGTCGTTGTGGTTGAAACTTCAACGGGAATCTCGGGGTCTTCCGGTGATTCTATATCGCGTTTTTCTCCAGGCGGGCCGAACGAACGAAGCGATTCAATCTTCATCTCTAACGTAGGGGTCGGCACTGGCACGGAACTTGTCACGTTCATATCCTCCATTGGTATGTATCGAGAGGTCGGTTTGGGCAGATCGCGAGCTCCGAATATTGGTAAACGTGGGGCGTACGCGGAAACTAGCGGCAGCAGTGTGTCTCTGGCGTACCGTTCGGCTCGAGAAATGAAAGACGCCAGTCTAGCCGGTAGGAACTGTACCGCAAAACTGGATTCCTCTTTTTCGGCTCGGTCATCCCCGATCATGGATTCGTCGTAAGTTGGAGTAGTTGAAATGTCGTAGTTTTTGGCTTTCCGTATCAGAGGCGATTGGGTCGTCGGCGTCGGAGGTTGCGTTGGTCTCAGGACGGGTTCGGATATTTCGTGGCCGTCTGATGAGTCTGATCGTTGACGCGGTGTTTTTCTAAGTCGAGGTCTGAGTACAGGCTCTGCTATCTCGACCAGTCCGCTGGGCGCCGTTTTGGTGTTGGTCATACCGAAAGCTCGTCCGGTGTTTTCGGCTTCGCCTGTCCATTCGTACGTGTCGACGAGGACGAAAGGACGCTGTGGAGTTTCCTCGGGAAGCTCGTTTTCTATGGGATCCGCGCGAATCACGACGGGCCCTTCGGTGGAGTTATCTTTCTTCGTGTGAACATTGCCGCCGCTTGTCGCATTTAAGGATTGTTCTTCCTGAAATATTTAAAATGTTACAATACTCGTTTCGGTGTTTTGTTTTTGCAGTTTATCAGTAACATTAAAATCGTTAAATTCGGCTTTGTTACATTATTTAAAGGTAGTATACCGGTTGTATTACGCAGTCTCCTGGGTATAGCGGCAGTTCAACCGACTCTTCAGACAGTAACTGCATTCCTCTCTTACAGAATGATGACCTGTAAAGAAATTCAGATCTTTTACATTTGAAACATTTATTTTCCTACTTATAGTCCGATATGGTATAATGAATGAATGAGGGCCCTTATTACGCACTTCCATGTGTGATCAAGTCTTAAACAGTTAAGAGAAAAAAGACGAAAGTTGTAGTTCCAATTTCACCGTGTTGATTATAAGTGTTGGACATCATCAATACATACTTACGTTTTAGCAAAGCTGTCCGCGATAAGCAACTTTTCGACAAGAATGGACTTGACACCAGCGCTCAGCCACCCGTTGTAGGCCGCGTAGTGGATGGTTGCCCGAATCGGTACTCCTAGAGCGGGATGCGGCACTATCACCCGAGTAAAGCGAGCCCCACCGTTCGAAGTGTCCTCGCGTCTGAAATCAGAAGATCTATTCTATTCTATTCTATTCGAGTCAGTGGTGAAAGGATTTAAGGCTCCTTTCGTGCACTTGACACATGTCTTCGAATTCTTAGTTCTACGACATGTCGGTTTCCTCACGATGTTTTCCTTCACCGTTTTGAGAACGTGGTATTGCGCACATAAATCTTTCAATCGAAAAACTCATAGGTACACCTTGGGATTTGAACGTGCGACCCCCGGATTGAAACTCGGGGTCAGTACCACTAGCCCACCACGCTCTCAATTACAGACAGACAACTTAATAACTTATAAACTCAACTTTGCACAGGATACAGAGTTCCAGAATCATTTACGTCACAGATACATTTTATTAAAAGTTAAGGAGCGAGCAGAAGGCCATCTGATGCTAAGCGGAAACCCATAAGCTATACAAATTGGGACCTCCCCTACTCAGTTACGACAAGACCCGAGTCGCATCGTATGTGCTTGTAACACTGAGACGTGAAAGAGGAATGTCACATGTGCCTTAATTTCACCGGAAACCACACCTTTCAAATCGGGACACAGTAACGCGAATGCTTTACTGCTTGGCGGCAATAATAGGTATGGTGGAAGTACTTACTACCGATGAGCTTGGCATAATTTCTACTGCTACTGAAAGCGCATTTAGTAAATGCTTTGGTCTATTTATATTGTGTTGGTATCTTCGTCTTACTTCGTCATGGGGAAAGACTCGTTGAGGCCCGAGTCTCCCTGAAGCGTGAGCGTCACCCGGCCGAAGTTTGCCTTCTCAGGAGCTTCGTTACCAGCCCAGATTGAGACATGGTATTGGTGAGCTGAAAGAAACCAATAAGATATATTTAATAAGTTTTAATTGAGAAATCATTTTTTAAACAAATTTTTACAGTCACACCCTGGATACTACCGAGGGCTATAGTACTTGTCAAGACAAATCCATTACGATGGGATAATGTTGAGAAGTTGAGGAGTTCCTATGGCCACCTATGACTCCATCATCAGACCACCTCCATGTTAACATATTATTGCATTATGTTCCAAATTTCAGCTCAATCGGTTAGGGATTACCTACTGTTTTAAAAGTCATTTACACACATCAAGATTTGACCCGAACAAATACAGTGCAAGTTAAAAGCTTGTAAAATAACTCATTGATGTGACATATTGAATTGGAGGATCTTTTATTTAGTCTGCAGAGAGCAGTGGATACTTTGGCACATACCACAAAAAGGTTCTTCCTCTCTGGTTAGAAGATAAAGCTGTCCGCGTCCTAAAGATCGGTCGGCGTAGTACCCCATGTTCCCGCAACGCCTTTCACTGTCGCAAGGGAAGCATCGACCCTGAAATTTTGCACATATAACACAACGCCATCTAGTCTCAAAGTAAGCATAGTATTATGGGAACCAGACAACCAATATAATACTTGTATACTTTGTAAATACATACATACAAGTAATAGAAAGAAGACACGACAGACAGGGTTACTACCAACTGAGCTGTGAGGCCAGTCGTCAAATGTGTACTTACGTCAAGGAATGTATCGTAGTTAGCGCAAGGGAACGCGGGGAAGTGACATTTGGGTGACACGGAATCTGTGAAGAACTTGTAGGCTCTCCTGTGGTTGCACAGCGACCGGCCCTCGGCTGATGTTGCCGCCCACGGCAGGAGATCAGACACAGCGCCTACAAACCTGTAATTACAACCAGATAATCTTCAGGATATAAAAGTTTGTAATACTAGCTGCGCCCCGTGGTAGTCTCCGCGGTAAGTTAACCCACGGGAACATTGCACTTTTCCGGGATCAAAGTAGCCTATGTGTTAGGATTCACTTCACGTGAGATCCCATTAATATAATGTGTGTTTATCCTAACCAAATACACGTACAAGTTGGAGCATCCGTGCTGCACTCTGCCGCCATTCGGATAGAAGTCGACGTGTCCCAGCGGCTGCGCAGCGCCTAACCCACCGAGGATCAGGGTTTCTCCGTTGGAATGTATTACGTCGACGAACTTGGCGTCGGTGCGGTCCAGCCGGGCTCGGGGATCTTGGAACTCGAAGAGCGGACCTGCCGGGTCCAGACCTGGAATTATAAATAAATATTCGTGGACATTTCACACAGCGCCATCTAGCCCCATAGTAAACTAAGCATAGCTTGTATTATGGGAACCAGACAACTGATATAATACTTATAAATTTTCTTTTGTAAATACATACATATTATCACCCAGACAGAACAAACTTCAATGTTAAAAATGTCACATAAATGTTTGGAGAGATCGAACCCACGACCTACAGCGCAGAACGCAGGGTTACCACCAACTGAGCTATGAGGCCAGTCCAATTATTATTGTCTTTTTTATTTGATGCAGTTACGGAACGAGCCGATAGCCCACCAGGTGACTTGGGTCCTCCCCTACTAGGATGATAAGACCCAAGTCGCATCGTATGCGCCCGTAACTCTTGAGACGTGTAGATGGAATGTCCCATGTGCCTGCAATTTCACCGGCAATCACACCTTTCAAACCGGAACACAGTAACGCGAATGCGTTACTACTTGGCGGCAGAAATGGGCATGGTGGCAGTACTTCCCCGGGCGAACTTGGCGAGAGTTCTACTGCTCTTAAAATGTGTATAGAAGTAGAAGAGTGAGACGCGTCTTCGTGGATGCCTCTATCTGTAGACAGTTACTGAGCTGAGCTTACCAGTGATTCTGCTGATGTTCCGCAGCTCCGAACCTGCGAAGCCCGCAACATGAGCTCCCAAGCTGAACCCAATTAGATGAATATCTTCGAACCTGAGGTCTATGTGTTTGTCCAACCCTGTTAAGAAGAGGCAGACCATGATTCAGAGTTTACTCAGGCTCGAGGTGTAGGACGGTTCTGCTCTTTTGAGAAAAATCCCGTAGCCTAACACAAAACTTATTTTTAGATCAGGAACGAGAGCGTTGCGTTATTGGCGAGAGAATATTGTCTATATAAGATTCATTTTAGTGGGAAGCTGTATCCGAACCAGAAAATACTTTACCTAACACTGTAGTGCGCACAATTTTTTTTTTCTTAGCGTTTTATAATTTTTGCTTTGTATACGTTTAATAAATCTTTATTTTATATTTCTTTGTGTGTAATGTATATGTGTGCTAAATAGCGAATATGTTTGTCTATGCTTATGTCTATAATAGAGCGGTGGCAAACGGACAAATGATTAATTTAAGTAATCATCATTCAAAATGCTCTGATAGGATCGATATTTACTCGTAGTTTTTAAACACCATTCACGACATAAAAGTTTTATAATGGAGATTTTGTGTAATTAGTGCTGCTCTAGGGTCCAGTACCAAATACGAATAGATTTCCGATTTCAAAAGCAACAGTTATCGAACTATAGCAATAGATACCTTGCAACAACATTGCTAGCTGTTTCCCCACCAGCCTGGTATTGGCGGCAGCTCGTAAGTAATTCGGCATAGTCGCTCCTCCCTCCCAGTCCACGCATATTACGTTACATTCCTCCTGAAAACAAAAATAAGCTGCTGATTACTTGTTCTTTAATAAATAAGTAATAAAATAAATATAAATAAATATTGGTGGACATTTCATACAGCGCTATCTAGCCCGAAACTAAGCTAAGTAAATAGCTGTTATAATGGGAGCCAGACAACTGATATACATACATATATGCTTATTTTGGAAATAAATACATATAATACGTATTGATACCCAGACACAGAACAGACATCTATGTGCGTCACACAAATGTTTGTCCTGGGTGGGATTCGAACCCACGATCTACAGCGCAGAAGGCAGAGTTACTACCTGAACAATGAGGCCTTTCAAGCCATTGGCTAAGAGCCAGCCACCCCGGTACAAGCCGTGAATGCTCACCGTGAATACCCTGGTCGTTCCGGTTTAGGTATTCAAGGGGGTGGTTGGCTGATCAAGGATAAGCCAGTGTTTCTGCGGAAAGCATCTGAATAAGCACATTGACAATAATTTGTCACTTAATTGCTAGTTAGAAATAGCAGCAGATATCTGTCAAGTCTGACAAGTCAACGCCCTTTCGAAGTAGCGTTTTGAATAAATGCTAATGTGCAAAAACTAAATATTTTTACCTTTAACCTTCCTAAATCAATGAGGATAACTCTTGGCATACAAAAAGCAAGGTCAAAGGCGACATAGTTTTACATCGTTCAAACACTTTGAAAATTATACGACACATAGTTAAATCTATAGTTTCTCTCGTTCTGGATTTATTATTTTTCGTAAAATCGAGATTAAATCCTATCTGATGGATAGTCTACAAGTAGGTGGACTTCAGACAAGCACAGTCACACTACATCAAAGTACGACACGTACCTACTCACGTACACTAGTAGATATATCAGGTTTCTGAGTAGCGGATCGGGATCATATTTTGTATATGGGCGTGCATAGTATTCTAGTATGCCTTGTGAATGAAATGATTACCTAAATAAATGCTCTAGTCTGAATCTGCCAGTAGCCTACTGAAGCCAGCAGTCTTTTAAATGCTTAAAATATTCAGTTTCGTGTACGATTTCTGCGTCTTACGACACTGGTACGGTTGCTACTATTAAGAACGAAATTGGAAAAATCGGTTCAGGTTTGAAATTTGTACTGGAATTGTAGAGCTTTTCTGCCACGCTCTCTTACTGAGATGACTCGCGTGAGAACTGAAGTGAAAGTTGTAGTTGGGTACTTCGGATGCATCTTGGTCGCTCGTTAGTGGCCCATCCACTAACGTTCCTTCTTCTGATTTGTACTGTCGAACCATCTTAAAAACTCAACCTGAGCTGTCATTTACAAGTATTATTGACGTTTCCAAGTCATGTTGACTTTGACTTTGATTAGTTTAAAAAATTCAGTTTAAATTCAGCATTTGCACTGGAATTTACCATAATAAAAAAAATATACGTTAATTCCAACACACCGAGGCTGAAATTTGGCATGCGTTTAACTTTTGTGTCACAACTAATGCGAGTTCTCTCTTTCGGGCGAACCGCTACTATAAAAGTTTCGTTTCTGTACAACAGGATAAATCAGAAATAAATAATTTTAGTGGATGGCCCGCTGTTATATTGCAGCTAGATTTTTACCAAGATGTGTATAGGAAGGCACCGATGTCCAACGGGCCTCATTGGCCTACTTGTATACTAATAATTAATCTGTGACCCTATGAATATTCTTAAACTCAACGGTTACTTAGCCCAGTAATAACGTCATCAAATTCTCACAGATTTCCTGGTCGAGCAGGAAGTGAGCGTAAATTATACGTGGGTGCCTTATTTGAGTGGATGTGACCGCATTTTTATGGGCTAGCTATTTTGCATTGCATCAGCATCCACCAATATCTGGGGTGTACGTTGTACAATTTAATTCTTGATTTATATTTTTATCACGGAACTTGCAGCTGGATTCAGTTATTTTGGGTATCGATTTTAATTTTGCCATTCGGACCGAAATCTTCAGTACAGTGCTATATAAGCTAAACATACCTATTTCTGCCACCAAGCAGTAAGGCATTTTTGTTACTGTGGTCCGTTTCAAAAGTGTGGTTGACGGTGAAGTTACAGGCACTTGAGACATTCCACCTTCACGTCTCAGAGTTACGGATGCATACGATGCGACTTGGGTCTCATTGTATCCAAGTAGAGGTTACCATTTAACAACAGATGCGACCTTTGCTATTTCCGTTACTTTATTACATAAAAAACATAGTCACCATACATTTTTGACTATGTTTTTATGATTCATTTCGGAATCTTACGATGCTATAATAATGACTGTTTTTGGTAGAACTTACAACAGCCATCAAAGCAGATCGCATCTCATACACCCAGACGTTGTCACAATTGGACCCGAATCCGTGCACGATGACTCGCGTGGGCCGGTCAGCGTCGAAGGCACGCGCGGCCCACGACCAAGCCGCGGACATGTTGCTGGCGGAGACAGCCAGCAATGGTTGGTCACCTCTGTAAAGTAACCGTTTATGAGGAAGCTTACGGTATCGTACTTTGTCCATTCGCAAAAACCGTCTGTGCTGAAAATCAGCGCTGGGGATCTTGTGCCCTCAGCACATGCTGAGCAAAGAGCTTTTTTCACAAGCAATGTACATCCGCGTAGGCATTTCATTTTTAGTTTAATGTCTCCTAGTTATATAAGTATGTAATCGGTGTTATGTACAGTTTGAGATAATAAATTATAGTCTTTCTTTGTTTCTTTCTATTCATTCGTATTTAAAATAGAACTTTCATTACAGCCAAAAGGTTTATTTTTGCATTTTATATATATTATGATCATCCTCTTGTTACGAAATGATCTTGTGAATGTAATAGTAATGTTATATAAATGTCCTAAACCTCTATTTTATAACGTTGATAAAAATATATTTTATCTTCCGAGCCGGTCTATGTGAATAGTCCTTTAATCATTACGCCATATATTCATATTTACGCCAATTGACCAGGACTGTTTTGTTAGCCCAATAGTACTTTCTATGTATCCTTATCCTGGTATATTTACTAATTACAATACAGGGAATCAATATTGTGGTTTACCTGCTAACAGTTGAGTACATGAGGAACTGCGTGCCGACTTCCTGTGGCGAGCTGGGCAGGGTTTCCAAATACGCGAAGGGTCCGGCATCTTCGAAGCACCCGAACTCTCCGTAGCACACGCTTCCTTGCGATCTCTTGCTCCTGACACACAAAGAGATAGATGATCAGTATCTTCATTAGAGGTCACACTAATATTTTAAAGGCAAACATTTGTTTGCGTGTGTGTGGGTACTCGTATGTTTGTTACTGATTCACGCTGAAACGGCTGAAAGGATTTGGTTGCAATTTGGTGTCAGGATAGCTTATATCTTGCACATATATATATACAATCTATACATATAATAAAATTGTAGAAAAGTGGTGTCTGTACAATGGAAATATATAAAAAAAAGTAGCAGGGGTTGTTATTATATCGATGCCGAACCCGAAATTGTAATTAAATTTTTTTTTTCTGTTTGTCTGTTTGTCTGTGTGTTTGTGCACGCTAATATCAGAAACGGCTTATTCGATTTAGATACGGTTTTCACTAATATATTGTAGTAAGCTTCACTTAACATTTAGTGTTTATTTCATGTCAATCGGTTCATAAATAAAAAAGTTATGTCAATTTAAAGAATCACGACGAACATTTTTAACGTACAGAGTACGTACTACACGCCTCGCGCCTGAGCGTCCGTGGCTATATAAAGCGCGCTGAGAGCCGCGCCGCTGCGCTGCCATAAGGATTCAGTTATTCAAAATATGCTGCCCGAAAAGTCACTATTCCACGCGAACGAAGTCGCGGGCACAGCTAGTATACAAATATATATAATAAATAAAAAGAGAATTGTGCGTGTATATGTACGTAATGTAGTAATTTACGATGGACACGAAACAAAATTGCACCAAAATATTGTTATTATTCTCCTGATAGTAATCATCGAATGCATGAAAGTATGTTAATCATAGCGCGTCGATTTAATGATTCGAGTGTGGAAGGAAAGTGTAAGAGATTCAAATCAACACTTTCCTATGCGTTTTTGTTATTCTTCGTGTGAGATGAAGGAAGGAAGTGCTCGCATGGAAACTGTTCATAATACATAGTTACAACATTTTCTCATCGTTGCTCATTTATAAATGCATTGTTTTCGCTCTTGAAATTAGATAGGAAAATGTAAGGTTGCTTTTTACTTTAATCAAGTGTGGTCTGGCATTCCGTCGAAGGCTTTCAGGTTATAAGAGAAAACAAAACAAGGTGCTCAAAGTTGGAAATGTCAAAAATAATTGTTGAATAAGTATTTTACTGTACTCATCCATCTTCTGGTAGTTATTTCTACTTACAGGTGTGTAGGGAAAATTGGTTTTGTAGTTGATTTGATGGTTTGGATCGTATCTAATCAACTTTCGTTTGTTACTTTCTTTCTAAGACTTAAACTAACTGAATAATTGCACCGGTTCAGTGAAGTCAACAACTTACTAGAGCAGCTGCAATCTATGTCGCGACTTATTGAATTTGCACAATAGAAAGTTTATTTCGAGTGTAACCAAAGGTGAAAGCTATATTCTTCGGCACTTCTATCAGATCTTAAATTATCCATTTTAATTGCTCTATAAATAATGAATGGACTCAATTCACATAAATAACAGTAATACTTACTCGTATTACAGTTTACCATGTAAGTTGTAATAGTTAATCCAGAATAAATGTTTGAATTGAGTTGTGGTTAAAACAATACGTGCACGTAATTCAAGCTCTGACTACCTTAATAACTAATACAAATATTGATATTGAATTACTCACTTACAAATATTAAAGGGGACGCGCAGCAAAAATTACTGTAAGGCTAAAATCTTTCGTGGAATCATTAACTATGCGACGGCGCCTGGGAGGTTATAGACGAGGCTAATGATTGCCCGTATCGTCCGTATTCGCTTCTGCTCCTACTGCTCCACGGAGTGGCGGACGGCGGCGAGCAGGTAGGTATCTCTCCGCTCGTCCTCAGCCTCCTGCGCCGCCTTCGCCATCTTCCCGTGCCTCGCCATTACTACCCACCTCGTTCGAGATCGCTTCTGCTCCCACTGCTGCATGGAGTGGCGGACGGCGGCGAGCAGGTAGGTATCTCTCCGCTCGTCCTCAGCCTCCTGCGCCGCCTTCGCCATCTTCCCGTGCCTCGCCATTACTACCCACCTCGTTCGAGATCGCTTCTGCTCCCACTGCTGCATGGAGTGGCGGACGGCGGCGAGCAGGTAGGCGTCTCTCCGCTCGTCCTCAGCCTCCTGCGCCGCCTTCGCCATCTTCCCGTGCCTCGCCATTACTACCCACCTCGTTCGAGATCGCTTCTGCTCCCACTGCTGCATGGAGTGGCGGACGGCGGCGAGCAGGTAGGCGTCTCTCCGCTCGTCCTCAGCCTCCTGCGCCGCCTTCGCCATCTTCCCGTGCCTCGCCATTACTACCCACCTCGTTCGAGATCGCTTCTGCTCCCACTGCTGCATGGAGTGGCGGACGGCGGCGAGCAGGTCAGCGTCTCTCCGCTCGTCCTCAGCCTCTTGCACCGCCGTCGCCGGCCGGCCCGCGCCCCGCCATGATTCTAGCTCTGCATCTGAACAAAAACATAATCATATGTAAAGATTGGAGAAATAGATTGCATAAATATTAGTAGTCACGTGTTTTTTTGTATCAGCGGCGGTATCCACTGCCTTTAACATTAGCAATATTCAGATACAACACCTCAGCCGCTAACTTCTTTCCAGCCGGATTCAATAAAAGATGAGAATTCAATGCCAATAAATTTACGACAGCGAGAAAAAATGCGGTATTGGCTCATTCTTTTCCGCCACGATTTTCTTGTTTTACTACTACCGACGCGTTTCGTACAGATCGCTTAATGAGACAAATCCAACAGAAAGAACGTTAGTGGATGGCCATCTAATACCAAATAAAATATTGCACCTGACACTTGACGTGACACATGAAAATTAATGTCTTGTTTTGCCAGATATGACCAACTCCTATTATTCAATCCGGAACAGAATCGACTATCCCAGACGAACTTTTTACTAAATAACTATTTGCAAATCAAGTACCTATTTGAGGCATACAAACGAAAGTAACCGTTAGTTTCAATGCATATTCTGTTTGTATAAGAATCCAAAAATCTATTTACCAATCGCCTATTGCATGCAACAAAGAAAACTGAAGAGAGCGACTTTGAAAATGTAATGGTAATGTATTTAATGGCATAATTTGCGTGGTGCATTTCAAACTGGCAAAAGGCGCGCTACATACATACGAGGTAACCTGAATGCTGTCATTCATCTCCGGGTAGCTCTCCACTTTTTGCGGTACTAATGCGGCCTTGATATGTCAGCCAGTCGTATTGTAGGGCAGTATATTGCAAGAACCATTAGGGACGAAAGCAGGCCGCTCCCAGACAAAGAATGATGAGAAACTCGCCGAACAACCCACTTCGATGACAAAGCTAACTCCATATTGAGGCAGACGGAAGAAAGACGTTTGTAATTATGACGACCGTTAAATGCGACTGACATACCAATTCACTTCTGGTATTTGATACAGCACAAGTACACGTATTTATTGACACAAAACGAACGCGATTTACTTAGAAATCACTTCGGTGATGATGCTCCTATTGTGAGCTGTTTTTTATTTATTTATTTATTTATTCAAACCTTTAAATCCATGTGCTGTGACATGGAATTGTTTTCACGTAATCCATACGTGATGTCTCCGGCAAAGCTACACAGCAACGGGTGATGTAAGGATCCACAATGAACACGATTTTCTTTGTTAGCGCGTTGTAATACTGAGACTTACGCTGTATGGCCGAAGTTAAGTAATCAGTGGTGCCTATACTGTCTCGTAAACATGTATGGATGGCCTAGTGTGACTGATACAATGTTACCTAATCGAACACATGGTTACCGAAGTAACGACTTTCTTCTTTAAATGGTGGTCCTAGATGGACGCACTTCCTCCATCTGGGACACGCCAAAGCTGCCATATATATAACGAACACCGATTTGTTAATTTATGTCTTGCACAGCATACCAACATACAATCTGCATGCGATTAACAATTTTTGTTTTGCAAATGCACTTAACGACACACGTATCTAAATACTTAAAGTCAGCTCATTTCCCGGGTAACACAGTGTTTTTTAAAGTTCCATAAAACGTCCTAGGAGTGTCCTAGCTTGCCCTAGTGCGGGTACCACTAGTAATGTAATATTATAATACTGCGTGTGGTAAATAAATATATTTGTATTTGTAAAATCATAAACTGCATAATTAAAATAAGCATGCCTGCTAGGTATATCCCACTAATATTATAACCGTGAAAGTTTGTTTGGATGTTTGTTACTCTTTCACGCTCAAACGGCTGAATGGATTTGGATGAAATTCGGTACCAAGATAGCTTATATCCTGGATTTACACATAGGCTACTTTGATCCCGGAAAAGTGCAGTGTTCCCGTGGGATTACTCACCGCGTGTACCACCGCGGGGCGCAGCTAGTAATTAAATACAACAACTTTATAGTAGGTATGAGAATAATATTTGTGAACAGTTTATCTCATCATCATCAACTCGTCACCTATTGATAGCTCAGTATTCATTGTGTCATAACAATAAATTTTAGAATTGAAGCCTTAGTCCCCTGCAGTCACCCACCCATTTTGTAAGCAAGGCTTTCATAAATAATTGAAACGGTTTCAAAACTTTTCCCACTAGCGCCGGAAGAGCTTTAAATTTTAAATGAGCCATGATATTGGTTTATGGCTGGCCGGATTCAAGAGGTCATTTCTCATGGCTCGCTTCTTGCCAGTCATCGCTGCTTTGGAGGTCACTGTCGGACGGATTCTAATATCTTTAATGTTTTGCTATTGGCTCTGAGTCAAATTCATGAACGTTATTTGGCGATATGCGATAAATTAGACTTTTGTTTCATTTCTGTGAAAAGCAGTTTTGTATACAACTCATAGTGATCTGGCACGTGAGACGTGAAGTCTCGTGTTCCAGTAATTTCACCGGCCACCACACCTGTTAGTGAGTACGAATAGTAAGGAGATAATGGAATAATCCAGTTATACTCCTGAGCCCTGTATTTTTTCGCCTCCTTGACACAATGAATGTTTCCTGTTATTTAGTCGTCCGTACGAGTCACATGTGGGTAGGACGCTATGAGAATGCCAGAGTCCTGATACTACGAAATTATTATTTGACAGAAAAACTGTGTTTGGTCGAAACAAATGTGATGCTGGGCCACATATCTAATGCATTTAATAATACCTTCTGACACAGATGTGATCATGCTTTATATTTATTATGTTATTATATACGATATGTGCTAGCTTTATTATCAAAATGATGAATTAATTAAACGTATCCATATCTATTAACCATATCTTCGGTGGCAATCCCTAAAGATATCAAAGCGATTTGCGATTTTCTATCGGCATAGGGTGCTAAACAATTGTAACCACTCCATTTTAACCCATAGTTTTCACGTCTTATTTACGAAATGTTACATTAATGGAGCTTATAATGTACATTAACGGAATTGTGGCACCAGGATCAACGTAACTAGATTAAGACAGTACTTACACCTAGCAACAGCGAGCGAGAGTACAGCCAGGAGCACGGCGAGCGGACGCAGGGCGTGCGTCGCCATCCATGCGGCCCGGCATTCACGACCTGTTGACAAGATCACCTTGTGTTACACTATGTTGAATTGCCTGAAGCAATTCAGTTGGTAGTACTAACTCTGCCTTCTACGCTGTAGTTCGCTGAATCGAATCCCACCCAGGACAAACATTTGTGTTACGAACGTGTTTGTTCTGGGAGTTAATATGTAAGTATTCAGTCAGTTATGTAGTTCCCATATATACAGCTATGCTAGTTTGGGGCTAGATGGCGCTTTGTGAAAGACTAAAAATAAAAGCTTGTAAAATGCATTTGGCTCTATACTAGTGAAGTTACTCAGTGTTCATTCTGTTGATTATCCTATTAGCTTCTATACGACGCTTCGGCCGGTAATGGGATGAAAAGAGGTATTTGTGGTATACTGATTCATTGTTCAAAATTTTGGCTGAATGTTGTAATATTATTAGTGGGGTTTTATACTAATAAATTAACCAAGTGGGTTAATTTGTTTGCTTGAAAATCCTGACAGGTTCCCAGACCCAACTGGGTGCCCATTTACAGACAACTCAATCCAGAACTCTCTCACGCCAATTTCAGGGCTGGAAAGGTGGCTAAAGTGATGGCTCTTATAACGCTATTAGCACGATAATTGCATTTTCTATCCGGATTTCTTGATAATTTCTTCAGTGATTTTCATGGCTGTCTGGAATATATTGACAGAAGTAATAATAAGCAGAGTTATTAAAGAGGAAGCAGTGACTGCGATGTGCTCGCCAAGGTTAAAAGTGCCTTCGGGGAAAAATTGTGTGATAGTGATTTTAGTTTTTAATTTGTGTTTCGCTGAATGGCCGTGCTCTTTTTAATATATTTATTTATATTTATTTTATTTTATTTTATTATTATTACAAAATCCACAGCTCTTAATTTAACACAATAAAATCTTAATTAACTTATCGTATAGCCAATAAAGGATTTACATTTTATATATATATATCCATAATTTACTTCATTAAGTGTATTGAGTCTCTTTGCAGCGGACCAATTAGAGTTGTGATTGTAAAGTAACCTCGTATTAGACTTAGGTTTTGGCTAGTTGCAGTTCTGTCTATAAAATTATTTTATTATTTGTCTTGAAATTGTAGTTTTTAAGTGATAATATGCAAAAATCGACCAATACAGACAGAGTGCCTAGACCTTAGTCGGCTTATTACCATTACTTAATATTAATTATACAAGTATTTTTATAGTATGATTTATTTTTAAAGGTTTGAAGGGTGTGAGTGCTTGTGAAATTATCGGCACTTGATACATTCCACCTTCGAGTCAACTCAGAGTTACGAGCGCATACGATGTGGCTTGGGCCATATTGTACCTAAGTAGGGGAGAACCCAAGTCGTGTTTTTTGCAGAGGTTATCACTTAACACCAGGTGGGCCATCTCCTCGTTCCCTAACTTTATCACATAAAACAAGGTCATGCTTATCACTATATCTAATTATGTGTAAATAGAATATGATACAAGCTATTTACTTAGCTTACTTTGGGACTAGATGGCGCTGTGTGAATTTCCACCAATATTTATTTATTTTATTAATTGGACATATAACAACTGACTCTTGCAAGTCAATAACTTCAAACACCTTAGTTTAAACGATAACTATCTATAGGCAATCCTAATTTCTCAGTTAAACACTATATAAACGTTAAGTGGCAGTTGGCCAAAGTAACTGCTTTTTAATCGCGACATCCATTGACTTCCCATTGCTAACAGCTAAATAACAGCTTACCATACAACAATGGAAGTTCTTAATAGTGTCATTACTGCGAATTTCCTGGTCCTACCGAGTTCCCATGCGGTTCTGCGCATCGTGATCATAGTTACGATCAGTGATGTACATGATACCTTAAATAAAGTATCTAAAATAGAAAATGCAACATACTTTTAAATTAAGTATTTCAGATACCAGATTCAACTTTTCTGGAATGGTATCTGAAATACTAGATATAAAATACATATCTTTTGAATACATTTTAAAGACAAAATACTTTTGTAAAAAAATCAACATTTTTTTTAATGAAAGTTTACTTTCTAGAGCCTTTCCTACTAAAAACATATACCTAATATTCATCTTTTGACTTTTTTTTATATCACCTTCAATATTGTCTAAATTCTCCGATTTTTGATTTTCAGTTCGAATAATTTTTCGTGTAAAAGTATTTTAGCAAACGTATCTAAAAAATACTAAGATACCAAACAAAAGGTATTTAAATACAAGATACTTAATATGTATTTTGTATCTTGTATCTGTATTTCAGATACTTGTATCTTAGATAAGTCACATCTCTGGTTACGATATTATGAAACAAGTATGAGGACGTTACTTGAACGTGAATGTTGTGACTAAGAGGTTAAAGAAACAAAAAGGATACAGCTTGCTATGTATGTATGGATACCGGCAGTGTGAGGCCAAGTTCAACAAAATGGTATTACACGCAACTATAGTGTATCACGCAACGTTCTTCGATATATATTGTCAGCTGTACCTACAGCAGTTGCAAATACTTTTACAGTTTCTATTCTATTCGAGTCACTGGTTCTCTCGAAACAGTGTGGTGAAAGGATTTTAGGTGCGCCTCAAAGAGGCTTGACACATGTCTTCGAATTTTTGTTCTAGGAACCTGTCGGTTTCCTCACGATGTTTCCCTTCACCGTTTGAGAATGTGGTATAGCGCACATAAATCTTTCAATCGAAAAACTCATAGGTACACGTCGGGGTTTGAACCGGCGACCTCCGGATTGAAACTCGGGATCAGTACCACTAGTATACCTATATACTACACCTATATACAGTAAATATTTATATATCAAAAACTTACAAGGCCGATGTTAAGTAACATTTTCGGCGATGGTGCGCTACGATGGGATTTAGAAAAGGTTCTACCGACTCTACGGGTGGCTTCTGGAACTTCACGCCAGGCAGTGGTTTCCCAGTGATCACCCTATGTTTCCTCACGATGTTTCCGTTCATCGGAAATTTGGGTTTATTGTAGGATTCCAACCCACAACCTGCGGATCGTGAGCTAACGACATCATCAACAGAGTAATAACTGCTTCAAAATTTTATTAAATAAGTCAAAAATCTGTTTTACTTCACACTACTACAACTATCCCTAGAATACAAAGATTTATGCTCAAGAGGTATTTGTACTGAAGTAAGTTGGTATTGATTATCTTAAAATAAAATTATAAATCGTAGTTCTTTCGTTTGCATGTAGCTATAACTTTAATAATATTCAATACGTGCTTACACACGGATAACTATTTATAAACGTATGTATGACAATAGTACAATTCAACATCGTGAATGGTTTCTAAATTGGCACATAGGTATATCGTTACCTATATATCATGTAAATGTACCTTTAACAACGTAGTAATGGTGCCCAAAATGTTATTTTCGCTTTGTGCTAAAGAATATGCAAATATGGCTGTTCGCACTGTCATCACCATTATGAAATAAATCCTATAATGAGTAAACTGCAGTTCCCTCAGTCGGTCAAGGTGGAATCAGTTCTTATCTGCAATTATTCCAAAGTCTCATTCCCTTTGATTATTATAAGAGATTCTTGACTGTCGTGCTGCATAATTATTATTCTCAATAATCTTATAAATGACTTGGCAATGTCTTGCTTAAGCGCTTTCGTTTTTATGCTCTAACAAATTCAAAAATTAACATGCAATTTGCTTATAGATATTTCAAGTGAAGGATGCAATCAATGCATTGTGGAGTAATATTCGTGCATGTATGTCTTTCAAAATATTCAACTTCGAGTAAAAGTAGTTCAATCATGTAATTGTACCCTTTAATATAATTAATATTAGTATTGAAAAAATAGATATAAACAATGACTAATTGTAATAAGTAAAAATAGTCAAATTCAGTCAAACCTTCTTCTTAGTTCTTTAGATCTACAATCGACTCGCAAGTTCAATTGAAAAGTAGTCATTTTGTGGCTCTTCCAAATTACAATTTCTTTACGCTCTTTGAACGCCCAAGTACTACCATAAAAAGGGTCATCGCAATTTTCCACTCCATGTGCATCGGTCGAGTTCGTTGACCTAGAACAGAGCAATACCGCCTAGATTTCTCAGTTGGCTGGCTATTCGGTTTCGGACACAATCGTATAGTACAGATGTAACTAACTTACAGCCAACAAAAGGCTGCAAATGTGCAACCAACTTAGTAACCCACTCACGTTTTATAAATTCCATATGAGTTATGTTGGTAATGTAGAGATAATGGGAAACATACAGATTGTTACAGTGTCGTGACCAAATGAAGCAAACAATCTTTTTGAAGTTACTTCGAGCTTTGGCGCCCCCTGTATCTTGTTATATAGCTGGTTCAAGGTTATCAGCCAATCGAAAGTATTTGAGTGCTCTAAAACTTTCATATTTATTTTATCTACACAAAAAGACATAAAAACTTACATCATTTCGTCATCAACTATCTGATGAACATGAGCAATATATATTTATGATATGATATTAGGATGCTTATAACATACATAATTACTTTTTTAGGGTTCCGTACTCAGAGAATGTGACTTTTGTAATAAGCTAATGCCTCTCTACCCTAAAAAAGGACCGCACGGAGAAAAACGAAAACGAATTGTACCATAACTACCATAATAAGAAGCAAAAACGATAAGATATTGAGAAGTGGTGTTACTTAGGTTAATCGAACTGAATCCCGTCCTTCACGCTCACAAAAACAATATATCTATTTATGTTATGACTGTTTAAACAACACGCATTATTTTGTTTCATCAGACAGCTGCAAAACGCGTGCGTGTTTTATAAATCGTGAGTTCCTTTTGTGAATTTTTTAACGACCTCCTTAGGATAGTGGAACTAATAGCCGACTGTCTGTCGCAAGGGTTGCGGGCTGGATTAAAAATTAAAAATTTAAAAGTTGCCACTGTTTTAGTGAATGAAAGCATATATTCACATCCACACACATTGTAATAGCTATTCAACGTAGGTATATGATATGTACCTTGAATTAAGACATCAGAACATAATAGATCATAACTTTATAAGTTCATCCCATTCACACGATACATTCAATGTTATTTGAAAATGCGCAGGCCCTACATATGTATAATTGTTATTTGTATTAACTAACATAATTTATGGATATTTTGAGGTCTGTGTAAAACTGAAATTACAATTGTTTTTTGCATAGCATATAGTTATATAGCTTATAGTATAATTGTTTTAAACTTTATTACCTAACTGTCTCACATGTTTTCTCCTGTAATTAGAATTAAGTAATCGTATTTGGACACCCGCGATACAGGCTAGCTCTAGTGCCGGGTCCACAGGCATATTATGTACATGAAATTTTTTATGGAAAATAAATGATTTTTTGATTTGATTTTGAAGTTATGAAACATAATAATACTGCTGGAATCATATAAGTGGCACAAGGGTGGTCTATTGGTAAATAAATTAAGCTTAATTAAATTAAAAATTATACCGGCTCTCATCAGAAACTTTTCTTTTTTCTCCCTTCATTATCCCTGTACGATCAGTGACTTCTTCCAACATAGACCTAGGTCACGTAAATTAGACTTTGAACCTACGCCATGGTGACTGGTGAGTAAAATCATTGTCTTTGCAGTCATTGTCATATTATATATATATATATATATATATCATATCATATATCATATCATTGTCATTTCGGGTCATTGTCATATCGCCATAATATCAGGAAGCCACTAGGAACAATAACTGAATAGCGAGTTATCATTTGCTGACCACAATGCGCCAACTTGCGGTAAAGCAAATTGATTTGGTAGTTATTTTAGTACCTATTGAGAAGTTGGTAGGTACTTCTTCACTATTTACCACATACTATTGTTCCAAATGGTCAAAAATAGACCATAACGATTATTAAAAATTTTAGGGAAATAATCACAAGCAGATGAGAAATTTGTAATTAACTATTTTGTCTCGGAACTATTGTATTTCCAAATTTTGTTCATTAACAACACTAAAAGTAGTCTATAGTTACAAAAAAACCGATTCATAAGCAGAGGAGAAAAGGCACTTAACTATTTTTCTTTGACTATTTATGTACATTATTTATGATTGATTTTAATTTCTCGGGAATTAAAATTACTCAGCTTATAAATTACTTAGAGTTATTATCTGATTAATGGCTCTATAATAGACGTCATGAATGGATATTATACAATGAAAGGAAAAAAAAAAAAAATGAATTATTTCAGTGTAAGAATGTAGATTACCATTGTCTGTTGCAAGGGAATGAAGGAGGAAATATCAGGTTAGTATAACAGGTTTGATTACAGACTCTAGTGGTAATACATTTGCAATACAAGTACAAGTCTAGTTATTTTATACTTCTTTCAGTGATGAGAGACGAATTGTCTTCCCCTACTAATGAAACTCAGTAAACAGGTTTTTTTTAGTAAAATGCCAAAACCATAGCTTGATACATAAATATATAAGTTACGAGATATATCCGAGGTGTGCATACAAAACAAACCGGTCCGGTATTATGTAAATGACGTTCGCCAGACTTTCTTTTGTTAACCGTAGCAATTAGCGTTGAAATCGTATCAGCAGTTATACGCGCGAATGGAAACTATTGTAGGTTGGTTTTACTTTTTCTTTACAGGTAATTTAACAAATGACAGGGGCCTTATTTCAGGCCCATCACACGCGTCACATTTTATTAATTGGCCGCCAAAAAGATACGCCATACGAGGACATGAAAAACTTAAATCCTTTTGAGTATTTTATCATTTTATTATACACGAAACTTTGTGCTTTGGGAGACAAAAATATATTAATTGTTACGGCTAAGCTCCTGATATTGTACACAATGAGCCAAAATATGTGGTTGTCGCTTGAAACGAGATTAGAAAGGATAATCTGTAACCTAACGACGATAAATTCGGATTGTACATTACAAAACTTTGCATTAATCAAAGTAAGAGTTTCATTAAGTACTTTAGAGAGTAGCAATGATAAGTTTGACGTGAGTTGCGTTAGTTGCATCAACATTTACGTTAAATGTGAGTAACATCAAAATATTCTGAATAAGTAGTAGGTATGACTTACTCAAAATATTGTTTTGTTATTTTATAATTTGAGAGAAAACGCCATCATTCTACAGAATATTATAATAATATAGTTTTGTCAAGACATAAATTATAGTATTTTGGGACAACGCATAAAATTATAGGATAAGCTAACGACTGACCTACATTTTACAGTGCATTAAAGTATTTTTAAATGCAGTAATACATATTAATATATTATTAATGCATATTACATTTAAAAACAGCTTTTTCAAGTTTTTGAGTGGTTTGGAAAGAAAATTATTCAGAGACTACAACGAAAGAGCGAGTAAAAGACTCACGCATAAAGTAGTTTAGATAGTTGAATACCTACCTACGGTACTTGCATAATTTGTAGTATGTTTAATATAACTTTCACTTGGAGCCATCTCTCGACCCGTGTCTGGTTTGTGACTGACAAATAACGTGGACAGGGGACGAAAACATTCGGTATCCATTGCGTCTTATTAATGCATAAGGCCTGATGTAATTGGCAGTTGCGCAGCTATGTTTAGAAAACGGAACAGGAACGGGTTCGATTCTATGATATAAGCCGCTGATGTGTAAGAAGTGAAAGCGAGTGCCTACGCAAATGCGGTTACGGTATGCACTTTGACTCATGATCCACGCGGTACAAAACTGGTCTTTTTAATTTAATATTTTCCATATGATTAACGTTCAGTTTATTCTCCCGGTGCATTTTATTCATTTTTAGCCCAACAAGATAAGTTTTTGTAAAATCAGGTCACGAAAAACACAACATCCCTTTAACACATTATATATTTTTTGGGGTATCGTCATGTTGCGGTTAATGTATTACTTCTCACATCAGGCCTGAAATCTCACTTATGGCCCTTGGAAATGTTTGTTTAAGTTGGTATAGTTCATTTCATTTTAAACTATATAACATATTCATGTAGATAGATTGATAAAAACATTTATTTCAGCATAAACATAGGAACAGACAGTACAAGAAAAAGCAATATAATAAAAACACATGAAAACATCTTCTCCCTATGCGCCCTGTGCTCAAAAAGGGGATGGCTCGTTTGCTGAGAATTACTCAGCGCTGATTTCACCAAAAACCTTTACAGTGTACTTACTTGTAGCGGTAAAGAGTAAATAGATGTGACAAAAAGTAAGCTGCTTCTCTATTCATTTATTTTCACACCACATGCTCGACAGTACTCAGTAATGTATCGTGCAAACCTATCATACAAAAAGACCTTTTGAAGTAGAAAACTGTATTGCGGGCGTCCTTACACTAGTTACCTACGATGATTGCATTGCGGAGAAATCCGAAACAGAATTTATGAAACACAATAATACAATAATACAATGAATGATCCAAGATGGCGCCCATGACTTCAAAATACACTGTTTATGACCCTTGGTGAATAATCTACCATTATATGAATTAACATTACTTTTTTGTATTGCTTTTTTTGTTATTTCATTAAATTAGTTAGAACAACTTGATAAGGCTGGAGCTTGAGATGTTAGTTCAGCTGCTATAATTAATTAACTTTAAATAAAAACCTCTTTGTATAATCGTATCGTAAAAGAGTTGATTTGACCATGTATTCTTTCACTGTTGCTTTGATTATCATTAACTGATGCTTTAATATATCTAAAAATCCTCTAGGTTGTTATTCCAGTAATCTATGAATTCTCACGATGTTTTCCGGTTTGAGCAGGTTCACCCAAACAGAAAAACTCTTTAATACACACACCTACTTCCGTTTTGAACTAGGTTCACCTAAATATTACAACAGAACTCATTGATACTTTACCTCCTCTCGATTTCACAAGCCATCCATGAGGAATGAAAGACAGGGTATTTTACGTGGCCACTTAGCTCATTATATACAGGAAGCAAATTTATCAACCAAATATGTATTCGCAAATTCTGTTGCCGAATTATATCACTACATGTAACCGACGATTCATTGAGACATAACCAAGGTAATATTATTTACAGTTACATAAGTGAACCTTCACTGTTTTGTCGTTTAATACAAGTTGTACTCCCGATTAACGAGGTCGTCTAATCATTTTTTTCACCTTGACCTTGGTAAACCAAACTCGTTAATACTAAGCTAAGAACATTGAATAGATGATGTTAATGATTTAGAACTATTACTTCCGACATACTTAAAGGTTGATTTTAATCCTTAATAATAACAATGCAACTACATATATTTTTGCATTATCGTGCAACAAAGAATAAATAATAATTAATCTACCTATTCTAAAGTTATTATCCATCGTTTAAAACGTTTATTTTCAATCGATGCTGAATACATTTTAGATCAGGATAAGCACTTGACTTGTTTTTCAATTTATTCAACAAAGTGCTTATATTATATTTTTATATTTTTATGTTAGCTTCAATTTTGGTCACGCCAATAAAAAAATATTACTCATCTACATGGCTGCCTACTATAACTATATATGTATCATGACATATTCTGCAGTAGAAACTAAGAAAGTCAGTTTACTCCTGTTTATTTTTAAATAAAAAATATATTTTAATAACATGAATAAACAACAGCAACGGTAGATAAATAATATAATAACAAGTACAACACGCTATGAATCTTAGTTTAATAACATTAAAGATAGATAAACTCGTTATTGCACAGCAAAGAAAACATAATTCACTTAATTAATATTAGTAATATTAAAAAAGGTAGACGCACAATGGGCGGCATTATCACTAAAAGTGATCTCTTCCATGCAATCTTTTTAATAGATATATGTTCATTGCAGGGTTTCAAATGTATATTATTATATAGCTTTGACGACTGTTACTGCAGTCAACAGAGCTTGAAACATACAATTATTACGGTACCTAACATATATTTCGTGTATTGACATAAATAGGAATAAAGATCAGAGATAAATCGTACAATGCGAGTGTAATTTTATTTTGCTGTATCATTGATTAATTATGGTAGATTGTAAAGAGATTTTCCATAAAAAATAATTAGCCTATTTCTAAAATTATCAAGCGTAGTTGGACCAAAAGACATCAACGCGCTTCGCGTAGTTGGCCGTAGCAGCCACAATATTATTTGTATGGAAATAAAACGTTTCATAAACAAAATGTTATTTCAATGTCTGGAAAATACATGATATGTTACCACAGTTTCTGTTGTAGGAGTCTATAGGTGACGGTAGCCTCTTGCCATCAGGTGGCCTTCGGATTGTGGACTCATCATTCGCATATAAATATAATTAAATGTTGTTAAATGAGTCAAAGCTAACATAGACGATGGTAGAATTTACATTAAGCCCAAAACTACATTCTCTAACTCTTCCTTATGAATCTACAGTTTAATATTTTTATGTAATGTTTAATAAGGTATGTATTTTTTCTTATGAAAGTAATGAATCTGCTCCCGGGATACATTATAGTCAAGAAAAGTAAAGGAATAAAATAACAATAAAAATATATATGTTTTATCTAGAGCTGGGGTGCAAAATATACAAATAATATTAACGTAAGAAACTGTTATGTTATGTTTGTATTAAGCATTAGCTATTAAGAGTTTCAGTTGTAATGAGAAGTAAAGTCTCCTTATAATCTTATGTAAATATATGACCTTCTCATATATATATATTTATATATCTCATATATATATATTTATATACAAAATAAATAAAATTGGAGTGTCTGTTTGTAATATTAAAATAACCGCTTTTTACTAAGCAGTGTTCCCTCCAAAGCAATGTTTATGTCAATTTCTACAAAAATAAATAAATTGACAGATATAATCTGGGTAAAAAACAAACGAGGTTATATATTACGAGTACGTTAAGTATTAAGAGCGAACGAGTGAGGAATCTTATGAAATTTTATACCTATTGCAGTAACCGGTAGAAAGTGAGTAAAACTCCTCGAAAGCTGTTTCGTAATATTATTAAATCTTAATCCAAATGTTGGATATATGGTTGTTGATGTTCTGTCATTCTTAGTAGCAGTAGAACTTATGCAAATTTCATCCGGGGAAGTACTGCTTCCATACCTATTGCTGCCACCAAACGAGTGATGCATTCGCATTACTGTGTTTCGGTTTGAAAGGTGTGATTACCGGTGAAATTACAGGCATATGAAACATCTATCACGTCTCAGAGTTACTGGCGCATTCGGTGCGACTTGGGTTTTGTAATACCTAAGTTAACCGTAAATCTTTTGGCAAATAAATTAACATTTAAATCTTGGTACCTCTAAAAGTTTTATTGTCCATTCTAGTTTAAATCTTAGGTAGCTCTAAAATTGACTATTCTAGTTCGAATGAATCAGAAAGAGATGTAATAGCGTTTAGTTTTTATGTTTAAGTTTCTTTTGACATCAGCACTAATAGAATTTGTTTTTAGGCCCCTGGCGATAAGTTTGCAAAGGTAGAGCTGTTTCAAACTAATGAAGCTTTGAGTTCAAGGGTACATACAGTTTAACCCAACCAGTAAAAATACAGGAAGGGAGCATTCTTACTGTGTAACTCTACCTATGATAGTAAAATATGGATCAAATATTTATTTGGAGCATTTTACTATAATTGTGAATCACTTAGGTACCAGCAATTCCTCTAAAACCCTTAGACGCGTATTTGGTTAAGGATTTACATTCCGTGATGGTAGTTCGACATTATCCGATCCGATATCGTTGTTGGACGCCGTGACGATCCTACTTGTTCTTACCGATATCGAATCGGACAATTTGGAATGATCGAATGTGGAATCCTTTGCGGAGACCTCCTTTCAGCCAATGCCCTTCAAAATCAGGAATATGATTCACCTCGAGTTGTGCCCACTTTCGTAAATGATTGTTACAAATATCACGTATTCGGTTTCATCACACGACATTCGGTGAGCGGCACATAGTACCGCTGGTTTCGCATTCGAATGTGTTTAACCTGTTTTTTTTTACTATTGAATTAATTAAAGAACCTGTCAATACCTGGTATGTAGCATTTGTTCAAGTCAACTTTGTTATTATCCTTGAAACGAGAAGGGCTCAACGATGAGGTTGAGACTCGACGATTTATTTCGATGGTATGAATGATCTGTCCTGGCTGTTTCTTTAGAAATTATTTGCTGAATGAAAGCGCATTTTATTTATTCAAATTAAAAACAATAACATCGACGAGCTAACCACTTGTCATGACTATGGCTTAGAAAAAGTCGTAGTGACTGCCTACGCAATTGGGGACAATGCCGTGAATGAAATAAAATAATAAAGTATAATCACATTGCATCTATTATAAATTCATGTTTATATTTAGTTTTATATAGTTGGTTTTCATGAATCCAAGCAACATCTGATTCGTGGTCATTAAAATAGATTTTTTCGTTCGTAACATATTTGTAAGAAAAAATTCCGAAAAGAAAATAAATTGCGACTAATTATTTACATTTTTCTCAGCGTAGTTTAAATGTAAAATTATATATTTTTCTTTGGCATTAAAGGTTTAAGGTTTTGTATGTGTAAGTGCTGCTATTCCTGGCTACTGATACCTACTACACCGATCATGCAAGTCATAACAATACAATAAATACATTTGCGTGATTCTCTACATAACGTGCTGCTTATGTGAATATTATTTTAATTTACTTATGCTCTTAGTAACTGAAGTTCTGATAAATTGCAGTTTTCGTAGATAATAGTCGATTGATAGGTAAGTAAATAAAGATTTATGGCGAATCCTAGATATTTTCTATAAATGCTCGAACAATAAAGCGCATGGCTTTATTGTTTGAATGGCATTGCCGTAAGCACGCAATGCTTGACCCAGTATTTCAGAACTCTAAGAAACTAATAAACAATGGACAAATTATGAACAACCTTCAGTATTTTTAGTGATAAGATACTTTTGAAAAAGGGTTGTTCTGATTACCTCTAATATTTTTTTAGTATACATTGCCCATTACAGTCGACCTTGAGCATACTTTACATTACGCCATACTTCTATGACTAAGTCCATAACAGTGATATTATGAAACTTAAACCATACTTGAATTTTATTTTTGAAATGGCCAGTTTAACTATAATTTATTTACGTGGTATTTGAGCAAAATTTTGAATTATACTTTTGACTTGGTACGGAGGGAAGTGGATTGCATGTGTGTTTCGCATTTTACCGACTGGAACATTTAATGGTTTGGTATTAAAAAAAACATTACATTCACTATTTCGTCTTAAGCTGTCTCTCCGTCAAAAATTCGTTTAGCCAGTACATTCAGTTCGATAGTAAATTGAGCATATTTCAAACAGGAAACGATTCCGTTCTATTCCGGATGTCAAGCACTTATTTTATTTTCGCGCCTTCTGCGCCGTCGTGAGCTCGATTCTTACGCAGGACAACATTTTTTTGACGAACATAGATGTTTGTACTGTGCTTGGGTTTAATATATATATATATTTATAACAAAAACCATATATAAACAGTAGTAGTACCTAGTAGTGTATCAGTTGTCTGGTTCCCATCCCAGTATGACGATATAAATGTCCACAAACATATAAAAACAGAGTAAAAAATTATAAGTGTAATAATTAATAGGGAGTAAAAAATCGATTAGGTTATGACTTGATTTTACCCTACACCTTTCTACCTGACTCGTATGCCCCCTATATAGAGCAACCATAGGCCAATTAGGTCGGTAGGCGTAAACATTTCCTCCGGGATAAAAGGCGTGCACTTTTGAAAATATAGCTATGCGGGTTTAGTTATCCAATGCATTTACTTATACAAAGCAAACTGAGTAAAAGTAATTCGAACCGTGCGACAATACTGCTGATTGTTTGGTCGCTACAATAGTCGAAAGAGAATGGACGACATTCTTCAAACTGCTTTTACAAAAGCTCATATCATTCCGTTTCATCGCGTTTTGGATTTCATTTGCCTATGTCGAATGCTTTCCTCATTTTCTGGATAACACCTGAAGGTTACAAGATCTTGCTAGATTCTTATTGATAACTTAAAATAAGTCCAATATGTGACGCCATTAACTTACATAGAATTCTTTGAATTATATACCTCTATATGTAACAATCGCCGGCAGAGTAGCAGCAGGGCTACAAGAAGGAACTAACGGGCGTTAAGCCATAAAACTATAGATATTAATTTGATGAGGAATTTCATTAACTTTGGTAGGCAGTTAATTAACTGCCGAAAGCAAACCTATAAATATTATGACAGTAACTGTAGCTCGACATTTTCAAGCAGCAGGTAATATGTGTTTTCTGGAGCAATAATCTTTCACGGGAGAAGTGAATGCCGACAACCTTTAAATGTCTGCAAGCGGTTTCCATTCAAATTGGCTTGTATGGCAACTTGAGCTTGACCTAAGTCAGGGTCTTTTACTAACGCTGACGTAGGTATTGATATTTTTTATAATTAAGTTTTTGTTGCTTGAAATAAAAGGCCGTGTCACTTTTTTCTTCTATTGTACTTTTTCTTAAATTGTATCTATTCTAATTATTTCTTACATAGAGCGCTCAATATGAATACTTAAAAACAGTTTACTGTATATTATGATTTAAAACTATTAAGATAATATCAACTTAATGAATATATTTGTTCAATACTTATGTATTACAAATAAGTGCTTTAACCATTTGGTAGGTACTAAAAAGAAAGTATTTTTAATTCTATTATTCCAAAAAAATTTCACGTAAATCATATGTAACTTCAAGTCACATCTAAATCAAAAAGGATAGAAAATAATCAGATCAGAAGTGCAGTTGTACACGAAAATACTTAGCAGATAATTAATGGACCACTAATTGAACACAAACCTTACACTTATTCCAAAGCCACCGGTGCAGAACTTATAAAAATACGCCTTTTAAACGTTCTCCAACCGGGCAGAGCGAGAGTTTCAACTTTCTATCGATAAACAATCACAACACAGCTGTAGTAATGAGATGGTATGTCACACACGTTATCGTATTATCCTATTTGTTCCACAGATCGCACAATAATTATTTTCGCGAGATCTATAAGTTGTGTAAAGACGCGCGCGGTTACCAGCGTCGCCGTCGGATCATGCACTGCGCTCGCGCAGCGCACCTTCAGAGAAACTCAGAGAAAAGTACCGTCTGGCTTCCCCCAGCCGCGGTTACATCAAGCCTTGTTGATATTATTTGTGACGAGTTTTTTGCGAGTAAATAAGTAACCGCTTCCGTTGCTCGTTGGATCATAATTGCTTCAGTTATTATTTCCTAGCTCAGCCTTCTGTCTGCAGGTCAGTACACGTTGCCGAAATTGTTGTAACTAGGAGGCATTTAACAAACATACAATAATAATAATTAATAACCATAATAATAATAGTAATAACAACCGAAGGACCTAATGTTGTGGGGCCTGGTGACCAACCTGGTGATTTAAGTTCTCTTAAACTTAATCCAGGTACCAGTCACTCACAATGTTAGTTGTTTTATCTTTTTTTTGGTATTACTATGTTTTAAGTGCTGACTGTATTGTAAAAGAAATAAATAAATATTATTATTATTATATTATTATTCACACCGCCTGCAAACCATAAACCTGAAGTAAGTTACAGAGGTGATTTTTTTATATATTTTTTTAGTTTCAACATCCGCTAGTGGCATCCAAGCACTTATCTAGATCTTGTCCTAATATGTTTGTCCTAATGAGTGAATAATATTAGAATAAGATTAGTCAGATAACCTTGCAACCAACAACTCTACAATTTAAATTGCAGTGTTTTGTCAGTAATGGTGTCATCTGTAAAATACCTGCGTTTTTCCAGAGGATATCTAGACTGCAATCGGAATTTGTCTTTGTTTTTGAGTAATATACACCAAAGTTATGCCTCTGAGCTCTATGACATATAAACTCTAATAAATCCGACAAATCGATATATATTAGAAATAATAGATATGTATTACGTGTATATACCTAGAAACATAAGTCCCGATTGACATGATCGTTAATGATGAAATATTTTTTTATCTAATCTACAGTGGTGGCGCGACAAATTTAAACTGTTTAAATAAGCAATAATAATAAAAAAAAAATATTTTTGATTGACATCTCGCTAAGCTACTGTTTTTGTGAGCAGAAAATGGCATAAGGTTCGTTAACACCTACAAATGTTATGAAACAATTTAAAATAAAAATCAATGATAACGGCAGATATGAAAGTCCATTGAGTGGTTGTAGCAGCAAGCAAATAGCTTTGTTCGCAACTAGGTAAGTAGCTTTCAAAAAGTGACCAAACCAATGTCTACAACGCGACGCAACGACTTCTTTATTTAAGGATGATTCAGCACAGTTTGTGTAAGATAACTCTTAAAATTCATTTCCTTTATTATATGATAAATACCCTGCCTGTTTGAAAAACGCAAATCATCAAAACAAGAAAGGCGGAAGTTTATTAATTTAATAAAAAATGGTTGTCTTATTTCAAGGCTTGCTATGCAACAAAGAAATTGATCACAGAAGACACAATTGGAATATTTTTAAATCATGTATTTTTTTTCAATCAATTTGCTGAATGTGCAATTAAAAAACACTTGCAAAGAATAGCCAAATCATAGATTTAGCCCCTTAAAGTGTTGATTCCGCGATTATTGCGTTTCAGTAAATTGTTCCAAGTAAACTACACCACCGATTTCGAAACCTTCCAATTTCGATGTAGGTGAATCCTGGGGTTCGTTGACGAATTTTCATTGTAGGGCCAGAAGAGTAATAAATATTATGTAGTATCAAAACCCACACATTTTCTCATTCGTTGTGGGACCCGATTGATGTCACTGTTACAGTCAATGTTGCTGTGTAATTATCATTTTCTTTTATTAACAAGACTTGTTCTGATTTGGCTCAATTTAATTGAATGTTACGTGTTATATCACACCATTATGATATAGGACTTCATGGTAACACAGTCGAGCCCAGTGTGATGATTACTAGTGTGATTTCGCCGCACTCCATATTATGTGGCCGCCCGAAACTCCGGTAAGTAATAAGTATTATTTCTCACAGAAAAATCTGAGTTAAAAGATAATTAAACAACCGCAGCTCACTTGTTTTTATATCTAATAATGTCACACCAGACAATACGCATACAATGTTATTGTTACCCGTACAATACCGAACAAAAATGAACCAATTCACTAAGAATTACAAAATCAATACAATACCGCAGCTAATACGGTATTTGAATCGCATTTCGCATGTGTTTTGTAACGGCTACAAGAAATGATTTAGTACCCTATATTATTCATTATACTCACGTTCTCATGAATAGGTAGGTAAAGTGGTACTTTGGTTACGTTTCATATTTCAATTAGCGCATTAGCATCTGAAAAAAATGTTTCCTTGATCCTAATGGTTATCCTCGTATGTACGAGTATTTGCAGGGAGGGATGTTACAAGTTTGACGTCCGTCCAGTGTAGTTTTGGGACATCATTGCCTTATTCTTGCTTCGTAGCTCCCAGCGGATTAACAAGTGCTAAATAGATTTGTTGCAGTAGAACTTATGCCAAGAGCGTCTGGGGAAGTACTGCCATCATGCCCATTTCTGCCGCCTGCAATAATGCATTTGCGTTACTGTGTTCCAGTTTGAAAGGTGTGGTAGCCGGTGAAATTACAGGCACATGAGGCATTCCACCTTCACGTCTCAGAGTTACGGGCGCGCATGCGATGCGACCTGGGTCTTGTCGTACCTAAGTAGGAAAGACCATTGCTTGTTAAGTAATAAGTCATAAGTCGTACTGCTTGTTATGGGCAGAGGTTACCACTTAACACCAGGTGGGCCATCTGTTCGTTCCGTAACTATATCACATAAAAAAACGCTTTTTATTATTTTAAATTTAATAGGTACTTATAACGCCAAGATAGCTGGTAAAAATGTTGTTATTTTGCTAAGGAAGGCCTCTCCGCTCGGCTCATTCTTTAGGTTTGGTGCACAAATCAAACATAAATCTACTACTACACTTAACCATCTATGACAAATCTCTAGTCCAGAGAAATACAGAAAAATAACCATGGTTGCCGAAAATGTAGGTTGACATTTTGAATATCGTTTCTCATCTCTAGCATCGCTGCCTCTCCAAACAAACAACACACACGTAATAAACGCTACATTTTGGCTTATAGGTCGGGTATACGAAGTGAGTGAGATCATCTTCACTGTCCATTCGTTACCAAACTTTTCCTAATCCGTTTCAAGTTGCAGCTGCAAGCGCTGCATTGCGCAACAACTTTCACCGTCCCTCGACCGCGAGCTAACACCTCACGCAAACAGACGGGCTTGTGACGCAGCGTTACGTTCCTATTGATTACATATTGGAGTTTGTGTAAGTTTAAGTTTGTAGTTAGGTAAAGGTGCCTCCAGCTAGAATGAGGGAGCCTTTCGTTTCATAAGAACTCCCTTTCTTGAGGGATTCGTGGTAAGATATACCTATACTAAATAAAAATATGCATTAAAGTTCGTTTTTGAAGGCGTGACTACACAATCATAATATATGTGGGAAGTGAGTTTCATTTTCATTTTTGTTTCATTAATTCATTAACAGGACACTGCCTTGCGGTGCGGCTCGCAGCTACTTATATATCTTCTCCACATAACACAGACTTCGATTGCATTTCCGTTATTCTTTTCATTCGTCATGTCGTTCGTCTTCAATTTTTTAATTATCTTCTCTTCTTTCTACACTTTCTACCCTCTTTTACTCTCTTTCTTTAATCTCAAGTCGATATTTGTATACAACATAAGTATTCATTCTTACTGTACCGTGGTAGTACTTGTTAGATTGACTCTACTTATGTAGGTAGAGTATGTAAATAGTATTAAGCCTAGGTGAATTTATGTCCAATCGAGGTTCCATCCATAGTGATTTATTTTCTGCCATCTATAATTTTTGTAATAAACTATAATATAATCTATGATCTATGGTGAAGTTGTCTGCGTTTGTCGTGTACTTAGCGCCATCTCATGGTAAGTAGCGATCGTCACCGAACTTGTACAGATGGCGGTAGTAGCTTTGTAAACTTTTCTTTGTATTTTCTAAAAATAACACCAGAGTTCGTTCCAAGCGCTATATTTAGTTTTTAGACATTTGACAAAAAAGATGGCAGCGGTTGCCGATTGCTGTCCTTCGGATTTATTGCGAAAATGGCGCAATATGTGATATTTTCACATAAAAAAAGTATTTTAAGTGAAAATTTGTGTAGTGTGGTATTGTGATGGTGTATTATTTTACATGAATGACAGTGTTTTCCTGTGTAAATAGGACTTGAACTTTCCCGTGGATATTGGATTACACATAAAATAAAGGTATTTATACTTCCTACGCATCAATTTTGGATTTTTATTATGTCTTTGTACAGAGAATTATTTAAACTATCGATTTCTATCATATAATACCCAATAAGTGCCCAATATTACATAAGAATGTGAACTTATTGGAGTGCACCGAGTCGACTCGTTGATTTGATATAAAGGTCTCCTGAGAAAAATAGAGAGAGCGTAAACTACAATACGATTAAAACATGCACGACTGTAGGACATAAACCTCACATCTTTCAGTAATCTGATCAATTTTACAATTTTACTCGTGTTATGGTGCCTGCATGACATCAGCAGGTAAGTTCGGTCAGTGTACCGAATTCTGTAAACTTAGGAGTATGAATCATTATGCTAAACTACTAAACCTCCTCGATATAAGGTTCAAATGTAACGTGAACGAATATGAAACATCACATCAATAAATAAACAGCTTTACAAAAGAGACCACCAGACTAAATTTGAATTGAGGAATGGGTTTATAAAAAAGCTAAATGGTAAAATGTATAAGTGAGATTGATGATATGATGAAATGATCTGAAATCTGAAATGATCCAGACCATTATTATTGTTATATTTTGAATGATACAAGATATGGTGTATTTATTAGTGTTAGCTTGTTTTGTAAATAATTAATTATAAACAGAAAGTCATAATTACAAATGGCATAAAATAATGCTAAATTCAGCTGTGGCTAAATTCCGCTGTTTTTTATTGATAACAAATGTTAGGAAGTACTTAAATAATCTAACATAATAGAATGGAATAGCCAGTAAGTAATGAAACTGCTGTGCTATATTACCTGTAAAAATAAACATGTGTCATTAACACACATGGTTAAAGTTATTATTTATTAAATTTTTAGTGTTCCATACACCAGTCATTTGTATGTCAGTCCTACTTTTAAAAGGCATGATCCTTTGAACCTTATTCACGGAACATGCTTTATTTTGGGGGTCAACCTAAAATACCACTAAATTAAAATTAAAAAAATGGGCGGCCCTATATAGTAATTTTCTTGCTCTATCCTGAAGACTGAAACTTACAAGCATCAAACTTGGTGCAGTTATAGTGTGAACTCTTAAACATATATTGTTGGATCAGTGTGTTTGCTATTCATCTCTGACTGAATAAAAAAGAAATGTTGTCTGGTGCTTTCCCTTGGTGAGCGAGCCTGCGTTATATTGTATTTTAAGGTACGGAACTTTCAATCTCACCTAAAGCTGGGTGTGGGTGACACGAACTTATCATCACCAGCCCTACTGAATTGAATTTATTAAATAGCATTACCGATAAGTACACCTAAAGTGCATAATTATTATATTTTACATTTACAAATTATTATATATATACTGGTTCTGCACTTATTCAACTGAAAAAAAAAACAATGGGTTCAATGGCGAAAACTTGTTGATTCTCCAGTAAATAACATCTACAAACAATTCAATCAAGTCATTACAGGTAGTCGAGGATCCTATGGAGAATACTACAGTCTTGGTCACAAAGTTTGCATGTCTATGAGTAGGCTACATAAAAGAATAATGCTCTAAAATTTACTGGTACAATAAGCGGAAAACATTTTAAATATTTGTCTTGAACTCGATGATGGTTTCACACGCACGCACTACATTCCCACTTGATCAAATAAGTTCAGTATAATGGCGCCTAACAGCCAGTGACGGAGAAGGTGAGGAGCATAGGTTAGCGTGGTATGGAGATGTTATGCGGAGGGATGAAAGCCATGTTAAGAAAAAAGTGTTAAATATGCATTTCGATGGATATAAGAGTAGAGGTAGGCCAAAGAAAAGATGGATGGATTGTCTGAAAGATGAAGAGTAAGAACGGAGTGTGAGCAGTGAGATGGCGTCTGACAGAGAAATGGAAGAAATACACATGTTGTGCCGACCCTGAAATTCTTCATCTTTTCCTGAATTGTTGAATAAATCTGTTGTATGAAAAATCTATTGTTTCTTGTAAAACTATTTAAAATCCATTTTGAATATAACTCAAGTTGCAATGCAATTTGAGTTATCTCGTACTTTGGTGGAGAGGACGAGTCGTATTGCTGTTGTCTATGGGCAGCGGTTACCACTAGCTCGTTCTGTCACTAATAGGACATAAAAAAGGTCGTCAAAAGCGTGTACAATCGTTTCATTGAGACTCTAATCCATATTTAATCTCTTTATTAACTGTAGGGAAAAGGACATGATTTGGCAGTTGGAAAGATGTAGACAATGTATCCATATTTAATCTCTTTATTAACTGTAGGGAAAAGGACATGATTTGGCAGTTGGAAAGATGTAGACAATGTATCCATATTTAATCTCTTTATTAACTGTAGGGAAAAGGACATGATTTGGCAGTTGGAAAGATGTAGACAATGTATATCACTCGCGTTATGATTTCTCTGGAAGGCAGTCATCAATTGATGATTTTCTGTGAAGTTTGTGTGATGACTGTTTGCTGTTATTGTTCTGTTCTCGCTTGGGTGAAGAAACGTTTAAAGTGACACATAGAAAAAGCAAACCATTTCCTAATATAGGTCTGATAAAAGTTAGTGATTCTATTTCAAAGATAATATCTTCGTTTTATTTTTAATTTTATAGGTAAGAAAATAATCAACATTTTCCAAACATCCTATAAACAAAAATAGGATGTTGGATAGGATAATTGTATCCAATATCCACTCACTGTTCAGCTCACTATTGGATACAACTCTTTCTGAGGTTGAATTCCGAAGAACTATAACTCTATCTAGATTCATGTTTGCTCTATTTTATAGTCATAACGTCCCTTTTCGAAATTGTTGGCTAGCAAGTCGTCGTAACTATACTGTATGAAGTGCTTTGTCGGGTCGGCAGTATGGAATTGATCTATTTTCACTGATGCAAACTAGACTCTTTGCCAAATTATAAAGTTTACGACAAAAATATGCATAGAACTGCGTCATCTGACTGCCTTGTTTATGCATACTGCTACATGGACGTATGGCCGCGTTCCGCCACACGCCAATAACTGCGGTTCTTACTCCAGTTTAATTTTTATTATGCCATTACTGTCACTTGTATCATGTTTATGACGGATTTTGTTTACAGGGTGTATTCAGTTTTGTTTAACTTCAGGTTTTCAGAACTGTGGATTGTTCGGTGCCCTCGCTATATTGAGCTTAAGTAAATCAGTTTTGTTTTTCCGACGTTCAAACCAAGATTACACGCGCATGAGATATTCCATCTTTAGATATATTTCAGAGTTGCGGATTCAATACAGTGCTACTTACTTGCATGTTTCCATATCTAAGCTGGGAAGGAGCTTGAAAATATTTATTTTGTTTTCGGCAGAGGATACCGATTAAGATAGCCAGGCAGTGTGGTAATCTATCCGTGGTCTAAACTGCTGTATTTGACTGAAGTTTCATTAAGTCCATAATCAATCCCATCATAATCTTTAAATGCGTAATTATTATTTGAACTACAATCGCTTTTTACTTTGGTATTTCTAAATCAGGCGAATTGAAAATAAATCAATTCTCAGCTAGCAGACTTTGAGAGCGGTTCAATTAGTAGTTCGTGCACAAGTGGCCCTTTCTGAGATTCGCCTACGAGCCGGGGACGCCTCGCTCGGCAAAACATATACTTTCCACCAGATTCTTGGAATAGAAAAGCGAGGAACACATTGTAACGATATCACTAAAAAAGTGAATAAGTCACGTGGCCGGTTAAGCGGTGATCTGTTTTCTAGATGGATTCAGAGGCAAGTGCAAATAGTTGATTGCAGGTTATTCAACTGATGTGTGGACAAAAATAGAGCGATCACAGCGTCCGCGCCGCGCCGCCCTGTGTCCGCGTCCGCTCGATGACGCTGCCGCAGCATGCCGATGCCGCCCCGGGGCCGATTGAGTACCGCCACTTCCGGGATCAACAACGTTTCGGATCGGCCGCCGCTCAACACACGACGCCGCGCGTAAACGTCACGCTCCCAAATAAATAGCAGCTGCCGTAGTTTTATCTATCCAGTTATTTAAGATCGCGTGTCCGATATTCCTAGATTTTCTACATCACAATCTATGTACTTTTAGTCGATATTATGTTTGAACTTAGACGTACCATCATCCCTGAAAAAGCTATTTTCACAATGCTTATCGATCGATTTATAGAGATAAGTTTACAGCGACTTGCTTTCGTGTTTACGAAACTTATGTTTCACAATAAAACTCAACGTGGGTCGATGCATCAACATAATTTGATGCCGAGATTTATGTCTCGTCTGTGTGATTGCGGTTCGTGGTTCGATGCCGGTGCCGGGCGGAGACGGCGGCGGAGCGGCTGCGGGGCGGGCCAGGGCTCGGGGGTGCGAGGGGCGATATATTTATAGAGGCGCCGAGACGCTGGCCCCACGCTATCCCACATGTTAATTGGCTACTTACGCCACATTTTTCTGGACGTGACCGTTCACACAAACACAACGTCAATGCCATCGTTGCGGGCGGCGGCTCTACCGACCGAAAAACATTGACATCTATGTAACTGGCCTAGATTCGATATATCGGAAAACGTAAGCAAGGACAAGCGTTAACCAGCTTACGTTAAAATATAAACGTATTTATAGTTTTAGCACTTTTACGTCCGATCAGTAATCAGCTGATCATGAAATTTTATGTTGTATGGTGGAAATCAGACTGAAACATTAATACAGTTCTATATAAATTATTCACGTTAATATGCGGCTTCTGAATTGTAAATATATCATGAAAAGATAAGTCATCTGTTGTTCGTCAATCTGGAATTCTTAACAAATTCCAAACGTTCACGAAACAAATTCAGAATGTTCATTAATCTTCTTCTCTACTTTCATCATCTTGACTAAACAATAATGTCGTGGAATTAGAACTGGACTCTATAATTGTTGAGTTTTTCAAGGTGTACGGAAATAGCAAAAACGACCGAGATGTAAACGATGACTCAATGTCAAATAGTTTCAGAATTGAATTTTTTGTAACTTCACACAGCAGGCGTGTTAGTGAATTTGGTACCATGAGGGACTACGGTTACATTAAGTAAATGACAAGCCTAAAGTGGGGATTTGATGAATGTCACCTATACCATTAAATTAATTAGAGGTATAATTACGTAAAGTACTTGGCACGCAAAGAGGCGTAATCGTCCTATTAGACAGTCAAACAAATTTGTTAATCCACTTATGAGGACGGTCCCGGGTCGTGAAAACGTTATATGGTGGAAAAGTAGCGCTATAATGAAATACAGAGTGGCGAGATATTTAAAAAATTATTATTATTATATTTATTAAAAAAATCATTTTTCAACATTTTAAATACTGTTTTTCAGTCTGTCTGTATGAAAATAGATTAAAGATATTAGTTATTTAGCTTACTTTTCAAATTAACGTTTCACATTACTTCTATGCAAGACATCGTAAATCGAATTGAAAGCCTCAGATTTTGAGTTCCACTATCGCTACTCCGAATGAATATTGAAATAGGGTCAATAAAATTCTGGGTAACGGTAGCTCAAGTTATTTCTGTTTATTGTAAGTGCTTGGATACCTAAGGGGAACACTTTATTTAAGAGACCTACTTGCACTCGACAGACATTATGAGTTTATGTGTTGTGCCAGTCCCAAATGTTGGTACCACTACCCACTATGTCCATTGACATATTTTAGTTAAATGGTTTCTAATTTTGCTGTACATAATGTCCATACATACTTGATTGGCCTCCAAGCTAAGTTGGCAGTAACCCTGCCTTCTGCGCTTTAGGTCGTGGGTTCGATTTCCACCCAGGACAAATATTTGTATGACGAATATAGATGTTTGTTCTGTGTCTGGCTGTCCATATGTATTATATGTATTTATTTCCAAAATAAGTATACAAGTATGTATATCAGTTGTTTGGTTCCCATGATACAAGCTATGCTTAGTTTACTTTGGGGATAGATGGCGCTGTGTGAAATGTCCACCAATATGTATTTGCTTATACTATATAGAACTTAAAACAACAATTTCTGCGGTATGTTTTGGTTCGATCACGATATCCGCTCCGAAATTTAGGTCAAGATTTTCGTCTCACCTGCATTGCAGTTATTGGACTTCATGTGGAAATCAAATCAACAATTGATAGTCGCTTATTTTTAGACTTTGACTTCAAAAAGATTTCTTCGAGAAATTACCAATGAATTACCAAAGCAGAATCCATATTACTGAAAAGACCACCAGTGCATGCGATTCCTTTTAGCCGAATATTCATTATTCCGAGAAACAGCTGAGAATCGTTTCCTTGGAACAAGGAGTCGAGCGAAGTCTGTAGGTGTTACTACAGCGGGGTGTACGTGTCCCGGGTATTTTGGTCAGCGATCCGAGTATGTAGGTGGCTTTACGACACACATTTAATCATGCTATTTGTACGGCGAACTCTGCTCATAAAGTAATGACTTTATTAATATCTCGTGTAGTTTTGCCTTGTTACTGGGCAGTGGGCATACATAATATATCATCCCGATAACGTCTAGACTAAATGGATGTATGAGTGCTGGACGTTATATGATTCAACAAAGTATGCAATCGTTTCTTTGAAATCGAAAATCCGTACTTTCTCGTTTGGTCCAGTGGAAAGCTGATATCGGATTGCGAACGTGCCTTGGCTGTACAATGAATCGAATACTCACAGTCGTGGCTCTAGTATTGATAGACGGATGTTCCTCGTGGTTGAATGTAAACCGTATCCCTGTTAACCGTGCCTTGGCTTATTAGCATACACCGTTGCCAGCGTGAATAAATCACGAGGTCCCAGTCGATGGAGAAACGGCGCTCTGCCAGCTATAAACAAACGTGGTCGATGGATTATGACGAATAGTGCAGACTGCCGCCAGCCGGTTAATCACGCGATGCGATCTTAACAGTGAAGGAACCTGATGTCAGGTGTTTTCCGATATCACCGAAAGCTATGTTCACATGTAGGTACTTGACTTCGATCAAAATAACGGGTGAATTCTGTTATTATTACAAGCTTTTATTTGCAACGTTTTTATGTTAAATATTATACTATAATCCATTTGAATCCATGGAATGGATTCCATCCAAAGGTTGTCTGGAAGAAATCACTTTAAGCGATAAGACCCCTCATTGTACATTTATATTTATTTTTTGTTAGATTATTTTAGGTTAAGATTGTAATTGTAATTAATTAAGTTACTTACGTTAATTTTGTTAAAGTATTTTTTATGCACAATAAAGAGTATAATCTAGAGTATACTATGTTTGTTTAGGTCAAAATTTGCAACTGAATTCTAGATCAGTTCCGCCAACCGATTGAGCTTGAAACTTTGTAAATTCGATGACAGTGCAATAATATGTTAACATGGAGGTGGTCTCATCATGAAGCCTCCCAGCTCCCGGGAGGTGGGCACAGGAACCCCTCAACTTCTCGACATAACTCTGCCGTGTTTGGGTTCGTTAGAATTTTTACAACAAAATTTTTCTAGTTTAATAGAAATACTTCGCATTGATTTCCAGGTTGGCAGTTTTTAGACAAGTTGGTTTCATTAATTTTTCATATTTAACGCGTTACTTAAAAATAGTTCATAACTTGCTGCTCCCTGTTCTTCAGAAGTCATTTAATTTGTATTATATTGTTCTGTATTTCTATGCTAGCCAGTTATTCCAACGCATATGAGTGATATATATGTTTCGTTTGTTCCAGTCACAATGGTCGTGGGCGACAGTAAGCGCACCGCCAACATCATGGACGGCATTGAGAACACGGGCGACGTGCGAATGCACGATCACCGACTGAGGCTCAAACAAAGGTAATATAATTCATATACGTCTTCGGATCACGTTTTTTCATTGTTTTATACATACACCTCATAAAACAGTTTAACAATCACAGCATGTTCAGGACGGTAACAAGTATTATTTATAGGTGCTGATAAATATAATATTGGTGGGCATTTCACACAGCGCCATCTAACCCTAAACTATGCATACTGCATGCGTACTGTGCGAACCAGATGACTGATAGAATACTTATATACTTTTTTTAAATACATATACTTAAATAAATATTAACACCCAGACTCCAAACATCAATGCTCGTCACACAAATCTTTGTTTTGGGTGGGAATCGAACCCACGGCCTATAGCACAGAAGGCGGAGTTTCTACTTACTAAACTGTGAGGCCAGTCAAAATGAAATTGTCTTAAGAATATAAATGAAAATAATTGTGTAGAAACCACACACCACCAACAAAATTAAATTAACGATATTTAAAGGACATGAAATCATCACGTAAAAGTAAAAGAGTAATACGGTGCCCTCATATTCAAAAACACAAATTACCAACTTTAAAGCTCTGTTGGAATTAAGGTCGCGCAAGACGTTCTACTTATCCCAAATACCCGATGGTGTAGGTGGCTCCGCTTCTAGCTTGGACTACAAAGCTAAACTAGAACGTTACAGAGATCTGGGGAAATATTCGCAGGAGATCTAAGAATATAACAAAACATGGGCTCTGGATATCTTGTGATCTTACTAATTAAAGGAAACCGAAATGACTTTGTTTTGACAAGCAATTAAATTAATTGCTGCAAACAATCTCCGAAATCATACTATCTTCAAACAAGTGAGTGGATTTTGAGATTATGACGTCAGCAAATCATTGACCGATATAAGGGGAATCGCCTACATAATGACTCTTCGGAAGTTCGTGGGCGTAAAGGTTGGCCGTTGTTACATCATTTGAACGTCATGAAATGCAAATTCTATCTTACAACATTCACATCTCGATTCTCAGCGTCATAATTCCAATGCATGGCTGTTGAAACGAACGCAAAACACTGTGACATTCGCTCTGAGAGTTGGCCTCAAGTAGGTGGTTATTTATTTCAAATAGCCACTCAGTTTTCAACTTCCTAAAGTCGACATTAGGGCGTCTTCGCTTCCGCAGTGACACATTGATTTTGTAATGGGGCTCGTTATACACGCCTGCTTCCTTTTAGCTTGACGTCATTCCGAATTCGGGTTGAATGTCACTTTGGAGTTTATTTGTAGCGTTTTGCTATTCGAATGTACAAATTGCCCTCGATTCGACTGTGAATTATAAGAATCAGAGTCACAAATTTATACTTTCAGATGGACTCCAACGACTGTTACCGCTTATGAAATCATTCGTAACTATTTACATAGGGTTCTAATCATACTAGACCCTAAAATGAATTCATACTAAACGTTAAACTGAGGTTTCTCTTAGTTGCAGTGTCTGAATGTCCATCATTGATTCTCTCACATGGATGTTATAATCGTGGCCAAAACCGAGCCAAAAATAATCACCATTTGTTTCTAGCGCGATTATTGTACATATTTGGAAATTCGAGGTTAGCCAGTTACAAAAAATATTGTTAAAGACGACACAATATAAATGAAAATCAATTCGAAACAGTCCAACAATGAAATACTTACCTACTATACAATCCAACATCAATTTACCAATCCGCTTGGCTAATATCGAACGAGAGGAGGTGCAAGTAAGTGGGTGAATGCCTGCGGCGAGGCCGATTCATTTGAATTTCTGTGCTAAGTGTACTCTAGAACTATACCACTGAATAGAATCGTTTAGTTCGTGCAATATTGCGTGCATTGACTACCATTGCGTGGGCAGGGCAGCAATTGCTGTTTTTCGTTTAACGTCACGGTAACTTACTCGCCAGCATCTTCGTCCGCGGCGACTAAGTAAATAGCGTGCTATACTGATTTTAGATGCAGTTGACCTGCTAGTAACAGCTGCAAAGTGTTGCATTAAATTTATAATAAATTAATTAAAAGCAACTCATGTTACAACTTTCACATCATTTAACAGAAAATCCAAGGGTTTTTGGTCCAAACTGATATTAACGTTGATAATAACACCTGACAGTATTTATACTTTTCCTACAATTTGAAATAATTTTCAAATCAATTTCCTACAATCCAAATATTATATTTTATACTTATATATCTCTTTTAGGCATCAACATGGCTCATAGTTACGTCAATTCAATCAAATATAATATTAAATTTGAATGCAATTAACCCAATTCCTTAATAATTCCCTATAATTATAACCGTATAACCCATAGAATGTAGCATTTCAAGTTTCTGTCTCAGTATATCAAAAAAGGTAAAATTCCCTTAAAATATCCGCTTCGTAGGACCGTCGCCAGCGGTTTAGTCTGTGCGTTGACTATGTCAGCCATGCAGGACTTTTTCTTTATTATATTAATGGTCCAGTAATGGGAGTGACGTTGGACTGGATAAGCCCTCGAGTGCGTTACTGCTGAAATTTCTTAACGGAAATGTTTACATAACTGTTGGTAGTTAAACCGTCTCATGAATGTCGAGTATTTGCATTGTGCGTCACTTGCGTCTGCGTGCATCGCAAACATTGGCTCCTTACCGCGAGTGCCAATAAAACGCTATTGCTTACATCTCGTGCCCGAGACATAAAAAGTAAATGCGCTTCGCCAAATTTCTATTTACTTTAGGTTTCGAGCTCCGATGCTAAACAATCCTACAAATAGGTCAAGCTTCACACGATCACTACAATCAACGTTGAATACAATTGCATGTTGATCAAACTAAAGAGCGTTAAACGAAGCGTGGTAGATGGTTTATCAGAAGTTTATACGCTTGATACACAGTGTTCAATCTTAGCTGATTGGAATGTTCCTATGTTTTGTTGCTATTTAAGAGAGTCGGTGACTTATTTTTTTATATTGACTTATTAACAGTTAACACAGTCTGTCAGACAAACTTCATGTTTTGTTTTTATATCTTCTACCAGAGGGTTTACTATTTGACTAATTCAGCCTAAAATCTCTGTTAAATAACATATTGCAAATATTTTGGGGAATTTTGACCAGAGTTATTAAAAAGAAATTACCAGGGAAATATTGCCCTGTGGACAGATAATATGCTGTAAGTTAAAAAACTAGCCAATTGCGTATTCGAGTGTGTGCCCTGAAAGATTTCATATTCAAATTTTAATTTTTGTCTGTAGCAACAATAACTTTGTATTTCATGGTATCAGTGTGTTGTTTCGGCCGGACTTTCCGGGACATTAAACCTGTACGAAAGGAGCCTCTTTGAGGCGCACTTAAATCCTTTCAGCAAACTGGTTCGAAAGAACGAGTGACTCGCCTAGTAGTAGTAGTAGAACTTTATTTAAATATTTGTTCTAGGTTTGATATAGTTAGAAAACTAGGTCAAGGCACATACGGCAAAGTGCAGTTGGGTATCAACAAAAAGACAGGACAAGAGGTGGCCATCAAGACCATCAAGAAATGCAAGATCGAATCGGAAGCTGATCTGATACGCATCAGACGCGAGGTTCAGATCATGTCCTCAGTGAGGCATCCCAATATTGTACATATTTATGAAGGTCAGTATAATTACAAGGTAAATGTACGAAAATGTCTGAGTAATAATATTTACTTCAAACAGTAATCGTATTTTAGTTTTATGCTGTCGTTTTAAGTTTTTTATGTAATAATTTATTTCAATTTCAGTATTTGAAAACAGTGAAAAGATGATTCTGGTCATGGAGTACTGTTCGGGCGGTGAACTATATGATTATCTTAGTCAAAAAAAAGTATTACAAGAGGAAGAAGCCAGAAGGTAAATACAAGATAGGATTTCTTGGCAGCTTTGTGGTGGCGTTAAAGCCATTAATATTTTGTGCCATGCATGTTCTAATGTGAACGTTATGGTAACATCATAAAGCTTGTATATCACTCTCACGTTCAGTTTCTGTTTTCAGGTTATTCCGACAAATAGCAACCGCTGTGTATTATTGCCATATTCATAAAATATGCCATAGAGATTTAAAACTGGAAAATGTATTATTAGACGATACTGGTAGTGCTAAGGTCAGTACTTATCCATACTAATATTACAAATGCGAATGTAACTCTGTCTATTACCGTTTCACGGCCACTGAACCAATTTTGATGAATTTTGGTAAAAAGATAGCTTGGCTCTTGGAGAAGGACATATACTACTTCCTGTGGCGAAAATAAATCTTGAAGGGGTGAAATAGGGGATAAAAGTTTGTACGTGGAATCAATCATTCCTTAAGTAAGGGGACATAAAACTGATAACTGTACCATTGGTAAGAAATAATGTTTCTGTGTTCTTGACCAATGGAGTTAATTATGGGAGCTTGTCCGTTTGTTCCATATTCATCGCTCATTACCGAACCAAACTTGTGTTAAATTGACTTAGAAGGCTACTTTGTCAATGTTTGATGAATATATAAGTCTGTAAGTATCTCGGTCAGACGAAGACTCGGTTGAAAATTCTCATTATGTTTCAGATTGCTGATTTTGGTTTATCGAACGTGTTCAAAGAGACGTCACTGTTATCGACATTTTGCGGGTCACCCCTTTACGCGTCGCCGGAAATTGTCAAAGGAACGCCTTACATAGGGCCAGAGGTATTTTCCCTCAAACAGATTACATTCTTATTTATCCCAACAGAATTATATGTAGAAGGGCTACAGGCAGTTGAACTCGTGCCGAGTTCTTCCGGGGAATTACTGCAACACGTATTTCTGCCGCCAAGCAGTAACGCATACGCTTCCAGGTCCCAGTTTGAAAGGTTGCCGGTGATATTACAGGCACGTGAGACGTTTCACCGTCACGTCTCGGTTACTGGTGAATACAATGCGACTCTGTCATCCCATAACTAAGTAGACCAGAAGACGTTTTGTTTTTGTTATGGGCAGAGGTTCTCGCTTGAATTCAGGTGGGTCATCTTGCTCGTCTTGTAATTTATTCACTAAATAATTACTTTGCACAGTAGAACCAAAAAACCGACTTCATCGCTAATGGACGAGAATGATTCCTCCTTATCTCGTACTTGGCTGACATATTTTTTCCAGTTTTTTAATTTAAAAACCAAGCTACCGAACTGATTTTGATTAAATTTCTATGGGACTAATCTGAAAATATATCATTACAAATAAGAAAATAATATTCCAAATACGCTTTATAAATGACGGAGATCTGAGGTAACAAACATGAAATATTCAACCAAATTGAGAACCTCCTCCATTTTCTGAATACGGTTAAAAAAATAAAAAATAAAAACTGTAATTTCACATGATCTCTCGTTTCAGGTGGACTGTTGGTCTTTGGGCGTTCTTCTCTACACTCTAGTGTACGGAGCCATGCCGTTCGATGGCTCTAACTTCAAACGTCTAGTCCGACAGATCTCCAATGGAGACTACTATGAACCTAGGAGTCCTTCAAGTGAGTAGACGGATGACACTTTATTGCTCCCCAAATCAAAATAACAACGATCAGCAACTATTTACAAAAGATTGAAATGGGCGGTCTTATCCAAGGTTCGATGCCCGGCCGTGGCAGACTGTGGGAGAGCACATAGTTCTCGGATCTTCGATGTTGTGTTTCTGTGATTATTCATACCACTGCAGGGGTATGAGTGTTAATTATCTGCCATTAGAACTCTCATACCGTATTGTGACATGGATTGTTTTGAAATTATACAAAAATCATTTTTATGGTACCATCTTGTTGTGTGCGTGCTTAGTAAATAGCGAAAGTAACATTTACACATGATTCGTTTGCCTTAGTTTATAGCTAATTTGTGTAAAAAGTGGCATTTACCACGTTCTTCATGAGAAACATTCACTTTATTTCTTTGGTATGTTTTAATGAATACCTCGTTCAATTGGTCCGTTGTAGCGAAGTAACCCTGGTGGGGCTAACATTTATGTGATGTCTGTAAAGTTGGATCTTTGACTGTTGGGTCGTCGAAATTTGTGGCCATGCTACCTACGACTCAGAGAATTCAAGAGCAGGGGTGTGAGTAGTCGTCGCACAGAATTTTCAATGTTTGAAATGTACCTTATAGCCAGGTTTATTCCAAGCTCCAAGCAATTCTCTATTATTGAATGCAAGTACTCTCACTATTCTCAAATACTAATATTAGTAGTAGTACTAAGCTAATTACTATATTTATACTAAGCTAATTACTATATTTATACTAAGCTAATTTCTATATTTAGTTATTTTAATTAAATATTACGTTTACCAATAATTTATAATTGAAGCTGCAGATTTATTTGATTCCATTAAATAAATTGTCTAAACTGTCACTTATATTCATCTGTAACAATATAGCCTAGCAGTAATAGCAGCAGAAGTCCACAAGACACCTCTTTTCATACCAAATTTCGAGGTTGTTAGAAACGACACGCTGGCAGTGAATTCTTTTTGATTCTCTAGTAAACGTTAAATATTTCAGCCGCTTCACCGCTTATCCGAGACATGCTGACGGTGGACCCGCTGAAGCGAGCAGACATCGCGTACATCTGCGATCATGCGTAAGTGTCATCTTTTTTGAAAAGTTACGGATAACGTGTGTTGGGTTCGGCTAGTACAATATATTATTGTTTCCAGATGGGTGAACTCTGGCTATGAGGCGTCATGCTTGGAAGTGGCAGAGGCGTTGGCGGCGGAAACACCCGTGCGGCTCGACCTGCTGCTGTCGCTGGCACCGGCCGCGCCCTCCAACTCCAACTCGGTCGTGGTGCCACCGGAGGTATGTACTGTGTACGGTGCGGCTCGACCTGCTGCTGTCGCTGGCACCGGCCGCGCCCTCCAACTCCAACTCGGTCGTGGTGCCACCGGAGGTATGTACTGTGTACGGTGCGGCTCGACCTGCTGCTGTCGCTGGCACCGGACGCGCCCTCCAAGTCCAACTCGGTCGTGGTGCCACCGGAGGTATGTACTGTGTACGGTGCGGCTCGACCTGCTGCTGTCGCTGGCACCGGCCGCGCCCTCCAACTCCAACTCGGTCGTGGTGCCACCGGAGGTATGTACTGTGTACGGTGCGGCTCGACCTGCTGCTGTCGCTGGCACCGGACGCGCCCTCCAAGTCCAACTCGGTCGTGGTGCCACCGGAGGTATGTACTGTGTACGGTGCGGCTCGACCTGCTGCTGTCGCTGGCACCGGCCGCGCCCTCCAACTCCAACTCGGTCGTGGTGCCACCGGAGGTATGTACTGTGTACGGTGCGGCTCGACCTGCTGCTGTCGCTGGCACCGGACGCGCCCTCCAAGTCCAACTCGGTCGTGGTGCCACCGGAGGTATGTACTGTGTACGGTGCGGCTCGACCTGCTGCTGTCGCTGGCACCGGCCGCGCCCTCCAACTCCAACTCGGTCGTGGTGCCACCGGAGGTATGTACTGTGTACGGTGCGGCTCGACCTGCTGCTGTCGCTGGCACCGGACGCGCCCTCCAAGTCCAACTCGGTCGTGGTGCCACCGGAGGTATGTACTGTGTACGGTGCGGCTCGACCTGCTGCTGTCGCTGGCACCGGACGCGCCCTCCAACTCCAACTCGGTCGTGGTGCCACCGGAGGTATGTACTGTGTACGGTGCGGCTCGACCTGCTGCTGTCGCTGGCACCGGACGCGCCCTCCAACTCCAACTCGGTCGTGGTGCCACCGGAGGTATGTACTGTGTACGGTGCGGCTCGACCTGCTGCTGTCGCTGGCACCGGACGCGCCCTCCAAGTCCAACTCGGTCGTGGTGCCACCGGAGGTATGTACTGTGTACGGTGCGGCTCGACCTGCTGCTGTCGCTGGCACCGGACGCGCCCTCCAACTCCAACTCGGTCGTGGTGCCACCGGAGGTATGTACTGTGTACGGTGCGGCTCGACCTGCTGCTGTCGCTGGCACCGGACGCGCCCTCCAACTCCAACTCGGTCGTGGTGCCACCGGAGGTATGTACTGTGTACGGTGCGGCTCGACCTGCTGCTGTCGCTGGCACCGGACGCGCCCTCCAAGTCCAACTCGGTCGTGGTGCCACCGGAGGTATGTACTGTGTACGGTGCGGCTCGACCTGCTGCTGTCGCTGGCACCGGACGCGCCCTCCAAGTCCAACTCGGTCGTGGTGCCACCGGAGGTATGTACTGTGTACGGTGCGGCTCGACCTGCTGCTGTCGCTGGCACCGGCCGCGCCCTCCAACTCCAACTCGGTCGTGGTGCCGCCGGAGGTATGTACTGTGTACGGTGCGGCTCGACCTGCTGCTGTCGCTGGCACCGGCCGCGCCCTCCAACTCCAACTCGGTCGTGGTGCCACCGGAGGTATGTACTGTGTACGGTGCGGCTCGACCTGCTGCTGTCGCTGGCACCGGACGCGCCCTCCAACTCCAACTCGGTCGTGGTGCCACCGGAGGTATGTACTGTGTACGGTGCGGCTCGACCTGCTGCTGTCGCTGGCACCGGCCGCGCCCTCCAACTCCAACTCGGTCGTGGTGCCGCCGGAGGTATGTACTGTGTACGGTGCGGCTCGACCTGCTGCTGTCGCTGGCACCGGCCGCGCCCTCCAACTCCAACTCGGTCGTGGTGCCACCGGAGGTATGTACTGTGTACGGTGCGGCTCGACCTGCTGCTGTCGCTGGCACCGGACGCGCCCTCCAACTCCAACTCGGTCGTGGTGCCACCGGAGGTATGTACTGTGTACGGTGCGGCTCGACCTGCTGCTGTCGCTGGCACCGGCCGCGCCCTCCAACTCCAACTCGGTCGTGGTGCCACCGGAGGTATGTACTGTGTACGGTGCGGCTCGACCTGCTGCTGTCGCTGGCACCGGACGCGCCCTCCAAGTCCAACTCGGTCGTGGTGCCACCGGAGGTATGTACTGTGTACGGTGCGGCTCGACCTGCTGCTGTCGCTGGCACCGGACGCGCCCTCCAACTCCAACTCGGTCGTGGTGCCACCGGAGGTATGTACTGTGTACGGTGCGGCTCGACCTGCTGCTGTCGCTGGCACCGGCCGCGCCCTCCAACTCCAACTCGGTCGTGGTGCCACCGGAGGTATGTACTGTGTACGGTGCGGCTCGACCTGCTGCTGTCGCTGGCACCGGACGCGCCCTCCAAGTCCAACTCGGTCGTGGTGCCACCGGAGGTATGTACTGTGTACGGTGCGGCTCGACCTGCTGCTGTCGCTGGCACCGGCCGCGCCCTCCAACTCCAACTCGGTCGTGGTGCCGCCGGAGGTATGTACTGTGTACGGTGCGGCTCGACCTGCTGCTGTCGCTGGCACCGGCCGCGCCCTCCAACTCCAACTCGGTCGTGGTGCCGCCGGAGGTATGTACTGTGTACGGTGCGGCTCGACCTGCTGCTGTCGCTGGCACCGGACGCGCCCTCCAACTCCAACTCGGTCGTGGTGCCACCGGAGGTATGTACTGTGTACGGTGCGGCTCGACCTGCTGCTGTCGCTGGCACCGGCCGCGCCCTCCAACTCCAACTCGGTCGTGGTGCCGCCGGAGGTATGTACTGTGTACGGTGCGGCTCGACCTGCTGCTGTCGCTGGCACCGGACGCGCCCTCCAACTCCAACTCGGTCGTGGTGCCGCCGGAGGTATGTACTGTGTACGGTGCGGCTCGACCTGCTGCTGTCGCTGGCACCGGACGCGCCCTCCAACTCCAACTCGGTCGTGGTGCCACCGGAGGTATGTACTGTGTACGGTGCGGCTCGACCTGCTGCTGTCGCTGGCACCGGACGCGCCCTCCAAGTCCAACTCGGTCGTGGTGCCACCGGAGGTATGTACTGTGTACGGTGCGGCTCGACCTGCTGCTGTCGCTGGCACCGGACGCGCCCTCCAACTCCAACTCGGTCGTGGTGCCACCGGAGGTATGTACTGTGTACGGTGCGGCTCGACCTGCTGCTGTCGCTGGCACCGGACGCGCCCTCCAAGTCCAACTCGGTCGTGGTGCCACCGGAGGTATGTACTGTGTACGGTGCGGCTCGACCTGCTGCTGTCGCTGGCACCGGACGCGCCCTCCAAGTCCAACTCGGTCGTGGTGCCACCGGAGGTATGTACTGTGTACGGTGCGGCTCGACCTGCTGCTGTCGCTGGCACCGGCCGCGCCCTCCAACTCCAACTCGGTCGTGGTGCCGCCGGAGGTATGTACTGTGTACGGTGCGGCTCGACCTGCTGCTGTCGCTGGCACCGGACGCGCCCTCCAAGTCCAACTCGGTCGTGGTGCCACCGGAGGTATGTACTGTGTACGGTGCGGCTCGACCTGCTGCTGTCGCTGGCACCGGACGCGCCCTCCAACTCCAACTCGGTCGTGGTGCCACCGGAGGTATGTACTGTGTACGGTGCGGCTCGACCTGCTGCTGTCGCTGGCACCGGCCGCGCCCTCCAACTCCAACTCGGTCGTGGTGCCACCGGAGGTATGTACTGTGTACGGTGCGGCTCGACCTGCTGCTGTCGCTGGCACCGGACGCGCCCTCCAAGTCCAACTCGGTCGTGGTGCCACCGGAGGTATGTACTGTGTACGGTGCGGCTCGACCTGCTGCTGTCGCTGGCACCGGCCGCGCCCTCCAACTCCAACTCGGTCGTGGTGCCACCGGAGGTATGTACTGTGTACGGTGCGGCTCGACCTGCTGCTGTCGCTGGCACCGGACGCGCCCTCCAAGTCCAACTCGGTCGTGGTGCCACCGGAGGTATGTACTGTGTACGGTGCGGCTCGACCTGCTGCTGTCGCTGGCACCGGACGCGCCCTCCAACTCCAACTCGGTCGTGGTGCCACCGGAGGTATGTACTGTGTACGGTGCGGCTCGACCTGCTGCTGTCGCTGGCACCGGACGCGCCCTCCAACTCCAACTCGGTCGTGGTGCCACCGGAGGTATGTACTGTGTACGGTGCGGCTCGACCTGCTGCTGTCGCTGGCACCGGACGCGCCCTCCAAGTCCAACTCGGTCGTGGTGCCACCGGAGGTATGTACTGTGTACGGTGCGGCTCGACCTGCTGCTGTCGCTGGCACCGGACGCGCCCTCCAACTCCAACTCGGTCGTGGTGCCACCGGAGGTATGTACTGTGTACGGTGCGGCTCGACCTGCTGCTGTCGCTGGCACCGGACGCGCCCTCCAACTCCAACTCGGTCGTGGTGCCACCGGAGGTATGTACTGTGTACGGTGCGGCTCGACCTGCTGCTGTCGCTGGCACCGGACGCGCCCTCCAAGTCCAACTCGGTCGTGGTGCCACCGGAGGTATGTACTGTGTACGGTGCGGCTCGACCTGCTGCTGTCGCTGGCACCGGACGCGCCCTCCAACTCCAACTCGGTCGTGGTGCCACCGGAGGTATGATGTACTGTGTACGGTGCGGCTCGACCTGCTGCTGTCGCTGGCACCGGACGCGCCCTCCAAGTCCAACTCGGTCGTGGTGCCACCGGAGGTATGTACTGTGTACGGTGCGGCTCGACCTGCTGCTGTCGCTGGCACCGGACGCGCCCTCCAACTCCAACTCGGTCGTGGTGCCACCGGAGGTATGTACTGTGTACGGTGCGGCTCGACCTGCTGCTGTCGCTGGCACCGGACGCGCCCTCCAACTCCAACTCGGTCGTGGTGCCACCGGAGGTATGTACTGTGTACGGTGCGGCTCGACCTGCTGCTGTCGCTGGCACCGGACGCGCCCTCCAAGTCCAACTCGGTCGTGGTGCCACCGGAGGTATGTACTGTGTACGGTGCGGCTCGACCTGCTGCTGTCGCTGGCACCGGACGCGCCCTCCAACTCCAACTCGGTCGTGGTGCCGCCGGAGGTATGTACTGTGTACGGTGCGGCTCGACCTGCTGCTGTCGCTGGCACCGGCCGCGCCCTCCAACTCCAACTCGGTCGTGGTGCCGCCGGAGGTATGTACTGTGTACGGTGCGGCTCGACCTGCTGCTGTCGCTGGCACCGGACGCGCCCTCCAACTCCAACTCGGTCGTGGTGCCACCGGAGGTATGTACTGTGTACGGTGCGGCTCGACCTGCTGCTGTCGCTGGCACCGGCCGCGCCCTCCAACTCCAACCTCGGTCGTGGTGCCGCCGGAGGTATGTACTGTGTACGGGTGCGGCTCGACCTGCTGCTGTCGCTGGCACCGGACGCGCCCTCCAACTCCAACTCGGTCGTGGTGCCGCCGGAGGTATGTACTGTGTACGGTGCGGCTCGACCTGCTGCTGTCGCTGGCACCGGACGCGCCCTCCAACTCCAACTCGGTCGTGGTGCCACCGGAGGTATGTACTGTGTACGGTGCGGCTCGACCTGCTGCTGTCGCTGGCACCGGACGCGCCCTCCAACTCCAACTCGGTCGTGGTGCCACCGGAGGTATGTACTGTGTACGGTGCGGCTCGACCTGCTGCTGTCGCTGGCACCGGACGCGCCCTCCAAGTCCAACTCGGTCGTGGTGCCACCGGAGGTATGTACTGTGTACGGTGCGGCTCGACCTGCTGCTGTCGCTGGCACCGGACGCGCCCTCCAACTCCAACTCGGTCGTGGTGCCACCGGAGGTATGTACTGTGTACGGTGCGGCTCGACCTGCTGCTGTCGCTGGCACCGGACGCGCCCTCCAAGTCCAACTCGGTCGTGGTGCCACCGGAGGTATGTACTGTGTACGGTGCGGCTCGACCTGCTGCTGTCGCTGGCACCGGACGCGCCCTCCAAGTCCAACTCGGTCGTGGTGCCACCGGAGGTATGTACTGTGTACGGTGCGGCTCGACCTGCTGCTGTCGCTGGCACCGGCCGCGCCCTCCAACTCCAACTCGGTCGTGGTGCCGCCGGAGGTATGTACTGTGTACGGTGCGGCTCGACCTGCTGCTGTCGCTGGCAACCGGACGCGCCCTCCAAGTCCAACTCGGTCGTGGTGCCACCGGAGGTATGTACTGTGTACGGTGCGGCTCGACCTGCTGCTGTCGCTGGGCACCGGACGCGCCCTCCAACTCCAACTCGGTCGTGGTGCCACCGGAGGTATGTACTGTGTACGGTGCGGCTCGACCTGCTGCTGTCGCTGGCACCGGACGCGCCCTCCAACTCCAACTCGGTCGTGGTGCCACCGGAGGTATGTACTGTGTACGGTGCGGCTCGACCTGCTGCTTGTCGCTGGCACCGGCCGCGCCCTCCAACTCCAACTCGGTCGTGGTGCCGCCGGAGGTATGTACTGTGTACGGTGCGGCTCGACCTGCTGCTGTCGCTGGCACCGGCCCGCGCCCTCCAACTCCAACTCGGTCGTGGTGCCACCGGAGGTATGTACTGTGTACGGTGCGGCTCGACCTGCTGCTGTCGCTGGCACCGGACGCGCCCTCCAACTCCAACTCGGTCGTGGTGCCACCGGAGGTATGTACTGTGTACGGTGCGGCTCGACCTGCTGCTGTCGCTGGCACCGGCCGCGCCCTCCAACTCCAACTCGGTCGTGGTGCCACCGGAGGTATGTACTGTGTACGGTGCGGCTCGACCTGCTGCTGTCGCTGGCACCGGACGCGCCCTCCAAGTCCAACTCGGTCGTGGTGCCACCGGAGGTATGTACTGTGTACGGTGCGGCTCGACCTGCTGCTGTCGCTGGCACCGGACGCGCCCTCCAACTCCAACTCGGTCGTGGTGCCACCGGAGGTATGTACTGTGTACGGTGCGGCTCGACCTGCTGCTGTCGCTGGCACCGGACGCGCCCTCCAACTCCAACTCGGTCGTGGTGCCACCGGAGGTATGTACTGTGTACGGTGCGGCTCGACCTGCTGCTGTCGCTGGCACCGGACGCGCCCTCCAACTCCAACTCGGTCGTGGTGCCACCGGAGGTATGTACTGTGTACGGTGCGGCTCGACCTGCTGCTGTCGCTGGCACCGGCTGCGCCCTCCAACTCCAACTCGGTCGTGGTGCCGCCGGAGGTATGTACTGTGTACGGTGCGGCTCGACCTGCTGCTGTCGCTGGCACCGGCCGCGCCCTCCAACTCCAACTCGGTCGTGGTGCCACCGGAGGTATGTACTGTGTACGGTGCGGCTCGACCTGCTGCTGTCGCTGGCACCGGACGCGCCCTCCAACTCCAACTCGGTCGTGGTGCCACCGGAGGTATGTACTGTGTACGGTGCGGCTCGACCTGCTGCTGTCGCTGGCACCGGCCGCGCCCTCCAACTCCAACTCGGTCGTGGTGCCGCCGGAGGTATGTACTGTGTACGGTGCGGCTCGACCTGCTGCTGTCGCTGGCACCGGCCGCGCCCTCCAACTCCAACTCGGTCGTGGTGCCGCCGGAGGTATGTACTGTGTACGGTGCGGCTCGACCTGCTGCTGTCGCTGGCACCGGACGCGCCCTCCAAGTCCAACTCGGTCGTGGTGCCACCGGAGGTATGTACTGTGTACGGTGCGGCTCGACCTGCTGCTGTCGCTGGCACCGGCCGCGCCCTCCAACTCCAACTCGGTCGTGGTGCCACCGGAGGTATGTACTGTGTACGGTGCGGCTCGACCTGCTGCTGTCGCTGGCACCGGCCGCGCCCTCCAACTCCAACTCGGTCGTGGTGCCGCCGGAGGTATGTACTGTGTACGGTGCGGCTCGACCTGCTGCTGTCGCTGGCACCGGCCGCGCCCTCCAACTCCAACTCGGTCGTGGTGCCACCGGAGGTATGTACTGTGTACGGTGCGGCTCGACCTGCTGCTGTCGCTGGCACCGGCCGCGCCCTCCAACTCCAACTCGGTCGTGGTGCCACCGGAGGTATGTACTGTGTACGGTGCGGCTCGACCTGCTGCTGTCGCTGGCACCGGCCGCGCCCTCCAACTCCAACTCGGTCGTGGTGCCGCCGGAGGTATGTACTGTGTACGGTGCGGCTCGACCTGCTGCTGTCGCTGGCACCGGCCGCGCCCTCCAACTCCAACTCGGTCGTGGTGCCGCCGGAGGTATGTACTGTGTACGGTGCGGCTCGACCTGCTGCTGTCGCTGGCACCGGCCGCGCCCTCCAACTCCAACTCGGTCGTGGTGCCGCCGGAGGTATGTACTGTGTACGGTGCGGCTCGACCTGCTGCTGTCGCTGGCACCGGCCGCGCCCTCCAACTCCAACTCGGTCGTGGTGCCACCGGAGGTATGTACTGTGTACGGTGCGGCTCGACCTGCTGCTGTCGCTGGCACCGGCCGCGCCCTCCAACTCCAACTCGGTCGTGGTGCCACCGGAGGTATGTACTGTGTACGGTGCGGCTCGACCTGCTGCTGTCGCTGGCACCGGCCGCGCCCTCCAACTCCAACTCGGTCGTGGTGCCACCGGAGGTATGTACTGTGTACGGTGCGGCTCGACCTGCTGCTGTCGCTGGCACCGGACGCGCCCTCCAACTCCAACTCGGTCGTGGTGCCACCGGAGGTATGTACTGTGTACGGTGCGGCTCGACCTGCTGCTGTCGCTGGCACCGGACGCGCCCTCCAACTCCAACTCGGTCGTGGTGCCACCGGAGGTATGTACTGTGTACGGTGCGGCTCGACCTGCTGCTGTCGCTGGCACCGGCCGCGCCCTCCAACTCCAACTCGGTCGTGGTGCCGCCGGAGGTATGTACTGTGTACGGTGCGGCTCGACCTGCTGCTGTCGCTGGCACCGGCCGCGCCCTCCAACTCCAACTCGGTCGTGGTGCCGCCGGAGGTATGTACTGTGTACGGTGCGGCTCGACCTGCTGCTGTCGCTGGCACCGGACGCGCCCTCCAAGTCCAACTCGGTCGTGGTGCCACCGGAGGTATGTACTGTGTACGGTGCGGCTCGACCTGCTGCTGTCGCTGGCACCGGACGCGCCCTCCAAGTCCAACTCGGTCGTGGTGCCACCGGAGGTATGTACTGTGTACGGTGCGGCTCGACCTGCTGCTGTCGCTGGCACCGGCCGCGCCCTCCAACTCCAACTCGGTCGTGGTGCCGCCGGAGGTATGTACTGTGTACGGTGCGGCTCGACCTGCTGCTGTCGCTGGCACCGGCCGCGCCCTCCAACTCCAACTCGGTCGTGGTGCCACCGGAGGTATGTACTGTGTACGGTGCGGCTCGACCTGCTGCTGTCGCTGGCACCGGCCGCGCCCTCCAACTCCAACTCGGTCGTGGTGCCGCCGGAGGTATGTACTGTGTACGGTGCGGCTCGACCTGCTGCTGTCGCTGGCACCGGCCGCGCCCTCCAACTCCAACTCGGTCGTGGTGCCGCCGGAGGTATGTACTGTGTACGGTGCGGCTCGACCTGCTGCTGTCGCTGGCACCGGCCGCGCCCTCCAACTCCAACTCGGTCGTGGTGCCACCGGAGGTATGTACTGTGTACGGTGCGGCTCGACCTGCTGCTGTCGCTGGCACCGGCCGCGCCCTCCAACTCCAACTCGGTCGTGGTGCCGCCGGAGGTATGTACTGTGTACGGTGCGGCTCGACCTGCTGCTGTCGCTGGCACCGGCCGCGCCCTCCAACTCCAACTCGGTCGTGGTGCCGCCGGAGGTATGTACTGTGTACGGTGCGGCTCGACCTGCTGCTGTCGCTGGCACCGGACGCGCCCTCCAAGTCCAACTCGGTCGTGGTGCCACCGGAGGTATGTACTGTGTACGGTGCGGCTCGACCTGCTGCTGTCGCTGGCACCGGACGCGCCCTCCAAGTCCAACTCGGTCGTGGTGCCACCGGAGGTATGTACTGTGTACGGTGCGGCTCGACCTGCTGCTGTCGCTGGCACCGGCCGCGCCCTCCAACTCCAACTCGGTCGTGGTGCCGCCGGAGGTATGTACTGTGTACGGTGCGGCTCGACCTGCTGCTGTCGCTGGCACCGGCCGCGCCCTCCAAGTCCAACTCGGTCGTGGTGCCACCGGAGGTATGTACTGTGTACGGTGCGGCTCGACCTGCTGCTGTCGCTGGCACCGGACGCGCCCTCCAACTCCAACTCGGTCGTGGTGCCACCGGAGGTATGTACTGTGTACGGTGCGGCTCGACCTGCTGCTGTCGCTGGCACCGGACGCGCCCTCCAAGTCCAACTCGGTCGTGGTGCCACCGGAGGTATGTACTGTGTACGGTGCGGCTCGACCTGCTGCTGTCGCTGGCACCGGACGCGCCCTCCAACTCCAACTCGGTCGTGGTGCCGCCGGAGGTATGTACTGTGTACGGTGCGGCTCGACCTGCTGCTGTCGCTGGCACCGGACGCGCCCTCCAAGTCCAACTCGGTCGTGGTGCCACCGGAGGTATGTACTGTGTACGGTGCGGCTCGACCTGCTGCTGTCGCTGGCACCGGACGCGCCCTCCAAGTCCAACTCGGTCGTGGTGCCACCGGAGGTATGTACTGTGTACGGTGCGGCTCGACCTGCTGCTGTCGCTGGCACCGGCTGCGCCCTCCAACTCCAACTCGGTCGTGGTGCCGCCGGAGGTATGTACTGTGTACGGTGCGGCTCGACCTGCTGCTGTCGCTGGCACCGGACGCGCCCTCCAAGTCCAACTCGGTCGTGGTGCCACCGGAGGTATGTACTGTGTACGGTGCGGCTCGACCTGCTGCTGTCGCTGGCACCGGACGCGCCCTCCAACTCCAACTCGGTCGTGGTGCCACCGGAGGTATGTACTGTGTACGGTGCGGCTCGACCTGCTGCTGTCGCTGGCACCGGACGCGCCCTCCAAGTCCAACTCGGTCGTGGTGCCACCGGAGGTATGTACTGTGTACGGTGCGGCTCGACCTGCTGCTGTCGCTGGCACCGGACGCGCCCTCCAACTCCAACTCGGTCGTGGTGCCGCCGGAGGTATGTACTGTGTACGGTGCGGCTCGACCTGCTGCTGTCGCTGGCACCGGCCGCGCCCTCCAACTCCAACTCGGTCGTGGTGCCGCCGGAGGTATGTACTGTGTACGGTGCGGCTCGACCTGCTGCTGTCGCTGGCACCGGACGCGCCCTCCAAGTCCAACTCGGTCGTGGTGCCGCCGGAGGTATGTACTGTGTACGGTGCGGCTCGACCTGCTGCTGTCGCTGGCACCGGACGCGCCCTCCAAGTCCAACTCGGTCGTGGTGCCACCGGAGGTATGTACTGTGTACGGTGCGGCTCGACCTGCTGCTGTCGCTGGCACCGGACGCGCCCTCCAAGTCCAACTCGGTCGTGGTGCCACCGGAGGTATGTACTGTGTACGGTGCGGCTCGACCTGCTGCTGTCGCTGGCACCGGACGCGCCCTCCAACTCCAACTCGGTCGTGGTGCCGCCGGAGGTATGTACTGTGTACGGTGCGGCTCGACCTGCTGCTGTCGCTGGCACCGGCCGCGCCCTCCAACTCCAACTCGGTCGTGGTGCCACCGGAGGTATGTACTGTGTACGGTGCGGCTCGACCTGCTGCTGTCGCTGGCACCGGCCGCGCCCTCCAACTCCAACTCGGTCGTGGTGCCACCGGAGGTATGTACTGTGTACGGTGCGGCTCGACCTGCTGCTGTCGCTGGCACCGGCCGCGCCCTCCAACTCCAACTCGGTCGTGGTGCCACCGGAGGTATGTACTGTGTACGGTGCGGCTCGACCTGCTGCTGTCGCTGGCACCGGACGCGCCCTCCAACTCCAACTCGGTCGTGGTGCCACCGGAGGTATGTACTGTGTACGGTGCGGCTCGACTTGCCGGCTGCCGTCGCTGGCACCACGATCTTCCACTTGTCACATGCAAGTGACGAGGAAGGAGACCTAAATACAAGCTCGAGCTTAGTTTGGGTCTCAGTGGTCACGATTTGCAAAACATGAATCTTGTTTAAACAAAAAATAATGTATTTATTTGATTCACAGGCTGACCTCGGCCCGGCTGAGAGTTGTACAGACCTGACCAGCTCCGCATCCCAGCTGATGCCGGTCGAGCCGAGCAACTCTGCTGAGAAGAGGATATTGGACCTTGTCGCGGAAGGCGGCGAGGACGCGATCAAACCATCGCCAACTCGCACCATCGTCTCGGCCGGCGAGAATAAGCGGAAATTGGAGCTCGCTATGTCGGCTAGCGGACTGCAGAGGAAGAAGGAACGTGTTGCCAGGTTTGTTAACTATAAGCATTGTTTCGTTATCACGGTCGGGTTGCTAGCTCGAGCTACTCTTTGGACGCTATCAAACTTTGCCAACTCGCACAATGGATAAATAATGTAATATTGTAAATAAGTGGTTTGTAAGTACGAATAGGATAACTACTGTCAGTTTCTTTTATTTTTATTAATTTAACTTTGCAACATGAACAAAACATATAAGAACTTCCATATAATTTTTCACTTAATATATATTGTAATTCAAATAGCATGGCCAATATGGGTCCTCAAGCACCGACGCTGCCGGAAGAAGCCACTTCTGTATCTCCACCCGTCGAAGGAGCGGCTGCTGATGACTCGGTAATATAAATAACTTCCTCAAACAAGCTTTGATATTTTATAATAATTAAGAGAACCTTCTTTTCTTCTTCTTTTCAAGTTAAAAAACCGTAGCTGTCTTGATATCACGCCGGCATTCTCATTAGGAAAATCCATGGTCACCAAGCTGTGTATTGTTTCAATAGAAGCATATAGCATCAAACTAAACTAAAATCGATAAAATAAATAAAATTCTGTGATACTTGAACTGTTTCTTTTACTCCATTTTAAACAGAGCTAGATGCCGTTTGTGTTACTTTAGTATAGTCTGGCACCAATGACCTGCGCGGCCTCAGCAGTAATTAACTAGAAACTACAGGCACCGTAAAACTTTGATCCTTTCACCATACTGATAAGAGAGCCGGTGAATCTATTAGTAGTACATAGTAACCATACAAAACATGCATTTTCCCCAGCATTCTTCCCAACCTTAGTGGTTATAATCATGCTATTTTTCTATAAATTCATTTTTTAATTTTTAATATGACAATAAATATATAAAAAAAAAAACATCCCCGGCCTGTTTTTACTCATGCTGAGTAAGCCTTTCTTTGTGCCAGCTATCTCTTTCTATCTTGTTTGGCCTTCACGTTTCTTATTTCTTTTACTCAGCCGCAGCCATGTCTCAAGTCCTCGGCGACAATCACAATCGCCCCCGCAGCGGCCTCCATCGAACTCTCTCGCGACGCCACCAAAGAGATCGTCAGAGACACTAAAGAAGACGAGGCCAACGAGAAAACCGGCGCCAAACCGAGAGTGGTCCTCAAGAAAAAAACGTCACCCACCAAGGTTTTGGAGGAGAAGCCGACGATGGAAAAACAGGAGGAATCCAAGGTGAAGTATTTTTGATTTGATTGATTAATAGACCTTATAGCGATCTCCCAAATTATTAATTCCAATTATTCCTACTATTTTGCACTGTGATCGCCTGACAGGTTAATAAAGTCCATTTTGACATAATATATATTAATGTCGAGGCCTGATGTAGAGCAATTTAAGGTCGAGTGCTATTGGATATATTCTTGTAATTATAACTCGTTTAGAATTGTATTCACTTTGTCTAATTTGCGAGGAACTAATCCATAAAACAGTATCTAATCTTAATTCATCACTGAACTGTCATATTATTGTTCTATCGGAGATTGCTCGATGTGTACCGAAAATAACCCATAAAATATTACTTTTTTAATAAAGATGCAATTCCCGTGCTTGTGGAAGAATAAATGCCTGCCTTACTTTCATTGTACTAATCACGTTTACTTTCAGCAAGAGGAGGCCAAGCCTAATGCAGTTGCCTCGGCTGCAGACAAATTGACATCACTGTCGATCGCACAGAATATCCCGGAAACCAAAGCGCCGCTCAAACCTAAGAAGTTCTCCATACCTGGTAATTTATATGTTTGAGCAGGATTAATTGCTAAATTGATAAATTATTTATTTAATGAGCAATCATGACATCAGTGGCTTCAAGATATTTTGCTCTTTATTAGGAGGGCACGTGGGCAGTTTCAAAGATCAGTTCGAGAGACGCGCTTCGTTGACGGCCGCGCCAGAATTCAAACGCAATGTCTCTCTCTCCAAGCCAGGTAGGTTTGAAAATATAGTTTATTTTCATCTGTATGAAAACGAATTTTTTTTAGTCGCAGTAGAACTTTTGGCAAGTTTGGGGAACTACTTGCACCGTACCCATTTCTGCCGCCGAGCAGTAATGCTCTCGCGTTACTGTGTTAAGAGGTGTGGTTGCCGGTGAAATTACAGGCATATGAGAAATTCCACCATTACGTCTCAGAGTTACAGACACATACAATGCGACATTGGACTTGTCACAGCTAACTAAGGGAGAACCTAAGTCGTATTGCATTTACCTAGGCAGAGGTTATCACTTAACCCCAGTTGGGATATCTGCACGTTCCGTAACTTCATCACATAAAATGTAAGTAATATTGTAATAATTGTAAGTAATTGTTGTATATTGTAATCCTTTCACCACACTGGTTCGACAGAACAGGTGACTCGAAGAAGAAGAAGAAGATCACATAAAATAGTTTTCAGTACGTAAGAAAGAAGCCGAATGTAATGTCGCCAAGTGATTTTAAGAATTTTATTTTTGTCGTAGTAGTGTCGAAGATCGCCAAGCCGAAAGCGCAGAGCGAAGATCGCGAACTGAACAACAAACAAGACAATGGCACGGTCCGGCTGCAGCAAATCGGCATAGAGCCTTCTCCGGTAAGATCATTATAAAATTCAGTATTGGAGAAATATACCTTACTGCAAATAAATAACGTATTTATTATAATCTAGCGTCCCGGCTTCGCAGGGGTGCAGTTTACTAATAAAAAAATTATGCGTACCAAGAAATAATTTTATATATATAAGAGTTTTTTTTACAAAAAACCATCATTATTCATTAATTTTGTACAAAATATTTACATATGATACACATAAACCTTCCTCGTTTATCACTCTTTCCATGGTTATAGGAAGTAAGCGGAGAAACAGACAGAGGGAGATAGTGATTTAATTTTATTCTAAAAAAAACTATTTTTGCTTTGATAGACTCCACCGATGGAAGCGGAGCCGAACCGCGGTGGCGTCAAAAAGACGGAAAGTGAACCGACTCACGGAGCGACCCCGGTTGACCCCTCGGTGCTACTTCAAGATGCTAGAAGGTATAATAAATAATAATAATATATAATAAGAAAAGTTTTCATTTAGTAAAAGGTTTACTATAAAACCACATGGGTGTCATGACATTTTGTTGTGTCAAGAAAATGGAAAGAAAAGGACACAAAATAGCGGTATATTTTTTTCATTCGGGCACAACCTCGAATAAATCTAAGAACTGATCGGTAAATGGACTAACTATTGATCAAGATTTTGTCATAAAAACATTATTTATTTTCCATAGGAGCCTCCAAAACTCAATGGCTAAGCTGGTGGAAGAGAAGGCCGGCGAAGACTCGCGCAGGCGAGCGGCGCGCGATATTATCTCTACAGCCATACGAACAGGTATGTACGCTTTTACTGTGCAACTGGCCACACAGCTTAGTCGGTAGTAACTCTGCCTTCTGCGCTGTAGTTCGTGGGTTCGATTCAAACCCAGGGAAACATTTGTCTGACGAATAAAGATGTTTGTTCTGGGGATACTGCCTGATTTAAAAATAAAAATTTGAAAACAAAGAGTATTTATGTATTATATCAGTTGTCTGGTTCCCATGATACAAGCTATGCTTACTTTGGGGCTAGACGGTGCTGTGTGAAATGTCCACCTATATATATTTATTTATATTGTATTGCGTAGGCAAGCCGCCCGTGCCGTACGGGCGCTCCTCGTCCGCCGGCGTGGCGTCCCTCGCCTCGCCGCCGGGGACTCCGCCCTCCGCGCCCGTCTCCGCGCCCGTCTCCGCGCCCGCACACTCTCAGCGCGTCTTCCGCACCGAAGCACAGCATCGCGTCGAAGACCATCGCCCAACACCCAGGTAACTAATTTTATTCCATATCATTTATATACATGTTATCTGTATTTTAGGAAGCTTTTCAAATGGCTTGTTATTTTTGTAAAATGCCTGATACATACAATACACGGTTGATATGCTCAATACTTCTTTCTGGCAGAAAAACACATTACGACGTAAAATAAATGGATACCTTCCACCCACGCAAAACATTTGAAACAAAAATATAATATGCTAATTGAAAAATGTTGAGTCACATCATTTGTCGGATCCCCATGATACAAACTATTTACTTAGCTTACTTTGGGGTTAGATGGCGCTGTGTGAAATGTCCACCAATATTTATTTATGTACAGGGGTGTATCGGTAGAGCGCATTATCCCGATCAACTTGGCCGGCGAGGAGTCCCCAACATCGCCGCCGCAGTCCGTGCCGCAGAAGCCATCGCCCGCTACCGCGCCCGCTTCCGCTCCTGCCCCTCGCACGCCGCTTACCACACCACTCAGGTAATATATTCTGCTAAGCACTGCTATAGTCAACTGTGATACGTCCACGCTACTTCAGATTTTCAACATCCGTCCGTCCGTCCAAGTTATTTTTGAATTGTGAATGTTCACAGAAGATAATATGGCGGATGCTTATTATTAATATCGTAGCAAAAATAAAAAGTTAAGTTTAACTGCCCTATATAAAAAAAATGTGTTAAATGTATTAAAAATGGCCAAATTTGGGTCCGACCAGCTATAAAGTTCCCGAACTGAATAAAAAAAATGACCCGAGGAGGTCTCACTTTGTTAATTTTGTTATTTCGATTTTTAAAGTATATAAAATATTTAAAATTACATTTTTCTGTTCTTTTTTCCAGACGTTTAGTATCTACCGAGTCGGGCGGCAGCGAGACCTGCTCGAGTCCGGGCGAGCCCATCAAGAAGTCTGCGCGAGAGTTCATCATCCCAATCGCGGTAGAGGGCAAAGGGTACGTGACGCCGCGCCAGCGTAGCGTCGAGCCGGAGTCGGCGCCGCCCCGCCTCGCGCGCCCGCACAGGCATCGCCGCATCAGGTAACACACACACACACACACACAGTCACTCGCTTTCGCAAATTTTCAAGTTGTATCTCAAACCGTCACTTCCACAATTAATATGTAATGTACTCTCTGATCTATAACGTAATAAAAACAATTCGCACTTTGCCAAGAACTCGGGCGGTCGTTATACTGACTCACCACTCAGTTCCTCACCGCTCTATAATTATACCTAACTTCCCACCACTATCTATACAAATAAATAAAATTGAAGTGTCTATTTGTAATGGCTAAATAACAGCTTTCTACCGGATGCATATGAAATTAACGATACTAATAACATTCTTTTGCGGGTTGCGGGCTCATTCGGAAGTTTGTCCTTGGGCCTTGGATGTCTATATACGAATTGGTCCATTCCACTCGCAATAGAGAATCCTAGTGCAGTTTGAGTGTAAGCGTTTTGTTTGCTATTTAAAACTAAACACATTTGTATTGTATCACAGCAGCTTAGTAAGCGGTGGCGAATCCGAAGAAGAAGACGACAATCACATGCACAGACTGCGACCCTCGAGACTGGCGCGCGCCGACTCCGCCTCCTCCGGGGAAGAAGATGAAGAAGACGAAGGCTTCCACCTGCTCACGGCTGAGAACTTGTTCTCCACTCTACTGCACCGGGTGAGTCTCTGTTGTCATACAAATCATTGGTGCATAGCTGGAAACACATGTTTAGTACAAGATACGCGATAATATGTTCCGGGGTGTGGTGGGGGGGGGGGCAATGTGCCGGCAACACTTTGTTAACACACGATTTTGCTTATTATTATATTTTACTTACCGCGGGCTATATATGAAAATCTATTTTAAGTTGTAAACTCCAATAAAATCCAAAGTCTTACGGCTTATTGAAAAGTGGCCCGTAACTTCTATTCGGAAGAGGATGAAGGCTTAGACTTGTTCACGTCTGAGAACCTGTTTTCAAATCTGCTAGACGATGTTAATCTCGGTGTAATATGTACCCTATGGGTGTCATAACTAAGTACAAAATTGTGGTTTCAGGTTCGCGCGCTGACGAACCGGCTCAACGGCGAGGAGGGCCCCGGCTTCCCGCAACATCCCCACTCGCTCTTCAACAATCTGCAGTCACCATTCTTCACTAACAGGTATACTTCAACTCCTATATCATTGACAGTTGGCTTTATGGTTTGACATTTTTGGAGCTTCACACATCGCGCGGTGCTGTGAGCGCGACTGCCGAGTTTATATATTATATTATGTGAGACAAAACACGGTATGTCTCTGTCGCACCGGGCTTGATGGGTGGTCACACATAATATAATATATAAACTCGGCATGGTATGGCTGTTAGTACGCCGACCTATTCGCAAGCAAAACCAAATACAAATTTCCTAAGGAATTTTTGTTCAGTTCGCAGTACAAATATCATGTGTTAGTGTTTTTAAGAGTTAACTTATATTTTAAACAAGAGATTAAAATAACCAAACACCACATTCAATAATAACTAATATTTAACTTTGGAAGTTTATAGTGTTCAATCAAACATTTTGATCTATTACTTAGTATACTTTAAAACAAAATATTTTTTTATGTTAATATCTAATTTTTTGCATGTTTTACGATTTTTGATTGTCATACTAATAATGTTAATTTTGTGCATGCAGCCCCCACTTACCACGGAGAAACCTCTTGTAAGTATTACAATTTAACATTACATTACAATTTAAGTATTACATTTGATCTCCACGTACTTTCATCCTAGCACAGTTTTCAGTACAGTGGAAGAAGCAGAAATCCGTATAATAATTTGTATTGGGTGTTTTTAGTATACCTTTACATTTGCAATGCATGGTGATAGGCAATTCTATTTAATATTAAATTATTTAAATTTAATAATGTGACATGACTTGTAACTTTCACGCAGCACTCATAAGTATGTGGAAAGTAAACGAAGTGTATCCGAAACGTAAGTTGAATAGATTACCTTTGTAATATTAACTTAGGGTCGGAAGTTGCTTGTTCAAATCGTCACGTGCACCAATTGATAATGTATGTGCGCAATACCACTTACTCAAAACGGTGAAGCGAAACATCGTGAGGAAACATGCCCCTGAACTAAAAAATCCAAGGCATGTGGATGAACGAAGCTTCTTTGAGGGGCACTTTAATTTCACCACACTGGTTTGAGAGAGCCGGCTAGTAGCTATAGTATTTTTTCAGTTAGATACCGGGTTGTCTAGTATTATGTACAATTTTAGCGGCGGACCAAAGATGTCGATGCCCGAAACATGGAAGAAAATTTGTATTCTCTATTACTAAGATCCATCGCCAGACTTCTGTATTACCGTACCGATTTTCAAATGCGTGGTACATTTCCATCTGCATAACAAGTAATATGAATTGGGTCCTAAAAGACATGAACCAAGTCGCAACGTATGCGCCCGTATACGTGAGACGTGACGGTGGAATGTCTCAGTGCCTGTAATTTCACCGGCAACCACACTTCAATCGGAATACAGTAACGCGAATGCATCACTGCTTGGCAGCAGCAATGGTTTGTTCTATGACTGGGTGTTAATATTTATTTATGAGTGTGTTTACAAAAAAATAAAAAATATATCGTATGTATTCTATCAGTTATCTGGTTCCCATAGTATAAGCTATGGTTAGTTTGGGGCTAGATGGCGTTGTGTGAAATGTCCACCAATATTTATTTATTTAAATGTATGTGGCATTACTTCCCTGGATGAACTTGAACCTTCTACGGCTACTAGTTTTACATTTTTATTCGATATTTATTTGATTACTTGTATTATTGATGGCAATAATATTGTACGTGTATTGTATGTGTGTTTGTGTGTGTGGTACAGACGCGAGGGTTGGGGCTCCCGCGACTTGCACGCCGACTTCGACTCGATGTTCAACAAGTCGCGCCAGACGATGCCGCGAGGTGAGTGCCGCGCCGGCTTGTGCACACGCTTACGCACGGGGAAAACGTTGCCGATATTACACGCTTACCAATACCACTAGCTGCGACACTGTACAATTGTTTCACCGCCATCAAACTAGTCTGAATGGACAAATAAAAAAAAAACATTCCAATATCTGTTTTCCCAAATAAGAAACATAATTACTATGTCAGAATATATGTTTAGGCAAATCTGTCATTTTGGCACTAGATTAGAAATTAGACATTCATTTATCTTAACAACAATTTGGCTTTGTTTTGGCAATGTTAGACTGCAGCATGATAGAAAAAATTAACCTTCCGACCAACATACACTTTATAATAATTATCGTAGAAAATCTAGGATTTTGTGTCAACATTCCAAACATTCCACTTGAACATTATTTTCACATATTCATTGAATATTGTATCTATGATAGATAGATCAGCAGGTAATTAAACAAGTAATAGCTAATTCAAATAAATATTTATTAGGTGGATCGTTGAACATAATCGTTAACAAATAAAAAAAAAACTATTCTATTCTATTCTAACATGGGTTAAGTGAAAAAAGACAATTGAAATTAAAAAAAATATCTAGCAGTCATACAAGTATATTTAAAAGGGTTAAGGGGCTCAAACTTATTTAATCAATCAATAATTATGAATATTTATTTAAAATTCACAAAATTGATATGACATCCGCCTGTACAAATCCTACCAAACTAGAACTTAATACTTTTCGGACCATCTTTTGTAATAACTGTAAATGTGGCCTTTTTAATTTTATACTTCCATCGTCAATTCTAGCTTCCTTCTCTCGATCTAAAATACTGTAGAAGCAGATTTATGCCCATAACGAGGATTCATCTGTGACCAATAAGTTCTCATTTGAAAATGGGTGTAAACGTGGCTAGGGCTTAGAATGGAGAGAGAAAACGTAAATACCGGATTCACTCTCATAATATGTCCATGATGGACTATTACGGACACGCCTAAATATTCCAACGTAGTAGCAAATGACAGGCAGCATTTAGCACTGCAGTACCAGTCACCACACGTAGTTAGACGCTACGCTACAGGCGCTCGGCACAGGAGGCTACGAAACTCACAAGAAAGCTAGCTTCCACTAAAACAAATCAATTAACTATCAACTCATTCCATGATGACGAGTATCTCATTCTCAAGATTCGGCCCCGAATATTAGTAACGTTTTCCACCGTCCGAACAGTAACATTATATGTAGACTGCGAAACCACAAATGTAGTCTACATATATTTTTTTTGTCTAATTGTGTGTGTTTACCTAGTTTTCATAACATGATTTATTAATAACTTAACAAGTTTTTTTGCATTGTAGTGTTATATTTGTATTCAATTTGCATTCTTTGTGCAGGTGTTGACTTTCTCCTACCCGCTAACACTAGCAGGAAAATGTTGCGTTGCTCTAAGTTGTCATACGATTAAGTTTTTATTGCGTAGAATCTGCATGAAGTGTAAAGGCATTTCACAATTCGTATACAGTTTGGCATAGCAGTTATGAAGTAGAAAATAAATTCAAAATTTTCTATTTGCATATTTTCAAGAATGATAATTGCAGTTCACAAGATGAAAGTTAATTAATTTGTTTAGAGAGTGATGGTCACCGCATAAATGTGTAGATAGTGGATGTGGTAGCGCGGACCCGCTCGGGGCGGCTCGAAGGGCGCCCTAGCGACAACTTACCTGCAGCCAGACCGGGGTAGGGGGCGGGGCGGGGCGGGGCGGGGAGTCGCGCCGGTGCAGAGAGTGAGGTTGTGTTGGTGTGGTTGCAGTTGGGTTGCGCGTTACACTGCATGCTCCGACCAAATCTCCACTTCACAGCGGCACCAGCGCCAACCACAAACCCGCCACAAACGACACACAGGAATAGGTACTAAACTATTATTATATTTTTATTTCTTCATTGTGTTTTTTATTTTTGTGTTCCGCACGGTGCGCCGCGGCTGTTACAGAATAGAGATGCCTCTATTGTGGAATATTTGATACCGCTGATGCCATTTTAGTTCGCATTATGGTAATTATTCATGAAAAGCAACATTTTAATGCATCTATGTGAATTCGGTTTGGCACATCTAAAGCTTCCCGTTTGCTCTAATACCTCGTTTTAGTTTTCATTAACTCCTAACAGAACCATCGGGAGACCTCCCACATCGTAACCGCGAACGCTCCAACTCGTAAAATCGATCTCTTTAACTCGGCACTGTACATACGCCATCCCAGCGAGCGTTCTGCATGATCGAACGTGTGTTTTTCGGTTGAATTTCAGGCAGTAGTAAGAGATCGAGCCGCGCGCGCGCCGCTGACGAGGCGGACGGGGAGGCGCGCGGCGAAGCGCTCGACCTGTCCGACCTCGACCTCGGCGCGATACAGTTCTCGGAGCGCGAGGTGCGCGCGCTCTCTGGCCTCACGCCCGCGCTCTCGCGCCGACTGCAGCGGCAGCTGCTCGCCTCGCTGCCGCCCGCCGCCGCACGCAGTCTGCGCCGCACGCTGTCGCTGCACGCCGCGCCCGACGCACCCTCGCCCGCCGCCGCCGCAGAGCGCGCGCGACGCAGCCACTCCACGTCCAGTACTCAGGAGGAGCGGACCGAGAACGCACCCGAACGCTCCTCGACGCCGCCCGCGACACAAGCCGCGCCCTCTCCCGACCGAACTGACGAAGTCCCGCACTACTCGACGCTGCCGCGCCTGCGCCGCCGCTCCTCCTCCCGCGACCCCACGCCGGAAGCGGGCACGCTCGGCCGCCGCGGCTCCACCGACCGTCCTTTGCTCAGCAAGTATCTCACCCCGGAACGCCATTTGTCGCCCGACGAGGGATACCCCGACGGCGGCGGCGGGGCGACGGACACGTCCGCCGTTTTGGCGCCACGGCGGCACTCGCTGCGGCTCGCGGGCGAAGCGCCACGGAAGCGTATCTCTAGATTTCTCCGCTCCGACTTCTTCGAGCGCCCTGCCGACGAGAATCTATACGCGAAACACAAGAAAGAGAAGGAGCTCGAGACGCAGAAGATTTTGCGCGAGATCAGAGAGAAGCGCAGCCGTGCCGAGGCGGCGCGCTCCCCGGAGACGCCGGACGATATCCGCAAGTGTATTTCACCTCTCTCACCGCTGTCGCCGCTCGGTGCCGGAAAGGACCGCAGTCGATCCATGACGCCCTTTTTTCCGAGTCTCGACAATATAAAAGAGACCGCAATCGACGCGTCCGCCGCGCGCGACTCGAAATCTGGATCGCTCGTCGACGGCAAACGACTGCGCTCGGAGGACGCAGACTCGAAACTCGTCCGACCCAAGAGCTACCCGCTCAAGACTCTTGACTCTATCGACGAGCCGAGCGAGAACTCCGCGACGGAGAACACTCCCAAGGACACCGAGAGTAAAGACAAACGCGAGTCGAGGCTGATCCGCCCGAAGAGCTACCCCGCCGGCAGCCCCTCCCCGGAAAAAGTCTACATCAGTCGTGCGATTAAAAAAGACGACGAAGCCATTCCTCCCGTAGATGAGGTCCCTTGCCCTGAACCTAAAACTGACGTCGAAGTTAGCTTCAGTATTACTCTGCCTAAGAAAAGATGCGACCCGCCCAAAGCTAAGAGTCCCGAGCGGAATGATATAAAAGAGGATGGTGACAAAAAAATCGCTTCTGGAACTTTAGTTTTGAAAAAGTATCACGTTGTAAAAAGCACTTCTTCGGATAAATCGGATCAAACTGAACAAAAAGTTAAAAACGGTATGGTGGTGATGAGTGGTGGGCCTCCCGCGGAAGCCCCCGTCAAAACCGCTTACGGTGAAGACTCAAAATCGAGTCAGGTGTCCAAAAAAGATGATTCCAAGAAAAGTATCGATTCCGAATCCAATGAAAGGAAGGGAACGATCAAGAAAAAGATTATAAGAAAGGTTTCTTCTAAGTCAAAGACTGATTTAGCGAGCGGTCAGGATACTGGAGAAATAAAAACAACGAAAAAGGTCGCAAAGAAAGTGAAAGACAAATCTGAAGACGATAATAGTACCAAATCTACAACAGTCACAAAAAAGAAATCTGTCTTGCAATCCATAGGCCATAAGTTAGAGAAATTTGCTTCAAGTAAATCTAGTTCTCCAGAAAAAGTAGCTACAGAATGTTTAAGTGATGCAAAAAAGAGCACTTCTAAAATAAGGAGAACGCAGCGTGAACAATCCGTGCCCGTGAACGCAGAGCCTCCGAACGAATCGAACCTCATCAAAAGAGCAGTTACCATAACGGATGTCGCCGCTTTGGAGAACCAACCGACCAACAACAAAACGACCGTTTCCAAAGTTTTAGGTCTGTTCAAAAAGTTTGAACCGAAGGATAAATTCAAACCTGTCTTGGAAAAAGCATCCAGTGTCGACACTGCTGACTTGAGCATTAGAACTGAACAGGCTGATCAATCTCTTACTGAAAATTTAAACAAAGATAGACCTCAAAGACCCACGTCACTTCATTTGAACGGACTAGGACGCAAAAGTAAATACGGTCGGACTTCCAGTGACAGTGTTTCTAATGTACCCGCAGATATAGACGAACAACACAAACACAAAAACGATAGCGAAACAATTAACGGAACAGAAAAAAGAAACAGTTTAAAATTAGACTTCTCCAAATTGCCAAGAGTAAAAAAAATAGTTCCTACAAATCCTGTGATAGAACCACAAATTAATTATTCCTCTGTTGACGGTGAGACTGAAAAGAAATATATCTCGGAAAAGATTGCACAACCACTGCAAAATAGCAACAATGACGACAGACAGAAACGCAGTAGATCCAGAAGTAGGTCGACCGTTTCAAATTCGGACATAAAATCTGATCTCAGTGCCGAAACAAAACCTTTAGATAAGAACCCTGTATCTCCTTCAGAAAACAGCACCTCGCACCCGCTACGCAATCACGAATCCACTTCCCCTGAAAAGGAGGACATAGTCGAAAGAATACGTAGAAAAAGCTTCTACTCGAGGTTTAACGAAAAGAAACAAAGACGAAAGAGCAGTTTGGTGGGTCCGGGCGCCACGGAATACGACCCGCTCGCTAGAATACACGCGCCGCCCACCGAAACAAAGTACGACGTGTCGCCGACTTCGCCCGGAACTTACGACCTGTCCCCTGGACTGTCCGCCTCCTCCGATCTGTCCCCGTCCACGGAACGGTACAGGACTCTCCTGAGCGAGATACCCCGAACGAACCTCAAATATGAAAACTACGGACTTAACGATAAAATTGACACGTACCGATCCCTCGACAGAAACGACTTCAGAAAGTACCCAGGCGCCAAGAGCTACTTGGACTACGATCAACCGTCCTCTTACGATACGCACAGGTACTCGAGAACCAAGTCGTTGCTGGACAGTTGCGACGGAACGGAGGGCAACATGATGCACAGAGATCCGCTCAGATACAATCGAACCATTTCCATGTATTCGCCCGGCAACTACGCCACGTACAGACCGAAAAGAACTCACAACCCCGCTATCATACTGAAAGAAAGCGAAAAGGAGCCCAGCCCCGAAAATATTCTCGATAAAATCAGACAGAGAAAAAACTTTTCCATCAGCGTCACCAGGAAACCGGATCCCGACACGGAATCTGTGTCACGGTGCGTATGTTTCGATTCTTACATGTCACGTAAATAATAATTCTAAACAACTCCCCAAACTCAAATTAATTGTGCACGCTTCACGCTTTTGGATACAATTTTCGACACTAATGCTTAAAGTTTTAAAATCCTTTAGAGTTAGTCGATATTGACTTCAGAACTTCAGAAATCTGTACGTATTTTATTCCTACGACGCACTTCATTGTAGATATCGACGAGTAACAAAATCACGAGAAGATTTCATCATAAAATAAATAAATGTTATATAAAAAAATACACTGTAATATATAAAAATAGTGAATTATTTGTGTATCATTTAGTAGATATCATAATAGATTCAGAATAGACTGAGCAAGATTCATGAATACCAATGCATGTCGATTTTGTTTCCAGATCCCCTGTCCCATCTAAAGGCGAAAGCGACGGTACAGAATGCTCTGAGAAAGTTGACTGAGAGGAACTATTGATTTATGTTGGACATCATTTTTGATTTTGTGATTTATGTAAGCATTTCTCTCTTTGGCGGTTGGTGTAATGTTGATTGATCAGTAGCAATTCTAGGTGGTCCTACGTATTTATTTAACACTTTCACTTGTATTTAGCACAAGGTGTCCCGAGCGTGGCGTGTGATTAGCAACGATTCGATTGCGGCTGAACTTGTAATTCTTGCCAAATAGTCCTAATCGTCTTATATATAAGAATCATTTTAGAATCTCATTAGGAACGGATGCTTATCGCAAGACTGTCTTTGGTGGCAAACTTAAAATATGGAGAAAATCACTTTTGAATCTCTACTCAACTATTTTATAAAGTCCTTAAAATAAGATTGTACCAGTAATTTAACCTAAGAGTTTTAGTAATTCACGAATTTTATCTAATCAGTTTGAAGACCATAATATATTCGATTTTTATTTGATACATCTTTCATGTTCTACAAGGAAACGTGTTAAAATTGCGCACGACTTTATAATATTATGTATATTAAGGCTTCTCTGAGGATTTTTACAAGATACAATGCGAGTGAATATGTATTTTTAATAATATTTTTTGCAGAGTGTACTTTTTGTTAAAAGTTTATTGTAAAATATTACGTGCCTTTATAAAAAAAATAAGTGACTGGAGACATAGTCCTATTATTGAAAGAGATGACAAATTTTGCTGCGTGTTTGCACAAAATACGTTTTATTCTTGTGTTAAACATCTTTATCATAGTTGTTGATGAATTGCGTTTTATTTACATAAGCGATTTCAGTCAATTTTAAGTTTAAATTTGTCATAATTGATTAGTATTTAACACTAAGTCACATTGTAACAGATATCGAATAGAATGGTGCTTAGATTTCTTTATAGATCAGATTGTTAGACTCACATTACGTGTACGTATTTTAGCTATAGTTTGCGTTCCGTTAAAAGTGTATAAAGATGAAATTCCGCTGATGAAATTGTTTTACAGTAGCGTTGTTTTTATATGCGCGCATTGTATGCAAAATGTCTCACCAGTTAGTAGTTAGTTAAATTTTCTTGTTTTGGAATAGTATACTAGTTTTACCTTACACAAAAAAAAATAACGTTTTGCAAGTATTAATCCTTTGTTTTGCATACAATGCGAAACTTACAATTCTGTAACACCGTTATTAGTGTATACGAAACTAAGGCGTAATCGGTTGTCTAGTTTAACGCGGCTAGATCGATTGCAATAGTATTTTAAAAGCAATAATTTTATACAGTGTTAAGTATCATTTCATGTACGTCGTTTGGAACTTATTTATTTTCTAATAGATTTGAGATTATTTATTTGTGTGTGGTGATTTTTAATATTTTTCAAATAAGTCACGGTTACGTCCAAGTGACACTGAAACTGGGATGGACTAATATTAAAATGTCAATCACACACGTTTTGTATTGAATGTGAATAAATTATATAGTTGAAAAATGTGTTTCTTTGTACGCGAATACGCCACCTACACATTAGCAGACAAGCTTTTAAATTAAAATAAATAACAAGCATTATCAAGTCATTTACTTGCGACCGTATGAAAAGAGGGAATGTCAGTTTGAAGCGTACAGCCAGAGTGATAAAGCCCATTATTCCTGCCGCCGCCACTCAGAACATTCGACGGTTTCACTGTTTGTTTGAGTGAGCGCCGCACGCCCCGTTTGAGCGGCCACGCATTTGCACGAAACAATGCGCATGAGACGTTTATTCAGTCAGACAGTAGCGAGAAATATCAACAGTACTTGGCGAAGTATAGCAAAAGTTTGGTCGAAACTATGTAGATGCTATTCCCATGCTTTCACACTTTGTCGAAACAAAATCTTGAGATTATGAGTTACAAACATTCGTTGGTTCATAAAGCGGAAATCTTGCATTACTTCGGGCCCTTCATATTGTACTGGGTAGAAGATAACGCATAAAAATCGGCGAGCCATACCGTTTCGCCACTTATATCGTCAAAACTAAAACGGTATGGTCAACCATGACCGCGTATTATCAACTGTTGTAATAATTTATCGGTCCGTGGGAACTGCCCATTGACGTCTGCCATAAACTAAGCTCTTAAGGCAAAAATAAAAAACGCCAAATCTAATAAAACTTAAAATTTATTGCTCGCACATTCAGTGATCAGAAAGTAGCTACAGATTAATTAGCGATCAAGATTTGTCAACAACAAGTTCCTTGAGCGGTTGGAAGTAGGGCGCGTCCGCCGCCGCTACCTCGTCGAGGATATCATCCGGCGCTGTGTCGGGGAAGCGCTCCACCCACGACGCGATCATGCCTTCAGCGCTGGCCGGGTACCGCTTCAACTCAACCTCATCTGTTGGAAAATATCATATTTGACTGGCCTCACAGCTGAGTTTCTCATGTAATGAAAAGTGCCTAAACGTGAGGCGTCCTTAAAATGTTACTTTCAATTCTCGTTCAACTTAAGAAGTTCACTCAGCACGGTCCCACCAAGATTACAAGCGACCAGTTTTAACAAGCAGTGGACGGGCTGCATAAAGATAAATAAATATTGGTCGACAATTCACAGCGCCATCTAGTCCCAAACTAAGCATGGCTTGTACTATGGGAACCAGACTACTGATAGCATACATATATAATTTTTTGTAAATACATACATAATACATATTAACACCAGAGACAGAACAAACATCTATATTTATATCTATATTCATGCCTTTACCAAATAAATTTCGAATTATGCAATTATGCAATTTCGAATTATGCAATTTCTATTAATTTCGAATTTACCAAATAAATTTCGAATTATGCAATATTCGTCACACAAATGTTGGTTCTGGGGGGGAATCGAACCCACGACCTACAAGTTCAGACTCAGTTGGGTTACTACCAACCGAGCTATGAGGCCAGTCAACACAAGTGCACAAAGATGTAGCTGTATAGTGTGTACCTTTGTGAAGCACAGTGTTGGGTTGCACAAATATGTTGCGCGGTTGTTTGTGCAACATGACAATGTCCCGCCAGCGGTTCCAGGGTGCGTCCAGGCGACTGTACTTGTCGAACAGTTGCTCGCCCGCCGCCACGTCGCCTGTCGCCTTTATCACTTGCAGTTTTACCAGAAAGTCGCCTGAGGGTTATACAAATAATTTTAATACATTTATATGATTTATTAATAATATAGGTAGATAGGTGAGATGTAAGAGACTAAGACTAAGATTTCAGCAAACATACTTAGACAAAATCTGAGAAGTTTTGGAAAAATGCCATGTCAAGTGTACCTTAAACATGCATGCGTGAAGAATGCGATGCGAATGGATGAAGCAAAAGAGGTATGTAAAGATCGTAGCAGTTGTTTCTGCCTACCCGTTCGAGACACAGCGTGATTGTAGTTATGTATGTAATAAATAGCTGAAAAATACATATAAAAAATCGATTTTCCTTCCCGTCTTATTTGCATATATGAAAATAGATTCTTAAGTAGTAAACTCCAAAAACGTGAAATAAAAACAGTAGGACGATCAGAAATAATATACCAGGCTGGTCATAGCGACAGGACAAAAATAGGACCAAGAGTGAACACTGTATTCTGAAAACGGGCACTTACCGATGATCTTCTTGCCCTCGGTGACGAGCTTGTCCTTCTGCAAGGTGAGCAGCAGGTTCTTTCCTGGCTCCGTTTCGATGACCTTGAGGATGCCATTGCCCTCGAGCTCCAACAGCCGCATCAAGACGAAACGGGCCCGTGCGTGTGCCTATAAAAGAAAATAACCGTTTCTTATTCCGAAATTACAAGATAATTATAGACACATATAATCATTTTGCCCAGCAAAACGAACAAACCGACATCATCGTATGATTTCTCGTTATCTAGCTCTTGGATGACATATTTTTTACCAGTTTCGATTTAAAAACCAAACTACACAACCGCTTTTTATGAATTGTCTATGGGACCAATATGAAAGTACTATCCTTTCAAATAAAACAAGAATTTTCCAAATGGGTTCATAAAAGACGGAGATATAAGGGTATAAATAAAAAAAAAATACAACCGAACTGATACCTCCTCTTAAAGTTGGTTGAAAAGAAAACGTATCTCAATATTCTTCCTGTGACATTACTTATGGACAAAATGCTGGTCTATGCGACAATTAGGAACAGACAAAAAGACTCTTAATAGTTATTTATCAGGTGTTACCTGTAGCCAGGTGTTTGTGGAGGGTTGGTACATCTCCGTAGCCTTGGCGGCGCCGTTCCACAGCAAGCTCAGCCAGTTCACGTAAGTCACGTTCTCCGCTTCAGAGCCTTCGTAGCCGAAGATCCTTCAACAAACAGGAGCTTACCAGGTGAAACAACAAAGAGGCAGAACATATTGACACCAACTCTAAGTCAAAGCCTTGATTGATAAATAATAATAAATATTGGTGGACATTTCACACAGCGCCATCTAGCCCCAAAGTAAGCTCATCATAGCTTGTATCATGGGTACCAGACAACTGATATAATACTTATATGTTTTTTTTGTAAATACATACATATTAACACCCAGACACAGAACAAACATCTATGTTCCGCACACAAATATTTGTCCTGGGTGGGAATCGAACGCACGACCTACAGCTTAGAAGGCAGAGTTACTACCAACTGAGCTGTGCCGCCAGTCAATGTATATGATCACCAATATTTACTTGAGTATATCAGGCACGAGTGAGAGATACAGGCCGACCGCTTCGGCGCGACACTCCTCGAACGCGGAGCCGAGAGTTGTAAACTTGCTGTCGTATGTCTCGCCCTCCGTGTACCAAGATTCTATCGTGTTGCCTGTAACAAACGAAACCAGATCAATTACAGGTAAAGAACAACTTGTAAATGCACATTTCGTCAGGCTCAGTACGTCCACACTCATTTCTGCAACGTGAATTATTTTGCATTGTTATAGCATTATAAAGGATCAAATGCCGGTAAAATTACAGGCCCATGAGGCGTCCACCTTGATGTCTCAAGTGAAAGCTGCCCTATGAAGAAACATGACATGCCCATAACTAAGTAGAGGCTCGTGTTACCGACAGAGTATATCGCTTAAATAAGGCAGGCCCATCATTCGCAACGTAATAATATATATTTAATTGTACTGAGTTGAGTTTTTTTTTACCTCCCGTCTATAAAAAGGTAATCAGAAGTGTAATAGATTTTTCTACATTAAAGAAAAAGCAAAGTAAATTAATTTGTGCGAGATCGATAATTTGTAAAAAATAATCTTGTACTAACAAGCTAGATTCCTGGGTTTCATTGTATGTAGTTAGTTAATATTAATTTATAACCAATAAAATTTAAATCTATTTACCAGTAAGGGGATTGATAACCTTCTCCTTGTCGAAATTGAAGGATTTGTCTTCGAGTTGGCGTAATAGTTTGCCGCTGCCGTGTCCCAGGAGCTCATGTAGACCGACTTGCACCTTGAAAAAGAAATATTGAATAAAAATCAAAATCGGATATTAATGAAAAAATTAACACATGTATATGGAAGGAACTAGCCGTTGTTTATTTATGCAATAGAATAAATGCAGGAAATTTATAATAATTGCAGTTACAATAAACTGGTGGCCCGTCCCAGCTTCGCACGGGTAGCGTTAAGTATTTAAGGCTAGACTTCATCTTTGACAGAATAAAAAACCTACAGCACTCACGGATAGTATAGCTTTTTATTTGTATAAGACTTTTCAGAATCGGATCAGCAACTTTTTTATGCGACGTATTTACTGAGCGAGCATATGGCCCACCTGGTAGTTAAGTGGTAACCTTTGCCCATAACAAGCAATACGACTTGAGTCCTCCCCTGCTTAGGAAGGTACAGCAAGACCCAAGTTGCATCGTATGCACCCGTAACTCTAGAGACGTGAAGGTTGAATGTCTCATATGCCTGTAATTTCACCGGCAACACCTTTCAAACCGGAACACGCATTACTGCTGCTACTAAATCATAACAGACCATACAACAGTTCTTCTCAAGTTCGTGGTGGTGTGATGTAGGTAAGTAGACTCCCTGATATCCTTTAAAAAAGACTCCTTTAAACTGAAGTTACCTCAAAAGCAGGCACCCTGTATTTCTCCAATAGGTTCTTGTCGTTTTCAGACAGGAAGGGAATAACTGATTCCTTGTACGCGGCCGGGATTACATTTCCGAGGGATACGTTTTTGAAGCCTTCGTTCTGTCTGATCTCATCATCTGGAAAAAAAGTGTAATTTTGTCTTACTTTCAAAAACATTAATGTTTGAAAATACATTAAGGCTCTTCTACATTTCATTATAATTAATTAACCACGACTCATTCGAGATTGTATCATAAGACCACATTTTCAAAATAGGAAACTGATAACAGTAAGAGAAAAACGCTATCCAAGCCAATTCTTTATGAAAATAAAGTTTTCAAAAAAAGTACCAAAACCAAAATACGAGATCATGTGATGTATTCTCTACCAATCTAGATTAGATTCCTGTAGCACAATTACAGCCCATTTACTGTCGCTGTACCCTAGAGTAAACAATAAATTCAAAAAATTCTGATTATTTTACACAAGGCAAATCATACCACAATAAGTTATGGACACGTTTATTTTTATAAATGCACGTCATAAATGTTTGTTTTATTAATTTAGTTTAGTACTAAAAATTAACAAGTGGCAAATTGTGTAGAATGAATACCAAATTTTGAATCTGATCACGTGTGCAACGTGATAAAGGGTCGAATATCCGGCCTCGTGCCGAATATCCGGTATCCGGCCAAACCACAATCCTTTTCATCTGTAGTTAATAACAAAAGAAACGTTTCCACTCACAATTAGGAATGTTAATGCCAGCGGGGATACCGCTCCCGGAGAAAGTGAGAACGTCCAGGCTGGTGAAGTCAGGCCGGAGGAAGGTGTCCTTCTCGAGGTCGCGGCCCCACGGCAGCAGCTTGATGAACTGTTCCGCACCGTCTACGAGGTTGCCGAACTTCTTGGACATCTCTTTGTTGACCATCGCGACGAAACCCTCGAACTCGCCGCGCTGCCCGCTCGGGTCGCGGTACGTCTCGATGAAACCTTGGTACCTGATATGCAAAATATATATTTCTCTTTACCTCTACTAGCTGGAATTCAATTGGTGTCTATAAGAGTATTTACATGGTTTAGTCATATTTTTTGTTTTTGTATGTGGTGTAGTTACTGAACGAGCAGATGGTACACCTGATGTTAAGTGTACACCTATTTGTAACACTATATGTAGTATAACTTTCATAAACTTTTACTTCTGTTTTAACGAGTCATGCTTGCTGCTGTTATGAAGAAACGACAAATCTAAGTTCAAAGTTCAGAAATTTCAAAGCAATCAAAAAACAAATACAGCAAACGAACAAAGTTGGCAACATTGGTCACCAGAACTGTGATATGAACTAAAATGGAACTTCCGTTTCAATGATAGGTATTATAGACGCGATGCGCGGTCAAAACGAAAGTCCTAAGAATCAAACACTTGAATTGGAACTTACGTCTCAATGATAGGCCCCTTATCCTTGATCCAATATCTGCTTCCCTCCTTGTGTTCCTCCAGACTTCCATCCTTAAAACTGTTGATATAATGCTCCAGCATATTCCTCTCGTTTTCATTAGAGGCGTGTTCTTGTGCTTTGCTCAGATGCTCATTCACACGTTTCAGGAGTGGCGAGTAGTCGCCTCTTACTACTTGGAAGTAAGCGTTTTTGTATTGTTCCTTTTCCATGGTTAGGGGAGGATTCCCGGCTTTCTCAACGCTGGCGTAGCGAATTGTGTATAGTGGCACTAAAACATATTTTTTTATGTGATAAAGTTGCGGAACGAGCCGTAGGCCCACCTGGTATTAAGTGGCAAACTCTGCTCATAACAAGCAATGGGACTGGCTCGTCTCCTACTTAAGTAAGACAATACTCAAGTCGTATCGTATGCGCCCGTAATTGAGACGTGAAGGTATTTGAACATGTGCCTGTAATTTCACTGGCAACCACAGCTTTCACTTCTGTATCTTCAGTTCTTCTAACCGAAAACAGTAACGAGAATGCATTACTGCAATATTTATTTATTAATTACTACCAACTGAGCTATGAGGCCAGTCGAACATGTACAGTCAGTTCTCTTTACTCACTAGGTAGAGAAACAGATGTGCAAACATAAAATGTTTAAAATTGTGATCAGAATTTACAACATTCTCATTTGGTAAATCACTACTGCCGCACCATATTATTATATGGTGCCATATTATATTAACATTTCCTTATTTGCAGTTATTTTACACGGTAGTTAACGCCTATTTACTCTCGCTAGTCGACAGTAGCACCACAGGGACAATCACTGGAACATTAAACAAGACTGCTTCATAACTCCATGAAAATGTTTAGGATACTCACATCCATCACTTTCTGTAGTCTTGAATGTACGACAAATGTACGCTTCTATGCGTTTTGTCTTCATCCAGTCATTCACTAAGTTTGAATCCTCCTCGGTGCAGTTACTAGAGAAATATGTAGTCACTCCCTGCAGTGAACAATAAGTATAAAATTGTGTTTTATATCATTAAGTTATGGATAGAGTACATGGTCCACCTGGTGGTAACCTCAGCCCATAACAAGCAATATGAATTAGGTCATCCCCTACTTAGGTACAAGACCCAAGTCACATTGTATGGACTCTTAACTCTGAGATGTGAAGAAAGAATGTCTCATGTGATTGTATTAATACAGTTTTACAAATTTCTAACCTTATGTTGTTTGGCTTATAAACATTTTACTGTTTTGTGATGAAAAAACTTGACCGTGACAATAGAGGTAAACGTATCATTCATTTTATTAAATAACCATACCTTATCAGCCAAGCCTAAACTAGTCAGCCTGGGTTCAAGGCTGTACAAAACATTTTGAATTTCCAGCCACAGTTTTGTAATTTTCACATTATCTTCTTGGTAAGCCTTGGACGATTTTACAATGCATTCAAATGCACTTTTAGACAGATTCGGAATGAATTTGGTATCTCCAAAGCCTTTGTAGTTTCCGCTGTTGGCAAAAACACCACCGGCGTAGACTAGGAATGCCTGAAACCACATTTGATAACATAAGGATGTCAGCCAACCATGAAATAGTGAAGTACTAAAAATAGGAAGTGGTTGTTTATCTAGTTTGCTGTCAATGAACCCTTCACCACAAAATGCTCGAGGCCAGCTTTAGGTTTGTGGCGACACCACCGAACCTAATTTGGAAGAGGTGAGAGAAGTTGCATCTCGATAGGTCAGGTCAACACTTCTGCTGCTAAATTCTATAAATATTAACCTCTTAACCTCACTTTGGTCTCGATTGTATAGTTTGAATGGAATTTTGTTGATTGAAAAATATCTCTGAATTGTGAGCATATGTGGCTTGCCTTAATCTGATTTACTCAGTAGATATTACCTGAAATTCATCTTCTGATATCTTTTCCAGTGCAGACCTTTTGAGGTTGTCAAGTGATTCCGCTTGAAATATTCTATGGAGTAGGGAGAATATCCTTGGAGATTCGGGACTTGTTTGGACCAGTACTATAAGACCTCCATTCCATGCTGCCTGTAACACGTCATTGAAGAGAATGTTATGTATATGTTAATTGGGGAAATCCCCATCACTTGCTGATTTCTTGATAATTGCATGTGGCACTAGGTAACCACACTCATAAAATCTTCTCTAGCTTTATATGTGTAACTACTGTTATACATTCAGAAAAATCTGTGGTACACTTAATTTTTTTATTATTTTTCTCTATATTATAAATACAGTCAATAAATGATGGAATACTTATTTTTTTTTTTAAACATTCATATAATACATATTAACACCAAGATACAGTAAAAATATCTAAGATCGTCAGTCAAATGTTTGTCCTGGGTGGGAATCAAACCCACAACTTAAAGCTCAAAAGGCAGATTACTACCAACTCAGCTATGAGGCCAGTCAAATATTCAAGTCATTAATATATGTTTACATAACTCTTTCTATATTAAAAGACCAGAAATATAATGCTGATTCATTTATGATCTGCAATTATTATGATGTTTACAGACAAAAACCATTGCAAAATTTTGAAATGCTGCCAAATATGAGCAAATAAACAAAAAACTATTTCACTGTCCAAACATATGAAAAACTTAATTAACATCCTAGGGAACAAATATTTACCTGGCTAAGATAGTGAGCATACAATTTTTCTTTGTAGGTAAGATTATTAAATGCTTCTGAGCTATCCAGCTCAACAAATCTTTGATTGTTTGGCAACAAAAAGTTGGATTTGTCTACCGCCATTGCTGAGAACAAGAATAAAAAATAATTAAAAGAACGAATATAATCAAAGTATAATCAAGTACTAAATACAACAGGCAGGTTATTTATTGTACACCTTACGAACTGCATCTGGCAAAGTTCTTATTATATATGTATACAATTTTAAACAATTTGTTACAACATTCATCATACTTATTTTTATTTACTGACCATTCAATTTTGATGTTTTACACTGAAGTGTCCCAGAGGAGTGTCTACACCAGTATTTTTTACCAATTAATGAATCAGCAATATCGAGCCGCCGGCATTTTATAAGGTTAGCAGCCAGAGTCCGCAACATTGATGAAGAATTCAAAACTGAACAGGTAATAAGTATGTTAATTAAATATTTACTTACTGCGACTAATTGAGTAGTTTTAATATGAAATAATGATTTCAGTTGTAATGTAGAATGTAGCAAATAATGTTATGTTAGTCTATTTTACTTAGCTCGCTTGGGCAAATTTGAAAATTTACGAAGTATGATAGAAATAAAGCTTAAACCAGAGAGTAAAACAAACATTTAAATAAATTAGTTATTTTATATGCAACAATAAAATAATTTGTAAAAACAGCCATATAAATGTAAGTTTAAAAGTAGATTAATGCACGTGGTAATATTGTTGTAATTTTCATAAATTTTCCAAGATAAAATTGTAAAATTGGAACGCAAGCTTGCTTTGAAAATGTATTTTTGTGTTACTGACCTGTGGCCTCAAACTACTGTCGCTTTTCTATGTATATCAAAATCAATGTCAAAGGCGTCACCGACCGCTGGGCGATAGTGCTGTGGAGTGTGTTCCAATGATTGATTGACGGCTTGACTTTTATCTACAAAATATTGTAGAAGTCACTAACGCCATGAAACCATATGAAGTTGGGTATAAGCAATTCTACTGCCGATCTGACACCTTCTTCTTGAAGCCCATCACATGTGAGCGCCATCTGATGTGAATTTTAGAAACATGGCCGTGAATGTCCTGTTTTCAAAGCCAGCCAAAAGCCAGCAAGCAAGCTTGTCAATCAATCAAAGCAAGCGAATTGCTTTGCTTCACATCACATCTTGCTAGCCATCCACCCACACAGACAGCACTAATGCCAAAATGCGCCCAGCAATGAAGTAAACATTCAACATGGATGGTTTCCGATTGTTCACATCCGTATTTTAGGTCATATATTTTAGTTTTTAGATGTGTGTTTAGTGATATGCAAGCGATATTGAAATTTAATGAAAATGTCTTCAGAAAGGTAACTTTACTGAATTTACTTTTATGTTAGAAGTTGACAAATCGCTTCCGATATCCGTAGTCGAAAGTTGCAAAATCAATAAAGTACGCGGAAATCGCTAATGTCACGCCCTGAATTCATAGTCGGTGCGGTGAATAAAGCCGGAGTGCGTTTGAAACTTGTGCAATGTTTTATTATAGGGTGGAATGGGTGGAGATTATCGAGCCGAAGACAAAGGAACATATGTATGCTAACCTCACGACGGGAGAGTGCGTTTGGGATCCTCCCGAGGTAATGTCATCTCTGGAGTCGGGTTTGTACAATGTTGTTGGTTTGGCGCTTCCTGGGGGGGCCTATACCATCAACCCATGGTATTACTTTAACTTATACATTGACTGATATCCCTAATTTCTTCAGATGTTCTTCATGCCTAAGGTTTAGTTAGATTTGGATAAACTTCCTACTTAATGTGTACAAATTGGTCACAATAGACTAATTGGTACTTGTCTGATTATTCCAGTTGTAATTGTAACACTCTCTGTATTGTATAATAAAATCATATTGTTATAAGAGGGGTGTAAATATTTATATTTTTGCATCTCATAGGTACCACAGAGATATTATTAGTAATAAGTTCAAGAAAAAGCCTTCCTGACTGTTAACTTGTGAGTAGTCAGTTTTAAAAGTATGTACCTTACCGTACTCTACAGCAGGAACATGATAATATCACTTGTGTTTGATTATTAAGTTCTAGGATAGGACAATAATAATTTCCATTATATTTTCCTTCAATGCTATGTAAATGTTTTTATAAGTACAAATATCCTTCTGTTATTATAAATTTTACTCCTAGTTGCCCATGCCTGAAGTGACTTAATGGATTAATATTATTGATATAATATAACATTTAAGAACTTTTGAAAGTCCCGAATAACAATCCTTTGATACTGCCACTTATTCAGTTTTTTCCAAATATCAGACTAAAGCCATTATGTATGCAATTATTTCCAATACAGTTTTTTATGTGTTGCCACAATTTACTATTTAGTCACTTAACAACAGGATACAGTCTAATGGAACCCCATCAGTAGTTAAATAAACTGAACTAAATAAATGTGTTTCAGGGTGTTAAAGTGAAGCGGACTGATTCTTCACAATGGTGGGAGTTGTTTGACATCAACACACACAGATTTTACTATTACAATGCCTCCACACAGGTAAGTAGTTGATTATTTTATTAAAAGTATGCATTGCACACTTCCTGGATCATCATCATCATTAAAACTGCATTAGTTATTTATTAGTTATATATGGTGTTGAATGAAATGCAATCAGCTAATAACTAAAATGTTCCCTCTTCTTTGTTGTATCCTTGTGAAAACAGTTTTTGAATGCAATCAAGCAGCATCCCCCTTATTCACACCTTAAGGAGCTGTTTTTGAGAATTAAATGTTTCTAGTAAGTTCTTATCATTCTAGTAAGTTGTTTGATGAATACTGAAATTAGGTTATTTTATCTTGCAACATATTGGTTTAATGGAATTTATTTAATTATTTAAAGCCATCTGGTTTCCTAAAAAAAATACCCTTTTGGATGCCGGGATTTGGAAATGCAACAATAATGGGGACAAAGTTGTGGACAAAAGACTATTATTATGATATTTTTTAAAGTATGATACAATTAAATGGAATAGTTTATGTTGATGTGACTTAAGAATCTGTGTATATTTTATGTCATTATGATTCTGGGATTTGGAGATATAACAGTAATGCAGACAAAGATGAGGACAAAAGATATTATATATTTTTTTTTTTAAATGTGTTATTGAGATTAAATTACAATACAGTAAAATGTAATAGTTTATTTTGATATGTTTGTCTGTTGTTCACAAGATTAATTTGCATAATAATTTTGCTGGACAATAAAAAACCAGTGTTTTGTTGATTACACTTATTCATATCAGATTATTTGGTAGATGGGTGCACAAATTTAAGTAAGTTTGCTTCTTGACTTGCATATTGATGCACATTACCACTTGATTGATTGGTTGCACTCTTAGTTCATTGAGTTTACAGAGATTGAAATTTTTTGTCTCTTTCCTTTCGCTTTTATTGTAAATGGCAAAGTAATTTGTGTAATGTACTTTCTATTTCAGACAACAGTGTGGCATAGGCCTACAGACTGTGACATAATTCCTTTAGCCAAACTGCAGACTCTGAAACAAAACACAGATCCACAGAAACGGAGGGAATCTTCCACACAGACCAGTCAAGCTACCTCTCAGGTAAGAATTCATATTGTGGTCACAACCTTGTGGTATTGTTTACTGCTGGGTATTAATAGATGTTTGTTATACATCACCGTGCCACAGCCGATTTTATGTGGTTTTGTATAGTGAGGCCTGATACAATATAATCCCACTCCTGCTCAGCAACAGCTAACTCATTGAGGGGGATGATAAAAAGCGGAATTGTTTTGGTTCAGAAGGACATTTAAAGTGTGGTTGCTGGTGAAATTACAGGCACCTGAGACATTCCACCTTCACATCTTAGAGTTATGGGTGCATATGATGCAACTTGGGTCTTGTTACCTAAATAGGAGAAGAACTAAGTCGTATTGCTTGTTATGTGTCAAGGTTGCCACTTAAAACCAGATGGAGAATCAAATAGCACCGCAACATTTTCACATGAAAAAAATTAGAATGCACCAATTAAATTTACCCCTGAATGGCGATTGCCAAGTAGATTTTTGCAAATATGTTAGGTATTTTGTATGTTGGCTTCAGTACTTCCGAAAAAGTGAATAAGCATTACATGAAAAATTTATTCTGTAGGTTACGGCAACTGTAGATGCAACTAGCAGCAATGGCAACAGCACCGTTGCAAGCGCCAGCAAGCTGTCTCCGGGCAACGCGAAGGGCATCTCACTCACACAGACTAGCCCGGTGCGGACTAGGAGGTCGCACTACCACCATAGGTGAAGAATATTAAGCTTACATACACAGCTGAGTCCATGCTTAGTTCAAATAAAAAAAGGTAGCAAAGCATGTGCGCTCAGTCAGAAATGATTCCCAGCTTCACATCGGATATCCCACCATTAGGTACCAGTGTGAAGTACCAAACTTTCATACATAGTTGAGCAAATGCTCAGTTCCAGTTCAAAGGTGGTAGCTTTAAGCAAAACTAGCAGCAAATTCCAAGAAACGCGAAAAGCATCATTACACATATTAGCCCAACGTGGACTATTGTCTCTCAGTATTACCGTGATTGTTGAAGAATATGGTATGGAGCATAATAACCTAAACATTTCAAATAAAACTTGCCCAGCAACGCTCCTAGTACCTGATTATCCTGATTGAAGTCGGGTTCAGGCCTCTGCGAGCCGAACCCGAAAGCCCGAACTTTAATCGCTGGTGAGTAAACACGTGAATAAAACTATCCTGCATATGTTAAGTGTTTATAAGGTTTATCACTGTTATTCGACTGTTGGGAATAAATATACGTAATGCAGGAATAGCGGTGACGCGAGACGCGGGCGGATGAGCGAAGACGGGTCGACGCAGCTGTGCCGACACACAGACTCCGGCCGCTCTTCAGACAGCAGCATCAGTAGCGCACAGAGAAGGAATCAGGTACTTTTACAAACAAACCTGGGGGTGTTCCTACTACTAATACTCATGTCACTGGCTTTGTAGAACCAATGTGGTGAAATCATTAGAGTGCGCCTCAAAGAGGCTCCCTTCGTGCACTTGACACGTGGCTTCGAATTTTTGGTTCTAGGACACATCGGTTTCCTCACGATGTTTTCCTTCACCGATTTGAGAACGTGGTATTGCGCATATTTTGAAAGTGACATTTGGAAAGTGGAATGACTCATTGTTGTACATCAGGTTTTGAACCAGATACGACCGGATTGCAACTAGTGTAGTCTGTATCAATGGGCCACCAAGCTCAGCTTGTTCCTAGTCACGCGGAAAGGGCTCACTAGCTGCCACCAAGAAGCTCTGGTTTGATATACAACACACTGCAGCTTCTACTTTTAAATATATAATCCAATTCGGTTTGATGCCACAGACCTCAACATCAAAATATTAAGATAATTTGGATGTGTATTGTAAAATTGTAATGTCTTTGTATTTATACCCGTAGGAGCTAAACGCAGTCCCGTGCAGCGCTCCGGTGTGCACTCCTCAGTTGAGGAAAAGGAGTAGCGCCGCTCAAGCTATCGAAACCGAAAAATGGTCGCCACATTCCGGTATGTTTAGTGAATAAATCAATTGCAATCAAGTATGAGAAACTGATTCAAATATTAGATATATTGGAGACGAACACAGATTGTCAAAATCGAATGAAAATGCGATTTTGACAATCTGTGTCATCACTGTTAATGCTATACATTTTATATCGCTTGAGGGTTCGACCAATGACACGATGAAATGGACAAGTATACTCTGGTAGTATATATATAGTAAGTTTATCCTCCGTTTGGCCGTAATTTTACTCGGCAACAATAATTAAGGAGTAGCGGATAGAAGTTGTAATTTCAGTTTTAAAATCACAAATAAAAGAATACTGTATATAAATAATAATGTACACCGTATTGTATGAGACTGCTGTATTAATTAGATGTTTTGTATTATTTTATAGGGTTAAATCGCAGTGGAAGTTTCATATCGCCCCGCAAAGATGCATCCGACGATTCGATGCACGAAAAATACTTCAAGTCGGTTGAGAGTACTCCGCTGACGAGACGTAAGGTTCGTATGGTTCTTGACGGGTTTTAGAAGATAAAATAGTTTCCCGCGTTTTCTTTTCATACAGAAAATAGCTTAATTTAGATTTGAATCAGTTTCAAAAATAAATTCGAATGAATGACACTGAATTCTTGCGTAACGTATAACAGTAGTATTAGTTTTCAAATGTGTATGAGTAGGTAATCTGGCCAACTAGATTTTCTGAATTTTCGGAAAGCCGTAAATTCTAATATATGTCAAGTACATGAAAGGAGCCTGTTTGAGGTGCACTTTTACCGCACTGGTTCGGGAGATACACGAGTAGTAGTGTTATAAGTAAAAGTAAAGCTTGCAACGTTTCCAGTTGGAACAGCAATCAGCTGGAGGCTCCTCGTGCGAGTCTGCCTCGCCGCAGAGTCCCGGCAGTCCGCTACAGAAACCACAGCCTACGCCATTCCTGCAGGTATCAACAAACAAATACCTTATGTTGTTAGGCCTCCCGTTTTCTACAGTATTATTATTATTTTTTGAGCTTTCACACAGAATCCATCTAGCCCCAAACTAAGCATAGCTTGTACTATGAGAACTAGACCAATGACATAACTCTAATATTTTTTTCTATTAACATGTATTTTCCCCACACAAATGTTTGTTCTGGGTGGGATCGAACGCGCGACCGACAGTGCAGAAAGCAGAGTTACTACCAACTGAGCTGTGAGGCCAGTCAGCTCAGTTGGTAGTACAGTAGTTACAGTATTTTCCATTTATTGCTACTCTGTTATAAAAAGTTATATTATGTAGACAAAATGTAATAGTAAAGATCTTATACAGGTTGTGTATGCGGAACTATTCACCTTCTACAATGCGAATTCCGAAGTTTTTCGCAAATTCTGGGATTAGCTTTTTCTTGGGCAAACCTTAGGGTTTACTTAGTTTTTGAGTTTTAAGAAGTTGATGTATTTATTGTCAGACGAGCGCCGCGCGACCGTCCCTGGTGTCGTCGATATCGCTGGCGACGGAGTGCGCCGGCGCGCGCGTCATGCACAGCCTCGAGCGGCCGCATCTGTCGCGGCACGCTAGGGAGCGGTATTCCGACCGGTCAGTTAATATGTTTATTGTCGGACGAGCGCCGCGCGACCGTCCCTGGTGTCGTCGATATCGCTGGCGACGCAATTATGAGTTTTTTTTTATGTGAAACATCTATAGCCGCACGTAAAACCGATTTCTGGCGTGGCGACGCGTCGCCACGGCATGCGTTGCATATTACTTTTACAAAATAATGTCGATGTTTCACATCTGCCAGGCGTCCCGTGACGGCTCACATTTTTTATTATAATAATAATAATAACTATCAGCTTTATAACATCGCATAACCTGTGAGAATTTGTCATGTAGTTGTGAATACCTTTTAAAATAAATTTTACGTTTAACACTACACTAGAAAACTGCGTAGGTGTACGCAGGTTATTCAGAAGTCTTGTTGTTCGAATGTCAACAAATAACTATGTTTATTATAGGCACCTGGACAAAGACCGCATAGCGGAACTCGAGCGCATGGATAGGTACCCCGAGAAGCAAGCAGTGTACAGTGTGGATAAACCGTTCCGACAAACCAGTCTGGACCTCCGACACAATGCTTCCAACTGGCATCCCACGAGGGACTTCACTAGGTGAGTTGGAAATTAAAGACGGTTTATAACCGTTACCGTTTGAAAATTTTTTGAAAGCAAACCTCATTTGTAGGAATCATCAATGTAGAAGTAACGCATATTTTAGCGAAGTTTTTTTTTAAATTCTGTGGACATTCTGTGCTCATCTGTAAAAAAAAATAAACAACTGTGATCTTAGAAATACATAACTAATTTACCGACTCACGACAAACAATATTTACATTAACCTAAATGCCATTCATAAATAGCCTGTATTTCAATTTAAGTTTGGCACTTCATGATATGTAAAAGCAATTAAACATGAAATTTTCATTTTATATTATCTGATAACTAACTGAAAATAATCGAATGAAATTGATATTGTCCAGACGTCAGCAAGCGGAGCCCGAGAGGTACACATCGAGCAAAAACTCCGTGTCGTCGGGTAGTAGCAAACACCGCACCCCATCGCATGAACCGCATCTCATGCGGCTCACTTCAGCTAACGAACAGGACAATATTGCGGCTGGTATGTTTTTTTTTATTTTTTTATGTAATACAATTACGGAACGAGCCGACGGCCCTCCTGGTGTTAAGTGGTAACCTCGGCCCATAACAGCCGATGCGACTTGGGTCCTCCCATACTAGGTATGACAAGACCAAAGTCGCATCGTATGCGCCCGTAACTGTGAGACGTGAAGGTGGAATGTCTCATGTGCCTGTAATTTCACCGGCAACCACACCTTTCAAACCGGAACACAGTAACGCGAATGCGTTACTGCTTGGCGGCAGAAAAGGGCATGGTGGCAGTACTTCCCCGGACGAACTTGGCGAGAGTTCTACTGCTCTTAGTATGCGCGTGTATACGCATTATGATGTTTTTTTAATATTGCTTGGCAATTCACATAGCACTATCTAGCCCCAAACTAAGCAAAGCTTGTACTATGGGAACCAGACACCCGATAGACTACATGTATACTTTTTTGTTTACATACATATAATACATAATTAACACTCAGCCACAGAACAAACATCTATATTAGTCACAAAATTATTTGTCGTGGGTGGGAAACGAACCCACGACATACAGCGCAGAAGGCAGAATTAATACCAACTGAGCTGTGAGGCCTGTGTTATTATTTTATTTTTATTTTTATTGTATATGTTTTTTTGTGAAAAATTTACGGATCAAGCTGCTTACGGCCCACCTGAAGTTGTAACTTCGGCTCATAACAAAGCAACACAACTTGGGTCCTCCCTTACTATGGGGAAGACCCACATCTCGTCGTTTAGAAAATAGGAAAAGTTTTTTATTATATGATTATTAATGAAGCTAATTTTAATCAAATTTCATCACATTTGTGTAATTTCGCAGTAAATTACAAGTTGAAATGCGTCAGTCTGGAACCCCCTCTCACGGAACCAAATCTTCAAAAGCACAACCAGAGATTGGAGAGAACTTCTGCACCTAAAGATCGAACCAAATCTAGACGTAAGTTATGGAAAAATTTTACCTTAACTATTTCGGTTTTTCAGACTTATTAAGAATACAACGGACATGAGTGGTGGTTTTTAAAAGTTTATTGTTGGTTAAGGTTTCTAGATGTCATTTTTACACTAAGAATTGTTATTCATGAAACAAGTATCAGAATATACCAAAAACAAGAAAAAAATATTAGCTTGATTACCAATCACCTTGCACATTTTGACTAACATATAACTCTAACCAATGTTGTTTGTACTGATAGTAATTGTCTATTTCTATTTGTTACGATACAGTTGTGTTTCACACAGGACACAAAAGACCACCGGAGTTGGAAGAGCAAACCATAGACGGTGACGAAGAAGACGAAGAAGGCTCCCCTCTGTACTGCAACTGGGACCTCCGAGGCATGCAACATTTGTTACCACTGCAGGACTATATTATACAGCAGGCGAAACTCTCCAGTGAGTATAGTTTGTCGTCAGTTGCTTCAGCATAGCCACATTTGGTCTTATAGATTACATATTGATTGTAGAAACAAATAAACTTCTTATCTATATTGTCTGATGCCAGTTCGATGTAGGTACTCGTTCCATATATTTATATATATATATCCATCCATAAATTAAAAAGTAATGCAATCATCCACCAAAATTCACAATCTATCCCATTATCCATGGGGCCCTATACATAATAATGTCCTAATGCAACGGAAAGTTAAGCATCAAAATTTAACCTGCAATTATTCTGGGTAAAACAAAATAAACAGACCTTATACAAGTCCTTAAGATATTCTGATGCGACCAAGCGTTTAAGAGAATCCTTATCTGTGCAGGTCGCGGGCGGTACGCGTCAGCGTCAGACGGCGAGTCCGGTTCGTCCCGTTCCCGCTCCCATTCCCGCTCCGGGTCCGAGTCCCGGTCCCTGTCCGGACACGAGCCGGACAACGAGTCGTCGGACGGCGGCGCGAGGACGCCCGACGACGACGACGGTTCCGGCGTGTACTTGCCGCACGCGTACGCGCAGCGCCCACAGGACGCAGAGTATATGAATCACGGCGTCGCCTATTACAACACCTTCGTAGGGTTCGACAGGGAACGCCCGTCCGAGCCTCAGATGCACCGGGTTAGTGAACAAAAAGCTTACAATCGATAATGAATATGCTCGCATATGGCACTGGATTTCTGCGTACTCTTCTGTCCCTTTTTCATTCAGAAAGGAGTAAAAAAGTATGCAAAATGCGGGTGTCAAGCCGTTACATGTGATTCAACCCAGATCAATCATCATTAAAATTAGTCTCAGTCTTATTTTTCAATGAAAGCGATCGAAACGCACCGTTAAGTACTTGGCAGCAGATTTTAAACATGATCTTCATAGCTAGCCAGTTGGGATTTGCCCTATGACTGCGCTATTGTTTCACATGATGTTTTCCTTCACCGGAAGCTCGAGCACATTGTAGCATCCCACCCACCTATACAGATCGTAAACCGACGTCACTGCCATATGAACTATCATCACTACAAAGTAATTTGTCTCTTCATTCGCTGTTGGGAGAAAGAGATACGTTCAGAGGAACTCAGTTTATTGCCAGAAGTTTTTTCATGCGAATGAAGATGGATAGAGCAAGATGCTCCCCCGCCTGTTGTTGAGCGGTAACCTCGGCCCAAACACAAGCGAAACGTCTTGGGTCTTCCCCTACTTAGGTACCTGTGGAAAGAGCCTAAGTAACTTTTAGACGTGGACATGGAATTTCTCACGTCCTGTAATTTCACTGGCATTCACACCTTTGAAACCGGAACACAGACGCGTGTGCATTACTGCTTGACGGCAGAAAAGGGGTATGGTGACAGTAAGCCCCCGGACGAACTTAAGTTCTGCTGCTACTATTATAACCAACATGTGGTGGGTTTTGTTTCAGACGTCATCGCTAGGTGGCGGGGCGGTAGCGGGCGCGGTGCCCGGTGCAGAAGCCCCGCCCCCGTCGGGTGCGCCTGCGCTGTACTCCCCGGTGCGGTCGCACCCGCACGCGCCACGCCCGCCGCACCCGCCGCGCACGCCGCGCCCGCCGCTAGAGCAGGACATAGAGATATTCGCCAAGGACAACCTCAACTTCAACAAGGGAATCTTTAGAAGAAAGGTATGTATAAAAGGTATGTAGGTAAGGTATGCGGTATGTATATGATGCACTTAAGTATATAACGCAATGTTTCTCTAATTTGTGACCAAATCGAAAAGGTATATTTGCATACTTGTGACAACAAGAGAATGATTATCATAATGATTATTAGTTATGTACATACGCAGAACTTTACATAAAAGATGAAACTCTTTCATTTGGGAAGAATACTGTCGACGAGTAAGTGTCTGTTTGACAAATTTAAGGCAAACTGCGAGTGCGGTGGGCAAGTAATACTGGTCCTGGGTTTCAACCTGGAGATCACTGGTTGAAATCCAAACGTATAGCGACGAGTTACTCTCCGTTAATGAATATATGCCGCAATAACGTTTTAAAACTAAAAATCAAATATATGAAAAAGGTGAAGAAAATATGTTGAGTAACCGGCAATCCTAAAACCCGAAAAGTGCCTTTTGTTCGAAAAGAGCCTCTTTCAGTTGCATTTAGATCCTTTCAGCACAGTGCAGTGGTTCGAGAGAGTCAGTGATAGGAGTAGTATTAGAAGCAGTAGTAGAAGATTTTCCATTGACAGTTATAAATTAAAAGAAATAAACGTTAACTCTGACTGTTATTAAGACACAAAACTGATATTTGTATTGAGTCTACCGCTTTTCTCTACCAATAACTAAATAAAAAAATATTGCCCTCTCTGTTTCTCCACATAAGAGAGAAAAAGATGCATGCCGTTTAGTTTTAGCTGTCCGACAACTAATGTTATTATTTATTGAAGGCGTCAGTACGCGACATGCTGTCGTGGACGTCTTCTTCGATATCCGCGCCGATGGTGGGCGCCGAGTGGGACAAAGCGCACAAGAAAGCGGCCATCGACCTGTTCCGGCTGGTGCAGATATACATGGGCGACCGCAAGGCGCGCCCCGGGATGACGCTCAACTCAGTCGCGCAGGACATACTGCACGCCACCTACGCGAATGACAAGTAGGGAATTACACACCCACAACGGGACGCTTTTTTATGTGATAAAGTTACGGAACGAGCAGATTACGTACCTGGTGTTAAGTAACCTCTGCCCATAATAAGCAATTTGACTTGGATCCTTCCCTCCTTAGGTAACTCAAGTCGAATCGTATGCGGCCGTAATTCTGAGACGTGAAGGTGGAATGTCTCATGTGCCTGTAATTTTAAAGCAACCACACCTTTCAAACCAGAACACAGTAACTCGCATGAATTACTTCATGGCGGCAGAAATGGGTATGGTGGCAGTACTTCCCTAGACGAACATGGCATAAGTTCTACTCCTAATTCTACTGTTGCTTGAAGGCTGTGTTGGAAGGAAGGCTGCAAATCGACAAAATAGTGGCTTTCCATGTCTCGGAAATCTTTTGTAGTCACCTTGACATAATTCTATTGTACTGAGTGTAGAATGAAATTAATTGAAATGACATTTCTGTTCTTGCTGCTCAAACTTTCTGATCTCAGATGTCTCACTTCCAGACTCCGAGACGAGCTCTACGTGCAGCTGTGCAGGCAGACGACGGAGAATCCACTTCGGGATTCCCTGCTCCGCGGCTGGGAGCTGTTGGCAGTTTGCTTAGCGTTTGTCCCACCCTCCTCGGCGTTCCAACCGGCACTAACCAACTACGTGAATAGGCATCGAGACCCTGCGTTTGCAGACGCTTTTCCTGAGGTAGAGAAATTTCCGATTAAGAATTTCTAACTTATTAAGGTCCGTAACTTTAAGCGAGAGAGTTTTACATAAATAATATTTATATGTTTATATGTTCATCTGGATATTTGCGCAAAGGCGGGTTTAAAACACGTTGATTGTATCAAACCTGTACTAACCTAGTTTACCTTCTACTGCCTAGCTTTCCAACAAACATAACTAGAAATTAAGATCGAAAATGCATCAACTCTACAGGTTGGCAAATGGCCGATACACGTTCAAGTGTCACACTACGCGGGCGTAGCGTGCAAACGTTTAGAGAGGATTGGCTTCGGAGGCAAGAGACAACCGAGGAAGCCCACCACAGAGGATATTGATCAAGCTAGGGTAAGTGGAGCAATGGTCACCGTGCTTTAACAATAGAGAGGACTATTTCTATTTAATTCCGAATGAAATACCTTGGTGCAACTTTGTAGATTCAAAGTTACAAGGTCATGAGCACTTATTGTTATGTTTGGCGGCTGTCAAACCCTATCCGACCCTCTGGGGAAGAATACAATAATGGGCTTGAACTGTACAGATAAAGTGATACGGAGATAGAACTAAAATTTAACGTTCTTTTGGGCAGACTAACCACTGATATAAGGATAGAGTAGTTGGCTAGTAAATTGACTCAGCACTTTTCCCTGTTCTGCACTTATCAAAGTTCTATCCGTTGTTTTAGACCAATAACTCGCTTCTATTACTGTTACGTTGTCAACCCCGTTTTAAAGCTGTTCTCGCAAGAAAGACAATTTGTTTGGCAAACAAGCTTTTAGATTGGTCTTATAAACAATGCTTTTGTCGTTACAGATACAAATCTTCCGACAGTCAATGTTCGGTAACACATTGTCGGAAGTGATGCAGCTCCAAAAGGACCGGTTCCCGAACCGTCAGTTGCCTTGGGTGCAAGTGGCGCTGTCCCAGCAAGTGCTCGCGCTCAACGGGAGGGAGACTGAGGGGATATTCCGAGTGTCAGCCGACGTGGACGAGGTTAACGCACTCAAGGCCAAGATCGATAACTGGGAGCTTCCTGATGCTTCCACTTTGACTGGTAAGTATGTGGTTATCATGAGGTATTTCATGATAAAAGACAAATGTCTTGTCAGGTCTTTTGACAGGCCTCACAGCTCAGTTGCCTTCTGCACTGTAGGTCGTGGGTTCGATTCCCACCCAGGCTAGACATTTGTGTGACGAATATGGGTGTATGTATTTACAAAAAAAAAAATTGTATATATGTATTGTCAGTGTCTGGATTCTATAGTCAAGCTATGCTTAGTTTGGGGCTAGATGGCGCTGTATGAATTGTCCACAATATTATTATTATCATCATGTATAGTCTCGGTAAGTTGTTGCTAATGAAGCGATGTTTAGGGTGCCTACGGCATGCAAGCATAAACAGACCGTTTTGGCGATTAGTAAAGTCAAAAACGTTATTTCCATAGAATTCATAAAGGAATGGCTTGGAAACGTCAATAATATTCAAAACATAAGGTCACGCACACTTATCTCTTGGTCTGACGCCTGTTCAAACCCTATCCGACCATCCACGGGGAAGAACAGCCAAGAAACACCTAAAGGAGGGTTTCCTTTTTTTTTAGTGAGAACGATCCTTTTAACAATTTGAGTACTTAGATCTATGTTATATTTATGACTACCTAAAATACTGAAATAAGATATTACAAGATGTTTTTGTGTGTCGTTGAGTTACTGGAGTTAGCTGTAAAGGCGATATAAATATTACTATTAGGTATATAAGCTTATGTTTTTTTGCCTTGCCACGATCGATCGGTTGGCCACTCTGCTCCATATTATATATATTAAATTGGTACAGACGCACACGCGCCCGCCAGTCTGCTGAAGCTGTGGTACCGCGAGCTGTACGAGCCGCTGATACCGGACGCGCTGTACTGCGCGTGCGTCGCCGCGGGGACCGACTTCGCCGCGTGCACGCGCGCCCTACACCGACTACCGCCTATTAATAGACTCGTAAGTGACAATAACAACCTTATGTCGAGGTAGTAAAATTCGAAACTTCAATTTTTTTTTTTTTTTATGTGATACTGTTACGGAACGAGCCGACGGCCCACCTGGTGTTAAGTGGTAACCTCTGCCCATAACAACCGATGTGACTCGGGTCCTCCCTTACTAGATACGACAAGACCAAAGTCGCATCGTATGCGCCCGTAACTCTGAGACGCGTAGGTGGAATGTCTCTTGTGCCTGTAATTTCACCGGCAACCACACCTTTCAAACCGGAACACAGTAACGCGAACGCGTTACTGCTTGGCAGCAGAAATGGGCATGGTGGCAGTACTTCCCCGGACGAACTTGGCGAGAGTTCTACTGCTCTTGTTAGTCGGTGGCCTATTATCATAGGCCACCGACTAACGCCTTTAAATAGACTCGTCACTGCCAATATGAACCTTATTTATTTATATGAAAACCAGCACACGTAAACCAAAGCATTATCAAATTTTTTAGATTATAATTGCTTTCTGGAAACAAAATAGAAGAAAAGTTGTTTGACTAATGAAATATGTGTTTCGGCGCCGTCAACATAGATTCAATCTTTTAAACTGTTATAGGTATTATAGATACTGTGTTCTCTTAAATATAATGAATGTAAAGTTTGTATCTACCATGTCATTAAACTTTTTGTGGGCTGCAGTCTCTCCTCGTAACGCTATTCATTCGCATTTCAGGTACTGACATATTTGATAAGTTTCCTGCAACAGTTCATGGCGCCTGAAGTGGTAAGTCAGACCAAAATGGATTCCGCTAACCTAGCCATGGTGTTCGCGCCGAACTGCCTCCGCTGCACGTCGCAGGATCCGCGGATCATCCTCGAAAACGCACGGAAAGAGATGACCTTCCTCAAAACCCTCATCACCAACCTCGACACGTCGCACGTCCAAGATTTGCTGTGACAGAATCTCAGTTACCTAAATAATAATATGGACTCTATGTCTACGGAATTGTAGCGAATTTCTTTCGTGACAGTGAATATTATAAAGATCTTTTTGTACCGGTCGTTTCTATTGAGCCGTCTAGTCTGTAAATGTACGCCGCGAGTTTATGCGGTCTTAATTACGCGATCCCGAGGTAAATATTCCATATCTTTCCTCAATTATACGTCATTCTTGTAAATTTTTATTTTGTATTTTTGTACGCTATTTTTAATTTGGTTTTATCCAAAGATATTTAATATGTGATTTTAATTATTATAAGCTTTACAAAAGTGTAGCAATGTTTCTTGTAGGTTCGAATGAATATTTTTTGTTAATAAGTTGCGGACGGGTGTATGAATTGAGCGAATGGCTTTTTGCCAGGTTACATTGTAGAGGTTGTGTATGAGTTTTTTCATGAATTTGGTACATAATAATTTTACTGTGTGCCCTTATCAGGCGCACTTTAAGAGGAGTAATTATCTTACAATTCGAAATAGTTATAAACTTGACTTCAAACTGTCACAAAATAGCTTTATCCAAGCACTATGAACGCATGTAGTTACCTGTTTGATATTAAAATATACTATTATTATTGAGAAACCGGCCATATACTTCGAGCGCACAACATTTAACCTAAAGTTATGAAGTCAAAACAATTAAGAATAAATTGACCATAAACAAAATCGGTTTACGTGCTCCTGTAGACCGCGTTTCGACTTCCGAATATATGCTTCTCCATTGAATTTGGAATGAGTTTTTATCTCTTTCTGTGATTTGATAAGACTTCTTAACAGGAAGAGATATAAAGTCGCTCTGATTTCAATACACACTCTAATCATGTCAAGAGTATACCTGAGCGACGATTTTGTTGACTTCAGAGGCTTCGCAATATTAACGGGTATCTTACGAAGTTATCTTAATAATTTTACGGTAAACTGTAACAAATTTCTTCGTAAAAATGTGGACTTATACGATCCAGTACAGTTCATTCATCAGCATTTGACGTCATCAGCGAGTTGTCAGGCAGCGGTTAAATAAAATAAAAACGTTTTCATGGTTACTGTTAAGTAATAGCTTCCGAACATTAAACGTTTCGTCACGCAAAGTAATTTACATGTACCAGTTTTACCATCTACTCCAATTTATTGCTTACGACGAATATAAATAGGAAAATATAACATCACAGTTATAACTTAAAGTGTTAGATTATGTTTTGTTTCCTTTGGCGGGGTTTCAATAATATACTTGAGTTTGAAACTATCTATACCTCCTACGCTGTAGGGTGACTATGGCAACTCTTATTTGACGTTTATTTTAACGTATAAACATAGGTGCTTTGGTGATCTTGTTACTGACGGATTCATTCAAAGTAGTCTGATGCATTATCGGAACCCACCAAAAATATTTTACTGTACTCATAGATACCTGTTACTTATTTGGATCACGTCAATGAAATCTAAAGACTTAGCGAAAATATAAATCGGAGCAGCTTTGAAACGTCTTCAGAATTAATTTTAGTAATCTATTATATAATATTGTAAAACGTAGCTTTGAAACAAATCAAATAAAAAGTTAATACATTTATAGAATAGTTATGATAACAGCTTTAAAATTAGACAAGCTTTTATCGAAATGTTATAGATGAAATGAGGATTCTAAATAGAAAAAATACGTTCATAGATTAAAAGCCTAGGAAAAAGTATGTTACTTTTTTTATATAGTCTGTGACGGACGCAGCTAAATGTCAGTTTGATAAGCAATAAAGATTTTATGATTAAAAGAAAAAAAAAGGTTCTCCAGTTTTTGAGAGCACGTCATAACGAAAAGAGGTATATAGAATCTTTAAAGTATTATCGTCATATCGTTCTAAATATTCTGAAAAGCAGTTACAATAATGCAATAAATGACCAAAAATAGATGTATATTGCGAGACTATCTATAAAAAGTTGTAATGAATATGCGATTTTTGAATCTTACATAAACGATCGAGAGTTTAGGAGATAAGCGTTACGCTTTTTTGAAAACTGCTTATTGTCTTCCTAGGTTTTTCTTTGAAGACCAAGGCTTTAAGGAGGCCTTTATAGAGCAATATGCATGCTATGAAAGACAGCTGGAATATAAGAAAGTTTAATTATTAAATACCTACTTCTTATATAATGACGATGATTTCATAACAATGGTAATAAAAGTCGATTGAAAAATCGAAATACAGTCAACTTCAATCAAAGTAGTAGTTTCAGAATGAAAATAAAATTATTTTATTAGGATATCGAGTAAGAAATACTTCAATGACCGAATAGCATAACAAATATGATACATAATTATTGAAAAAGTCCATTGTATTTTGCTTTTAACTGAACAGTTTGCACAGTAAAATTTCTGTGCCTTCTGATATATATCTCACACCATGTTGAACTTGTTTATTAAATATACTTTACAATCTTTTTTTTGCTTCAAACTAAGTGATAAGTTATCGTGATTTTGTAAAGTTTATCACTCACAAAAATATCTGCCAAATATCCTGGGAAATCCAAAGAAAATAAATGACGTATTAAAGTTTTCAATTGAATATGACCATTTCTAGATTGCTAGAGCGTATCCCATCAGTTGAAATTACATATAATCCATTTGTATAATCATTAGCTAGCAAGTTTCAATAGCATTTTCTGTAGCGAAAAGTCATCAATTCGATTTTATAAAATAACATTTCACTTTACGATGAATAACTAGATATTAATGTTAGTATGTGCAATAACGTTAATGGACCTAACAAATGTATATTTACAAAGCGACAAATCGACACACGCGCATGGCCTTCTATATGTAAATTCGATTAATGAGATATTAAAGATTTTTCTCATATAGTATATAATACAAATCAACGATTGTAAAAGTATATTTTCGTCTTAAGTATCACTGTTGCATTCCGTATATTGCAATTCTATCAATAGCCAAAAAACACAGATGTCTAAAAGATTGCATCCTATATATGTATAACATAGATACAATATTTATGTAATTATAGATATTAGATGTACATCGATTATATATTTTTTTACTGTCACAAATTTTGTGTGTGCGTCAGAAAAGTGTATTAAACTCTGGTTATAATATTGGAAACCCCAATTAATGAATATGGTACGTTCGTCGATTATTATGAACAGTACTGAGAGAGAGAGAGAGAGAGAGAGAGCGAGAATGAGTGTAAGCTGGTTAACGAAAGATATAATTATATAGAGCGAATGCGGATGAAAGTAGAGTAGAGAAGAGAGAACCGAGAAGAACGTTCAATGTTCGGGACAAATGACCTTCGTATGCGTAAGCAGTGGGAAGAATGAAAGATGTATGAAAAGAGTAATGGATGTGTGCGAAGCAAGGGAAGTATGTCAAAAATCGTGCAAAGTGGCGTTCCATTGTCCCTGCCTTCCCCACCTATGGGACCGAGGCGTAAGGATTTTTGCATGTAAAACTTATATAATTAATAGCTACATATTATATATGCAAAGACATGTTATGTAGAGTTACCTATGTACATTACTTTAATTTCAAGGTTTTCATTAGTATAACCAGAGCTCTATTGTCTGTTATAAATGTGTATTCCAGATGCGAAACTCGCAAGGCAATCCAATTTTTTTTGTTTATAATGTTGGTAACAATGATCTCCATAATATGTAATATGAAAATCTCAACAGTTGAGCTGTTTGTAAATACATTTTACGTGTTTTACAAATAAACATGCCGAGTGATCAAACTACCATTCGATAATATCGTTGAATCATGATTGGTTTCAAAATAAATATTCCTTAGTTGCTCCACACACCAATCGCCTTTGGTGTATAGCCGCATTTAGATATGCATACAAAACTTTCGATGTGTGGAGTTCTTACTAATTTCGAAATCTAATCATATCATGAATTTATTTGTTGTATATTTTACCTTGCTGACAATCGGTTTATCGGTTCCCGTAACCAGAAGATAAATATATGAAAATATGACATGTGCCATATTATCAGAGTGTATCGTTTGAATTCACACAGGTACTACACTGAGATACGATATTAAAACGATATAATAAATGTGAAATCTTTTATTTTATATAATGCAACCCGCTACTGTTACATTAAGGTAGTAATTTTGCATTTGGCTGCAAACTTCAGTGCGGTTGTGTCAATGAACAAAATGCTAATGTACATATTAAGCGTTATGAACCATTATCGTTATGTTCGTAATTGTATTTCAGCTCGACAATCACTTTGGTGTACATTAGTTAGCTATCAACAAAAAGCATGTTTGTCAGTTCGTTATAAGGTTCTCCTAGACCAAAACGTTCGGTCGACGCCAAATTTCATGATTTTCAGTTTTATTCCCAATTTGGTGTCATCGAACCTCTGCTTAAGAAATCAAATAGTCTAATTGTATAGTAGTGCTTTAAATGATTCGTATATCACCAATGTTCCTCTGTATATACGAGTTACACGGCATTTTTTCTTTACTATTCATGACAATATGCCTACGATGTTCAGTCTAGATTAATTGTATCACTGTCTCTGTAAATCTGAAAGTTCAGAGGAAATAAACTTCTGGTTATCCGGTGGATAACTGCAAATACCATAATTTAGTTTTATTTTTCTTAAGGTATATGTCACCTTGCCTTGCACCATAATATCAATGTCATTACATCTCAAACAACCGAAGGCTAAAGTGGACGAAGTCGCGGGCGAGTAGCTTGTTACCTACAAATAAGTGTTAAGTTTGCGTGAACCCTTATATATCAATAATATATTAGATTGTAAATGCCTGAACCACTTATACCTAATAGCAGTTTTTATTTGATTAAACATTTCACTGCGTCGTTATTTTTCACGTTAACATCACACGTTTCATCACACAAGGACACTATTTTAAAATAATAATGCCCAACAATACAGTTTCCGCTTATATAAAACGAAAGGTAAAACTACGAAAATACACAAACGTTATTGATGCGGCGCGCTGGTCCAAGTTAGTTAGGAAGTGCACAGGCTCGGCTGTACTAGAGGTAGAGATAACGAATGACAATCGGACCGTAACTCGGTTTTCGGTCGTCGGGTTTATCTTCTACGCTGTATGGAACTCCTTATACATTTACTGCGCATACGTCGCTCAGGCCGCAGACCAAACGATCCTCAGGAGTCTGCACCAAACTAAGCTCAAACGTTACGGAGACGACTTCGAAAGGATTACCTCGTTCATCTACGTTTTGCTCACCATGTGCATCACTCCGTTCCGACTGAGCGGCAATAGGGAAATGATGCAGATAATAATCGACCTCGACAAAATAATTCAAGACGCCGCCAGTGCGATCATCGACTACAACAAGATTGCCCGAGCGACGTTTTACATATGGTTTGGTCAGGCTTGTGTGTTCGCTATCAGGATGTTTTGTATTTGGATTCCCATCAAAAACGGCGCAGACATGCCCCACGAAAAGATTTTCCAAGTCGTATACTCCGACGGCCAGGCTATATGCCTCACTTCAATTTACTGCTACTTCCACATTATGCTGCGAGACAGATTCAGGTGGATAAACAATACGTTGGATGAGATTAAGACGCGCAATTCCTGGGAGTATAAACTGTTTGCGCGAGGGAAGACGGTGCCGAACGTCATGAAAGTGGTGCAACTTCAAGACAGGCACGTCTCTGAGAAGATCAAGACATGCGCCCGAGTTTACAGCAAGCTGTTCAGCGTTTGTGAAATAATAAACGGCGTGTTTGGTTTTGCGTTGCTGCTGACTTCGTTGCATTACGTGAATTATATTATTTTGTATCTGTTTTATTTTATGGAGGCGACCGCTTCAGGGTTGTTCCACGACCTGCCGAGATATTTAGACTTCACGGTTTATGCCTTCTGGGAGATTGCGATAGCTCTGGGCATTATTTATATGATCGTTTATGTCTGCGAATCTGTCATGAGAGAAGTAAGTAAACACGTTTTATTTTTATTTATACATACAATAAATGTCTAGAGTAGATCAACTATAAACCTAAATACCGGATTCCGGGTGAAAGTGGTTTTCATGCAAACAAGCACATGCCATCTAATTATCAACTTCATATCTGTGCTTACGAGATGCGAATTAGTATAGGTAAGACCCAAATCGCAACTTGTTGCGGCAGTTTCTCTCTATTAGGTATGAACATGGGATGTCTTCTTTCAAACTGCAAAGCGACTGCATTAGTGCGTAAGAGCAGAATAGGATATTCGTTCAAAACGATCATAAGCAAGGTTTTTTCTTGTTGTTTTCTGTTTCAGGCTAATAATACATCGTACATAGTGCACGAGATTATAAATGGAGATTTCAGCGAAGTAATAAAAAACGAGGTAAGTTTAATACAAGATTTTACCTCACCCAGACGAGAATGTGATGCAGACTTTTGTTTTATGGTGCATACTCACTTCCTCATTGTGAGAGCGGGCATGAATGCTTTATTTATATCATTTTGCGCCAGTTGTTCCGTGTACCTCTTCGCAGACGTAGATTTGATTGATAATTAAAGAACATTTCATTATCAAATGGATATTCTTTTGTTAGTAATTGTGGTAAAATATAATTCATCACCATCGCCCGCCATTTTGCGCACGTAACTCTGAGACGTGAAGGTGGAACGTCTCATATGCCTGTAATTTCTCTGGAAACCTCAATTTTCAAAGCGAAACACAATTCTTGTCATGTGACGTGTTATTGCTTGGCGACAGAAATGGGTATGGTGGCGCACTGCCCGGACTAAATTACCTAAGCTAATTATAATTATAGGCAATGCAGCTATCGATTCAGTTACTACACGAGAAACCAACCTTCACAGTAATGGGGCTATTCCACCTGAATTACGCTTTGCTACAACAGGTAAGTGAGAAACTTCTTCTTTTACTTCTTGTAAGGCATTTGAGGTATCAGCTTGATATACATTTAATTACTTTTTTGTAGAAATGTCCTGTGAATTAATTAGCCTTTTCCAATAACCAAAAGAAAGAAACAAACAAAGAAAATAATTAAAAACTATAACTAAGACGTACAGTTGAAATGAAATAGCATCGTTAGATACCATATGTAGGTGTTTGAGTACGTTCTAGGATACAGCTATGAACTAGGAAAAGGCTCAGCATAGATAATGCGCATCATAGTGATGCCATTTTTTTTGACAATTTTTTTACCACTTCAATTAGATCAAAATAATGTATATTAAGATAAATATACATAAGATCACTGGATAAAAACAAGTTTTAGCTCAAATTTTTTGTTACAAAGTTAACATGCTATAATTTTTGTCCTGCCTGTTGATTTTTTAAGGAATCTAATCGTGTCACTCTGGCTCTCTCGAACCAATATGGTGAAAGGGTTTGTCTGCACCTTAAAAAGGCCTCTGTCGTGCAAAGAATTTTAAGGAATGAATTACCAGAATAATGTATCTGTGAATGCTTACCATTCTTCAAGTCTACGCTGCTATGATATATGATACAAGGCGAATGGTTGCCCATTGAGACTGCGCCTACACCTTCGGGGAAAAAGTCTTGAGACTGCGCCTACACCTTCGGGGAAAAGTCGTGAAACTTTGTATGACTAGGAAATTTCCCCGGTGTAGTAGATATCGTTCGGAAGGTTGAAAATTGACAAGTTCTAGTCTCTTGTCGTACACATAGAATAAAAATCGCCTATTTACAGTTCCACGGTCAAAAAATTCGTAACTTACCCACGGTTTTCTTCTGACTCATCAAGGTGAAGAACGCAATACAAAACACGTTAAGGGATTGTAATGTCCATTCTAGTGCGATCAAAGTATTAACCTGTCTCGGCTTGACATAAGTGCTGTTACGTGACACGATTTACCTCAAATAATGCGGAAACTCCATTACCATGTGAAATCGCAATAGAATGGTTAATAAGATGATTTACGAATCTTTTAAACATCAGATTAAAGGAGTAAGTTTGAAATTTTGTACGTTAGCTCAAAATCTCTTTGTCTTTATTCTTTATTGTACACAAAAAATATACATAAATTATCTTATATAAAAAATATGTACAAAGGCGAGCTTAACCCTAAAAAGAGTTTTCTTCCAGCAAACCTTTGAGGCTAGAAAACGTTTGTTAACGAAAGGTAGGTCCTTCTTGACTTCCTTAAATATTTTGACTAGCGTAGGTAATAAGTAGTAACGTAATTTCAAAGGCTCGTGGAACGCATGTACATGCGCTTTGAAATTACGTTGAATTGAAACTGTAAATAATCAACAATTAATTTGTATATTTCTCAGTTTTAGTGTAGATCTATAAAGCTAGATCATGTTTTGTAGATCTTCGGTCTGTTTTATACGAAATTTTTAAGCGTTTATTAAATATATTTTAGAAATTATGGGACCTATAGTTTTGCAATGCAATTGGTTTTTAAATTATCATGGCGAGTAGAAAGTTGTAGGTTATTGAAAAACTGAATTTTATTTTCTGTATTATAAACAGACGCTCAATCGGAAGGCTCAACTCGTTTGTCTCAGTTGTCCATATTTTGCTTATTACGCTCGAATCGGTAGTGTAATTTCCTTGTACCTAGCTTAGCAATCGTACATACGCATTTAATAAAGGTCCAGTCCGTGCTCTAACGAAACGGAATCGTTATGCGATACATTTTTTTCTGCTTATATACATTCTGATTGTAAATGGCCTGTCAGGGGCGTTCCTATCCGGAACTAAGCTATTGAGCCTCACTTGATAACCAATATCCGACCAGGCGTTGGGTGGCTCAACTGTTAACTACATAGAGGTATATTATAATGGATGGAAGAAATAAATTTAATTGTCAAATCAAATGTTTATGTCATAAATGTTTGAATAATTCACAGTTACACAGTAGTTAAAAATAACCGAAAACACAACGATAATTGTTCAAATTATTCTAATAAGTTTTTCTTTTTCAGGGGGCACGTTCGGTATCTACCTATTTGATTATACTACTGCAGTTCGCCACCGGTAGCAACGAAAACAATATTTAAAATATATATATTTTTGCCTTTTTTATATTGATTTTACAGTCCATTATATTCAATTTAACCTCAACCACCTCTTACCCATAAAATCTTGCATTTTCCTCGACAAAACCCACCAAAAATTGTAGTTTTTGGTGATTTATTCCACTAGATAGCAACTCCATAGAGAACAAATACAGTTGCTCTTCTCATAGAAGGTGGTTTTAAAAAGACAGTTCTGCCATTTTTCCGTATGTTTATATCTAGATCGTGGTCAAGATGATCATGATGGACATCATCTTATAATCCAGAAAATGGCAATCGTTAGTACATACGCATGTGCATTGTCATGCAGTTGTCTTGCAATACACGGTTAGTAATTAAATATTTTGTTCCTGGATCGTTGCCTTAAGTGTATCTAATTATTTTGGATTAACACTATAATTATGAGTAGTTTATGACTATTATATACAGGGTGTCCGGTAATGAATGGATAACCTTGAAATGGGTCTTAGTAGAACGAAAAAATATCAAATAAAAAAAAACAAGTAGTATAAAAAAATACAAAACAAAACAAAAAAAAACAATAAAACAAAACATCGATATTATTTAAAAAGTACATATCTTAGCAAGAAATACATATCTTTGATACTACTTGTTTTCTTTTTATTTGTTTTTTTTTTTTTCCGAATGACCAATAGTTCTACTAAGACCCATTTCAAGGTTATCCATTTATTACCGGACAACCTGTATATGAAAAATTCATAGTTTTAATATTTTCATTAATATTTTTACTAAGGATAACTTTTGCCGGTTAACAAAAATAGAAAATCCCGAACTTTGTATCTATTTATTTAGAATTAACACTGTAATTATGAGTAGTATTACTCAGAGTTACGGGCGCATAAGATGCTACTTGAGTCTCTTGGTATGTAGGGGAGGACTCAAGTCGCGTTGTTATAGGCAGAATTTACCACTTGACACCAGGTCATATATATATGGCCATAGGTCACCAGGCCATCGTTCCGTCACCTAAGTCACATATAAAAAGTCCTAAAAATATATATAACTATCTATTTCGCCAAATTTGTTATTATAAGTCGTCGCACATATTTTAATTTTATTCACATGAATAATTAAATTACTAATTATCGGTAGGAGGTTAAAATTTTGTTTTTATAGTTTAATTAATGTTACATTAATATGTGTTTAGCTTACCTGTAAAAATTACAGTGGAGTCATTTGCAAACAATACTATGATGTCATAATGTTCCTTTTCTGTACATATGTAAATTTATAATAACAAACGTGTTAATTAATAGGTGTACCATATTTAATAGCTTTCGTATTTATGTAATTAAACCTTGTGCTTACAATTATTTTTAATGATTGAATTATTCTGATTAATATCCAGCCATGTTGCTTTTGGTTTGTTAATAGCGAATTTTTAATAATGGGTATTTTACTAAATTTAAGTTAATTTAAAGCTTACTAGCTAAGTAGCAAGAATCTGCATTTATCTACGTTTAATTTACTATGAATTAATACACCGTAGCCAGCAAATTGTTACCAAATATTATTCATAATATAATTCCGGCTATACTGGAACTACTCACCCATCCAATACCTTAAATAACAAATTATATCCAAATGATTTCAAGCATTTATTTTCTGCTGTCATCAATATATTTTAAGTTGTCTTTGATTTCATGTCTGTCGTTCTTAGCTGCCCAAGTCGCGAGTTTCAGCTTGTAATTAAGGCGTTTAGCAAATAAATATTTTCAGAGTTGCCAGTGTAGATACACTGTTTTTATCGAGGTTTTTCGTAAATTCTGTGGAAACTAACAAAACTATACGTAAGATGCAACGCGTGCAGGACATTTTGATCTTAAGTTATAATATCGACTTTAATTTTAACTGAAGACGAATTTTTCCTACAAAAGATGTAGGAGAAAGATATAGGTACACAATATTAAAAAAGTGCATATTATTATTTTTAGTTTTGGCAACATTTTTTTCTTCTTATTAACCTGCACATGGAAATAATTGTGCTATTATATCAACAAGGATACGTCAGTATCATTATACTTTGCCTATACTTAACCTATTCAACAGTTAGTAGAATCTATCATTGCGGCTATTTGAACTTGACTTTAACTTGAAAACAAATGAATTATCTTAATTACCTACCCACTTATGATTTATCTCAGTTTTGTTTGTCATTTAATAACAGAAACATAATCTAGAGAAATTAAAAAGTAAAAATAAAATATATGTTATTTACTTGCTTCACATCTCAGTAGGTAGTGATTCTGCCTTCTACGCTATAGTTCTTGGGTTTGATTCACATCCAGGAAAAACATTTGTGTGTTGAACATAGTTTGTCTGGGTATTAATATGTATAAAATCTAAATAATTTAAATATATAATATATATAAGTATTCTATCAATTGCCAAAGACCATAAAAACAGCTGGCTGGCAGAAGTAGACGCTGATGTCCTATCAAATCCCTTCTTCTAATTTCAAAACTAAGGAAGGCAGGTATACTAACGCCGTCTAGTAAAAAATCTGACGACAAGAAGCAGCGATATAAATGAAATTTAACTGAAAGCTTGTTCGCGGAGGAAAATCCAAACAAGGGATAATAATACGCTTGCCAGAGGAGAATGTATAGTAAAGTATCTCCTTACACAAACAGCTGCTGAAGCTTACAGATAGAAAAACCCCCTAAAGATGTCTCATTCCAACAAAACATTGAAAATATTGCACAGAAATACAAAGCACAGACAGCAAAGAAAGAAAGAAAGAAAAAGCATTTATTCAGCACAAGACACAGTTACAAACGAAAATTATGCAGAAAAATTAAGAAATTAGGACTACAAGAAAAAGATAGGCATTTGCAAAAAATTCAAAATTAAAGAAAAAATAACGTAACGAAAACTACAAAAAATGGTAAAACTTATAAAAAATATGAATTAAAATTACAAAAGAAAAAAGAGAAAACAAATATTAGTAAAAAACACGATGTGCCTCGTGCCGAAAAGGGGTTTGGCTCAGCGTGTGCAGGGTGAGTTTCACTCAGCGCTGATTTTCAGCCGAAAAACCTAATTAACGTGCAGTAAATCACGAACGCGGATGTGCCCGCCATTATGAAATATAATATTTTATATATTGCAAGACATTCATAAATAAATGTATACCGAGGAGAAATATATGGAATTCAATAAATATATGTAAAGACCCACTAATATTAACAGAACGGGAAACGATCGTGCCGAAAAAGACAAATTAATAATAAATAAAAGGGGCGCAGCAGGTGGGAAAAACAAATAAATGTTATTACAGAGAGTAAAAAGGAATAACCGAATATGAAGCCCAGTGAACATTTCATACAAATCTCAGATAAAAGATTTATCGTGGATAATATTGCCTAGTTGTATCTGGGCTCCCAGCAGACAACAGCATTGGCAGTCACCATGAACTTACCGACCCCGTGTTACGAGGGTATTAGTGCGCGAACTGTGATGGCCGGCTGTCAGGAAACCGTTGTATATAAAAGTCGACGCATATTCTCAATCGTCGAGAGGCGATTGGCAAGCGAGCCGAAGACGAGATGCACGCGTGTACCACCAGTAGTTGACAAGGATACAAACATTTTCGGTCAATATTACACGTGGTATCTGAAAGTGCAAAATGATAGTGTGGATGTTGTTTTTGGTTGTCATGATGTGGACAGCGGTGTTTCGGTATCGAAGGAGGAACATGTACCGATTGGCCGCGTACTTTCCGAAACCAAAGGAAGAGCTGCCCATTATTGGAATTGCACATGCTGTTACTGGCAATACTGAGGGTAAGTGAACACAATTCCTGTTTTGAATTTAAATGAACGTCAGTCACGATATCAGAATAGATACCCTTAAGTTATTACTAAGTTTTGAAGAGTACTTTCTTGTTTTATAAAGCTGGTGTAACTCACTTTAGTAAAAGGAATAAAAAAATATTGTCATGCGGAGGACATCGTAAAAGATAAGACCGATAATTTTCATAACATGAAAATAAGAAAACACGCTGCGTTTGAGATCTACTGAAAATAATGGAAATTGCATAATTAATAAATTTAACAAATTTTTTTTCTCTAGTAGGGGGGAAATTCATACTTTTGGGGGAATTATATAGTGCTATAGAGAAAAACGCTAAGCGGAACCATTAGTTCAAATTAAAAGTGAAATTAAAATGATTTTATTTAAAGAGATGTTTAACCTTCTTTTGGTTCTAGGAAAAAAAATACGATAGCTAAATAGGTCTCAGTTTGTTAGAAGTCTTCCGAATAAATTCATGACACTTATTTGTCTATGTCTATGTCCATGTCTTTAATGACTAAAACTCTTTGTGAAAGAAAAGTTTTATAACAAAAGTACTGGCCGTAAAGTCATAGAAGATTGTACTAAAAAATGTTGAGTTTTAATTTGGAACGCGAATTTTTACCGCATATTGGAAATTTTACAGAAATTTAAACTTTGTTTAATTATAAAGACCTCGCTATAAAATGTTAGAATATTTGATTTTTGAGAGGGATGATCCTTGATTAACAGAAACCAAACATGATCAATGAAATGGTAGTTGCTATAAAGAGTTCCTTGCGAGATGCGTTCCGATTAGATATTTTAGAGTGTAGAAGTTTCTAAAAACTAATAGCATTACAAATGTATATTATTAGCCGAGATATCGAAACAAATGTGATTTTCCTCGATGTTTCTCGCTCTAATATTTCGTAAAAAGGTTTGGAGCTAAATTTATTATAAATTACGGTATTTAATGTCAATTTGCCAAAAACACAAGTAATATCACCGAGGATGTATCTTTCAAATTCCTAATGAGGGCAACAACATACTGGCGATTAAAATTATGTAACGACACATTTTTTTTTGTTTTATAGTTCATAATCGCCCCCCACTGAGTAGAAATACATATCCTGTATAAATGACATTATATATTATTTAAAGATTTTAAACTCAAAAACTTTATAACGACAAAAACGCTACTAGTACCGAAGTTAATAAAAAAAAGTTTAGAGTTTCGAGACTGTCCTAACGTAAATACAGAAAATTCAGATCCATTTTCAACTGGACTGCCTTGTTTGGATAACAATCATAAAACTTATTAACCTAATGTGTAGAAAATTGTCTTCCTACTTGGCAAAGCCAAACATCCTCCTTGCTTAGTGGAATGTAAACTGGTACACTGTGAACTTGAATGCAATCTGTATCTTACCTACTTCGTTTATGTTCCTCGACGTCTATGGATGATGCCCATAAAAAGCGGTAATTAAAGATGTCTTTTACAATCTGTACACCATGATTTCTTAGAATTATAAATAAGTTAAGGGCCGTTATGTCTAATAGTTTAGTAATAATAGCTTCCTATGAAAATGTTATTTGGCTTTCTCTCATCGATATCTTTCTCAATGATCATTTCATTCTCATTTCTCAGATATTGTCTACACAAAAGAATAACTGTTCTGAATTTGTCTATTATTCCATCGCCATCTAGATCACGAATGGCTATTCAATAATAAAAATTATAATAATATTGGTAGACATTTCAGACAGCGTCATCTAGCCCCAAAGTAAGCTAAGCATAGTATATATAGTTGTATCATGGGAACCAGACAACTGATTTAATACTTATATACTTTTTTGTAAACACATACATATTAACACCTCAACGTACCATTGACCATTGACCATTGATAAATTCATGGTAGTGAAAAAAATATTGCACTAATGAAAAGTACAGCAAAATAGACATTTCACATTCTTTCAGGAAAAAAAAAATTGATTTATTCTTCTAAGAAGATACCTATGTTTTGGGTGTTTTCTCGTAGACTTTTTCTTTTTCCATACAAAAAAATATAATTGTAGTGTCTATTTGTAATGTTAAACTAACAGTTTTTACTCAATTTATATTATATGAAATATATAGGGCCAACAACAAAAAGGGATTTTTTTATATTTTCTTGTTTTCCTTTTTGTTCCGGCTATGCCCTGAAACAGCTTGACCGATTCTGACGGGACTTTCACTGGCAGATAGCTGTTAATAAAAGGAGTAACTCACTTACTTTTACTAGCGTTAATTCGAAAATTATATGGAAGGATAGATAGATAGATAGATAGATAAAAATAAGCATTTACTAAAAATCCTTGTAAATAGTTTTTATCTTTTGTTATGAGGAATGTATAGATGTTGTAAGCTCGTAGGAGATAAGCGACTTCCCTTAAGAGGTCAGGAAGGCGTTTGGTATGGAGTATACGACGAAAAAGTTATATCTACCTTCAATTTCAATTTCATCAAATGGAATCACTGTATTTCCATATCTACTTTTTACTAATTGCATATCTACCTCTTGGATAAGCCAATACCTTATATTATGGAAAAATATGTGTTTAACATTTTTAAAACAAGTTATGTATTTTCAGATATAATGAAAACCCTGCAGAAATTCAGCTACCAAGCCATGGAACACGATGGTATCGTCAGAGCATGGCTCGGCCATATTTTATACTTCAGTAAGTCCAAATTCAGTAATCCAGACCCTCTCGGCACATCTCGTACATTAAACGTATTTAATTGGTAACAATAGAAATAAAGAAAAAATAAATAAATAAATATTAGAAGATTCTTTTTCTCAAATGGCTGATTGCAATTTGCAATGATTTTCAGTTGCAGTGAGTCCTTCTGATCTAGAAATGGTGCTGAAGACTTGTCTGGAAAAAGATGATCTACACAGGTTCATACGAAGAGTCATCGGTTACGGAGGAATCTTTGCACCAGGTATACCATCAGAAAGTATACATAGATATAAAATCATACCTTTTCCGCCATAGGGGTAGTTAGAGCCTATAAAGCCCTGTGGAATACGACAAATACTGAGTTTAAATTATATTTCACAGGAATTACTTAATCATTCTAAACAGCACAGACAAATATTAACGGGTACAAGTAGCGTTACTGTGTTCACCGGTAAGATGGGTGTGGTTGCCGGTGAAATTACAGGCACTTGAGTCATTCCACCTTTACGCCTCAAAGTTACGGGCGCAAACGATGGGACTCGGGTCTTGGTCTGCCTGAGTAGGGGAGGATCCAAGTCGACTTGCTGGCAGAGGCTACCACTTCACACCAAGTGGGAAATCAGCTCGTTACGTAATTTTTTCACTAAGAAACATATCAATATCTCACATCAATAGAAAGGTTCACGTAATTTGTTGCCAGAGATAGGGAAATTCAAAATTCAAATTCAAAATATTGACAAAATTTATTATTTATTTATTTTATTATTTATTTTTATTTTTTTATATTAAATGGACAACAATAATAAATGCAGCGCAATAGTCCCAACGATCTGTATACAACATACCTACTCGTTTTAAACAAAGCAAAGCAGGCCTTGGACATTTCGGACCTTGATTCAATAAATAAAAATCTAAATAAAGTTGTGGCGTGAATATTATATGAATGGCTATCGTACAACATCTTTTTGCCTTATGAAACCTATATTATTCAAGTCAGGTGTGATAAAAGGAAACATCTATTAAAATCTAGGTCACTGTGTGACAAAGTGGACTAGTTTTTTTTACCGTAAGATGTTCCGTTTGATACGGCTAAGCCTAGTTATTCTAGGTTAGTTTTGCAACGCTCGCGCTGTCTAGCTCCAAATTACAAGTATACGAATTTTGATGTGATTTCTTAAGAAACTTATCAAAATACTTTATTCGATTGTTTCTTTGCTTCCGCTGATATTATTGTGATATAAATGAACTACCTCTAGATAAATCTAGTTCCCACACACATCCTTCAACAAAAACGTATTTTTAGTTATTAAAACATGTTATGTAATGAAACATTTATTTAAATTATAACAAAAAATGACCAGGTTCGTCATCTGATAAATAAAATGACAATGTTACTAACTGATTTATGCACCCATTTCTCGTCATTGCACTCCCAGTATTTTTCAGTACTTAGGTACTTCGTCTATGTAAAATTACGTTCTAAAATAAACTTCCACTACTATCTCTTCAATCTACTTTCGATAAAATAAAGCGTCACACAACGTGGTAATCTTTGTTTTAGTGTCCATTTGGAGGAGACGCCGCAAAATCTTGGTGCCAGCATTTAGTCCAAAGATAGTTGAGAGCTTTGTCGATGTGTTTTCGGAACAAAGTGAGACACTTGCCAAGCGCCTGGCCAGCCATGCTGACGCCAAGAAATTCAGTCTGTGGCCTTTCGTCAGCACTTACACCCTTGATTCTGTATGTGGTAAGTTCACCTGCCTACAAACTTCATACTTGGCGACTGTGATAAATGCTACTGATATTTTTTATGATATTTCACACAGCGCTTGAAAAACTATATAAGCGTAGCTTGTCATTCAGGAACCAGATGACTGATAGACTAGTTACATACATTTTTTGTAAATACTATAAATATATATATATATAATATAAATAATATAATTCGTATTAACACCCAGACACAGAAGAAATATGTTCATCATTAAAAAAATGTCCTAGTTATGAATCGAAACCACGAATATTTTTGGGAGTCATTTGGGAACCAATTTTGGGATCCGGGACATGCTGGTTTCTTCTGGGTGTTTTCCTTAAACGATTTGAGAACATGATAATGTGCGCATTATTTTTGGAAGCGAAAATATCATTGGTTCACCTCGTCTGGATTTATTTATTGAATTAATTAGATTGGACAATCCACTTACACTAATTAATAAATAATATTGCTCAATTTAACACAAAACAGTAATGTACGTAGAAATAATCATGGATGAAATGATCTGAACGAGCGGCCTACTGATTGTAGCTCGGAGTAGGTATGTAGGTATGTACCACTGGGCCACGAAGCTCTGGAAAGCTGATATGGATCCATTGTCAATCTAGTCAGTTTACAATTGATTAGTAATTGTGGTATTGATATTGATTTATTTGGAGTGTTTGGTGCGTGAAAATGTACATAACTATTATACAGTTAGGTACGTTTCAATTTGCTTGTTGGTCAACGAGAACCGGTTAGGTTTTTATGGGTAATTTAGCATTGTATGTCTTTGTAGGTAATAGTTAAATTGGACTCTGTGACCGCGATCTAGCAGAGATGTATCTCTGTGACGTAGGTAAGTATTTATATTCAGTGTATAACTTTTTTCCATAAAATTATTAACAGAATGTCCTGAAACAATCAGTACATAATTCTGCCGCTAATTAATTCGCTTTACTTTGTCCGGTTTGAAAGGTATGGTTGCCGGTTACAAGTCTATGAGATACCAAATGCTTAACAATGACAGGTCTGAAAATTTGCTACTGCACAGAATATATACACAAAACAATAGAAATAAGAGAGCGGGAGCTACAATGAAAAGTTCAGGTATTTTTTTCCCCAATTGGGGAGATTCTCGGAACACGATTAACGTCGTTGTCGATCCCGAAGTCGCGCGTAAACCTTGAGATATAATATAGGATCCCAATTTTTACTACAATCTAGTGTCTGATTCCGATTCTATCTCGTCGTCATTCACAACAGAAACGGCAATGGGGGTGAAGATCAACTCTCAAGGGAACCCTGACTCGGTGTTCCTCAAGTCGATGAACCGCATCCTGAACCTGGTATGCGAGAGGATATTCCACCTGTGGCTGCAACCGGAATGGCTGTTCAGGCTGTTCCGACAGTCGAAGGAACACGCCCACTGCATCAAGCAAATGCATGACTTCACTGACGATGTAAGTATTGTTAGAGACCGACTCAGAATTATGTTATTTACTAAATTAATAATAATAATAATTAAAATACTATGGATGGAAAATTCACAGCGCCATCTTACCCCAAACTAAGTTAAGCATAGCTTGTATCATGGGAACCAGACAGGTTATATACTTTTTTATAACATATACTTTATACAGGTAGTGAGAAATAAAAGAGAAGAAATTGATGCTGAAAATCTCAGTAAAACAGAAGTTGACCATGAATATGGTAAGTTAATTAAAGAAAAGGAATACTCAGTTGGAATTTTATTGTTCTCTTCATTTACCTTACCTATCTTATATTTTCAGATTTAGGCTCCTATAAACAGAAGTCTTTCCTAGATCTTCTGATATCTATATCGGGGCGTGAGACTGGATATACCAATGAGGAGCTTCGAGAAGAAGTGCTGACACTAACGGTAGCTGGCACTGACACGTCTGCTGTTGCGGCTGGATTCACGTTGAAACTGCTGGGAAAATACCCAGAGATTCAGGAGAAGGTCTATCAAGAGTAAGCTACTCCTGACTTCAAAACAACATTAGTTTTTTATACTGTTACCACAACGAATTAGCAAAAACTTTATTATAAACTATTATTATGTTTTTGTAGCAGTTGCTATCGCGCCAAATTCAGGAATAGCATACACTGCTACCACAGTTACCTGTTTATGCCGTCAAGCGTGTTTAAATCGAATTACTATGTTTCGGTTTGAAGAGTGATCTTACAGACACACGAGACATTCCATTTTCATTTCTCAGTGACGAACAGATTTTGGTGTTGTTTTGGACAGAGGATAGGTACAGCTACGCAGGTAACCTCTACCCATAACAAAGGCAATACATCTTTGGGTCCTCTCCTACTTATGTTGTTACTTGTAGGTGGTATGTCTCATGTAACCTATGATTTCACTTTTGGGTGGCATGACTTCCCGGACGTACATGGCACAATTTCTACTGCTTGGAAAACATAAAAACAATCAATTATTTTTACAGATTATACGACGTTTTCGGGGATTCAGATCGTCCATTGGTCAAAGAAGATCTGACGAAACTCAAATACCTCGATAGAGTGCTGAAGGAGTCGCTGAGATTGTTCCCACCGGTTCCTTTTATAATAAGAAAAGTGTTAGAAGATATAAAACTGCGTAAGTTTTTGAGCTTTATGCTATCGGTGTTGAGGTAATCATTTCAGCAATATGTCAGTTACGTGAGAATTGTCCTAGGATTTATTTCCTCACATCGTTTACTTGAATAATTACTATGTTTAAATGAACACAGTTTCCTGGTTTACCAAAACCAGGAAACAGACTTCCATTAAGTTGTTATGATAGTAAAAGATTGAAGAAGTTGGTGTAGTATTAGTATGAGAGAGCTCTGTTAATATTACAATCGTGATCATCATTTCAAGCATCAAATTTAATTAAATATCAACAAATAATTTAAATTTCATAACAAGCTTCGAAAAAAGTAATAAAACGCAAAAATATTGCTTATTAATAAACTAGCTGCGCCCCGCGATGTTACCCGCGGTATGAGTGAATAAATAATTGCTTATATACTATACATACATATAATAGATACTAAACATCTATGATCGGCACATAAATCTTTGTCCTGGGAGGGAATCGAACCCAACATCTACTGCGCAGAAGGCTTACTACCAACTGAGCTGTGAGGCCAGTCGTAATCCTGGTAAGGTATTTATAACGTTAATATGAACTGCTTATTCTGTTGACAGCGTCAGGACGCGTCCTGCCCGCCGGCTCGGGCGTCGTTGTCTCAATCTGGGGGCTTCATCGGAATCCCAAGTACTGGGGTCCGGAGGCAGAACATTTTGACCCCGACAGATTCCTGCCGGAGAGGTTCAACGTTGCACCTTGCTGTTACGTGCCGTTCAGCAGTGGCCCTAGGAATTGTCTTGGTAAGGTATTTTCTAATTCAGTAAACTGAACGGCACGTAGAAGAAAAAGAAAAAGATTTAAAAATCTGTTTCTTTTTAGGTTCCGTACCAGAAAAAGAGCAAAAGTAACCATTATAATATCACGTTTGTCCGTGTTTATGTCTGTTTGTCAAGATCCCTTTTTCTTAGTAACAAATATCACTTTGAAACTAATCTGAATTAAGTAGTCTGTGGTTCCGTAGAGGTTAAAAAAAAAGTATCATCTTCTAACGTCTTCGAGCTGCTCTTATATTCAGTTGCCATACGTAGACTATAAATAATCAACAGGTAATAAAATGTAAATAGCACAACACGATGGATCTTTATATTCTCTCCTTTTATCTTCAAAAAGTGACTTTGAACTAGTGATAGTTAGCCCAGTATCAGGTATGTTACAAATAGCGGCAATTAGCTGATGCCATGATCCTACATGTCCCCGCTTGCTATTATATACTCGTATCTGCCAACTCGGCGCGGGGTGGGCCACCTTTGATACCCACCTGTGATCTGCTTGTCCCTAGTACGACTCATTTGATAACTGGTTACTCGATTATCTTTGTTCTCTTACGTCGCAACTGTGACCATAAATTTTAATATAGCTTCTAATTGACGTTTAAAAACATTTTCTTGTAACTGACCTCAAACTCAGGTGGTAGTAACTCTGCCTTCTGCGCTGTAGGTTATGGGTTCGATTCCCATGAAAGAAAAACTTTTGTGTGACGAACATGAAGATGCTTGTTCTGTGTTTGGGTATTAATATGTATATTTTTACAAAAAAGTATATAAGTGTTGCATTCTGCCGTATACAAGCTATGTTTAATTTGGGGCTAGGCGCTGTCTAAAATGTCTAAAATAATGAAATCCATGGAAATAAAGTTTAACTTTGACTTAGCGACGATTTGATTTGATGTTCATGAATCGAAAACCGTTCAAGCGGTCTGTAATTTTATATACTTGTAGGTAAGTGATTGTTACGGTGACTGAAACTAATTTTTGTGGCTTTTATAATGATGATAGGCCTTCTTATAATGTGTATGGGAGTACCAGACCATAAATGTTTTTTCTGTGGCCCAGACACAAAAAAGTATTCTATCAGTCATCTGGTTCCCGTAGCACAAACTATGCTTATTTTGGGGTTAGATGGCGTTATGTGAAATGTCCATCCATATTTATTTATTTATTTAGTACGTTCGAAAGCGTGTTTTCCCAGCAACAAAAAGCCCGGATTCAGAGATTTCGTGTTCAAATCGATATGCGTTAAAACGAGTCTATCTGTGTTTAGTAATTCAAACTAGTTTACTTGTTAGCGTCAAGGTCTACAAATAGACATAATTTCCAATTTATAATTATAGAACTAGCTTTTACCCGCGGCTTCGCTCGCGGCAATGTTGATTTTGTCAACCAAAAAGTTTCATACAAAGTTTACCTCTCCCCTCACCCCAATCCCTAAAAGTTTTAGCGAGAAAAAGTAGCTTATTACCGTCTCCAGGTTCCCATCTATCTCTGTATCAAAATACATCATAATCAATTTAGCGGTTTAGGAGTGAAAACGTAACATTTTGGCTGGTAACATGATTATTTTGTAAATGCACGAAGGTATTTATTTAAACTAATGAGGAATCTCCTTACATCTTAGATAAACTAAGTATAGTTTTTAAGATGTGTAATTTAAATTGTGAAATGTACTTTTATTATGTAATAAATAAAAATTAAAAAAAATACAAAATAAAAAAAAATCACACACAAACACTCACTTTCGCATTTACATATAATATTATATATATATTGATAGGGTAATATAACGAGACAAGTAGTGCCGCATACATCAAAATACTAGAAAAATTATCGCACCCATATTCAAAGTGTTTTCATAATTGTATGGCTGAAAAATTTAACTAGTACGTATTTATTATGTTCACAAATATTTTGCTAATTTGTCACCAGAGTCGCGCGCGCTGATAACTATCAGAAACATGGTTCTGTGATAAGGACTTTTTATTTACACCTGAAATGACAACCTGACGCCAGAAAACTGGGAAAGCCGTTCTTAAATACTGTTTCTATCAGCCTAACTCAATAAATGTATAATATTTTATAGTCAAATATTTTAATATTTACATTTATTTAGAGGTAGAAACAATTTTTTAGAATCATCAATCAGAGACCAGTGTCAAAAAATATTACGTCACTTTACTATGTCGTATATCGGTTGCAGGATACCAGTATGCAATGATGTCAGTGAAAACCGCACTCTCTTCCATTCTCCGACGATTCAGAGTAGTGGGAGAGAGAGAAGTAGGCCCTATCCCAAACATCAGGGTGAAACTGGACATCATGATGAAAGCGGTGGATGGCTACGAGCTGGCTCTCGAAAGAAGAACCAGATCAGCCTCGGCCCAGGGTTAAGGAAAACTCCTCGGACGTGCAAAATATTATATTATCCGTCACTGAACTGGATACTGTGATTTGTTTTGTAATTGTGAAATCATGTTAATTTTATTTGAATGTATAATATAAAAAAACAGGTGTTATGATGATTGTGTTTAATATCTTTGTATAGTTAGTTAATTTACTCAAAAAGTGAGTTTGAAAGCATTTAAATCGTTTATATACGTGGTCGTAGGCAGAACCTAACAATAAAAGCCGCGTCTCAAGAATAAAACAAATTGATCTGTTGATGTATTATATCTAAAGATTAATACATCAGCATGTTCTTTTGATGTATTATGTAATATTTTTATAAAAATTACGAAAGTCAAAACCGTAATCTAAACTTTACATCGAAGACACTTACTTTACATTGAATTTGATAGTTTACTTAAAAGCATATGAATAATTCTGCAAATGGAAAGCTGCAAAACAGCGTCAGGTCTATTTCCAAATCAGTGCTTTAGTCTATTTTGAACAATAACTGTAATAAACGAACGATCGAAGATATTTCTCCTCAGAAATAAGCTGACCGTCATAGGCTAGCTTAAATCCCTCGTTACACTCAGGTAAAACATATATGCAGTTCAGGTTTAGGAAATTGAAATATGGATCTCAAAATTCAAACATCAAATAGCCAACTTTGGAATAGGAAAGACTTAAAAGACTTTACTTTTTTAAACAGTAGCAGAAGATTGAAAAGTTTTATTTATTATGTAATTATTTAATCCTTAAAAATACCTACTGCTGCATTTACTATCATAGCCCACACGGGCAAAGCCGCGCTGGCACATACTAGTATAGAAATATTTAACGCTCGGAGTCTTCATCGAATAGTGCCATGTGGTGCGGTCGCTCATGGAAAATTATGTTACGCACCTCAAAGAGCATTTTTAAATTCAAACCTCGTGGATTACCAAGGAGTTTAAATTTCAAAAGGATTTAACTGCAAAAGAGTTGAGACTAAATTACCCTCGTCGCACACCAAGCTCTCGCGACGAAACGTCACAAAACCTGGAGCTTGAAACGACTACTAGTAGTGGAAGCGCATGACAGCCGCTGTGGACATAAAAATTAAACTTGTATTTTTCCAGTCAGAGCATAAATACACTGAGTACATGTTTTGTTTTATGTGATACAGTTACGGAAACAGCCGATGGCCCACCTGGTGTTAAGTGGTAATCTCGGCCCATAACAAGCGATGCGACTTGGGTCCTCACCTACAAGGTACGACAAGACCCGAGTCGCATTGTTTGCGCCCGTAACCCTGAGACGTGTAGGTGAAATGTAATTTCACCTGTAATTTTACCGGCAACCACACCTTTCAAACCGAAACACAGTAACGCGAATACGTTACCGCTTGGCGGCAGAAATGGGCATGGTGGCAGTACTTCCCCGGACGAACTTGGCGTGAGTTCTACTTCTCTTAAAGATACAACATAGGACGAAAAATATTTTGCTACTCTCTGCCTGTGACTTGCTGTTAAGGAATTTATCTTATAATCCAGATTCCTATGAAACCCAACTATAAATCTGTATCGAAGGGAACTGTTACGATTACATGATAATTAGTGACACAGTTTACAGCAAACAAGTGTTAAAAAATACCTATGTATGAATTTGGAAAACAAAAGTTATAACTTTAAACTTTACGCAATGCATCGTGTTAATAGTGACTGAAGTCGCATGAAGAATCAACTGTGTGCAAATAAAAATAACGGCAGTTTGCACCTCGGCCGGCCGGCATGCGGCAGTGGCGTCTTGTGGCTGTCGCGCTAGCCCATGTGCGGCGACCTTTATATATTCTAAATTATTGTCTATGCAAGATTTTTGTGAAAAACTAAAAGATGGCATGACTCCGTGAAATGGTTACAAGTTTGCTCCGTGAATCAGTTCTTAAAACAAATGTGTTCTGTGCCATAATCAGACTTGAGTAGCAATTAAGAAATGGTGCCCAAGTTTCAGTAAGTAAATATTAAATTCAAGGAACTGCTTAGACAAGAAACGTAGAACAGACATAATGGGTTAAGTTTGTAGCGTGTTGCCTTGCATTTTCCCGATAATCGTGCGTCCCGCGCATCAGTTATTCGGGTAACTGTTTCATTTTGCGGCGGTCATTCAAAGGAAGGGGGAAATGCACAATGAAAAAACCTCTATGATTATTTAGACTGGTAGTTCTGGCACACTGAAAGAAAGAAGCTTCTGTCAGAGAGATCTTGTACAGTTTTTTATTTCTGCAACATTATTGATACATATATTCTATGTCTTTAAAGTTTTTAGCATCTTCAATGGTTATTTATTTTTCCATAAAATCGTTTCAGTTCATTCGGTAGCTCTCGATACGCCAATGGAAATATACTATATATTGTCAACGGATAATTTCTATCGATAGTTGTAAGTCGTGGTATTTCTTGCATTATGAACCCAGTCTTACCTTAGTTACGTAAGGGATGGTAGAAAATCGATTCAAACAGGTTGTTCACCTTGAAACTTCAGAAACTTCTGCTGAAAGACAAACATTTTTGCAAAATAATTGGCATTGGATTGAAGCTAATACGAACAATTTTCATGCAAAATTACTTCCAGTAATAGCAGTAACCTTCATCGAAATGAGAATTAGGAATTATTGAAACGATTCTATGCTGATTCTTTTTCTTGCAAGAGGTAGATAAAATAAAGTAATGTAATATTATAATCACCAATCGATGGCTCAGGTATTAGCTTTATAGTAATCATAACTATTAGAAAGGATTACTCACACCCTTATCCTTCCATTCCCTCCTTATTCCTTCAGGGGTTTCTGTCTGTTCTTCCCCGGAGGATGGTCGGATAGGATTTGAACAGGCGTCAAACTTAGCGATAAGTACGGGTGACCTTATGTTTTGAATGTTATTGACGTTTCCAAGCCATTTCTTTATGAATCCTATGAAAATTAAGTTTTTGACTTTGACTTATTCCTGAGTGATCACATCTACCGACAATTACTAACATAGGTGCAAAGAGCAAAAGTGTTAAAAACAAATACAAATCGTGTGGTTGAATGAAAGTGCAAACTAAGCCAAACATTTCCGCTCATGCCACCAAGTTGTTAAAACTTACTTTCACTGTCTTAATACTGAATCAATATAAATGTAAACTACACGCGTCACGTTTATATCACTAACAATGCATTACAGTGTGGGAGGCACGTGACACGATACTTGCATACTAACAGTTGCCTACTCTGTGTACAGTTACATAGTAACTGTTCGTTGTACTGTGGCGAAAGCTTTGATAATAAATAGCGAGGGTTACGCTACGCTTTAACCTGAGTCGTAGGTAACATAATAGTTACTATACAATGTACAGTTTACTGGACTTGCCAACTCTACCTGAATTTGGACTGTATGTAGCAGTTTCTTGAAAAGGTGCATGCATTCTGTGACTAGAAGCAGATAATTTGAAAGATAAAAAGATAACTTATTCCCATAAACACGGTTAATAACATAGATGAAAGTTGAGTCAAAGGATCTTCATGTCTTGCCAGCTTCAAGGCATGTGAATATTTTAATATTAAGAATCTATAGTAATTTAAGTGTATACTTTTCGTAATGTATGATACTAAGCGGTGCCGGTGAAGTTACAGACGCATGAAACGTAAAATCTTCGTCTCGGGGTGAAGACAACGCATTGCGGCTTGAGTCATCTCGTACTTTGGTGGGGAGGACTTGATGCTTATTGCTGTTGTCTATTGGCGGCGGTTTCCACTTATCATAAAGTGTGCCTCAACGTGTGTGTCAACTCGTTCCAAAACTTTGTTAGAAAAGAGAAAATGTAGAAAGAAAGCTGTTGTATTGCAATTTAACTGCCCGCTGAGTCTCTTTGCAATGCATATGTCTATTTTTAAATAATCCCGTCAAAACTTATGCTGCAGTCATTTTACAAAGTCAAAGTCAAAATCTTTATTTCCATATAATACATAAAGAAATGGCTTGAAAACATCAATAATATTCAAAACGATTTATTAACTGTTTGTTTTTTATTAACTGAAGGCACATTAACTGAATAAGGCTATAATTTAGAACTAAGGTACTCATCGCTATCAGTTTAAGTCCCAAAACTGCGTCACTTTTGGACATAAACGTGTTCAGTTGGAAGTACTCGTCCACAAAGCAGTGTAGGGCGGGCGGGCCAACCGCGCAGTCGGGTATACTAACGCCCTGTCGATCTCGGGTTAGGCAGTTACGATGCGATGACAAACAGACATGCAAGCCACACGTGTGTCGGTAACACACTTCATTCAAGCGGTGAATGATGCCAACTTGATATGAAAATAAGGTTCGCTGTTTACTTGCTTTTCGTCTCAGACCTCGATTTTCTTATATTTTATTATTTTGTATTACTGTTTAACAGACTTTGGATTGTTTTGTTATAAATAGTGAGAGTCAGCAGTGTAGTTGTTAAGGTTAAAAATTTCTGAACGCTGTTTGGTTTACCCCCTAAGAATATGAAAATGAAAATGTTTTTCTTTGCAAGTTGTAAACACAATCTTCTGTATTTTTATCTCAAGTTCATTCCTTTCTGTCATCTTTTAAATTATTATATAAAAATATTTGAATTTACACTTTAAATGGCAAAAGTATTTCAGTATAGCTCGAACTTAACGGACAACATCCTTCTTTTCCTGTGTAAATTTGGTAAATTTTTAAAGCAATTATAGTGATGAAAATGTAATTATGGAATAGAAACTAGCATTAAAATGCTTACCCACGGGGTAAGTGTATCTTTGGGGAAAATCATTGTAAGCAATTTTTCTCGTATTTCAGTGGATACATTTATATTAGCTACTTGCTGTACCAGTCTTCATGTTCTGTGTTAAGGGTAATAATATATACGAAAGTAAAGGAAGTCCATATGTTGACCCTTGTACGTTCTACCGTCCGTAAGTCACAGCCTTTTTTCTATTCTACCATATAAATATAATTTGGAACTATCCAAACATAAAGTGACATAAGTGATGTGGGTGCAGTCAGCTGCTACCACGGTAGGCCGGGGTTTAAGTCCGGTCCGTGACGCATTCAGAGGCTGAATAAAAATTTATTATTTATTATTTTCCCTTTTATTTTCTTAACGGATTGGTGCTTTTCGTAATATATTTAAATAGGGCCTAGTTATGCAGAAAGCAGCCATGTGGCATTTTTTCCAAAAATGAGTTATAAACGCGGTCATACTAATTTCTACATGACGGATTTTCGCAAAGACAGCCATGTCGATATCTCTATTTTTCACGGAGATATGAACCAATACAATATATGAATCAATACATAACCGAAGTGCAACCATCGACAGAAAAATGCTTATAGCTCCGTTTGTACTTTTCCCCACATGGCTGCTTTCTGCATAACACGGTCCAATAAGTTGATCAATTTTGCTTATGTGTTTTGGATTACCCTTATCAATATATAATATGTATTTTTTGAAGGTCTGCTGTATGGAAAGTCATGGAGAGGATCGACAGTGATGAGCCTTTCATTTACAGACTAAATGATAACGGCACCGGACCAAGTTTGCTGATCAAGGTAATTTTACATTTCATGTGGTACTACTATCTACTACTGATCATGTAACTAGCTCTATCAAAATAGTGTGCTGATAGGATTTAAGTACGCCTCATAGAGGCTACTTCCGTGCACGGTTCGTGGACATGTTCGAGTTCAACATGATATTTTCCTTCACCATTTTGAGAATGTGGTATCGCTAACATGCATTTTTCAAGTGAAAAAAAGCATCATTGTTCTGGTCAGGTCATTCGAGCGACCTCCAGATTGAAACTCTTGGTCTACAACTGGGCCACCATGCTGTCAGTGAGATCATGATAACGAGCTTTTTTAGAGTTTACCTAGATCCTTTTATAGCCGTTTCAGCAGGTAGATTTTATAGAGCAATTATTATTATAATGTGCCCCCGTCGGACATGGCAGACGCTGGCTTACGCGCGAAGACAGGCGATCAGGTAAACTATTTGTTGACGCTTTATTCTCTATGCGCACGCAGTCGTGCCTTTGGGAAACGAACCGCGTTGCTTCGTGCGACCATCAAAACCTGATTTGAAGTTTAGAAATATGTCATTTCAAAACTGGTAATCCAAGAACTGTTTTTAACGTCTCTTTAACTGTCTCATCGGACTCCGCTATGTCAGATATAAAATACTACCAAGATCTCTTGTGTCGAACTTCTTAGAGCAATGCTACAAAAATATATGTAGAGATAAATAGGGCATAGAGCATCAATAACCAATACACTCAGCGCCAATTTTCCTGTTTGGCATGATTTATCGCATTGGTCTCGTTATTAGATCACATATACTGATTTACAAATAATAAATTCCTTCGTTCTGACTGTGCCTTATATTTCGTAACTGTATATAACATTATTCCTCTGTGATAGATAGTATTCAGTTATATATTATGCAGCACGTGGCAAAAGTAACGTAATACGGGTGATAAACAATTCCTGTTAGACTAATTAAAATTGTTATAATGCCTATTATTATTCTACGGTCATAAATAATTAAGATCTACATCTTGAAATTGCGTTTAACTAATAATGGTGGTTAAACGCACTGTACAATACTGTTTAGACAGAAGGATAAACTTTATCAATTAACATTAAGTGGCCTTTTTGTAATATTAATATAAAAGAATGAAGATTGTAATGTAGTATTGATCTAAAGTCCAGAAAATTCTACTAAATACTACTAGAAGAAGAAATACTGTTTAATGGATTGATCTGAAAACAACATTTCACATGATATATTCAAATTTATTTGAATACTCTCACCCTTCGTCACGTCTACATTCCCACGATATTTGTGACACACAAGTTAAAAAGTAGCTCACTGAAGCTCTGCCTACCCCTTGAGGGATAAAGGCGTGAATCTATATTTTGATAATATTACTTGGTATACGCAGGCGAAGCCGCGCTAGAAGCTAGAATAACTAGATGCGTTTATTTACTGTGACATGTAATTAGCCACAATTAGTCCGAGCAGTAAATTACTATGGACATGACTCGAATTCTTGTCAGTCAGTTTCCGCGAATGTGATACCAGGAAGAATCTTAATTATCTGTGAGATGATAAGCTCTCTTGGTATCTATAGTACTAAGGAACCCCTACAGCCAAATCGAGGTAATCACACTCGGTAAAAATGTTTAACGCGACGCATGAAAACATCGACAGGAAATTGGTAACGCTATGCCAGTTTCATTCTCATTGCTTGAACATCTTCTCAATTACGTTCATAACGCGATCAAAAATGCCGTTGCAAAATTAATTTTAGTGATGTTGACTCCGCCATTATTCATGAAATAATGCGTATATTTTAGCAAATTTGAAATCGTAGTACAAGATTGCAAAATACAGCATTAAACCATGGCGTCTTTGTGTTATAGTCAAATATTGTAAATTTCACTATAATATTTCACGTTTGCACTAATTACCTAGTATTCATATCCATTATCCTAGTTTAATTCCATTTAGGATGTCATGTGTGGTATAAAATAATTTACTCCTTACAATGGCTACATAAAAATAAAATCGATTAAAATAAATGGTAAATATCATAACAGGTGGCGCAATATAAAAAACAAAATCAGTACTTCCTAGAGTCATTTTTTCTGCCTTGTTAGTTAGTACTAGTAAATACTACCTAAGATACTTTTATGAGTTAATAGATTTAAGCCTCAAAGTTTTATTATGCATTTATATATTATGCAAAGTTTTTTGTTCAAATACGTATATTCACGTACGTAATATGCGTATTAAGGTTTATTTCTTAAGTAATTATGCCAATAGTATTTTATGTTAATAATAAATTATGGCAGGGATATTTATGTTATGTAATCGAGTTTATTAGTAATTAAATTATTCGTAATCATATTGTGCTTACTGATTATGCGAGAAAATGTTATTCGAGTAAATATCATGTCTAATTTTTATGCGATCGAATTGACTTTAACATCTTTGGGTCTCGGAGTGACAGCCGCAGTGCTATACATCTCGACTGGCCTCATATCTTAGTCGGCAGTAAAATCTGCCTTCTGCGCTGCAGGTCGAAGGTTTGATTCCCATCATGGACAAACATTTGTGTGACGAACATATATGTTTGCTCTGTTCTGGATGTTAGTACCTATTATATGTATGTATTTACAAAAATTATATATACCTATTATATAAGTTGCCTGGTACCCATGGTACAACTAATGCTTAGTTTGTAGCTAGATGGCGCTGTGTGAAATGTCCACCAATATTTATTTTACGTTTCCATAATCTTTAAATTGAAAATTTGTTTTAAAAAGGTTTGTTCTGAACGTGGCTGGCGCTTGTACCAGGGTGTCAATGGGGCTGAAGACAGGTGGAATCTGTGGTGGAGGTCCAGTGCTTTTCCAGCTGGATGCTACCGGACCCTCGGTGATATGCAGGTTAACATGCTTTTTCATTCGCGATACGACGATCGTTAGGATAACCCAGATACACAAACACACAGATACAAAAGCAATATATATGTTGTTTTATAGTTACGCACACAATAACTCTATTTATGGGGCGATTCAATGCGAATAGGATTCCGTTGATAGAAAACATCCGAGAAACCATAGCGTGGTGGTAGGCTAAATGTCCAGCTGACTAGCTGGCCCACTACCACTCTCAAGTTCATGAAGCTTTGTTCGTGAAGTATGCCCTCAAGCATCTGCAGTCAAGTGGCGTGTTTCGTAAACCTTATTAAGAGCCAATTACAGCCGTTGCGTGTATCGGTTACATAGTATTTGAGTTATAGAGATAAACTCTTTATTGTAAACACCAAAACATAGAACGAAACTTTTTACAAAGGAGAAATAATAATAATGGTGGAACAGTGGGCTGCCTTATAGCTGAGAGCGATCTCTTCCATGCTACCTTTTGATGCACAAGGTTTAAAAACAGAAGAAATGGGGAAGCGGTGTCACAAAAAAGAATTATCAAGAATTTAGCTCTTTCACAAATTTATTTCAGTATATGTAAATAAATTTATTATATATAATCACATGATGTTCTTTTTAATTTTTTATGTATAATCTACTGTACAACCTCACATTTGGGCACTTTGGATTGCATCTATATACTCAATATTTACTTTAATAAATAAATAAATACAGTATAATAATAGTATCATAAAATTAACGCAAGTTGTTGAAAGAAAGTTGATTTAAAAAAACATATCTCATAAGTGAACACTTGCTACACAAGGCTTTAATGAAAACTTATATTTAGATAATGTGATTGAGTACCTAACGTTTAAGCCGCATACTTGCTTAACCTCGAGTCGTATACGTAATCATCAAAACTTACTTATCGTCAAGTCCAGGTAAATTGTATGTTTAATGTTAACAGGAGGCAAACTACCAAAACCTGACATACGATTTACCTTAATTATTTGTAGGTAATCTAAAACTAGCTTCACGAAACTAGGCAGTCCGTCCAAACTCAGGCATTATATGACAGCCAAATTACCCATAATTCTGAATATAAATGTTTTGTGTTTCTGTGTACTAATGTCTGTTTAATACTTTTTCAGTTCATGAACCACATACCAAAAGGGGGATCAATATGTAGGAAGGACAACCTCTCCAGACTGTTGCGGTGTATGCGAAGAATATATGGGGCAATATACGATTTCAGGTAAAAATATATAATTATATATTTATTATTTATGAATTCTTTCTATTTACACAATCAATTACTTATTCCAAGCCATTGCGTTTAAAATAAACTGATAAATATTTTACAAAGTTTGATAACATTTTTGGAACAACATTTTCTGGTACAAGCTATGCTTAGTTTCGGGATAAATAACGTTGTGGGAAATATGCAAAGTATTTATCAATTATTTATTTAGTTATGATAATAAAGATAATAATGCGCAAATTCACGAGTAACGGAAATATTAAGAATTTACAAAATTTGTTTCTAGGTTAAGTCATACCATAACACCAGTTGGGCCATCAGCTCGTACTGTAACATCACCACATAAAAAAAAATTGATTCGCATCTGATAAAAATAAACTAATATTCTTAAACAAATCCTAATAAATAAAATATTATTACATCACTTACATTTAAGCCTAAAATAAGGTGCACCTTTCATGAATGTCGTGATTGAATACATTGTGACGTCAGAATTGAATTACCGAAATGAACTGGTTGTTTCAACTTTGGCATTTTAAGTTTAGTTCGATGGTATAAAATTAGTAGGTTGCTCTATTTTCATCAACTGGTAATATACAGTTCTAAAAATATAAATCACTACTAGCTGTGCCCCGCGGTGTCACCCGCAGTGAATAAGTCATCCCATGAGAACCGTACATTTTTCCATACAAAGTAGCCTTTGCGCTGTTTCAGACTGTAATCTGTCTCTAAGCCAAATTTCATTCGGATCCGTTCAGCTGATGAGTAACAAACATCCATCCATCCACACTTTCGCATCTTTGATATTAGTTAGGATACGCAGAGTAAAGTTTTGTATTGCAAGAAATTATCATAGCAAGAGCTTAAAACAAGTACTGAGCATCATTGTGTGTAGTGACTGTGCATGCATTATTCACTCATGAAAATGCATTTGTCCCCAGCTCACATTTGATGATAGATTTTTTACATTTGATTTCATTCTGTAAAAGTTGTATTCGTTCACTGACTGTCTAAAAACAGTGTGATGCATTGATTAAAGTGTGCCTCAAAGAGGTTTCTTTCGTGAACTAGACATATATTTTACTCTCACTCACAACTCAGTTGGTAGTGATCCTGCCTTATGTGCTGTAGGTCGTGGGTTCAATTCCCACCCAGAACAAACATTTGTGTCCCGAACATATGTTTGTTCTGTTGCCTGGGTGTTAATATATATTTATACGTATATATTTACAAAAAATATATGTATTTTATCAGTTAAATATTTACCATAGTTATGCCTAATTTGGGATTAGATGGCGCTGTGTGAAATGTCCACCGATATATTTTACTTCTCCTAGTTATTATTCTTATAAGGTGTCGATTTTCTTATGATATTTTCTTTCACTGTTTGGAGAACTTGGTTCGATAGATTAGATATAATTATATTTATAAAGTTAACAAAATAGATTGACCCTCGTCTGGATTTGAAGGTATGTATCTCCTTATTGAAAATCGGGGTATGTACCACAGAGCCGCCACAATTTCGATTTTTAATGGCCGTAGATAAAAAAAACATTACATGTTTTTACAAAGGCGGGCACAATATTTAGAATAAGTAGGCTATAACATGCATCTTTGAACCATTAAAAATTATACTTTCCGGAAGCAATCGCAAATATCACAACAAGTAAATAGGCCAACGTATTTAAAAATAAACTACAGACCGATAAAAGGAAAATAATAATTTTTGTACACGCGAGGCTTTGAAATGCCAGGCAATCTTAATTTCCTTTCGATGGAAATTAGCAAGGATGCCGTGTTTGTTTACAAAACAGATTATTAAACTCCATTTAATAACCTCGTAAAATTCGTCACAGTAGTCATTTTAAAAATATTCATTATTCAAGACGTTTTAATGCAGATTGTAAATTGAGCTGCAATAAATTAGGATTGCACGAAATTCCCCTATCTTTACCTTTTTTATGTTTTCCTATTTTCAACCGTATGCTTATGTACTAAGAGTCACCAGGAATAATCTGAGTTACAATATCTCAGTATTCTATTTCATCAATAAACCTGTCGGAAAACATTGTCAGATCCAAGTTTTGGGCAGAACAACAAAATATAGGGGACTTTGGAAATAAATTGTCCAACTGTATCCATCAATCATGCAAGTTGTGTCTGCAGCGGGACTTTTACATTTCTTATGAGAAATACTCAGAGGCAACTGAATGTTATGACTGTGTAACATTAAATGAAACAACTTTGGCGAAAGATTATTTTAAATAGAGTGCGAATAATTCTCACGGATAAACTAGTATTTTAATAGTCACAGATATATACTTGAAATTTTGCTGCAATTTATTGTTTTTCCTATTAGAGCCCTGAATGGGGCGGATCATTACACTTATTTTCGCATGGAGTGTGAGAGTGAAATTACAGGTAATTGGGACATTCCACATTCACGTCTCAAAGTTACGGGCGCTATACGATGCGACTTGGGTCTTCCCCATACTTAAGTAGGGGAAAACCCTAGAAGTTTTGTTTTGCTATGAGCAGAGGTTATCTCTTATTAGTTTCAGATCATCATGCTCGTTCCGTAATTTATTCGCATCAAAGTGAAATATACTAACCAATGCCAGTGCATGAATGGAGTCTTAAGTCGGGCATTGTCTGAGATTAACATGTGGAGCTCACAACAGTGAACAGCATGCCCATTTCTGCCGCCAAGCAGTAACGCATTCGCGTTACTGTGTTCCGGTTTGAAAGGTGGTGGCCGGTGAAATTGCAGGCACATGAGACATTCCACCTACAAGTGTCAGAGTTACAGGCGCATACGATGCGACTTGGGTCTTGTTGTACCTTGTAAGGGAGGACCCAAGTCGCATCGATTGTTTTTGGGCAGAGGTTACCACTTAACACCAGGTGTGCCGTTGGCGTCGGCTTGTTTCGTAGGTTTATCACATAAAAAAATGCATGATTTTTGTGTATGTGTAATTGACTGAAGATAACGTAACTTTTCAAATGCGTACTCTCACTACGCTGTAGTGTTTAGGTAAGGGTATATAACATTACAATTGATTTTACGCCCGTGATTTAAGCGTTAAGACGTTCATAGTCATAATAACAGGCTATCGTTTCAATTCCTTCTACATTCCACGCTCGACGTTCAGTTACATTGGTGCCACTAAAATGTTAGCAGCCGGCGCACTTGGTACGCCATACTATGGTAACATTCTTGATTGTATTGTAATGTTCCGAGGGGCAAGAGTCAATCGCTTCCACGTCATCACTTATTTGAATGAAACCACGCGGGGTATAGCGTGCCACACGTCATTTTCTTTCGGTGAAATCCAAACAATCTCTGGAAAAAACGTAGGGATTTGCAAAAATACTCACATAATGCGTCGCAAAATGAATGGCTTCATCGATGTTACATGTAATCATTAGAATTGGATTCCAGTATCCATCCGTTGTTTTTATGTCGCACTAAATCAAGCCTATACCGAAATAGCAAGGATTTCATGTCTTGAAACACAGTATTAAGCTCGCTTACGATTTCATTTTGTTTTTTTATTAAAATTATGACACTTAAAATTTCGATTATTTCCGAAGAATGAGATCACATCGTGCTTCGTGGTCGTATCTTTTAAACAACATTTTGCAAGTTTTTTAGAATTGTTACTCTTATTCATGATTGCTGTTTCTGCTAAGTGTTAATTATTGATTCTATATAAAAACGAAAAAAGCCATGAACTAAACACTTTGAAGTAAAGCGGGTATAATCTAGGTCTAGGGCCTACGACAAAATGAATCCTAATATACTTGGAACTATTTTAGCTGACAAAACTGCATATTAAAATGCATTGTTTAGAATCCTAAGTTAAGTTTTACTTTATAAGGTCGATACCGTATTAATAACTGCAAAATATTTAAACAGAAAACGAAAGTTTAACAGAAATGGCCTCATTCTTAGAAACAAACCACGTAAAGTGGGAAGTTTCATCCACACTAAACTATAAAAAGGCAAAGTTTGTATGAAAATGTAATTAATGAATAAAGGTTAAAACAATATAGAAAGATGAATAACTGCAGCCAACGTTAATAGGAAGGTGAAAGTTCACGGCGATACTGAAAATTATTGTTTTGAATATTAATGTTCAGCAATTACCTTCAAGTGGTACCGGGAGCGTCGCGTGACGACTGCCCGAGAAAAACGAACCGACGACGATTTGTTTCGGGTACATTAGCATTTATCGCTAGAAGCGGACGGGCTACCCTCGCTTTTACACTTTTATGATGGAGTTTTCAAAAGTTTCATTTGTAATGTTTATACAAGTTTGTAATTCCTTAATTGAACTTATTTAGAAAAAGGTTATTTGATCTTAAAATAATAAAGGTAGGTTCGTATAGCATACACAGGTTAAGAGAGGAATAGAATTTAAGAAAAGAAGGGAGGCATTTGCCCCGCAGTGGGACAGAACGGCTTAATAATATTTATTTATCTTAAATTCACGCAAGGTATACCTACCGTTAATGATTTATAATCATATCATACGTATCATACCTATCGACTAGCAGTCTAGATATACCAAAGCAATTGTTTCGCCACTTTTTCCATTAATAATTTGTATTATTTTATCTGCCTTTGGTAGGTGTAATAACATACATCACTTACCATGACCTTTTTCAAGTAAAACAACATTGTACTTAAAAATGAAATAAACTTATTCTTATTTTTTGGTGTAATGTCTCATTTGCCTCTGATTTCAATGGCAACCACACCTTTCAAACTGGAACACAGCAATGCAACAACAGCGAATGCATCACTGTTTTGCGGCAGAAATGGGTATAGTGGCAGTAGGAACTGCCCGGACGAAACTTGGCATAAGTCAAATCAAATCATTTATTTGCTTCAAGAAGTGTTACAAGATCTTACTAGACTATGTATAAACATAGTGGGTACCTTCTACCATAAACTACATGCAAAGGTGTCTTACTGCTACTGCTTAGTCGCTAGTTTGACGTCGGTTTACAATCTGTAGGTTATGAGCTCGTTCCGGTGAAAGAAAATATCGCTATGAAACCACAGTGACGTGGAAAAGGGCATGTCTGTCATCATGGTGCGTCCCGCATAGTTGCTTAACATCAGGTGATAAGTGCTCAAAGGCAACTTGTTAAGCAGTGCAAAACCTCTGCCTATCGAATCCGCCAACAACGGCATTCGACAATTTTACACGTCCCAATGAAGCCTTACAGTACAGTCATCGCATCAGATCTACATTGAACAAGTAATTTCACTAGCTCCCGTCTTATTTACTGTTTATGCTAATGAAAAAAGCACGTAGAAGTCTCTTCCAGTTATTTAAGGATATTTTCAAAAGCCTACCAACAAAGTTACATTTCCACATTCCACTGTAAAATGTTACCCCTCGAAACATTCGGAAAACTAATGCTATTTTGCATTGGAAATATTTATGTATGGTAAAATAGTTGCGCCCGGGGTAGGTACAATAAAACAAGGAGATATAAAACTTTGTTTATATAGAGCATAGAAAGTTCCATCTATCACAATATCGTGCAGATAATAGCCTATAATAAGCTATGTAAATGCCATAAGCGCACTCGTACTGTCTAAAACGAGCGGAGCAATAAACTTACGCCAGTTTTGATTGGCGATAAGAATTTACTTGTAAAAGCTCTACTCGGTCGAATCGTAAAAAAACGGGGCAGTGTGTTTTCAGGCAAGTATTGACGTGGTTTTAACCTAAAAACACACGTTTTTTCATCAATTTCCTCGACTAAAAACCAAGACTTAGATAAAACTTTTATTTTCCAGTCCACCATGCTACCACTTGCCCCTCGAATACGCAAAGCTGGTGTCCGAATGTTCGAGACTTCGTCGCGATGAAGGAACGTCAGATAACAACGTTGTGTGGATACACAAACCGGTCGCGCAGAGTCAGGGCAGAGGGATCTTCCTGTTTCGGGTAAATAATCAATAAGTAGCTTCATATAACCAAATTACAGGTTTAAACAATTCTCACAATTATATCTACGTCTCGTGAAACTATCATGTTGCAAGACTATCAAATACTCATATTCGCATGATCTATAATACCTAATTGCATATATTTAATCGCTATCAACAATTGGTTAACAAAGTCAAAGTCAAAAACTTTATTACCATAGAATTCATAAAGAAATGTCTTGGAAACGTAATATTCAAAACCTAAGATCATGCGTACTTATCGCTAAGTTTGACGCCTGTTCAGATCCTAGGAAACAAATAAATACAAAAATGTGTAAAAAAATCGTTCGCCATGGGAAATATTTATTGAAAAGATGTGTAGCGCGACAAAAAAATACAGAAATATTCCTGATTTCTTGTCTGGAAAATCGAATGATAGACTGGCATTATGCCTGAGCCTGTGTCTGTGCACTGCAACCTTTTCGCTAGCTTGCTTAATTTATTACCTCTGCGATAACTTCTACCGCAAGTACCGAAGGTTATCCGCATGTAAAATAAAGCTTTATTTATTTCCTAAGCACGAAACAGAGTCTGAATTGAGATACTACCGAAAGATCTGTAGTGATAAGTACAGTTTGAAAATGTTGTACCTACACCTGTTTAGTTTCTGAGTATTCCCAACTTTATCGATTCTGATAAAAAGGTTGTGGAAATTATTTCTGCCCAGCGCCCGTCTTCGCATCGGCAGCATTAAGAATCTACGGCTGGAACTTGTCTGTTGTAATAGACTTAGATTAAGAAATATCCTGTGGCACTCAGGGATATGTTGTCTATTCCTTATCCCTATCCTATTAGTGGAAGAATTTTTAGAATCGGTTTGTAGTTTCGAAGATTACCTCCTACAAACAAGCTTACAAAATTTACCTCTTTATAATATTAAAATAAATATAAAATAAATATTAGTGGACATATCACACAGCGCCATCTAGCCCCAAAGTAAGCTAAGCATAGCTTGTATCATGGGAACCAGACAACTGCTATAATACTTTTTTTGGTAAAAACATACGAGTACATATAATACATATTAACACGCAGACACAGAAAAAACATCAATGTTTGTCACACAAATGTTTGATCTGGGTGGAAATCCAACCCATGACCTGCAGCGCAGAAGGCAGGGTTACCACCAACTGAGCTATGAGGCCTGAAGATATACCTACGTGTAGGTTGAGTGATTGAGTGTAACCGGAATATATTTTAATAATAGCAGATGGTCCAGTGGTGGCCGTCGCCCATCTGAACGAAGCCTTTGTGCACTTATTTTCCAGCAAATATGCGAAATGAGTTGCGGCACCGCTGCCGTCGTACAGCGGTACATCGAGCGACCTCTCCTTATAGCGGGATACAAGTTCGACCTGCGACTCTACGTGTGCGTTCCGGGCTACCGGCCGCTCACCGCCTACATGTACGCGGAGGGACTGGCTAGATTCGGTATATTTTTACTACTGATACGGCTACTACTAGCTAAGTTGAATAACCTCTCAGCCTAGAAACATGGCCGATGGTGGCGCCATTCAACGTCTGTATTGGGAACTGGCTCTCAAGTACACACCTACAAAGACTACCGGAGACTACATTTAGATTATTTAGAGGCGACAAATTATCATTTTGAGAGTTGTAGCTGACGGAAGTTTGACTTTTTTTACCCATAACCCTTGTGTTTGTGAGCCGACGTTACAACTAATTGAACAGTCACACCACCACCCTCGTACAAATAAAATAAATAAAATACAGACAACGATTGAAAAAAATCAGCGGAAGGGTTTTTCTTTCGTCAAACAAACGTTACTTACTTGTTTAGTTTGTTCATAACTTAGTTCACTCATCAGTCAACGTAGTTATGAGCAAAGGATGTGTATTAGCCATATATTTCCTTAAAGGGGTAAGCAGAGCCTCAATAGGCGATTTTGCACCTTGTATCTTACTCAACCATAGGAGCGTACGTGGCTTGTAGTTAGCTCATCACCTTTATTTTCGGCTTATTGTTTGCATCATGGGAACCAAACAATTGATATAAGTAGATACTTAAGATAGATAGATTAGTTAAATACCTATAAGTTTTTTGTAAATACATACATATAATACATGCTAACACACAACAATTTCCTATGTTCGTCACACAAATGATTTTCCCGGGTGGGACTCAAACCCACGCCACGCAGCGCTTCTACAGCGCAGAAGGCAGAGTTACTATCAAATGAGCTGTGAGGCTAATGCAATTTATAGAAAAAGCTTATAAGTATTATATCAGGTGTCTGGTTCCCGTAGTAGATACAGGCTATGCTTAGTTTGGGGCTTGATGGCGCTGTGTAATGTCCACTAATATTTTTCTAATATTATACTAATACTTTACTATGTTTATTTTTTATTATTTATTTATGTTAATGTTTCAGGAACAGACACTTACACGCTGTCAGATATCCACAATCCATACAGGCATCTGACAAACTCATCGCTCAACAAGAGCGGACCGCGGTATGCCGAGTGTAAGGATCGAATTGGCAGTGGTGAGTTCACATATAGTTCAATTACAGCTAAACACCGTGGCTTCACTGAGATACAAGGGTACTTATGTGTAATCCCAGGTCGACATTACTCCCATGTTGGAAATTACACCCAAATTCTTTCAGTATTTCTACTTAAAAGCCATATATCAGAATGACAGCAGTATAACTCACGCCAAGTTCTGCGTGAGCGTCAAGAGCGGGGTGCTATTTCTAATCATAAATGAACTCCAGGCTGCAAATGGACGCTGAAGCAAGTCCGTCGAGCTCTCATCGGTAGATGGGGTGCGGCGGAGTGGCTGGTCTGGCAGAGGATCCGCACCATCGTGACTCTGACGCTGTTCGCGCAGGCCGCCGGGACCCCGCCAGCCCGGAACTGCTTCGAGTTTTACGGATTCGATATTTTACTCGATGACTCGCTGAAACCTTGGCTTATTGAGGTGAAATAATGCATACTTTTCCAACTACAGATTATATTCAGAGAGCTTAAGTCAATATCAATATACCTATGCAGGATTTATTGTTACTGAAAATCTTATTAAATCTTGTTATAGTGATCTTTATACTTTGGAACTAAACTAAATATGAAAAAAGTCTAAGACTAAAACACATTTTTGATAAAACTTTTTAAATCCCAAATCTGCTTACATACAATGCTGGGTTCGATGTAGGTACAAAAGGAACCACCGAGAAATTGTTAGCATATTACCACTGACAATGTAAATGCCAAATCCCATTTCATTCACTTCAGGTGAACCTGTCTCCAGCACTGGGCGCCAACTGTGAAGCTGACATCATGGTGAAGCAGCCGATGCTGCATGAACTGTTCGACCTGCTCGGCCTTCCGATGAAGCACACGGGTCTCGCGTTGCTTCAGGGCCCATCTGTGGTCCCTGTCAACAAGTGAGCAGCTTAGCTTTCAAATGTTTGCTGGAAGAAAGTCTTAGATTATTTACTCGTGGAATAACATTGGTGACCACGTCACACGTCACGTCTAGTGTCTCAGATAGTGTAACCGACAAGGTAAAGAAAAAAACGACCTCTTCGAGAGAAAAGGGGATTCTATGAGAGAAGATCTTACGGGGAGAGGGGAGAAGCTGTCGAGAAGTTCAACAAAGGATGATGGTATTGACGCTCCCACCGCTCACACCATTCCCTGGCTAAGTCAAGCCTTGAATGATGAACCAGAAATAAATCTTGAGTTCCTAAATTTTCTTGGTTTAAATATGCTTTAATACCTGCAAGGGTGTCAATGAAAAAATGGCCGGAAAATTTCTTGTAAATTCTCACTGTTCCCATACTACAGTTACAGTTCAGAAGACGAGAATGGGGCACCGCGATCCGCTGGCTCTTCAGTGTCAGTAGGATCAGCCGGTTCTCCGGTGTCCGTGGGGTCAGTGACCCTGGGCAGTCTGAGAACCAACCCGACCCACCGGCGACCGCATCGGGGTCGTCGTCGGCGAGCGATGCCCATACACTGCGTCACACTCAACCCACCGACTTCTGATATTTATGTGGTAAGTTCTCGGCTATAGGTCGGTTAACTAAAGCTGGCACGTTCAACACATTTACACGTTGCGCTTGTGTAGTATCTGTGAATAAGCGCGCGGCGTGACGTCGCACTGCATGCGCATCGTGCAAAGTCTGTCCGTCTTTCTCGCGCGCGGTCAACCGTATGAGTATGAGGGAGTCAGTTATTGTTTTGCTTTTGCTACTATATGTTTATAAATACAGCATGGTCTTTTGTGGTCATTTTTGACAGCGCAATTACTGGGCATTATGAGACATTAGAACTATGTAAAAAAAGCATTCTGTATAGTGTAATTACAGTAGTGTGAGTACTGTGCCAGCTTTAGTTAACCGACCTATACTTTGACTGTCCCTACGTGCGAGGGACGGACGATACTCGGTCGGAGCTGCCGATACATTGTGCCGGTTAGGCAAAGTCTTGTTGACTATTTTTTCTAAATACGAGTACATACATATAATACATATTAACACCCAGACACAGAACAAACATCTATGTTCTTCACACAAATCATTGTTTTGAGTGAGAATCGAACCCATGATTTGCTGTGGCCAGTCTTAGAGTCTTAGTATAAGTACAATATAATTTTTTTTCACTGTACCTATGTTCCATTGTTATCGGATAAATAAATAAACTGCTACAAAGCCTAAACATACATAGTACTATATATACTACACATACTACATACTAAACTAGCCTTATAAACACAGTTGGTTAAACGTTACAGGAGCCAGCTGAAAAACATAAAGACAGAGACACTAGCAGTGGCCGACAAAAATCAACTGAAACATTGTTTGACTCTTCAGAGGTTCAGGTACGTTGTAGTACATAAGTACTTCATTGTGGAACGCGGTAGCATATTTGTTTTATAATTTGTGTAATCAAGGATGACCGAAAGCACGTCGGAACGATGACATCGTAAATCAGTTGGGAAAAGCTGGACGAAAGCGGCGCAGAACAGGGCAAAATAAAAGGAAGGCTTATAACCAACAGTGGGTGATTACAGGCTAGGATGATGATGGTGATGACTTTTATCTTTAAACAAATAAATAAAACTAAATGTCGTATTGTAATGTCAAAAAAAAAGTAGTAGCAGTAGTGTTGTCCGCATCATACGAATTAATCATATGAAAAATTATGAGGGGGAAGCATCGAACCTACAATCTTTAAGTTATACTGGAACAACTGTGACCTTAAATTTTTTATGTTACGTGAATGATAAGGCAAGCAAGCTGACGGCCCACCTGAAAGTAAGCGGTTACCGTCACCTATAGACGACTGCAGCACTCGAGGAATTGCTAGCGCGTTGCCTATTAGAAATAGTTTAAAATATAAAAGAAAAAAAATTGAATACAACTTGGCTGCAGTGTCGTATTTGACAGTAATAAATTGACGCCAGAATATTTTTTGATGATTGAGTTAATTTTGTAGTTAAAAATTATACATAAACAAATTTAAATAAACACTCATTTATATTTTATATAATATTATATTTTATTTTAATCCAATGTAGCTTTCAGTTCACTTATCTGTATATTTGGTCTGTGCTATGTTGCCTAGCTGATATAATAACATAATAAAACGATGTTCCAGTCCACATCGAGTGTGTCCACACCGTCAGCTGCTGAGCCACAAGCGCAAGCGCAAGCGTCGACGGCCGCGGACGAGACGTGGCGCGGCGGTTACGCGACCGCTGCCTCGCGGAGACGCATGATGAGCGCGTGCTCGTGGGGCAACGGCGTGCGGTGGAACAGACCTGCCGGCAGAGTGGGACAGTGGGTGCGCATCTACCCACACACGCTACCCAACGATGATGAGGTGAGGGCCAAAAAACTGCGTCGTTAAAGAGCCTATTTCTGCCCACGTTGCTCGCGTCCGTAGATGATCTCTGAATCCCTATACGTGTCCCCCGGGTGGTGCAAAAGGAGCAACCCAAAGTAGCAGTAAAACTTGTGCCAAGTTCGCCCGGAGAAGTACTGCCACCACACCTGGTAATCTGCCGCCAAGCAGTGATGCACTTGTGTTACTGTGTTCCGATGGAAGGGAGTGGGTGCCGGTGAAATTGCAGGCGCGTGATACGTAATATCCCCGTCTCGGGGTGATGGACGCAACGCCATGCGACTTGAGTCATCTCGTACTTTGGTGGAGAGCACTTGAGTCGTATTGCTGTTGCCTATGGGCGTCGGTTACCATTTAACATCAGGTTGGCCGTCAGCTCAGCAAAAAAACTGTGTTCCTGTTTGAAAGGTGTGGTTGCCAGTGAAATTACAGGCACATGAGACATTCCACCTGCACGTCTCAGGGTTACGGGCGCATACGATGCAACTTGAGTCTTGTCGTATCTAGTAGGGGAGGACCCAAGTCGCATCGCTTGGATGGGCCGAGGGTACCACTTAACACTAGGTGAGCCGTCGCGTCGGCTCGTTCCGGAACTGTATCTAAATGAACCTCGCTATCGTTGACTTTGTCTTGGACGTTGACGTTGGCGTCGATGTTGACGGTGGCGTTGACTTTGATGTTGACGTAGATATAGTTGTTAAATTTGTTTTTAATTTTTTGACTGTTTAGGCGTCAAAATGTAAAAGAAACGACAAACCTAGTTGAGTCGATATTCACTATTTGCCATTTTAATATGTGTGGATCTGTCTTCAATTAACTTTGAATCTTGAAAATATATATACTGTCGTAACATTAATAGTGTTCTTTGGAGCGCACGCACTGGATGCCTTTATCCAGGAGGCTTATTGGTCAGATGTGGTGTACCCCTTATAGGAAACAAACCCTAATTACTGATTATATGCTGACCGGACATGTTTTGCTTTTCACAGATGCCACTGGAAGACGTGAGAGAGAGTGTGGCTCAAATATCTAAAATAATCCGCGCGGCGCGCGAAGTGCCCCGTACGTGCGGCCGGGACATGCATTCCCCGCCGCGCGACGCGGGCCGCGACGCTTGTTTCGAGGCCGCACTGCGGGAGAAGCTCGGCTGGTCTGGTTTTGAAGTGTGGCTGCCACCCTTCTGATCTGATACTAATGTGTTCATTTTTATACGCACCCTTTTAATTGTAAGAATAAATTTAGGTTTATCTTATTAGCTCAATAAATGCTTGCTCAAATACATTTTTGTTGTTTAACTGGCTGAGGTTGTGGTATCCGATCTAGTCACTGGTTCAAATCTAGGAGAGCAGTATCATATAGTGAATTTGCAAATTGCCGCCTTATCAAATGTCATGAAAAACATCAAAAATTCTAATATATGCGTCTAATAAGTGCACGAAGGAGCTTGTTACCGACTGTAAAATGGTACTGGTTTTATTACACTGACTTAAGATTTTTGCCAATTTTTATGCCAGATATAGATGACTGAAGTTAAATGACTAATCGTCGCGATAACTGCTTTGTTACACTAGATAGATAGATACATACATACATAAGACATGTATTTGTTTCTTCAATCACACGTACATTTAGTTGACATAAAGAATGATACATAATAAATATACCTAATTTATACTAACATCAAAATAGTTTCATTAAATCTATCTCAACAAAATTTTAACGCGATTTCTAGTTGTTCCATTGACACGACTTATAAAGAAAGGAATATACTCTTCATGGATTCGATCTAATATGAAAATTTAAACCCAACGTGATTAGACCGAGATAACCAAACTTTTGACTGATTGGGTAACTTTAAGTTTTTTAGCTTTAGTTTACGAAAATCTGTCCTGCTGTAGGTATACATGATTTAAGCTCTTTTGCAAATCGGTTGTAATATTTTCATACAAACAGATACATATTATAAATTAAGGAACAATTTAGATACCGCGGGATTTTTGTGTCAGTGTAGGCGAAACTAAGAAACTAAATAAAAAACAAAGAATTGGAATCTGTGTTGAGAAATTCATTCCCAACACGAGTTTAATTTATTAATGCAAGAGTGGATACGAACTAATTAACTAATTAGTCTTAGTATACTTAATGTCTTCTGTTCATATTAAATTAAAGATGTCAAATCATCGAACATTTTAATTTTGCCTCTATAATTATTTTTATGTAACAATTACCAAAAAGAAAAGGCCATTGTCTATCGAAGAGAAGACTTGAACATGTTATTAGTACTTCATATGCAGTGGTCTTTCTCAAACAGTAATTTGTGTATAATTATAGCCTTCCACTGCTCCACTGTTTGAGAATAAGATATTTGATTCTCTTCTACATACGAGTACATACATACATACATGGATTCACTTCTTCCCCGAAGGGGTAGACAGAACTTCAGTGGGCCACTTTTCACCGTGTAGGTTACGTTATTCGGGAACGTGGACGTGACGAGGGATGAGATTATATTCTATTTTTTATTTCCCTGATGTTTAAACCCACTTCAGTAGACGATGGCAATTAGTAACCGGCAAGTATCCAGTAATTTAATTAGTAATTATCATTTCGTGGCTGCGGTTGCTCGTAGCGATACCACTAGATAACAAGTACAAAATGAACGGAATCCAGAGAGTAAAACCTTTTGATTCATTTACAGCAGTCTACAAAATATTGGGCTGGGCTGGCTACTGCAGACTAAATAAACCATTGAGCGAAAACAAGCGGATGCTACATGAAATATACAGGAAAGTGGTTCTTCTGATCGCGGTCATTTATAATTTGCAGCATATTATTTTTACCGTGCAGGTAAGTTAATAGGTCCTGTATAAATATCCTAATCCTATACAAACCGTGCAACATCTGCTGGTTTGTCCACTAAGACCAAAGGAAAATTTGAACACAGCCACAAACAACGCATCTTGAGTGGCCTTACAGCTCAGTTGGTAGTAACCATGCTTTCTGTGCTGTAGGTCGTGGGTTCGATTCCCACCCACGACAAATATTTATGTGTTCGTCACATAGATGTTTGGACTGTGTCTGGCTGATTTTTCACCGGTGAAATTACAGGCACATGAGATATTCCACTTACATGACTCAGAGTTACGGGCGCATACGATGCGATTTGGGTATTTTCATACCTAGTAGGGGAAGACCCAAGTCGCATCCGTTATGGGCAGAAGTTACCACTTAACACCAGGTGGGTCATCAACTACTTCAAAAAAAAATTACGTTTCTTATTCTTTCACTACAACACCACTGAACCAATCTAACTGAAATTTCTTTTCAACTGGTAAAAAAGACGACCCACGATGATATCACGCGGGCCGAGCCGGGGGCAGAAACTTGTCCACCCAGCGGCTTCATTCGCTTGTAACCAGGATGAAAAGTATTCCCAAGGTGGAACAAACTTCCAAACATTATATCGCATTTATAATATTAGTATGTTGGGATGCCGGTAAAAGTCCACTGCTGAACATAGGCCTCCCCCAAAGATTTACATTTTGAACGGTCTTGAGCCACCTGCATCCACCGATTTCCTGCGATATGATGATGTTGGGATGAGAATTTCATTGCGATGACGAAGTGCGAAGTAATAGTATCTGTACAAATAAATAAAATTGGAGTGTCTGTTTGTAATGTCAAAATAACAGCTTTTTATTAAATGCATATCAATGTATATACGGCACTTATTACCAAAAAACAATAGTTAAAATTTTTGTTTTCCTTCTGTCTGTTGGTATCCGAAACGGTTCAACCGATTTTGACTTTCTGGGACTTTCAGTGGCACATAGCTGGCATATGTTATTAGGAGTAACTTAGCTACTCTTGTTAAGGTTAATTTACAATTTGATCAAAATGACTATGCCACGTAGCCTTTTAGCCACAAAAGAACTTGAGAAATTCAACCTGAGCGATAAATATAATAATATAAATGTACCAATTAAATAACATAAATAATAATAAACGGGTGTCATACTCTTTCAGCACTTGCATGATGTTAAGAAAATCATATTATGTTTAATGATAGAGATACCACAGATGAATATGCTGATGAAATTGGCAACCATGCACATCCAAGACTCGAGGCTTGGCAGACTCAACGATTGCTTGAAAGGTACAATTTTGTATTAAATTCAAAGTAATAAAGTTTTTTTGCCATAGAACTCATATTATATGCAACCCCTTAGTAATTTACCCCTTTAATAAATATAAAATAAACCTCTTGTTTTTTCTGTTTTTTATAGATGACTCCATTTTCCAAGCTGAATACAAGGAAGAGGAAGAAATATTGTTGCGAAATAAAAAAGAAATGCATCACCTCTCCCGACTGCTCACTGTAAGCGTGACCGTTGCTGGCATCTTCTGGCCCGTTATGTACTTCGCGAGAAGATACAACGATCACAGCGACACGGTACCCTCATATGTGCCTTTCGCTACCGACACTTGGGCTAAGTAAGTAAGGTTATATTCTTTGTAGACTGTGTTATCCTAAGGCAAACAAAAGAGCAGTAGAACTCTCGCCAAATTCGTCCGGAGAAGTACTGCCACCATGCCCATTTCTGCCGCCAAGCAGTAACGCATTCGCGTTTCTGTGTTCCGGTTTAAAAGGTGTGGTTGCCGGTGAAATTGCAGGCACATGAGACATTCCACCCATACGTCTCAGAGTTACGGGCGCATACGATGCGACTTGGGTCTTCTCGTACCTAGTAGGGGAGGACCCAAATATCATCGGTTGTTATGGGCCGAGGTTACCACTTAACACCAGGTGGGCCGTCTGCTCGTTCAGTAACTGAGTCAAATAAAAAAAGAACAAAAGGTGGCTTATGGTTTTCTTTACGTTTTGGTTTTGAAGTCACACAGTCTTGGTAGCACGATCGTTCAATCTAGGCGTCCAAATCGTACTAAATAAATTGTGAGTCATGCGTAAATACGAAGTATTTTAAGTGAGACCCTTTTTCGCGGGTAGTTACATGAATGTGAGTCAATCCTCCCCTGCTTGGGTATGGGTAGGGTTGCCAGGTCGTAAAACCGAAAAGCCGGACAGACCGGCTAGTTGAGCCGGACTTTTTGGTAAAAATATCGACACGACAGTTTTTTTTTAATTAAAACGACTTTTTCATTCTTTTTCATTTTATCAAACCATAATCATTTTACTTTTGAATCTTCTTAAATTCTAATGAAACAGCTATAAAATTGAATGAATAAGTCTTCTTTATTATTATTATTATTAATCATTTTATTTCGAACATTAAATTCATATTACACTAAAATTAAATCAAAATTACATTATTATTATTATAAAACAAAAATAAAATCAAAATATAAAAATCTTAAATTAAAATACTTAAAACTAGGTGTACCTCACATGGAGCTGGATCCAGTGAGTCCAAATTGGACGAGTCATCCTGTCTGCCACAGTCTTCAGAACGCTGTTAGCACTGCCCCGAACCCGCTGCATCAGAGAGGCGACACGTTTTCGCATGATGGCGTGAAAACCACCTATACGTGCCTCAGCGAACATTCCTGATGCGCTGCAGTGTCGTGGAAGCCCTATCAGCGCCCTAAACGCATTATTATATTGGACCCGCAGGGCACTGTACGCATTTTGAGTATATTTGATCCATAGGCTGCTTTTTACCAGCATATGAGAAATGTAAAGAAACTGGCCAAATTTAAAAAGCCACAAAATCCAAAAATTTGGCCGGAAACGCAACCAAAAAGACTGTCTGTGTCCGGCGGACGCCCGGCAACGCTAGGTATGGGTATGCCCAATGACTGTTTTGTGATTTCAGATTCTCACTGTCCGTTCTGCTTGAAAGCGGTCTCATCTTCTGGATTGGCTACGGGCACGTATCTTCGGACGTCCTTATCTCTACTTACTACGGAAACGGTCAAGCCCAACTTAAAATCCTGAGAAGCCAACTAGAGCATTATTTAAATGAAGGGAAAGAAGAAGGATCCTATTTGAAAATCAATTTTCAGTATAGAGATTTGACTGATGATAGCGTTCATAAGAAATTTGTGCAGATTGTGAAGCGATATGAAAAAATAGTTTGTATCGAGAGGCTGATAGAAAGTAAATTTGTGCGGCATCTTGTGCTCTTGTGCATGAGTTACAAGTAAATTATATCGTTGTTTTAATTCGACGAAGATAATAGCCCGGAAACGTGTAACCGGTTATAATTTTACTCTTTTAAACGTTAAAAATGGAATATAACCACACCTGATAATCTGCCGCCAAGCAGTGATGCACTCGTGTTGCTGTGTTCCGGTGGAAGGGAGTGGGTGCCGGTGAAATTGCAGGCGCATGAGACGTAACATCCCCGTCTCGGGGTGATGGACGCAACGCAATGTGACTTATCTCGTACTTTGGTGGAGAGGACTCGAGTCGTGTTGCTGTTGTCTATGGGCGGCGATTACCACTTAACATCAGGTGGGCCGTCAGCTCGTTCTGTCACTAATATGACATAAAAAATAAATAACATTTGTCACAACAGATTAGAGGTAAGGTTGGAAAGAAAAACTATTCAGTGATGACGAAATGTTTCAGGTACACAAACGAGGTTGATGCAATTTTCAACATTCCTTTGTCATTCCAGTTTTGGTCGTCATCAGCAACTGTTTGTCTTGTGATTTACCAGATGACTATAGTAAGTTAATCTCGAAAGAGGCTTAAATAATCGTAATAAATATCTGTAAGTTCACCGGCTGCTGTTCAATACAGAACAGTAATGAGTGGAAGAATGGTGTTGAATTTCCTGGACGAATTCTGCACACAGTTGCACTGCTTTGGAATGATAGAAATCTATCCGACAGTTATAGATAATATGTTTACATTTAATTGTTTGTATTAAGGTTATATCTCAACAACAGGTATAGAAAAGCTTCCTAAAAAGCTTTCGGAAAATCTAAAATTTGCTAATTTTCAATCGGTTTTATAAAAAAAACATTAATTTATTATGCATATTATAATTTGCAGGTCAGCGTCACGTCTCTCTCGTTCGTATTTCTAGTGATCTTATTCTGTATCTTACTGATGCAAGTATTCCTTTACTGCTACTACGGAAATATGGTGGAGTTTGAGGTAAAAGGTCAAATGTCAGTCATACAGCTACAAAAGATCTTGTTTGAATTAGTTTAGTATTAAATAATATTTACAATATTATTATTTCAGAGCCGTCTTGTTAACAACTCGATGTACAATGGCGACTGGTTGACGCTTTCTCCTTCGTTCCGGAGGCAGATGCTCATTCCAATGTGCCGCTGGTCGCAGCCAATCCAACCCAAGGTCTTCGGGATCATACCTCTCTGCCTCAACACCTTTATCACGGTAGGTGATGACCGAAGCGATGACAGCTCAGTTCGTAGTGAGGTCAGCTTGGGTTTTGTAAGTCGCGGGTTCGAGTCCTACAATGAGTACGATCTCAGATGAGCTTAGTTGAATTGCAGTGTGGAAAAGTCCAAATCACACTTCATTAATCTTTATTTTTCAGATTGTAAAGTCTTCATACACGCTTTACACAGTTTTAGTCACAGCTAAAATTAACGAAGATTAAAAAGAAATTCGATGTATTCTTATTTCTGTATTATAGATGTTGAATAAAAAAAAATGAATACTTGATTTTTTTATATTAGTATCCGTTGAGTGGTTATGCTAGCTGAACATGATAGCGACTCGCTAGCGATGTCAGTCTGTAATTAATTAAATAGCAGAGTAAAGATTACGTATATTTTAGACGAACCGTGGCGTTTTTTTGAACCCTTTGTGAGTCCCTACACGTGTTCTCTGGGTGGTGCGAAAGGAGCAACCCAAATTAGCAGTAGAACTTCTACTAAGTTCGCCCGGAGAAGTACTGCCACCACACCTGGTAATCTGCCGCAAAGCAGTGATTCACTCGTGTTGCTGTGTTCCGGTGGGTGCCGGTGAATTTGCAGTCGCATGAGATAACATCCCCGTCTCGGGGTGATGGACGCAACGTAATCCGACTTGAGTCATCCCGTACTTAGTAGAGAGGACTTGAATCGCATTGCTGTTGTGTATACTAGTCTATGTAGTCGTTCTATACAGTATATTTAGGTGCTGCAATTAGTTACACGTACTTTATAATTTTTTATTTTCTATTTTCCTTTGAATTACCTAGAATTCAGTAAAACAATCCTACGCCTAAACATTGGGAACATAATATGATTACCGAAGTATTTCCTTAAAAATACTTTGAAGAGGCCTACTTTGCATTTTATGTACAAATAGCACCATTTGTGTAAGATAAAGTAGATAATTCTAATCTTTTTATATTTTTTCTTCTTAATCAACATGAGGTAGATTTAATTTTAAACATGACGTAGATTTCATTTTAATAATTTTGTGTACCGCCACTTATTAACGAGTAATTAAGTGGATGTGTTAATTCGTAATTAATGAAGTTAACTCATCGAGAAATTTAATTTTGGCCTGTATCATTATTTTTAATTGATCAATTATGAGAATCATTCATTAGGGATGCCGCTGAATTTCCAACGTTAGGTTTCAAAGATAGTGTGTGGTTTACATTTCTGTATCTTTAAGAAGGGGATCCGAATCGTATAACTATTCTTAAGAGGTAAGCTTAACGTCAGGTGGGCCATTTGCTCGTTACGTATTTTATTCCCTGTGATGGTAAGTGGTTTTTGAGACACTCCACTAGGGTGGTGAAAAAGAGTTTCTGGAAATCTTATTTCAAGGGCGATATCATCATATCATATTTATTCAATAATAGTTTTACAATGTGTTTGAAATATATTTCAATATAACTTTGAATAGGAAACAACAACATAAAAAAATATATGATACATACAGTCCTTGCCTTTATATTTAATTTGGAAAAAAATATACTAATAATAATAATAATCTTGAACGTATCAATAAACTTTACAATTTAGAAAGTAGTCAACTGTGTTGAAGCATTTTTCAGCAACATTTGATTCAATTCATTCTTAAATTTATGAACGTCCTTCGATGCTTTCATGATTCGATTCATTCGATGATTTATTATAACAAAAAAAAACATAAATATAACCAAATTCACACAAATTTGCAACCGGGCTAGTATTTATTACATCCCGTTTCTCTAGCAGCGAGTTGCTGTATTTTAAATGTTCATTAAAAAACTTTTCATAGTTGCAGTCTCTTGCCGAAACCACTATTAAATATTAACCGCCCAAAAATGAATGATGACATCGAAAAGGTACAGCTGTTTGATTCATTTTCCACGGCGTGCAGAATATTTTGTGAGTTGGGTACTGCAAGCTGAATAAACCATTGAGGACCCAAGCGGATGTAAACTATATACAGATAATTAAAGTTGAAGTTGTCTGTTTGTGTTGTCGAAATAACAGCTTTTTACTAAACGCATATTACTCATCAAATCATGCTAAATATCTCGCTCTCTCTGAAAATAACGCTCATAAACATTAGGTATAGTTATAAAAAATATCATCTACCCCACTGAGATGAGTAAAATGAGTAAAAACTTTACATACACTGAAACTGAATGAACCTATCGAAACAAAACAAGCTTTCAACGGCATACTACGGCATTTCGATAAATTGAAATAGATTTCTGCATGGGAATATCGCGGAACACACTTCGGTAATTAATACGAGTTGAAATCATGTTGCTACCTGAACCTGCCTATGCCTATTAATGAAGACATCAATGGTGAATGCGGCCAGCGTCAGGGCTGTAGCAAGTATTTCGTTTCAGAATAGTTGAACTGGGTCCAAGTTTTTCCGGGAAAGTACTGATACCATATCAAATTCTGTCCCCAGGCAGTAATGTATTAGTATGACCTGGTTTGAAAAGTGTAGTTTCTGGTTAATTACAGGATATGAAGCATTTTACATTTACAAGGGAGAACCAAATTGTGTTGGTTTGCCAGTCTGATATAAGCATGACTTTATATCAGGTAGGTTATATGTTCAATCCATAACGTTTTAAAAACCCCTTAACCCTACCCAATGATTGACCTCACAGCTGACTCACAATTCACAACTAATTTCTGTGTAGGTCGTTGGTTCGATTCCCACCTAGAACAAATATTTGTGTGACGAACATAGATGTTTGTTGTGTCTCGGTGTTAATATGTATTTGAATGTATATATTTACAAAAAAGTATACGTAAGTATTCTATCAGTCATCTGGTTTCCATAGTACTATGTTTAATTTTGGGATTAGATGAGGTTGTGTTAAATGTCCGTCAATATTTATTTGTTTATTGTCCAAACAAAACATTTAGCATAGATTATCTTTGAAAATATTATTTTTCTGCCAATCTAGCGAAATGTAATTAATAACGTAATTACACTCCTGACGCGGGTTACAGGTGACGAGAAACTTGGCTAGGTTTAACTTCGTCCACGCGCACAAAATCGCGAGTCGTTCACTAGTATATAAAATCATAGTTTTTCCCTACATTTGTGGCGTAAAGTAAACAAATACTAGAATCATGTCGCAGAATTATAAACATTAAGTATTATCATTCACAGTAATAGTTTGATTATTCAAGACCAGTATTTCCATTCTTGGTAATAGAAAAGCAACCCACCGCTCACTCAGTACACTCACTTACAGAAAATATACATGCACATACAAATAAGTCACATTTCACTGAAAATTACTACATTTTCTATTTATAATTTATTGATTTTTAAATTTATATTATTATATTTTACCTAATATTTTCTATTAGTATTATTAATTTGAAATAAGTACCTAATTTGTTTATATTTTTCTGTAACTATTATAAGAATGTTGCTCAAGTTTTAGTATCTGGGCGCTTTGGTGTGTACTGTAAGTCCTTATGTGAACAGAAGTAAATAAAAAAATTATTAAATAATGTATATATCAAAATGTAGATTGATAAAAGAATTTGAAAAATTGAAAAAAGAATGATAAAACTACGCCTGTTTTTTAACGCTAATTGCCAATTCAGTTTGGTAGACTGGTTAGGCCTCACTTTTTACACTCAGTAAATTTGCCTTCTGCGCCTTGTAGGTCGTGGGTTCGATTCCCACGGGACAAACATTTGTATGAGGACCATAGAGTAGATGTTTGTCTGTGTTTGGATGTTAATATGTATATTTACAATAAAAAAAACGATAGTTTGTCTGATTCCTATAGTACAAGCTATGCTTAGTTCGGGGCTAGATGGCGCTGTGTAAAATGTCCAATATTATTGATGAAATCTGTCTGACTGCGCCTGAAAACCACAATTGATTGATCTGAAACTGACGCTTTAGAACCACCAATAACTGAGCTGTCCAACTGACATTCCATAAAAATGATGCAGTCACTTTTGGCGGCAACTGTACCAGACGGCTGCATTTCGTAATGCACGAGTGTAATCACGAGTATATTGGAAACAATATCTCCAAGCCGCAGGTACGTTGCATGTAATGGAACATCCAGTGGTATGTCTAGATGTCGTTATGCCCTGCGAGGACACAGAAATAATAGTTGCACAGCATTCCATACGCTGCAATATTGCTTTTCTTTTCTTTGTTGTACATTATATCAAATGTAATCTTAATAATGCAGGATTAATTCAATTAATGTATTCGATTTTATTCCCATTTTTTATTTAATTACTAGTGACATATTTTTTTTTTTATCATTGTCACATTTTTAAGTATGTGAATTGTTTATGGAATTTGAAATGTTATTTATTGAGTTATTACTAACATAGCTTTAAATTATAATTGCATTAAGTAGGTGTTAATGTTAATAAAATAGATATCTGAATTTTAAATAAGATAAAACTAAATTAATAATATATAATAATAATAATATTTTCTTTACAAAGATAATTTCAGAACATATATTATAATTAGGTACATTTAAGATTAAATTACATTTATGTAATATTATGTCACTTAAGTCACTTGTGAAATGAAATTGTAGCAAACAATTAAGATTCATGTGATTTGTGAAATTCTTCTACACTGTGATAGGCATTTTCCAGCAGGAACTTTTTGTTGTGTTTTGAATGTTTTTAAATTAAAACACCAAAATAACGGCATAGCATTCAAATACTTGGATTATGACAAATTTGGTTGTTTAAAACGTCTGTAAAAACTAATTTGAACTCAGACTAATAATTATATCGGTTGACATGTCACAGCTTGCATAGCTTGTACAACAGGAAACAGACAACTGATAGAATATTATGTACATTAGTAATAAATCCATATTAATACCCAGACACAGAAAAAACCTGTATGCTCGTCACAAAGGTCACACATTGAGTGAGAATCGAACCTACAACCTACAGCGCAGAAGGCATTACTAGATACCAACTGAGCTGTGAGGCCAGTCATAATCAAAAAGTCACATCAATGTATTTCGATAGGTTCACTTTTCATTCGCTATCTATCTGAACAATACCGACATATCGGGCCTCCTCCACAAAAAAATCAAGTCAACTATAGTTTCGCGAACTCTAAAATTTCCATTTGGCTGCGATCGTTTAAGACCATTGAATGGGCGCCATTGTGCTGGACCTATTGTGTTTTTCTATTGAGCGGAGCGGCTCATACGAGAAATGGCCCCCGTTCATGGATTCCAATTACTGCACTGACATTGTAACTGTATTGCAGGATTACTTACTTGTTTTGGATGGACTTTACATTGGTAGGTACTTGTGATAAACACTACCTCTAAGTTTAAAAGGAGTTTATTTCGAACGTTCCAGTCGCGAATTGAAAGAAAATTTCAAGCTAAGTTCATATTGGCTGGGGATCTGTTTTTTATTTATTCATTTATTGCTGTAGTTAACTGTATTTTGGTGATTTCAATAAGTAACTCAGCATAACGTCAGGCAATTCTAATATTATCAAGTCACTTTTAATCTTTAAACGGGTTCTCAGACTTTGTAATTTAATTACAACTTCGTTTCGCACATATAAACACACCCCACTAATGCTAAAATGAAATAGGATCGCATGAAATTATTACTAATCGATTTTCAGGATCCGAAGCCATTGTTTTTTTTTGAGTTTGGGGATAGATGGCCCTTGTCAAGAAATAATCCATAGGATCCTTCGGGCGAACCCATTGCAAATAAACACTGATACAATCATTCAGTAATTTGTCATTTCACGTAGATGGTGTTGTCAACTTACCGGCGACATGTTGAAACGCAGAGAAATACCATAAATTGACTCGCCAAGAGACCACTTGGGCATTGTGTTCGACCTACATGCGGCCTTTTCTAAGTGAACACAGACATACAGGGAACTGCCGACACGAGTTCACAATGAATGTGAACTCACATGTCTCGTGTTTTGAACTGTGGTTTCTACAGCATTTGATTTGTATAATTAGAGTGAAATCTCCCTTAACTTAAAAGGTGATTTCAGAACTGTTGTAACTTTTAATGATTAAGTTATCGAAAAGAAACATTTTGTATTTGTATAATAATGGTATTCTTATCATACGGTCCTATTTTTTTCACTAATATAAAATTTGACTCAGCTGCCAATTTGAAAGCCAGTGAACCGATGGCGGGTCAGGTTGGTAGTGACTTCTTACGATCTGTAGGTTATTATTTTTATTTTTATTTTTTTAATTTATATAGGTTCCGGCCCTACGGCACGGTTGAAGTTCCAGTGAAGGAAAACATTGTGAGGAAACCCAGCGTAATGATAGTACAAACGCCCAGCTGGCTTGCACTCTCAAGTTGAAAGTCTTCTGTTGCTACTATCGGCTACATAGTCACGGAATCGTAGTAAAACTTGTTAGAAAAGTACGAGAAAAATACGATTAACTGTGTTTTACATTAGGTACTTGAGAGTCAGTTCCCAATCCAGGTGTCGCCTGGTGCCAACATTGTCTACATATTCAGGAATGGGTAAAATGCTGTAGACATGTTTTTTTCGCTTGCTTTCCTTACTTAGCCTTTATGTCATTTTTATCTAAGTCAAATATTCGGACCAAAGAATGGATGTCAATTATAGGCTTAAACTGAGTTTACTATACCTAAACCTTAACTGAGTTATACTTGAAAGAGCAGCAACAACTCATTGGTATATTGCACAGTAGTGTAGGACATAGTAAAACGAAGCCTGTTTTTGCTTTGCCTACCCTTTCTGGGATAAAATTTGATTTTATATATGTACGAAATACCAGGAAAATAGTTGTAAAATAAATAACCCATAAATAATGTAGCCGTAATACAAGAAGGTGAAGGTGCACTAAATCTCTGCCGTCTCGAGGCGGGCTTAGATTAGGCGCATTATTGAACCGTACGTCTTGTCCCGCCGGGCGACGTATCTAGCGGTGATGTGCTTATTATTATCCTCTCCTTTGAATTACTTACACCTAAGAACATTATTGTAGCCTGGGTCTCTTGAGAGAGTCTTGGAATATCTTTGACTCTCCAAGGAAACTGAGTATTAATTGTCTTTGCCGAATTTCATTATTTTATAGAATGAATACGGTACGGTGACAAAATCATTATTTTGACATCACTGTCTTTACTTTTCATATATATTTAGCTTGGAACTACATACATCAACTCTGAGTTGAGACACAATCTAGCTCTACCTAGATATTAACGTACATAATCCTTATATATATTAAGTACCACAAAAGACGATCCGTTGTACGTATATCTTAATTCGTTTTTAACGTTTATATTGTATTTTAATGGTTTACAATAAAGCATTTCCATTCATTCATTCCTATAACAGCTTGCAATGTGAGACGTCGTGTTATGGTGTTACGATATAAATTACAATCTCCGTTAAAATTTAAAGTTTCCTAATATATTTTGAAAATATTAGTTATAATAGCTTACTGGTTGGTACCTAATGTCGGTAAGAATACACGATCATTTCGGAACCAATCAATCATAACATTTCATGTAGTAATCCACGTAGCAACGTAGACGTACAAAGCAATAAAAACCGTTTTTACGTTCGCAAAACAAAGAGACCGTTTTCTATACGTAACAAGAGAAAGTCAACATTTCGATTTCGTTACAACTGAGTTGAGATTGAAAAGTTTCCAATCACATAAAGCATACATGTATTGTGAATTACTGGAACGGTGCGCAGAACAATCTGAAACAGCGGGGTCACTGCGGAAAAATCGTATTAATAAAATAAAATGTACGTTACAATCAATACTCGGATCACTCTTGTCATGTATCTCTCTACAATGATCAAGCTCGTGAAAAAAAGTAATCCCTCATTTAAGGGTTTTATTTGGATTTGACTATTTGGAGTTTTGGATTTTTTATATAGTACACAAGAAATTTATTTTAAATTCAGGAATAAAAATCAATAATAGTTTAATAAAACCTCTCACAAAAGGCATTAGGTATTATTAGGCTTTTATAGCAGCATTTATAAAAAAGGTTAGTACCTACACTGTTTTTTGAAAATGCTTTTTCGTATAAGGGATATATAATGCTGGAATCAAATATTATATAATTAAAAAACACAATGAACAAGTGCATACCTACAAATTTAATCATTTTAAAGTCAAACCAAAGCAAAAAATTCTAAAAAACTCGTTTCCATTGAATTCACAAAGAATGCATAAATGGCTTGGAAACGTCAATAAGTAATTGAAAACTTAAGTTCACGCGTACTTCATCAACAATAACAATAAAAATGGCGGTGAATTTAAAGCCGTACGGCACAGCGGAATTTAAAGCCGTAGCTTTTGCAGCGTAAACGGGAAAAAGGAAGCGTATTAATATCGATATACAATATTTAAACTATCATGGAATAAAACATTTCATGAGGCCGACTTACACCCGACAGATATCATTTTACCCTCTATGTATACCTATAGTTGAAATAATAACAAGCCGTTGTTCTGCAGCTGAACGAATTCACTCCGCATACAACGCATGTTTGAATTAACTTTATAACAAAGCTTTTTGTTAATAAATTATCATGGCCGTCGGTCGGTTACGGACTGAATAGAGGTTTTTGAAACTACAGGCCAAAGCTCGTGGTTCTGTTACATTAGTTCGAATGAGGGCGGCGGTATTTTGGTGTATATCTGTTACATATTTTATGACTATTATTATTACGAGCCTTATACTGATAGAGTTCTATGGTGATAGGAATGTTTTTCTCACATCTAAATATTAACTTTATTCATGAATTACATTTTCTATGTGAATATGTTAGGGAACGAGCTGGATGGCCCGGCCCACCTCTGCCCACAATAGTATTTCTTCTGAAGTCCATAATTTTTTGCACATTAAAAAAGGTGCCACAATGAGGTTGTTACTATCGAATTACTCCAGCATTATAGAAAGACTGAGCAAGGAAGTAAGAGATTGGCTTCACATAAAATTTTTTTTCAGTCTAAAACTAAACGACGTTTTCGTTTAGAACAAGATATGTTTGAAAATTATATTTTATGCAGGAACAAATTACTTTTTAAGTTTTCAAAGTTAACATAAGTTTATCCTTAAATAATCTGTAGGTAACCAGAATTCCTAAAAATCTGACGTTTTAATCATACTTGAACATTTTTATAAGCACAATCGTACAGCTCAGACTCGCAATAAAACAACGACAGAAAGTTCGTTAAACATGTTACTCAAATACATATTATTTCAATTATCTGAGTTTACATTTGAAACGTAAGTTCACAAAGCAATGTTTGAGGTGTATCGCCCGAGGATACTCGCAAAACTAAATGGTTATGCCATTAGAACGTTCCGGAATGAAATAATAATAAAACCCAACTATACAAATACTGCTGGGAACTAGTCAACCCTACGATAAACTTCTGGGGTATTATTAATAAGCGATAGATGAGAAATTTTGTATTTTGCGCGCCCTCCAAATTTTTTTATGGTCTTACAGTTAGCAGAAACTTCTGCGCTGTAGGTCGTTGGATTGACCCAGGACAACATAACTGTTCTGTGTGTGGGTGTTAATACTATCTACATAGTTTCCACAGGGCAAGTAATGATTCGTGTGGGGAAAATGGCAGTGTGTAAAAGTCCACCAATGTATTTACAAAACCAAACCAGTGCTTCACTACAGTTGTTGGTATGAGTGCATTACTCCCCGGACGAACAATGCACATAGAGTGCCTAGTTACACAATAATTTATTAATTCCCATCTAAATTAGTGCTTGGTTTCTGTTTGAGGTTGATGAATTAAAAACGTCCGCTTCATCACCACATTATATTATAGAGTTTGTTACTCGATTGTCTCGTGTCTACAATTTTGTTCAGCTCACAATCACTCAGACGGCAAGCGACAACTCTTTGAGACACTACAATTATGGTTACCCCGCGCCTGTTATTTCTTCCTCGAAAGAACCCTTTAGAGAAATTATTAAAATTAAACCGTAGTACTGTTTCAAAGTCTTTTGGGGCAAGAAAGTTGCGAAATTTATCAAAAGGACAAAGGCATTACCTGAGGCCATTTGTTCAGCGTACGTATTTGTTCGCGCCTAATTAAACATGGAACAGAGCAGGTATGCCGGTGAATTACGGTTCTGTGTGTGATTTTAATGTAAGGTGGAAGTGAAATTAGTTTCAGTTGTTTTAGTTTCAGTTTTACTTGTGGTTTTAGTTGCATCAAGATGTAGCGCTGGGTTTTAAAATGCATCTGTTGAAATCTTTTGTTTTGTTTGCTGGTCCAGTGTAGTAGATTGCTGTATTTTATTTTAATTTATCTCTCTTCTTAACTACTTTGCAGGATCCCTATTAAGAAAAGATGAATCAATAACGCTGAACCTGATATCAGAATGATCGCAGTTATAAATCGAATAAATCAAATATTCTTACCAATAATGATAAATTCTTCAATAACATAACGTTATTTAGTTTTTATGAATGAATGCCATGATACTATAACTGCTTGAAGCTTTGGTATTCAGAATAAAGGAAATTGAACGGACACTTCATTATAAGTACTCAGGAAATTTGACATCTTAAGGTTCACTGATTCCAAGAGTGGTAACATAAACTTGTTTCATTTGTTCCAAATTTAATGTAAGTACAAAGGCTATCATTTATTTTGAAGCATATTCAGAAGCAAACTGCTAAAAAAGTATCTTCTGTTATTATATAGTTCAAATAAATACTTTACAATTATGTCAAGTTAGGTTTTTTTTGCCACAAAGCTTAAATAGACTTTTGCAAGGAGTAATATTTTTTCAGATTATTCAGATATTTGACTACTGCGTTCTACGTCCACATAATTTATTATCTTGAAATAGAATTGGTATGAATGACAACATTCTCAGCACTCTTTAAATATACTGCACTGTTACTTGTTACCTCAGAACAGTTTTGTTTTGGAAATACATTCTTAATAAACTAAGTTTTAAGAACCAGGTGTGATTCACGGCAATTGGCATTTAATAACACTTTAAACCTGAAACATTAATAATTATCAGTGAAAGTGGCTGCCAAAGCCGGGCATATTTGAGCAATAACGCGGAAGCATTCGGAACGCGCGATATTAGCGACCCATTGCGCTAATGAGCACAATCCGCAAACATTTGCGTTCGACGTCCGTGTTTATCAGTCAATGTACACTTTGCATCCGACCATGCAGCCAATACCAGCCGGCCAACTGACGATTTGCCAACCAGACATACCCTCATACACATATTCTAAAATAGATATCGTCTAATCTCATTAGTCTTTCGATTTAATTTCATTGATTGATTGACAGGCCTCACAGCTCAGTTGGTACCCTGCCTTCTGCGCTGTACGTTCTATTCCCACCCAGGACAAAAATTTGTGTGACGAACATAGATGCTTATATGTATGGATAAAAAAAAAAAAGTATTATCAGTTGTCTGGTTTCAATGATACAAGCTATGCTTAGCTTACTTTGACTAGATGGCGCTGTGTGAAATGTCCACCATTTTTTTTATAGGTATTTATATATTATATATTTATATATAATATATAAATATATATATACCGATTTTTTTTTTCTGTTCGATGGTGCCTGTGGCCGTAGTATGTAGATGCCGATCATAGAGATAATGAGTAGATGGTTGGTGAATTCAAGCTTGACATTATGGAAGTCCATTCTAAGTAATACTGGATATTGCCATGAAAAATTACCTGAAGCGACTTCAGGTGCAGCCGCCGTCAATGTATTATATCGAGTTAACGTTTTTGGCAAAATTACAGCGATAACATAAATTATATTATTACAAAATATGTGACCAAATTCGTCTGGGGAAGTACTGCCACCATGGCCATTTCTGCCGCCAAGCAGTAAAGCATTCGCGTTACTGTGTTTCGGTTTGAAAGGTGTGGTTGCCGGTGAAATTGCAAGCACATGAGACATTACACCTACACGTCTCAGAATTACGGGAGCTTACGCTGCGACTTGGGTCTTGTCGTACCTAGTAAGGGAGGACCCAAGTCGCATCGCTTGTTTGAGCAGAGGTTACCACTTAACACTAGGTGGGCCGTCGATCCTAGCAAGTTATACTCATGGTACCGGCAATAGACAAAAACTAAGGTTAGGTTCACGCGTTATTTTCTTTCACTGTTGAAGGAACAGATACAAACTATAGCGTCAAATCTGACAAATATGGTGTTCCGTAGCCAAATAGCTCGGGCCATCAATACTTGTTGGTAGTTACAGATGAAATTGATATTGCGCTTAGCCGCCAACTTTGCGATATTATGAATGAACTTTCCGCGACCAAATATACTGTAATATATGTGCAGCATAGGAGTTACAATGAGTTGCAATTCCAAAAGTGCGTTACACTAAATGAGAATGCGGCTGCCGAGTGTTTGCTGACACCGACTTTTGAATTCAGGGAATGCCAGTTACAAAGCATTCAAACCCGGCTGATAGTTGTAGAGAAGTAATTGGCATTATGTCTATTATTCAGTTTCAATATCATAGTTTGAAGAGTTGTTTAACTGTCTATAAATAAATAAATCACAAAAGCGAAGACAGCCTACTTTGCACCTTGTGGTGTGGTGAAAAGTGGCCCATTGACGCTCTTCCAATGCTTTCGGGGTAAAAAGACATTTATTTCAGGCATGCATTATGTAGGTATGTAGATATGCATGTATGTGTGTATGCGTGTATGTATGCAGAGTAGTTTCACAGCTCAGTTGGTAGCAACTCTGCCTTCTGCGCTGTAGTTCATGCGTTTGATTCCCACCCAGGACAAACATTTGTGTGACGAACATAGATGATTGTTCTGTGTCTGGGTGTTAATATGTATTCGTATGGTACTTACAAATATATATAATGTAAATTTATATAAGAAAGAAAGAAAGAAATAAAGAAAAAATATTTATTTTGATACAAAAAACTATTTACAAACAAAGGACACGTAAGATTATCGAAAAAACAACAAACAAGCACGAAAATGAGTAACTTCCTACGTATCCCAAACAACCAAATAATATAAAAAATTACTGTATCAAAAAAGGCACCAGCTCAGTATACGTCAGGTTGGAAGTACCAAACCAACACTGGTATTCTGCTGGCACCGGGCGGCGGTTCCGATATAAGAATTATATCCGTTGTCTTGTTTGCTAGTACAAGCTATGCTAAGTTTGGGGCTAGTTGGCTTTGTGTGAAATGTCCACCAGTATATTTTATTCACTTATGAAATCTTTATATCAACCCATTTCTGCATCATACTGCATACTGGTACATCATCTTCACACTGCTCACTCACATTCTTTGTCCGAAGCTCTCGCTTCCAATCCTGTTTCAGTTATTTCGCTTGTATCGCTAACTCGCCCACCTGCCTCACTCGCAATCCTTGCCACTCATCTCCCACTTGTATATACTTGGTCCCCAAGTTACGCTTGCATCAGTGAGTCGGTCATTATTATGTAAAATCATTTCGCTGATGACAATATGCTGTTACTTTTGCAAACAATTAATAAAAATGGAGGTTTCAAAACATGTCCTCCTCAGGTAATCAAAAAATGTCTATAACAAAGATGTTCACTGCTTTACTAGAGGTTTCTTTAACAAAAATAATATACGATTATCTAGTCGCAAAATTAACGTGAATCCATTATTAAAGGAGAACATACGATCTTAAAACGCACATAAAATTCTAATGAGATTTCGTCATTCGCGAAAACACACGAGTTTCCCCGTATTTTCTGAACAAAGCTCCATTAGATGAGCCAAATAAAATATTCTATTAGTAAAATCCGTTGCCTCTTAATTCACTCACACTCAAGGCTGCTGGCAGGTGGTCTTAATAAATACGAGAATGGCCTATCTCGAAGTAAGTAATAAATTCAGAAGGCAATCAACGCGCTGCGGGTAAAAATATTAATAGCCGAGAAATAATTATGTATTCATGACTTCCAGTTAGGATGAAGTGGAAAGCTGGGAAAATACTTCGACCGACTAACCACTGGACCACATTTATAGAAGCTTATATATTCTTGAAAATTGCATGCCCACTTCACACATTTCATTCCACATTCCTGGATTAGACTCAGTCTCCTAATTTCTTGCAATGAAAACAAACATGCTATTTTTTTTGCTATTTGTTTGCATTAATAAAAAAACTTTATGATATTTCGTTTAGGCAAACAGGCATACGACCCGCCTGATGTTAAGCGGTCACTGCAGTCCATTAACTTCAGCAACACCGGGAGCATCACTGATGCGTTGCCTACCCTGAAGATTTATTTTTATTTTCCTCTTGAAGCTGCCCATGTCATACTTTGCTACTTTTACTTTGCCGCCACCTCTGCAGGTGGCACATTCAGCCTACAAGTGGGGGGGTAGAAAAGTTACCAACCATAACTAACACAAAATTAGAAATTTACTTAATTATATCAATAATTACACAGAGCACAAGAGACATTCCACCTACACGTCTCAGAGTTATGGCGCATAAGATGCGACTTGGGTCTTGTACCTAACTAGGGGAGGACCCAAGTCGCATCGGTTGTTATGGGCAGAGGTTACCACTAAACACCAGGTGAGCCTTCGGCTCGTTCCGTAACATAAAACAAACTAAAAAGTTTTTGAAGTCCTTATACCGATCAGTTCTAGGTTATAAAATAAATCGTAGGGGATTTTCAACGACATGGGCGGGTCAGTCGTCTTTACTTTCGTTTAAAGTGACTGGATCATGGAAAATAATAACTCAATAAAAGCCTTTTGGTCTTGTTACGTGGAAGTTTGTTCTCACATTATAATTTTCTGGTAACTTGAGGCTGAATTCAAACGCAGTTTTTGTCTATGTACCAATACCGGCTAAGTTTCGATGGTATTGAAACGGTAACATCGTCTGGACTTGTTCGTAATTTCGTTGTTTCAAGGTTTGTTTCGGCGGTCGGAGAAATTTTTTGAAGAACGTGTTGCTGATCTTAGTTTGAGGCAGAAAATGGCGGCACTGAATACATGGTGAACGGCCCATTGACGGGCCCTTTTGGACAAAAAAACTGACCTAAATCTTGTGTGTGTATTGAAAGTATGTATTGTAAAAACAAATTGAAACATAATTTTACAAATTGCAAGCTCATACGGAGTGGATGAGAAACAGAATAGGTACTCCAGTCAAATCTAAACTAGAACGCCAAATGAATTTCCCATTCAACCAAATCACAAGACCGCAGCCGGCAAGTCGACGTCATTGAAAACAAAACAAGCCCAAAATCAGCGTTCAAGTAATCAATCAATCGTTAATCCAACGGTGCAATATCCATAAAATGAATCGCGATGCAGGACGGTAATTCTGGCAGGGCGAGCCGGCGACAATGCCGCAATCGGACCACCAATCTGCATAATGGATTGCTCGCCCGAACGCGTCGTCCGGTCGCTTTCCCCGGCTGTCAGTGCTGCCAGCTACAATCACCAAACCTGATGGTTACGGGACAAAAAGTCATAATCTTGTATGACTGTGCGCTACTTGTTAA